>OU015657.1:5000-2505000 GCA_907165275.2 Zygaena filipendulae
ACCTAACCTAACCTAACCTAACCTAACCTAACCTAACCTAACCTAACCTAACCTAACCTAACCTAACCTAACCTAACCTAACCTAACCTAACCTAACCTAACCTAACCTAACCTAACCTAACCTAACCTAACCTAACCTAACCTAACCTAACCTAACCTAACCTAACCTATCCTAACCTAACCTAACCTAACCTAACCTAACCTAACCTAACCTAACCTAACCTAACCTAACCTAACCTAACCTAACCTAACCTAACCTAACCTAACCTAACCTAACCTAACCTAACCTAACCTAACCTAACCTAACCTAACCTAACCTAACCTAACCTAACCTAACCTAACCTAACCTAACCTAACCTAACCTAACCTAACCTAACCTAACCTAACCTAACCTAACCTAACCTAACCTAACCTAACCTAACCTAACCTAACCTAACCTAACCTAACCTAACCTAACCTAACCTAACCTAACCTAACCTAACCTAACCTAACCTAACCTAACCTAACCTAACCTAACCTAACCTAACCTAACCTAACCTAACCTAACCTAACCTAACCTAACCTAACCTAACCTAACCTAACCTAACCTAACCTAACCTAACCTAACCTAACCTAACCTAACCTAACCTAACCTAACCTAACCTAACCTAACTTAACCTAACCTAACCTAACCTAACCTAACCTAACCTAACCTAACCTAACCTAACCTAACCTAACCTAACCTAACCTAACCTAACCTAACCTAACCTAACCTAACCTAACCTAACCTAACCTAACCTAACCTAACCTAACCTAACCTAACCTAACCTAACCTAACCTAACCTAACCTAACCTAACCTAACCTAACCTAACCTAACCTAACCTAACCTAACCTAACCTAACCTAACCTAACCTAACCTAACCTAACCTAACCTAACCTAACCTAACCTAACCTAACCTAACCTAACCTAACCTAACCTAACCTAACCTAACCTAACCTAACCTAACCTAACCTAACCTAACCTAACCTAACCTAACCTAACCTAACCTAACCTAACCTAACCTAACCTAACCTAACCTAACCTAACCTAACCTAACCTAACCTAACCTAACCTAACCTAACCTAACCTAACCTAACCTAACCTAACCTAACCTAACCTAACCTAACCTAACCTAACCTAACCTAACCTAACCTAACCTAACCTAACCTAACCTAACCTAACCTAACCTAACCTAACCTAACCTAACCTAACCTAACCTAACCTAACCTAACCTAACCTAACCTAACCTAACCTAACCTAACCTAACCTAACCTAACCTAACCTAACCTAACCTAACCTAACCTAACCTAACCTAACCTAACCTAACCTAACCTAACCTAACCTAACCTAACCTAACCTAACCTAACCTAACCTAACCTAACCTAACCTAACCTAACCTAACCTAACCTAACCTAACCTAACCTAACCTAACCTAACCTAACCTAACCTAACCTAACCTAACCTAACCTAACCTAACCTAACCTAACCTAACCTAACCTAACCTAACCTAACCTAACCTAACCTAACCTAACCTAACCTAACCTAACCTAACCTAACCTAACCTAACCTAACCTAACCTAACCTAACCTAACCTAACCTAACCTAACCTAACCTAACCTAACCTGACCTAACCTAACCTAACCTAACCTAACCTAACCTAACCTAACCTAACCTAACCTAACCTAACCTAACCTAACCTAACCTAACCTAACCTAACCTATCCTAACCTAACCTAACCTAACCTAACCTAACCTAACCTAACCTAACCTAACCTAACCTAACCTAACCTAACCTAACCTAACCTAACCTAACCTAACCTAACCTAACCTAACCTAACCTAACCTAACCTAACCTAACCTAACCTAACCTAACCTAACCTAACCTAACCTAACCTAACCTAACCTAACCTAACCTAACCTAACCTAACCTAACCTAACCTAACCTAACCTAACCTAACCTAACCTAACCTAACCTAACCTAACCTAACCTAACCTAACCTAACCTAACCTAACCTAACCTAACCTAACCTAACCTAACCTAACCTAACCTAACCTAACCTAACCTAACCTAACCTAACCTAACCTAACCTAACCTAACCTAACCTAACCTAACCTAACCTAACCTAACCTAACCTAACCTAACCTAACCTAACCTAACCTAACCTAACCTAACCTAACCTAACCTAACCTAACCTAACCTAACCTAACCTAACCTAACCTAACCTAACCTAACCTAACCTAACCTAACCTAACCTAACCTAACCTAACCTAACCTAACCTAACCTAACCTAACCTAACCTAACCTAACCTAACCTAACCTAACCTAACCTAACCTAACCTAACCTAACCTAACCTAACCTAACCTAACCTAACCTAACCTAACCTAATCTAACCTAACCTAACCTAACCTAACCTAACCTAACCTAACCTAACCTAACCTAACCTAACCTAACCTAACCTAACCTAACCTAACCTAACCTAACCTAACCTAACCTAACCTAACCTAACCTAACCTAACCTAACCTAACCTAACCTAACCTAACCTAACCTAACCTAACCTAACCTAACCTAACCTAACCTAACCTAACCTAACCTAACCTAACCTAACCTAACCTAACCTAATCTAACCTAACCTAACCTAACCTAACCTAACCTAACCTAACCTAACCTAACCTAACCTAACCTAACCTAACCTAACCTAACCTAACCTAACCTAACCTAACCTAACCTAACCTAACCTAACCTAACCTAACCTAACCTAACCTAACCTAACCTAACCTAACCTAACCTAACCTAACCTAACCTAACCTAACCTAACCTAACCTAACCTAACCTAACCTAACCTAACCTAACCTAACCTAACCTAACCTAACCTAACCTAACCTAACCTAACCTAACCTAACCTAACCTAACCTAACCTAACCTAACCTAACCTAACCTAACCTAACCTAACCTAACCTAACCTAACCTAACCTAACCTAACCTAACCTAACCTAACCTAACCTAACCTAACCTAACCTAACCTAACCTAACCTAACCTAACCTAACCTAACCTAACCTAACCTAACCTAACCTAACCTAACCTAACCTAACCTAACCTAACCTAACCTAACCTAACCTAACCTAACCTAACCTAACCTAACCTAACCTAACCTAACCTAACCTAACCTAACCTAACCTAACCTAACCTAACCTAACCTAACCTAACCTAACCTAACCTAACCTAACCTAACCTAACCTAACCTAACCTAACCTAACCTAACCTAACCTAACCTAACCTAACCTAACCTAACCTAACCTAACCTAACCTAACCTAACCTAACCTAACCTAACCTAACCTAACCTAACCTAACCTAACCTAACCTAACCTAACCTAACCTAACCTAACCTAACCTAACCTAACCTAACCTAACCTAACCTAACCTAACCTAACCTAACCTAACCTAACCTAACCTAACCTAACCTAATCTAACCTAACCTAACCTAACCTAACCTAACCTAACCTAACCTAACCTAACCTAACCTAACCTAACCTAACCTAACCTAACCTAACCTAACCTAACCTAACCTAACCTAACCTAACCTAACCTAACCTAACCTAACCTAACCTAACCTAACCTAACCTAACCTAACCTAACCTAACCTAACCTAACCTAACCTAACCTAACCTAACCTAACCTAACCTAACCTAACCTAACCTAACCTAACCTAACCTAACCTAACCTAACCTAACCTAACCTAACCTAACCTAACCTAACCTAACCTAACCTAACCTAACCTAACCTAACCTAACCTAACCTAACCTAACCTAACCTAACCTAACCTAACCTAACCTAACCTAACCTAACCTAACCTAACCTAACCTAACCTAACCTAACCTAACCTAACCTAACCTAACCTAACCTAACCTAACCTAACCTAACCTAACCTAACCTAACCTAACCTAACCTAACCTAACCTAACCTAACCTAACCTAACCTAACCTAACCTAACCTAACCTAACCTAACCTAACCTAACCTAACCTAACCTAACCTAACCTAACCTAACCTAACCTAACCTAACCTAACCTAACCTAACCTAACCTAACCTAACCTAACCTAACCTAACCTAACCTAACCTAACCTAACCTAACCTAACCTAACCTAACCTAACCTAACCTAACCTAACCTAACCTAACCTAACCTAACCTAACCTAACCTAACCTAACCTAACCTAACCTAATCTAACCTAACCTAACCTAACCTAACCTAACCTAACCTAACCTAACCTAACCTAACCTAACCTAACCTAACCTAACCTAACCTAACCTAACCTAACCTAACCTAACCTAACCTAACCTAACCTAACCTAACCTAACCTAACCTAACCTAACCTAACCTAACCTAACCTAACCTAACCTAACCTAACCTAACCTAACCTAACCTAACCTAACCTAACCTAACCTAACCTAATCTAACCTAACCTAACCTAACCTAACCTAACCTAACCTAACCTAACCTAACCTAACCTAACCTAACCTAACCTAACCTAACCTAACCTAACCTAACCTAACCTAACCTAACCTAACCTAACCTAACCTAACCTAACCTAACCTAACCTAACCTAACCTAACCTAACCTAACCTAACCTAACCTAACCTAACCTAACCTAACCTAACCTAACCTAACCTAACCTAACCTAACCTAACCTAACCTAACCTAACCTAACCTAACCTAACCTAACCTAACCTAACCTAACCTAACCTAACCTAACCTAACCTAACCTAACCTAACCTAACCTAACCTAACCTAACCTAACCTAACCTAACCTAACCTAACCTAACCTAACCTAACCTAACCTAACCTAACCTAACCTAACCTAACCTAACCTAACCTAACCTAACCTAACCTAACCTAACCTAACCTAACCTAACCTAACCTAACCTAACCTAACCTAACCTAACCTAACCTAACCTAACCTAACCTAACCTAACCTAACCTAACCTAACCTAACCTAACCTAACCTAACCTAACCTAACCTAACCTAACCTAACCTAACCTAACCTAACCTAACCTAACCTAACCTAACCTAACCTAACCTGACCTAACCTAACCTAACCTAACCTAACCTAACCTAACCTAACCTAACCTAACCTAACCTAACCTAACCTAACCTAACCTAACCTAACCTAACCTAACCTAACCTAACCTAACCTAACCTAACCTAACCTAACCTAACCTAACCTAACCTAACCTAACCTAACCTAACCTAACCTAACCTAACCTAACCTAACCTAACCTAACCTAACCTAACCTAACCTAACCTAACCTAACCTAACCTAACCTAACCTAACCTAACCTAACCTAACCTAACCTAACCTAACCTAACCTAACCTAACCTAACCTAACCTAACCTAACCTAACCTAACCTAACCTAACCTAACCTAACCTAACCTAACCTAACCTAACCTAACCTAACCTAACCTAACCTAACCTAACCTAACCTAACCTAACCTAACCTAACCTAACCTAACCTAACCTAACCTAACCTAACCTAACCTAACCTAACCTAACCTAACCTAACCTAACCTAACCTAACCTAACCTAACCTAACCTAACCTAACCTAACCTAACCTAACCTAACCTAACCTAACCTAACCTAACCTAACCTAACCTAACCTAACCTAACCTAACCTAACCTAACCTAACCTAACCTAACCTAACCTAACCTAACCTAACCTAACCTAACCTAACCTAACCTAACCTAACCTAACCTAACCTAACCTAACCTAACCTAACCTAACCTAACCTAACCTAACCTAACCTAACCTAACCTAACCTAACCTAACCTAACCTAACCTAACCTAACCTAACCTAACCTAACCTAACCTAACCTAACCTAACCTAACCTAACCTAACCTAACCTAACCTAACCTAACCTAACCTAACCTAACCTAACCTAACCTAACCTAACCTAACCTAACCTAACCTAACCTAACCTAACCTAACCTAACCTAACCTAACCTAACCTAACCTAACCTAACCTAACCTAACCTAACCTAACCTAACCTAACCTAACCTAACCTAACCTAACCTAACCTAACCTAACCTAACCTAACCTAACCTAACCTAACCTAACCTAACCTAACCTAACCTAACCTAACCTAACCTAACCTAACCTAACCTAACCTAACCTAACCTAACCTAACCTAACCTAACCTAACCTAACCTAACCTAACCTAACCTAACCTAACCTAACCTAACCTAACCTAACCTAACCTAACCTAACCTAACCTAACCTAACCTAACCTAACCTAACCTAACCTAACCTAACCTAACCTAACCTAACCTAACCTAACCTAACCTAACCTAACCTAACCTAACCTAACCTAACCTAACTTAACCTAACCTAACCTAACCTAACCTAACCTAACCTAACCTAACCTAACCTAACCTAACCTAACCTAACCTAACCTAACCTAACCTAACCTAACCTAACCTAACCTAACCTAACCTAACCTAACCTAACCTAACCTAACCTAACCTAACCTAACCTAACCTAACCTAACCTAACCTAACCTAACCTAACCTAACCTAACCTAACCTAACCTAACCTAACCTAACCTAACCTAACCTAACCTAACCTAATCTAACCTAACCTAACCTAACCTAACCTAACCTAACCTAACCTAACCTAACCTAACCTAACCTAACCTAACCTAACCTAACCTAACCTAACCTAACCTAACCTAACCTAACCTAACCTAACCTAACCTAACCTAACCTAACCTAACCTAACCTAACCTAACCTAACCTAACCTAACCTAACCTAACCTAACCTAACCTAACCTAACCTAACCTAACCTAACCTAACCTAACCTAACCTAACCTAACCTAACCTAACCTAACCTAACCTAACCTAACCTAACCTAACCTAACCTAACCTAACCTAACCTAACCTAACCTAACCTAACCTAACCTAACCTAACCTAACCTAACCTAACCTAACCTAACCTAACCTAACCTAACCTAACCTAACCTAACCTAACCTAACCTAACCTAACCTAACCTAACCTAACCTAACCTAACCTAACCTAACCTAACCTAACCTAACCTAACCTAACCTAACCTAACCTAACCTAACCTAACCTAACCTAACCTAACCTAACCTAACCTAACCTAACCTAACCTAACCTAACCTAACCTAACCTAACCTAACCTAACCTAACCTAACCTAACCTAACCTAACCTAACCTAACCTAACCTAACCTAACCTAACCTAACCTAACCTAACCTAACCTAACCTAACCTAACCTAACCTAACCTAACCTAACCTAACCTAACCTAACCTAACCTAACCTAACCTAACCTAACCTAACCTAACCTAACCTAACCTAACCTAACCTAACCTAACCTAACCTAACCTAACCTAACCTAACCTAACCTAACCTAACCTAACCTAACCTAACCTAACCTAACCTAACCTAACCTAACCTAACCTAACCTAACCTAACCTAACCTAACCTAACCTAACCTAACCTAACCTAACCTAACCTAACCTAACCTAACCTAACCTAACCTAACCTAACCTAACCTAACCTAACCTAACCTAACCTAACCTAACCTAACCTAACCTAACCTAACCTAACCTAACCTAACCTAACCTAACCTAACCTAACCTAACCTAACCTAACCTAACCTAACCTAACCTAACCTAACCTAACCTAACCTAACCTAACCTAACCTAACCTAACCTAACCTAACCTAACCTAACCTAACCTAACCTAACCTAACCTAACCTAACCTAACCTAACCTAACCTAACCTAACCTAACCTAACCTAACCTAACCTAACCTAACCTAACCTAACCTAACCTAACCTAACCTAACCTAACCTAACCTAACCTAACCTAACCTAACCTAACCTAACCTAACCTAACCTAACCTAACCTAACCTAACCTAACCTAACCTAACCTAACCTAACCTAACCTAACCTAACCTAACCTAACCTAACCTAACCTAACCTAACCTAACCTAACCTAACCTAACCTAACCTAACCTAACCTAACCTAACCTAACCTAACCTAACCTAACCTAACCTAACCTAACCTAACCTAACCTAACCTAACCTAACCTAACCTAACCTAACCTAACCTAACCTAACCTAACCTAATCTAACCTAACCTAACCTAACCTAACCTAACCTAACCTAACCTAACCTAACCTAACCTAACCTAACCTAACCTAACCTAACCTAACCTAACCTAACCTAACCTAACCTAACCTAACCTAACCTAACCTAACCTAACCTAACCTAACCTAACCTAACCTAACCTAACCTAACCTAACCTAACCTAACCTAACCTAACCTAACCTAACCTAACCTAACCTAACCTAACCTAACCTAACCTAACCTAACCTAACCTAACCTAACCTAACCTAACCTAACCTAATCTAACCTAACCTAACCTAACCTAACCTAACCTAACCTAACCTAACCTAACCTAACCTAACCTAACCTAACCTAACCTAACCTAACCTAACCTAACCTAACCTAACCTAACCTAACCTAACCTAACCTAACCTAACCTAACCTAACCTAACCTAACCTAACCTAACCTAACCTAACCTAACCTAACCTAACCTAACCTAACCTAACCTAACCTAACCTAACCTAACCTAACCTAACCTAACCTAACCTAACCTAACCTAACCTAACCTAACCTAACCTAACCTAACCTAACCTACCCTAACCTAACCTAACCTAACCTAACCTAACCTAACCTAACCTAACCTAACCTAACCTAACCTAACCTAACCTAACCTAACCTAACCTAACCTAACCTAACCTAACCTAACCTAACCTAACCTAACCTAACCTAACCTAACCTAACCTAACCTAACCTAACCTAACCTAACCTAACCTAACCTAACCTAACCTAACCTAACCTAACCTAACCTAACCTAACCTAACCTAACCTAACCTAACCTAACCTAACCTAACCTAACCTAACCTAACCTAACCTAACCTAACCTAACCTAACCAGTCCGCTTTGGAGCGCCCCCCAAAGTGTCACGAAAACACGTGGCTCCGCGGCAAAAATTCGATTAAAGTGGTAAAAGTTGCACCGATTTTACTGAGTGATACCTCAAAAGAAGCGTCTCGGCGAGCGCTAAGTGAGTGTGAAAAAATCCTGAAAATCCGTGCAAGTTAAGTGATGAAATTCAGTGAAAAACCAATTATAACCTCTTGTGCAAAGTTTCAAAGCTAAACGCTGCTTCGAAACGATCGGCGACCCCTGTTTTTTCAAGTGCCAGTTTGTGTGTCTCGGCGAGTTCTATCTTTTGGCACTTTCACCGGATTTTTCCGGTGAACGGCCGAAGTAGGATCAGCAAAAAACCGAAAACCACGTGGCACGTGGTCTTCGAAGGAGAGGCGTGCGGCTGGTTTTTGCTGTGCAGCCGGGTGGAGAGCTGCGAGGCCGACTTCTCGCCGCTTGAAAATCAAAAATTGGTAGCAGGACACCGGAGATACAAGGTTTTGAAAATTCAATAAATTCAAACTTAAATAACTTTTTTAGACGATCGGTGACCCATTATTTTTATTATTTCATTTGATACATCTTTTGGCCTTCTACATTGTGTTTTAAATTCAAAAATTTCTATCGACAAACAACCAAAATAATTAGGTTATAATTTCAAGGTCACCGTTATCTCGGAACCTAGCGGGCCGATATCTCCGGTTCCAATTGTAGTTTGTAAGACTAGTTCTATTTAGACATAATTCACTTAGAAATAAGGTTTTTATTCATAAGTTTTTGAGTGATGTACATTTTTGTGTATTTTTTATGTGTTTTTTGACCGTTAAAAATCGGGGGTGCGTTAGCAGCTTGTTTTAACTAGCTCATTAAATAGGCCACAGCGAGACCTACAAAACGAGCCCAAACTCGGGTACTTTATCTCCAAGGGGAGCTGAGTTGGGACCGGCGGCGGCCATTTTGGCGGCCATTTTGAATTTTTCAAAGCCCGATTACTCGGCTTGTAGGCGTCGGACGGGCTTGGGGTTTTCGGGGTTGTTGTTTACGTTGTCAGCACTATCGCGTGGGGCACTCAAAAGCAGGTCAAAATTTTCGTATTTTAACCCCCCTTCCTGACTACGGTTTATTGTAGAGCTCAAAGGGGCCAATCGTTTGAGCCCTCGCGCGCCCATATCGGCCGAACGGCACCGGAGTTATAGCTCATCGAAAATTGCGGCGGCCATTTTGTCGGCCATCTTGAAAAGTTTTAATCGCGCATAACTTGGCTCAGGAACGTCCCACGACCTTGGGGTTTTCTTTGTTCGACTCAGCATCGTCTAGACTATCGTGCTGGGCACTTTAAATCCAATTTAAAATTTTCGGTTGGGCCCCCCTTCCTGACTACGTCATCTTTTAGATCACGAAGGGGCCTTCCATTTGAGCCCTCGTTCGCCCCTATCGGCCAAATAGCGCCGGAGCTACAATTTATTGAAAATTTGTCCGCCATCTTGGCGGCCATCTTGGAAAATTTAAAACCGCTGTATCTCGGGAACCGCTCATCACAGAGCCAAGCGGTTTCTTTCAGTGTTGGTTGCTTGTAGAGCCCCTTTCAGCTGTGCATACGGAGCGACTCTATGTAGAGCCGTAGAGCAGATTTGACAAATAAAATTTTTATTACTGCATTTTAGCGTTTTTATTGACTTTTGACAGATTCTATAGTTAAGACTTACTCTACATTGACTAAATATTACGAGAACTGACCATTAACGAGACTTTTAAAATTTTTTAAGAGGCTCTATTTTGTTATTTTATTTTACAAGTTCTGTTATATACACGTTATCTACAATTATAATACAATTATTATACTTTATACACCTTATTTACAATTTATTTTTACAATTTTAATCTGATTATTTTATTGACGAGCTACCGATCCAACATGTTTGGCTACCGCTCCCCAGTCAAAAAGAGCTCGGGAACCGACTCCCTCAGGAAATCCCCACAGACGACAATGGACAAGACAATGACGCTTGCGCAGTCATCCAGCGTCAAGGACACGATAGGCATCTGGGAGACATCCCTCACAGAATCCCGTTCTAAGACACCGACCCAGACTGGAGCGGAAGAACCTGCTAAGGTCCAAGCACCAGGACAAAGGCAGAGACCAACGCTGTCCCAGACGGAAAAGTCACGAAGACCTTCCGTAGAGAAAACGGGAGCCTCGCCACGGATCGATATCCTAGTCGATAGAGTCTCGGAGGCAAGAGGTGTTCTGGTCAGGGCAAAGACGCAAATCAAGGAGTCCCGTAACCTCAGAACTGACCTGAAAGAGGGCATCACACAGGCGGTAGAGAGACTCTACCAGTTGGTGAAGGACTCCGAGATGCAAAGGAAAAGGGAGAAAGGGACGGGTAAGGAGAAGGAAAGGGAAATAGTGGAAATTGTGGAGAGTCCTACAAAGGAGTTGACAGAAGGAGATAAAGGGGACAAAGAGGGTAGGATAATGAGGAAGTTGGAAGAGCACACTAGGCTACTTTTAGAAAATGGGGAGAAGATGGCAAAATTGACCGAAATGATGGAAAACCAGAAGGAAGAGATAGGGAAAATGACGTACGCGAGGATTGCGGCCTCCCGGCCTGGGGATCAATTTCCGAGCCGGGGAGCACTGCACTCCGTCGTCGTGACGTCAAAGAACGAGCAGGAGACGGGGGACGAGGTGTTAGGGAGAATAAGGGATGTTGTGGATGCAAAGGATGGATGGGTGAAGGTAGAGAAGGTGAGGAAGGCAAGGGACAGGAAAGTCATCATGAGTTGTCGGACAAAGGAAGAGAGGGACAGGGTGAAGGAAAGGTTACACAGGGCAGGGGACCACCTCACCGTTGAGGATGTAAAAAACAAAGACCCCCTTCTGGTTCTTGTGGGTGTCATGGCATACCACAGTGATGAGGATGTCATGAGGGCCCTCAGGAATCAGAACGGGGGCGTTTTTCGCAACCTCGGCGACGGTGAGGATCGAATCATGGTCAAGTACCGGAGGAGAGCCAGAAACCCGCACGTCAGTAATATCGTCATCAGTACGTCCCCAATGGTCTGGCAGAGGGCGGTTGCGCTGGGCGAGCTGTGCATTGACCTGCAACGTGTTAGGGTTGCGGATCAGTCACCGCTCGTCCAGTGCTCCCGCTGTCTTGGATATGGCCACAGTAGAAAGTTCTGCACGGAGTCGGTAGACGTCTGCAGCCATTGCGGGGGTCCGCACGTGAAGGCGGACTGCGCGGAATGGCTTGCGGGCGGGCCGGCTTCGTGCAGAAATTGTACTAGGGCCAAGTACCAGAACCATCAACACAACGCCTTTGATGACACCTGCCCAATAAGACGAAAGTGGGATGCACTGGCCCGGGCATCCACTGCGTACTGCTAAGGTGGTGCCAACGGTCACACCCCCGTATCTAATCATCCAGGCCAACCTACAAAGAAAGCAACTGGCAACGCAGGAACTGATGATAGAGGCTGCAAGACGTGGAGCTGCCGTTGCACTGCTCCAGGAGCCGTATGTGGGCGGGGTGAGAAGGATGAAGAGCTATAGGGGCGTTAGGGTATTCCAAAATTCTGGACAAGGAGAAGGAACTGTCAAAGCCGCAATAATCGTCTTCGACCCGGATTTGGACATTACGCAGTATCCGCAACTCACCACCAATAACATCGTGGTGGTGGGGATCAGAACCAGAGTTTGGAATGCCACGCTCATCTCCTATTACTTTGAGCCGGATCAGCCCATACAGCCATACCTGGAGCAGCTCAAAAAGGTGGAACGCAACACGGGACCTAGTAGGTTGGTCTTGGGAGGCGATACAAACGCAAAGAGCATTTGGTGGGGGGGTGACACGGAGGACGCAAGAGGTGAGGCCATGTGCGGAGCTCTCGGGGAGTTGGGCCTTCATGTACTTAACCAAGGAAGCACGCCGACCTTCGACACCATCAGGGGAGGTATCAGGTACAGGAGCTACGTGGACGTCACGGCCTGTTCGGCCGATATGCTGGACCTGGTGGATGACTGGAGAGTAGACGACGGGCTCACGGGATCAGACCACAATGGCATAACTTTTCGGCTTCTGCTTCAAAAATCTAAAGGGACAAAAATTGACAGGACAACAAGGACATATAATACTAAGAAGGCAAATTGGGTGCAGTTTGCTGAAAAGCTGACACAAAATTTGCAAAAATTTAATTTGAACCCGGAACATATCGGAAAAATAGAGGACTCTACATTTTTGGAAAAAGCAGTTCAAAATTACACAGACGCAATACATGACACATGCACCGACACCATACCTAGAAAGACAAACAGACAAATACTTACCTTGCCATGGTGGAATGTAGAGCTCGCAGCGTTGAAAACCGAAGTCGCCACCAGGAAACGCAGAATCAGGAACGCAGCGCCGGTCCGAAGAGAGGAGGTAGTCCGCCTGTACCTGAAACAAAAAGAGGAGTATGAGCTGGAGGTGAGGAAGGCCCAAACCGAGAGCTGGAAGGAGTTTTGTGGGAAACAGGATAGGGAAGGGGTCTGGGAAGGTATTTATAGGGTTATTGGAAGGACCAGGATAAGAGAGGAAGATCTGATGCTGGAGAAGGATGGGAACATGCTGAGCGCCAAGGATTCCGTGAAGCTATTAGCGGAAACTTTCTATCCCGAAGATAGCGAAGAGGGGGAGGGGGTCGAGCACCGCGATATTAGAGCAAGAGCTGAACTTGTAAACATGCATAACCATGGTGAGCAACATGATCCGCTGTTTACCCTGGAAGAGCTCAATACCGTGTGCAAGACCTTTAACCCCAAAAAGGCTCCGGGGGCTGATGGCTTCACAGCCGATATTTGTGTTCGCGCCATTGGTTGTGGCCCTGATGTGTTCCTCGCGCTAGTTAATAGGTGCCTGACGTGTGGTCTCTTTCCGAAGATCTGGGAAGAGGCCACAGTCGTAGTGCTTCGGAAACCAGGCAAGGACGTCTATACTTCACCCAAGTCCTACAGGCCGATTGGGCTATTGCCTGTGCTTGGGAAAGTATACGAGAAGCTGTTGGTTTCCCGTCTCAGATATCACCTTCTGCCCAAGATGAGTACTCGCCAATACGGGTTCATGCCCCAAAGGAGCACCGAGGACTCCCTCTATACACTAATGCAGCGAATCCGACAAAAGTTGAATCAAAAGCGGATCATAACACTTGTCTCATTGGATATAGAGGGAGCCTTCGATAGCGCTTGGTGGCCAGCTATCAGAATCCGATTGGCTGAGGAACAGTGCCCAGTGAATCTGAGGCGGGTGATGGACAGCTATCTCAGCGACAGAACTGTCTCGGTCAGATACGCTGGGGAGGAATGCACCAGGGTCACAAACAAAGGATGCATCCAGGGTTCCATAGGAGGGCCAATCCTATGGAATCTGATGCTGGACCCTTTGCTCAAGAAGCTAGACACCAGGGGGGACTATTGTCAAGCGTTTGCGGATGACGTCGTGCTGCTCTTTGACGGGGATACTGCGCAGGAAATTGAAGAGCGTGCCAACGACTGTCTCGCCTTTGTTCGGGCGTGGGGCGTCGTAAATAAGCTCAAATTCGCACCGCATAAAACAAATGCGATGGTGATAACGCGGAGGCTTAAATACGACGTCCCTCGTCTGAGCATGGGTGGGGCGGCCGTTGTCATGACAAAGGAGGTGCGACTACTTGGACTGACTATTGACGACCACCTGACCTTTAACTCACACATAGCGCACGTATGCAACAAGGCTGTAGGTATCTACAAGCAGCTGGCGAAAGCCGCAAAAGTTAGCTGGGGGCTTCACCCCGAAGTCATCAGGGTGATATACATCGCGGCAGTGGAGCCGGTTATACTATACGCGGCAAGCGCATGGGCGCCCGCGGCAAACAAATTAGGAGCCCAAAAATACTTTAGGTCCGTGCAACGCGGGTTTGCGCAAAAATTGTGTAGGGCCTACAGGACAGTGTCACTGCACTCAGCTCTGGTGCTGGCAGGAATACTCCCTCTCGACCTCCGAGTTCGCGAGGCAGCCTCTCTTTATGAAGCTAAGAAGGGGGTACCCCTGCCATCACTGGGCGGACGGGAAATCGAACTCATGACCTCGGCGCTGACAACCCCGCACCCCGCAAAGCGAACCAGCCTGGAGTTCGACCACCTGGTAGACGAGGAACTCTACCGTAAAAATATGGACTTCAGTGTCCGTATTTTCACTGACGGTAGCAAGATTGATGGCCGGGTCGGTGCAGCTCTATCCTTGTGGAATAGAGGAGCCGAAACCCGAGCCATCAAGCTTGCTCTACCGTCCTATTGTACCGTCTACCAGGCCGAGCTTCTGGCTGTTAGCAGAGCGGTAAAGGAGGCTCTCAAACGCAGTGACACTACATACGCGATATACAGCGACTCGATGGCGGCTCTCCAGGCGGTAGCGAATCCCGGTTGCCTCCATCCCCTGGCAGTGGAAACAAGGGACACCATTGCTGACTGTAATATCCAGAACAAGAGTGTCTCCTTGTTCTGGATAAAAGCCCACGCAGGATTGGAGGGAAACGAGAGAGCTGACGCGCTCGCCAAAGAGGCCGCCCTCGGGTCCAAGAAAAGGCCGGATTATGACCTGTGCCCGGTCTCATTCGTCAAGCGAACACTCCGTATGGAGACGCTTGACGAATGGAACCGGAGATACAAATCCGGAGAAACTGGGGCCGTCACCAAAATGTTCTTCCCAGATGCGGTTGCCGCGTATAGTATAGTTAGGAAAATGGAAGTAAATAGTGTGGCGACGCAGGTTTTGACAGGGCACGGTGGATTCTCCGAGTACTTGAATCGCTTCAAGTGCAAGGAGAGTCCATCGTGTCCCTGCGATCCCGACGAGCGGGAAACGGTCCCTCACATACTGTTTGAGTGCCCCATCTTTAGCCGGCAACGTAATGATGCAGAGGTAGAGATGGGCGTGACTATGTGCAGGGAGAATGCGCCGCTGCTTATGGCAAGCAAAATTAGAAATAAGTTCCTAGATTACTGTATTAAACTGGCACAGACTGTAAATAATAGAAATAAGGTGTAAAATTATGATAGGCTATATATTATACATATATAAGTTATATCATAAGTGTAATTAGGATAATAATAAATAGGAATTAGTAAATAACATAGTAATTAAGACAAAAGCATTAACCACTGCATGTGATAGCAATAAGATTAGAGATAAGATAAAATGTAAAGAATAAATATATGTTAAGGTAGTAACCAAATGTAAACTGAAAAGAAAGAAAATGTATAAATATGGAAATAAATAAAGATAGGATTTTTGATAAATAAAAATAAAAACACCCAGTCCCTCCCCTGGTGTACTGCATGTTGTTAGAAATAAGATGGGAACAGTTAGAAATAAAATAAATAAAAGTAAAATATATAGCTAGAGAGAGTAGGTGTAGGATCGGCAAAGAACCGATGAAGGTACAAAAGATGATGGATGTAAGAAAGACCAAGTATGAAGAATGAAAGTGCGAGAGGCATATAAGCGGGAACTGGTATGAAAGGATTATGTAGATATAGGCGCCGATTACGTTGGCGGTAGCGTATAAAAATTTTTAAAAAAAAAAAAAAAAAAAAAAAAACCTAACCTAACCTAACCTAACCTAACCTAACCTAACCTAACCTAACCTAACCTAACCTAACCTAACCTAACCTAACCTAACCTAACCTAACCTAACCTAACCTAACCTAACCTAACCTAACCTAACCTAACCTAACCTAACCTAACCTAACCTAACCTAACCTAACCTAACCTAACCTAACCTAACCTAACCTAACCTAACCTAACCTAACCTAACCTAACCTAACCTAACCTAACCTAACCTAACCTAACCTAACCTAACCTAACCTAACCTAACCTAACCTAACCTAACCTAACCTAACCTAACCTAACCTAACCTAACCTAACCTAACCTAACCTAACCTAACCTAACCTAACCTAACCTAACCTAACCTAACCTAACCTAACCTAACCTAACCTAACCTAACCTAACCTAACCTAACCTAACCTAACCTAACCTAACCTAACCTAACCTAACCTAACCTAACCTAACCTAACCTAACCTAACCTAACCTAACCTAACCTAACCTAACCTAACCTAACCTAACCTAACCTAACCTAACCTAACCTAACCTAACCTAACCTAACCTAACCTAACCTAACCTAACCTAACCTAACCTAACCTAACCTAACCTAACCTAACCTAACCTAACCTAACCTAACCTAACCTAACCTAACCTAACCTAACCTAACCTAACCTAACCTAACCTAACCTAACCTAACCTAACCTAACCTAACCTAACCAGTGCGAGTTGAGCTCCTTTAGCGTGCGCAGCTAAAATAAAGCTCTCCGTTTACAAAAATCGCGAACGGCAGGTCAATTTGCGAGTTAAAACTTGATTTTTATGTCAAAAGTTGTGGAAGGTGAAATCCTCTTGAATGGTGTAGTTCGTTTTGTGATAGCGTGTAGCGTTGAGCCGCAATTGCCAAAAAACCTCCGCGAAAATCCGAGCTCCCATACAAAAGTGTAAAACGCAAAACTTTAACCGCGTGCGGCTCGCTCAAGTGATCGGTAACATATATGTTTGAAAGTGTGAAAAGACGCGTATTTGTGCTGTCCTACTGCTGTGTTAAAACCGGATTTTTCCGGCCCTCGGGTCAGGAAATATTGGGGAAAAACCAAATTTGGTTGTGTAAAAAATTTCGAGCGGACGACAATTCCCCCAAAATTAGGTACGTAAGCGTAGGGTCATCTCATTACGAGCCGTTTGACGTATTTTTGACTCCCCTACGTCTACGGGTTCGGAAGTTATCCGACCGGGAGTTGGCGTGAAAAAGTGTTGTGTATTTCGGACCCCCTAACTCAAAATTCAAAGCGGTGAGGTACTGTTTTTATCTTATAAATAAATTATATACTTAGTGACAAAGGTGACTGTGAAAGAATTTTGAAAATCCGTTCAGTGAGAGCAAAGCTATTAATTAATTTCCGCGACCCATTTAGGCCTACCGACCGCACGAGATAACTTTGTTGGTCGATCGTGATCGTGACCCTGCTGATTCCGGCTGATCCGAGGGGTTTCGGCTGAACCTTCTTCCGGGAATCTTCGGCGGGACGGGTTTGTTACCCGTCAGGCGTTGCGGCGTGTTCCTCCGGTCAAGGATACCCGAGTTACGGGATCCGAAAGCTGAGGTAGTTGGTGCCGGGAGAGCCCCCGCCTTGCAGCTCGATCCTGAGGATCTGGATGAGGTTGGAGAACGCCTGAAATAGCATTTAGTTAGCCCATGAAATTGTCCGTCTTTCTGTGTTTATTGTATATTTTTAGCACTTGTAGGAAAATAGTTATAAGCCTGTACAAAGTACCTACTGTTGAGTCCAACTTCTGTAATAAATTTGCTTTTCCGCATATTTTGTGTGCCAGTTAGCGCGACCAACAAAATTGACACTTTGGCCAGTCCGAATGTTTGTCTGTCTGTCTCGTCTGCGGTTTGTCTAGACTGTTGCGCAGCTGAACGCGATCCTTTGCCGCCCCTCATATCGCCTGGACCGGGATTGATGGTTGTTAAAAAATTTGTTGTATATATATAAAAAAGTGTGTGTTTATAAAATTTGTTACAAATTGTGGATACATTTGGGGATATTTTGTAGACAATAGATTTAGTGTATAATTAAACCAAGAAAATATAGTAATAATTGCGTTTTAGAGGAATTAAAGTATCCAAAAATTTTAATTTATTTCTTGCGGGTACTAATTAGGTATTTCTTTATTAGGTTAATCTCCAGTGTGAAACCTTCAAATTTTAAAATTTTAAATATATGTGTATTTTGTGCGAGTCGGGCATGGTCTAGGATCAAAACCTCCGGGCGCGCTACGAACGAGTAGCGTTTTTACCTATTGCCAACCGGAATCGGTGGGTGGAGTCATTGTCGGAGAGATTCTGGGGGCGGAGTCAGATAAGGCTCGCAACAGATTAATTTGGTTATATTCATTTTATTTAAATTCATTTAAAATACTTGTAAAATAAAATATAAATAGTCTAATCAATTATAATTTTGGCAAATAAAGGGTAATATAGTAAAAATTGAACGTTTAATGTAAAATATAAAGGGTTTTTAGAATCGAATCATTAAAATTATCAAATAGTAAATAAAAATTTTAAATAAATAAAATATATACACAATATAGCACGGGGATATAACCTAAGGTATTAGACCAATTAAACATAGATTTAGCGAAACTTATAGTTTCATTTAATTTAATTTATACTGTTGCTGGGCGGAGTGTGGAGTGTCTGTGGCGGGCCTTACATCCCGATCTTGTTGGCACGGCCGGACTGGCACTGCATTCCATCGCTACCCGCGTATATATTCTTTGGGCACAGCTTGTAATATAATATTATTGTGGGTAATTGTTGTTCTTGGCGAGTGGGTTTGACCTCTGGGCCTGGGCTTGACCTTGGAAATTGTGTCTTGGGATCCGCGTTGTCCGTATCGGGGCTTGTGACGGCCCTGACTGCCGGGGCTCGACGTTCTTCCGGGCTCCTTACCGGGTTCTGCGGCTGACCTGAAACACCAAAAGAGGGTTAACAAGGGCACGCCTGGGATACGACTGGTACCTTACCTTACCTTGCCTTCCGTGACGCTGCTCCCTGGACTCGGCGACGCGCTGACCTCCGGCGGCTGGCTGCTGGATGCTGCTCCACTATCTGAAACAAAAGAAACATTATTAAGGACTAAAATACATCATAGATTGAACTACGTGATATTGCGTGTTTGGTGCTCGGGACACAGAGTGGTGTCGCTGCTTGTGCATAGCGGAATACTGTATCCAGATACTGCTATTGATCACCGCTGAAAGTACTGCGACCGACTAAGATTACGTGATATCACGTTTCTGGCGCTTGTGACGCGGATCGGAGACTCATCGAACAAACCGGATATATCGGGCCCTATTAGTCGTACCGTAGGCACTGTATATGATAAATGCTGACTAAATTGCATAACGCAAAATACTGACGTAACGAACGAACTACATACATATACATATAAACATACACAAAACATAACTAGGAGTACTGGGACTGACAAATACGGACCAAAATCTGCTTAACTTGGGACTACGTGATATCACGTTCTTGGCGTCCGTGACACGGAGTCGAAAGGCATCAATTACATTAAAGATAGCAAACCCCACTGGACATACCGTGGACACTTAACACGACAGCACTGACTATAATTGCGTAACGCAGAACATCAACGTAACGAACCAAATACCTATCACTTACCTATCATTTGCTACTCTGCACATGAAGTATTGAATAAAGCGCAGCGAAATAATAGTGAATAAATTCGGTACTTGATAGATCGCTACTCGCAGCGGGCGTGGTCGTGCCAGTGCTATTCAAAACATAGGGCTCGTACATACAGGCTTCCGTAAAGTTATAGGCGCGGCGGAACTTGTATGACACATACCAAAAAAGCAACTAATAAACCGTTAAATCTGCAGTGGAAGCGGAATACAACTAATAAAGTCAAACTAAATCTAATTAATTAAAAAAGTAACTAAATAATTAGGTGAATTATTACAAAATTAAAACTTAAAGACAGTAATTACCACAATTATACTCGCCAACGGAAACAATAAAGCGAAGTATAGTTGCGGGTACGCGAGTAAATATTATTGAAATCAAAATTAATCATAAATCGAATATCCTAAAGTATAACTTAACCGAACATACCGGTAGCCGCAGGATAACGCAGCCTTAGGCCGACGGTCCAAAGGTCGGTGCGCTCTGAGTGGCTGCGCGCTCGGCCGCGTCGAGTGAGGGCGGAGCCTGCCGGTTTGTTTACATTTTGTTTATAGAAAATTTTATAAAACTTTGTTGCAACTTTTGTTTACTTTTGGAAATAGTCCTTATTCATAAATTAAATAAATCTTTTGGCAATCCACTGCAGGGGAAGTCACCCTACACGGTTTTCGACCCGCTAAAGTAGGTATTCGGCGCTCGGCTCGCGAGATACGGCGTGCCTGCAAATACCCAAAGGCGTCTGGTGTTGGGCGGCTGTGGGGCGCGGGCCGTTGGTTTGGGCGAGTGTCGTGCGGGTGTCTAGGGTGGAGGAGCTCTGCGCCTGTCGAACGCAAAAATAAAAACCCGCGGGACGCGTGCAGCCGCGGAGCTGGAACCTCGGACGTCGCGGGTGTCCCGCCGACTCGCCACCTGAAACAAAAGAAAATATATTAGCGTAATAATAGTTAAAAATAGATATAAATAGTTATACTTACGTGGAGGACGACCGCTGCGCACGCTGTCGTTGCTCTCGAAGACTGCAGCATCTGAAACAAAAGAAATAAATTAGTAGGTAGTATTAGTTATTAGTTAGAATAAATAAACAGACGAGCAAACCGCAGTTGCTGTGCAGCTCGACTCGCACCTGTAACATAGGATAGTTAGTACAATTAGAGTATAATAAATATATTGACTATAAATAATTATTTTAATTAGTTTAATAGATACGGATAGTGACCTTCCATTTAGGAAGCGACTATACAATTAGTGACTTGACTTATATACAATTATATTCTTTATACAACTTATACAAATTTACTTACGATTACGACGACTGACAAGCTACCTCCGACATGTTTGGGATGAGGACCCCGACCAAAAAGACCGACGCGGACCCCGCGCAGGCGTCCCCGCGCAGACTTGACCAGACTATTATACTGACGCAGCCAGAGGGCGTGAGACGCAGCATCGACAGGTGGGAGACGGCCGGCGGGGAGCCGCGCCTGAGGACACCAACCGACACAAGGACCGACGAACCGCCGAAGGACCCCGCGCCGAAACGGAAACCCGCGCTGTCGCAGAGGGCGAAGCGGCCCTCGGTGGAGGCCCCGGGAGCCTCGCCCAAGACCCATATGACCGGCCGGGCGGGGGGCTCACCTCGAGTGGAGATCCGGGTGGACAGGGTTTCGGAGGCCAGAAACTGTCTCGTCAGGGCGAAGACGCATTTGGGCGAGTCGCGAAATCTGAAAACCGACCTGAAGGTCGGCATCACTCAAGCGATTGAGAGACTCTTCCAACTGGTGAAAGAGTCTGAGGCGGACAGGAAAGGCGAGAAGGGGATGGGGAAGGAAAAAGAAAGAGAAGTGGCGGAAGTCTCGGTAGGGGGGGGGTCGGAAAGGAAGGAAAAAGGGGATCAAGACATGACAAAAATTTTGAAGAAATTAGAGGACCAGACGAAGCTTTTATTGGAGAACGGGGAAAAGATGGACAGGTTACAGGGGATGATCGAAAAACAGGGAGAGGAAATGGGAAGGATGACGTACGCGAAGGCTGTGGCGACCCGACCCGAGAGGCAACTCCCGGGGCGGGGGGCGCTGCACTCGATCGTGGTCGCCTCCACCAACGAGCAGGAGACGGGCGAGGAGGTGCTCAATAGGGTCCGGGAGGTGGTCGACGCGAAGGAGGGATGGGTCCAGGTCGAGAGGGTCAGGAAGGCGAGAGACCGTAAGATTGTGATGAGCTGCAGGACGGAGCAGGAGAAGGATAAGGTGATGGAGAGGCTCGGACGGGCCAAGGATCACCTCACCGTGGAGGAGGTGAAGAACAAGGACCCTCTTTTGGTCCTGACGGGCGTCATGGCGTACCTCAGTGATGAGGACGTCATGAAGGCCCTGAGGAACCAGAACAGGGCCGTTTTTCGCGACCTCGACGGTGGGGATGATCGGGTTGTAGTAAAATACAGGAAGAGAACTCGCAACCCCCATACCAGTAACATCGTGGTGAGCACCTCGCCCAAGATCTGGGGTAGGATGCTTGACGCGGGCGAGGTGTGTGTGGACCTGCAGCGCGTCAGGGTAGCCGACCAATCCCCGCTGGTGCAGTGTTCCCGCTGCCTGGGGTATGGGCACGGGAAACGCTACTGCACAGAGCCGGCTGACGTGTGCAGCCACTGCGGAGGGCCGCACCTAAAGACCGAGTGCGCGGATTGGTTCGCCGGGGAGCCGCCGTCCTGCAGGAACTGCGTCAAAGCCAAGATGCTAAACAAGGAGCACAATACATTTAGCAGCGACTGCCCTATCCGACGGAAGTGGGACGCCTTAGCCCGGGCATCAGTGGCATATTGCTAAGGTGGTCCCGGACGTATCAAACCCGTACCTAATTATCCAGGCCAACCTCCAGAGGAAGCAGCTGGCAACGCAGGAGTTGCTGATCGAAGCCGCGAGACGCGGAGCTGCTGTGGCGCTGCTCCAGGAGCCATATGTGGGCGGGACTGGAAGTCTTAAGAATCACCGGGGCGTAAGGGTCGTCCAGAACTCCGAGCGAGGAGGAGGGACGGTAAAGGCGGCTATTGTCATCTTCAATCCCGACCTTGACATAATACCGTGCCCGCAACTCACCACGAACAACATCGTCGTGGTGGGAATCCGGACCAGAGCCTGGACGATCACGCTGGTATCTTACTACTTCGAGCCGGATCAGCCCATAGGGCCATACCTGGAGCACCTCCGCAAAATCGAACGCCGGATGGGATCTGTGAGGTTGGTCCTGGGGGGTGACGCTAACGCCAAGAGCATCTGGTGGGGGGGCGATACGGACAACGTGCGAGGTGAAGACATGTGCGCAGCTCTCGGGGAACTCGGGCTTTACATCCTCAACGATGGTAGAACACCCACTTTCGACACCATTCGGGGCGGTACCAGGTACAGGAGCTACGTGGACGTAACGGCCTGTTCGGCCGATCTGCTGGACCTGGTGGAGGACTGGGAAGTCGACGAGAGTTTAACGGGTTCGGACCATAATGGCATCACTTTTCGGCTTCTGCTTCAAAAATCTAAAGGCATAAAAATTGAAAGAACGACGAGAATATTTAATACTCGTAAGGCAAACTGGGAGCAGTTTTGTGAAAAACTGCCCCAAGCTTTGCAGAATTCCCATTTAAATCTAGTCCAAATTAATGACATCAATGACCAAACAAGTTTAGAAAACGCAGTACAAAATTACACGACAGCAATTCTGGAGACCTGTAAAGAAACTATACCTAAAAAAGTAAACAAAACCATACTTACCATGCCATGGTGGACCGAAGAACTCTCGAAGATGAAGAAGGAAGTCGCCACCAGGAAACGCAGGATCAGGAACGCAGCGCCGGTCCGAAGAGAGGAGGTAGTACGCCTGTACCTGGAACAAAAAGAAAAGTATGAGTCGAGTGCGAGGAGAGCCCAGACCGAGAGCTGGAAGGAGTTTTGTGGAAAGCAGGATAGGGAGGGGGTATGGGAGGGGATATATAGGGTGATAGGTAGGACGGCCATTAGGGGGGAAGATCTGCTGCTGGAAAAGGACGGGAGGGTACAGGATGCAAGGGATTCGGTTAGGC
Organism: Zygaena filipendulae; assembly: GCA_907165275.2. Classification (NCBI taxonomy): domain Eukaryota; kingdom Metazoa; phylum Arthropoda; class Insecta; order Lepidoptera; family Zygaenidae; genus Zygaena; species Zygaena filipendulae. The sequence goes on from OU015657.1 coordinate 29,460, forward strand.
TCCTGGCGGAGACCTTCTATCCATGGGATGATGAAGAGGAGGACAATGCGGAGCACGCAATAATGAGAGGAAGGGCTGAGGTGGTCAACAGCGTAGGTTGTGGTGAGGAGCATGACCCGCCCTTCACCATGAATGAGCTGGAGTTGACCTGCAGGACGTTCAATCCCAAGAAGGCTCCGGGAGCTGACGGCCTTACGTCCGACATTTGTAGCCGCGCCGTCGCATGTGACCCTGAGGTGTTCCTCGCCCTGGTCAATGGGTGCCTGAGGTGCCGCTACTTTCCGAACATCTGGAAAAAGGCAACAGTGGTGGTACTCAGGAAGCCGGGTAAGGACAGCTACGTTGCTCCCAAGTCTTACAGGCCGATTGGGCTTTTGCCTGTACTTGGGAAAATTTTCGAGAAGATGTTGGTCACTCGCCTCAAGTTTCACCTATTGCCGAGGATGAGTACTCGCCAGTACGGATTCATGCCCCAGAGGAGCACGGAGGACTCCCTCTATAACCTAATGCAGAGAATCCGCGAAAAGCTCGATATGAAACGGATCGTAACAATAATCTCGCTGGATATAGAGGGAGCCTTCGACAGCGCATGGTGGCCGGCCATCAGAGTCCGACTGGCTGAGGAGAGGTGTCCTGTGAACCTGAGGCGGGTGATCGACAGCTACCTCGGGAACCGCAGCGTGGCTGTGCGATACGCGGGCGAGGAGCACGTCAGGAGCACCAACAAGGGCTGCATCCAAGGTTCCATAGGGGGTCCCATCCTGTGGAACCTTATGCTGGACCCACTCCTCAAGGGCCTGGAGAGTAGAGGGGACTACTGCCAGGCCTTTGCGGACGATGTAGTCCTGATGTTCGACGGCGACACCGCGCTTGAGATCGAACGTCGTGCCAATGCCGCCCTCGAGTATGTTCGGACGTGGGGCGTCCAAAATAAGTTAAAATTCGCACCGCACAAAACAAGTGCGATGGTGGTTACGCGGAGACTAAAGTACGACGTCCCACGGCTGAGCATGGGCGGGGGAGACATTGGCATGACGAACGAAATCAAACTTTTGGGATTGATAATAGACCATCGCCTGACTTTCAACTCGCACATTGCACAAACTTGCAAGAAGGCAGTCGCAATCTTCAGGCAATTGGCTAGGGCGGCAAAGGTGAGCTGGGGGCTCAACCCCGAGGTCACTAGGACCATTTACACTGCAGCGGTGGAACCTGTAATGCTGTACGCGGCGAGCGCCTGGGCACCCGCCGCGAGCAAGTTGGGAGCGCGCAAACAAATAAATAGCGTGCAGCGCGGCTTCGCACAAAAAATGTGTAGAGCCTACAGAACGGTGTCGCTGCATTCCGCGTTGGTGCTGGCTGGAATACTCCCTCTCGATATAAGGCTGCGTGAGGCGGCATCGCTCTACGAAGCCAAGAGGGGAGTATCCCAGCCAGTAATCTGTGACAGAGAAGTGGAGCGTATGACCTCAGCGCTTGAGATGCCGCATCCCGCGAAACGTATGAGCCTGGAGTTCGATAACCTGGTAGACGAGGAACTTTACCGTAATAACAGCGACTACGATGTTCGCATATTCACTGACGGTAGCAAGATTGATGGCCGGGTCGGCGCAGCTCTATCCTTATGGAATAGAGAAACCGAAACCCGAGCCATCAAGCTTGCTTTACCGTCATACTGCACCGTCTACCAGGCCGAGCTCTTGGCCGTATGTAGAGCGGTTAAAGAGGTCCTAAAATGCGGCGGCACCGCCTGTGCGATCTACAGCGACTCGAGGGCGGCTCTCCAAACTGTGATCAACTTCGCTTGCCTCCATCCCCTGGCTGTGGAGATAAGAGACACCATTGCTCGCATTAACGCCCAGAACAGGAGTGTCTCCCTGTTCTGGATTAAAGCTCACGCAGGGTTGGAGGGGAACGAACGAGCTGACGCGCTCGCAAAGGAGGCCGCCCTTGGGTCAAAAAGAAAGCACGATTATGATCTGTGCCCGGTTTCATTCGTCAAGTGAAAACTCCGTTCGGAGTCGCTTGACGAGTGGAACCGGCGCTACAGGGATGGAGAGACCGCTGCTATTACTAAAATGTTCTTCCCGGACGCGGTCGCCGCGTACAGCATTATTAGGAAAATAAACATGGACAGCGGCGTTGCGCAAGTGTTGACGGGGCACGGTGGATTCTCCGAATACTTGAATAGATTCAAGTGTAAGGAGAGTCCATCGTGCATCTGCGATCCCGACGAACGGGAAACAGTCCCACACTTGCTCTTCGATTGCCCCATCTTCAGTAGGCAACGTAACGATGCTGAGCTGGAGATGGGAGCAAGCATGTGTAGGGAGAACGCGCCGCTGCTTATCGCCAGCAAAAATAGAGAAAAATTTATAGAGTACTGTAAAAAATTGACATATATTGTAAATAAAAGGAATAGATTGTAAAATTATGATAGGCTGTATATTGTATATATATAAGTTATATCATAAATGTAATTAGAATAATAATAAATAGGAACAGTAATTAATATAGTAAATAAGATAAAGGTACTAACCACCGCATGCTATAGATATAAGGTTAAATATAAGACAAAATGTGAGCAATAAATATATACTTAGTAAAAATAAGACAAATGTAAAATTAAAAGAAAAGTTAAGCATATAACTGTAAATTAAAAGAAAAAATTAGTTTGGTAACAAATAAAATAAAATACCCAGCCCCTCCCCTGGTGTACTGTGTACGGATGTTAGATTTAAGAGAAATAAAATGGATAGGATAGTTATAGCGTAGATTAGGGAAATCGGAGACCCACCGATATAAGAAAGAAAGGGATGGATGCTAGAAAGATAAAGTATGAAGAATGGAAGTGCGAGAGGCATATAAGCGAGAACTGGTATGAAAGAGGATAGTAAACATAGGCTCCGATAATGTCGGAGGTAGCAGAATAAAAAAAAAAAAAAAAAAAAAAAAAAAAAAAAAAAAAAAAAAAACCTAACCTAACCTAACCTAACTCGTCCAAACCTAACTCGTCCAAACCTAACTCGTCCAAACCTAACTCGTCCAAACCTAACTCGTCCAAACCTAACTCGTCCAAACCTAACTCGTCCAAACCTAACTCGTCCAAACCGAACTCGTCCAAACCGAACTCGTCCAAACCTAACTCGTCCAAACCTAACTCGTCCAAACCTAACTCGTCCAAACCTAACTCGTCCAAACCTAACTCGTCCAAACCTAACTCGTCCAAACCTAACTCGTCCAAACCTAACTCGTCCAAACCTAACTCGTCCAAACCTAACTCGTCCAAACCTAACTCGTCCAAACCTAACTCGTCCAAACCTAACTCGTCCAAGTTGTTGTTGTTGTTGTTGTTGTTGTTGTTGTTGTTGTTGTTGTTGTTGTAACTCGTCCAAACCTAACTCGTCCAAGTTGTTGTTGTTGTTGTTGTTGTTGTTGTTGTTGTTGTTGTTGTTGTTGTTGTTGTTGTTGTTGTTGTTGTTGTTGTTGTTGTTGTTGTTGTTGTTGTTGTTGTTGTTGTTGTTGTTGTTGTTGTTGTTGTTGTTGTTGTTGTTGTTGTTGTTGTTGTTGTTGTTGTTGTTGTTGTTGTTGTTGTTGTTGTTGTTGTTGTTGTTGTTGTTGTTGTTGTTGTTGTTGTTGTTGTTGTTGTTGTTGTTGTTGTTGTTGTTGTTGTTGTTGTTGTTGTTGTTGTTGTTGTTGTTGTTGTTGTTGTTGTTGTTGTTGTTGTTGTTGTTGTTGTTGTTGTTGTTGTTGTTGTTGTTGTTGTTGTTGTTGTTGTTGTTGTTGTTGTTGTTGTTGTTGTTGTTGTTGTTGTTGTTGTTGTTGTTGTTGTTGTTGTTGTTGTTGTTGTTGTTGTTGTTGTTGTTGTTGTTGTTGTTGTTGTTGTTGTTGTTGTTGTTGTTGTTGTTGTTGTTGTTGTTGTTGTTGTTGTTGTTGTTGTTGTTGTTGTTGTTGTTGTTGTTGTTGTTGTTGTTGTTGTTGTTGTTGTTGTTGTTGTTGTTGTTGTTGTTGTTGTTGTTGTTGTTGTTGTTGTTGTTGTTGTTGTTGTTGTTGTTGTTGTTGTTGTTGTTGTTGTTGTTGTTGTTGTTGTTGTTGTTGTTGTTGTTGTTGTTGTTGTTGTTGTTGTTGTTGTTGTTGTTGTTGTTGTTGTTGTTGTTGTTGTTGTTGTTGTTGTTGTTGTTGTTGTTGTTGTTGTTGTTGTTGTTGTTGTTGTTGTTGTTGTTGTTGTTGTTGTTGTTGTTGTTGTTGTTGTTGTTGTTGTTGTTGTTGTTGTTGTTGTTGTTGTTGTTGTTGTTGTTGTTGTTGTTGTTGTTGTTGTTGTTGTTGTTGTTGTTGTTGTTGTTGTTGTTGTTGTTGTTGTTGTTGTTGTTGTTGTTGTTGTTGTTGTTGTTGTTGTTGTTGTTGTTGTTGTTGTTGTTGTTGTTGTTGTTGTTGTTGTTGTTGTTGTTGTTGTTGTTGTTGTTGTTGTTGTTGTTGTTGTTGTTGTTGTTGTTGTTGTTGTTGTTGTTGTTGTTGTTGTTGTTGTTGTTGTTGTTGTTGTTGTTGTTGTTGTTGTTGTTGTTGTTGTTGTTGTTGTTGTTGTTGTTGTTGTTGTTGTTGTTGTTGTTGTTGTTGTTGTTGTTGTTGTTGTTGTTGTTGTTGTTGTTGTTGTTGTTGTTGTTGTTGTTGTTGTTGTTGTTGTTGTTGTTGTTGTTGTTGTTGTTGTTGTTGTTGTTGTTGTTGTTGTTGTTGTTGTTGTTGTTGTTGTTGTTGTTGTTGTTGTTGTTGTTGTTGTTGTTGTTGTTGTTGTTGTTGTTGTTGTTGTTGTTGTTGTTGTTGTTGTTGTTGTTGTTGTTGTTGTTGTTGTTGTTGTTGTTGTTGTTGTTGTTGTTGTTGTTGTTGTTGTTGTTGTTGTTGTTGTTGTTGTTGTTGTTGTTGTTGTTGTTGTTGTTGTTGTTGTTGTTGTTGTTGTTGTTGTTGTTGTTGTTGTTGTTGTTGTTGTTGTTGTTGTTGTTGTTGTTGTTGTTGTTGTTGTTGTTGTTGTTGTTGTTGTTGTTGTTGTTGTTGTTGTTGTTGTTGTTGTTGTTGTTGTTGTTGTTGTTGTTGTTGTTGTTGTTGTTGTTGTTGTTGTTGTTGTTGTTGTTGTTGTTGTTGTTGTTGTTGTTGTTGTTGTTGTTGTTGTTGTTGTTGTTGTTGTTGTTGTTGTTGTTGTTGTTGTTGTTGTTGTTGTTGTTGTTGTTGTTGTTGTTGTTGTTGTTGTTGTTGTTGTTGTTGTTGTTGTTGTTGTTGTTGTTGTTGTTGTTGTTGTTGTTGTTGTTGTTGTTGTTGTTGTTGTTGTTGTTGTTGTTGTTGTTGTTGTTGTTGTTGTTGTTGTTGTTGTTGTTGTTGTTGTTGTTGTTGTTGTTGTTGTTGTTGTTGTTGTTGTTGTTGTTGTTGTTGTTGTTGTTGTTGTTGTTGTTGTTGTTGTTGTTGTTGTTGTTGTTGTTGTTGTTGTTGTTGTTGTTGTTGTTGTTGTTGTTGTTGTTGTTGTTGTTGTTGTTGTTGTTGTTGTTGTTGTTGTTGTTGTTGTTGTTGTTGTTGTTGTTGTTGTTGTTGTTGTTGTTGTTGTTGTTGTTGTTGTTGTTGTTGTTGTTGTTGTTGTTGTTGTTGTTGTTGTTGTTGTTGTTGTTGTTGTTGTTGTTGTTGTTGTTGTTGTTGTTGTTGTTGTTGTTGTTGTTGTTGTTGTTGTTGTTGTTGTTGTTGTTGTTGTTGTTGTTGTTGTTGTTGTTGTTGTTGTTGTTGTTGTTGTTGTTGTTGTTGTTGTTGTTGTTGTTGTTGTTGTTGTTGTTGTTGTTGTTGTTGTTGTTGTTGTTGTTGTTGTTGTTGTTGTTGTTGTTGTTGTTGTTGTTGTTGTTGTTGTTGTTGTTGTTGTTGTTGTTGTTGTTGTTGTTGTTGTTGTTGTTGTTGTTGTTGTTGTTGTTGTTGTTGTTGTTGTTGTTGTTGTTGTTGTTGTTGTTGTTGTTGTTGTTGTTGTTGTTGTTGTTGTTGTTGTTGTTGTTGTTGTTGTTGTTGTTGTTGTTGTTGTTGTTGTTGTTGTTGTTGTTGTTGTTGTTGTTGTTGTTGTTGTTGTTGTTGTTGTTGTTGTTGTTGTTGTTGTTGTTGTTGTTGTTGTTGTTGTTGTTGTTGTTGTTGTTGTTGTTGTTGTTGTTGTTGTTGTTGTTGTTGTTGTTGTTGTTGTTGTTGTTGTTGTTGTTGTTGTTGTTGTTGTTGTTGTTGTTGTTGTTGTTGTTGTTGTTGTTGTTGTTGTTGTTGTTGTTGTTGTTGTTGTTGTTGTTGTTGTTGTTGTTGTTGTTGTTGTTGTTGTTGTTGTTGTTGTTGTTGTTGTTGTTGTTGTTGTTGTTGTTGTTGTTGTTGTTGTTGTTGTTGTTGTTGTTGTTGTTGTTGTTGTTGTTGTTGTTGTTGTTGTTGTTGTTGTTGTTGTTGTTGTTGTTGTTGTTGTTGTTGTTGTTGTTGTTGTTGTTGTTGTTGTTGTTGTTGTTGTTGTTGTTGTTGTTGTTGTTGTTGTTGTTGTTGTTGTTGTTGTTGTTGTTGTTGTTGTTGTTGTTGTTGTTGTTGTTGTTGTTGTTGTTGTTGTTGTTGTTGTTGTTGTTGTTGTTGTTGTTGTTGTTGTTGTTGTTGTTGTTGTTGTTGTTGTTGTTGTTGTTGTTGTTGTTGTTGTTGTTGTTGTTGTTGTTGTTGTTGTTGTTGTTGTTGTTGTTGTTGTTGTTGTTGTTGTTGTTGTTGTTGTTGTTGTTGTTGTTGTTGTTGTTGTTGTTGTTGTTGTTGTTGTTGTTGTTGTTGTTGTTGTTGTTGTTGTTGTTGTTGTTGTTGTTGTTGTTGTTGTTGTTGTTGTTGTTGTTGTTGTTGTTGTTGTTGTTGTTGTTGTTGTTGTTGTTGTTGTTGTTGTTGTTGTTGTTGTTGTTGTTGTTGTTGTTGTTGTTGTTGTTGTTGTTGTTGTTGTTGTTGTTGTTGTTGTTGTTGTTGTTGTTGTTGTTGTTGTTGTTGTTGTTGTTGTTGTTGTTGTTGTTGTTGTTGTTGTTGTTGTTGTTGTTGTTGTTGTTGTTGTTGTTGTTGTTGTTGTTGTTGTTGTTGTTGTTGTTGTTGTTGTTGTTGTTGTTGTTGTTGTTGTTGTTGTTGTTGTTGTTGTTGTTGTTGTTGTTGTTGTTGTTGTTGTTGTTGTTGTTGTTGTTGTTGTTGTTGTTGTTGTTGTTGTTGTTGTTGTTGTTGTTGTTGTTGTTGTTGTTGTTGTTGTTGTTGTTGTTGTTGTTGTTGTTGTTGTTGTTGTTGTTGTTGTTGTTGTTGTTGTTGTTGTTGTTGTTGTTGTTGTTGTTGTTGTTGTTGTTGTTGTTGTTGTTGTTGTTGTTGTTGTTGTTGTTGTTGTTGTTGTTGTTGTTGTTGTTGTTGTTGTTGTTGTTGTTGTTGTTGTTGTTGTTGTTGTTGTTGTTGTTGTTGTTGTTGTTGTTGTTGTTGTTGTTGTTGTTGTTGTTGTTGTTGTTGTTGTTGTTGTTGTTGTTGTTGTTGTTGTTGTTGTTGTTGTTCTTGTTGTTGTTGTTGTTGTTGTTGTTGTTGTTGTTGTTGTTGTTGTTGTTGTTGTTGTTGTTGTTGTTGTTGTTGTTGTTGTTGTTGTTGTTGTTGTTGTTGTTGTTGTTGTTGTTGTTGTTGTTGTTGTTGTTGTTGTTGTTGTTGTTGTTGTTGTTGTTGTTGTTGTTGTTGTTGTTGTTGTTGTTGTTGTTGTTGTTGTTGTTGTTGTTGTTGTTGTTGTTGTTGTTGTTGTTGTTGTTGTTGTTGTTGTTGTTGTTGTTGTTGTTGTTGTTGTTGTTGTTGTTGTTGTTGTTGTTGTTGTTGTTGTTGTTGTTGTTGTTGTTGTTGTTGTTGTTGTTGTTGTTGTTGTTGTTGTTGTTGTTGTTGTTGTTGTTGTTGTTGTTGTTGTTGTTGTTGTTGTTGTTGTTGTTGTTGTTGTTGTTGTTGTTGTTGTTGTTGTTGTTGTTGTTGTTGTTGTTGTTGTTGTTGTTGTTGTTGTTGTTGTTGTTGTTGTTGTTGTTGTTGTTGTTGTTGTTGTTGTTGTTGTTGTTGTTGTTGTTGTTGTTGTTGTTGTTGTTGTTGTTGTTGTTGTTGTTGTTGTTGTTGTTGTTGTTGTTGTTGTTGTTGTTGTTGTTGTTGTTGTTGTTGTTGTTGTTGTTGTTGTGAACAGGCGCTAGGGGCTCGCCGCGTGGTTCGCCTCGTCACTCGCACCGCTCGCTTTCGGAGCGGTTTTTTGGTCACGAGTCAAAGGACCTCGCGTCAAAGCGAGCGTGGTGTTTACACTCGCATTCTCGCTTCAGTCGGGTTTCAACTTTGGGCCGCGATGGTTGTGTGCTTTTAAACTGCATAATTGGATTGGTTGTAACTTGCAACAAGAAACGTTTTGGTTTCTAGAATTATTTTAAAAGAAACCGATAATTTGGGATCCCAAACATAGATTCCACAAAAATAACCAAAAAGTAAACGTTATATGGACTAGATTTTATTAAGAAACTTGCTGTGCCCCGCGATTTCACCCGCGTGAAAAGTTTTTATGTAACAACTTTTTTTTCTTGACATCCGATTTGAATGAAACAAAGCCTATATGTAGATCCAGGCTAAGCTTAATCTACCTGCGAAAACCGCATGACAATCCGTTCAGTAGATTCAGAGATTATCGCGAACTGAGAGACAGACAGACAGAAAAGATTTTTTAAAACCCCTTTTTTATAGTTGGTTACTCTTCGTTTATCGTCCCCTGTCAATTTTTGTTAAAAATATTCAATGTACAGAATCGCGGATTCTACTCTTTTATTATATTAGTACTAGCTGTGCCCCGCGGTTGCACCCGCGCGAAAAGTTTCTATACAACAACTTCTTTTCCCGACATCCGATTTCAATGAAACAAAGCCTATGTAACTCCAGGTTAAGCTTAACCCTAAACCACATGACAATCCGTTCAGTAGATTCGGAGATTATCGTGAACAGACAGAAAGACAGAAAAGATTTTTAAAAACCCTTTTTTTGTGCTTGGTTACTCTTCCCCCCCCCCCGTCCGTCCGCTCCGTTCCGTCCCCTGTCAGTTTTTGTTAAAAATATTCAATGTACAGAATCGCGGATTCTTTCTATCTTTTATAGATAGATAGATAGATATGTAGACCTCCAACCGCACTAAACAATAAACCTTTCGACAGCATCTCCTGCGCAAAAAACAGTCGATGACACCCGGCTCAGAAGAAGATGATATTGACAATTTTATTTATTTTATTTTTTTAAATTATTTATTTTAAGTTTAATTATTTATTTAATTTATTTATTTTACTAGCTATTATATTCTAGCGTTTCCCCGCGGTGTCATCCGCGTTAATTTCAAAGATCCTGCGGGAATTCCGGGATAAAAAGTACCCTATCTGTTATTCTTAATTGCTTCTACTTGAAGCAAGATCAAAATATTAGCCTATACATGCATTTAATTTTCGACGTTTACAAAATAATGGTTAACGACATCTCTTGATTATTTCAGGAATAAATGAAATTTTAACCGTCGAGAACCTGTATCACGCACATACAGGCACAGAACAGTTCAAATTTCAAAAAACTTTTGTTAGCAATACATAGATGGCGCAATATTAATACAATAATTATTAGCCAAGCTTGGTAAAAAATCCTATAGAGCAGATAGCAGACAGTAGATATATATTATGATAATAGGAATCTATAGCTATTATTTTTTGATATTTTTATAGCTGTTTTATTGCAAAGTTTCAAATATTGTTTCAAATATTGTAAAGTTGAAATCCATTCAGTAGTTTTTGCGTGAAAACGTAACAAACATCCATACAATCCATACAAACTTTATAATATAAAGATTTTTAGAATAATAAGTAAGGATTTCATTTATTAAAATTAATCGAGTAGTAGTACTTATTACTAGCAAAGTCGTCTTGTTGCCGCTAACACTTCGACATCCTCCCTTGTTGCTAGCTCAAAGACAACTGAACTGAATGCACTGCAGGCCGCAGCTCTTTTGTCTCTTTTCCATCGATCGTGCGGTCGCGGTCGCACGCACGAGCGACGGGACGAGGCAGCGTTTACACTCGCACCTCGTACCCCACCACGAAACGAAGCACAAGACGAGGAACGAGGTGCGAGTGTAAACGCCGATAAAACAGCGTTTACACTCGCGCCTCGTACCTGGCCACAAGACGAACCACGAGGCGAGGAACGAGGCGCGAGTGTAAATCCCGTATAAGAGTCTTTATGCGGTTTTATATTATTTTTGAATAATATTTGCGGAGCGACGCGATGAGGTCGAGTACAAATTTGCGGAGATTTTTTAGACTGACTTCTTCACGTTATCATTTGCTTGATATTAACAACGCTGCCAATACACCGGCGCAAATATATGCTATCTCGCTCGCTGCGCCATGGGCGATACGTGAGTAGGAAAACGAAAGGGATATTCAAGATATGCAAGCAACGATTGAACACACAGTCATAATATCATAGCGGGCGAGATTCAAATTAAAATTACGGCGGTTACGGCGGAAACATCAGTTGCACTATAAAAAACACGCAAAGTACATTTCCACAAGACTATTTTAAAAAAGTAAAAATGTCTCAATCTATAGGTGCTTTACAAAAAGATAATTATGAAATCCCAACAAAAACAGATTCACTGTAAAAAATCGCGCTTAAGTCCACATTCACTAGGCTATTTAAAAAAAGTATTTTACATATATAAATTAAAAAAATTAAGCAACCATTAAGATTTTCAATTAATAGAAAAAAAAAATCTTGCAAAAACCATTAAAAAAAAATTTAACGTAACTACTTGGTGTGCGTCATTGACTATGTACCAACTCTAATTTTTTCTAATGTTTTGAAAGCCCGTAATGTTACTGTTTATAATATTATAATTTAATATTTTCAACTGTTAGTTTGAGATCATTGGTAGATTCCTTGTTCCTTGAAAAATCTTGGGGTAGGTGCTCAATGACGCACACCAAGTATGTTAAAAAAAAATTTTATGGTTAAACTTGCAACCATTTTTTTTTTTTAATCTTAATGGTTGCTTGGTTTTTCATTTCATATCTTTTTGTAAGGTACTTTTTTTTTAAATAGCAAATAGCCTAGTGAACGTGGACTAAGGCGCGATTTTTTAAAGTGAAACTGTTTTTGTTAGTATATAAAATACCTAAATCGTTATTGGTGTACCCTTTATATTTGAAGAGTTCCCTCGATTTCTCCAAGATCCCACCATCAGATTCTGACTTCATTACAATGATAGAACTACCTCGAGAGTGTCCCTTTTAAAACTATAAAATAATTTTTAAATTGGTCCTGCCGTCTTCAAGTAATGGCGTAACCAATCACATTCTATGTATTAAAAGTTAACAAACATAAAAAAAAAAATTCTCTCCTTGTGTCCTATTTGTGAATGTAATTCGAAAACGTGTTAAAAAAAACCGTGCATGTGCCGCAATTTACTGCACTATAATTTTGCCAATGACATCTTGCCCTTGCTTTCACTACCAATGCTAGGTACTGTTTTCATAGTAGATTTACTGTTTTCAACAAGACATCTCTGTTTTCTGTTTTAGTACAAAATTCTGCTGTTATTGGTGGAGCTTATGTATCATGAATCTTTTATATGTATAATATGACGGAATATTATGACGTATGTAGATATCCGAAATTAAAGTTTAAGAAGCAATGTAACTGTTACAGTGCCATCTAGGGTCATAATTATGATCCAAACCATTAGTGCAAACATTTTGTACTACATCACATCTTGTACTCCATCTGTAAACATTTTGAAGAGCTTGTCGGAAAATATAATGATAGGAGTATCCGAATAGCCCACTTCTGATGTAGGGTTATAGCAATAATAGGAATAGAACTGTTAGCTGAATAAATGGAGATTAAGATATAACGGTGATAGATGAAGATGTAACGGACAGGGTAACAGACATGCATAGGTATGACCGAGACTATTAGCTGAGCGACATATTTAGAATGAACAAAGAATAAGCAATTGCACCATCATAGTTATAGATTATACAGCATACCAGATATCCGTAGGGAACACGGAGCAGTGCCTGGGACTTGCGACCCAGGTGTAGGTTTAATGGGGCCCCTTTACAATGCATGAACGCTCACCTCGACTGCCCGTGCCCCCGACATATCCAAATCTCTGGAAACAACCTTGGCACAACACACGTAATAACTATAGTCACCATAGATCGATACGACACCATAACTGCTCTGAACCGAAGCCCTCACCGAAGCCAAACTAATAATGACACGTAGCTAATGCATACCCGCCTTTATATTATCAAGTTCTAACAAAGACGAGTCGGGCAGTGGAGTGAAGCGGGGGAACGAACGTACTACAACCGCTATTAGTCGGCGGGAAACGTTATTGATAACGAAACTACCCTCTCGCCGACAAGCTCATTATACATAAAAGCAGAAGTTACCTAATTAATGTTATTCATTTTTAATGCAACTGAAAAGTCGGTATATGAAATTCATAAAAATGGAAAAAATATTCAATAAAAAAATTATAATTATGTATGATTTAAAAAAAAATTGAAGATAAATAATGAATTTTTTTTTTTGAACGAATATTTGAAAAAATTAAAATAATTATTATTCTATTTAAGTACTTATTTATTTTTCATTCATAAACATTATACTTCATTAACTATGGGTAGTCAATATGTGTTAAATCAAACAGTAGGTAATTTTGCATTTAAGTACGTTATACTTAATTTTAGAAACATTTTAAAACAGTGGACCATGGTAAGTACTGTTTTCAGCTGTTTTTTTTTTAGTTTATTTTGGTGCTTTTTGGTTTGCCAAGGTTGGCAACACTGGTCACTACTGTCAAGTGTCAAAACTCTCAAGGTGACTGGAGCTGAAATGTCACTTACACGTTGCGCAGTCTTTCGTAATTTAGTTTTAGTGTCATCATTAGCCAAACCGCCGCGGGTTCCGGCTAGCGTTGTGACCGCAAGCATCCACGCTCGAAGCGCAGTGACGTCGACCGCAGCCTCACTCAGCACAGCCATGTATATCGCCGAGGAGAGAGGATCTGCCTACTCGCCCGACTATCGGGTGTACTTCAGTGAGTACCTACACAACTTGTTACAACTTACACTCGCGTCTGCCGACTGCAGTTCCATGGACCATATGCCACTCGTGTCCTACTGAGCTAATTCATAGAAACAGACCTCTGATGAATATACGTTGCATAATTTCAATTTCCGGGTACCTCGCCCTCGCGACCTTGATGTTATCTGTTAACGGCTATCTAGCATTGACGTTGTGAACTTGGAGATAATTCCGAATCGATAACAGGTGCAATACGTGCTACTGAGTAAACACTAGCTTCTGTTCTAATTGGACTTTAAATAGTGAGAAATTGATTTATGATGATGATGCAGGATGTGATGAAAGTACCTATTTATAATTCTTAGACATTATCACACAGCGCCAACTGGTCTCAAACTGAGCAGATATCTTTGGGTATTATTTGTGTAATTTTGTAAGAAGCTTAATTTAAAATATTTTAAAATATTAAATTTAGTCATAAAAATAAGTTAAAGTACAATAGTTATAGTAATTATTGTGAATATTTCTTAAAATGTAGGTAACTAGATAGTTTATGCAAAATTTTACTCACTGGTTCCACAAACTAGCCATGAAAACAACTTTCATTTTGTGGATGTAAAGTGAAAGTTGAGTTCCTGTCTATGTTGATACCAAAAGCCAATGCTAGATTGAAGAATGCCCATTGTGTATGTATTGGTTTGTAAGTTTGCAACAGTTATAAAAAAAAATATGATTAGATATTATAAAACATTCTTTAAGCTCTTATTTATGTCTCTGCTAATGTCACACAGTTCAAGGTTAATGTTGAAGGTCAAACTGTGTTTTTATCATCACTATGAGAAAATATAAAAATAATACCTAGTTCTTGGTTTTTACATTCTTCAAGAAATAAAAAAAAAATTAAATATTTTTTTTTATAAATATTCCTGACACAGGCACTTTTGGTTGGGTGTACAATCGTAATATTATGAATGCAAATGTGAGTTAGTTTGTTCACACCTTAACTACTCAACCAATTTTGCATACACATTGAATGAGTACCTACAGAATAGACATAGGGCAGTTTTTATCTAGTAATTCTTGGGAGAACTTAAATTAGGGCAGGGAACTTCTAGTTAGATATAATTTAAAGTGTATCGAATCAAACTGAAAAAAACTTTATTTGACACAACACATCCATAAAACCAATTCTATGCCAATCTAAAAGGAGAATTGTTTGAATCGATCACATCTTTTAGTTTTTATCCATATCATATTCTTCATGGGTCCTGCAAAAATTAATAATATCATCATAGAATGCATTGAAATTCTTATTTGATTATTATAGCCGTAATTGCAAGTGCCATATCTTTTTTTGCATCTTATTATTTTCAATAAGTGAATTCGTACCTATGTGGTACATAAGTAGCTCAGGAGAAAATCAATGCTACCTATAAGCACTTAAAGGTTCTTAACATGTAGTAGGACAGTCTGAATGCGACGTGATTGAATAAAGAATGAAATTTATTTGCCAACAAGCATTGCCTCTAACATAAAATGTGATAGTCACTGGAAATATAATAATAATAGTGTGTTACCGTGTCGTTCCGCAGAGGACGAGAGCGGGCCGATATCACCGATGCACGACATCCCTCTGTGGGCAGACCGCGAGGAGCGGCTGCTGCACATGGTGGTGGAGGTGCCGCGCTGGAGCAACGCCAAAATGGAGATCAGCCTGGGCGAGCCGCTCAACCCCATCCGACAGGACGTGAAGAAGGGTGCGCTGCGCTTCGTGGGCAACGTGTTCCCGCACCACGGCTACCTGTGGAACTACGGCGCGCTGCCGCAGACCTGGGAGAACCCGCACCACGTGGACCCGCGCACGCAGGCGCGCGGCGACAACGACCCCGTCGACGTCATCGAGGTGGGTCCATACTCCTCGTAGTAGCAGGCTCCAACAGAGGCGGAGCTAGTGCCGTCCGCGTCGAGCTAAATCTTGCTCTCATCTTGTCTGAAGGAGCACAGTTTTTTTTGCAATTGATGGTGGCACAGCGCTTTCTAAGTGCCCGGCTGGCTATAGCTACCACCTTCAAGTTGAAAATCTATTGTCAAGCACCTGTTGATGTATTCCAGCAGCCTCACTAGAAAGCCAGTTCCCATTCCACACTAGGTGTGTTTACAACCTTCGATCGCACTCATTTGACATCAAATGCGACATGAGCTGTTATCAAACATCCAGTCTGTTCACAATAATATTATAAAGAGGTAAAGTTTGTGAGGTTGCAGGGGGTAATCCATTGAACTGATTTTAAAAACTGTAAACTGGGTAACGAAATATAATATATAGTTTAGTAAATATAGTTTTTAACCGACTTCCAAAAAGGAGGAGGTTCTATGTTCGATTGTATGTATGTTTTTTTTTTTAATGTATGTTCACTGATTATTCAAAGACGGTTGGACCGATTCAGAAAATTATTTTTTTGTTTGAAAGAATTTACTCCCAATTAGGTCCCATTGCCACCAAATCGGGATCTGATGAGGGTACTTTGGAGAAATCGAGGGAACTCTTCAAAATTTATAGGCACACCTATGGCGATTTGGGTATTTTTTATAGTAAATCGTTTATTTGCTTTCGGAAAGTAAAATTTGAAGAAGTGGAACTGATGATGAAGACTACAGATGGTCATCGGAACTTGTAAATAATAGGTATTTCATAGATTCCGCTTGTGGTTTCTAAACAATTTGTTGGTCACAATGTATATTGTGAAGTGGAACTGATGGTGATGTACCAGGAGAACTCCTCAAAAATTAACGTCCCTGCATCGGGAAAAGCAATATTTTGTAAAAGGTTATGAGCAGTATACATTAGGTTATTGTGACTCACTAAAAAGCAAGAAATAAACAAATTCTTAGCAAAAAAATTAAAACCGACTTCCAAAAACACAAAACTAAATAGCTAAAAATAACAAAATACCGATTTAATCCAACAGACAAAAATACACGTAATACTATTGTTGGTTTGTGCTACCACTTTTCAATTTGAATTCGGTTCCAAGCCCGCTTGTGTATGCCCTTTTGGGTTGTTCAGCTCACGACGAGCTCGTGGCGGGAGTGGACTTAGTCAATCTACCTATTTCAAATTTGGCTCGTCACCGACTTCACCGAAATTGAATAGTGGTAGCACAAACCAACAATAGTATTACGTGTATTTTTGTCTGTTGGATTAAATCGGTATTTTGTTATTAATTTATTCATATAAAATGTTTCGTCTCGAATGACTGACTGACGGATTAAGGTCTAACTGCTGATCTTAGAGATCTGAAACTCGGAGGGGGCGTTATTTGTATGACATAGGCATTCGATGAGAAAGCATATTTAAAAAATTTACCCTTAAGGGGGTTGAAAATGGGTCAAAGTTTGTATGGGACAATCCCGCCGCGCCGGAACTTTGAAATCGCGGGTGAATCCGCGCGGGACAGCCGGGGAGTACTAAAGTTCTATATATTCTTCACTCCGTAGTTCACTACGAGAAGTGTCGTTACGAACGAAAATGCGTTCGGCTCAGATCCATTATTTTTTAATTCGGATTTGGAGAGCGAACGTGAGTTCGTTCGGGACGTTCGGACGCTCTAACAACTGCACCGATGGGCGGGCGCGTGGGCGCGTGGGCGCGGTGGGCGCGGGCAGGTAGGCGACCGCGTGGCGGCGCGCGGCGAGGTGCTGACGGTGCGCGTGCTGGGCGCGCTGGCGCTGCTGGACGAGGGCGAGACGGACTGGAAGCTGCTGGCCGTGGACGTGCGCGACCCGCTGGCGGCGCGGCTGCGCGACGCGCGCGACCTGGAGGCGGCGCGGCCCGGCCTGCTGCGCGCCACCGTGGAGTGGCTGCGCCTCTACAAGCTGCCCGAGGGCAAGCCGCCCAACGAGTTCGCCTTCGACGCGCGCCCGCAGGGCGCCGACTTCGCGCTCGCGCTCGTCGACGAGCTGCACGCCTTCTGGCGCGCGCTCGTCGCCGGCGAGGTGCCCGACACGACGGACATCGACACGTGAGTGTTGCCTGTCGGGTGGCGTGTGCCCCCTGGCCCTGCAGCGGGACGTGTGACGTGTGACGTGTGACGTGTGACGCGTGACGTGTGCCCTCCCCCGGCCGCAGGAGCAACGTGACGGTGGAGGGCAGCCCGGCGCGGCTGGAGCGCGCCGCCGCCGCCGCGCTGCTGGCCGCCGCCCCGCCGCGCGCGCTGCCGCAGCCGCTGCCCGCCGCCGGTGAGTGCGCCCCGCCCCCCGCCCGGCCCCCGCCCCCGGCCCCCGCTCACCCGCGCCTCTCTGTTGCAGTGGACAAGTGGCACTTCGTGTCCAGCCTGTAGCGCGCCGCGCCCCGCCCCGCGCCCCGCCCCGCGCCCCGCCCCGCGCCCCGCCCCGCGCCCCGCCCCACGCCCCGCCACTGTTGTTGCGCCGATGCTGTTGTTTAGTTGTATTTATTTATTCATTGTATGTGTCGGGGCCCCATCAAATAATTAACCACATCGTGAAGTATGAAAACAAGCGGCGGCCCACTCGGCCCACTAGGCCAGCTCGGCCCGCTCGGCCCGCTCGGCCCGCTAGGCCCGCTCGGCCCGCTTGGCCCGCTCGGCCCGCTCGGCCCACTAGGCCCGCTCGGTCCGCTCGGCCCGCTCGGCAGGACGAACCTAACGTATGATAATATGATGCTATAGTGTTTATATGATGACGTGACCGGCCATTTCACGAAATGAGTAATTATTCGGTGTGGCCGAGGCCCGAGACGCATGGTCGGGGAGAGGGAGAGGGAGAGGGAGAGGGAGAGGGAGAGGGAGAGGGAGAGGGATGAGATTCCTGGGTCGGCCGCGCGCCGACGCGTTCCGAATGGTGTTCACTTCTAGATACATATTTATATTTTTAAGTAATAAAATTACTTTTATTGAATTGAAAACTTTTAATGTTTCTATCGATTTACCCATAACTCCCTAGTCCCTACGTATTATGGGCAGGTGCTTTGTAGGTACATAGCCAGTCGACCCCGCTTCGGGTGTCGCCGGCGATGACGATGGAGGATTTGTTTATCGAGGCCGATGATGTTACTATTAATATATATTTTAGGAGCCGAATCTAAAGTGCCTGCAATAACCTCACACATTATAAACTTTTTTATATACATACCTAGTACCTACGACACAATATAATACTATAAGTACCTACGATATCTTCTTCTATCTATGTATCTACCTACATATAAAAGAGTAGAATCCGCGATTCCGCACATTGAATATTTTTACCTAAAAATGGGAGGGGTGATAAATGAAGAGTAACCAAACCTTTTCTGTCTGTCTGTTCGCGATAATCTCCGCATCCACTGAACCGATTGTCATGCGGTTTTCACAAGTAGATTAAGCTTAGCCTGGAGCTACATATAGGATTTGTTTCATTGAAACGGATGTCAGGAAAAAAGTTGTATAAAAACCTTTCATGCGGGTGAAACCGCGGGGCAGAGCTAGTAATATCATAAAGAAGAAAGATTTGTTTTTTTGTTTATCTCGATTACACTTTACCATTTGGCAAACAGGGAAGCGGAAGGTGTAATCAAAGATATACCTACCTACTCAAAAATTACTGAACCTATTTCAAAAATTCTATAACCATTAGAATGCGATACAATATAACCTACATTATCCCTAGTAATATAGGCTCTACTAAAACCCGAAGTTACCGTGGGAATTCCAAAACTTTATATATACCTACTTAATATGACGGCGCCGGCCCGCCATGGAGATATCGAGAGTAGACAGCAAGTGTTATGGTTCGAAGGCGGGGCGCCGCGCGCCGCCGCCGGCGGCCATCTTAGAAATCAGAGAAACAGTTGGAAGAGTGTCGCTCGCGCACCGAGCAATTACTAACAAATTGCCTAGTTATTTCTATAGTTTAATCTAATTATAGCTTTGCTAAAGTGTAGTAATTACATTCGATGATTAATTGTGATTATTATAAGGCAGATTACCTTGCGAATTAAAGTTCGAATTGCCCTCAAGACTTTTTAACCGACTTCCCAAAAAGGAGGAGGTTCTCAATTCGACGCCTATGTTTTTATTAATTTTTTTTTTATGTTTGTTACCTACCTCAGAACTCTCGACTGCGTGAACCGATTTGGATGATTATTTTTTTGTTTGAAAGAGTATGCTCCCACTTAGGTCCCATTACCACCAAATCGGGGATCTGATGATGGAATCTTGGAGCAATCGAGGGAACTCTTCAAAAATTATAGGCACACCTATAGCGATTTGGATATTTTTTATAGTAAATCGTTCATTTGCTTTCGAAAGCAAAATTTGAAGAAGTGGAACTGATGGTGAAGACCATAAAATATGGTCATCGGAACTACTCAACAATAATACGTACTTAGGTATTTCACGGGTTCCAGTTGCAGCGATCTGGAAAATTGATTTTTTGTTTGAAAGGAGATACTTCCGGATTGGTCCCATTGTCACCAAGTCAGGATCTGATAATGGGATCTTGGAGAAATCGAGGGAAATCTTCAAAATTTACAGGCACACCTATGGCGACTTGGGTATTTTTATAGTAAATCATTTATTTGCTTTCGGAAAGCAAAATTTGAAGAAGTGAAACTGATGATGAAGACCACAGATGGTCATCGGAACTACTCAATAATAGGTATTTCACAGATTCCGATTCGTTAACTTTAATGTGGTTTCTAAACAATTTATGTTCGTCACAATGTAAGTATATGGTGAAGTGGAACTGATGGTGATGTACCAGGAGAACTCCTTAACAATTAGATAACGTCCCTGCTTCGGGAAAAGCAATATATTGTAAAAGGTGATGAGCAGTTGACATTAGGCAATTGTGACTTAGATAAAAACCAAACCAACCCCACTAAAAAGCGAGAAAATTTTAACAAAAAAATTAAAACCTTCCAAAAAACAAAACTAAAAAGGTAAAAAATAACAAAATAACGATTTAATCCAAAAGACAATAACACGTGTAATATTAAATATTATTGGTTTGTGCTACCACTGATCGATTTGAAGTCGGTGACAAATCAAATATGGAGTAGATGTGTAGATGGGCTAAGTCGACTCCCGCCACGAGCTCGTCGTGAGCAGAGCAACCCAAGTGGGTAGACACCAGCAGCGGGCTTGTCACCGAATTCAAACCGATCAGTGGTAGCACAAACGAATAATATTATTACGTGTAATAATGTCTTTTGGATTAAATCGCTATTAAGTTATTTTTTAAGTTACTCGTGATTAGGTAGTGCGTCGTGATTCGTAATTAAAGAATTGTGATTGTAATAGTTGATGTACTTTTTACTGTCGTTAGAATCATCAAGAAGATTATAGTTATGTATACGTATTTGTTTCGTACCATTATTCTTAAAATATTCTAGGATCCCTTGCATAAAAGTCCGCGTCATTTCGTAGTACTTAGATTGGTGTTTTATTATTATTCCTGGTACCTACCTAACCCCGCCGAATAGACATGAGCGATAGGGACTCCCCTCCGCCTATATATAAAACTATGATGCTTTGTATTTTTCGTAGGAGTTCCAGTGACATAAAGGTTGTAGGTATAATTTGTACTACGTAGTACGTATACATATACCTAGTAGGTAGGTACAGAGGCAGCGTTCGAGCTCCGTTTCCTCTCAATTATAAAAATAATGCTGAATAAACACTAAGGGCGGCGCCACAGTCTTTACGGCGGCGGTGGCGGCGGCGGCGCGGCGGCAGCGGCAAAAACAAATGGTAGACAACATAACAGGTAGGCCACTGTTCGCGCCGCTGATAGCTGTGGCCAACTTCGTATGTTGTCTACCATTTGTTTTTGTCGCCGCCGTCACCAAAATTCAAAATTCAAAATTCAAAAGCCCTTTATTACTTAGGATTGGTTACAATCACTTGTAATCGTCAGCAGGTTCTTAAAACTATAAATTACCGTCAGTTCGGAATACGTCGTCTGCTGAGAAGAACTGACAAGAAACTCAGCAGGGCTGTCTTTAAATGATCTTACTTATAAACTAGGAGAACAAAAAATAGTAATTGGATAGAGCAATTCATTCCCAAACGTCTGTATCATTTAAATAGTCTACTACACTATAATATGCTTTATCGCATAATCTGTGTTTAATAAGCGTCTTGAATTTATTAATTGACAAATTAATTACATCGTTTGGGAGTTTGTTGTAAAAGCGTATACATTGTCCTTTAAATGACTTAGAAATTTTATGGAGCCTAGTCTTAGGCACAGCGAGTTTATCTTTATTTCTTAAGTTAAGATTATGTAAATCACTGTTTTTCTTAAAGTTGACTAAATTTTTGTGAACATATAATAAATTCTCGTATATATACTGAGAATGTACAGTCATTATTTTAAACTCGCTGAATTTAGTTCTCAGTGAATCCCGAGGGCCCAACTTATAGATTGCGCGAATGGCTCGTTTCTGCAACACGAATACAGAATCGATATCCGCGGCACTACCCCACAGCAGTATGCCGTATGACATAATGCTGTGGAAATAACTAAAATAAACTAAACGCGCGGTATTAATATCAGTAAGTTGACGGATTTTATTAACAGCATAAGCCGCCGAGCTTAATCTACCTGATAACTTTTTTATATGTGGGCCCCATTGTAATTTTGCATCTAATGTTATACCTAGAAAGACAGTTTCATCGACCATTTCCAAATCCTCATTATTAATCAGTAATCTGGTTTTTACTTGTTTAACATTTTTGGTCACAAATCTTATACATTTGGTTTTATCACGGTTTAGCAATAAGTTATTAGCATTAAACCAGTGTACTATTTTAGAGAGAGCATTGTTCACATCGTCTACAGCCGATTGCTGTCTATTAACCTTAAACACTAAAGATGTATCATCTGCAAACAATACTATCTCATGGTTGTCCCTCACTAGATAAGGTAAGTCATTTATATAAACAAGGAACAGGAATGGTCCTAATATAGATCCTTGGGGTACTCCCATTACCACGGCAGAACCATGTGATCGTTTTCCGTTGACATCAACCCTTTGGATCCTATCACTCAAGTACGAAGTAAGAAGATCCAAAGCTACACCTCGTATTCCGTAATAGTGTAGTTTCCTGACCAAAGTTGTATGCTCAACACAATCAAAGGCCTTGGATAAATCACAAAACACTCCATAAGCATCACGTGACTCCTCCCAGGCCTCAAAAATATTTTCAATTAATTTAATTCCTGCATCAGTTGTAGAGCGACCACGAGTAAAACCGAACTGTTTATGATGCAGCAAGTCGTTTTTATTAAAGTATGCGAGTAGTTGGCTAAGTATAAGCTTTTCAAATATTTTACTAAATGTGGGTAGTACTGAAATTGGTCTAAAGTTAGTAGGGTCTGTTGTACTACCTGTTTTAAACAAAGGTGTTATTTTACTATATTTCATTTGGTCAGGAAACACACCACAGTCTATACATTTATTAAATATATCAACTAAATCTAGTGCAATAATATCAATTAATGAACTTATAATAGTAACAGAAATCCCCCACAGATCAGCTGTTTTTTTAAGATTTATTGTCTTAAACACTTTGAAGATATCATATACACTTACATGGCTAAAACTGAATTCATTAGAACATTCTGGAACATTTTCCTTAAGAAGTGACTCTGCAACGGGGGTGGAAGAGCCTAAAGTGCTGGTTAAAGAAACGGGTATTTTAGCGAAGAAGCTTTCAAACTCATTCGCGACTTCCAAATCTGACTGAATGATTTTACCATTAACACATAGCTTAAAGTTAGTGTCACTAGATTTAGCTTTACCAGTTTCTTCATTGATTACTTTCCATGTGGCTTTAATTTTATCATTACTATTTTTGATCTTTGAACTAATAAAATGGGACTTACATAACATGCAAACTGTTTTGAAAATTTTTGAATATGATTTTACATACTCTTTAAACTCTTCACTATGATTGAACTGCCTTTCATAGTATAACTCATATAACACTTGCCTACTTTTGTGTATTCCTACTGTTGCCCATTCGCTAAAGGCTGGACTGTTGGTAACTGTGATCACCTTGGAACTAAATATTGAGTTATAATGATGGTGAAACGTTTGAAAGAAAGAATTATATAAGGAATTAGGATCTGAGTTTGACTGTGTAAAAGATAAGTTATTAATCAATTCTACCCGCATTCGCTCCAAGCGATCAGTAGTTACCGGCACATAATTAATTTTCCTTTTAGTTTCATGGTTTTTTATTATTTCAAAATTTATTAACTGACCAGAGTGGTCAGAGTCTAATTTGTTAATAATATTCTTGTGTTTGGGAACTACATCACTATAAATATTATCCAAACTGGTTGACGTAGTACCTAGTGCATATCCTAGTAGGCTCCATAAATAAATTTAAAAGATTGTGAGATTTGAATAAATTTAGAATATTACAAGACAAGAATGTTGTTTCTAGAATGTTAATATTAAAATCTCCACATACAAACAACTTCTTACCAGTATTACTTAACTTGCATAAAACAACATCCATAATTTCTGAAAAATAAGTGTAATCGCCAGAAGGAGGTCTATATACACAAACAACAATGAATTGCTCTAATTGTACACAGGCAAGCTCAATTACACATTCTACAGAGAGAGATACAATATCCTTCCTTTCTTTAAATTTAAGGTTTTTATTTATAAAAATTAACGACCCCCCATGTATTGCATTCACTCTGCAGAATGAGCTACCAACCCGGTGATTACTGAAATTAAACATGAGCTGATGCCCCCTAAACCAGTGTTCTGTAATACACATAATACTAATACTCTCCGAATTCATGAATAATTCCAGCTCCAGCTGCTTGCCTGCTGTCAAACAATATATATTTTGATGCACCAGGTTAATACAATGAACATTTGAAGTATGCTTTTTCTTTGGACTCCCTTTCAAACAATAATAATCATTTGTCATGTCAGATAACTTAATTAGGTTAGTGCCAGAGGTCATCTCTATTGTCTTATTATTTAATTTAAATTATTTTGAATTAATTGTGATGTCAATGAATTATCATCATATTGTATGTCAGGATTAGATGTCAATAAATTATCATTTTGCATGTCAAAATTGTTAGGTGTTAATTGTATGTCAAAATTATTACTATACATAATGTCATTGTTACCAATGTCATATAACTGCTCAATAGAAGCAGAATAATTATTAGCCAAGTTCTTGGCTAAGATTTCAAAATAATATGATAGCGCAACTGCTACCTGTCGCTTAAAACTATGAGAAAGGTAATAACTACCTTTTGTCAAATAATTATATTTATTACTAACAAAAGTGTTAGTGTCAATTATATGGAACTTATCCTTGTATTTTGAAATAGTGTATAGATATTCATTAAGCTTATATCTAATATTATTTTCTGCTTCTGGCAACGTCCTACAATATGGGAATGTAAACAAAATTACCTTTTTTAAGTTGGAACTTAACAAATAATTACAATATTTAATAAGGTCTTTTTTGCCCACATTTCCCCTATTTTGCACAAAAATAATTAAATTTGTGTAAGCTTTCAGATTACATTTTAATGTTTTATTCATTATGACATCAAAACATGCTGACGGTGAACAATTATTAAAAATAGAATGTCCCTTGAATTGAGAGTTTAGTATTGAGCCCATATTTCTCCCAATGTCATCGCTGAACATAATAGTTTTTTGCAAAGAACTTAAAGACTGCTGAGAACAGGCATTCAAGCTGTCCTGCATTGAAATAGTAGGTTGGGAAGAGGGTTCACTCGTATGCTGTGAACGACTAGAGCAAACACAACTAAATGAATTATTGTTAACTTTTGAGTTAATGTGTTCTGTATTACATTTTGATGGTTTTAAAAGGTTGTTCACTGCATTAGAGTACTCCCTGATCACCTGTTGAGAAGTTTCATATTTTTTATTGATGGATGTTAAAGAGTCTGTCAGTTGCTGAATCTTTAATTGTAGTTTTTGTGTGTCAGCTTCATGCTGTAACCTACTATTTTGTAATTTATTGGTACATATTTCTAAATCGTCTAATAATGTTATTTTTTCTTTACTTGCCTTTGCATACAAGGATACAGATTTATGACTTTTAATTAATTTTTGAGTTTTTTTAATGTACCTGTTGATTTTTATATATTTTTTGAGTTTGTTCCTGCTACAATATAACAAATCAGTTGAGTGTTTAGAGGTTGTTGTTGTCTCATCTTTTGTGAGATCTATAGTGGTGATTGGATTACTTTTTGTAGCAGAAACCAACTGCGGGGCAATCTCCACCAATTCATGAAATAAGCTATCATTTTGCCGCACAGTGATATTCAGAGCAGCCTCTTCTAAGTCGGAGATGTGAAGATGGGCCTCGCGAAGCTCCTGCTCCAGTGTAGATGTCCTTCTCAATGTTTGCTCATACTCATCACTGCACCGGTCAAACTTATCCACTATATTTTGGAGATGGTCCCGCTCCTCAACAATACAAGTGTATTTCGAATATAAAGCAGTCATTTCTGTTTTCAATTTGGTATTACTATTGATTAATTGCAAAAGTTCCCTTTCATTATCTTCTCTTTCACTGTTAAGTTGTGCACACAAGTCCTTGGAAACCCTTAATTCCTGCAAAACCAGTTGAAGCTTAGACTCCTCCTGGCGAGCTAAAGCCTTACGGGTCATCATTGTTTACTTTAAGTGTGAAATTATACCAAAAAATAAGCCAAAGACTTGTATCACAATAAGTGTCGGGTAGTTTCTAGGTTAACGGTCAATTATATTATTCGATAAAAATATATAATTTACGCTTAAAATATAATTTACAATAAAATATTATAGTTAAAGAACACGAAAATTAGTTAATTTAGTCTTTACTTGGTCACAACAAAGAAAAAAACATTTAAATTGACATAAAAACTACCTGTCACACCCAAGTATTAAATTCCTGCAATTCACAGCAAAATCCAATTTAAAACGTAAAACTTAATAATATCACCTGTTATTTATCGAATTATGAGCTATAACATTGGAAATGGGCTTTAATTATCAACAATTTGAACGAAATTTAATAAATTACACGGAACACAAAAAATCAGCTGTTACTCGTAGGGTTGCCAGAACCAAAAAAACCGCCGCCGCAAAGACTGGCCAAGGGGTAGGTACCTAACGGCCGCACTCAGAGACATTCATTTTTATGTTAATTGTTATATAACTAAGTTAAATTTAGTTAAATGCCAACTAACATTAAATACCTAATTAACGACACTGAGTGCGGCCGGTACATATTAAAAACAACAAAAATCTGACACTGAATACTTCAGGTGTGCGTTCCGTGGATTTGGGCGCAGTTGTTCGGTTAAAATTTCACTCGTTTGAGTTGCAACCAAGCCACAGAACGATCGAGTTGTTTTTATAACCTCAAAATATTTGAAATTTCAAGCGCCATTTGTTTTCTCTCAACTCACATTGCAAATAAGACTGTTTTACATCCAATTATAAACTTTTTGTGACTACGACACCTCCCCTTTGTTCCTAAGAACTCCGATTAATTTCTTTTTCAACGAATCCGGTTTTTGGCGCAAACTTTGACACTTCTTAAACAATACATAGCTGTCAGAGTGAAAATTAACCTGCTTCGGAGATGGTTGTTTGGTTGCTGCACTCGGAGCCACGGAACGGGTGAAACTACGCTCTGACAGTTGTCAGAGTAAAATTTCACCAAGCCACAGAACGGGTTCAGAGCGCGCTCGAGCGCGTTCGAGTGCATTCGTGCGAAGCCACGGAACGCACACCAGGGCGTCGCTCGTTGTATCTGCCTTCTCGAGTACCTGACCGATAGCTCAACCCCTAGGTTGTTTTGTCGAGAAACTCGACGTCTTGTTTTCACGTAGGTAGGTACCTACCTACTTACCTAATAGGTATCTTTGGACTAACTTTTTGAATAAAAGCAACACGTAGGAATTTTTAAAAACGGATGAAATATTGCCGGCTGTCGGATTTTCTCTATTAAGTAACTATTAAATAAAGAAATTATTATAAAGGCTAGACGGGCGTCTAGCCTTTATAGTAATTTCTTTATTCATAATATACCTACTTAACTAAAAACAAGTGCCTACAGTGCAGCGTGAGCAATTTCATAGTCATGGATATGAACACTGATACATATATACCTAATATGCCCCCCATATCGCCCCAGCATCGATCGCACGGCGCGGCGCCGCGCAGGCTGCGCGGGCGGGGCGGGGCGGGGCGGGGGGCGCAGCATCACAACAACCTCGCGCGGCGAGGGGGGCAAGCCTAGTGCAGCCGCACCGGGCGCGGTCTAGCTGCGGTAGTCGCCAAGTCTGTAGATTATCTAATCAGTCAGTCAGACAGTCAGGTCTCTAAGTACACTAAGGTACCTACTTAGTACATACACAGTTCAACTGTGGGTTATGTTTTCAAAATCCCAGTTTTGGGAATACTGTGGAAAACATAAATCTACTGGGGATGCCAGCGAAGGAAGTTTTTGAAAAGTTAGAGCAAATGTTCTTATTAAGATAACCGTGGCGCGCGCCGCCTGCCGCTGCCCGCCCAGTTGTGCCATGCCCGCCCATGACCGAGCTGAACCGCGGCGCCTCCCGCGAGCTGCGTGGACGCGCGCCGCCGCAGGGGCCGTATTTTTTAATCGTTCGAATTACTTTCGCAATCGCAAAATTCAAGACATGAATAGGTATTTACTTAAAAAATGTATGAACATTCGCATGTGAATTCGCGATTCCGTGCGTGAGAGTCGCCTCAATCGGAGTGCTGACATGTTGTTATTTTAATAGGTAGGCACATAGAATATTATATTTATTGACTTTTGACAGGGCTACCATAGTTTTATAATATTGTATAATATTATTTTTATTATTTTTATTTATTATGAGAGATCAAACGTTCACGGATGTCGATAGGTACCTACAGATACTTATCGAAACGACCGGGAATCGAAATAGGTTTTGAAATGCCCCGATTAATTGAAAACCTAACGAAAATAAAATACGGTCAAATCGAGGAGCGCCCCCTCGCTTTGCACGAAAAATCTCCGAGACCGAGAGGACGACCGGCATGGGCCGTGGCGATGAGTGGCGCCGCCGGGCGTCGGGCGCCGGGCGCCGGGCGCGTCGGGAGGCGGCTCTCTGTCTGGGCCCCGGGGGCGGCGGGGCGGCGGGGGCGGGCGGGGAGGCGCGGGGCGGCGGGCGCGGGGCGGCGGGCGCGGGCTCAGTGCGCGGCCGGAGTCGGGCGCTAGCGGACGTGCGACGCGCGACGCGACGAGGCACGACAGGCGCTAAGAGCGAAGTCGCGGCAGCATGGCGCGCGGGCTGCGGCTGCTGCTGGTGCTCGCGCTGGCGGGGGCGGGGGTGGGGGTGGGGGCGCGGGCGGGGGCGGTGCGCCGCTCCGACCAGGACTTCGAGTTCGATGACGGCGCGGTGAGTGACGCCTGGCGAGCGGCCACCCGGGACGCCCAGTAGATACCGGTTCCAGTCCCGCCGGGCGCGACCGGTCACCGGAGCGGACGACACAGATCGTAACATAAACATACATAATATAGACACAATATCCCTTTCCTAGGCACCGATTAAACGTAAGTACTGACATTTGGGTCACTACCTACTCTAGATAGGTAGGTACGCACCTACGTATATAAATTGTGTTCACGAGTAGTTAGGTACCTATAACAGATAGGGGAAGGGGGGTTCCAGTTTGAGCTGTAAATCAATCGATTAAATATAAGTAGGCACCTCTGTGGTATTCAGTTCCCAAAGGACTACAAGGTAGAACCAATAAGAAGAGCTCAAACAAGCAGATATTATACCTACTTATCTACCTGCTCTCTTTATTAGTCCTACGAGTAATGCGCTTATCACACTTTGCAATTTCAGGGCACCAATTTAGGGCTCTTAATTGGATACAATTTAGGGTCGATGAATGAGAGAGAGAGAGCGAGTAATCACACTACACTAAATTGTAACCTAAATCAAATACTCTAGGTTACATTTTAATGTAGTGTGATCACTCGCTCTCTCTCTCTCACTCACCGACCCTAAATTGTGTCCGATTTAGAGCACTTTTGTATCCTGAAATGTAAGGTATAATAAGCGCTTAAGGCCATACTACAAAGAGCTTCACTTACTCCACAAATTAACTAGACTTATGTACTTACTCCTACGAGCCAAGCTACTCCCCGACTATCGACGACATACGACGCGCCTAGGTAGATGCCTAGTTTGTCACCATGCGAGTCGAGTAATAAACGAACTTTTTGGTTAATTTTGTAAGTCGCCTAGTGATTTTACAAAGGAAGAAGTTCTAATGGATGGAATGGAGTCCATCAAAAACTCACACTTACCTATACTTATACCTAAGTAGGTAGTCATGTCTCGCTTAGTAGGTATAACTTGTCTTATCGTCTAACTAAATTCCTCGTACAAATAATTCTTCGTGTCCGAGGTCTCGAAAGGTTTACCTATATAAATTATATATTATCAGGTATCCGACACCTTCGATTTTGCATTTTATTAAATTCCAGCATCGAGGTTTCAATAAACAGCCGTTTCTTTAGTTTGGAAAGTGACGTGACATACTCGTTCTTTTCTCCACGATTGACGACGCGAAAGTGGATTAAGCGCTTATTACACCTTGCAATTTCAGGACACCAATTTAGTGCTCTAAATCGGATACAATTTAGGGTCGGTGAGTGAGAGAGAAAGCGAGTGATCACACTACATTAAAATGTAACCTAGAGTAGACTCTCTCTCTCTCTCACTCACCGACCCTAAATTGTATCCGATTTAGAGCCCTAAATTGGTGCCCTGAAAATGCTAAGTGTAATAAGCGCATTACGAGTAGATAATAGTGTTCTGTGTTGTAAAGTGCTTATTACAGCTTACAATTTGGCAGACACCAATCTAGGAAATCGGAAGGTACGGTGTACCTAATCGAAGTTTCTAAGTCGGTTCCAATTTAGGATCGGTGAGTGAGAGAGAGAGCGAGTGACCATAAGTGTGACATTAAAATGTACCCTAGAGTAATCGATTTAAGGTACAATATAGTGTAGGGTGATTACGCGTTCTCTCTCTCTCACTCACAGATACTAAATTGTATCTGATTTGGCATTCTAAATTGGTGTCCTGAAATTGCAAAGTATAATAAGCGCTTAATTCGTAACCGTCTCTATCGTAGGTGGCGGAGGCGGGGCTAGAGGGGGCGGCGCGGGCCGGGCGGGACGCGGGCGAGCCGCACGGTGAGTAGTCGAGTACGGGGCACGGGCAGTCGGCGCCCGAGGACGAGCCCCTGTCGTACTCGCCCGACTGCAAGTGACGCGCGGCCTCTCGTTGCAGGCGCGCTGTGCCGCGAGCCGGGCTGCGCGAGCCGCGAGCCGTGCGAGCTGCGCGACGGCGCCGCGCGCTGCCTCGCCGCCGGGGGCTCGCCGCGCGACGGGTGAGCACCCGCGAGGGGCCGGCTCGCGCCCGCGCCCGCGCCCCGCTCGGGCCTCACCGCCGCGCTCGCGCCTGTTGCAGCGAGGCGGGCGGCGACGACGACGTGTTCTACGACGGCGGCGCGCGGGACGAGGCGGGCGAGGCGGGCGAGGCGCGCCGGGCGCCGGCGGGGCGCGCGCGCTGCGTGGGCTGCGGCGCGGCGGGCGGCGGGCCGGCCGAGTTCCTGTGCGGCTCCGACAACCGCACGTACTCGTCGCTGTGCCGCCTCGACCTGCACAACTGCGTGAGGCGCGCGGCGCGGCCCGTGGCGCTGGCCTGCCGCGGCTTCTGCCCGTGCGCGCCGCCCGCCCCGCGCCCCGCGCGCCGCCGCCCGCGCCGCCCGCGCCCGCGCCCGCGCCCGCCGCGCCGCGAGCACAACTCGGTGCTGCGCGAGCGGCCCGAGCGGCCCGCGCGGCGGCGCCAGGCGGCCTGCGCGCTGGACGAGATGGCGGCGCGGCTGCTGGACTGGTTCTCGGTGCTGATGGAGGACGCGGCCGCCGTCGCGCCGCCCGAGGACGGTGAGCGGCGCCCCGCCCCCGCCCCCGTCCCCGCCCCCACCCGGCCTGCCGCCTGAGCTCCCTATACGGCTGCATTATCATACTTTTAATTCATCATCCGGGCCACTCGTGTCCAATATGGGGGCTTACGTCCACCCCGAGAATCACACCACGACGATCGGCTTCGCCCAGTTTTCCGCAGGGTCGTCGTCCCTGGCGACCCACCCCGGTCGAAGATTTCGGTCTCGAGATCCTGCAGTATTAGGGAAAAAAAGATGCTTTGGAGCTTCCCGACCACTGCCCGAACGAGCTTTCTTATTCTCTATCCCGGTTTATTTTTATTTTATATTTTGTACCTACTAATAATAGTTTTTAAGTTCGGAACCTGGAGACCTATAATACAGGTTAACCTAGATTAGGCTCCAGATCTCCTACTTTTCTTAATTAAAACACTTTTCATGTACTTAATTTGTGGAGATGAATAAATGATATTATTATTATTATTATTATTATTATATAACGGTCGTCTATCGAATCGATTATTATATAGAAAAGTGCTCGACTGTGTCCGGGCAGGGTTCCCGCGCGGCTGCAAGCCGGAGGTGCGCTGGATGTTCGCGCACCTGGACGCGGGCGCGGACGGCGCGCTGTCCGCCGCGGACCTGTTCGCGCTGCGTGAGTACCCGACGAGCGCCCGGAGTAGCGCGGCCCCGTGCCCCCGCGCGCCCCGCTACCCGCGCCCCTCCCCCGCCCGCAGGTCACGACGAGCGCGAGCGCTGCCTGCGGCCCTTCCTGTCGTCGTGCGGTGGCGACGAGGGCGGCGCCGGCGAGGGCGGCGAGGGCGTGACGCGCGCGGCGTGGTGCGGCTGCCTGCGGCGCGCGGCGCGGCCCTGCGCGGCGCTGGCGCGGGCGCACGCGGCGGACGCGGTGCGCGCGGGGCGCGGCGCCTACGTGCCGGCGTGCGACGCGCGCGGCTACTTCCGCCCGCTGCAGTGCCACGCCGCGCTGGGCGTGTGCTGGTGCGTGTCGCGGCACGGCGCCGAGCTGCCCGGCTCGCGCGCCCGGGGCGCCCCGCGCTGCCCGCCCGCCCCGGGCGCCCCCGCCGCCCCGGGCGCCCCCGCCGCCCCGAGCGCCCCCGCCGCCCCGGGCGCCCCCGCCGACGACGAGGACGCGGCCGCGGACGGCAGCGGGGACGGCGAGCTGCGCTTCTAGACGCGTCTAGACACTCGAGACGCCGCGAACGGCCCCAGCGAGCCCGAATCGATTCCCGCAGCCGTCGATCGTCGTCGGTTTCCGAACCGCTGTCGAAACTGCGACAGGCTGTATCTGTTTACTTATAATTGAGTACCTGTAGCGTGTCATTTGAACTGCAGTCTGCGATGATAATTTTGAGGCATTTTAAAATAGCGATTGTACAATACCAATCAGCGCAGCTTAGAATAGGTAAAAGGTTGAAAACTAAGACGATAAAGTCTTCGGGTGAAAGTTTAGTATAGTTAATTCTACCTGGCAGGGAACTTTCATTAGATAAACCTAATTTAGGGAGCTAATTCGGGTCGAGTAGCGAGTACTGAGTAGAGCAGACGCTTTTCGTGTTTCCAGGTGAGGTAAGGTGAGGTAAATTTGGTTCAAAAAAAATGAGGCCAACAAAAATTATAAAGAAAACCATCTATTTTGCTAAATAGAAACAAACTATATGAAAAAAAATTATAACCTAAGCGCTCAGACGAGCTCGTCTGAGCCTAAGCGATCACTATCGAAGATACGTAAAGCTCTTGCATTATTTTATTATAATAAACCTACATTATGTTCGTGTGGTGTCGATGATGATACAATTTAAAGCAATGATGCGAGCAATCGTCGAGGTCTCCCAGACTGTGTAGTGTGTAGGCCTAAACATGGAAATCTGATTTCGCCGTCCAATTCACTGTCAATCTGTCGTGTCATTGGGAAAGTTTAAACAAAACAAAACTATACTCCAATACACCAAAAGCATTGGCCGTTAAAAAGTATATTCAACATCTTAACAACAGAGTACTCAACTAATATGTACTTATAATATCATTGACTCAACTATTGCTATGACTACTTATCTAAGTTGCTGACATACCCATGAACAGTACACCACAGAGGAAGAGTCCCGCTGAGGGTGCACGTTGGGAGCCTTACTAACCTGATGTGTAAAGTAGGTAGGTACACTTAATGTAATGTAGGCAACTAAGTCAATCCATTTAGAAATATTGTGTAGTTATAGCCAGATATTTTGTAAGAGAAATAAGCTTATGAATGTTTGTTATTACTAATACATTTAAAATACGGATATGAAATTTATAGTGTCTAATCTAATAGTGTTCATTATTGGAAGCTTGTTTAATGCTTCGACTATTTATGATGAGGAAATACACACTTTAGCTATATATTGTTCTTGTAGAAAATTAATTTGTTGCCAGTAAATTTTATGAATTCATAGTGATATAGGTGAACTCACTTGGTACTTACTTCTTAAGTTGTATTAGTCTGAGATGATTCCAACCACAGAGAATATAAAAAATAGCAAGGTCATGCAGGGTGGCGCAGGCCACAGGTGCACCAGCCACCACGGTTAAGAGGAAATACTCATTACTTACCAAAAATTTCTTTGCTGGTATCTCTGATTTAAATTTTTTACAATACCATTGTACCATGTAGGTACCATTTAAAAAAAGCCTAATAAACATTGTTTTAACCAATGAGTGTTTTACACATATTTATTTATATTAATGTTTGTCTGCCTAATGCTATAATAGCAAGACAACACTAGTTTTTATAAGCTGAGTGAATGCCCTTTCTACCTGTTCTCTGGTTGCAACAGAATGTAACATGCTCACCAGTCACTACACATTCTACTGGAGTGCACTAGTTTGGACACCCACTACCTTTGCCATTTAAGTACTCAGCTTGAATAAAGAAAATGAGCTCACAGACACTACTGCTACATGAGTAGTTCGACAAAATCTTACCAATAGCAGTCAAGTGTGTGCCAGTTTAGGTAGAAAACAAGTGTCTGCACTTTTTGAAACTAATTATCAAATTTAACCCATTAATAAAATCTTCATCCTTATAAATAATTAAATGTTATTTTCAATTCATACCTGTGTATTATTTCATCAACTTAATCTTGATGAATCATAAAGGCCACTGTACAACAATGAGTTAACTCACTGAAGTAAGTGAAGTATCAGCCTCCTCACTGACATCACACTGTCTTCACAGGTTCATCACTAAAAGGTGAGATTTACACAATTTTCCATCCTTGATGGGGTGTATTGAGTGTCAGGCGTCAGCTATGAATAGAAAAGTACCTACCTACCTAACTATAATTTCAAAATAGATATCTGAGGGTTCCCTCAGACAAAGTGGGAACCTATTCAAATTATATCATACCTTACCAACCTTAGTTCAATAAATATGAAACTTGGCAATGATTCTATTAAGACATGCATACTGATGTTTGATAGTCTACATGTTATTCATCAACCGAGCTCTGACATGCAATAAAATAGACTCCGATATCCTTCCTCCTACAGAATACACCACACTGTACTGTAACCGCTGATGACACTGCTCTCTTGCTCTCTCTACTATGTCAACGGCGACAGGGTTGCGCGTTAAATGAAAACCGTCTAGGTAAGCAGCTACAACTTATATTAAGTAACTTTTACATAATAAATAATGTCCGACTAAACACTAGGGGATGGGACGAGGAGAGTTTTCACTTGTCTTCGCTCTCCTCCTTGGGGAACTTGCTCCCGTAGTAGGGGATGTTGGCGACAAACACGCGCCAGTCCGTGAAGTACAGCAGCGTCAGGAAGGCGGCGCCCCCGAACCCTGCGGCCGACGTCACGTAAGACGCCGCCATCTCCACTTGTTTCTTCCCCAAGCGGCCCAGCATTTTCAGGATTAGTTCACTGGTTTTCAGAATTTAATTTGTTAAACTTCCGCTTTTAGTGATCGGCACAAACTAAGTTACGTAAAATCTTACTTCAATATTTTTTTTTTTATTTATTTAACGGCCATGGATACATGTCCTCTAAGCTTTTTTTTACTTCAGTCTTCACTGCAGTGTTGCCAGTGGCAGATAATCATTTGTAACATGAGACAGCTAAATCTTACATTTTCACGAGAAAAGTAACATTACCTTATTTTATATGGAAAACGAAACTAATACACTGAAACGCATTGACGAAATGCGTTTCAATCCCTAATGGAACTTTAGGGGCTAACTTTTCACAGTCAAACTCAGCAATCACGGTTCCCAACTTGTGGGTTTTCCCCATAAATTAAGGGGGTAAATGAATGCGGTGGGATTTTTCAGGGGTACCTATTGATAGGGTTTTTTTTACTTATATTTTTCTTATTTTTTATAGCAAATTTTTTTTTACTAATTATTATTAGTTTTTTATTGGGGCTAGGATTTTTGCAGCTATTTCAAAATACTTTTTAAAGGGGGACCAGTTAAATTATTTGAAATAAATAAATATAAAAGTAGCAAATACTCCACATAATCAAACATGAACATTAATCTAAACCTTAATTATTAAGGGTGTTTGATATATTCCATACCAGTTTTTATTATAATACTAGCTGACCCCCGTGGTTTCACCCATGGTAATTTCGGAGTTCCCACGGGAATTCCAAATTAAAAGTACCCTTTGTCACACAAACTTACTGTAGCTTTCTATAAGTGAAATTTTTTTAAAAATCGGTTCAGTTGGTCCAGAGATAGCTGTTCCTCCGTGGTTTTACCTGCGAAAAATTTAAAATTCCCGCGGATATTCCGTAATAACAAGTACCCTATGACACTCAACTCACTGTAGCTTCTTATAAGTGAAATAATTTTAGAAATCGATTTAATAGATCCAGAGATTACGATTACGTCACAAACTCACAATTCACAAACTCAATAACTACTACTCTTTATAATATTAGTATAAATAATTATGGTCTGAAGGATTTTTAGCATGAGCTTGGCTTCATTATATTAATAATATTATTAGCGCCATCTATGGCCTATTGATCAAAAAAGTTCTATGAAATTTGTACCGTCAAGTGTCTGTATCACGCACTTCTTAATTTCTTCTTGAAATAAGAGATGTCGTCATGAAGATTATGCTATTCTAATAATCACCCCTTTTGATATGAAACTAACGTTGAAAATTAAATTAAATAATTAAAAACTTAAAGCTAATATTTTGGTAGAAGCAGATAAAAGTGTTCGATATATTACATGTCACATAAAAATATCTAATAAAAAAAGCTACAGCTTAAGCTTGTGTAAGCTTAGCTTTATTAATACTACGACTTACTACAAGCAAAGCAACAAAATTAATGCTTTCCATGGAAATCACATAAATTCATAAAACAGTCGATGATAATATTGAAATATTTTAATTACGATCGCTGAATTAATAATTAAACGATTTTTAAATAAGGAATACGTTAGTTTATTAATTTCATAATAATATAAATATACATAATATTAATATGTTAAATTTTATTATACGATATCGTATATCGATATTAAGTTTGCAATCTTAGTAGTAAATTGCTAAAATATTATGTTAAAAATCAAAATAACACAGCGTTTAGTTCAACACTGAATATGGAACGTTGTCTGCGGGTATTATAGTGATGAGTAATGACTATTTAATTGTGAATATAATTGGGCATAGATTATTAGGGTGTAAATTAAGAGGTTAAGAGTAACGCTGATTTGTTTTAAATTGAATAAAAAAAGTTACTAGTATAGTATTATATTATCTGTGTTATAGCACTTAAAATATTATGTGTTTCAAATGCAGCATTTATAGCATATAACGCGTTCTCGATTTGAAGCCGTTGTGCGCACCTTTATTAATTATTAGGTATGGGATTTTATTTTGATTAAATTGCAAGATCCTGTTAGAAAGAAATTCATGCAAGACGCATGTTCACCTTTTTGACTTCTACTGTGACTGAGCCAATTGCCTCTCCTGTTTCCACATCTATAACTTTATACTTAAGTATATAAAAATGAATTGCTGTTCGTTAGTCTCGCTAAAACTTGAGAATGGCTGGACCGATTTGGCTAATTTTGATCTTTAAAGATTCGTGGAAAAACAGGGAAGGTTTAAACAGTGAGAAGTTGGAGTTCCTGCGGGAATTCCGAAACTCACGCGGGTGAAACCGCGGGGCACAGCTGGTTTTACATAAAAAGGAATCCCTATTTCCCTTGTTTACGGCATCACGCATGAACAGCTGCTAATTGCTAATTCTTTTTTTATTGTGTTTGTTGTTATAAGGAGAAGAAGAATAAAAGCAGTTTGGAGTTCCTGCGGGAATTCCGAAACTCACGCGGGTGAATCTCCGAAATGGTTGGACCGATTTTGACGGAACTTTCACTGTTAGATAATTAGCTGATGTTTTAAGAAGTAAATTAAGCTACTTTGGAGTTGAATTCCGAAACTCACGCGGGTGAAATCGCGGGGCATAGCTAATCTATGTATACAAATTACTTTGTCCTGAATGACTGATGGATCAATGCACACCCTAAACCACTGATCGTAGAGACCTGAAACTTGGAGGGGTGTTCTTTGTATGACGTAGGTATCTGATAAGAAAGGATTTTTGAAAATTTTACTCCTAAGGGGATGAAAAGAGGTTGCAAAGTTTGGATGGAACAATTCCGCGAGAACTTCGAAATTATCGCGGGTAAAACCGCGCGGAACAGCTAGTATTATACTATAAAAATGAATCCCTATTTCCCTTGGTCACGGCATCACGCGTGAACGGCTGGACCAGTTTAGCTAATTCTTTTTTTGTTGTGTTTGTTTATGTATGGAGAAGAAGAATTTGAAATGCGGGATTTCCGAAACCCACGCGGGTGAATCTCCGAAAGGGTTGGACCGATTTTGACGGGACATTCATTCACTGCTAGTTAGCATTATTATGTTATAATTTATAAAAAGCAAATCGCAAAAGCAACTCGCAAAGTTGCAAATTTGCAACTTACAAACATATCAAACTAGATTTACCCCACGGCTTCGGAAATCCCGCTGGAACTCCAAAGTTTCAGACACAAAGAAAG
Source organism: Zygaena filipendulae (assembly GCA_907165275.2). Lineage (NCBI taxonomy): Eukaryota > Metazoa > Arthropoda > Insecta > Lepidoptera > Zygaenidae > Zygaena > Zygaena filipendulae. The sequence continues at coordinate 67,689 of OU015657.1, forward strand.
AATTGTCCAATTTGGTGTAGTCATTTAGAAGTTTTGCGACCACACATTTCGGTGATTCATTAACCGACTGCAAAAAAGGAGGAGGTTGGTTCTCAATTCGACGGTTATGTTTTTTTTTTAACTCTGAACTTTCGACTGGGTAGACAAATTTTGAAAATTCTTCCACTTATAGGAAGCTGCAGTGATCCTAAGTGTCATAGGGTACTTTTTATTCCAGAATTCCCGCGGAAACTCCGAATTTCCTATGGGTAAAACCACGGGGGAACAACTAATCTGTAGATCTACTGAATGGACGCGACATTGTTTAGCCGCTGTCACCAACGTCAAGAGCGATGACACTATCCGCCGCACTCAGAGTCGAGTTTAATGATTACTTAGTTAAGTATAGATTTTTAAAACAAAACTGCCGCAATCAGAGACGTTCAGTAAATTAATGTCATTTGGCATTTAATGAGATGTAACTTAATTAGTTAAATGCCAATTAACATTAATTTATTAAACTAGTCTGAGTGCGGCAGTTTAGTTTTAAAAATCTATACTTAACTAAGTAATCATTAAAGTCGACTCTGAGTGCGGCGGTATGGGCGGTTACAACTGACAAGGACATCGAGTCGACATAAGCGGCCGTTTTTATAACTACCTCATATACTAACTTCTGTAGCACGATCTATTCTGTCGCATCTCAAATTGTTGTACTATCATTTTTATTTCATCATTATACGTTTTATACAGTCCACTACACAGTTTTATTCAGCTTCATAGGCGTTAGGATCCTGCGCATCCATAGTTAAGGACTAACGCCGCCAACACTGAACCAATTTTGAAAATTCTTTCACTTATAGTGAACTACAGTAATCCAGAGGGATATAGGGTACTTGTTATCCTGGAATTCCTGCGGGGACTCCAGAGTTTGTGAGTTCGTGTGTTTGTGAGATTGTAGTGGGTAATCTCTAGATCTAGGGAACCGATTTTAAAAATTCTTTCACTTAAAAGACTTCTTTCACTTACAGTGATTTTGAGTGACATAGAGTATTTTCTATCCCGGAATCTCGCAAGAACTCCAGAGATTATGAGGTTATAATCTCCAGATCTACTGAACCGATTTTCAAAATTCTTTCATTCATAGGGAGTTACAGTGACCCAAAGTGATATAGAGTACTCCGGAATTTCCGCGGGAACTCACAAACTCATAAACTCTTAAACTCACAAACCCACAAACTCACAAACTTTTGCTCTTTATAATATTAGTATAGATAAACGAAATTCTCGGGATATGTTGTCAATACTTATCAAACCTATAAATTTTTAATTGCATAGCTAGCTCTTATACTTTATAGATTTTATACATATCTAAAGAACCTGTTTTGTATAAGTTAAATACCTTAGTTAAATACCTTAAATAAATAAGTACAATACAACTCTGTAATTAATTTTTGTACATAATTCCAACAGGTAACGCTAAACTTGACTTTTGTTTGGACGATTTTACGTGACCACGTGACATTCGACAGTTTTGTATGCGTTAACGATTATAGATTGTCAGCTTGGCTAGGGGGGCTGGTCTCTACTCGCCGGCCGCGGCCGCCGCACCGCCGCGCGTCGCCACTCGGCACCGGCACCGGCACCGGCACCGGCACCGGCAGCAGCAGTCGGTCGCGGCGCGCCGGCTGCGCTGGTGCGGTCTGCGCTCTGCCGCTCCGCCGCTCCCGGCTCCACGCGCGCTCGAGTTCACTCGCGGCGGGAAATACTTCGCAAACTGATCACGATACCTACCGCATCCTCCGATGTATGTGTCACATGAACCTACTATGAATGTTGTACGAGAAATACCTAATAAAATAACATATAAATACTTATTGTTCCAAAATATTGTTGTAATGATAGAAAAATACGTTCAATTTAATATTTTGTGTTATTGATATATTACAATCCCGTGTGTGTCAAGAATATCTTAAGAAAAGAATAAGATAAATAAGTTTGTGCAAAAATCGACACAAAAAGTTTTTGAATTGTGAGAAGTTTATTTTCTCGGCACGGGTTTGCTCCGTCGCGTCGCGTCGTTGCGCCGCTGGCGGCTTGGAAGTGTTCGAGTAGTAAGTTATCACTCACACTCTAATTGTAACTAAAGAATAGAGAATGCTCCAAGTATCCTTACTTCCTTACTAATATTATAAATGCGAAAGTGAGTTTGTTTGTTTGTTACGCTTTCACGGCTAAACGGTTCAACCGATCACCACGAAATTTAGCATACGCGATGTCAGACCTACACGTTGTCAAAGGTAGGTACAGAAACAAATATAGGGTAGTCACGCGCGGTCCGGGGGGAGGGGGTGCGATTTTTTTATAATGTGCGAAATAAAATTGTGTACATGTTTATTTATGTGCAATATAGTCTAATTTATTCGACATAATATTATATACATATTATTAGTGACACCCCCAAAATTTCAGACTGCGACCGCGCATAAGGGTAGTAAGTACTTTTCTCGGAATACCCGCGGGATCTCCGATACGCGGGTGAAACCGCGGGGAACAGCTAGTGTTTATATAGAAATCGAACGAAATTACGTGCATTCACTAAGTTTGAACGTGACGACAAAAGTATAGTCTATTGTGAATGTAAGCTCGTGGAAAATAATTGTTTTGCTCTGTTTTAACCGAATTTTAAAAAGACGGAGGTTATCAACTTAATAGCTGTCAATAGCTGAACGTTAGAATGACTAACCACTAGCCATTCAACCAAAAACCAGCGGTTGCTGAATGTCAACCGACGAAAAACTTGTTCCGCTGTCATTCCATTTCAAAATTTGAAGGTTCAGTTGACGTCTTCATAACACTTTTGCGTATTCCAAAAACTATAAATTTGTTTCAATTATCTTTTGTGCAATAAAATTATGACTCAGCGTTGCATAATTCCGGGCTGATTTTTAACCGACTTCCCAAAAAGTAGGAGGTTCTCAATTCGACGCGTATGTTTTTTTTTGGGTCCCATTGTCACGAAATCGGGATCTGATGATGGGATCTTGGAGAAATCGAGGGAACTCTTCAAAAATTATAGGCACACCTATGGCGATTTGGGTATTTTATATATTTAATCGTTCATTTGCTTTCGGTAAGCAAAATTTGAAGAAGTGGAACTGATGATGAAGACCACAGATGGTCATCGGAACTACTCAATAAAGTATTTCACAGGTTCTGATTCGTTAACTTTAACGTGGTTTCTAAACAATTTATGCTCATCGTAATGTAGGATGATGAACTGGTGATGTACCAGGAGAACTCCTCAACAATTAACATCCCTGCATCGGGAAAAGAAAAATATTGTAAAAACTAAAAGGGGATGAGCAGTTGACATTAGGCTTAGATAAATTACAAACCAACCCACTTAAAAACGAGAAATGAACAAAATTTTAACAAAAAAATTTTAAATCGACTTACAAAAACACAAAACTAAAAAGCTAAAAATAACTGGGAATTCCGGGATTAAAAGTACCCTATGTCCTTCTCTGTGTCCCTGAGAATGTGCATGCCAAATTTCATCCAAATCCGTTCAGCCGTTTTTGTGTGATTGAGTAACAAACATCTAAACATCCAAACATCCACAGTCCACACTTTCACATTTATAATATTAGTAGGATTACTTGTAGGTACATATTTTGGTCTTTTGGATTAAATCGATAATTTGTTATTTTTAGCTTTTTAGTTTTGTGTTTTTGGAAGTCGGTTTTAATTTTTTTGTTAAAATTTTGTTTATTATAAATATTACTTTTCCCGGTGCATACCTACGTTAATTGTTGACTTCTTCTGGTAGTGAAACATCAGCTTGTATTGTGACGTGTGTCGTCTTCGTCATTGGTTATTTGCAAATACCTAGTGCTTGCTGAAAACAAATTCACGATTACTTCCTTGTCGTGGAATCGTCCTTATAGTAGAATCGGTGCACGAACAAAAGTTATGCGTTGAACAGACATGAACAAACAATATTAACCACGGTCCTAATCTACTTTTTCAAGTCGGTTAAAGATTTCTACTTACTTGTCGTATGGAAATCGAAATAAGATTGACACGAAGGTAGGTAATAAGTTTGTAAAATGTATTGAAAAATACATTACATCATAGAAAAAGTCGTGAGAGGGGTAGTAATATACGAACCGGCCATATAGATTAGGTACGTACGTGCTGCGTCGTCTTTGTAGGTGCCTGTAGCGAGTCCTCCCTGCGAACAGGTCGCGCGGCGCGGCATGGCGGGCGGCGCGGGCGGCGCGGGCGGCGCGGCGCGGCGGCGGCTCGTGCTCAACCAGCTGACGGCCGAGGTGCGCGCCCCCCCCGCGGCCGCCGCCCGCCCCCGCGCGCCCGCCGACGCCGACCCCGAGTACTACCACGAGCTCGAGCTGTTCCGGCAGCTGCTGGCGCTGTCGCCGCCGCCCGCCCCCGCGCCCGCCGCCCGCCCCGCCGCCCCGCCGCGCAGCCGCACGCCTCCGCCCCGCGCGGACCCGCCGCCGCCGAGCGCGCGCCCCGCCGAGGTGAGTCCTCCTTAGTTAGATAAAATATTACGCTAACCTAAATGGGAATAGGTGGAGTGGCCCGCGTGTGCTCCAGTGGAAGACGCTTTCACACGGAGTAGAGTGATTCGCTTTCGATGGTGTCAGCGGCCCTCGCGAACGAAGGCGTCATGTTTTCACTGAGATTTATTTATTTATTTATTTATTCATTTATTCAGCCAACAGAAATACACCAGCTTACAAATTACAACGTACAAATCCATGGAAAGCATTTTTAGGGTATTTCCTATAATAGGCTAAAACAACATGCAAAAGGTGATGTAGTTATGTAGGTACCATAGATTGATACCTCGAAGTTGGCGATTAGGTGGATCCATTCACGCTAGGAGCGAGCACAAGTTGTACACCTGGTGACCGGTGTCGTCCACTCACCCTGTAGCGGGTGGCGCTGGTGAGTAAGTGTAGAGTCGCGGGGTAAGTATACATACGAGTAGCGCTGCCCGTGATCTCACGCCCCAGATTGGAGTTCTGGGACAAACAGATTTTGAAAATTCACTTATAGGAAGCTACGGTAGTCCTGAGTGCCATAGGGTACTTTTTATCTCGATATTGTCTTCGAAATTACCTCGGATAAAACCGCGGGGGATAGCTAGTATAATATGATATAGCTTAGAGAATTATTCAGAATGCAGTAGTTGCTGCGGGATACGGAATGTACGTAAATATTTTTTAATACAGTTGCTCAAAAAGTGGCGTATTGCAGGGACGTAATAGCGTTCGGAATGTGGGCTATTACATACTTGAGCTTTTTCTTCACCTTTAACTCGTGTGTTCTCTTTCTCAACTGTCAAAAATGGCGACACGACTTTGACACACTTTTTGCATTGCGAAACATAGGTTTCGCATTACTGATACGACTAGCGTCATCTCTTGATCACAGTTGGAACTTAGTTGAGTTTATTGTGTTTTTGATATTTTATTGAATTGCTTAATTTTTTCGCAACTGTATTAAAAATAGTTGTTCAGTACACGTGCGGAACTGTCATTGAAAAGAGTTCCGACTGTCAACCCTCACCTTCGGCTGCGCCTCGGCTCGGGTCGACATTTGTCGGAACTCTTTGCAATGACAGCCTTTCCGCACTTGTAATGAAATATACTATTCTGACTTCTGACAAATGTCTACCCGCGATAAGGAGCATGGTTCCAAAAAAATTATGAACACCTTTTCGTCAGCGGAAGCTTAGTTTTCTCGGGTATTATGGTTTAATTACACTCGTATTTTGTGGAGTACGTATATTAATTTCATCACAACTTTACCTCGGTTGTGGCGGGGCGCGGGGGCGGGGGGGGGGAGGGGAGCGCGCTGAATATTCACGCGACGCGACGCCGCGCGGCCGAATAGCCCCTTCTCAGTTTTATGACTCTTGGACATTTTTATGGCTCTTTTTACTATAATTTATAATGGCCACGTACTTCCAGTTTACAAATCCGACACCAGAAATTGGTTAATGTGATTCTACCGTCAGCACTCTACTCGGCAAGTTACTTTCTCAGTTCTCAGTTCTGATGACGTCGATGGACGCGCAAGGAAAGGGTGGGGTGGGGGGTGGGGTCGCTAACACTACTGTGGATGCGTTTGCAAAACTTCAGTATAATATTCTACTAAATATATTGTCTGTCCAATCCCTCAATTCTAGATATAGAACCATTATGTACTTGCCCTGACACATAACAAAATTTACCTTTAAGAGTCAGTTTATGTTGTTTCGTTACCTACTAATTAGCCCATCAAACACATAATATAAATGTGAAAGTGGAAGCCAAGTTCAATATCAAGAATATGTTGTCGACTTCGCCGACAAAAGAATTGAGATCTAAATAGGTGCCAAGTTCTGTAGATAATAATCCTCAAATTAAAAGGAGCATACAAATTGGCAAGTTTTCACATAGGTACAACACTACACCAGTCCTTACACGACTTGCTAACAAAACACACTAAAATTGCGTAGTTCACATAGACAATAAATTAAATAAGGCAAAAATATATTTCAGAAAATAGGTTTTATTGAGCGTTAGTGATTTCAACGACTACAAACATATTTTATTTTGCTTCATCATAAAAAATAATAATAATAAAGCGAACGTAGTTTTAATTTTTAGTTTATTTTTATTATTTCTCTTAGTTCCCCTCAGATCCAGTTACGTAAATCAAATTTAATCTGTTTTGTACACAATTCCCGCTCGGCGGAAGACGTAATCGCCTAGATGCCGTTCCCGTTCTTTATAATGCTGCTAAGTACAGATATATGTATACAACTTCCTGGAGTGATAGCAAGACGCAGGGCTTGTGTAATGTGTAGGAGGTGGTGACGATGTGCTAACGGGGCGGGCGGCGGCGGCGGCGGCCGGCGACCGGTGAGCGGCGCACTTAGCGGGCGCTTTTCAATTAATGAACGCCACGCGGGTGGACGGGGCCAGGGGGGGGGGGGGGGACCGACAGCTCTATGTACCTACTGCCGCCGGACACGCTGATTTGAAATCTGACGCGCCCCGATGCCGAGAGATTTAAAAAAGAACAATCGATAAACTCACGTAAATAATTGCATTAGCTATATAATTTCCCAGTCGGTTCACGGTCTATCACAGGGCGCAGATGTCGACGGGCATTTAATTAGTTCTGATTTCCCCGGAGCTGTGCTCGCTCCCCGGCTCGCTGGCAGCGCTCGCTCGGCTCGCCGGTGGACGGACGGAGGCGGGCGCGTCACTCGTCCGAATTTAATTAGCCGCCCGCAGTTTTCGTCTCGATCGGCCGTCACGGGAGGCAAAGATTCGCGAACACGTTTATTTGTTCATGGTGCCGGGGGAGGGGGCAGGGTTTAGGGGACGTGACGGACTAGTGGCATTTTTAGAGTATTTAATACCGCGTGTATTTACAATAGGTTACGGTTCACGTAGAGGGGAAAGTAGACCATTCATCATTTATTCATATCAGCCAAAACACGTCCTCTTCTGGAGAGACCTCCCCCAATAATCGCCACAGCGGCCGTTCTTGCGCTTTCCCCATCCTATGGCGCTTCGCAACCTTCACCCACCAAGTCATCGACCCACCTTGTAGTGGGCCAACCCACGCTGCATCTTCCGGTTCGTGGTCGCCAAGGTAGACGCACGCCAGGTAGACCACTGTGACATATTTGTCAAAATAAATATTAAATTTGGTTTCAATGAATCATAAAGTAGATATACTCGTACGTATAATATGATGGTAATACGTCAGCCGTCGATAGTTTTTGGTACGAGGCTAACAGAATGCTATTAGTGAACAGAATAATCTCGCGCGCGTTGAACTCTAACAGCCCGCTCTTTGTGGCGACTGAGGGCGCCCGCTCGGGGCCGCACGGAACATTCTGCTTCACTTTCAGCGTCCGTAGCTCGCTGCGGAACACGTTGTGTTCAGCACTAAACATACCGCACTCTTCTTTACAATATCGATTCCCTGTAACAAAATAAAATAACTAAATGAAAGCTTCCGATAATCGTAACGCAAGTTTGCTATGCAGTGTGTTTAGTTGATGGATATAATATTATATACGAGGTTATTAATAAGTTCTAGTTTTCTACAGCAGCGTTTGTGCCACTTGCGTCCACACCTGCTCCCCGCCCCCGCCGCCCCCACCGCTCCCGCCCACGGCGTAGCACGTGACAGTGCTACATTTCTTATATTTTGTTCTTCTGAGTCGGACTTTCAACTTGGAGTGAGCGCAGTCGTTACAGAGCGGGTTTCATTGTAAATACGTTTCTTGTTTAGTAATGCGCCTCTATCTATGCAAGGTTAGCGAAAGCTTTGGGGATTGGCAACGACCGCGTGCATTTTTCTTCACCAAAAGCTATTCCGTTCCAGTTAATTAAGTTTATTTATCGTTAAGTATAGAAAAATTGCCCAAACTTAATAAAGTAAGTCTCGTGAGCTGTGGGTAATGTGATAAACATCAGCTGGAAAAGATAACTCGTTGGTGCGAGTCGACGACGGTTGCGGGCGGGGGCCAGTGAGCGGGGAGCGGGGGGCGGGAAACTCGGCTGTCGGAACAGAGTCGTGTCGTAATATCCGGCCGCCGCTGGCCAGCGCGCGGCGCCGCTGCCGGACGGGTCTACTGCGGCCGCTGTTAGATTGCTATCACGTGTGAAACATGACATACTCTTAATATCATAAGTATATATTACAATTTTAAAGCATGCATGCACTTAACATTGACTTTCTTATTCAATTTTAGTTTGAGATTGAGAGACTGAAATCAAGTTATTGCAGCATGTTAACTCATTCGTACTATCAAATCAGAATGTACTGATAACGAATTAACGATACAATCCCGATTTGCAACACGCAACACGCAACACGCGGCACTCAACAGGCTGACGGATAAATGAACGGTCACGGGAGTTATCATATAGGGTTTTCATTTTTCTACTGAACTCATCGGATATTTGTTATATTTTGACGGCAGAAAAGAAAGCGCTAAGTAGGTGAAAGTTGTCGAGTGACGAGACGGCAGCTGGAGGCGGTTAATTGGATTCTTTCGCATACTGACTCGGACATACGAGCCTGTAGAGTGTAGGTATTATACACCACGACACCAGATACAATTCTGCTCAATTTTGCTTGCATTCCGTACATACTTTTATGCACATTTAATTAATAAAAAAAATAAAACCAATATCCAAAACACAAAAACACACGTAGACAAAAAAAAAATACACGTAATATTATTATTGGATTGTGCTTCCACTGATCGATTTGAATCCGGTGCCAAACCCGCTTAGTCTATTTAAATGAGTGAGTGGGTAATAGAAAAAGCTTCGATTTTTTCTCCTCTTTGCAGGTATTAGAACCACAGTAAATATACCTGGTTAAGGTTATTTTAACGCAATGTCATGACATCGTGTGCCCTCTGATATTGTAGATGTATAGATAGATAGGTAGATAGATACTACACATAATATGTATCTTATCCCGCAAGAAGTTACTACAATACATCCACGATAAGTCACCTAGCTATCAGGTACTCACTAAAGCTCCCCTCCCCTGCAACCCCCGCTCCCCGGTGCGCCCGCGCAGCGACGCCGGCACGCACATGTCGCATGCTCGTAGTCACGACAGCGACGCGACAAAAAGGATGTGACGCGCGTTCGTTAAATAACAACAACATGTAGTATACTACGTTACTAAAGGTTTTCAGTCGTCAAGAAAAAGCGAGTATCTAAATGGAAATTCCTTATCTCCCCTCCCCCCGCCCCGCGCCCGCGCTATCGATCCTCCCAATCGGCCACGATGCTCAACTTTTTACTGCTCTTTCATACAGCTCGAAGTTGAGGCACTTGTTGGTTTGTAAGTTATATTAGATCGGAATTTGGTAATCAAGAAATTTCCAGGTAGACAATCAATTCGGAAGGCCAATTCGCTCACTTGAAACTTGTGCTCAGTAAAATAATAGAAATATAACGAGAATCGGCAATACCTCAGAAGGGCAATACTGATGACAGTGTATCGCATCAGTGTGGCGCCGGTGGTCCCCCCCTCCCCCCTCCCCCCTCCCTACCCCCCAGCCGCAGGTTCACTCGGAACACAACGCCGCCGCTGATAACGCGCTGTTAATACCCTCGCGCTACGCCGTAGCACGCCCGACGGCGTAGGAGACTATTAAATGTTCCAATATAAGGTACTTGTGATGCCTTTCCTAAAAAATGGATACCACACGATGTGCGATATGTCACGGTAAGTACGACAGATCGCACGCGAGTGTCACGTTTTGTGTAAAAAAGTATCCCGAATCGTTGATCCCTGTGACATCGCTTATTGGGGCGGGCGCCGCGCGTGCTGGCGACACTGAGCGAGCTCCATGGCGGACGGGACAACCGACCTGCTTTTAATAGGTGGGATAGAGAGTGGGTGGGCTTAGCGGTTTACTTGTTGATTAATCGCCACGTAACACATATAATGTAGTTATAGCGACCATTTAAAATGTCGTTATTGCCTCCAACATTCTCAAATATTGTTATATATTTGTTATTTATAAGGCAGGCATCTAAATAACCCAAAAAGCTGAGATTTTTTTGACTTAAATTGAGTAGAAAGGACCAAATAATGTACATTCAAAATTTAACTATTCTAAAAACTTACTTCACATTGTTCTATTGCAACGATAAAGTACAGCTCGTCTCACAACACTCGGTCTGCGAAGTGCGAGCGGCACTTATAAAAAGTTTCCTCCACTCCGAGTTTGCATTACCTACTTACAATATTGTTTTGTTTTAAAATTATTACGTGCATTAAATTAAGCAAGATATAACATTAATTTTAATAAATCAGGAATCAGTATATTTTGCTGACACCTTATATTATGAGTTGAAATCTTAACATCACATTAGCTCTACATATCTTGCTCACACAGTGTCCCGGCGGCTCTACGTCACGTGTCCACCGGCACCCTGCCCCGCCCGCCCCGCCCCGCCCCGCCCCGCCCATGCCCGCTGTTTTCACGCACACGTGTCGCACGACATGATTGCGACACATTTTGTCGTCCGATCGCTGATACCGACCGATCAATGGTCAATTTTTTTGTCAAACCTGAGGTTTAAGATGATGTTTATTTCTCATAAAGAATTACATACATAAATTCACTTACTGAGAATTTTTTTTTTAACTTGTAATAATATTTGATAACTGGCACAATAGCGCAACTAAACTAAAGTAAAATAAAAAAAAAAATGGGTGTCGACAAATAATAAATTGAGTAGGTACATAATTAATAGTATCGGGTAGGTGACTAATAAAATTGCTAACAGAAAGTCGTTCGCGCTGTAGGTAAGTACCTATTTAACTCGGCAAGCAACCACGGATGCCAAATGCTCTGAGCCATGTCCACTTTGGATGCGGCAAATAAAGCGACTACAATAATTTTTTTAATTTTATATTTAAGTATGAGTAATTTGAATGACAAAATGATGAGTAAATTAAATATAATAATTTGTATAATATATGTATATGATAGGTATTGTGCAGTTTTATTGTTATTTGCAGTATAGTGGTATTGCCTTTTACATCTCGTCCAAAATGTGCATTTTAAGTTGATTTTTAAAAATATGTATTGTCTTTGCACTCTTTATTTCTGTTGGCAATTTATTGTATATTTCCACCATATTTATTGTATATACCGACCGATCAATGGTCAATTTTTTTGTCAATTCTTCACTTCACTAATCTATAATATTGGATTTAAAACGAGCGGATATACGCAACAAGAAAATAATTGAATTGAATTGAATTGAAAGAACTTTATTTGACACAACACTTGGATAGTTACAACATACATTAATTTAAAAAAGTATGAATGAGGGACCGCTTCCCAACCGCCAAACGATCGGAACTGTACCGGGAGATCGCCAGCGCACCAAACTTTCCCGCCAGGCGAGTCCCATTCGGCGACTGAGAAACAGACCGACCTGCTTTAAACAATAAAAGCGCTTAAAAACTAGAATATGCTAATTGTGTTGCGCCAAAAAGGCGGCCAGCTCAACATTAGCCAGGTGGTGCAAAGACTACCCGACGCTGATCTTCCGCTGGAGCCTTTCGGAGGCGTCACGGGCGCAGGCAGACAGATTAATAATAATAATAATAACCCACTTCATAACACACGTATCTTCTTGATCCCACATTAAGCTATAAGCTTGTGTCGTGGAACCAGGCATATTACTGCATATATATTATAATATAGATAGTCACAACAATAAGATAAAATAAGAGGACAATAACAATATAATATATATATTTATAGCAACACACTAACATAATATACTAATACCGAATATGACACAACTTTATAAGATCACTAAGTAAACGAGATGAAAACAATAATAAAAAATAATAATAAAAAAAAAACATGTCGTAAGAGAAACCGACAAGTTTGCCTCACCGATGTTTTTCTGGCCACAACGGTTCTCCGTTTCGCCAACTTTTTACTCGCCCTCAATATCTGTCGCTCCATGTCTGCGCAATATCTCTCGTACAGACGCTCTTTGTACTCCACGGTTCATTTATCACGCCGTAGATAAACTAGCTGGGGATGTTTCCTAGAGCTTATTCATTCTTGTATTTAGATGTTATAAATATTACAATAGATACAAAATAGATTAAAATCAAGGGTTTAAGTACAGTAAAAATATTATCTGCGATGTTTACTTAAAAAACAAACAGACAAATGGTTAGCGATAGGAATACATAAATACGCGTTTTTTTTCTCATTGAACTGAAAATCACAGAATCTGCACAGGTCAACTTGAAATTGTCACAAATATTAGTTTTTCCGCTGTTATGAGAACACAAATGCAACCAATGGAACCTAGTATATCAAACAGCAGTTATCTACTAAAGCTACACTCTACAGTATAGTGAGTTCAGCAAGCGGGCGGTCGCGTGAGGGAACCTCGATAAGTTTAAGTTTCATTAGTTTGCGGAGGCTCGCCATTAATCTAGAGTAACAATAAGCGGCAGATATTATTATTGTTGTGTAAAGCGAGCCCGCTCCCGCTCCCGCCCCGCCCCGCCCCTCACAGCAGGTACACGGCCGCTGCGCTAGTCAAGCTGGACTGAAAGTTGCACATTATACTGCGTACTTTACGCGCAATGTAACGCTCTATTTCATAGAGCGTTCGAAGAGTCTATTATATTGGACTCTAACTGATGGCTCCCAGTGAGCTGCCGACTGGGACTCTACAGTGAATACGAACTGATTGCTAGAATGTCACACGTCAAATATAGATTGAGCAAACGGTTGCCATCGTTTATTTTATAAATTACGTAGGTAAAAGCAGATACTGACTGACTGATTGTCAAACGCCCAGCTGAAACCACTGGGTCTAGAACCATGAAATTTTGCGCAAATATTCCTTAAGTAACGTGCGTGTGCACTAAGAAAGGATTTTTGAAAATTCAACTCCTAAGGGGATGAAAAGGGGTTGCAAAGTTTGTATAGAAAAATTCCGCGGCAACTCTAAAATTATCACGGGTGAAACTGCGCGGGACAGCTAGTATATTTATATTGTTAGCTTTTTGTGTATATTAATTAAAGACGTGTTTGTGACGTGCTGTAAAGTACTGCCAGTGTGTAAGCGTGTGTTGGTGAGTTTGTGATATTAAACCTATACATTTATTTCAACTCAACGCAAGCTCCATTTCTCTAACTGGAAGGTTTGTAATAAGTAGGTAATAGGTATAACTCATTAAATATGACAGAAACGTACAACGTTTAAACGTACAAAACTTAAAGAGGTAATAATAATTGCCGAGTTATTTTGTTTACAGTTATTTACCATATCCTTTAACATAACCAATTACGAAAGGGTAACTTTTATAATTTTTTTTTTAATCCAGCGTGAAGTTTATTCCTGAATCGTCACTTTCCCGGAACGCATAATTGAGTAATAAACATGGCGCGACATTTCCCCGATGGCCCGTTCATGATGAACCCTTTCACGGAGACGAGCACGCGAGCGGGCGCGATTAGAGTCTTATGTGGTGGGCATTAGGTGTGTTTTGGGTCGTGCAAGCGAGCGGTCAGTACTGTTAACGGCTAATTTCACGCGTCACCCTGCCCCGCCCCGCCCCGCCCCGCCCCGCTTCGCCCCTCTCATTTCGGTTTTAGATCACACCGTGATTGGGACTCGTACGTATTTTAATTGACACTGACACGCTCCGTGCACCATATTCCAAGGGTTTCACCATCTTATAATTGCTTCATGTCCAATGTCCATCTGTCTCTCTGTATGTCACAACTTGGAGGATATGATATGATATTGGCATTATACAGAGACATGTACAATCTATGAAATTAAGAAAAATAAAGTAGAATGAGGTTATGAGCACTCCACACATATAATATTATTTGTATTTGAGGGATATAAATTTCAAGGCTCATTATTCTTATTTTTCTGAAATACAGAACAACCTTACGAAAAAAACAAAAAGGTCATATAAAGGCTAAGGTACAGATCGCTCACCCAAGCTGTTAACAGCCGCATGTCAAGCCCGTCTACAGATAACTCTTCAAGTAAGTATAATAATATCGTCAGGAAAAACTTTTCAGTACGCGTTTTACTTTTGGCGCTACCGTCACACGAAGTTCTGTTCCAATCTGATCACATAGAAAAATCCCACCGTGGTCAAAGAAGTTTAACTTATATACGTACCGACCGCGACCGTCACGCAAAGGATCTTATAAATTATAGTAGGTAAGCGAGTAAATAATTGCATGGATTCACAATATGGAAGTTTGGTTTTGTATAATATGCAACACTTTTGCATTTAATTAAAATAGTTTGAAATACTAATAAAGTGAACACTAAATATTCATAAGTGTTTGTTCATTGTTTTAGTTAATTTAACCAAATCCCTGTAAACTCTCAGTACACCCAGTGCCTCCCCCCCCCCCGCCACCCGCCCGGCCGTGCACCCCCTCTCTCGCCCCGGGCGCGGCGCAGCGCATGTAACGGTAGCGTTTATGCCGCTTTGTTAGGTTCCAAGTTGATAATTGGATCTCCGCTGCTGCAGCGCGCCGCCGCGTCAGATACTCATATGAGATTTAAAGTTTTACACGGTCAGAACATGCCTCTAGCAGATTTTTATTTCATTTGACAGGGAGCGAACAAAAGCAATAGGTACTCATAGTGGTGGCAAAATTGTGTTTTTATGCAATTTTTTTTTGTTAGCTTCTTTTCTCTAGAGTTATACTAAACTGAAGAAATTAATTTTTGAATCTAAATACTACCGATTCGAACCGGGTAATAATTTTTGATTATATTTGTTTTAAAAGTTATTCGAATCGATCATGTATTAAACTTTTAAAAAATCTACAGTTTTTTCCTTCAAAAGTCTACCTCTTTTGACCGTAAAGCAATCAGCTTCTTTGAAGTGCGCCGCCGTGAATATTCCCTGCTACGGGCTACTAGCTACGTCGTAGCGCCGTAGCTCCGACTACTTTGTCCGCTCGCTACGTCTTTTCTCGAAGATGCGCTCATTTTAACTTTAGCATGGCTGTCAATTTGCATCCAAATATCGAGGTATTTGAAGTGCTATACTAATGTAATATACTTAGTATCTTTGGTCTATATTATGCCTGAACAAAGTCAGGTCTTAAACCGGAATCTTAGGGAAAATAATAATGATTGTAGTAAAACTTCTTTGGGTTTTCAAGGGAGATTTGTGTATGACTTTTGCGTCACCGAATAATTTTTTTGTTTTTTTATAAGTTTGAATTTTCACAATACTTCAGTTGTTTTTTATCAGTTTTGCTTCTTTTGTGCATACACAAAGACACGCACAACCCTTTTTATAAACCTAGGTACGTAATGTTATGTATTTGTACGACTTGGTAATCACACAGATTATATTTGGATTTTCATTAGCTTTACTTTCGAATTCAAAATCAAAAACAGTCAAAAGCAGGTAATTTAATTGACAATAACAGTTTACTTTTAAGACACCCGCACACACGCCGATCTACAGCTGGTGCCGTGCAGAGAGGGAGGCTTTATTCAACAAGTGGAAATTAAACTGGACTCTTTCTCGCATATTTCCTGACTTCAAATTAATGTAGAGCACAGTGATTGATAGCCGAGCAACAGGCAACCCGACTGCGATCACTCCGCTCACTGCGCTCACTACTCTCACTACTCTCACTGCTCTCACTGCTCTCACTGCTCTCACTGCTCTCACTGCTCTCACTGCGCTCACTCCGCAGGTTCCGCCCAGTTGGCTTCGAATCGAGTAATTATTTCCCGACGGCAAGCAACAGTTTCACTTCCATCGTAAATTGCCAACTTGTTCGAGCGCGCCATCGCTTTGTATACATTATGTGAACTAAAAAAAGAAAAAGTTAATTTCAGCGCAGAGGAATGAAGTTGCTTGCGAAGTTATTGCATTTATGACTAGTGGTCACTAACTGCTATTTGTTGCAGTATTGAAAATAATACAAAGGTATCAAATTACTTGGCAGTAAAGTGTGTGTGTTAAGTGAAATTAATACAAATTTACATTAAGGTAAACAACGAAACGATTTGGTACACACCGAATGGTCGCTTCAATGTGCATAAGAGCTTTGTAATGTAGGTCTAGTAGGTAAGTATAATTCAATAGACGTCCAATCAGATTGCGGTAACAGTCACGTTTATTAGAAATTAATATCATATAATAATTCATTTTGATTTTACATTTAATTTACAAATAATTTTGATACATTACTTACTCGTACTCCCTCACCTACATGTTCTAGAATCCGCATAATTTATGACTTAATTGGGAGTATCCTAATTAGAAACAGTCATGATTGTAATTGGATTGAAACTGGTCACTGATTGTCTATTTACATACTATTATCGTGCGGGCGACGCGACGGCGTGTTGGCTGTGTCTGGGGATTTTTACTATTATAGATAATTCTAGTTTAACTCCTAATGTTTCTGTACGGTAGTTTATTGCTGGGTACGGCTCATTGTTCTCACATAATTAATTACAAGTTGAGTTACCACTAATTATATTATAGATATATCTATATTGTAACTTTAAACCGACAGCGTGCTGCTGAAGAGTTTGTTGGCAGCTTCTTCTCTTCAGCCATAGCACTAGGAAGCTGTGAGGGGTGGATATTTTATGGGTGCTGTCATGGTAGCTGTAGTTATACTGACGTCAAAAAGAGCCACATTATGGGCCAAATTTGAATAAAGGATTTGACTTTGACTTTGACTTTGATGCGTCCCGCGGGGCGCGCTCTGGGTTCCGGACCTCAGCGCGGGTGTAGTGCATCCATGTACTGATTGTCTGGTCACTCAGAAAGCTTTACATAAGCTGGAAGCACAGCCACGCGCGTACAGTAGTAATAATAATACTCACAACACACTGATCTACTTGATGCCACACTAGGGTATGAGCTTGTGTCGTGGACGGTGGAAACCAAGCGACACGTTGTATATACTACATATTATTACATAATATGTATCATAGTGTAGATATATAAACATGCCCAGACTTTTAAGTGGACCTTGTGTTCATCACACAAATTCTACCCCCACCGGGAATCGGATCCGGAACTGTTGATTAACGGGTAGGTAGGCAATAGGCATGTTGACTTACTGCACCAATCCAGTCAGTGCCATCAATCGACGATATGTTTATCTGGTCAGTCTGATCTCATAACTACAAATGGTGTAGTGTACAATTATACAAACTCACTTGTATATATTAGCCTTGGATGATTTTGAAAAGAACTAGGCACTTCTTAACCGACTTAAAAAAAGGGGGTAGCATGTATTTATGTTATGTTAAGCGAGGTCAGGAGTGCAGTAATTTGTTAAACTCGTAAAATATAATCGATGCCGCCTGTCTTATTTGGAATCATTAAAAATAACAATTTGCACCGACTACTGCAGTCTACTGTTCTATATTATGTAACACTGTCAGGAGCTTACTTCGGAACAACATTTGTCCGAGGCATTTCCTCCCCGAGGCTGGTGAATGTTTGCAAGTACCTCCCCCCGGCCCCGCGGCGCGGCGCGAGGGGAATCTGTTTCAAACTTATGACTGTAAATCTGTTAGAATATTTTTGTAGCAACTCAATAAATCAGATTTAAACAAACATTCGGAGTGGTATAATAAGACGGTGATGGTGGTTCTGCCTAGTACATCTAAAATAAATTAAACTAGCTGTTCCCTGTGGTTTCGCCTACTATAGTGTAGTGTGAAACCGCGGGGCGCAGCTAGTTAATTATAATTTGATTTTGTTACCATTTTGTCGAAGTGACAAAATCGTTACCAATATGATAATTTCAGCCTACAGTTGAATGAAATTTCCGAATCCCAAATATGAATAATTGAAATATTAAAAGTTCGTTCCGCTGATTAAGTTCGGTGTGTGTTCAAAAAGTTGAGGCGGTTCAATTGAATAACTTCGAGTTTTATTAAAGCAATTTGATGTTTCACCGAGCGGCCCGGCCCGGCCAGGGGTCGGGTGTAATGTAACGACTAACGAACGATGGGGCTCGCCGCCACCGGTTCAAAAGAAAAATAGAAAATTAAAGTATTCAATCAATCTAAAGAAGCAATCAAATGCGTTTTTGTTACACGAAAATCAGTGTTAATTCGTACCGCAATGTGACGAGTTATTTATAACGCGGCCGATGTGACGCGCATGTCGACCTTACGTACTGGACAATGGACATACCTCACACCGTCGCTTCGCCAGGGGCCCTATTTTTGAATCGCTCGAATTACTTTCACGCACGGAATCTTGAATTCACGTGCGAATCCTCATACATTTTTTAAGCATTCCAGCGTGAATCTTGCAATTCCGTGTGCGAATAGTAATTCGAGCGATTCAAAAATCGACCTCCAGGTCGGGGGCCGCAGGCTGCACCGCTGCACCGACAGTGCGGTGTGATGGACGGCAGTCGGCACGTGACCGATATCGCTCGGCAGGCGACGGCGCGTGCTGAACTCTTTACGAGCGCGTCATAGGTTTATTGCGAGCGTTTGTCCATTTATTGGTTGATGCAATGACGTTTGCACGCCCTCGGTATTCTCGTGAACCACAACAAATTAATTGAAATGGCATTTTTAAAGAGATACCTATAACTCTTGTGGCTACAGGTTTCGTAGCTGGATATTCCCTATTCCTATATTCTTATTATCTGAATGTAAAATAAATTATAATACAATTTTTTTTTTACGCTATATTAATGAACACTAACCATATTAAATAGAAACTTGTGTGGCGTGTCGTGTCGTGTTGTGTCGCGACAGAAGCATCTGTTTCATACATTTAGTATTTATTGTTATTTTTTAAGCTTATTGCATAACAGGGTACAAAAAGCGGACTTAATGCCGTGTCGGTTATTCCACTCTGTTTTAAGATTTTTAAAGGAATGATTCATTTCAGTAAAGTTTGCTATCGTTTTGTTATTTTTATTTTCTACTCTTTAAATCCCTCTCGTGGCGAGTTTCTGACTTCTCTTTAATACATACATTTGTGGACATCTTTTTAGTGTAATATTACTCGTTGCGTCGATTTCCTGAATGATAAGGGTCGCGACCCCCTCCCCGGTGACTGTTCGTCGGGCGATGTTGCGCCATTTGACGTTTTACCTTCGGCCCGGATGGCATCGAGGCTATTTGTGCCGAGAGTGATCTAAATAAATGAATTAATTTAGTGTCATATTTATACGTCGTATAAAACTATAGATTCCCTGACTGACCCATGGACGCACAGTAACCGCCGAGTCTGAGGACGAGACGAAGCTTCCTTCTATAAACAGGGGTTTTAGATGTGCAATCTCTAAAAGGGTAGGGGAAACTTGCCTTATTCGTACCCCTTCAGAGAAATGCAAATTATCTGGAAATATAAATAAGGAAAGAACATTCAATTGATGTTAAAATAATCTTTATCTATTTACTTATCAAAAAAAATAACAAAATGAACTTAAACTTTAATATCTTGTGAGAAAAATAGGTTTTAAAAAAAAGTGGAAAAGGTACGATTTAGGTTTATTTGTTCCTAAAACGTACCCTTATATTCCGATATCGTACTGATATATCCCTATGTCCAACTTGAGATAATTAAAATCAGTTTCATAATATTAGTAATTGACTTTTATGAGTAATAGTAATGATTATTATTTATTGTGTCACTAATCTACTTAACTTGTCGACTCATATGCAATCATCTCAGAAATGAAACCACATTTTAACTATGGGTCGCTTATCTAACTGTATTTTCAAATTCTTTGCAATCATCCCAAATAAAATTAAGCTTTTAATCTAGTTCCAGAATCCAGGTTTCACACTGTATCATGTCTTCTTTTTTATTGTCTAAAATGGGAAATACTAGCATCTTCTTAATTTTCTTTATCTTTTTTCTTTGAGATTCTTCATATTTATGACTTTTTTCTCCACCGAAATTTCTACAGCCTTCTTTTTTGAATCATTGGATTTTTGCGATGTTGTTTTGTTTTTTATGACCCTTTTTGTTTTACAATGACTACATTATAATGTAGAAAAACTTTGAATTATGATATGCTCTTAAATGGCGTCGAAATGTGAGTTTTGGAATATTAAATACACGAGAAGCTTCATTAAATTTTAAAATTCCATTTTTATACCCACTGAGAGCTTTTTCCATATCGTCACTTAACCAAGTATTTTATTGTCGCTTGGTCATATTGACCTTAAACAAAAATATAAACAATTACTCCTAATTCGTACCGGTACGAAATAAAACAAAGTGATGAGTACGAATTAGACTCAAGATAACTAATGATTTCAAAATAGCCGCGTAACTAAATTGTTGCCAGGCAGGTGTTTGTATGTCTAAGAATTTAAAATGTGAATTAGTATAGAATTAAGTAAGAAACTTCTAATTTACACAACTCACCATGAAAGAAATTAAAAATCTTATGAATCAACCAAAAAAATTACTCGAAAACAACAAAATTATTTATTTTTTGAATAATTTTTAACGAAGCGGAAGCGTGGAGTTGTTACTTGGGTGACGTGACATGGCGAACTAGTAGTTCCATTTCCTAGTACTTGCGTTGCCACTGCAGTTTCAGGATAAGAGAAATTGATAGGGTACGTTTTAGGAACAAGTACGATTTAGGAAAGTTTCCCCTAAAAGAAAATCTTATTGCCGAATATGAAAACACATGTTTTATGGATTTAGGTAATTTATTATTTGTGTCAGTGGCGGTTAAACCTGCACGACGCGTGTTACAAACGCTATAATATGTGGGGCGACGCGACGGCGGGAACACGGGCTGGGTGAGTGTGCTGAGCAAGTCGCGGGCCAGTACCGAGGCCTCGTCGGAGAATCGAGACAAGAGCCAGCATGTTACGCTCACGCCGCGGATTTTATACGTATACCCCGCGGTTTCACCCGCGTTAATGTCGGAGATCCCGCGGGAATTCCGGGATAAAAAGTACCCTATGTCCTTTTCTGTACCTCTGACAACGTGTAGTATGCAATAATTAATTCTATTTCACTCGCGTTAATTTCGGAGATCCCGCAGGAATTCCGGGATAAAAGGTTGCCTATGTTCTTTTCCATGTCAAAGGCTACATATCAAATTTTATTCAAATCCGTTCTGTCGTTTTTGCGTGATTGAGTAACAAACATCCATACTTTCACATTTATAATATTAGTAGGATGACCAGCATTTTTTTTAATATCTCGAGTTCCAGAAGGAATTTCGAAAAAATCAAAACATGAGTATCTAATTTAGACCCTTAGAAATGCAACAAAAAAAACCGCATTCAATTTGGTGCAGCAGCTTTTGCGTAGCATGAATACAAACATACAGACCAACAGACAGACAAAAATTCTAAAAACGGTATTTTTGGCTTCTATGTTACTCATAGAGTCGCCTAAATTTATTTTTTCTTATTTATCTCCCATATACAGAAATTGACCTGTTACAATTTTATTATATTATATATTGATTATCCCTCGTATTTCGTTTTAAGTCAAATGTCGCCGCCAGGTGCCCGCTCGGTACCGACAGCAGCACATTCGCGGGTGGGATAAACGCGCGGTACGAGGTAACTGCAAAGATTGAGGCACTATAGTCATTGCCATTTGATTAAAAAAGTACATAGATTGCATTATTTTACGCGGTCTTAAGAAGACATTAAAATAATGTTACAATTAGTAAAAATTTTAAAAAGATCAAAACTGGCAATAATATCTAGTCAAATACAAGTAAAATCAACGAAGACTAGATTTCCTGAATGATTTTACATGTTCTTTTTTACGCATTTTTCTTCTTGGTCAGTTCTTTATGTTTTTCGAAAAGTTGTTTTTTTATTGAAACAGAAGTCCTTTTTGGAAACGGAGAATTTCTTTTGTTATAACTGTTATAAAAACTCATGAAATACGCAGATCATTGCAGAAATCGTAGATTTTACATCTGTAAATCAGCAATTTCTTTAGTAGCAAGTTTGTGAGTTCCCATTTACGTCGAGTATAGCGTTCAGTCGCTTCCGAAAAATGTCTCTAGTTTAGTGGCCCCACCGGGGCGCGGCACGGCCTCTACCCGCCACCCGCCCCCCGCCCCCCGCCGCGCCGCGCCCGACGACAATTAAACCCCTATCCGCCGGCTGTTAGTCTCCTCTGACACTGAATTTGAAACGGCCTCCTGAGATAAGCCCCGTACTAGTAAACACCTTCGCAATCCATACGCGACACACCCTCCTATGGAACTTTAATCCCACTTCTAGTGTGTGCGTGAAAACTATAAGAATAACTTTTTATTATTATTCGAGCGGCTGTAATTAGAATGGGCAGATGGAGGCGACGCACCGCGCTCGTTGCGCCGGGCCGCAGCGCTGTTGAGTTCAATTATGTAAATTAAATTGGGCACGTAATCTTTGATGTAGGCCGTTAATTAAATATTTCTAGAGAGTTTAACGGTAATTTCTCTATTAGCCGGAGGTTATCAGGATAAAAATGAAATCCCTCGGCTCCGCGCCCCCTCCCCTCGCCTCCCCTCCCCCTGGCCTATTTCCGATCCGTCGCCGGCCGCGATCGTATTTCATATTAAATGTAGGATAAGATTTTTGATAAGGAACTTATTAATTCCAATATATAGGTAATTGAAAACTGAAATTCCATTCGCAGTCGACTCGTCCGTGCGGCGGAGCGATGTGATGTGATGTGGGCTCCTTTATTGGAAATTCACCGGTCACGTAGCTTTCAGGCGAATGTAAAAGTTTCCCATTAAAATGTATCCGACTCATCTAACTCATTCCATTCCATTTCCACTGTAGATTAGAGTGTAATGTAAATGTGGTGGTGAACGAACTGTCCACAGGCGCTGCGCTCGGCTGCAGGCGCCGTCGCCGGGCGCGCTTAGTATTCACCTCGCGATAAAACCAAGTCAAACAACGAGGATTCCTGTGCACTATCTAACTGTTTACGCCGGGGAAGATTCATGTCATAACATACGTCTTATCTTTACTACGTATAGCTAAATAGACAGCGAGGTAGTGGGTATCGGTTACAGCTTTTGTTACCATTAGACGTTATTATATTTTTGTTCATTCGACGATAACATCCCCCCTCGCAGCCCGCAGCCCGTCCGCGCCCTCGCCCGGGGCGATCTGCCACTCGAGTGATTTTGACAACGGATACAATAACACGCGGCACAAACAGTATATACGTACATAGCTCAGAGGAGTTTTACATACATTATGTACCGCTGAGAACATAAGAGGCAACTACCGGAGTCGACTGTTTCATAACAACACCCGAGAGACGTGCCTCTACGCGTTCTGTGTGCTTTACCTTCAGAATAATAAATAAATAAATAAACCTCTTAAAATATGTATGTCTAATACCTATTAATATTTTATATGATATTTATATAAATTGAATCTGTATTCTATTCACTATCAAGTTAGTTAGTTAGATAGTATGAATTTAAGTTATAAAAAATACTGAATCCACCCGGTCACTGCTCTCGAGAGAATAAAAAAAAGAAAGAAGTCACTGTATTACCTGTGCGGGTACCGTTCGCCCCGCGCCGCGCGCCGGCTCTACGTGTCGTGGAGCGGATGTTGTTTGTGCGCCATTTGATTCGCGCCGTGTTCCCGCGCCGCCGCCGCCGCCGCCGCGCGTAATCCTCTGTAGAGCCGACGTAGCACCGCGTAGAGATTATGTAGCGAGCACATCGGGATTACGTAGCAGCCGCGTAGAGCCGCCGTCACGTGCTGTGTTCGATGCGTTCTACAAGATGTATTTATAAATACTAAATAGTACGATATTGTGCGTACGATATGGTTAGGTATATATAGGTAAATGAATAGTATATTTCATATTGTATTAAGTAATAAAGAAAATATAACAAAATTTTAGTGAAACATCCTTACTAAAATAAGTTTTATAACTCCTAATTTTAGTTTGGTGCCTGGTGGTACTCATCGAAATCCTGCTGTGAACATTAGTTTTGTGTTTGAGTTTACAATTTCACAAATTAGCTTAATTATTTAAGCGATTTTAATTTGTTTTGTGTCTGAACTTTAATTAATAAAATAAATAAATAAAATGTTTGTAACATAAGTGAGATCTGTAGTATCGTAATTTGGTGCGTGCGTCAAAGTTGCAACGGGTCACGTGTCGCGTCCGGTAGCGCGCGGGGCGGGCGGGGCGCGGGGGGACCGGGGTAAATATTTGAAGTGTTCCGGACGCGCTGCCGCTTTACTCCAATCTTTGAACGGGCGGAGCTTGTTGGTAGGAAAACAACTTTCGAGAACATTTCTCTCATTGTTTAGGTAGTGTTAGTTTAATTAGCGCCAACCGACCGGCTCTCAACCATGAACTACTTAACCATGAAATGTGATCTTGCAACCTACCTACGGGTTAGGAACTCAGCACTCGCTGGTAGCTCCCAGCTGCAGAAAGTGCCCGCGCTCCATTTAGCAGAGGAATGTTTAATGAATTTTCCGCCCATAGGTACCTCCCGAGCACAGCCGTGTTATAATTTCAATGAGTCCTCGCGTGCAGTCGTGCGAACGAGGCAGTGTCGCGACGCAGTCCCGAGCCTCTACTATTGCTAGTTTGATATCCAATTAAAATCCGATGCGCAGCGCAGCCGCTACAGCGCTGCGGTGCTGTCTGACGGCGCTGAACTCGCTGACAGTTAATGAAAACGTATTCGCGGTTTTACAGCTGTGAGAACACAGCGACTTGACGAGCCGCGCCTCGTATGACCAGCGTGTATGAATAGTATAATGGTTAGCGAACTCAACTCCTACGTCAGGTGTTGCGGGTTCGATCCCGTTGGAAGTTAAAAATTTATTCATTTTAAAGTTACACCGACTTATTACACTTACAAAAAAACATGAAATAGTCAATATACGAAAAAGCGCAAACTACGTGCCATTTGTAAATAGAATTAACCGAATTTTTAATATCTAAATAAAAAGGATAAAACGCAATTTTTAATTTCCTATTCTCTATATTTGCTACATTATAAAACCAAATAATCAATTGAAATAAACAAAAATGCAATATGCTTGCGATAACAAAACAGCAAAAAAAAAAAACTAGTTGCACCGTTTTTTTTCGGCTGGTGACCAGTTCGCGACCCCGCGCGATGCACGGCGCGACAGGGGAATGGAGTGGGGGGTGGCTATAGGTAGCGTCATTCTGACCGGCACCTTGTTAATATTGGACGAAGGCGCCAATAATAGCGTCGTCATCGATTCAGTCGACTTTAACAAAACACTCAGCAGTTGGGATATAGATATTTTTATTTTGTTTCTCATCTGCAACTTAAGGTATCTTTTCAAGTGTCACAAGGGGCTAACGACTCAGATGTCGAGAGGTCAAAGGTTCGAATTCAAGGATCGGCCTGTGTCATAAACACAGAAATCCGCTGATATCCAGTCACTAGTTTGAAAACATAACATCTCTTATATGTAATTATATGTAAGAATGTATTACAAAAGTTGAATGTTTCAATTACTAAAAAGCCGAAAATGATCAAAGTGTGAGCTATCAAGAAATTTTTGTCGAAAGAGGTTGCACTTAAAAATTTAAATATTGAATAGCACTAACCGATATGATTACGAAAACGAAGTTATTTCAAAGAACAGTCCGAAAATCTCCTTTAATTCCAGTTAAGTCTAGCATCATTAGATATGTGAAAAAGTTATAATTACTTTGGGAAGAAACTGCTATTATTATATAGTTTTTGGGGGTAAACAAAAATGTATCAGACTATTGTATAGAATTTTCTGAGGGATAGATAAGTTGCGGTGACTTTCATAGCGTCTGTTATGGACAAACTTGAGCAGTTGCATAAAGTTGGGGGATGTCTAACGGCGTAGTTCCCGCGCCTATCGCTCCGGTCACGTGACCACACCGACGGTGGGGCCATAGAATGAGCGATCGACACCCGTGTCTGAAAACATCGCTCGTTATATTAGCGATACTAAATTGTTTATTAATAACGCTACCGAGCGTTGTATTGTTAAACTCAAATAATTTATGCCGATGTGTTTGTTTACGAGACGGATAACCACATAATTATTATATTAACAATACAAATTTTCCGATTAAATATAAATGTGACGAGTCATAACATCATCATAACATTAGAATATAAATAAAATAAAATAAAATATACATATACATACATACATACATATATATTAAATTTAAAAAAGAGGACAAAACGCAGGCTAACCGAACAAAAAAAATCACTTCATATCAATAACAAATTATTATCGTAATATAATAATAATAATTTCAGCGATTCATTGCCGAAAATATATGTTATCGCATTATAGCTTTAAACGACTGCACAGGACAAAGTTTGTTTGTATAAAGGAAGTTTGGAGTTCCTGCGGAAATTCTGAATATCAGTTGGTGAATTTTTGAAACGGTTGGACCGATTTTGACGGGAATTTCACTGCTGCTGATGTTATAAGGAGTAAATTAGGGTACTTTGGAGTTCTTGAAGGAATTCTGCAACTCATGCGGCTGAAAACGCAGGGCACAGCTGGTAAAAAAAATATCATCTTTGTTATATTACTAGAGATAGAAAATTAAAATCTTAAACTACACTTTGTCATCCCGGTACCAGGCGCAGATCCCTGTCCCTTAAAAGATTTTGGGCACGACACGACACTTGTAACCCAGTAGTTAATTGATAGAGAATGCCGCAAGGTACTAAGTTCGCCATTTTACGTACTGTGCAATAAAGAATAAATAAATAAAATGTATAAATAAATATTGCGTTCTAAAAACCCCGTGGTTCATCGATATTTTTTCACCAATCCATTTGATATAACCTTAGCCTATCGACCCTAATTAGGGTCGCGGGTATGCCCACCGTGCCCATCACAGAGTACTTTTATAATTGGTGCCCATAACGCTGGATCCGCGTTTACGTCACTACGCGGTACGTCACTGGCCGCGCCCCGCTCTCCTCACCTGAGCCCGGCTGTCCGGCTTCCGTCTCGCGCGTCGCATATTAATCTTCGTCGACGGCACGAGACCCCCCCCTACCCCCCGCAGCACCCCCCGCAGCACCCCCGCAGCGCCCCCCACGCTGCATTCGGCTGACGCTTCATATATCACACACAACATTAGGCCGCTCGAAGCGCACGGATCATAAGTCAAGCGGGGCTGTAACTCATACACAACGACTTCGCAATCGTTCGCTGATTACTGTTTCAAGACTTCGGAAACACATGGCCGCTTTCACAGAAAATTCCGACGTTAGAATGGATGAGTTTCACGACAACATTGTGCACTCTCTTTGCCGTGCGGTTTCAGCCCGAAATAGTAGACGATCACAAACATAATCATCCAAATGCTGCGCGTTGAAACGACCGGACCGATTTAGCTAACTTTGAAGTGAAAACTTTCTTTATAATCGTTGGGATTTAAAAATTCGATGAAATTAAACAGCTACACTAAAAAGAGACAAACATATTTTTCATAAATACGTATGATAAAGAAGGTTTCACTTTTGCCGTGAGGTGTTAAGAACTTATTTTTTTTACAAGTTTCACTTCTCGCGCATATACATACACGCATTCGAATTGTTATTAATATAGTAGTGTAGGTAAGTAATGTATTTTATTGAAACTATAAAGAGATGTTAGACATTATACATCAGTATCACTTTGTCTAATTTTTGGCAATTACAATGGAAGAATGTCCTTTCTGGCCCCTGAAGCAGCGCGGCAGGCTCACAACGGGCGAACGTGTCCTAGCAATTATCAGCTCATTGTGCGTTCACAGTTCGCTTGCCAATTGGGCTAATTGCATCAACCACCCTGCCTCCCTTCCCCCTGCTCTGTGGCCTAGGAAGGCTGTCGGCTCGTCTGTCCTGTAATGGGCGGTGACGTCATTGTGGGCAGTGCACGAGGTGCCGCAGTCGACTCGTACTCGAACGAGGCGACATGTTCGACCGCACAGAAACTGTTAATACATGAACTGCATTTTTGTTATATTTGGAGGTGAAGACAACTGTTACTGCACAACCCAAATACTATAAAACAACAATAACATGTCGGAAAACTCACTAGGCGGTTGGCTCGAGAGTCAGATGCAGAGGGCGTATATCTCGCCCCGACACGCTATGTCCGGAGGTTGCTGTCTCCGTGATCTAACAACCTTTGAGCTTGAGCTCCGCTCCGCTGTCGGTGGCACGCTAGATTTAGGTTATTATAATATTTAGTCATTTTTAGTATTAAATATTGTAAAAAATGTAAATTTAAGATATCTTTAAATGCGAATGTGAGTTTGTTTGTTACGCTTTCACGCCCTAACTGCTCGATCGATCATCATGAGTTTTGCATACGCGTGGGAAACCAGTAAGTAGATAAAATTAAAAATGAATGATGTTATTTTCATGGTATGTTGCGTCGACAAACACAAAACGAACACCAACAGATCCAGGCTAACTCCGTGCAAACTTCACCTCTCTTCCACAGAGTTATTTAGCTTATTCTCGGCGTAAAAGTGAGCTTAAGGCCTTTGTATAGCGCCGCGCCCGCCCCAACTTCCGCCGACCAACTACATAGCTATTAATCTTCCTGCGGGAAGCTCACCGCGCTCCTCCTATTGTGCAGCTCTCACTCTATGGTTTTGTGGCGCCAGCACATTTTGAATATAGAGTATAATCACAGACTAAACAGATTAAACACTCTTTCACCTGTACTGTGAAAACTATATATATAGGTATACTAGCTGTCTCACGCGATTTCATCCGCGGTAATTTCGGAGTTCCCGCGATAATTCCGGGAAAAAAGTGCTGTAGTTTACGGTGATAAGCAGTTCCCGTATTAATTCCGGAGTTCCCGTGGGAATTCCGGGACAAAAACTATCCTATCTTTTAAGTTGGACCATATTGTAAATGGTTACAAAATTTTACCAAAATCCGTTCAGTAGTTTCGGAGTCCATCGCGGACAAACAACGTGACACGTGATTTATACATATTAGATTAGATAAGATAACAAATATATGTATATACTTAAAATGAAATAGGTTTTGTTATAATAATCGAATGTAGTGATAAGAACAGTGCGGGGCAATAAAAGCGCCTTGTGTTCTTAGATAATAATCTATTAGCAGTTACAAATATCTTCAACCATCACCAACTTCAATATTTCAAACCTAGTGTGGTACATGAGAACCAGCAAAAAGCTACAAAAGATAAGTTCTTTTAGATATAAATCGATTATGCAAAGGTAAAACAGAAACGGAGAACATACACGTGGATTTTTATTCAGCTATAAAAATAAAATACAACAGAAATATAATAATGAAAATTTTTTTAACAAAAAAATTAAAACCGACTTCCAAAAACACAAAACTGAAAAGCTAAAAATAAAATGCTAAAATTAACAAAATACCGATTTAATCCAAAAGACAAAAACACACGGAATATTATTATTGGTTTGCGCTACCACTGATCGGTTTGAATTCGGTGACAAGCCCGCTGGTGTCTGCCCAGGTGGGTTGTCCTGCTCACGAAGAAGCTGGTGGCGGGAGTCGACTTAGCCCATCTACCCCCTCCATATTTGGCTTGTCACCGACTTCATACCGATCAGTGGTAGCACAAACCAATAATAATATTCCGTGTGTTTTTGTCTTTTGGATTAAATCGGTATTTTGTTAATTTTAGCATTTTATTTTTAGCTTTTCAGTTTTGTGTTTTTGGAAGTCGGTTTTAATTTTTTTGTTAAAAAAATTTGTTTATTTTTCGCTTTTAAGTGACTTAGTTGGTAATTTCTTTAAGTTACAATAGCCTAATGTCAACTGCTTCCTCACCTTTTACAAAATATTACTTTTCCCGACGCAGGGACGTTAATTGTTGAGGAGTTCTCCTAGTGCTTCCCCATCAGTTCCACTTCACCATATACATTGTGACGGGCATAAATTGTTTAGAAACCATATTAAAGTTAACGATTCAGAACCCGTGAAATACCTATTATTGAGTAGTTCCGATGACCATCTGTGGTCTTCATCATCAGTTCCACTTCTTCAAATTTTGCTTTCCGAAAGCAAATAAACAATTTACTATAAAAAATACAAAAATCGCTATAGGTGTACCTATAATTTTTGAAGAGTTCCCTCGATTACTCCAAGATCCCATCATCAGATCTCAATTTGGTGACAATGGAATTGATTTGGGAGTATCCCCTTTCAAACAAAAAAACAATTTTTGAAATCTCTCCAATCGGAACCCATGAAATAGGTATTATAGTGAAGTAGTTCTGATAACCATCCGTGGTCTTCATCATCAGTTCCACTTCTTCAAATTTTGCTTTTCATCAGCAAATGAACGATTTACTATAAAAAATACCCAAATCGCTATAGGTGTGCCTATAATTTTTGAAGAGTTCCCTCGATTTCTCCAAGATCCCATCGTCAGATCCCGACTTGGTGGCAATGGGACCTAATTGGGAGTAAACCCTTTCAAACAAAAAAATAATTTTTCAAATCGGTCAAACCGTCTTCGAGTAATCGGTGAACATACATAAAAAAAAAAAAAAAAAAAAAAAACATACATACAATCGAACATAGAACCTCCTCCTTTTTGGAAGTCGGTTAAAAACATACTACTGAGCCGCAGCCTGGCATCGGTTGCGTGTAGCGGCTTTCAGTGGCGGCCGATAATCCCAATTGTCCGACATCGACATGAACTCGACAGGAGCTATTATATGTAGTATTGCTCTCTCATAATGACGCATTTAGGTAGGAGTGGGTCTGTTTATCCGCACTTGTTTTCACAATATCCGCGTGGATTTCCAAATAAATGGCGAGCGACAAAAACAGTCTATTTTATTGGTATAAAAATGTACTTTTGTATATCGTTTTTGGCAAATAAATATGTGTACAACTTTTCTAAGAGTAATATTTAAAATATTTAAAAATAAATTTGATTTGTTTGTTTGTATTTTATGCGCTGCCGTAACATTGCGATGATTTGTCAACTTATTACTTGCAATGGGCATGTTGACTAATTTTTTTTTTAGTCAGTCTTGTAGACCAATAAAATATATTGGACTGGTAGGTATTTTTTTCTTTTTCTACGTAGGTAATAAAAAAATAACGGTGACACACATTACAATTCCGCATGACGTCACTAACTGGTGCAGTTTGTATGGCGGCTTATAGCGGTTAGTGACGTCACGAGCCCCCACCCTAAACTTCAATGCGCTTTAACTCTGTAAGTATATTTTCATTTATCTGAAAAAGTAAAAAATACGTGTCTATTGTTTTTTTATTTTCTGATGGACTTATTAGAATTTTGATTTTCAAAAATGTCAACATCCCTATTGCGCGAACTTAGTGGACATAGTAAATTAGGAGTTCATGCGGGGATTCCGAAACTACAACCGCGGGAACAGCTAGTTGTATATTATTAATAATACGGTAATGTCAGGCTTCCAAGAGCCTTTAATATCTGAAGAGTTCCCCTGATTTCTCCAAGACCCCATCATCAAATCCCGACTTGGTGACAATGAGATGAGACCAACTTGAAAATAAATTCTATCAAATGAAAAAATAAAATTCCAAATCAGTCCAACCATCTTCGAGTGATCAACATACAACATACTTCGAAGTGAACAATGAACATACATAAAAACATGCATACAGTCTCCTCCTTTTTGGAAGTTGGTTAAAAAGAGGTTTTTCTTTTAGTTATAATTAAAGGGCTATATTAGAAACAATTTGCTAAAGATAAGTTTACAAAAAGACTCGGCCAAAATTTTTAATCTGACTGCTTTACGTGCCGATACTGGACCTGAGTTTCACATATTTTTTGTAGGATATAGAATTCCATATCCGGCATGCGTCGAAGATATAGTCTCGGTAGATACCTACCGAGATTCGCAGGTTATTATAGAATAAAAAAAATATCTGATTGTTCCGTTGTTCCCGACGTGAACCCCATTTGATATCGTATTTCGCTCAAAGTTATATACCTTCAATAGTTATTATTATAACGTAACATCGCTCAGCGATCCGCGGCAGATGGCTTACCGGCGGATAATCCGGGTGTCGGTGCGTCATACTCATACCGCACGTGCCATAGAGGTAGGATAATATGTAGACATCGTTCTGTGGTCCCTCCCTACACTAAGCAGATAGTAAAAATGTAAATAACGGCCGGCGATCCGTCACAGGTTCGACGCGGGAATGATAATGGCTGCATTATCCCGCAGGAACTGCGCGACATTGTGTCGGGCCGACCTTGGCGGGGGGTTGCGGGGGGCGGGGGGCGGTGGGTGGCGCCGCGGGGTGGCGCGGGCGGGGTGGGGGGACCACTCCGATTGGGAGCTATTTCGATACAGTCTAAGTTTTCAGCATCTTTGGGTTATATGGCGCATTGATTTTCTCAAGTCTGTGCTATTATAATGTTACTAGCGTTGAATTACACAAATTCATGGGTCGTACGATTTCACAGTTTTCAGTGTTATTGAAATTTCACTTAGCCGCTATAATCATTTTTTTAATCCTAGATAAAGTGGTACATTTTACGCCGTTCAGTTTAGACATAGACATAGACATATATGTACTTTATTTGGCATCAACATCAAAATACCTTAAATAGGAATACAAAAAAATACAAGTAGGTATGTAAAATGTTAAGTATTTGTTGCGATGCCAAACTGGACACCGACTCAGCATATGCTGTCGCATAGAATGCGGCAGCGCTGATTTTCAGCGGAGCCCATAATGCGATGCGTTCGCGCGATACCCGGCCGCCCGTCTCTCCGCCAAATCAAACAAATAGAATACATAATTAATTAATATAATATACCATAATATATACCATAATTTACGGTGCCTCTTGTCTCTGTAATCTGCCTAAAAATAGGCACAGTATAGACATTGGAGAGAGCTGCTGATAAAAGATTCACGATATTGTATGAAATGGGGACGCATGACAAAGTTCGTTCAGTTATAATGTCCCTAGTGACAAAAATTGTTGCCTTTTTTGTAATTTGGTTATTGAAAAAAAAAATTCATTGGTAGTGTTCAGAATCAAAGTTACATGCGCCTAATTATTTAACATGAGCAATGCTAATGCAGCGAAGTAGACGGAGAAAAGAAAAGCGCGGGAGGCAGGGAGCCACACATGTCACCTTCACTTGCAATTTAACGGCACTCAACGCATTACATACGCATTTTTTTTGTCATAAATTTTCTATCATAAAATTCGCAATAAAGCATTCGAAATCTTAGTTGGTTTTGCAGCAAATCATTTATACAGTCCACTCAGCTATTCCTCAAATACATTGGACCTTCGAGCCGAAGTCAAAAACAGTGGATTTTGGAAACGAATTTAAACGCACAGGACATACATTAGCAAAAGGATTATAATAAAAATCATCATCAAATTATTATAAAGGAGTTGGCCACAGCACAGACGAAGCCTGTTGTTCAGAGTGAGTTCGTTCCGGTTATGCCCTTTTCTTGTCCTTCATTATTTCCATGCAAGTGATTAATAAAATATATAAAATAAAAATTAAGTGTTGTTGTTGTAAAATTATTTTAAACTAATTGCAAAAATTATTTTCCTATAAGTTAGTTCATTCCACGAAATTTTATTTAAATTGTAGTTTTTAAAGTCTTTGTTTCGTTTAAGTAGGTAGGTACTTATCACGCAGATCGATCGTGTGCAGCGCGTGGAATCGAGATTCCGTTAATTTCTCGTCATCATTTATTAGCCACCCGCACGTCAGATTTATTAATTTATCAGCGTATTTCATTTTATATTCCTATTAAAATTAACGTAGACGTAACACACAAAATAGTTAGAATCTTTACTTCAATTATCACTCTAATTATCATAACGATTTAGCGTCAGTAAATCAATTGTGAAAGAAAACATAGGGCATACAGCCATCACAAAATATTGGCTATAAATAATAATTACAGATAAATTGTATTGTTTCGTTGTTACGGGATTAAAAACGCACTTACAGTTTTATACTTACGATTTACTTACGTTACGTTTCTACAAACGTTACCGGTTATTTTTATTGAACTTAAATATTATAATTTTGTCTAAATTGAAGTAGGTATTTTATTCATACAGTTATACTATCAATTAGCGGGTTAACTTAAGACGATTGCACACTAACTGCGTAACTGATACTTTGCACCGACCTCACATCTTTGTTTACTGTTTTCAAATGGCCGATTTAAAGGAATTAATCAAAAAACGGGGATCAATTAAGGGTCGCCTCACCATGTTTGTTAATTACGTCAACAGTTTAAAAACTGTTTTAAGCTCCGTTCAGACTACCGAATTAAAACTTCGTATAACAAAAGCGGAATTGTTGTTTTCACAGTTTGATGAAATTCAAAGCTGTATCGAGACTGCCGTTGATGACGACGATGATATGCCAGAACAATACAAGGAAAGGCGCGAATTTGAAAATCAATATTATGCCATCGTAGCTCAGGCGCAGGAGGTTTTTGACTGCAATAGGACTATCGTCAATGATGATGATGACGCGTCTTCTTCCCATTCACAGGCGTCAGGTAGGGCGGAAACTGGTACGGTGGTGAAGCACAGAAGGGTAAGCAGTGGGCGTGGAGTCAAATTACCTACCATCCAGGTCCCTAAGTTTAGCGGTCGGTATACAGACTGGCTCGAGTTTCGCGACACTTTTGTATCATTGATTCACGAAAACCGAACCATATCTGAAATTCAAAAATTTCACTATTTAAGGGCCTCCTTAGACGGCGCCGCGGCTCAGGTGATAAGATCGTTGGAGTTCTCATCTAACAATTATACAGTTGCGTGGGAGCTGCTTTGCGATAGGTACAACAACGAAAAGCTCTTGATTCAAAATCATGTTCAGTCTCTTTTTCTCATGGATCCAATAAAAAGAGAATCCGCTCAATTAATTAGAAGCATCATCGATACATTTTCAAAAAATCTCAGGTCCTTAGAAATTCTTGGCGAACCCACAAAGTCATGGGACACACTTATTATATACCTTATCAATTCTAAGCTTGATCCGAAGACATCGAGAGAGTGGGAGGAGAAAAAATGCAGTCTGAATAAAATTGCACTCGAGGATTTCATTTATTTTTTAAAGGGTAGGGCTGATTTACTTGAATCGATTAATATGAACAACAAGACTGAAAGGCATAGGGTTTATCACACGGAGAACGTTAAGGGGCTAACTACTACGGCTGTAAATTCTGGACATGGACAGTATAATTCTTGTCCGTTATGCTCTAAAGAACACAGGATTTATAATTGCGACACATTTTTAGGACAACCTATAAATCAAAGAAAAGACACTGTTCAAAAATTGAAGCTGTGTTTGAATTGTCTGCGATTTGGTCACAGAGCTCGTGTCTGTAGATCAGGCAAGTGCACAAAATGCTCAGGTAATCATAACACATTATTACACGAAGAAACACGGATAAACTCACACGAGATAGCAGCAATGGATGGTAGCAGCACAGCGCTCTCAGCCCAAATGGCAGAGCGAGTCCTACTTTCCACAGCGGTCATATACATACAAGACAAATTCAATAGGCGTCATGAAGCTAGAGCTGTGCTCGACTCAGGGAGCCAGGCATCGTTCATGACGGAAGCATTATTACACAAATTGGAATTAAAACACACGGAAGTATTCACATCGGTAATCGGCATTAATAATTCAGTATCACAAGTCACAAAGCGTTGTCAAACATTTATAGAATCAAGAGTCAATG
Organism: Zygaena filipendulae; assembly: GCA_907165275.2. NCBI lineage: Eukaryota > Metazoa > Arthropoda > Insecta > Lepidoptera > Zygaenidae > Zygaena > Zygaena filipendulae. Next base: position 103,990 of record OU015657.1, read on the forward strand.
AATTTAAAGCAGAAATATCATTTTTAGTTTTAAACAGTATTGCAAGTTTTTGTAAAGAGAGCGTACCAATCAATCCTTTACAGATTCACACACAGGTGCAGCTAGCAGATCCACAATATTACAATCCGTCAAACATAGATATATTGTTAGGCGCAGACATTTTTTGGGAGTTACTAGATCAGGGTCAAATCCGCCTGGGAGCCAACTGTCCCATCTTGCAACTCACCAAATTAGGATATATTATTTCAGGACCCACTAGTGGTCTCAAACACACACACAGCAAGACAAATAGTAACATCGTTGCATGTAATGTTAGCCACAACGAGAATGCAGATGTTCAGGATCAATTGTCGAAGTTTTGGTCCCTCGAAGAAACACCAAATATCAATAAACCTATTTATTCAAAGGAGGAGCGATTATGCGAGGAGAACTTTGTGCAGAATTACAAACGCATGGCTGACGGTAGGTTTTCAGTTGCAATACCACTGAAATCACCTGAAACACATTTAGGCAATTCCCACGATAGGGCTGCGACTCCTCACAGGATGCATACGGCGGTTGTGTGTACGTCAAGTCATGGACAAGTAGTGAAGAAACGCAGACACATTTGTTGTGCGCAAAAAGCAAGGTAGCGCCCATAAAATCAGTCACCATCCCACGTTTGGAGCTCTGTGGTGCTCTAACTGCAGCAAAATTGGCAAAAAAGGTGATGGACGCTTTCAGACTGCCTATCCATCGATGCGTTTTTTGGACAGACTCGACCATAGTCATGGGTTGGCTGCACACTAATCCAAACAAGCTGAAACCCTTTGTGAAAAATCGGGTATCGGAGACACAAGAACTCACACAGAACCATGAGTGGCGACATGTACCCACTAATCAAAATCTAGCAGATTTATTAACTCGAGGCGTTAACATGTCTGAAATCAATGAGGTGAAGTTGTGGTGGACGGGACCGCCATTTCTGCAAAAAGACGAAAAAGATTGGCCAAAACTCAATTCGAATCAAGATTATGAACCACTGCCGGAACTGATTGCACACCTAACATCTATAGAGACACCCATAGAATTCAGTCGTTTCTCCAAACTGTCAAAATTGAAAAGAACGTTCACATATTATGTTTTACGGTTCATCCACAATAGCAAACCAAGTAATTCTAAAGCCAGATTACTAGGCTCACTCTCTGCAAATGAAATGGATAAGGCATTCAAAGCATTACTAAGAATCGCAAATGCAATCATTTGAAGAATACCAATTGCTCATAAATGGTAAAAAATTGCCCGAAAAGAATAGGTTGACGCGGTTATCTCCATTCATCGATTCTGGTTTAATTAGGGTAGGTGGTAGATTGCAAAATTCAAACTTCGGATTCGATATGAAGCACCCCATTTTAATTTCATGCAAGCACCCAATCGCAAATCTTATTTTCCTCGACGAACATTTAAGATTATTCCACGCCGCACCACAATTATTATTATCGTCTATTAGGCAACGGTTTTGGCCGCTAGGCGGACGGAATATGGCCAGATCTGTTGTACACCGATGCGTTAGGTGTTCTAGGATGCGAGCTCAAACGATCAGCCCCATCATGGGTCAACTTCCTCAGCAGCGTCTCGATCCTGGGTACCCTTTTCAAACCACTGGTGTGGACTATGCTGGGCCACTTTTATCTGCTGACAGACGGGGTCGTGGATGTAGATTAGTCAAGGTTTACATTGCGATCTTTGTGTGCTTCACCACCAAAGCAGTCCACCTCGAATTAGTCTCAGATTTGACGAAAGACGCATATATAGCAGCTTTACGTAGATTTATCGCACGGCGTTCGAAACCCTCCTGCATGTTTTCCGATAATGGTACGCAATTTGTAGGTGCCATGAACGAAATAACTCAATTTATAAAGCGAAATTCCGCAATTTTAGTAGAAACCATGGCTAACGATGGCATTGATTTTAAATTCATCCCTGCGTATGCACCCCACTTTGGCGGTCTGTGGGAGGCCGGAGTAAAGTCAGTTAAGCATCATTTAGTTAGAATATTAGGCAATTCAAATCTTACATTTGAAGAATTATACACAGTTTTAGTTCAAATAGAGTCAATATTAAATTCTCGACCACTTGCACCCATATCCACAGATCCCAACGACCTTTCTCCCCTCACTCCAGGTCATTTTCTGGTTGGACGACCTTTGACAGCACTGCCTAGTCCAAGTGTTGAGAACATCAATCCACTCAGGCTACAACGCTGGGAGCGAGTTGAGCAACTACGGCAGCATTTTTGGACACGGTGGCATAAAGAATATGTCACCGAATTGCAGCAAAAAACAAAATGGCGCACTTCGAAAGGATGCCTCGAAAAGGGCACCATGGTACTCGTAAAAGAAGACGCCTTGCCTCCAATGAAGTGGTGTCTTGGCAGAGTTGAAGAGGTACACATGGGCAAGGACAACGTAATCCGAGTGGCAGATATTCGCACGAATAAGGGCGTTGTGCGAAGAGCAGTTCACAAGCTATGTCCTCTACCAATCGTGAACGAGGGAGAATCCACAAAGTCTAGTTGAAAGGCACGCCTTTCAACGCGGGGGGGCATGTTCAGAATCAAAGTTACATGCGCCTAATTATTTAACATGAGCAATGCTAATGCAGCGAAGTAGACGGAGAAAAGAAAAGCGCGGGAGGCAGGGAGCCACACATGTCACCTTCACTTGCAATTTAACGGCACTCAACGCATTACATACGCATTTTTTTTGTCATAAATTTTCTATCATAAAATTCGCAATAAAGCATTCGAAATCTTAGTTGGTTTTGCAGCAAATCATTTATACAGTCCACTCAGCTATTCCTCAAATACAGGTAGCATTATTACCTATTATCACATAATAATAAGGCCGGTGTAATAATAGAATAAAAGTATATTTTTAACAAGAAGTTTTACTGACAAGTTAAGAACTCCATTAACATGAAAACTTACAGCAAACCTATTAGAAGACTCACTGTCTGTGTTGACATCGCTGTTTTAATATTTATCATTTTATTGGTTCTATAAAAATTTGGTACAAAATAAATGTTAGTCAAGCGTAGCAATCCTGAGTTGAATAAGTCCAGGGGAGTGAGCAGGGAGTGGGAGGTGCGTGACAGAGCGGACTCGCGGTGTTGACGCATCGGACGCGGCTGCTGTCCGCTGTCTGCTGTCCGCTGTCTGCTGTCCGCTGTCTGCTGACCGCTGTCTGCTGTCCGCTGTCTGCTGTCCGCTGTCTGCTGTCCGCTGTCTGCTGACCGCTGTCTGCTGTCCGCTGTCTGCTGTCCGCTGTCTGCTGTCCGCTGTCTGCTGTCCGCTGTCTGCTGTCCGCTGTCTGCTGTCCGCTGTCTGCTGTCCGCTGTCTGTTGTCCGCTGTCTGCCGTCCGCTGTCCGCTGTCCGCTGTCTGCTGTCCGCTGTCTGCCGTCCGCTGTCTGCTGTCCGCTGTCTGCTGTCCGCTGTCTGCTGTCCGCTGTCTGTTGTCCGCTGTCTGCCGTCCGCTGTCCGCTGTCCGCTGTCTGCTGTCCGCTGTCTGCCGTCCGCTGTCTGCTGTCCGCTGTCTGCTGTCCGCTGTCTGCTGTCCGCTTTCTGCTGTCTGCTGACCGCTGTCTGCTGTCACCCGCCGCTTGCCTCCGCCGAGCATGACCGCCGGTACCGCTCGATACGCCATCCACCTGCGTCATTACAGTGCGGCGCTGGCTCGCCTCCTTCAAAACAGGCTGCGTCGATGCTTACCTTTGGAACTGTGAGCTCGGAACATAACAAAACTAACATCTCCACAGTTACGAGCTAAGTATTTTAAAGTTTACGACGTACTCGCGCTAGATATTATACATCGCTCTAGGTAGGTATTTTTAAGATCAACATAAAAGTGAGCAAAATCTTTACGGAAAGATTTATTTCTCAAAGATTTACGGTTTGATAACAAATTTTATATCAAAAAGTAGCCTGGAAATTAATTTTCATAAATTTTCATTGAACACGAGATGCTAATATTTATTTATTTATTGAAGAAAAAAAACACAAGTTGGAATACAGTTTACATTATAAAAGTTAACGCTAAGACAAGATAACTAATGTTCTAAACCTTCCCACTGATATATTAATGGTATACACTATACAGTATGCCTACACATAGCATTAGTATCGTGGCAGGAACGTGAGCCGTGAGTTTACCACTTCTAAAAATAAATATATAATAGACAAACTTGTTAGCACTAGGCTGTAACGAATAATATAGGTAGTATATACTTAGTATTTATACAAATGTGTAATGTGTACTGGTATATAATGCCAGCGCCATAAACATGTTTCTAAAAAAATATAATATATTATTTGTAATCTAGGTATACTATCGGAAATAATATGTACAAATTCTTTACATGGATGTTTCTTTTGAGAACCTACTCCGTGTTGATCCAAGTTTTATGAAATTTGATGGGTTTTTTTGCTTGCGTCGAGGAAGGTTCAAGACTTTTATAAAAAAAAAAACATTAAAACACATGAGGAACGTATAGTACAGAAAAAACTATCGTGATCACCTTATAAAAAGAAAGATGGCGAAAAATAACAGTTGCCCGCGATTCCAACCGCGTAAGTTTCAGAATGATAATAAAAGCGAGGAGTGTGGACAAACGTGGAGTTGCATCGCGCAAGTGGTGCGCGTCAGTTGCTCGACAAAAACTGCTCGGCTCGCACTCTGCGGACAAACAACTCCCGCCAGCCCCCTCCCCCCCTCCCTCGAAGTTGATTCAAAAGAAACAGATGTTCGGAGAAATTTGCAAAATTGAAATTTATTTTTTAATAAATTACATTCTTTACGAAAACAATTCATCAAAGCCCAAAAGTTGTTTAATAAAGTATATAATATGAATTGTTCAAATTAATTTTAGGGCGGGCCATTTTTTTAAATTCTCCTTAATTAACTAGGTATAATATTTTCGTAACAGTTTTGTTTGATTTACATCTGCCCGTTAATTAATTCGAGCGTAGGTAAGTGTATGCATACTTCTAGATGTTTAAAACAAAAATGCTTTTTTTTACAACTGGAGTATTCAACAAAGGAATGGAGCAGCAAAAATTATAATCTGTTTCGTTAAAAAAAAATTTTACTGTAGTAGGTACATTAAATCAGTCAGATTTTGGTGTCGACGACAGCGCGCGGTGCTCGCGGAGGGCCGGGTGGGGGTGCGGGGTGCGGGGGTGCAGGGGTAGGAACGAGCTCGTTATCGGGAGTACTTTATAATTGGGCGATTTGAGTGTCGCGGCCCGCGGGACCACGCGAGTGGCGGCGCGAGAGGCGGCGCGAGAGGCGGCGCGAGTGGCGGCGCGAGTGGCGGCGCGTTCACCATATCTACTCGCTAATTAAGAGGTACCGGGTTCGATTCGCGGTGGAGGTGGACTTTGTGTGATGAGCACAACGTTCCTTTTTCTAGCCACGGCGTCTTTATGTTTCGATACTATAATATATAAGTTTTAATACGAATTATTTACCACGTTTGCTCGGTTTCCACAAGATTATAGGTTAATGTAGGATCAAGGAGATCTGTGTGTTATACAAAATTTTAACAAAAAAATTAAAACCGACTTCCAAAAACACAAAACTAAAAAACTAAAAATAAAAAGCTAAAAATAACAACATACCGATTTAATCCAAAAGACAAAAACACACGTAATATTCTTATTGATTTATGCTACCACTAATCGGTTTGAATTCGGTGACAAGCCCGCTGGTGTCTGGTCATTTGGGTTGTCCTGCTCACGGAGAGCTGGTGGCGGGAGTCGAATTAGCCCATGTACCCTCTTCATATTTGGCTTGTCACCGACTTCATACGGATTAGTGGTAGCATAAATCAATAAGAATATTACGTGTGTTTTTGTCTTTTGGATTAAATCGGTATGTTGTTATTTTTAGCTTTTTATTTTTAGTTTTTTAGTTTTGTGTTTTTGGAAGTCGGTTTTAATTTTTTTGTTAAAATTTTGTTTATTTCTCGCTTTTAAGTGACTTAGTTCGTAATTTCTCTAAGTTACAATAGCCTAATGTCAACTGCTCATCACCTTTTACAAAATATTGCTTTTCCCGACGCAGGGACGTTAATTGTTGAGGAGTTCTCCTAGTTACATCACCATCAGTTCCACTTCACCATAGACATTTTGACGAGCATAAATTGTTTAGAAACCATATTAAAGTTAACGAATCGGAATCTGTGAAATACCTATTATTTAGTAGTTCTGATGACCATCTGTGATCTTCATCATCAGTTTCACTTCTTCAAATTTTACTTTCCGAAAGCAAATAAACGATTTACTATAAAAAATCCAAAAATCGCTACAGGTGTATCTATAATTTTTGAAGAGTTCCCTCGATTACTCCAAGATCCCATCATCAGATCTCGACTTGGTGACAAAAGAATCAATTTGGGAGTATTCCCTATCAAAAAAAAAAACCAATTTTCGAAATCGCTGCTATCGGAACCCGTGAAATACGTATTATTGTTGAGTAGTTCCGATGACCATCTGTGGTCTTCATCATCAGTTCCACTTCTTCAAATTTTGCTTTCCGGAAGCAAATGAACGATTTACTATAAAAAATACCCAAATCGCTATAGGTGTGCCTATAATTTTTGAAGAGTTCCCTCGATTTCTCCAAGATCCCATCATCAAATTCCGACTTGGTGGCAATGGGACCTAATTGGGAGTAAACCCTTTCAAACAAAAAAAGAATTTTCGAAATCGGTCCAACCGTCTTCGAGTAATCGGTGAACATACATAAAAAAAAAAAAAAAAAAAAAAAAAATAACATACATACAATCGAACATAGAACCTCCTCCTTTTTTGGAAGTCGGTTAAAAATGTTAATATTATTTTATTTATAACAATATTTCGACAAATCTATCCCTATGGCGCTGTTTGGTAGAAAATGATGGAAATAACAGCTGTGGTGAGTATTTAGTCGCACGTGGCACTCGGCGAGTGGCGAGGGGCGAGAGGTGAGTGGCGAGTGGCGAGTGGCGAGTGGCCCGCTCCCGACCCCTGGGGGACTCTCGCCTCACACACCCACAGTATAGCACTCCTATTTTTAAAAGGTCCGTCGACATTGAAATTGTAACCGAATTGCAATAAACTTTTTCTTTACCTGCCGCTTGGGTAAAGCGATTTGCAATTCGTTTATTAGAGCTTTTACTTTGTTTATTTATATATATATGGACGAGGGTTTCAAAGTGCCCTATGTAAATATATATACTTACTCTAGAATCTAGATCAACTTTATATTAAGTGCCTGTGCAAATGACAGGCTTTTTGTAGTTAAACTAGACGCAGAGATCTCTAAAGAATCTTTAGAACGACAGCTGAACAACTCAACGCAAATGATTGGATTATATGTCAGTAAATTGATAGAGTGTAATCAACGTTATATTTTATATAAGAGTTATAATAGTATACATTTGGATAAATAAATCTGAGAGTAAGGAGGAGAAAAAAACAAATATTGTAGTACATATTATTGTGCTCTGATGGTATTAAAGAATTCATAAATGCTCTATTTTCTTCCACAAATTACATACATGATATTTATACTAAAACATGTTTTTTTTTAATATTGTCAGATAAATATTGTCTGTGCCGCGTTTTGTGTGCGGTGCTGTGGACCGCACTGTACACAAGAAAGTGAGGTACTAAATTATTTAACTTATTTAACTCAAAGCAATTTGTGGTACTGGAACAGTACATATTATATACGTATATGTTATGTTGGGACCCTCATTAACATTGAAGATGGTTGATGCCTCGTTTGAATTAAGTTATGAGCCAGCCGCGTGCCCCGCCCGCACCCCGCACCCCGCGAGCCCCGCCCCGGGACTACCAGCACTCGTCTCGGGAGACACGTCCTGAATATGACAATGGGTCTGCGTCCTCAATGTTACAGAGCCTGGGTGCCTTGAGTCTTGACTGACTGGCATTAATTTACTGAAAAGTTTTTAGAAAAAAAAATATTGTAATAACTACGAGTATCTAATTCTCTTGTGATGCCATTTTTTCAGGACATATCGTAGTAGGTGTACCTTACTAAATAATGTAACCAAATTTGCTAATTTCACTTTTCAGTTGTTAATTTTTTAAATAATGTAGGAACTAGCTGTTCCCCGCGGTTTCACCCGCAGTAATTTCAAAGGTCCCGTGTGTATTCCGGTAAGCGTCGGTTTGTTTTTGTGTCAAAATATATTAAAACTGGCTGTTCCCCGCGGTTCCACCCGCGGTAATTTTGGAGTTCCCGCGGGAATTCTGAGACAAAGACAACGTGTATGCAAAATTTCGTGGTGATCGGTTGAGCCGTTAAGCCGTGAAAGCGTAACAAACAAACAAACAAACTCACTTTTGCATTTATTAAAAGCTTTTATTTTAAAAGTTTATTATTATATTATTATTATTATAGTTTTTATTATTTTATTTTTTAACTTGCAATGTATGTAACTATGTTTGTAGGGTGAAATATTGCAACTCAATTTTGAAGCAGATATCTTCAACCGATTAAACTGAAATTTCGTATACACGTTTAGTTTGAATGACAATGAATGGTAAATCTCTTTAGCGCATTTGAATAAAAGCCTGTTTTATAAAAAAAAATCTATTGACACTTATAATGTTAGTGAGAATTGAATTTGTTTTGTATTACGGAGCAGTTTGGGTTAAAACAGTTTATGTCCGCATTAAAATAGAATTACTTATTGCGACTCAAGCAGAGTCTTTCAGTGTCCATCGCGTCGCTCCGAGAAATAAATATTTTGCAGTCTCAACTGCAGTCTTAAACCATGAGGCTGAGAAAAAATAATCAATTTAATAAGAGGCTGGCATCTACGCGCTAGTTATGTGCGAAAGTTAATCCAGTATAATATCCAATATGATATCACTACCCGATTGGCGCAGAGGTCACCATGCCTACCCGCTAATCAAGGGGTTCCGGGTTCGATTCCCGGTGGGGGTGGACTTTGTGTGATGAACACAGGGTTCCATTTTCCAGTCTGGGTGTGTTTATATAAACATCTATAGTGTAAGTAATTCTATGTAGTATATACCACGTTTGCTTGGTTTCCACGACACAACCTAATAATAGCTTACTGTGGGATCAAGTAGATCTGTGTGTTGTGATGTGGATTATTATTATTATCTACTAACGGTACGGTGTATGCTTTGTTGGTCGTTCTTTTGAATAAATAAAATGAATAAAGTTAATATTAACGGAAGCTTTATTCTAATATTTTTATGTTATTATTGTCGGCTGCAGAAATAGACAAACTGAACAACTGTCATATTTCAATATTGTAATAGCTTCGCTCGGCATAAAGCCCGCGGTGAAAGCATAACGCTGTTATTCGTAACCGCAACCCCGAGCCGCCGCCGATGATATCGGTTTGTGTTTCAAACAAAACACAAAAATAGTATCGTGAGTGACAGCAGGTAGCGCGGCGGGGGCCCCGCGGGGGGGGGAGGGGCGGGGAGGCGGCAGCTCTGTGTCTGCTGCAGACATGCGGTCACCTGTGGCTGTGCTCGCTCTCTTCTCAGTCCGTGTGGACTGTGTGAATTAACAAAAAATTATATAACTACATTGAACTTAAAATAAGATAATTAATTAATGTGAGTAATAATGAACCATTACATCAAAAGTAAATATATACCTACTGGGTAAGTTAAAATATATTCTCAATTTAATTTAATCCAATTCAATTCTTTATCGAGCTATTTGCAAAACCTCCACAATTTCCCGCTCAGTTTGTTTGGAATGAAGCGTATGCAGCGCGTGCGGGATCGAAGCGGAAAATAGAAGACGTATCATAATGGTCGGGCGGGCGCCCGTAGCGGGGCGGGCTACGAGTGAGCTACGCGTCGCTACGCGATTATAATAGGAGCTACGAGCTCGCTACGGATCGCAACGAGCCTGCTACTAGTTGTTGCGGCGCCCATTCCTCATTACGTGCACGCTTCACTAGCACGTTACCCTACATCACACATGTCATCACGTTACATGCACCGCGTTGCAGCGTACAGCTCGTAAACAACCTTCATAAACACTGCGGTTATTCAACACTATACTCTAGATACAGCTCAAATTAAATGTTTTATTTTAGCAGATGTATGTTAAAACTCAGGTTCAATTAGGTCCTTAAAAAAGTCCTATGAACTTAAATTTATGAAATCGATTCCAGTCATATCATTTAGATAGGTACATATTTATTTAGTTAAACTTTTTAATTCAGAATGTTGCTATTTGGTTTAAGTACTTTGTTACATTTTGCATTTTCTTGGTAGTGACATAAGATTGTATAAAATAGTATCTTTGTGATGAAATTTTCCAGGCACGTTATCAGGAGTATAAAAAACGTATGAACGCTTCAGCGCCTCCCGTGGAGCGACGCCCGCTTTGTGCTCACCACTTCACTCGTCTCCAACCCTTTGTGGCCGTGAGTTGGCCTACTGTCACCAACATTAGCTGATTAACAACAATGAACGCGTCTTATATTGTTACTTGTCAGTCGTTTATAACGCCGCCGGTTTGAAGCGGTCTTATTGTTCTTCTCGTTTAAGCGTTGTTACTAAGAGGGCTTGGTTTAGAACAGATGTTGAATGCTGGAACTTATCAATCCCTTTAAGGACCTTTGAACTTTGGAGATATGACCGAGAGTAAGCCAGTTACTCTTTTATTTCTTAATTTAAATAAAGGAATAATTTTGACAATTTTGTATAGAGTCACCGTTTGGATTTCAGGATTCTTTCAAGAACTGTGATAATGATATACGTACTCGTATGTGTTGACTTATGACGCAATTTACCAATGATTGTTAACTGTTATTTATCCTTCCATTTATTTTAGACTAGCTGTGCCCCGCCTGTTTTTATGGAACAACTTTTTTCCCGACATCCGATTTCAATGAAACAAAGCCTATATATAGCTCCAGGCTAAGCTTAATCTACCTGTAAAAACCGCATGAAAATCCGTTCAGTAGACTCGTAGATTATCGCGAACAGACAGACAGACAGAAAAGATTTTTAAAAACCTTTTTTGTGGTTGTTTAGTCTTCTTTTATCGCCCCCTGTCAATTTTCGTTAAAAATATTCAATACAGAATCGCGGATTCTACTCTTTTATTATAGTAATAGATAGATAGTTGGTAATTGGGTAATATTATAAGTAAGTAGATACCTAAGTTTGTGTCTAAAGTGTGTAGACACCGGAATAAGAAATGTCTCATTATTGTCCAATATAACTTTTGGACGAAAAATTACGTTGATTCATTGTTCCGTTGAGATTTAAAAACATGAGCAACAAATACACTTCAGCTATTATAATATTACAATAGCCAGGAAGTGTAATTATGGTATATGATAGTAAAAATTGATTTAACGCAATTCTGAACTAGGTATGTGACATGAACTAGTTATCTGTTGGGCGATGTTCGGTGTAGCACATACTGAGGAGTGAGGAGTGAGGAGTGAGGAGTGAGGAGTGAGGGGCGAGGGGCGAGTTGAGCTGCTGTAGGGGTAGTTTAATGAATGTTCGCTCGCGTCGATCAGCGCGATCATTAGGGCGGCGGATCGCTTCCCTGATTTATTGCGTCGCTCTATCACACTAGTTGCGAGTGACGATTACATCTGCGATTGTTATCCCAAAATAATCTAAGTCGCCATGTCATTAATGGGTCATTAACTCCCGATTTATTAATCAAAAAGTCATTTTAAATATTATCGCGGAGTTTACGTGCTTTAAAACGTATGATGCTTTACCGGGTGCTGAGGAACTGGAGATATTTAATCGGTAAATAAAGTGACCTTCAGGGAATGTAATATCCTCCCTTCTCCCCCCGGGACGGCGCGTGCCCGCGTCACGAGGATGTTAATTTGCTGGTGTAACTGACGGCGGGAATCCCACGCGACGCGAGTAATGCGAGTGTAACGAGAACCTGAGGCCGGGCCCGGCCGCGGCCGCACGCAGCGCTATAATTATGTAAGTTTAAGCGCACACTTCAATGTAAGCCAATTTATTTCGATAGGCGTGGGGAGCGGGGGAGCGGGGCGGGACGGGGCGGGGCGGGGAACGTGATCACTCGGAAATTCCACTTTATTACCCTACGACTGTCACGCAAATTGACCCTTGACACCAAGTTACCCGACTATAATGCGACAGCCAATAATGTTGTCTTCGTGCTAATTTATTCACTTTCCTTAATAAAGAGAAATCTTACAGATTTGTTCGGTATATTTCTTACTTCTACGGATACCTCTTTTTAAAAATACAGAGAATCCATTCCAATCCATTTATATATTAAATATTTAAAACCTAAAAGTTCTCGTACCTACATCTAAACTGTGTAACATTTATTAGTCAATTCGTCTTAGTTGATCATTATGTTCTGAAAAATTGCAATAAAGGTGACTTGCCTTTGTCCTGGGTGTTTTTGCCCCGCGCGCGCCTCTCTCAAGCAGAGACACAAATGTGTGCGTAGCGCTACGGCACCTACGTCGTGCCCGGGACGCCGTAGCATCTGTCTACGCAAGCCGCTACGCCGCGATACGAAGTTAGCGGAGCGCGTAATTTGCGCTCGCAGCTGGAACGGCTAGATATTATGTAGCGAATTATATTTGCTTATTACTTGTTTTTCCTTCGGGAAACTTATATGTATATCATTCGTTTGGTACGTTATTTATTGCAGTACGTACAAATACCATTAGAAAAATGTCTGCAGTTATTGTTGTTGTTTGTTGAACGACAAGAGATCAGTTTCATATAAAACAATAATAAATAATAAAAAAAAATGTATTAGAATAAAAGCAAGATGTACAAAAAAGGTTTTTTTTACAAAAAGAATCTGTGTTGTGCAACACAGTTTTCTGTGTTGCAGATATTAACGCTCTCCCTCGTAATTATTATATAAAGATATAACTTACTTTAAGTATAATAATAAAAACACTTCAAAACACACAGATGATGATTGATCCCACACCGACCGATTAGCTTGTGTCGTAGAAACCAAGCAAACGTGGTATATACTGCATATATTGTATTATAGTGTAGATATATAGATACGCCTAGACTGGAAAATAGAACCCTGTGTTCGTCACACAAAATCCACCCCCACCGGAAATCGAAGAGTAGTAATAATGATCGTAATAATAATGTTGTTTCCAAAAGGAATTTCAAAATGAATAGCAAGGTACTACAGACGAAATGTAGGTATTCCAAATAAATTATTGAATAACATTAGAATAGTCGTCACTTGTGTGTAGTACAGCTTAGTTATAGGTGGTATAAAGGTCGTCAGTTGGCTGCGAAAGACGTACGCAAATGTATGTGCGAGTTTACAGTTACAGTTTCCGTAGGAGGAGAGTGTATCTGTGTCAACAAGACCTTTGTTGCTACGCGGTTACGGCGCAGCGTCTGCTACGTTTCTCTCGGAATCACTGCTAAGCTACAATATGGCCTTTTATGTAATTAACAAACAGCAGCTCTTTGCTCTCGCTCGTTTCACTTTTGATAGAGTTAGAATACAACTCGTCGGTGGGGATACGTAGCGAGGACTTTGGTTTGATAAAATAAAGTATTAAACAAGTTTTCTCAGCATACATTTTGAGTAGTTACATGTTCAACCAGCAAATATTATTTCCTTGTTGAATGTTTTAAATGCAAAAACATATTATTGTAAATCCGGCACTTCAATCAACTAAGGCTTAGAGTAAAGATCGTGGCTCTTGCTGTTAGAGAAGGGCGCTGCAAATAAATTGATTACCATTCAGGCTGTGTGCGAGTGGAATCTACGAGCAGTGTTGGGCGGCGAGCCTGCGCGTCTTTCTCGAATTAAACTTCCAACTTTTGGGAATTCAGCTAAAATGAACTTTCAGTGACCAAATTCTTTGTTGAATTAATTATTTTTTAATCTTTTTTTCGGTAGTAGGTAGGTACTCCTCTTATTTAAAACTGAAAAAGACCCATCTTTCCATTCATAAATTTGATCTACAAACACTACTGCATGGATTTTATTTATTTTATGATATTTATATTTTTTATTGCGAACAGGCTAGGCGTTTGACCATACTTGATAAGTTGCATAGTAAACGATTTCGGTTCATTAAAATTCGGCGCATCTGGTCAACAGAATATAATTAAATATATTCACACGTTTGAATCATTCCGTATATGAACGTGTATGTTACAAAGCTCGCACATCAAGCTTCGAGAAGCCAGCCGGGGTCAAAGGTCGTCCGCCGCCGGTTGGCCGAGCGACTTGCACCAACCAATAACAACATCTCCGCTCCGCTCCCTCCTCCTCGCCCTCGCCCTCGCCACGATGTGACAAACAACGTGACGCGAACTAGCTCGCGCGTTGCACCCGTATCAGTACAGTTAGAAACAAATTTAACTTTATAACAATATTTTTTGGTGTGTGACGATGATTTTGCCAATGTCACAGTTTGGAAAGTCACCGTGAAAACTATTAAATTTTTGCTATAAATAGAAATTCAGTAACTCACGGCCTACTTTACGCAATACAAAAACACGCTTCGTACAGCACAGTACGCTACTATAACATGTAGCAGATTCGTAATAGTACATTGTTATCCTAGGGGTGAAAGTAACTTTCTCCCGAGGATAACACTGTGCTTTTCATTACGAATGCAAGGAAAGTCAAAATAAAAATAAGAATTAGCTAAAGAAAAAATGAGTGAAGATCGGATAGTCGCTTGACACTTTCCCACCTATTTCTTTTTCTTTGGCCGGCTAGCTATTCAGCCAGTATTTTTTATTTACATTGTGGCGACCTAAAAAAAATATTATCTTTCAATATTAAGTATTAATTAAAGAAAATAAAAAAATATAAATAGGAATTAGCTTAAGAAAAAGTGAGTGAATTTTATTTTAATTAATACCTACTTAAACTTTACGTTATTTCAATTTTACATCGCGCTGGCTGTATAGAAAGTTGAAACATGGTTCAATAGAAATGTGAAAATAGACCTAGTTTTTTTTTAATAATTTGACAGTTGTCAGTTGAAAGCGATTCTCCCTAGGGCTGCAAAGGGTTACTTTCAACCCGCTTCTCAGGCAACTTCAGACCTACTTTCCGAGTATGAGTAATGAAAAATACTTACCATATTCAAATTTTATAAGAACCACTTACCATATTAGAATTAAGAAATCGCACTAGGGGTAAAAAGAAGAGGAAAAAACACTTCTCAAAATAAAGTTTATGTTTATGTAACGTTGGAATTCAATATTATTAAGAGAGGAGAATATTATAAATGGGAATATTGTGTGTGTAAAACTACTGTATTTGTTTGTTACGATTTGTCTGCAGCTGACTATACTACGCGTATTTAATTATCTCCCGCCGTCACTCGAGCAACTTCGCCCCGCTGCGGCGCTAGCTTCCCGCGCGACTGACTACCGAGTTATCGCCCGTAACGTAACGTAACGGACGCCGTGGATGTACGGCAGTTCACGTTTCGTTATTCTTATTCGAACGCCGTCCGTGAGAGTTGAGTGCTCTTTCGAATATTCCGACGATATTCACTGCAAGTGCAGCAGGGAGAAGTAGCATGACCGATTTTATTGTTTTGCGATGCAAACCGGTCGTAAACTTGGTCACATAAATTTTGCGTTGCATGATAATCTAACGTGTAGGTACGTCGAGCACTTGCTGCTATGGATTGCTTTCGATATAAATATTTAACCGGTTTAAAGTGAGTTATAAGGGAAATGGTACATAACTAATATGCTTAAGTTTATCCAAATCGAAAGCTAATAAATAATAAGATAGGTAACGAGTTATACGTTGTTCAAAATGGACTGACAGATAAGAAGTTATTAGTGCGGTATAAACTCGAATCAATCTTGAGTTATAAATGTAACATTTGGCAAATTCGCCTAGAACTGGAATAATATCACTTAATGAAGTAAAATGCAAGCCGATACAAGGTTTATAATCATGAATAAAAAGGTTGAACTTTTTAAAACATAATGGCATTATGTACATTGTACGTATATTGCGTTGATACGAAGAGCTGCGGAAAATAATAACGCAATTTAAGGGAATTACGATCGCAGCTCATTATTCGCGTAATACCGATGGCATCGGAAGGCTTCAATCGGCTCAGCGCGAGGCGGCGCAGGCTGGGCGCAGGCTCAGCGAGCTAATTTCCTCCGCTGCGGACTCCCAACGGGCGCCTGCAGCCCGGGACTTTGTTCCTGTTATTACCAATGTCGCCAGAACTCGGGGCACTAAAGATTTCAACTTGACACACCGACACGTAGTTCACTTACAGTGATGTCTTTTATTGTAACAATAACAATGCTTGGAAATTATCACCTGCATTACATGGTCATAAAAGCCGAGCTTGTACATACTACGGGTACCTGACAACTGTTATACCAAGACTCAGAGTAAACACCAATGTTCGTCTCATCAATCTTTACCCTGATGCGGGGAGTGGGGACCGAGCGTACGCGCCGCGCCCCGGGCGCAAGCCGCAAGCGCAAGCCGCCCAGCCCGCGAGGTGGCGCCCCGGGCGGCGCCGCGGGCCCGTCGGGGGCACTCGCCACTTGTCGACCCTTATTATTAGATTTAAAGATGCTCGTTTTAACGCTTTGTTTAATTATATTAGTATCATATCATTCCGTATCAGAAACCCGTGAAGGCTCCGTTTTAGAATAGTGCCGCTACAATAGGGATGTTAACAAAAATCAAAATTCTAATTAGTCCCTCAGTTAGAAAATTAAGAATCATTAGACACGTATTTTTTTATTTTTCAAATGAATGGAATACACAGAGACAAAGCGCATTAAAGTTTAGGGTGGGGGCTCGTGACGTCACTTACTGCTACAAGCCGCCATACAAACTGCACTGGTTAGTGACGTCACGCGAAATTTCAACTCAATATATCGCCGTTATTTTTTGATTACGTAAAAAAAGAAAAAATACGTGTCCAATCTTTTTTATTAATCTGCAAGACGGACTAAAAAATAGTCAAATAGCCTATTCTTCCTGAGAATATCAAAAAGTTTTTCCCCCAGTTTTACCAGCGTGAATTTCGGTAATCCCTCGGGAATTCTAAAAGGTATGTCATTTAGGGATACTGTAGCTCTGTGAAATATTTTGTAAATCAGTTAGTTTTTGAGTTTTACTTTTTGAAAACAATTGTTGTAAAAAAGCCAGATTAGTTTTTATTCTAATACTGTGATTTTCGTTTTATTCGACTGAACCTATATGAGTACCTATCGGTCCATTAACCGATGCAATGTGTATTACTTGAACCCCTGGGTGGATATAATCCACCTCTATTGGGTAAAAACTTACAGCGCTGATGATAGGTGGGGGGAGGAATTTACTTTAATATCTTAAGCGTCATGTCATTATCTTTCTGATAGGCATTTCTTTAGCCCAATGGATTAGTTTTCTGAAAAAAAAAATATACCTTTTATTCCGATATCTGTTAATAATTTGAACATTTAACCATTTTTTTCTTACTGTGCTCAAAGGACACACTTAAAAAAAATTAATTTGTGTGTATCTGCAACAAGTGAGACTTATAAAGAACAACATAAAACCTTCAGATACCGTGGGGTTTGAACCGACGCTCAAGTGGTCACCAGCCGCACGTCTATAACCATTACACTGTTTTAAAAACTCGTAGAGAATCCTTCGAATGATAACATTATTCCCTGTGTTCGAAGAACATCCACTTCAAACATATATATTCATAAAAAGCGATGAGCCGTTTAGTAAAACGGTGTGAAGGTAATTCTTACTCATGGAATACATCGTTTGCGAAAGTTAGGTGCGGCGCGGCTGTACAGACGGTATCAGCAGTGGTTGTGGATATTCGTCCACTAAACGGACGACTAAATGCATTGATCTTTCTTAACGTTCTTTTTTTGTTACGAGATTTGCACGACGAATGAAAAACCTTTTTCGGTGATACACAATTTCTGTTTAAAAATAAATTGTACATGTCAATGTAAAATTGTAAATACCGTTAGATTATAATCTATCTCGCGAGATAGCAAATTGTCAAAAGATCATGAACCGTAACACTGTTTTTCTGTCGACTTGCTCAGCTGCTGTACAAACCTAACCTAACCATAATTATAATCTACCGAAAAATAATGCGTTAAATGCATTTGTAAGCAGTATGTTATGGTTCATAATCTTTTGACAGTTAAATATTTAGTACATTGACAACCTCTTTTGGGAATTTATGTAGTTTAGTAGGCCGGGGACGACTAATAACTAATCCGTTTAGTGGACGACTAGACACTTCGATCAGAAATACGTCATCGATTTTGACTCACATTGAGTCTTAATGCAATAGTAATAAAGTTCAACAAATGACAAAAGACGGACCAGCGCCACAGCACGCCGCCACAGCGTCGTATGGCCACGCCGCAGCCATCGCAGGCTGCACTAGGCGCGCCTCCCCGCCCGGCTCGCCCTTCCCCCCTACTCCTACCTCCTCAGAGTGTATTCGTATTTTTCACATTTCGTGCGAACAATAGTTCCGCTCCGACATATTTAAAGAATGCATATTTAAATTTTATACGAGAGCGCATCACGTACTTCACATCTCTAGGAAATTTGAGCTTTTATAAAGCTTTTTCATCGCGGTCTATTCTGTTGCTGGGAAACAAAAATGTGCGGAACTCCTCGTTGACACAGATTTGTATTATATACGAGGTCTTTTAAGACTCTTTATCTTTAGGCAATGTTTGGTGGATGCTCCAAAAGTCGGCACTTTAAGGGTTGTGTCACGTTTGAAAATTTTTAGACGTGTCATACGAAGCACTTTCAGTAGGAAGTTTGTTTCTGATATTATAAAGTTTCCAATTTTTAGTTTGGCTACAAAAACATGCTTCAAAATTAATCATCATTGTTATCACTAAGTACCAACCGTTATTATTATACGAATGCTATAACAGTCTCTGTGTTTTGCATAATTTGTATTATTATTAGCTTAATAGATTACACAAATATCGTACAAATAAAATGTCCGAGTAGTTTTCATTATTTAAATTATTAGGCTCCAACTTCAAATTAAAAAAAAAATCAAAAATTGTTTATTTCGTAACCAAAAGTATTTTTGCAAATATGGTTTGTTGGTCATCCTTTTAAGTATAAATATATACTTGTGTCAGGATATCCCGCTCCTCCATATCGTTAATAAAAACGAATATAAAACAAGATATACATTACAATTAGATAGTAACTTCAACATTAGAAATAGAATTCAAATCTATATTAAATTCATCAGTTTTTTTATACTCTGTACCACGGAATAAAGACAATCTAAGAGAATACGTTCCTTAGTTGTCTACAGCCTTAACAATCATAGATTGTCAACTTGTCTAAGGGAGCAGTTCTCGTGACACATTATCTCTATTGTAAAAGTAGTACCTACCGAGTAGATGAATGTCAAAGTATGCGCATCATTGTAACTGTCAAGGTGTCACCACCACCACCTGTGCTCTGTTATTTATGGAGTGTAGGTGCACGATTCCCCTTACCCCCCTCCCCCCGCGTTACCAAGTTTCCGCGAAGCGACACAAGTTGCCACAAATTGCGAAATTTATCGGTGTTACAAACAGTTCCGTGACAATTTACTGCGTCAAGGAACACGAAATTGTAAGACCATAATAATATAACATTAAACACCCAGTTTGAAACCATTAGCCGTTCTTATATTATTTATTAGAGGACAACTAGTTGCTCCCCGCGGATTTCCTGGTGTAAATTTGAGAACTCCCTTGGAAAGTCCGGGATGCAAATCCTGTTTTATCTGAGTTCAACTCCCTACAAACTACCCCCTTGCCCAATTTAAGCAAAGTGAAATAATTTATTCAAATTTGGCCCATAATGTGGTTCTTATTTGACGTCAATAAAATTATACAGTTATTATGACAGCACCCATAAAATATCCACCCTTCACAGCTTCCTATTGCTATGGCTGAAGAGAAGAAGCTACTCAATTGTCGTCATGTAATTTTCAGAATTTCTTATTAAGTTTTCAAATAAAACACTTCGAAATTTTCGACTTTTCCCGTGGATTTTCCAAAACAAAATCAGCCAGTAAAAGATTTGAGCCGTTGTTTCTCAAAATGTAGAGGCATAATAATGGATTTTCTCCTAGAGACGGGAGGTGACGGGAGGTGACGGGAGGTGACGGGAGGTGACGGGAGGTGCTGGAGCTTAAGTTTGTTATTGCGAGTGTTAGGGATTTAGTTTTGTTGTAGTCAGTAAAACATCTTTTACGTTTATGTTATTGTTAACAAAATACGTACTCTTGTTACGAAACATTACGATGACTCGTCACAAAAATCGTTTCAACGTCGTATCCGAAGATGTTTCACTTTTAAAAACTCCATTGTCAACGTGTGAGTTTATGGCATACGTTCCTCCCCTTTTTGTGATTCAGGATCCTGGTCTACTCGGTTTCTTTTCTGGCTACGCAGCAGCAGACGTTGAAGATCTCCCAGGATACGTTCAGCATGTGGACACCACCACTTTTACTATATAGAGAATGCGAATAACGCAGGACTCGGTTGCAATTTTTTGGTTTTTGCCTTGATTTATTTTACATATTTATTTTGAATTGTTTCAAAACATACAGATATTTATTTATATACAGTTAAAAAAAAATGATGAAGTTTAATGATAAAAGCTTCAACAGTTCCACTGTTGTTACTGTTTCGGTAGATTCGATTCAAAATAACATCGTCAGCCGTGGGGGTGGGAAACATCAAAGATGCACTTATTCAACTATGTCGGAGCCTGAGTTCACTCATTTGTCAAATCCATTTATCAAAACTTGCATTGTATGCATCGAGCGGAGCGTCAGTCGAGTTACGCAATTAACGGCAACAAGGTGTCGCTTATCGTGACGATATTAACACACACCCGAGTACCTATATCTTCACGCTTGTGCGCTCTTGGAAGTATCAGTAGTGAAATACATATAGGCAAGTGCCTTTCTAATTCCCTATCGGACTTCGCGACTTCAATCACCGTTTTATAATCTAGATCAAAATTTGCTTTGAGGTAAAAACCTATTATATTCTATTATACAATAGCTATACAATTTGATTGTCGGGAGCTTTTTTATCGTGTGTCGAGTAGGTATTGATATCTCATTATGGCTTTGCGTATGGTCGCGTGACATCACCATTATTGCCGGCGGCCCGAGCCCGCGCCCGCGCCCGCGCCGGTCGGACCGGTCCGCGCCGCCCGCCCCCCCGCGCCCCCCGCGTCCTCCCCCCCCACCCGCAGCCCCCGGCCGGCCGGTCCAGTAGTCCGCGGCTCGCGGGCCCCGCCACCCGCAGCTCGCCCAGCCCTCGTCCCGGTGATGTCCTGCGACGGCCGCGGCCAGGCCCGGGCGTGTGTGAGTGAGCACCGCGTCAGCGCCAGCGGCGACGGGTGGTGGTGACGTGTGGTGGTGACCGGTGTCGAGTGGTGGTGGTGTCGTGAGGTGGCGTCGGGAGATGCAGCGCGCGCACCATGCTGGCTGTTCGCCGAACCAAGGTACAACTCGAGCACCAGCTTATCTGAAACACTTATTTTGCTTGAGACGTTCAATAATCCATAGCTGTCCCGCCACGGTTTGAACAGTTTCAATTCAGGAATTATTTGTATCGAGATGAAAATCACCCTTGTCACACGTTTGCTTGGTTTCCACGACACAAGCTTGTAGCTTAGTGTGGGATCAAGTAGATCTATGTGTTGTGAAGTATTATTATTATAATATATCTCGGCTCTACCAAGGCCAGTATAAGAGGCAGTTGCGTAATAGAGTACACGAGAAATGTTCGTGAAAAACAAGCAACATTGTTCTAATAAAATATGGTAACTTTATTAATATCTGTATAATATCTATACTATAATAAAAAAGTAGAATCCGCGATTCTGTACATTGAATATTTTTACCTAAAATTGAGAGGGGTGATAAAAGAAGAGTAACCAAGCACAAAAAAAATGTTTTTAAAATTCTTTTCTGTCTGTCTGTCTGTTCGCGATAATCTCTGCATCTACTGAACGGATTGTCATGTGGTTTTCACAGGTAGATTAAGCTTAGCCTGGAACTACATATAGGCTTTGTTTCATTGAAATCGGATGCCGAAAAAAAAAAGGTTGTATAAAAACCTTTCACACGAGTGAAACCGCGGGACGAAGCTAGTTATAAAATAATGCAAACAAATAATCAACTGGATTTTCTCGTAAACACACCGCCAAGTGAATTCTCTGTACTACCTGAAGGTTGACTGGTAGAGAATGCCACTGTGCATTAAGTCTGCCTTCAACAGTGTGATGTGCATAAAGTTTAAATAAATAAAACAAACAAATGCGAATTTTCAATGCCTAAGGGGTAAATTCCCTCCGTATCGGTAGTATTGCTTTACCAAAAACTCTGTATTATGTGTCACCAATGACATTCTATATATTAAAGGTGTCACTGTATTTGAAGAGAAGCGCCCAAATACCTATCTTTAAACTTCAAATCCGCGGTCACTTCTATACACACTTTTAACCCTTTTCCCGCTCCTATAAGAGTTAAATTTTATTGATAGGCATGTATATGTATAATCTTCTCTGTGATGAACGGAGCATCATTCCTACTTATCCCTTTCGAGTGGTTATTGTTATCAAGTTCATTTCTGTCTTCAAGTATCGGGCAGCCACGGCTGCCGGCTGTGAAGCGACTCAACTTTGTTTAGCGACACCATTGTTTCGAAGAACAATACGACCGATACTTGTGACTACAAGTACGTGTATGTTGTTGTGGTGATAATCGTTTTGTAGATTGAGTGGGCCCGTGGGTCTGTGGGCCTGTGGGCCCATGGGTCGTGGCCGTTCATATCGTTTCACACAGCTTGTTGTTGGCTTCGTCGATAAATACAAAGCAAGAACGGCGCTTTCGAAGCCGCCGTCTTGACAGTCCTCAGATACGACACTAACGATATTATGACCGTGCGCTTTCATTTAATTCAGAATTAAGTATGTAAATTGTGTAATGTCAAGTGTTATAGATGATAGGTAAAGCCAGTGTCATGAAGCACTGCTACAACAAAAACGGTGCCATACGAAGGCCATGACTGCATCTCCCTCGTTCCCTGACGAGGTCCGATGGAGCCCGCGGATCGCTTCGTTATAATAGCTCGTTTGTCGCGAGCTGCAATTTGTTTTGACAACGTTATTACCACGGGTTATTTAGTGGAGGGCTGAAGTGCCTTTTGAGTTTTCAGTGCGAGAGATGCTGAACGGTTGAAACCATTCCATGCAAGAATCATAACAATGGTTGTAGTTTCTAAAAAATATGCTAACACATACTTATAAAGCGGGTTAAAAGTAATCCTCGCGTCTTTCTTTATCAACCTGACCAGTTTTGAACATCGCTTTAATGCCAATTTATCCCCGTTTTATTTGTATTTATTTTATTGGCTCGTACCAATGTTCACGAAGGCTTCTTCGTGAACAAGAGTCGCTCCTGCCCGCCCCCACCGCCCGCCCCTGCCCCCACGTGGCCTGGCGACACGCACCGCAGCGCGGGTCACGTTCCAAGACGCGAATTGAATTAATTTGGTGCACAGTCTTTAAGGTTGTTAGCCCGCTACACGTCTACATACCTGTCTGTGTTCACACTAACGGACTATACCTCCACGTACTCCCATCACAACGTATTTTTTTGCTTCACACAAAGTATATCAGTCGTTTGTAAATAGACAAATTATATAATTTGCCGTATGAAACGCCAGTGGTGGGTCAGGGCAAGCGGATTGTGCTAAGAATTAAATTACTATTTTGGTGCCCACGGTTTGATTTATGAAGAAAAACAACCTGCAAATGACCTCTATGACCTTAAAACTAAGTTGGTAATTTTCCATACAAATACCTACTACAAATACGAATGTTATTGTGTGTTTGTCCGGTTTTCACGTCGTGATGGAGCAAACAGTATGTTTCTTCGCGCTAACTTTCCCAAAATACCAAAACTGGTCGAATGGAACGAAACGAAAATAAGAAAAGAATAACATTGCGATTTGCGATCAGTGACTTTGCGTATATAGTATAGTTAATTACTGGTACGTTACTCTCTGGTCCCACGTGACGTCACCGGGCTGGGCGGTGCGTGGGCGCGGGCGGCCGCGGCTAACTGTACTCTTACTAAAGTTATTGCTCGACCTCAGCTGTGCGGGAGTGAGGAGGGGAGGAGGGGGGGTGCACCTCAGAGTCGCGAATACAACTTTAATTTTTTTATTCATTTAATTTATAGCATGTTGAATTTCATTAAGAGAGAAAAGAAAAATGAGTCTAAAAAGAACATTTAATTCGTTTTTGTGTTGTTACTGTGAGGTGATTCCTCGTTAGGGGCCAACGTCGAGTGCAGTGGTTTTTTCAACTTTTCATGTCTGTGCCGCTAACCAATGAGGAGTTCTCTAGTCAGGACCCAACCCTGAGAGCAGCAACCTCAACATAATACAATGCGTGCCAAAATTTTCGTCTGTACTGTTAGCCGTTGAAAAATTTATTTATTTGGAGCTAATCAGGTACGATAAAAAAGCATTGTCGTCGGAACAAAACCAAAGCGTAAAGCTCAGCTCCGTAAAATAACGAGGAATTGGTTCTATTCCAATTCAGCTTCCAAGATTTGACCTAAACCAATCACATACAAAGTTGCAAGTTAGAAGTTCATCAAAAGTTGTAAGTACACTCTATGGCCGACTGTGACGAGCCGGCGGCGGCGCGTGCGGCGCGAAATACCTGTTTCTATTTAAGTTTGGACAACGCGACACTATCGTATTAATAATTCAAGATTTGAAGATAATCTCGTTATGAATGGCTTGTCGCGAAGTTTTAAAGTTCATCGTTTTGCATATAGATGTTGTCAAAACACGTTATTTATCGTTATTCATAGATGAAACCGGTTGTTTAAAGAGACTAGTCGCAGGTCACTACTTTTTTGCTCATATAAAAATATCAGTGTGAGCTAAGTATTAAAGACTAGTTGTGACCCGCGGTTTCACCCGCGTTAATTTCCGAGTTCCCGCGGGAATTCCGGGATAAAAAGGACCCTATGTGTTAATCTGATGTATAAGCTATATTATTATAAGTTTCATTTAAATCTATCCAGTAGTTTTTGCGTAAAACAGTAACAAACATCCATCCATCCATCCATACATTCTTACAAACTTTCGCGTTTATAATATTAGTAGGACTATTCAGTGAAAACTGTGGTCATATTGAATTCTAAGTACAATATGAGCTTTTGAGTAGTTACCTACATGGTTTCGTATGAAATGTTGTCTATATATCTATTTACATTACTAGAAAGAAAGAAAGAAAGAAAGAAAATAATTTTATTTGTCAACCAACACAAAATATTACAACTGCGGTACTAGCTATTCCCCGCGGCTTAGGCTTTGAAATTCTCTCGACATCTAATGGGATAAAAAGTTTCAAAATACCAATGTAGATTCTGTGTGCTAAATTTCTCTCTAAGCAAATGATTCGTCGGTACCAAATGTCTTCTTTAAATGACATTTAGTACGATGAACAAACAAACAAAGAACAAAAAGAATACGTATACAGCTTCAGCCAAAACGGCAATTAGGGTCATTATCATACGAGCATATTTATGAAATCATGTTAATTTTATATGATATTATGTGGTCAAACGATTTCACATGTATATTGACTCGCGACAAATTCTCTAGGGTAAGTACCTTAGAAAATATTATTGTGGAAATACGTGGACCTCTTCCCCATTCAACATTCCTCGAACGTACTCTAAGGTTCTCAGTTGAAGTTGTATTATTCTAAACCAGCACTGGATGGATTGTTAAAATCGTCTCAGTTCACTTGGATCTCCCGTTTTAATCCACTTAGGGGATTCATTTTGATTTTTTGTCCATATATCAGAGGGAGCGGCTCGCTGGGGAAATTATCGCTGTAATCTATACCGGAACCGGGCCGGACCGGTGCGGTAAGGGCACGTTTACAAGCATGATTATCATATTGACAGGTTGGGAGAGGTAGTTAGTAAAGTTGAAGGCAAAAGGCCCCGGCGCAGCCACAACCCATCCATTCCGCGCAGACGCCTAAGTTCGTGTAATGAATTCGATAGTATCGCCGGATTACGAATGGGCTTCATTAACTCGCCAAACAGATAAGTGGAGAGTCAATTAATGGGTTAATTCATTGGCTACGATAACAGAAAGACGAATGCGTTGAAATCGTGAAATATTTAATACGCTGCCTCCATTACGGCCGTTTGATTGGATACTGCAATCTGATCCGATTGATTTATACTAACTTGGATTGTGAGTATTATGTATATAGGAAATAATATGTATGATGTCACTGATGTCAGTTTATTGAAATGTTCAAAATTATTAAATATTCTGTTATAAAAGTATTGGTGACGCGGACGGACTAAAAGTTCTGACAGTGTAATGTCAGAATTTTTAGTGCGTCCGCTTAACCACTTCAAGTACAATAAAAATAAATAAATAAGGTATATACGGATATACCGTATTTATTTTTTATAAATTGAACTAATTGAGGTCTAAGATTTTCTCGATTTTTGTATTAAAATATCGGTATATTTGCCTTTTAATACAATTTATTTGTGTTATGTCAATATTTTTATCTTTTACCTAATTATATGTATTTGTTGAATTGGTTTTGCGACTGCAGTCTTAGGATCGAAAGTGGAAGTTCAGTGCACATCAGTTATGCCTTATGCAACACCTTGCTGAATAGTGCCAAGTGACTCGCTGAAGAAGTCTATTGCTGCTGTGTACTTGTGTGAATGGCATCCAACGAGCTCGGTCTATCAACTAGCGTTTCTTTGTATATGAGTGAGATAAATGCCTTTCCTTCCTAATTAGACCTAGCTTATTTATAAATGCGTAAATATGAGCGTGCAATTTGCCGACGCGACGCGTCGATGGTCTAAACGTAAAGATCGTTCACCCGTATATAAACCCACGTTTTTTCTGTGATTTATCAGTGTTTTTTTATATTTTTAACCGACTTCCAAAAAGGAGGATGATCTGCATTCGGCTGTTTGTATGTTTTTTTTTTACTAGCTGTTACCCGTAGTTTTATCCGCGTTAATTTCGGGGTCCCCCGGGAATTTCAGCAGTAAATTGTGTGTAATGCATAGTTTCATGATAATCGGTTCAGTAGTTGATGCGTAAAAGCGTAACAAACAAACTCACATTGGTATTTATAATGCTGCAGCATATTAGTTGAGATTATATTCATATAGGCATAAATTGTCTTGTCTTGTCTGGACTTATATACCTTAACTTAAATAATTTAACCTTACTTTCTCTATTTTTATCCATATTATAGTAACAGTCATAGAGGAGTTTGACAAAGAAAAAATTACCGCAGGTTTAATGAAAAGATTTGGTTATCCGTATTTGCAAGTCTGGAAGATTTCACTCTCTTTTTGTGTGCTTTAAATGTGAAAAATATGTGATTGCGGCGAAGTTGAAGCGACGCTCGGGCGGGCTGTGAGCGTTGTGAGCGTTGTGAGCGTCGCCCGAGTGAGCGCGTGCACTCGCACACCAACTCCCCCGGGGAGTCGCCACCAACCCTGAAGTGGTCACGCTCTGACGCACTGTGCAGGCGGTTTAGCAATTTATTAAATTATAGTTCTCTATGCAGTACATTAAAGGAATACAATTAGGTATTTAATTAAAAAACAAAATTTATTTTAATTAAAAACACATTTTATACAAGAAGCGTTTTGTTAAGTATTAAATAAAATGATCGAATCATTTATAGAGTTAATCAGCCAGCAAATTATGTTCATAATTTTCACGAAATAAATTTATCGTTCTCTACAACCAAACATTTAAAAAATTCTTACTTTGCCAAAAAGGAACGCATAAAATATGAAATGATTCCTGTAACTTACGACCAGAGTCGTAACGAAAGAGGTCGGGGAGTGCTCCAGAACAGATACAGTCAAAATAGAATATTTGATTACAATATGATCGCACGACGCGATGTTGCGGCGTGTAAGGGCACGTCCACACTCTGCCACCACCTCCACGTCAGCGCCTGCACTTAATGGAGATGGTTTAGAGAGACAGCTTTGCGTTGCGGGATTATCCTAATATTATAAATGCGAATGTCACTTTATTTGTTTGTTTGTTACGTTTACTCAACCACCCTTATGAAACTTTGCATACATGATACACGTGACTTCTCATGGGAACTCCGAAACCAACGCAGAGAAAACCGCGAGAACAGCTAGTTATTTTTATTGAAATTTTATATAATTATCGAAATTTTGTTCAATGATGATGCAGTTTAGTGTTAGTTAAATTGTCCCTTAAAGTGTAATTTTAATAGTTTTTTTTTATTTTTATTAATAAGTTTTAATGTTGGATGCAGAGCAGACTTTGTTTCAATATGAATATAAAAAAGCGTATTTTATGAGTTTTTCTGCACAAGTTACGATTAAGCTTTGTATGACAAAAATATAGTTAGCGATACGTGGATATGTATCTATATATAAAAGGGAGAGGTCACTGACTTACTGAACAAACATGAAATCTCTAAAACTACAGGTTGTTTATACGTAAAACACGTTAGCTGAGAAAAGATCCTATAACCGCAACCTGCAGGGAATAGCTGAAGTTTATTCTATATATGAGATTCTATCATAAAACATCGTATTAGCCATCAAAAAGTTGGTATCCAAAGCGCTGAGCTGAGCTAACTAGCACTAACAATGACCTGCCTGATTACGGCGTGGATGATCGCTCCACCCTCGCGCTCCGTCCCCAGCGCCAGCTCCGTCTCACCTTCGCTGTGGAATATCATTCTCAGCGCCAGGTTTACGACCGCTTGAAGCGTGATCGTAAAACCGGCGCCGAGTCGGTTTTGCAACCTTTCAAATTAAGAGTCTTAGCGCTCTCTTAAAAAGTGTATAAAAAGAGATTTTTTATTAACTTTAGATTTTTTATTATAAAAATATAATTCACCAACCTGCCTGTTTTGGACATTCTTTTTGTTTATGCTCAAGCTCTACTCTGAGGAATGGGGTAGGCTGAGACTATTGACCTTCTGACCTAGTTTCGTCGCGCTTTTAGTTTAACCCTCCTTGCTTTACTTGCAGTCATGAATCTTCGAATACGCAGACCTTTTCTCATCATGATTATTACTAATATCACTCGGAAATTAATCCCTTTCAAGTTGATTTTCATCGTTTTCATTTCAAATTCTACATGGGAATCGAATAACTTTAAAAGTATATTGTTCAATGTTGACTTTCTTCCTACTTATTCTGCACATTGTGCATATTACGTTATCTAATCGGCTTAAGATAATATCTATAATATGAAGACTGCAAGAGTTGGAGCGCGATGAGTGGCGGCGCTCGGGGGGAGCTGTGGGGAAGTGTGTCGAGTGGGAGCCAGCGGGAAGAGCCTCCGTCCCGTCGACTCCTTTGATCAAAAGTTATGCAAATCGGAAGTGGCGAGTCGAGTATTCGGTAAGTCCCGCGCGATAGTTCGCTAGTGTGGCCGCGCCCCGACTCACGAGCGGCGAGCGGTGAGTCGTACTATGTAGTATTCACTAAATTATGTGCTGTATAATCATTAGAAAAACGCTAAATGTATTGAGTATTAAATATTATGTATATGGGATGTTTGCAATAGGGATGTTGACTACTATTGAAAATCAAAATTCTAATTAGTCCGTCAGTTAGAAAATAAAAAAAACAATAGACACGTATTTTTTGCTTTTTTAAATAAATTAAAATATACAGAGATAAAGCGTATTAAAGTTTAGGATTAGGAGGTCGTGACGTCACTAACCGCAAAACCGCCATACAAACTGTCAGAATAGTGACGTCACGCGAAATTTCAACTCAATATATCGCCGTTATTTTTTGATTACGTAAAAAAAGAAAAAATACGTGTCCAATATTTTTTAATAATCTACATGACGGACTAAAAAATAAAAATTAGTCAACATGCCCATTATCGTAGTCGTCGAGGAATAGGAATTTCAGGGCTTTTTGTAACTTAACGCGGGTGAAACCTTGTTGGAAATCTAGTTTTCTATGTTTAGACTGTGGGTCAAGTTAAGAAACGTTTATAAAAAGAAACGTGACGCTCTCTTCACTAGTTAACTCCTATCACATGCCATTTTAAAGAACATCTTTCTAGTTATACGATAGGAACATAAAATCGTGACATATTATGTATACTCACTACTAGTTATATCCTCGTCAGCGGGCGGGGGCCGCGCGGGGGCGCACCGCGCGCCGCGATAACTATGTGTGAGGATTTCAATTAAGTTCGCGGCTCGTTTGTGAACCGATACCGGAGAGCCGCCCGCACCACAGAGAAAACAAATAACTAGAGAGGACATAGGTATAGGCGGGGTAGGCGCGCCACGGTTGCTAAAGAAATTAGGGAAAATGCTCTAAGTTTCCAAAAACTCTTTTCCTGGCATCCCGAATAATAAAATATATATTTTTCACAATCTTAAGAAAAAAATAATAAATAAATATTCCCAAAACTGAATTTTGAAACCAACCAACCAACCAAAGAGTTAAAACCTGACCAAATGACGTTTCTTTACTACAATCATCAGGCGGGCGGCGACTCTGGTTTCCGTTTCCATACTAAACTGAGTGGATGTTTCTTCTATCTGTTCTGTGGGTCGCACCCGCTAGCTGCGCACACACGCCCGTCCGCGAGGTTGGCGGCGTCCGTCAGTGCAAAAGAGGATACGATCATACGACACAGACAGAAGTTGCTCTGAAAAGTGAAAAGCCACCGCATTCCGCTTGTTACTCTCGTACATAACAAAACGTCCGCACAATCAACAAAAGTAAAAAAATGTATTCGAACGTGATTCAAAAAGAATAATAAATAATAAATAAATATAAATAATATATTGTATATATATAAATAATAAATTGGTTGCTGGGTTGGTGGAGTGGTCACCATGTATCTCTCGTCTCATAGTCAAAAGGTCCCGGGTAAGATGGTGATGGGGACTTATCTATGGTAATATTATATGTTTTAATGTAGTTTATTTCGGAAGCCAACAGATCATAAACAATATCTTTACTTTTTCCAAAAAGTTTCACATATTAATTAATTTTTTTAACCCTGGATTTATGTAATCTATACTATATCCATACTTATAACGACAGTAATTTATGTTATATAAATACACATTTTTTTCACCGTTCTCAAACAGTTCAAGTTCAATATAATACGAATTACAATATATCAATACAAATCTAATAAGACTTAGTTTCGTCGATCGGTCGCTATTCAAGTACCTACTCGTACAAGTGAGGCGATACGTTGTGGATGGACGATGTTGGTTTAGGATTAAGGATTGTTCGTCGAGACGTACCGAAGGGTTATCAGTCAGCCTGCAGGGCCAACTGCGCCCCACGTCTTGAATACTAAATCAACTCTAACACCGTCACATAGGGCGGTATTTGCCTTGTGCTTCAATAGAAGCATATCTCGAGGCCAGTTGCACTGTTGCCAGTCATTTGTTTGCGAGTAGTTTGAGTTGTGCCCGAGCGTCGCGCGTCGCTCGGTGCAGCGTCGTCGCCGGATCCGGCCGGCGGCTGCAACGTTGCTCAACTGAACATTTCAGCATTGGCGTAAATTCCTTCTGAATAGGCTTCATCATGAATAAATTGGCTCTTAGTAGTTGTGAGAAGTAAAAGGAATTCGGTTGTTATTATTTATCTGGAAAATAACTTTGAATGCCTACTTGATGAAACTCGCGAAGACAGTAAGATTAGTTTCGGTAATAGTACATTAATGATTTTGCTTTCATGTGTTTTTGTTCACATTTACTTCTAAACAGATTATTTATTATGGGTTTTTTAGTTAATTATAACAGAAATACCATTTACAATAGTTAACATATAGTCTTTATAAGTAAGGATAATAGTAAATGGAGGTCTGTGATTTCTGCCTACCCATCAGAAGACAGGATCTGGTGCAAGCGTTGTGTGCTAGTTCAGTCCACGACCCTGTGATCAAACACGTCCTATAATTAGTCAACACGGCCCGTACTCTCCTCAACTCTACTCGAGGAGTATACAAGGAAACTGGGCAGTTGGTACCGTTGGTGTAGCGGCAAGATTTAGATAACTGACTGCTACGCCGCGTGTCGCGGGTTCGATCCCCGCATCAGGGTAAATATTTATGTGAAACATTAGTTTTTACTCTGAGTTTGGGGGTTTAAACGTAGGCACCTATCATAAGCACCTATCATAAGTATGTATTTACAAAAAAAGTATATTAAGTAGTATATCATTAGTCTAATATCCAAAGGAAAAGCTCTGCAAAGTTTGGGACAAGGCGCTGTGTGATAACTTCCAAGCATTATTGCTATTTATTATGATCTATTTTTTGACCCTCAATGTTATTTTCTCCATTTTTGTCTCCAAAATTATATTACTGACTTTAAATTTGTGTCAAAGTCACGTGGTTTTAAAGTTGGTACTCAAACCATGATGTCATTCTATCTACATTTCCCTCTGGATGCAATTACGGCGCAATAGAAGTTCGTAGTAGGGGCCTAGTATGGGAGTTGATTCATAATCGCATTCCGGCGCTCGCTGAAGGATGTGGATTGCATAATGCATTTAATTAATGCACTGTCTGTAGGTACAGCATGGAGCGGGTGTTGAGGAGTGAGCGACGCGGCACGAGCTGCCATACGTATACCAACGAGTACTTGCATGCGTTACAGTGTTGTGCCATCGTGAACAAAGTCATATTTTTATTTCGAAGTAGACAGTTGTTAATTCGCAAAAATCGTGAAGGAAAAAGCGTTATGCGTTTACATTGTGTAAATAACAATAATTATATTAAAATGACTTTTGTACGGTCGTTTTAATTCATACGTGAGTTACATCGCGATCGAGTTTTATATTTTGTTACAACTTTAAATACCAAATATCAAAATACCTATACTGTTAACTTACATCTCGTCTCATGAGTTTGTGAGGTTGTAGAGGGTAATCTGCTCAACCGATTTGGAAAATTCTTCTATCAATAGAAAGTAACGTTATTAATAAGTGTCATAGGCTATATTGTAACCCGGAATTCCCGCGGAAACTCCGAAATTATTGCGGGTGAAACCGCGGGGAACAGCTAGTATTATTCAAAGAAAAGGCGTGAGGAACTTGTCTATACTAATATTATAAAGAGGAAAGATTTGATTTTTGTTTGTTTCTTTGGTTGTTACAATTTAACTCAAAAAATTACTGGACCGATTTAAAACATTCTTTCAAAATTTAAAAGCTCCATCCATTATCCCAAAGTAACATACGCCATATTGTCATCTGGAATTCCCGCGGGAACTCCGAAATTATAGCGGGTGACACCGCGCGGGACAGCTAGTTATATTTATATAAGTATTCCTACGGAAAATACGTTTCAAGATAAAAAGTATTTACGTCACACAGGTATACTGTAGCTTCCTACCCGTGGAATAATTTTTAGAATCGGTTCAATAACTCCAAAGAATATCCTCTAAATCTTACCTCACATACTTACACACTGTAGGTACCTCTTTAGATAACGTGCCAACAAACGAAATGTATTTAACGTGACTTTTATCGTTACAACTGATTTTATTCTACGACCGTCAACGATTCGACAACACAGGCACTGAGAAAAGCTGGTGGAAATACAACAAAGAAAATATACAGGTAGGTACTTGAAAGTTCACCCACTCTACCTCCTTACAATACAAAAATGTATTCAAGGCCGTAATTGTATCCAATAATAACATTGCGTCGGTTCGATATCAAAAGAACTCCACGTAGACCCTTGTTTTGAGGCAACTTCAGTTCTGATCAAAGAAAAGTTTTCAAATGTTTTCAGTAACGACATCTAGAAGCATTTCCGTCGATTACAACTACGATGCAAATGTAACCCTTCAGTTGATACGTAAGTACTTGCGCCCCACAACAGATGGCGCTCCTGAAACTACATTATAAAGTTCAGACACGAACTGCTCGATGAGCTAGCATACTAGGCGTAGAACGTTTTTTTCTCTGTGGCACTAGCTAGGAAAGAGGTTAGTTTTTAAGGCAACAGATGGAAACTGAATCAAGATTGAGAATGTGTGTAGTCCGTTATCGTTGCACAGATGGCGTGTATGTAGAGAAAAAGAACTCTGCAGGTTCTTGTGTACGGTTCTTATAGTTAAATTTAAAAAATATACCTACTTAATTACCTACTAACTTTAAGTTCCCATATTAAGTGTAACCTACATGCGCAGGAAGTGATCAGGAACTTTTATGGAAATATCTTAGCTAATATTCGAATGGTTGTTGGTTTTTTTTGTTACGCTTTATGCCTTAACTTTATACACAAACAATATTCATGAAATTCTGTATACACGTTTTCAGGCGTACCTACAGAATAGGACACGTTGTATCCCTATCCTGGAACTTAACACCAGTGAAACCGTTGGAAATAAGTATGAATTATACATACCTATATAAATAACACATCGCCGATCCTAACACAAATTCCTGAAATAAGTCATGACTGTCACGTCACTGACCCGCAGCGGTTACTAGTCACACAGGCTACACGCCTTTGGACTACAATTAATTATTGTTTGATGTAAACTTACCGAGTTCCCTTACATATTCCGACGTAAAAAGTAACTCGAGACTGTAGTAATTCTTTCCCCTAAAGTACCAGAGCACGAACTAATTGCTGAGTTGGTGACCCTTTCGGCAGAGCATGCAAGAGATATTATCTATGTCTCTTTAGATTAGGCACTGTTTATGTTTGTTTCTTTTTCTTGGGTGTTGTGCTGAAATAAATGTATTTTCTTCTTCTTCTTAACTACAAAAATAGTGGTTTATTACGTACTTGCATGTTTAACTCTGTTTGCACCACGATATTCTCATCGCTATGTGGTAACCCGAGCCGCCGCGGCGACCGCAGCCCCCTGCCGCGCGCCCCGCCGGCTGCGGTCGGCCGGCGCTTTGTATGTCATCATCCCGACTTATGACTTTCTGTATCCCACCTGCACCCGTGTCGTAAGGGGATTGTGTAATGGACACTGTTATTATGCAAAAAATTAACTCCACGCGATATTTATAGGAGTGTTGTGCAGTTTTCACTGTAGGGTTTCAGTTTGGGCGCCTCCTGTAACAATGCACTGTAAATATACTTACTTAACTGTTTAAAATTTCGTTTTACTGTTAACATTGTTTTTGTTATACAACAATGTGTGAAATAACAATGAGTGAGTTTATTTCCATGTTTCGAGCAACAATATCCCCCTCCATAAAAGCATAACTTGTGACTTCAGCGAAAAACACTTGCTTTTTTATTTTGAAGTTAAAAATCGCTGCATCGCTATTATTTTAATTTGGTTGAGTTTTACAATTACTGAAGATAACAAACGTGTGTGCCAAGTTGCGCGTTGTGTGTAAAAATTCAGAAGAAAATAGTTGGAATTCAACCAGTAAAACTTTGATAGTTCGCATGGTTTGTAACCTCTTATATCCATATATCACGCCACACCCCGCCCCCGCCGTCTCGGACTCTCCGCGGACGGCAGACGACGTAACTGATATCACGCCAAGGTGACTCTACATTACTCCAATCTATATTTACTTATACATAATAATTATATAGTATTACAGTATATTTACTCTGAGGTATTACTTGTCGGTCCCTCACAGTTTCACTCAAGTTAATTTCGGAAATCCGATGGGAATTGCGGGATAAAAAGTACCCCATGTCACTCAGGAACACTGTATAGCTTACCATAAATAAAAGAATTATTAAAAATCGATCCAGTAATTTTTGAGTTTATTAGTTACAAACAAATATAAAAAATCAAATCTTTTATCATTGTAATATTATTAGGTACAAATTGTACTTATAAATAAAGAGTTAAAGTTTGTTGATGTTCCTTTCTCTGTCTCTGGAACTATTACACCGAATCTAAAAAAAAAAATCACTGATAGAAAGCTACAGTATCCCTGAATGTAATAATATGTAGGTATTAATTTAAGAGTTCTAGAGGGAATTATGAAATTCTCGTGATTGCCAAAAAAAAATAGCACGGCATGACTCTACCATTTTGACGCAGTATGGTCGTCACAGAGATATCTAGACCATTTATATAGGCAATGGACATCTGACACTTGATATAATTTAAATTCTGATTTTGGTATTGGTGTTCACTGCTCGTGTGAGTGAGACAGCTGGGCAGGTTTTAAATGATATAACCTATCTATCTCTTCTTTTGTTGTTATAATATCATTGAGGGGACTCAACAAATTGTTCATTTTCGTCAATTTAGAGGTTATAGGGGCTGCAATCATCGGCTATTGTTCATTACGAGGGGGTGCGTTGTGGTGGAGTCATGTGTTGTGGTTCACTTGGGCTGTGGACAGGTGTTGCAGCTTAGGTTCTGTCGTCACAATATGATGACGAACACATTTTGTGCGCACACTGTAAACACCAGCCTGCTCAACTCGAGTATGAATTTATTTTAATTACTTTTATCTGAAATTTCGTCCGAGTGAATTTCGATATTACCTAAAAACTCCTTAAGGACTGGGATATCTTTAAGTTCTTGACCAGATTTGAAAAACTGTCTTCATGCGTTCAATTCTTAAAAATACGTTTAGAGTTTAAGGTGTTATAACATAACAGAAAGCATTAGTTTCTAATTTGCAATTTTAGTAAAAAAGTTGTGATTTTCAATGTTTATTTTCTTGATTTATCGAATTGTTTCAATGATTAAGTATTGTGTGTGCTTGTTGGCAGTACTTGGGCTCGTTCCCCGTGCCGGGCGGCGAGCCGGCGGCGCGCGTCGACGCCGTCGCCGAGCAGCTGCAGCACATGAAGGTCAGACATCACACACCGACACACACAACACCATACACAGCACACAACACCACACACCACTAATACTATATACCATATAACTACACTAATACCTACATGCATTACAGAATGTAAATTACGGAAGAATATAAGGAAGAATTTACGAACAGTGAGTATTGTAAAGATTTTCGCTATACCGGTTAATTTCACACGACCAATGCAAATGAAGTCTCTAATTATAATGCGTTGGAGCTTTCTGCCAAAACATTTTTGTATAAAAGAATGCAATGACAGGCGCTCCGCTCTGGTTTCGATTAGAAAGTACCGAGTGTCATTAGCATGCTACAATTAAATCTCCCGTCCACGCCCCCACCCCGCGTCCCGTGCGTGCGTCAACCCCTCGCAACCCTCTCACACTTCCGGCACCTGGGACATCTCACCCCATACATATATCCAAATTTCACACTAAGAAAATAAAAACAAACTGATCTGAGCATACATTTTTAAAATTATGATCGCGGCGTATTCGAAAAGTAAAAAAAAAAAACTTATAAGTGAAACTTCTTAAGACGCTCGGATGACGTAACCGGAAGGAAACATTACGTAACGATTTATTTCTTTTAGTTTATTCAATATATTTTTTAAACGTCGATCGAAAAAATAACATGCGAACGTGTAGCTGTACAAAGGACTATTGGAATTCTACTTGTTTAACTTAACACTGCAGATATTTAATCATTGTTCCAAAGTGATTATTCGTCGTTAGGAGAGTTACTAAACGACAGCTCTGCCAGAAGCGCCTACAACTTTCTAACACTGTACCGTCTTAAATTCCTGATGATAAACTAGCTGAAACAATTTTGTTCGTGTAAAGTATTTCAAAGAACGCTAAAGAGTCGTGTCGTGACGCGAATCAGATTAGCTCGCAAATGTTGTTGTTGGATTTCGCTTAATTTATTCGTTACCCTAAATCCTTACTTAATCCGCTAACTAATACAAACACGTATTAAATTATAATCCTGTATAGTATTGTGTATAGGAATATAGATTTTGTTACAAACACATATCGTGTCTGTGCATCGAAAATAAATAGATGGGTGCGCGTGAGCACACGCACATGCATTGAAACTCATATAAAATGACAAAACAGAAATACCAGGGTACAGCGAGAGTGAAGTTTCTTTTCCAAAAAATGTGCATCAGAGAATTAAAAAATTGGTGGCTGTTTGAAAGAGAGTCACGCAACGCTAGCGTCTTGTACGAATTCAAAAATAAATTGAAAAACTGACAAAGGGTGGCAAACATAACAAAAATAATATTAGGATTCAGTTTTCCTTCTGGCTACAGAACCTTAGTAAAAAGAAATAAACGAACTCCTGCAGCTGACGCAGTCCTCCAGAGCCGCCACTAACGACCCACTGAGCGAGCGCTCAGCTAATGCCTGCTTAGTGCTCATGTCGCTCCTAATGGAACCTACTTACTGACACACTAGACTTACACACCTTACGTACTTTGATCATCATCATACAAGTACTAACTTTCAGCGCTTATAAATTACAGTGACAAAATAAAAGTCCAGGAGGTATTCCAACATTCACACGAAACTATAATAGGGATGTTGACTACTATTGAAAATCAAAATTCTAATTAGTCCGTCAGTTAGAAAATAAAAAAACAATAGACACGTATTTTTTACTTTTTTAAATAAATTAAAATATACAGAGATAAAGCGCATTAAAGTTTGGGATGAGGAGGTCGTGACGTCACTAACCGCAAAACCGCCATACAAACTGTCAGAATAGTGACGTCACGTGAAATTTCAACTCAATATATCGCCGTTATTTTTTGATTACGTAAAAAAAGAAAAAATACGTGTTCAATATTTTTTAATAATCTACAAGACGGAGTAAAAAATAAAAATTAGTCAACATGCCCATTGAATTTCTGTCCATTTTGTAATGTTTGTTGCGCATGCTGAATTTGTACAGAATTTTATGGATTCAAAAATTATGAACTAAGAATGTGTATCAAATCAAATCAAATGTACTTTATTGCACGTACACAGTAAGAAAACACATATTACAAAGACACAGTTACATAGTAGGTACGTACAATATAGGTGACCCTACGTTACGTCCCTACGTTAGAGGGAGAGAGGAAGAGAAAGGTAGAGAGTGCTGCATTTAAATTACATTCTAAAAACAAATACAAAAACGAATTGGGGCTACTTAAACATACAGCAGACGGATATAAACAAATATATAATATATACACATACAATAAACAACAGCAACAACAAACATGCTTAAAATGTACTAATACATACACTGTTCACGGAACCTATTGCGCTAACCAGAGTTCAGATAATGTTCTCTCAACAACTCCTTGAATATCTCCAGCGATCTAGCAGACCTGATAGGCACCGGTAGGGAATTCCAAAGCCGTGCAGCTTAGACAGTGTAGGAAAAATCATAGAATTTAGAGGAGTGGATAGGTAAGGAGAGACATAAGTTTTCAGATGAGCGAAGGGAGAGGCTATGGTATTGTAAGAATCCAAGACTATTCATCTTTACTTACATTGATGATGTCACTTGTTAGTAAGCAAGGATGACATACAACAAGACAAGACAACATAGTGGTTCAGAGACGAGGCGTCATGTAAAATGCACGGTGCGACTTTGCTGCGTCGTACGTGTCGGGAATATATTGTATCCACCGCGTACTGTTGCTGGTGTCTGCTGCCTTAAATATTACATTCGTTGCAGACTCCCTGCACGTACAGATTAAGTCTGTAGTGAGCTACCTCAGAAACCTGGGATCGTAAGTGACGCCTCTCGGACGTGGTTCAAACACGTCACTACTCACTATAGGGTGGCCAAAATTCTTCTCGTTGCTTGTGTTGAGACTTCATTTAGCGTTACATTTATGATTGTTATATTGGCATGAAGAATCACCAAAACGGAGAAGACTTATGATCACGAATTGGATTGGAAAAAAATATTTTTGTCATGTGTTAAATTATTGTAGACGCCGACTCTACATTGGGAAATTAAGGAAGGTGCGTATGCGTTAGTGATTAAAAGAGTAATCTTTTAAATATTGTTAATTTACAGGCTCGAACCTAGTTACAGTTTTCATGCGCGGAAACTTCGCTATTTCTTCAGGATTTCTTTCTTACCCGCACAAATTTTCACATTAATTATATTGAGACGGATAAGTTTGACGTGTGCAGATTAGCTGTGGCTGTCCCAATAATAAATTTTCAACAGCCGCCGCCCCCCACCGCCCGCCGCCCCTAGCGCCCCCTGCCGTGTCGCGCCCAAACATCTCCCAAACGGGATTGCACTCGTTGTCTCTTTATTGAAGCCTCCTATATCCACACTTTTTCCTAGATTAAGTCAACGCGTACGCGCCTCTATAACACACGTATTCGCTTGTATGAAATTGTCACTGAATTCATTTTATCCAAACAATTGAGATTGTTTGAATAACATAATTTTTTCTTTCGTCACTGAAACGGGTTCAGGCGCAGCGTTTCTTTTGTAAACTAACTGATACGCGCGGTTTCGCCCGCGTGGTGTTAGTAAAGTTAATTGGCGTTACCGATACGCCCATTGAATTGGAGCCATAGTACCTACACCATTTCTAATTGTTATGCTTGGCTCTTTCTATTGTGAACCGATTATTCAATAAATGGCAAAGAAGCGGCCTTATTGCCAGAAGCAATTTGTTAAGGCAATATTGGCGAGATAAGAACAGAGTATTAATATCAGAGGAAGCTGCGCTGATTTGGGAATTCCCGGGAGTATGCCCAAATCAACGCAGGAGAAACCGCAGCGAACAGTCAATATGTATAAAAATAAAGATGCGCTAGTCTACTGATGAATAAAGACGAAGCAAACTTGAAGCGCGTCACGTTCCGCGACGCAACGCTACCCTCGCTCACAGCTCGACGCTCGAGGCTGTTCCGGCAGAAAAATACAAAAGGCCTGAAAAAATACAGTACAGATAATATGTGTGTGCTGTAATGTGTCTTAAGCTATTACGAGTAAAATATCAGAGCCTAGATTTACTTAGACGACATTCCCCGCCCACAACGCGCGTGCCTATATAACACAACCACAAATTATCTAGATGAAAAATGTAAAATTAAGGTTTAAAAAAATTAAAAAACACGCTTTAATAATAAAATGAACTAAAAAATAATCATCTGGGACCAGAATCTTTGACAAGACGAATAAAACGAACTCTGACGATGGGGTTGCGCCGTATAATTACAGAGATCCCGTGATTGTCTCCCGGCTCGTCATATTGTCGCCTCCGTGTTATAATAACATTGCATCGCCATCGAAACTACATATACCTACGTATACATACGAAATTTAATTTTTATCGACAATTATATTTCTGACAATGTACCTTAAAATTGAGTTTGTCAACTAGTACAAGTGAAGATAATGCGATAGAAAACATGTGCTGGATAGATTTTTTTGTAGTGAAACTAACTTCTTAGAGTACGTGTAGATAAAAAAAATTAGTGACGTGTTATTGTCACAGTGACTCAGATGACGATATAACGTATGGCGACCCCGTTTAATGATTAAAGACTGAAGAGCAGCCATGAGTATAGAAAAGTAGCAAACTTTTAAGTGGGAGGCGGCGGAGAGTCTTACAATGTTTCGCTGAAAACTATAGCCCAAACACTTTAAACTCTCGAACTTTCCTCTGCGGCAAGTGTTAAGTTGTTGGTGTAAATAATAAAAATAATAATAATGTTTTTTTTTTTATTCCAGCCTCGCTAGGCAGGGAAAAGTCTCTGAGTGTGTACTTTTTATATACAATAAGCACAAAAAACATTCAATGGCTGCATAAACCCCACCCCAATGCCTCCTTTTACAGCGACATAAAGGTTTAAAAGCAATAAGCGCGCACTTCACTGTGCTAAATTTCCGACAAAGCTCAAAGCTTGCAATAGAGAGATCTCTATAGCGAGTGCAGCCGGGGCGCGCAAATATCATTCGTCATCGATCTCCAACATTGAGAATTTTATTTGTACGGGCCCCTCCGCCTCCCTCGCACTTAGTACCCCTTAAATACTTTCCAGTTACGCGTACAGGGTTTGGTCCACGATTTAACCTTATCTACACTATAATAAAAGAGTAGAATTCGCGATTCTGTACATTGAATATTTTTACCTAAAATTGAGAGTGGTGATAAAAGAAGAGTCACCAAGCACAAAAAAAACAGTTTTTAAAATTCTTTTCTGTATGTCTATCTATATCTGTATGTTAAAAAGTTTCAAAATTTCAACCTCAACTTCAGTCCCGTAATCCTACTGTTCTCAGCTAAATATTTTCAGGAATATTGACAGGTTGGTCATCACATTTACCTTTTTCGGTAAAAAGTTCTTTGGTTTCAAAAAAAATCCGTTTATTATATTATGTAAATTATATTATGTAAATCTAAAAATCTAAAAACTTTAATCCGCTTATTTTTAGAATATTTTTTAAAATATTGGTGATAACTTCTTGATTCCATGTTATAGAGTCATCTACCAGCAAAGCGCTAGTCTTTCGAATAATCATAACCTTAATATACACAAGCACTTGTATGGTAAGTATATGGTGTAGCAGTATCTATAGTTTGTGGATAAAAAATGAACAAAAACATTTCAAGGGTTGTAGTCAAAGTGTTACAAGGGAGGCTCGCCCGCCCGGGGCTACATCGAGATTAATCCAGCGGCAGCGGTGCCGACTATTGTTCACCGGACAGACAAACGAACAGACAGACGGTGGCGGGCCGCCGGCGAACGTCGCGTTTTGTTGCACTTTTCCCCGCCTGGAAATCACACAAAAGGCCTAGGGGTTCCTAGTCATTCAGGGTTAATATTAATTAGCTTTTACGTGGGGAAAATAAGACACTAGTAAATACAACTTACATACACTAATGAATTAAATCGAACCTACTGGAAATTTAATTTTAATTCTTATTATTTTTTTTTAATTCCTCAGAGCTCAGTAGAGACTAGTACCTTCTCCGACTTTGTTTATATGCATTACTTTGCATAAGTATTTAATACATGGTATGTCCGTTATAATTAACGTTATAATTAAATAAGTAAGGAAATGTCACAAAGTGTTAAAATATCACAGTATCTAATAAATTAAGGTAAAGGAGCAACAAGCTTTGTACAGACCAAAACGATTACAGAGTGTAAACGTAGAACTCAGTATTATGGGCGCCGACCCGGGCCGCCCAAGTGATCGAGAGCCGCAAAACTATTACAGAAAAGACCTCTCTCTGTTCATTTTGCAGAGAAACATGACGAGACCTCTGCGCCCATCCAATCTAGTGGATAGGCCCCCGAAGCGCGGTACGCCGCGCCGCTTGCCTAAGGAGCGTGCGCACTACACATCTTTAAAAGAATGTTTTTGTACTAGGTACAACGTTTATATTCCATACTTATCGTAATTCTTGGCTTACAAGTCAATCAAGTCAAGTTTAATACATACAAGTCGGAACGGAGATACGTTTGTCTGTCCTTGAACTACGATGGTCTGACTATTCATTAGAAAAACTGCGTACAATTAATTTACATCAAACCTTTTGATGTAGTAAACTGTAGTGAATTACCAAAAAACATAAACCCTAAATTTTTGGTAAAAATAAATTAAAATTTTACAAGAACTTAGTGACCTGGCAAAATAATAAAATGTACAATGTAGGATGTAACTTCGGTTACGGCGGGTCCACACTGCGACGAAAGTGCCCCGCGTAAGCGGGGTCACATCGGACCCGTGGGAGCAATGCCTTTATTTCTCGACGAACTGTACGGTACGGTAAGAGCTACTTAGAACATTCCCATCAATATACGTGTTAACTACAGAATATATCTTAACCTATTTTTTTCAATTTCAGTAGG
Organism: Zygaena filipendulae; assembly: GCA_907165275.2. NCBI lineage: Eukaryota > Metazoa > Arthropoda > Insecta > Lepidoptera > Zygaenidae > Zygaena > Zygaena filipendulae. The sequence goes on from OU015657.1 coordinate 147,838, forward strand.
TATTAAGTATCCTCATTTTTATTGTGAGATTTTTGTTTTATGGCCGTTGAGAAATAAACAGTTGTAGCTTTCAAAATTAGATGGTAAAAGTTACTTGAATTAACTTAAGCTCGCGGTCGCCTTCCTAAGCAGCCGAGAGTCTGTGGACCGTGAGTACTGGGTACTGGGTAGCTTCAGACTGGTATCGGCTCGCGTCGCGTCGCGTCGCGCTCATCGCTATTCAAATTGAACGTATATTTACAACCCCCGCGCGAATTGAAACGACCGCGACAGCCAGCGCGGTGTTCAAACGAATGCCGCAGAAAATTCAAATCTTACTTGATTTGAAATCTGTTGCAAAAAGAAAATATACAATAATACCTACCTACGTGTAGAACAAGATTTTCTTTTTGAAATAATGAACTCAAAGAAACTGAATACCTTATACACTTACTATAATAAAAGAGTAGAATCCGAGATTCTATACATTGAATATTTTTACCTAAAATTGAGAGGGGTTATAAAAGAAGAGTAACCAAGCCAAAAAAAAGTTGTTAAAATTCTTTTCTGTCTGTCTGTCTATTCGCGACAATTTCTGCATCTACTGAACGGATTATCATGCGGTTTCCACAGGTAGATTAAGCTTAGCCTGGAGCTACATATAGGCTTTGTTTCATTGAAATCGGATGTCGGGAACAAAAAGTTGTTGTATAAAAACCTTTCACGCGGGTGAAGCCGCTGGCCACAGCTAGTTAATAATATAAAAAGAGTCAATTAATAGCCTTCACTAGGTTAATAAAATGTCAGCCATCATTTAATTTTATTTTTTCGATTAATCCAATGACTGAAATACAATCCCAGACAGACCTACAATGTTTATTAGTGTAGGTATTTATTAATAATGATCTACAATTCAATTATTACAATGTTTATATTTTTATAATGTTTCGTGTTATAAAATAATACTTGTGCAATAAAGTGCGATGTTTGACATCGATATAATATCTATTATTACGCTCTCAAACCCACAAGCGATATCCAGCGTACGTATAATTTGAAGCCTTAATAGCTCGTTCGATTAGCTCTTGTGCCAATAAACAAGCGATAAAACTTGTGGAGTCCGATGTTTGTGGACAAATATTGACATAACTTGGCGTGTGACGTGCGACGTGCGTTCGATGCACGCGGTGGGAGAGTCGGCGCGCGTCGCGAAGTGGTCGCGCGTCGTTATATGACGTTATTCTGCACTCGCCCTAATGGAGGTTAGCACACGAAGGATGGACCAACACGTGGTTATTTATTCAATTATCATGAAATAAAGTGCTTTTTTAAGTTAAAAAAGTTAATAAAGGTTATGTAAAGTAACGTTATTTTGTTTGGTTAAAAAAATGGTTGGTGGTATTGGTATTGGTTATAAAATATACATATAGGCACTATTTGAAAAAATACGAATCAGAATTTAGAGACGAGTCAGTTTACATCAAAAAATAAATATATTGTCTTTGGGCTTTGTTTCTCTGAAAGACGAGTTATGAGAGTTTTAGTATTACAACGCCGTTAGGAGCTGTTTCAAAAACCACGCAAGCAGCGCCGCGGGCAAAAGTTAGGTTCTGTATAACATAAGGCACAACCCTATTACCACAGGTGTATTTTCTGAGGTGCTATCTGGGAAGTCACTTTGACGTATAGAAGCCAACCCGTACGAGTTCAACCGCACTCATCGGTGTGAAGAGGCGGGCGGGATACGATGAAAGTTTGATTAGACACAGTATATGTAACCTCATCCCCCCTCCCTTCTGCCCTTCCCGCTCCCCCGACGTCAGGGCGCGGTGTTGCCTGCGCCCCACGAGCCTGGCGAATTAATTATGAGCTGTGTCGTAAACGGAACCCTTCAGTTTTATAGCTCGAGTCGCTCGCACTCACTGACGTGACGTGACGTGATATGACGTGACGTCACTAGACACTGTCTTTTTGATCAGCCGACAACGTCAACAGATAAGCAAAGGATCAAATTTTTAGGTTAAAATAATTAACTAGGTAATTGATCCCCCACGGTTCCACCCGTGGAAATTTCACTGTCACTTAAGAACAGTGTAGCTTTCTATAAAGGATTTTTTTCAAGAAGTGATAAAGTAGTTTTTGAGTTACAAATAAACGTACAAAAATAGAATATTTTCTCCTTTCAACTTAAGCTTTCGGAACACACTGTTTGGTGCTCGGCGACAAATCAATTTGAAGGTGGTAGGGCCCTAGGAAGTGCTCTAACACCATTTTATATGGTCGTCTAATTCAAACTTAGCAACAACGCATAAAATGAAACCAAAGGAATGGGAGTCGTTATGTAACGACTTTTGACTGTACGATTTTACGTGGCCACGTGCCATTATAATTAGTTTCTTAGTTTTCTAAAGAAAATTAAAGAAAGTACATTGTCAACTTGGCTAACGCTGAGCTATCATCGCAATGAACTTTTTGGTGCTACTATATCCATCCAGTAGTTTCTTGTAGTTTGTTTGTCGTATCTAACTTACTTCGAGTGGCGCCTACTTTGTTTTGTGACTTTATAATGAGGCACTTGAAAAGACAATCACCGGCGCAAAGCCTGTGACAAACAAGGCGCGACTCAACGAACGTGACATACGAATGGTTTTGCGATCCCAATTTAGGTTTTCCTCATTACTGGCTTCTGAAATTCGTTATTTGTTCAATCGCATCTACGTTTTGCGTTGGTCATTGTTCAGGATTTAAGCTTAAGTCGATCACACATCGCCAAAATTGGTTCCAAGTTCACCGTTTCAATTCAAATCGCAATAATAATGCTTGGATAGTACCACACAGCAGATACCACCACCTCATTTTAGCACTTAACTGTCAGCACAATATGTTACAAAGCTCCACGCAATCCTTCTGGACCAGGGTACGTACCGCGGTCGCGGTGGGTAAAGCCTCGGAGTTTTTATTAAATTGCCCGCAGTGCCTGGTGCGGGCCGCCACAGTACTGCTAAGTACAGAAGAACTATGATATGGTTGGTACTTATGTCACAAGTGGGAATAATAATTATTTACGAATGTCTACAAAAAATTTTAAGCGTTTACGTACTCTTGATGTAGGTACATACTACCATAATATAATTATAATTCGATTTTTGAAGCATCTACTTAATACTTCTTTAGGCGCTTGAGGCGATACTGTATTTTTAACATGTGGCAAAGCTGCGCTGTTTCTAAATTACGTACATGTAAAAATCTTTAAAGAAAGTTAAAGAAAAGGTAAAGAATGAGGCATGCATTTTGTGTGTGCATAGAGTGTAATTTGACACTATGCGGAGTGGGTCTTCTGTAGGTACTTTTATATTGTCTCTACTCTACGCTGCCCCCCCCCACTCTTCCCGCCCCCACCGCCTAATGTACTTCAGAGAACTTAATTTTTATGAGTCGACTCCCACAATAAGTTTCTGAGATAAGAATTATGAAGAAAAAGATTTCATAAAGTGTTACAGAAGAAAACCGAGACAGTCTTTTCGCTAGTAAGTGATTTTTTTCTCTCTGTTTAATAGTAGGTACCTACTTATATTTTTTTTTTTTAAGAAAAATCCTCATATTTATTAAACTAATAGTGATATTATTATTACGTGTGAGGTTTTTTGCCGTCTAATATCATTTGAGTTTTGACGTTGGGAGGTCGTGACCTTCACTTCTCAGCTCCTCATGGCAGCACGGCAGCGTGGCATGACCGACCTCTATTAGACAACCTGACGACGTCTAGATTATATTAGATCACATTTTTCTCATTGGTTATCGTCACGAAAACTTTATTTAATTTATTAGCAAACGAAAACTTGTTGTCGATCGGCCTGTATTCGAAATACCTGCGTTGTCGTAAAACCAGAAAATATAGGTAAGTCACCGAAACCTATTAGTCCTAAGTTTAAACCTAAAAATTACAGGCTTTTATTGGGTTTAAACCCCAGCACCGGGTTGACTGCCCATCTACTTCTAAATCAACTAATACCTATTATGAATTCGAAAATGAGTTCATATTATGTATGTTACGCTGGCACGTTTTAACTACTCAACCGAACCGGGATACAGAAATAGTACATTGTTATCCTAGGGGTGAAAGTAAATGAAAAGGACTTTTTAATTACTCATACTCGGAAAGTAGGTCTGAAGTTGCCTGAGAAGCGGGTTGAAAGTAACCCTTTTCAGCCCTAGGGAGAATTGCTTTCAACTGACAACTGTCAAATTATTAAAAAAAAACTAGGTCTATTTTCACATTTCTATTGAACCATGTTCCAACTTTCTATATAGCCAGCACGATGTAAAATTGAAATAACGTAAAGTTTAAGTAGGTATTAATTAAAATAAAATTCACTCATTTTTTCTTTAGCTAATTCCTATTTTTATTTTGACTTTCCTTGCATTCGTAATGAAAAGCACAGTGTTATCCTCGGGAGAAAGACTTATTTAGTCCCTCGATCTATTGGCCAAACCCCGTCTCAGGACTTAATAAGTTACTTTCACCCCTAGGATAACAATGTATCTGCATGCCTTCTGGTGTTGCAAATGTCCATGGGCGGCGGTAATCACTTACCATCAGGTGTACCACTTGCCCGTTTGCCCCCTATGACATAAAAAAGAAAAAAAAATCTAGGAATTCCCGCAAGAACTCCAAAACCTACGCAGGCGAAACCGCGGGGAACAAGTGGTGTACAAATAATTCGAAACAAGGACAAAAATCTTGGAAATGAAAATAGGTTATTATGATTAATGTATTTCGAAGTAAATCGCTATATGTACATATTATGTTCGGGCCAGCAACGTCAGCCTGCATGAAAGTTCAATAAAATCGCACCATCGAATGAATTCAATCGTTCGGAATACAAGCGAAACTATCCCCTATTGCATACAGACGGGTCGGGTAAACGATGTTTGCGGACCAGCTACGAGACGACTCAAACGGTTTCAAGCAGTTTGCACTTTCTATATAAAAGCAATCTCACATCGATTTTAGTTTTATTTAAGTTAGTTGCTACTTTTAATAGAGCTACCTACTCGTATGTTCGTAGCATCGGAACTTTGCTCATCTCATCTGGGACGGCTAATATTTAAAAAAATTGCATCTTTACAAACGTGCAGACTATGGACTTGTCTCTAATAAGTTGTTGACCCGACAGACTTTTTTGATTCAAAATTCAGTAAAATTACTGTGAAATCCGTAGAAAGAAGCATTTGCAGTTTTCTACAAATTTTCCCGGCCATTTTACCGTTTCTGAGCTAAAAGAACAGGTAAATATTTTATAGATTGACTACATAGGTTATTCGGCTATTGTATCATAATAAGTCATTAAGTTCGCCTTGTACTATTTTGTGCAAGAAGAATAAATAAATAAATAAATAAATAAATATAAGGTCGAATTTTATTTGACGACGATATTGTTAGTCCGTTTGGAACGTGCAAAGTCCCGTGACGTACGCTACGAGCTTTATTTGCCGCGGCAATAAATCTATGCCGTTTAAAATGAGAACGCCAATGTTGTTCAGTCGTTAAATGTTTATTGGACTCGGACGAAACAAAACAAGATGCATTGTTAGTTAATTTATGAATTCCTGTTGAACAGCAGCGAGAAATTCTTTACTGACCGTCATTTTGTATCCATAAATGCAAAAGTAACTCCGTCTCTCTGTCTGTTGCCTTTTCAAGTTTTCACGCCTCAACAACTCCACCAATCATTGTGAAATTGCGCATGTGCATACACGTTGTCAAAGATGCAAAAAAAGGACATATTATAATATAATATATATAATGTATTTATTTTCTACTTCTTGTGCCCCGCGGTTACACCCGCGTTAATTTCAGAGTTCCCGCGGGAATTTCGGAATAAAAAGTACCCTATATGTTAATCTGATGTATAAGCTATATTATCGTAAAGTTTAATTTAAATCCATTCTGTAGTTTTTGCGTGAAAGAGTAATTAACATCCATCCATCCAGCCATCCATACATTCTTCTAGTAGGATAGGATCTCGGAATTCCCGTGGAAACTCCGAAAATAACGCTAGTGCAGGGAACAGCAAGTCAAAAATAATACGCATTATAAAGTGTGCACGTAGAGTTCTAGATAGTGTATGCCTATCCACTGAGAGACACTTGTGAACAGAATGTGTGCTGGGACGCGGGCGGACTGGAACGATTTGGGTCGCGCACTCGAGTGCCACTGCGAAGTGTGAGCCATTAGAGCGGGTAGGGTTGTCACGAGCCAAGAGATGGCCTCGTAGGATGTAGCTTGTAGCATGTGACATAGACGGAAGATATAATCAAGGGTAGACTTTATTAAATAGTAATAAATGTTGTTAAAAATAATTAAACTTTGAAGATATTTGAATCAAAATGACGTCATAGATTTTAGTAACCATAGACAACTTAAAAAGTGGTTGTGAAAATTTATTACTAGCAATTCCTCCCGGTTTTACCCGCGTTAGTTTTGGAGTTCCTGTAGAAATTCTGGCATGAAAGTACTCTATGTCCCTTTCTGCACCCCTGAAAATTATGCAATATTTCATATTGATCGGTTGTGTAGACTAAAGCATGAAATTGAGTCAAATCGTAACCAACAAACAAACAAACGAATGTAGCATTTATTGTATTATTTTGGATGCTTATGCTCACTAACCATTTATGGACTTACCTTAACCTGAAATAAAGATTTTATTATTATCAATAAAAAGCTTTAACGAGGTCATATGCTTGTCATTTTCTGTACCTGGGAGGCCTTAAAACTTAAATGTGCGACAACCCTAGTGACTCCGCGTGCTATCCGGCAGCGAGTGTGAACTCCCAGGGAGCAACCCTTGTACCTTGAAATACTCGGCCACTTAATTAAGAAAATACTTTGAAGATTTGAATATGTACACAAGTTTTCCAAGTTTAAGTGGACGCAGATAAGCAATAACATGTTAACCCAAAAAATCAAGTTATTGATTCAGAACGATTTATTGAGAGTCAGGGAACGTTTTTTAATTATCTGTTTACCTTATTACATACCTTATAACATTGTTCAAATACATATGTAACTAAATATTAAACATAAAAAATGTTGATACAAAATAGCGCTATACTTTTAAAACAAGATTTACTCAAAATTTCTCCAGTGTGGGTTAACACACTATTGCTTATCTATGTCGAAGCAATACTATCTATCTCTTAGAAGAATTAGTCGAGGCATTATTATTTCGGCAGTTCGGTACGGTATAGTAAACTTGCACGATTTCCATACTCGATAATGAAACCGATGGTGCACTGGAGTAGCATCACTACGTATATAGGTACGTAATCGCAAATCATGTCCTCGATTCATGGAACCATAATACGTGGATTCGAATCCGCGACCGGTCTGCTTGCCGCGGGTGGAGTCGCCGCGCTGACAATCTCGCGTCTAACTGGCCATTGATTGAGGCTCTGTAATGAATAATGCACGAGTTATGTACACCCCCCCTGTCGCTCCCCGCCACCCGAGCCGCCCGCCTCTGGCTTACCTCCCGTTATTTACATGTTAACTAAGCTTCGACGTTAACATCGCGGTAAAAAGTGAACCTAATTAGAAAAAGCTTTTCATGTTAATTGCGGTGGTGCGCCGCGCAAACACGATTATACAGGATGTCGTGAGCTGAAAAATAAAACGTCCCATAACACATAATATTAAATACTGATATATCAATATTTACAGTACTTATACTAATGAGTTCACGAGAAAGTTTATAATTATTTTTAGTAAAACTTATAATAAAAAAAAATCTCCCACCATGAAGATAAATATCAACGTATTTATCACCACAGCATGTGGTTTTTACTCGTAAAAGAAGCCTCGCGCCCCACCTGACGTCTAGCAGGCGGCTTATTCTGAATGATTTGCGTTTGTAGTGAAAAAAACACGTATCGAGACATAGAGCCACGGACCGGCTACTACGTGAATAATTTTAGGTTACTAACCTATACACTTCAATTCAAGGGTCTTGAAATTGCTCCGATTTGAAAATCATGAATGTTGCCATTTTTCATTTTTTTGAAAATCTCAATTGTTATCACCGACTCACACATCGATCTTGTACGCTACTTACAAAGGACTTGGGTTCGTATGCATGAACAATGCTCAAATTGTACTCTATGTGTTCTCAAGTTTTTGTTTGCCTTTTTAATTTTTCAGCACAATGGTCTAGACATACAAATAAAATATCTTAAGATCGAACTCGGAATACAGCCGCATACGAGGGTCAAAGTCAAACGATGATTAATGGTACAGTTGTCGCGCTCTTTGTCTTGCCTCGAGCCCCCCCCCCCCCCCCCCCCCCCCGATCCTCGCAACCCCGATGACCTCAAAGTCACGCGGAAGCATAACGTTGCGATGTAGTTTGTAGCTCTGCTACGCCGCGCCGCGCGCCGCTACGAAGATTTACGGAAGATGCTATTGATAGACAGTTTAACGTAGGTTTTGAATATGTTGTGAATGAGTGAATAGATATGCATGAACTCAAACAACTACTAAATGACTAGTGACGATTGACTACCATTGCTGTTAAGAATTATAGATAACTAGCGGTTTCCTGCCGTTTTAACCGCGTGAAGTTAAGAATTCCGGCAAAAGTTCTGTTAATGAAAACTTGAACTAGGCAGACTAGAAATAGACATAGTGATTAAAAAGTTTAAAGAATAATAAACAATTGTTTTCGGAAAGATACATATTATGTAAACAGCATAAAATTACCCCTGGATAATAAATAGAAATAAAACTACTATGTTTTTACACGATATTTTTTTAAGTTGCGTAGCGTCGTAGCTTGTAGAGGCTAGACGTAGCATTCACGTAGGCTAGTCGTAGACCCTTCTACGCTGCATATACAGGTACTTTTGAGTAAAACAATTGTAATAAAACCACTTATTTAGCGATCAGAAATAAAACAATTGTAGATTTCTATCTATGACTGATAGATAATATCTAGTAGTCATCCAAAACCGATGTTCGATCAGAACAATAAAAATAAGTATGTTTTTTTTAATAATAATAATAGACGAAAAGTATATTATTTTGTTAATTGTCTTTATTCACGTTTCAAAAACTATATTTATGTTTTTATTGAAATTTATGTTGAAGCAAAGTATAAGAATGTTTTTTGATGTTAACTTTCTTTGATCACGGTGGAAAAGAAAACTTTTATGGTAGCATTATACTTAAATAATGCATATTGTACAAGTCTTCGTAACGATATCTAGACATATGTATAAATAAAATTGAAGTGTCTGTACGTAATTTCAAATTAACAGCTTTTCACTAAATGCATACTAAAAAAATATGTACGATACTTACATCAAAAAACCATTTTTTTTTTCCTTTGTCTGTCTGTCTGTCTGCTTGTTCCGGCTAATCTCTGAAATGGCTAGACCAATTTTTAACAGAATGTTATAAGGAGTAACTTAGGCTACTTTTTATGCCGGAATTCCCGCGGGATCTCTGAAATCAACGCGGGTAAAACTGCGGAGTACAGCTAGTAAGTAATATTAATCCTTTGAGGTCAAATAGTTAGGCTAGTGGACGCTAGACGCTGGTTCGAGTCCCGGTTTCTCTATAAACCGTTTCTTTGTCTGTTTGTTGTAAGTTTCACATGTGCATGTGACTGAGTCACACACTGATACCACATAGCCCATCTGCCCATAGCATATTTTAGTGAGCTGTAATCCTTTACTTCTAGCTCCTTGACTCTATAGTAGAGACTAGAGAGTGCGTAGCGCCCAGCGCCCAGCACCGCCCGTGCTCGTCGCTCAGTCGCGAATGGCGCTGGCAGGCTGCGGTCGCGCGCCGCCTCGCTCCCCACGCAACTTATCGTTCGAACTTCGAACCGGACGCGTAACAACTTTCACGGATTCGAAAAAATAGTTCGAAGAGTGGATAAAGTTACTCAGTTGGAAAAACATACTTACTCACTTAGGTTTCACTTTCCCGGTAAGACAAATCTTGTTTTTATTGTATTATAATTAGTTATATTGCAGGAAATGCACTGCATTATGTGGTTGATTCAATAAAATTATCTTATTCGTATTTAACGGGTAGTGGTAGGTAATGAAAATTTGTAATAATATCATCAATATGCATTAAGTACTGACATATAAATATTTTTTAATTTTTATGTAATGTATATTTTTTCCCTTGCCAAATAATTAGCGTTGATATTTTTTTATTTCACTTAAGTATCCGACAGATTAATAATAATAACACTTAACCATGACATTAATGCCTACATAAATCATGATCCAAAATGATTTTATATATTATTTACTTTTGTACTTAAATCTAAAAAAATCTACTTATTGAGAATCTTGAATATCCATGACTAGCAGCTGCTTAAGGACCAAATGACAGCCTTAAACTTATGAACTGATGTATAATGGAAACAGTCAAGCTGAAAATAATCAAAGTTGTAGCTTCGACGAGCATGAATCATTTAGACCAAACAGAAAAATAATTTGTGTTAGTTTCGGGAATTAAATAAAATAAAGCTCTATTTCTAGCGCACGCTCTCGGGCACAAGAAATTCATATCACCTAATAACAGAGGAGAGTCAAAGATATTGTGTAAGAAATTTAATCAGGAATACTTGCCGAGACTCTTTCAACACCTGGAATCTTAGCCTTTTTTATTTTTTCATCCTCCCACCTGGCAGTATAACCCGCACACTCGTCCCTCGGCACCCGAGTAACGTATCGCCTCTCCCCTTAATTCGGACGTTCTAAACTCGAGTAAAATATGACTTCCAACTTACACTTTATTCACATAAATCTCACCCGTCCCACTGCTGGGTAAACATTTATAAACTCTATACTTATTTGTGATAGAGGTTGAAATCGCAGTCGACGGTGGCAAAGGTAACTTTGCGGGGAAATAACTTGAACACTTCTTATTACGTAACTTTTCCCATTGTGACGTGTCATCAGGAGCCCCCGCACCCCCCGTCCCGCTCCCCCCGGCGCAGCCTCGCTGAGATCCGTTTCTGTTTAACCTGCGCTCCATGTAATTAGTCCCCGCAGGGCGCCCCGGGCGCGAGGCCTAAGTTCTCAGCGGTCTCTACTTAATACTCGTCCGCACATTACAGCGTCGGCGAAGGTTAACTGTGCGAGCTCCGTATCCCGCGCACCTGCCCGCCCCGGGGACGTCTTGGGGCAACATTTTGAACGACGCTCTTTTTCTGCAAAATTAAGGAAAGAATAAACGCACGTGTCGCCTGCGCGATAACGCTGCGTCGTTTTCACTTAATGCTCGTGAATTCCAACCATGGAAAAGCGAAAAGAGTTCTCTAATGCCAGACCGTTTATTATAAATTCAAATTGTCACATTGCACTACCCGGAAACACAGCTGGAGGCTTCGACGTAATGGCATCTACTCGTAAGTTACGAAGTTCCTATTTTAATTTGGAAAAGTTACAATAACTTGTTAAAATTGATGTCTTCTATGGAAGTTGTATAGGTATATGGAAATTGTTCTACTAATAGCGCAAGATACGAATGAGATAATACGTATTTGTACTCGGCAATTTCAGTCCTTTACGTGTGTACGCGCGAGTGCATGTATGTGTGTTTGTAAACACGACGTGGGCGGGGGCGGGACGCATCCCTTAATCGCTGCGCCACTTTTTGTTTCAAGATAATTAATTAAACACTGTATTTACACATCCCATCAATATCGAGTTTTCCCCAGAAATTCAGGAACCTTTGTTGCGTCAATGTCACTTCCTAATCCCCCAGCTATCCCCATTAAAATAACTTACGTCGACCCGTTGCTACATTGCTACGCGAAAAAAGGACATACATACAAACAAACTCACACATATAATATAATATAGAAAATTGAAATAATATAATTGTAGTATCGTATAATTTATCCAGATTTCATATTATGTTTTAGACAAGCTTTCTACAGTATAAAATGATAGAAACATAATTGAAAAGTTAAGTCAAATACCCAGCAATAAGTCTTTTATTGCAATGTGTAGAGTTGGCATTTTGCTGGCGATATAGTGAGTGATTGATACATAGTAGGTATTAAATAGCGAGTCTCATCGAGTGAAGTACAAATACTTTGATATGAATAAGCGCGCTGCGAAGAGCTTCGTCAATATGTATAGAGTTCACTCTGTATTTATTTTTAGTCAACTATGTACGTATCGCATAAATTCAAATTACATTTTTTTAAATAACACAAAAGTTATTAAGAAGCTTTGTTACTATTAGTTATACAAGAATTTGGTTTTAAACGCAAAATATTATGATATTGAGCATATTAGCGTGTAAGCATTGAAGTGGAAAACAAACCTTTAACAGCTTTAACGTAACAACTAAAATTAAACTGATATAAAAAGATAAATCAGTGATCTCATTTTATTTAAGAAATGTATAAATTCACTTGTGGTTTTCAAGGTCTATCTCCCCATAAGTGAGTGCAACAACATGCAACATGAATGCAACAGTTAATCCGATCGAATAAAAAGTTCAGGTAGACAGTTTGATTGGTCGGACTCCATTATTAGTTTCCTAACCACGGACCACTAGATCGTCCACCACCACCAGACCGTCGACCACCTATCGAAGCGATTTGATTTCTCTTTCATTATGTGAATTTTTATGGACTGCAACTTGTATTCCTCATAAGCTATGATTTGAAATATTTCAATTAGAATGATGTTTTTTGATTAACAGACGTTTCACACTTTAGCCTTATCGTTTTCCATCAATTGAAAAAAAATACATCGATCAATGTTTATATTATATGTAATTTTACTCTCCCTACGTGCAATCCTAACCCCTCACATTAACTGACTCACCCCCTTGAAAATGCACCCCCTTTAACCGCCAAAACTCGTAAAACCAACGAAACGAATCAACCTTCGTAGGTCATAAATGATTGAATACTTCAACTGTTATCTCATCGCAACTCTTCTCTAGCCTTCAACAGTAAAGCGCCAATATTTTTAGTTCAATATTCACAATCTAAGCATTATTCTTAACTAGCTGTTCGCCGCGGTTCCACTTGCATTGTTTTTGGAGTTTCCGCAACAATTACGAGATAAAAGTACCTCATGGTGACCTTTTCTGTACCCCTGACAACGTGAATGCAAAAATTCATGATGATCGGTTGAGCCGTAAAGACAAACTCATTTTCGCATTTATAACAGAATGTCTATATTAAAAAGGCTAGCCAATCGATCAACCTGGACAAACTTTGAGAATACTTTGAAATTCTTATGAGAAAACATTATACAGCTGAACATAATATAACATCCACCTTTTTGAAGTCGTTTAAAAAGTATAATAATTGTCACGTCAAATAAGTTATCCTCATGTTAAATTCGATCAAAATCCGTCCCTTAGTTTTTACGTGATGCTTTTAAGAGAAACTAATTAAAAAAACATGAATAAATGTGACTACGTATAGGTAGTTATACCAGTAATGTTTAAGTCCCGATGTGGAGCACGTACGAGAGCGTCGCAAATCTAACAACTGTAGCGAGCTGCAAGTTGCGACTGGCAACATTCGTATATACTCAGCTCCGACGTCCGTTTCCTTTTCCACTGCAGGGACTACATTAAACATACACAACGCCTCGCCGGCACTAATACAATATGGCCGCTGCACTCGAATATATTTACTGCGCACATACACATTGGAATTGGTTTTGCACATTAGGTTAGACACATTCTGTGCTGTCTGTTGAAAAATGGCGCTAAGTGTAAAGACGTTGCTCAGAAGCTCAGAAGTCTCAGCTAAGTAAGCAGATGGATCTGATCATAATTGTAACAATCAGTCATGTGTCATATCTACCAATATTAAGAACGTTACTTCGTATTTTTTTATGATTGTTCTTCTAAATACAAAACTAATTACCACTAGTTTAGTGGCCAAGAATGGGAAATATAATAAACATTAATGACATTGAAATCTTACTGCATTTGAATTTTGAAAGATAGTATTATTATTTGATTTCTTACTTCTCTTAAATCAAGAGGTAGAAGTGAAGACGAAGTTTAAATTTTTTTAGGCTCTGGACATTGTTTTATTTTAATTTTCTCTAACTCAAAGATAGACGACACGTTCAATGGGACAGGAAGAAAGATATAATTTAAGAAAACTATCACGCCTTAGCTAAGATTCAGTCTAAACGTTGACTTCAATAGCAGCTCCGAAGCTCCGACACTCGCGACGCCTGTAACTGGGTCATGAGACTTCTGAAACTCGTCGCGTCTCTTGGAGTGAACTGGGAGATGTAACCCAGTACTTTTAACCATTCGTAGCTGAAACTTATTGTTTCTTGTACAGAGTTAAGAGTATTCTTACCTCTTTTGAATAAAAAAAAACAAGAAATTCGTATATTTTATTTGAAAATTAGAAAATTGTTAAATAATAAATATTTGCTCAAAGATTGAATACAGTATCCACTTTTAATATTTCACAACAGCAAAATAAATATCATTTACTGCTTTAAACTACTGAGATGAAGAATTCGCTTTTTTTCTAATATTGTCTGTGAAGGATGATCGCGAAAAGAAGCTATGTCTATAACAGTTTGAATTAATAAAAAATAAACGTTTAATAAACCACTTCAAATGAAAATTGTTCTACGAGGTGATGCTTTAGTGACGTCACATCCAGTAGGGTTAAGTGATTTTTGATTTGATTGCATTCTGCTGACGTCAGCGTAGTCGTATGTGGGACGAGTGCTCTATCAGTCTCTCAGCTGAGCGCGCGAGGCCCCCCGCTGGGACGCTGGGACGCCAGTAACTATTGGGGCGTGAACAGATAGCGCCGTAGTGTCCCACATACGACTAGGTATATTATTATGCAAGGGCGTACCCAGGATTTCAGCTAGGAGGGGGCAGGGGGCTGCTTATACCTGTTTCGAAAAGATCGTCTGTCGGGTATATTGAAACAAAAAATCATGAAAATTGACTTTTATTCATTAATTTGATGATGACACAAAACAAAATATTATACATAATTATACCATACATTATGTATAATATATATTATATAAAAATAAAAATTACATAAAAATTACATTTATTTAATCTTCTAGGGGAGGGGGGGGGGGGGGGGGGCAGCTGCCCCCCCCTGCCCCTACCTGGGTACGCCCATGTTATTATGAGTACATAGCTATTTAGGTTGGGTTTTTCGAAGTATCATTTTTTGGCGCCTAATGGGTTAGTAGGGTGCTTTGAATGACGTAAGCATGACGGAAATAATAATATAATAATCCACTTCACAACACACACATCTACTTGATCCCGCACTTAAGCTATAGATAAGCTTGTGTCGCGGAAACCAAGTAAACGTGGTATATACCACATATTATTACATATATATTATAATATAGATATATATAATTATATACACGCCCAGACTGCAAAAATGGAACCCCGTGTTTATCGCACAAATTTTCCGAGGGTGGACCCGGGAATCGAACCCGGAACCCCTTGATTAGCTGACCTACTGCGCCAATCGGATCGTCAATCTCAAAATCTCGAAATGTGCAATCATTTATGATAATATATACTTGATGATTTATATATTTTTAGTTTAAATCTTCATATCAGTCATAACGTCAAAGAAATTTTACTTCAGCCTCGTGTAATAGGTAAACGCATTGTTTTTATAGTGACTTTAATTGAGAACTTATACCTTCTGCGAAGTTATTAAAAAATACACTTTTAGTTACACAATTTACATAATCCGTCTCTTTGTTTCAAGTTCCATTCGAGCAATGAATAATGTTTATTGGGGCCACAGTAAGATGTTATTCTGGTAGCGAGCGGCGCTGGGTGTATATTAAAGCGATATTTCACTGACCCATTATCTAGCTGTACGCAGCCAGCAATGAAACCTTATGCCTACAATGGCGGGGCGGAGGCATCGGCGGTAAAGCTTTCTTTGTTAAGCCGAGTTCTCACGGTGAGGCGATATTACTGGTCGTTCTTTTTGCTATAAAGTTGAATGGAAATTGTTACCAGGGTCAATAACCTCTTGGATTCTCGTCTTGATAAACGTTATCTCATAGTTTTTTACTCACGGTTATCAAGATTAAGTATATAGAAATTGACTTCCGTACTAAATCACTTAAAAGTTTTTCTTCAATCATTTATCAATTTCTGCGTCTCGTCCTGTAGTTTCATACCTAATGGATAAATATTAAGGAATGAGTTTAATAAAAGATGAGTCAAAAAAAAGTTTAATAATAACAATTCATTTCACAACACACAGATCTAAATGATCCCACACTAAGCTCTGAACTTGTGTCGCGGAAACCAAGCAAAAGTAAGTAGGTACGGTTTAATTTAAAAATGAAAAAAAAGAAGAATTAGGAAATTTTTCCACAAAAAACAGTATAAATATCAACTGTCGGGCCAATGAGTAGAGTTCACGGACCTGTATATTATGTCCGTGGTAGAGTTCTTGTGCACGTTTCTTTACTTTGTTACAGCCTTAGCGCCCGGGGCGCCGCGCCGCGCCGCAAGGTCGCAATATCGCCCGAGTGCGCCGAATAATTCATCATTTGCATGCAAACTGTCGCCCCCCGCCGTTTGAGGCCATCACCAGCCAGCTTACTGACGTTTTCACTCAAACTGTACCTACTAGTGCGCACGCACCTTAATATTCAGAAGTGGGACGAACTGTTTGTCGTTTTCGATGATATTTTTCCAAGGGTCGGTTTCTCGATTGCTAAATAACAATAACTTTATCTCGGTAATAAATTTAACATTTTGACATGTTTTCAATACAAAATCTGTCAAAACATAAAATATGTTCATCAGATAACGTTTATTTGCCGATTTAAAAACAGATTCAGTTTTATTTCATTCATAGTTCAGTATCACGATTGGGGTTTGATTTCTGTACATGCTGTATTTTGGTATGCTTTTTTAATCTATACTAATATTATAAAGAGCAAAAGTTTGTGAGTTTGTGACGTTGTAGGGGGTAATCTCTGGATCTACTGAACTGATTTTGAAAATTCTTTCACTTATAGGAAACTACAGTGATCGTGAGTGTCATAGGGTACTTTTTATTCCGGAATTTCCGCGGGAACTCCGAATTTCCCGCGGGTAAAACCACGGGGGAACAGCTGCTATCTCTGGATTTACTGAACCGATTTTGAAAATTCTTTCACTTATAGGAAGCTACAGTGATCCTGAGTGACATAGGGTACTTTTACGGGTCAGCTAGTCTATAATAACCATACCTACCTATTATTTATTAGCTATTAAATACAAATACAATAGGCGCGCCTGCACCTAAATTAGAGATATTTAATGTAAAAACAGCTCAACGGCTCAATATCATAGCAAAATCCAAATAATTAGGTAGGTATTTTTACTGTATAATTAATGATACATATTATTCGTGATTTCATAATAAGTAGGTACTTAATTAATTAAATCCGTAATTAATCTACTAAAATTATACCCTATTACGCCTACGTTTGTGTCGGCATCAGATGAAACATCGCCCTGCGAGCACACCCGCTTCTAAACTCTTACCATGATTGGATTTCAAAAGTGAAATTTCCACCTCACTCCGGCAGCGCGTGCAGTAAATTTCCAATTTTCCTAAAGATGTTTCATCATCTGATTACCTATTGTAGCAGAATACCAGCAGTGTTTCATTATGATCATTACTTTAGTGCTTGTGGAATATGCTCTTGCAACACCAGGCACATTTGTCTGTGATTCCTCATTGTATCGTTACAAAAATAAACTTATGAGGTTTTTTTAACCGATTAGTTAGACGTTTTTCTACAACTCCACCTGATAGGAAACGAAGATATGGACTAAGATGGTACACGTCTGCTAATTAAGTAGCCATTCGCTCTAGTCTTGAAGAGATCCAAATTATAGTTCTGAGGAAACATGATATCTGCAGTAATGCAATCGTAGCAATGTTAGGAAAAGAAGTATACTTCAACAAATCCATTAAAATAAACCAACGGTAACGTTTGGCTGAGCCCAGGTGAGTGATAGTGCAGCGGCGGCGGGGGCTGGGCGGCTTGCGGCGTGTTCTGGGCCGATGTTAATCAAAATGCCTAATGAGAGTCGTCGCGGGGCTCGGCGGGGATGGCGGGGGCGGCGGCGGGGGAATGACCCACCCCCTGCCCTGCTGCATCCCCCCCCCCCCCCCCCCGCTTGCCCGCGCCATCTGCCGCCTTTCGTCATTTGTTACGAATGGTATTCATGTAGGAAAGCTTCATAAAGAGAACGGAAGCGATTTGATCCAAGGGATGTTTGATGAAGTAAGCGTGTTTATTTGTTTGTTTGTTCGCTTTTACGCCTCAACGGCTCAAACGATCATCATGAAACTTTGTGTATGTATATATTGTCAGGGTTACGAAGAAGGACATTGAGTACTTTTTGTCCTGGAATTCCCGCGGAGACCCCGAAATTAACACGGGCATCAGCTAGTTATTTTTCTTAAGCAAGAGCAAATTGAAATTCTCTTTACCAACTGACTTTATTTATTGGTATCATCTTACTTTTGGAATAACCAACAGCACTCAGTTGATAAAACTGTACCTAATTACAATAACTAAGTAAATTCTAATATTAATAAATGCGAAAGTAACTCTGCTTGTCTGTCTGTTATTAATAATACGAGTGAAACCGCACTATAAGTAAGCAGATAAAGCAGATATGTGTCGCGCCCGCTATCGCCTGTCAATGTGGGCGCACGGCTTAAGCGAAAATGATGATTAAGCCAGCCTTGGAACGGGGATTTTTTTACAATTTGAACATCACAATAGTCCCGATGCAAACAGACAGCGGCGCCCGAGCCTCCTTCGCGGGCGGCTCTTTTGTTTTTATACTTTTTAATTTATCGCAACCTGTTGCCAAGAGCAGTAGCCGGTGGAGAGAGGTTTGTTACGAAAGTACGGAAGTCCATCGGAACCGAATTCGAAGTCGGGGAGTTTTCAAATGTAGTTTGTCGGAGACGGAGCCGGAATCGGAGTCCGTTTTGCGTTGGTGTAATGACAGATCAAATAGCACATGGGGGGGGGGTGTCCTCGCGCGTTAAAAATGTCGAAACCGAAGTCGGAACCAATATCAATAGGGAGTTCCGACTTGCCGGAGTCGAGGTCGAAGCTCCGTAACATCTTAAGTGTATGTTTATAGATTAGGCACCTCTCAGATGTGTAGAGGTTTATTACAGAAGCGAACCGTATTACATAGTATCTGAAAGTATACAAATCAGTGAATGGATTTTATTTATTACGTAGGGAGACCGCGGGGCGGAAAAATGCTTTAGTACTCTGTAGAGGCGGCGATGAGAATAATAACCACGGCTTTTATTTCCAATGCTTGTGTAGCGCTCGCCTGATGTGCACATTGTGAAATAATAATATTAATAATAATCCACTTCACAATACACAGATCTACTTGATCCCACACTAAGCTATAAACTTATGTCGTGGAAACCAAGCAAACGTGGTATATAATACACATATTATTACATATATATTATACTATAGATATATATATATATATACACCCAGACTGGAAAATGGAACCCTGTGTTCATCACACAAAGTCGAATCCACCGGGAATCGAACCCGGAACCTCTTGATCAGCGGACAGGCATGGTGACCATTGCGCCAATCGGGTCGTCAATACTGTACTAATAAATAATTTATGTATTGATAACTATCGACAAAATTCTAGACAGATATCTTGTAATTGCCATCAGTAGTTTCATTATATTAAGTAGGTTGAAGATCCGATCATAATTAAAATTTTTTTTTTTTCATAATCCTGGTCGTGTATGTTTTTGCATACGTAGGGCGAAACCGTAGGGAACAGCTAGTCAGTAGTAATTTATTTATTTCACCTTTATTGCAGAAACAAAAGTTTAAAGTATGTATAAAAGGCAAACTAATGCCTTCCGGCATTCTCTACCAGTTAGTTGACCATTGGATTGAGAGTGGTTAAGAAGGGATTAAAAACGCGCGTGTTGTGGCCTATGTCCAGCAGTGGACTACTATGGGCTGGTGATGATGATGATGATGGTGTTGTGTTGTGTTCCCAGGAGAGCGGGCGGGCCGTCCCGGTGCTGGTGGTGGTGGCTCTGTCCGGGGTCAAGGTGTGCGACCCCGACGACCAGGTCAGTGCCCCTTACACTATCAGTTACTGCTACTTCCACATATACCAGGGTGAACGCTGATAAGATGAAATAAACTTTGTGCAGTAAAAACATACACTTACACCACGCAACAAACACGTTCTTTAGTATTAGGCCCAGCGGGTTTGATCTTTCTCTCTTTGCTTGGCCTTCTTAATTTGAGGTTTTCTACGTAATTTTTAGCAATGTGCGTCTGCTTTGAGTTTTCGAGTAGATTAGGGCATTATTCGAATCACTGTTGATGATGGACCAATTTACTATAACATTCTATAAATTCGTTTGTTACACTTTCACGCCTTACCAACTCAACTGGTCATCAATCATCATGAAATTTGCGTACACGTTATCAGGGTTGCAGAAAGGAACATAGAGTACTTTTATCCCAAAATTACCGCGGCAACTTCAAAACTAACGAGAATGAAACCGCGCAGAAGAGCTAGTTACAGTAATATTATATTACAAAATATGCGAATGTGTAATTTGTAACCCTTTCACGCCTTAACTATTTAACCAGTTATAATGAAATTTTGCACACATGTTATCAGGGGTACAAAGAGAACATACAGAGAATTTTTACTACAGAATTTTAGCGAATTCTCTGAATATGCGAGAACAACTAGTCTAGTGCCAGTACGGTGTTATGTCACCAGCAGAGTGTGCGCATGTCGCACGCACTCCGGCGCATCTCGTACGCGACGTGTGACGCGCCGCGCGCTCTCTTCGCCTTCGTGGCGCGCGCCCCGCACCGAGACCACCCCGCGCCCGAGCCCACACCCGCGCCCACTTCTGCGCCCACGCCCACTTCCGCGCCCGCGCCCACGCCCGACCCCACTGACGACTGCGGTCAGCCCCCGCAGCACTACTGCCACGCCTTCCACACAGACACGCCGCAACAGGTAAATATTTTACATTAAGTAGATATTATGTTTTTTTGGAAAATAATGGATCGGACTTTCTTATAATATGAAGATTATAGAGATGTTAGAGCTAGTCAGCACTTGACTTAGAGTGAGTTAGAGCAAGTCATCATCAAAAACGTCAGAATTTACCAAAAAACGGTCTCTTACGTCATCATCATATCAGCCGAAAGACGTCCACTACTGGAACAGGCCTCCCCCAAGGATCGCCACCACGACCGCTCCTGCGCTTCCCGCACCCAACAGCGGCCCGCAACCTTCAAGTATGGCGTTGGGCCACCTTGTAGCGGGCCTGCCGGCCTACCCGCGCCGCGTCTCGTCTCGTCTTCGTGGTCGCCACTCGAGAACTTTCCTGCTCCATCAGTCATCAGTACTCACCTACGTTTAACTTATATTTTATACGGACTAAACTAACGTATATTTATCAATGTTGAGGACTCTACATCACTATTAAATTGTATTGTAAAAATCTGTAATGCAAAAACATTACTCGTACAACCACTGCCGCGCTTTGGCTGGAAAGTTTTTAAAAATATATAGTTTTCTGAGTTTGTTAGGTTGGTACGTTGGGAGGAGGTTATAGACCTCTGGCTAACTCCAATAATAAATAAATCAAGGTTTTGAATGAGTAAAATAATTTATTAGATAGGTACTATGTAACAATTAAAAATAAATAAATAACTTAGTGGGATATATCTCTATTCGAGAACAACTGGTGTTTCGATAATTTCGTGTCTGTAAAATTCAATATAAATTACTTGTGGTACTACTACATTCACTTGTATATCTAAATTTACGCAATTACAAATAGTTTCTATGACATTCTACACACGCGAAGGCCCCGCCGTCTGGCCGCTGCCTGCAGGTACCTGTCTGCAGGCACCTGCAGGCATCTCGCTATATTGGAGCGATCCGATCCTACGATATTGCTCTCACTGTGAGTATCGCCCTGCTGTGGTATTTGCAATGCTACGAATGCAGACGCATTGAACGTTAGGAACGTACCTACGTACATTTTTGGTTTTGGTTCTTGGTAACATCCAAACACAATATGGGTATTTACCAAACATATAAATTTGTAATAAATGACGAGTTTTGTATTGTTTATTTTACAATAGTTAATCTGAAGATAAATAAAGCCGTTTTTTGAAGTCGTTTAATGTTTTTTACGTAATGTAAATATTCTATCAATGAACTTTTAATTCGATCGTTGCAACACAGTAGAAATAGTTTGGGTTTCAACAAACAAAACCAAACAACGCTATAGAATTTGATAAAGATGGGTGTAGATAAAGATCTCGATTACTAGGTAGAGCCATATTTAGTTCCCTTCGAGGCTAGGACTCCAGCAACGGTGCACGAGCATTTAGTGCCCAGCTGTAAACGAGCGAAGGGCGAGCCGATTGTCCGGTTGCGGGCGCTTATTGCAGCCGAGACAAGCAGATAAACCGAACCGATTACGACTACCGGTAACTTAATAACATAGCTCTCGACACCGCTCTCCATCACACACTTCAAGCTTATTCGTGCGATGCACCTTCCAATTGCTGTACATTACATGTACTGTACTGTACATTCCCACGCAATAACTAAAACTATACGAATATTGACCAATAAAATTAAAAGTGTTGCGACAAAAAAATATACAATATACAGTAGGTACACAACCAGCAATGCAAAAATCCACAAAAAATCATTTTTTGTAGAATCTGTACCTTTTTCTCGATAGCTAGATTAGGTTAGGTAAGTATGTATAATACCTAGGTTTTGATTAGGGTTCAGAACCGGGAAATCTCGGCCTCGAAAGTACCAGGAATTCCCGTTTCCTTTGACCGAAGACCGAGATTTCTCGGTTCTGAACTCTAGTTTTGATGTTACTTTTTCAAATGATTTTTTTATAGAACTGTGAATTTCGATAAAATAAAAAATAAAAAAAACTACATCAATGATGAAGTAACACATTCATTCTAGTCATCGAAAAATCTAAATTGCTGTCGTTTACTATGTGATTAGCTTCAATTACCTTCACGTTCTTCAATACCGACACTCGCTGCGGAATGTTGCGTCGCGCCTCGTGACCGACTCGGGACACAAACAGCGGGCGCTAGAGACGCGGCGAATTGATTCTCCTCGACCAATAAAACTGACTGACTCACTACTCACATTCAGTTATCTGCCGCCGTCTCAACGAGATCGTTACACCGATCAGCGACCACAAACAACTCGATTACTCCGCCGCTTCCATTATTATATTTTTTATTAACAGCATTAGTGTCGACTTAATTAGATGTTGGGTGTAGTTTAGTTTGATGAATGTATAGTTAACGGATCTCCCACAGTCTTTTATTTTTTGGTTTTATCACAATGTTTTTTATTAATAACATAATCAATATTATCATTATTTACAATTATATCTTTGCTTCTGTGCTACGTTTTGCTTGCAGATTCAGTAATAACGGCAGCTACATTTAGAGTGATTTATATTTCATCATGTTGACATCGAACTTGCAACTTGTGAAATATAAAAATAAAAGTAGGTACACTCGACTTATCCGTGGTGCAATCGATCAATTCGTTTTTGTTTTCATTGTCATTGCTTAGAATTTAAGAAATATGTGTCGCAATGACGTCGAACGACTCGTGCGCATAGCGCGGCGCCGCGTGCGACCTTGCGGGGGACCGCTCGGGCCGAGCGCGGGGGGAGCGCATTCCGAAGCTCGCGCCCGCGCCGCAGCGGCCGTCTCTCATACCTACTCACAGTAAGCTGCAATTTCGCTCAAGCATGACTTTTTATTGTTTCACGTCGGTAAATCTTCTGTTCGACTTAAATCTTGATCACGTATTCACATGTCTACACTTCTTCCGATGACAAGGATTACAAAAAGAAAACTTCATGAGTTATCGACTATTGCAGTTACTTTGGTAGGATTGAGTAATTTTATGAACACTATTAAAAGTCATTTATGTGACTGTTTTGCAAATAACTTTTTATTGCCACAAATATTAATAAAGCTGTTGTCGGTTCAAGGTGTCACTCAAGGTCATCGACCTGCAGTCTAGAGTGCAAAAACTACAGTCACAATGGAAATGCGAAGAAAAAGAGCAATGAGCGGCACAGGTGCGTGTGCGCTCACGTCGCCCATTGTGCTTGCGCTACTTAGCGTGAAGGCTTCGCGAGGGGACACGGAACGAGTTCTCCACCGCCTCAGTAGTCAGTCGCGGGAGAGCTTTCGAGCCAAACGGATGTGTGTCAATTGAAAATAGTATTTAAATTACGTGTGTCGAGTTCACCGAGTTTAGTTGTTGGAGTGATTGATGATTTACTTCACCGAGAGTGTTGAGAACTTCGTGCCGTGATAGGTGTGACTGACCTGTGGATTTGTGTCGGATATTGTTTCCGAGACTCGTGGGAGCTTTCTTCTGGTATGCAACTCGCGTGCTTTTGTGTGTAGTATAGTATGAGCGACGGCGAGAGGTTCTCGTTTCATTAGTGCCGATGTGTGTAATGCGGTAGGGTTTTGGTGTAATTGCATAATTTGAGTGGCGTTTGTTTGTTAATGGTCGTTATGAATATTGACTTGAAGCTGAGTACTCAAAGACACGTCGGTACGAGAACCAGTTTCTTTCCTCTCATGGAGCAATTATAATCGCCGTTGTGTAAAGCTAATGAAAGAGCTGCATCGCTGAACATGCACTAACTCAAAATTGTCTCAACTGTTTTAATATTTTAGACATCGGAGTACAGTTTACTCGCTGCATTAATTACTAATTCATCATCACTAAATTGTATCGCTGTGAAAACTTTTCAAATTAAAATATCGAATAAGACGTGTAGTAATGGTTATTTTGTCAAAGTTTAACTCGAATGCTTCTCTTTTAACACGTTAAGTGCGGAACGAGGCCTAAATCACCCCACATGCAACTTCCTTGTGGTGCGGCAAGGAAAAACGCGAACATCTCTGTCGTGCGAAGGGCATAGCTTTGGTTTGGTCCAGTGTAGAAAAGAGATAAATGTATATTTGAGATGCGCTAATGGTCCCGGACTCGGTGGTATACCTACCTTGGTACCGGATGTCTTAGGCCTCGTACCGCACTGAATTAATATAATTTTAATGCAGTGCGGAACGAGGCTAAAACGTCCCATATCCCCTCGGACCTCGTACCGCACCCAACGCGAGCTCCCCGCGACTAGTGTTGTGCATCACGTCGATTGGAGAGCACGTCCTTTTACATCGCCGAAGATGTCTAAACGATGTCGGAAGAAGTTAATTTTAAAAAACCCAGAAACGGAACCAAAACAGGTAAGTTTTTTAATTGATATTTTTGTAGGTAGTGAAAAACGCAAAGCAGCCGTTGACAAAACAGGTAGAGGAGTAGAGTAGTAGGAGAAACTTATAAATCTTTTATAAAAAAGGAAATCGATGAGATCCCAGGTAATGTAATGCTCAGATATATTTCTTGACAGTTAAAACAAGTAAACTTTCAATAGGCTGACGATAGTCAACGTGTAGAAGCTTTCATAAACTAAGCCTGGTCATTATTAAGTTATTTATTATTGTTTCATTTTCGCAAAATTAAATTATTTTGAATTTAAGCTACCTTACCTACCTACTCTTTCAACATTTTAAGCATAAAGCAAACACATTCATTTAATGCAGTTATACATTATCATTGTTATTCTCATCTACGATCTAACCTAAGTAACAATGCCAGTTTTATTACGTTATCTTTACATTTTTGTTATTTTTCAGCACCTGAAAGCAGCGTATGTCATTGCCTTGAAAAGGGTGAAAAAAGAAGATGTGTTGGTTGTACCAGAAACTACGCACATTTTTACCATCTCGTGAAGCTGACAAAAAATCCAAAAGATTTTGACTCAGTGCTCTAAGTGCAAAAAATCTTATTGTCTACCCTGTTTCAATGAAAAACACTCATAAATAAGTACAAAATATATATTGAAATTTTTTTACAAAAGTATATTGTTACTGATTTTTTTATGTCAATTAAAGTTTTAATAAGTGTATTTTTAAAGCCCGAGGCAGAGTAAATAAGATAGTTTCTTTTCTACTTCTGGTTTTCTTTTTTTTCTATTCTGTGACTATTATTTCACACGAAAATAGTTAAACGTCGTTGCGTCGATATTATTTTTCTCATCACTAATCTTAGCGAAAATTTACACTATTTCAGTGCGTTACGAGGTGTATAAGATCCCATATTTTGTTTTGCCAATAATTAATAAACTAGCTATCAGATCCCGGGGCGACGGTACATTAAGGTTCATCAATTCACTGTCTATGCCGTTAAGGACCAAAATTTTCATTTATCTTTGATTTCGCGCCAGAAAATGGATTTTAGTCTGTTAAAGGAGGTGGGGTCTAATAGACCGCGTGTCGCCCTAACGTCTGGTCACGGTGCGGGCCGATAATACCTCGTGCCGCAGGAACGGAAAGTTTGCAAAAATTGGTGCCGCAGCTAACGTGTTAATAACAAATATATTAAATAAGTAAAATGTAATGAAATAACGTTAATTACAAAACTTTTTTATATAAAACTAAAATAATGCAGCTCGTTAGAAATGTCCCCCGCGGTTTCACACCGCTTGAGTTTCGGAATTCCCGCAGGAACTCCAAAGTAGCCTAATCTACTGTTTGAACCTTCCCTAAACTTCCACAAATATTTCAAGAATTTATTTTTATATACATACATAAATATAGATCACATAGTATTCAAATTCAAGAAAAACTATCTGCTTAGCATGACATTTAATATTTTAAGTTTTAATAAATAAACCGATCAAAAAATTGCAACATGAACCATCATATATAGCAGTTGCAAATCCAGTTTTCGTGTAATTAAATAGTTGTAATATAATGACCAAGACGCTAGGATGTATCAAGACGTGTGGACCGCATTTATGTATTTAAATGACTTGCCAAAAGTAAGTCAAGCTCACGAATGAAGGGTTTCTTACATTACTAAATAAACTGTACGTGACACTAGCTCGGGTGTTCTCCGTCCAATAGGCTGTAGCGCTGACTTTCGCTTTTTACGGGACAATTCACTGTAATCTTGTTCGATGTTTGGGTTTTGAATGTAACTTTTTGTTTATTTTTAAGTTGCATTATGGGTACCGCTGTGAGATCAAAATCAGGTTCATTAATATCACTTAGGTAACATTAGTCTCGCACATTTAAAATATAATAGAATAGACAAACCAAAAAAATGGCTACCACTCAGCATAGCATATACCGTGGAACTACTAGACACACGACGCTGATTTTCAGCGGTGACCATAAAAGTATATAGATAAATATGCAAAACATTTTTTCTTCTAGCAAACAGCTCCTGAACTACAACCAAATTAACATCAGATACAAATTTTTTGAAACGATACTCGTTCGGCAAATAGTAGGTACCGATTGTTGTGTTATATTGCTGCTGTGCATTTGATGTTAGGGCTTTGATGATGAAATGGTTCCGTGTGGTGTCGCTCGCTGCGGAACCCCGAAAGCATCCCAGCGGGTGGTCCCCCGCGCCCCCCCGCCCGCCCCTCCCGCCCCAGCTCTGTCTCGGCTACCTGATCTTTTAATTACTTCTCTTTGTGTATTTGTGTTCGCAACTTTGTTTGTATTTCTCTCAATAGCTTTACTGTTATTGTTACATTGTTCGTTTTGTTGTTACATCGCTTAGCTTTACATGTGGTCACATAGTTACTTGATTTTTGGTATACGTTTATTTTGTCCCAGCGATCAGTTTCCAATCAACATTTATGAATGTGCTAGTTGGTTTATTATAGAGTCTCAAGCTTAACAACTTTAAGGTAAATGTGGTTTTTAATCTGAAATAAAGAGACCAACTACAGATTTTCCCTCAGTGGATCCACGTGGAAAAATAATCTGGACTTGAAATCCAAAAGAATCCCTTCTAGTGGATCCAAACAAGGGATCCTAGTAGACGGAAGCTTTTTTATGATTGTACCTACTAAAAAAACTGACGATACTTTCATACGAAATTTAACCCTCCTTTTCAACTTAAGGGTTGAATTTTGAATAACCTTTCTAGTTTATGTTATAAAAGAAGGCCTTGTGCTTAATGTGATGTTTCTAGCTTCAATAGTGTCAGTAGGCCGTTGATGACGCAGCATCTATTCTATCTATACCTTCACTCAACTGTCGTTTGTATGTTTATCCTCTATGCGTTTTATTAGTCCGATTGTGATGAAACTTTAGTGGGTTGTTCTGCCTGCGTCCGCAAAGGTTCCCGATATAAAGAGATCCGCGGGAATTCCGAAACTCACGCGGGTGAAACCGCAGGGTACAGCTAGTATTTTTTAAAACTTCGATCATCAATTCGTTAAAATATTCATTACGAAACAATAGGAGCCTACATACTTTGTACCAATTTTACGAACCATCTACTCATGTCATGTGTTTCTTTTATTATGCAATAACATAAAGTTACAAACTGTGCGTTAACTCGTAAAATAAAGAAGCGAGCCGTATACAGTCTGTTATGAATGACAACGTCCATTATTATGGCAGATCGCTATGGATTGCAAACAGTACGTTCAATGTAGGTACACCCCGTCTATATTCAGCAGTCGTAAACAAAACGCATCGCCTTTTGTATCGAAATTCTGACGTCCGCCGACAACAATCGAGCGTACCCACTGCTTTTTGTTTTACAACTTCTCCCACTTCATGCTCCCCTGGTACTGCCCACTGTCCCTGGTGCTACCGCGACCGCTCTCTTCAACATGCACATCTGTCTGCAACATGGTTGTGTTGCTCGTCTTTTGTTTACATCCCTTCGTTATGTATGCCTTGTTCGAGCATTCATCCTACGTCTTATTAATATTGATAGACTTCTGACTAAAACTATCAAAGGAGGCGCATCAGCTACGTTACGAGTATTCTCTTTGATGTTTGTTGTGTTTACAGAAAGGAAGGTTAATTTTGCTTTCGTGGCCTGTTTTTTGACAGTTCGATTCGTGAGCTTATCTCGGAGTGGCGTCGTGTGTAATACAATAGTTAAATTATGTGGTTAATTTAGCGGATGATGCGTGTGACGCCGCGCGGCGCGCCTCCCTGCCGGGTAATACG
Source organism: Zygaena filipendulae (assembly GCA_907165275.2). Classification (NCBI taxonomy): domain Eukaryota; kingdom Metazoa; phylum Arthropoda; class Insecta; order Lepidoptera; family Zygaenidae; genus Zygaena; species Zygaena filipendulae. The sequence goes on from OU015657.1 coordinate 177,040, forward strand.
ATCGGTCAGCGGAGCGTCCAAACCGCACGAATTAGTTGCCAAAGGTACAAAAAAGTTTGAGATGAAAGATAATATTCTAATAGAATTAGGCATATTATCTTCTTCTTTTTCGCACTCGTCATTACTGAAAGTCATGCCTCTCCCGAAAGTACTGAGTAGGAGTACCTATATTATTATCATAACATGTTAAATAAATGTTAAAGAATTTTATGTACGTTGCAGCTACAGCTAGGTATGTTTTCTTTTGGATTATAGATACAGGTATGTAAAAATACCGAGAGAGGGAATCAACAAGGAATGCTTTAGGCAACTTTACCAAGAAGCCATCTTAATTAGGAAAATAAATAGTTTTTCATTCAGGTTTTTATGATTAATATTACAAATGAATAAGTTTGTATTTTTTTACAATTCAGCTCCGTAACGGCTGAAAAAAATGTCTAAATTTAACAGATAACTGCTATAATAGGTACTTAAAACTTTTTTTCTAAACTTTAGGTAGGTACATAGATTTTTTAGAAACTTAAAAACTTCAACCATCAAACCAGACAAGGAGATAAATCTTTGTTTTCATCAGAAGCGACAATAAATCTTAATATTCCGATGTTATTTCCAGGCGAATCACTTTGTTAGTGTTGTTTATTTTTTATTGTGTCCACATAAATGTGTCTGTTCGTGGAAACACGGAAGCACTTCCAGCACGCACCATTAAACGTAAACACGCTTCACCACTCGTTGACACCGCGTCATAGATCCATCCGTTGCTTTGTAAGGCGACGACTCGGGAGCAGTTTTCCCGCGCCGCGCGCCGGGACTCGGGAGCAAGCGCAGCGAACCCGCTACTCAACGCGCTACTGGGGACGATCCAAATAAAGTTTTATAGCTTTCTGAACATCCGGCCTAGATACGAACCGTGAATTGAATCCATGGACACAACGTGTTCACTATTTTACACGAAATCCTACTAATATTATAAATGCGAAAGTTTGTAAGTATGTATGGATGGATGGATGGATGGACTCTGTGTTACTCTTTCACGCAAAAACCACTGAATGGATTTAAATGAAACTTTACAATAATATAGTTTTTACATTAAATTAACCTTTTATCCCAGAGGTACTTTTTATCCCAGAATTTCCGCGGGAACTCTGAAATTAATGCGGGTGAAACCGCGGGGCAAGACTAGTACCCTATAATTACCGCAAGACCTTCTGTGTTGGTAAGACCTTGGCGAAGACTTGCGAGGTTCAGAAAGATAATGGATATCCTTAGATTCTGTGCTTCTATATAATCATACTGAAACTGGACATTTATCGTGTCTGTACATTTATACTAATATTATAGAGAAGTTAAAATTGGAAGATTAGATGGGGGATACTTTAGAATTACTGCACCGAGTCTATAAATTTGTTCACTGCATAGGATACTTTGATGCCAAAAGAGCCCCCGAAAAAATCCCGAAATTTACAATGTTCAACGAACAACAAGTTAAATATAATGAATGCATGCAAAATTGTTTTTTTTGTGTCAGTTTGTTATTAACGCGTTTTACATAAAAAACCTTTTGGACTATTTTGAATAAAACTTGGCGAGCTGGAAAAACGTTAAATTAAAAATTTTGACTAATTCATAAGCTAATGAGTTAAAAATTCAAATTATTTAGTAGTTTATGTACATCGATTAATTCCTAGAGAAATGTTCTAATTCACATGGATGAAACAATCTAGTATACATAATAATGTGTAATATTATAGTAGCAGTAAAAGAGGGCAAAACACGTTAAAAATTTTAACACGAAGTTACACCTAAACATAACTGATACAGTTTCACTTACTGCGGTTATATTTCGTTGATTCTTTGATGTTCCCGAATAAAAAGTAGGACATAAGCAACCAGCATCGATGATATACGTAATAATATCCGTTTCGGTATTCCTTTTTATACATTTGTGGAATTTGTGTTGCATTTGTTTTAGTAAAGCAACTTTCTCTTTCAGTAGTTTCCGTGTGTACAGACATACTCATAGGTTGCTCTATATAAGGTAGGTAGGTAAGGCGATCCCCGCATCAGGGGAAATATTTATGGGATGAAATTCGTGTTTACTCCAGGTCTGGGTTTTTCAATATTTATAAATAAAAGTATATAAGTATTATTATTACATCAGTTCTCTGGTACCCCCAGTACAAGCTTTACTTATTTTGGAACCAATCGCCCCAGCCAAGTTGACAATAATATGTGATCGTTACCAATGAAAAAAATAAAGAACGATTCGTCACGTCACGTGGTCACGCAAAACTGGACTTTAATTAGAGGATTTCCTTAGTTTTGTATGCGTTAACGATTAATACATATATAATATATTCTCAACTAAGCTACGGGGGCAGGACGGTAGGTGACGCTGTGTAATAATGTCGAAGCACTATTATTACAAACAATGATCGAAAGGGTGCTCACGGCACGGTTCCGACACGACTCCGGCACGGTCCCGGCACGGCCCCGGCCCGCCCCGCCTCGCTGCGCCGCGCCCCGCGCCTCCTGTCATAATATTTCTCTGTCGGTACATTATACCGAGAACTGCGCGTGCGTTCCGCGTTCCGAGTCGAATTCCGTGATCGAAGTCATGATACAACGGTTAAGGCCCTCGCAGTGGGCAAACTAGAGTCACGGGCTATACAAAAATCGTATATTTTTCGTTTATAATTCATTTAAAAATAAATCGATAGTTACAATATTTTAGGGTAAATACCTTCTATTTCTTTATGATAATTCTGCAGGATTTAAGTTTAATGGAGAAAAGTTGAAACAAGTGTCAGAAACGGTCGCCGTGAACTGTTTAAATTAAAATATACACTTTTTTATATTGTCGAATTGTAAAATTAATATTTGGTTTATTTTTTTACCTATACCGATTTCTTCTTTCTTATAATATTGTCTTTTAGGATATTTCATTGAAAACTAAATCGATTAATTTTATTTATAACGGGAGGTGGCAGTTTCACCCCCTGTAAAGGCCTTAACTGAATTCTTGTTGAATAATTTACAATCACGAATGTTCAAGTTCGATACACTATTTTTAAGGTTTACAAACTACTGTAATTACAAAATTAATTGAGTTAATTATTTATTTTTCGATGATGATCTACTTTTTATTTAAATATTTAATTGTTGGAGTTCCAGCACAATACGATGACTAGCGCTTGGGCAAAGATGTTACAAAATCGTTGTAGTGAGATTAAGAGGTAGTCGGGTATTTGGTATAGCTTAACTACATTGATACGAGTTTTTTATATCAGTTAAGCTTCCATACAAACTATAATATGTTATAGTGTCGGTGTTTCTAGCATTTATACTACAAGAAAGCGACAGAACGCGGGCGCCAGTCGGCTCGTTTGTTCTTTATTACCTACCGAGATAGTAATGTTTATTGAATTATCTACTAATAACCTTCTTCGGTCCGCGTGTATGCAACATAAAGCAGACGACAGGAAACAGAAGGCCCTTCCTAGCCCGAGCTGGCGATGGTAATGCGTTGTTTATGGCCGGGCGTGGGTTCCGACTTGCAGGCCTGATGCTGGTATCGTAACTACGCCACTTCCTATTATTGCAACTCTAGCTCCATGTAACTGGTATTAATAGGGTGTACACCATGTTATAAGATAGTGTACACCCTTTTAATACCAGTTACGACGATTCTTTGCAGACTGCATCTCTTCACTAGAAGGTTTTAATTGCATAACGATTGGAAAGAAATTATGAAAAGCTTTGATTTAGTTCAAATTTTACAAACTTGCCATATCTGCGCTATTTATATCTCTATGGTGTTTGGCATTTCTGAAATCCGGCTGCTTTGTTATTGCGTGACGACAAAACTGACTTAGAAAGGACTGAAGGCCATAAAATAAATAAAATTCAGATTCTATACGTCGCGGGCCTTCGAGTCGTAAAAAATAGATACAAAATCGATCAGCTTGATCCTCCAACGTATCCTTCCTAACGTGGTTTCGCTATTCATATAATATTATGAAATCAAACAATCCTAAGTTCATCTGAAAGAGATTTCATCAAATCGATTGTATTAATCGATTAGTTAATAAAAGTTTCTGAGAAGATTTGAAGATTCATTCGCTTCAAAACCGCAGTTTACAGGACTAACTAACTTTTGTTCCCGTTAAAATCTGTCCTTACTAATATATATACGTAGATACGTAAATGCAGATGTAACTGTCAATCTTTATGTTTTCTTTTCAAGCCTTAACTAATCTTCCAACCATCATTAAATTTTGCATTCTCGTTTTCAGAGGTACAGAAAAGGTTCAAGGACCTTGGTTACTTTTTATTTTGAAATTTTAACTTATGAAATATTACCGCGGGTGAATATAAGACAAAGTGCTCCGCCGTGTCTGTCTGTCTGTTCGCGATAAACTCAAAAACTACTGAACGGATTTTCATGTTTCTCACCAATAGATGGAGTGATTCTAGAGGAAGATCCCGCGGGAACTTCGAAATTACCGCGGGTGAAACCGCGGGAGGCAGCTAGTATAATATGAATGTAAAAAGTAATACACATAACGTGCGCGGGCGTCGGAACTTAGAACACAAAACGCTGGCCACATTGATTTATCGACCATGTTTATTTAGACAGAACATTCTTTATCTTTTCTCCTGAGAAATATTTGTTACAGAGATTATAAGTTAAATATACAGTCGTGGGCGAGCGCTACCGGCCAATACTAAAACTGCTTCCATCACAATCTGGTGACAATATACTTCCATTGACCGTTAAATTATCCCATTTTCTGTCAGTTAATCATACAGATCGAATTAATGGTCAAGTTTTTATTTCTAGTTATTATGCTGGGTGTATAGATATATACGCGACAAAAAAGTATTTTTATCTGATACCTACTCGTATAAGCTTTGTTTAGTTTGGGACATGACTTTGTGGTTTTATATTAAATATTGCTTCCGAAATCTCAGCGGCAAATGACTACTTGAATAAAACAATTTGAATTTGCCCCGCCTTAGTGACAAACTGCAAAAATTTTCGTGAAAATTACGAATTAATATCTATGATACCAGTAAATTACCTATGGCATGTGATGTGACCTTAGAAACGCCACTTCTTCTTAAGAATCTGATGACCTGATCGATGCTTGACCTGGACATCGAGTCAAAAATATGCATATTTCTACAGTAGGTACCTACTAATTTTTTTCAATTATTTATGGAGTGTCGGTCGTAGCAAACTACTTTCCCCACTACTGTGGCAGGTACGTATACGCACAGTCAGCACCAAAAATATGTCAACACTTTTGTCAATCGTTAAACTCTATTACTATTGCGATAAGATTCAACTAATGGTAAAAGTGGTTACACATTTCTATGCTGACTATACGCGGCCCCTCTCACCGCTATATCCACTCCATCTATACAGTTTAATTAGCCGCACCACTAACACCTCCATCCATCACACGTGTGACTCTACACTTTGTATGTACGAGTGTGACGTACTCATACATATATTATTGTATCTATACGGATATTTCTAACACAACGCATTCTCACTCCTTAAAATCTCGCGAAAGTTTAACCAACCAATATTGGTAAATACAGAGGAAAGAAGAAAGACAATTCAAGAAACAACCGTCCTTAACGTGTATGTACTTATCAGTTTCGTACTATCAAAATAATTCTTTTAAATTTTAAAACTGGAGATATTTTGGTAGTTAAAACCACACCTAGGACATATAATAATTTCTATGATTCAAAGTGAGCTGTACGTGACGTTTGATGGATACATACATACATACATGATGGAAGAAAGATAGATAAAGATATATTTAGTTTTTGTGACTGTTGTTGTAGTATAGTGTTATAATCACATCCCTCTCCCTTGCGTCCCAGCTCGCCGCATCACGTCACGTGCTCCAAGGTCCAGGGAGTGAATATGAATCGTTTAATAATCCGCGGCCACCAGCCCGGCCCGGTCGTGGAGAGCCACCGGCGTCTCCCCGGGGTACTCCCGGTACGGTTAGAGCTTGTGTCTGGAGTTTGTGGTATATTTACTATGTATTGCAGCGACGAGGTTGATGACGGACGGGAGCTGGGAATAAACTCTCGAGGCTCCTGAGATTTACAAAGTTAAAAAAAAATATCTCCCACAGTTTTAATGTACTTATGTTAAATTACTATGCATTTCACTTAGTCTCCTGTATCCGAGAAGTAGCTGATAGAGGGCAGAAGTTTAACCAATGACTAGTTTTTCTCTGTGCGGTTACACTTGCGCAGATTTCCTATGGAGCTCTTTGTATTAGATTGAAAGTACTTTATGTCCTATTGCAGTACCTTAATGACTCTATACATACACCAAATGGATGTTGATCGAGGTTCTATCTGCGTGTATTTCGAGATTTGTTTTTCCTGGATAAAATATGTTTTTGTGTTACCATAGAATACTGTAGCTCTGTATCAGTAAAAGTTTTTTTTAGAAACGGGTCAATATTTCGCTGTGTTACCACATACAAACAAAAACTAAACATTCCTCTACTATTAAATTAATAGATTCCATTAAGGTCCCTATTAACATAAAATATGCGAACAAAATATTTAAAAGCACATTCCAAATTTCACACCACCCTAATAGTTGGCTGACTCCAAAACTTTCGCTAAAGATAACCAATTTGTTAGCAATATGAATCTCCCGTCGACCACTACGCCCTCTTGTGTGTGATTCGCAAATGTCTTTTCATCGCAGTTGGAAACACATCCAGCCCCAACTGTCATCGAGGTCTGCTTAAACGTGACATTTTAGAGGACTTTCAGAGCCGTTATTACCATCACATGCTCCCTCAAGACTTGTTGGGACTACGGACTGTTATTTCCAAGGTCATACAAAGTTAAGGGTATACAAAGTTAAGGGTCCCTTGGCACCTTGACGCTTCTAGTCATGAGCTATTTTTGTGTTTATTCTGTAAATATTCTAATTTTTTTTATTAGTAAAAAGTAAAGCTTTTTTCCTGGTCCCAGATTTATTTGGCAAAGCTCTTGAGCTCCTTCATTTTTGATGATGTAGAAGTAAAGTAGAAGTTTTTAAAACATCAACGACTTCAAAAAATGCACCACACTAAAAAGCGAAAAATAACAAAATAAAAATGGATGAATTATTATTGGTACCACAGTACCTATTTACTGATCGGTTGGAAGTCGGTGCCACACATCAAAACTGAATACTTCAAATAAAATGAATGATGTTAGAATAAATAAGGTGTGGTAGGCTGTGATAATGGGCATGTTGACTAATTTTTATTTTTTAAGTCCGTCTTGTAGATTATTAAAAAAATATTGACCACGCATTTTTTATTTTTTTACGTAATCAAAAAATAACGGCGATATAGTGATTTGAAATTTCGCGTGACGTCACTATTCTGACAGTTTGTACGCCGGTTTTAGCGGTTAGTGACATCACGACCCCCTCACCCTAAACTTTAATGCGCTTTATCTCTGTATATTTTAATTTATTTAAACAGGAAAAAAATACGTGTCTATTGTTTTTTTATTTTCTAACTGACGGACTAATTAGAATTTTGATTTTCAAAAGTAGTCCACATCCCCATTACATAATTATATTAGTACCTAGTAGTTTGAAATAAAAAAATTATACTATCTCGCGCTCACACGCACGCACATGCCGCTAATGTTTCGTGCGACAAAGCTATTTTAGTAATGTTTTATTGACAATGAGCCATTTGCCCACGACGTGTCTAGATTTTACTATGGTGAAATTTACTTATAAAATAAACAATCCGCTCCCACATAATATGTCACATGATATCACGTGACATGTGGTGTCTGCCCTCTGCCCACTGCCCACGCGTGGGCGGCTGACGTCTGTCCGTGATGACGCTTCCACTCACGTGGCGTGATCTCAGATCAATAATCACCCACGCTAGTACGGTGGTCGATAGTGATCTTATTAATATTCTTTTGAATGAAATTGATCTTATTATGTTCTTTTCCATGTCAAAGGCTACATGCATGCCAAATTTCATGCAAATCCGTTAAGCCGATTTTGCGTGATTGCGTAACAAACTTCCACACTTTCACATTTTTTTTTTAATATCTCGAGTTCCAGATGGAATTTCGAAAAAATCGAAGTATCTAAGTTGGACCCTTAGTAATACAACAAAAAAAACTGCATTCAATTTGGAGCAGCAGTTTTTGCGTAGCACGAATACAAACATACAGACAGACACACATCCAGACTGGAAACTGGAACCCTGTGTTCATCACACAATGTCCACCTCCACTGGGAATCGAACGCGATTAGCGGGTAGGCATGATGCTTCGGTGGCCAAACTAAAAGAACTTTGATTTTAAAATTTTACTTTAAAAACAATAATAGGGTTTGGATATTAACACACAGCGCCACTTTGTCCCTTACTCTGAATAGACTAGATAATTGACATGATGTTTTGGGTCAAGATATTGTATCTTTAGGTTGATTTGGAGAGAAGAATTTAATTCTGTTCATATGCAAATATGAAGTATGTAATAATGAATATGCAAATTACCAGAGTTGTGCAATAAGCGAAACAACGCGTAGCACTCCACGCTGAGTGCAGCGGTGGTTGGCTTTCACTGCAATATCTCGTTTGCTCTCTACGGGTCGCGGTCGGTCACGGAGTATTGCGGTCTCGGCGCTCTATTGTGGGGACTGGAGTGGCTCGGGGACTCTGACGGGAGGGTGACCAGCTGTCGTGTTACAAACTAAAGTATAATCGACGAGAGCGAGGGACGAAGTAATGACGATCCCAGACATTCCTATAGCGTGGTCTCTCTCGTTCGGTCGAACTAGCGTTCCTAGTACGCGCCCAGGCCATTAAACTTAGCCTTCAATCACTCGAAACGTTCCACTTGCGACGGGGAACGCCACTTTAGGCCGTGTTTTATCGATTGTTGCTCGAGATTTCATATTTTTAAAACTTTTAGGTTCTCTCTTTAGCTCGATTATTCACTATACTGATGCCAGGAAGTTCCCATACAAATAACTTTGTTAGAATTAAACTTGCAAACTTCAGCAGCTTTCGGTGCTCATACCATCTCCGACTTTAAACTTGAATAATAAGCACAACACTAAGAAATACCTACTCGGAAATAAACTTTAATCCCATGGCGTATTTCAAGCGTTATTTGAACTATGTTATACCAACACAGCCATCACAATAACTCAGAGAAACTTGTTACTTCCTAGTTGGTAGATACAAGCAGACTCTACATTTAAATCTTCATATACGCATTAAAACTACAAACTATAAAAATGCCGGTCGGTGAACAGTTGAACACATCACGCGGAAACTAAAGGTACATATTAATACAGGACAGAACTGAACGGAGGTTTCTCAATTACTTTTTTTTAATTTTAAGACCCTAACAAGTACACTCCAAAAATAACACCATCCGCTTTAAAATAATCATACCACTTTAGGATAGATTTATCACTGCATAGTATAAAACAAAGTTGCTTCCCGACTGTCTGTTCCTATGTATGCTTAGATCTTTAAAACTACGCAGCAGACTTTTATGTGATTTTCACTAATAGATAGAATGATTCATGAGTAAGGTTTATATCTACAATTATCCTGGAATCCCCGCGGGAACTCCGAAATTACCGCGGGTAAAACCGCGGGGAACGCTTAGTTTAAAATAAATCAAGGGGAGGATATAAAATAAAATGTTTAATACAGCAATGTTTTTTGATGAAAATTCTGAACTAGAATCGAATTAAAAAAAAATATTTAAACTAAATATTGAATAGTTAACATAGTTAACAAAATGCCAAAAAATAATTCTTTACATTATGTTGCAGAATAAATTTATTAAATGTTACGGGTTCTACTGTTCAATCGTATGTGTAGACGAGTGACGTATCGCGTTCCAGGCGGAGGAGCTGAACTCGCTGGTGGGCGATGCGTTCCGGATGGCGTTTGCGTCGCAGCTGCAGCCCTCCGCACCGCTCTGGGTCAGTACCTCCACCACATCACTCAACTGCTCCATTGTTACACTCATCACTCCATAGCAAATTCATAGGAAGAAAACAAACATCACAACGATACGAACAACAAAAACATAACAGACAAAAATACTCATCATAAATTACAAGGTTATAACATCATCATGATATAGCAATCACATATCTAATGAGAAAAAGTATATAGTGAGTGTGTCACTCATGTAGGTACACACGTTAGAAGTTATACGTATAGATGGATATTAGATTTATTTCAAATTTCATCGCATCGACTTCATTATGAACGATCTCTGCTAAAATTATAGTCTCAACATGCTAAAAGAACTCATAACTTCCAAACGACATCGTTAATATTTTTGATGGCCTCCAGCCCCCATGGGCTTAGGACGTTGCTCCTTTGGTAGTGACGAATTTTCATTTAAGCTACTCCTATTTTATTACTATTCTAGAATTTCAATGTTAAACGTTTTTCCAAATATTTATCATATTTATCAGTAAGTTTCTCTATTTTGTTTAAATTTACAAATGCAAAATGTGTCGTGATTACTTATCTACAAAACAATATTTGCTGCTGTCCGTCGCTAGTGACTTTTGAGCGGGATGTTTATCTTTAAAATGGCCGTGTTCCAGTGCAATGAGCGTCGGTGGGCGCTCCACACACGTGCCCACCCGGCCGGGCTCGCACCGTACTTAGTACGTGAGCAGATTGCGGGCCCACCTCTATTACGACTCGGGATATGTTACTGGGGATTCCACTAGTGCTACATTTAATTAGTCTAATCTCGCCGGAATTAATAATCTTTGTCGGCTGATAGCCACGACTCTATGTAGAGTTTGGATTTCGTAGTAAACTTTGGTTGGAATTCTCACAATTAAAATAACTGTGAGTGAAAATAATTAAAAAGTTTAATTATAGAACGAATTCAGCAAAACTTCTAAAATCAAATAAGTTTATCTAGTGGCATGATAAAGTTTCAACTTCTACAAGTTTTTTGCAATTCAAAACATATGGAAGTCTATATTAAGTAAAGTAGTTTGATACGTTATATTATATTTTACATATTATATTGTATATCTACGTTCTTAAAAGCAAAGCTATAACAAGATATATAATGGGTGACAGGTATATATTTTCTTTAGTAAAAACATGAACTATACAAATATTAAAGACATGCGGAGAAAGTTTAACAAGTTCTTCTTCTGTGGGAGTTGAACTCACTACCGAAGCGCGACGGCACACTTACATACAATAAAAAAATGTACACTGGCTTTCGTCATGGGGAACGAATACCAACTGAATCGAATGTAGTTCCAAACCGCTGAGTAGGGTCCCATAATTAAGAATCGCAAATTATACGCTTTTTCACAAACAAAGCACGTTTCGTACAACATACTGAAGCAATTTAAATTTTTCTGTAATTAAAAGTGGTTATGAAAAACAAAGTTATCATAATTTTTGATTTCTAGATTTGCAGACTAATTATTTTGAATAACGCGTAAGTTAAACTTATTAAAATATCAAAAGGTTTGAACTGGAACCAGTCGTTATTCGGTATAGCCACTGCATGTCTAACCATTCGACCACTACTTAATATAGGTATGTTATAATAGTAATGCAGACGTAACAAAAAAAAATCCAAACAGTTTGTTCATCTACCTACTGGTCCAACTAGTTGGAATAAACCACATTTTCCCACCTTCAGCGGAGAAGTTTTACATCTATAATCTTTAAATTAGAAGAAATATTAGTGTAACGTGTATTGAACTGTTAAAGATTTTTTTTAAATGATAGAATACAAGGCTCTGAAGTCTTTTGAGCTCGTGCTCTTTTACAAAGTTCGTATATATAAAATTCTTACTCCGTTTCTAGCCCATACGCCATCCATTAGAAGCTCGTTACAAACAATATACCTATAATGATAATGGTGACGTATAATTTACATCCCATCGACGGCGGAAGTGGGGTATGCCCGACAGGCGACGGCCATCGGGGCGGTGTTATAATGATATGGCCATCTAAAACACTTAAGCGCCCAGTGGCCATAAAGACCTACGTTCACTGATCGGATGTTAAGTGATCAATTATGATATTATTAAGTTCCTTCTATAATAATATTGTTTATGGATAAAAGTTTTGTAAGGGTTTCTTGGGCCTAATAAACTATGTAAATATCATTATTATAGTCAGGATTACTATACATCGGACTTTAATGTTGCCGTTTTAGATCAATAAAGATATTTTCAAAACAAAAACAACTGAACGGGTGGCACGGTACGACATCAGCACGAACTTTGTTAAGCTAAAATGTCATCACTTTTATATCGTTGTTATGGAAACAAAGACTGACTGTGACTCGCTGGAAAAGGAAGCTTCAAATTATTATTTGCTTTTCAACCGAAGTTATTTAACAAAACTCTATCTATTACGAATCACATTATCTTCTGAGCAGTTCTCAAATGGTTTTTACTAAAATATAAGTAACTAGCTGTTCCCCGCGGCTTCACCCTCGGTAATTTCGGAGTTCCCGCAGGAATTCCAGGTTACAATATATGCTATGACACAAATAACCTGGCTTTCTATTGGTGAAAGAATTTTCAAAATCAGTTCCGTAGATCTAGAGATTACCCCCTGCAACCTCACAAACTCACAAACTTATAACATACCTCTTTATAACATGAGTAGGTATAGATTACGTTCTTTTTAATAAAGGTTGCACAGCATCCCACGACATCCTTTGCATCCTTTGGATGCTAAAGTATGTCATGGGATACTTCAGCGACTCTCAGCATTCCAATAAATACTTTTCTTATGTGATCTAGTTCTCCTCTCTGCCCCCGGAAAAGATATAACTGTACAACCATTATGATGAACTTTCAGGTTATGGTATGGGAAACATAAGTTATTTTGTTATCTTATGCCTATTTAGATAAATCTTAAGCGCTTGAATAGCTAGTTCCAACGTTGCAAAGGAAACGACACAAAACTAACGGTAATAAATAAGTCAAATGTTAAAACTTACAGAATAATTATTGTAGGTATTTTACATAGGATTAAAAATACCTGTTTGAAAACTTTCTCAGGACGCACCAGTAAAGAGTACTGAGCAAAAGCGGTGGCTCCGGTGCGAGCGGCGCGCGTTTCGTAATTACGGACCTTAGAAACCTTTTCACACTTTTAATTTGTTTAATGAGCGATACGCAGACAGCCTTATTTAGATTAGGTGATTCTACAGCAAGGGACCGTGAGAAGGCAGATTATGTAAATTCATTGTTATTACAATTACAGTTCTTTCGCACTTTTTGCTCTGTTTAGACTACTTTAGACTTTCTATTGTTAGAGATAACAACAACCCGGTTTTAACTACTGTAAAAGTTTAACAACCTTTCTTTATTGTTTCATTCACCCTCTTATTTAGGATCTTTGCAGATGGACCCAAAATAGTCTGGAAGCTGTTACTGAATTTGCATAATATTTTCGTAAGAAATCCTAAATATTATAAATCCGAATGTGAGTTTGTTGGCTACGCTTTCACGCCTTAACTACTCAACTAATGATCATGAAATTTTGCATAAACAGAGAACTATTCCTCTCGGAATTCTCGCGAAAACTAAGAAATTAACGCGGGTGAAAACGCGGATAAAGATAAAGATAACGATAACAAAAAAGAGTATTAAATATAATAATCTCAGTAGGAAATAATCGAGAGGTAGAATGCACCAAAAGCATAAAAAGCAAAAGTATGAATAAAAATATGTAGTTAAGCAAATACCTTAGTGAAATTTTTTTTAAAGTAATTTTTTAAGTAGCATGTAACGGCAGTCACTTTCACTACTGGCTGTACAAGGCCGCGTGTCACGGGGGCGGAGGAGCCGCGCAGAGGGCCAGTGTCGTGAGTGGAGGTCGTAAAGCGTGCAGTCGAGGGGCGTGCTTGGATTTAATTACAATTGTCGAGCAAGGTGGGCCGCCCAGGGAACTGCTCACTCACTCACTCAAACGCAAAGCTCGTGTTACAGTAATTGAAACTGAAAAAAGTAGCTACTCTTTCAGTTCATAAGTTTTAATAAATGAATGGGAGATAGTTGTTTCAATCTACAGTTCTCTGTCATCTTAAAATTGCCTTGAAACCTTTGCCTTGAAAATTTGCACCTGTCAGTATAGTGATACTTATCCTATTATTTGATGCTAATTTGTTTTTTTACTGTAAGTGTTAGTGTTTACTATGTTGGTGTAACTTTTAAATAAATAAATAAATAAATAAATAAATAAATAAATAAATAAAAGATTTTCTGCAGCAATAAGGCTGCCATTCGCTATATCCTTTCTTTTTTTTGCCTAATGTTTAGTGTGTTTCTTTTGGGACTTTACAATATATTTGAATTTGAACAGTTTATATTTAAAAAAGCAAAGTTTTGAATGAAATACGTATTACTTGGCAACAAATATGAGTTTATTCATGGATGAATGAAATAAACTTGGCTAGCTTTTTTGAACATAACTCTAGAGAACACGTAGGTAAAAAAGAATTTTAATTTGAAGAAAAACGATATTGTTATGCTTATGATTGCTAACACGCAATTCATTAATTGAAATCCGCCCACGGCGCACTATTAACTATTCAATCACACGTTATGGACATAAATTGTGACAAAAATACAATACCTTTAACAGTTCTGTGAGTAACGCTCAACACCCGCTAGGCACGACAAGCGCTCACGTTACACACGTCAACCGAACTAGCCTCAGAATAAATAAAAACTAAAGACGGTACGCGTAGATCAAACAAGTGAAGCCCGGAAAAAGACACCACGCCGTGCACGTACAGAGAAACACGTACACACTTACAAGAAAAAGACACCATACCTTTTAGTTTGAGCTTCTCCCACTAATGGAGGTGACGCAACAATTAAGTTAGAAAAAATACCATATTGTCAACGGTCGAAAAATAGAAAACAGCATGGAATCACTTATCACCAGTAAGTAAACTTAGCAAATCCGTACACTTTCCTAATCATTACATGCATACGCATTAACCGGCTTCACTTAGTTGTTCGAGATGATCCGTCTTCAGTTTTTATTTGGTCTGAGGTACGAGCGTTTAAATCACAAAAAAAAAATTGAGCAAAAAGCCAATTGTCGTACGTCGAAAAGGTCACAAAGCCGGGTAGCGAGGTCTAGTGCTGTAAATGTGGCACGGTCGTGTCTGCGAGCTGTAAACCCCACGAATGTCGTGTCGACGGGCACTAAACCGACGGACAAAAAAACTATTCGCCAGCAACGCGCCGCCGGTAAACGAGTAACAGTTATTCGGGGTAACGTCGTCGGCGTTCCAGAACTGTTTGGGCTAAGTGATGCAAGTCAGGCGATCGGGTGGATTTATAAGCGCAGAAGTCGGGATTTCTAAATTACGAAGTTTCTATTCACATTCCATCCACATTATAGATTCACATTGACCACTTCTATAGTCGAGTTAGGGGGAAAATTTCGATAACTCCCTCCTTATTAGCAGTAATAAACTCTCCTCATACCACATTATACAGAGAAACCTCACAACTTATACATAGTTTCTAAATACAATGGACTTTACAGTGATTTTTTTCTATCTTATGTAAAATACATATATCAACAGCTAGTTAACGTTCCCAATTCCAATAGTTCCCATGTCAACTACAATATAATCATTTATTTACTCATTCTAGTCAACAATCATAACCTATCGTCGATCGCTTGAAGATTATAATTTAGGCTCAAACTAATCCAATACAGAATGTAAGTAGAGCTATTGGCCGATCCGAAATATTTGCCAAATGGAATCCGATTCGCAGACCTCTGTATATATACGCCCTGATAGAAATCGTGCGCCCTGCGACTGATGGCCGGCCCGGGCCGAGCGGCCGATAACAAAAATTGTAAGGCGGCCGAGCTTCGGAGGAAAATATTAAATCATCCATGTACGCAGCTTACATCATCGGATACCGATTTCGTTCGGTTTTATTTGATTTATGCGATAGCCGTTCTCGTTTTAGGCGTTTATTTTTGGTTAAGTTAGGTAAGACGGAAACTCAGAGTGGATACTCAAGTGTGCAATCAAATAAAAGTTTGAAGTTAGGAAAAAGTTATAATCTGTAGGTAATATTGTTGTGTATAAAAATCAATTGCCGTTCGTTACACTCGAAAAAAATGGTTATGTTCGTAATTGTCAAAACAAAGTTAGTATTAAAGAAAATTAAGAGTTCGTGTAGGAGTTTCGAAACTCACGCGGGCACAGCTTGTATTCATTTTAATAAAAAATGCAACTAAATTCCTTTGTAGTTAATTTCAATGTGACCTATCATCACGTTCATAGCTAAATCAATGTTTCCGTTGTTTGTGTGACCGAGGATGGTCACGCGACCTCACATCCGTTACAAAAATCACGTCACGACTATTAAATTTAAATTTTAAGCTTTCACTCTACTAAATGTCTTATTTTCGTTATTTCAAGGCTCAATTTCGTCTGCTATCCATTGACATTTGAGAATTTAACGTCACATTTTGACACGCCTTCAATTTCCTTCTACGTCTGTTTGAAGATTGGATTGTGAATGTTTCAAATTCCATTCGGTAGGGATTCTAATCAACTGCCATTGCTTTTAAAATGTTTGAGCCAGTACTTATGTAAATAACTTTAAAGTTATGGATGCACGTCGTATTACCAATGCATTATTAAAAACCGGTTTTAAATGAACAATATTTTATGTGTATAGTTTTATGACGTTAGCTTTCGTACTATAAAAATTATAGTTCATCCACTCAGAGGAAGACAAGACAATTAAAGGACAGCATTTCTCTACAATTGCTGCAGTTTTCAACAATCTCATTGAAATTAAACATAAAACTGTGTTTGTTGTTAAGTCGAAGTTCTCGTCTGCTTTTATGAGTGGTAACGAACTCGCAGTGGCAGTTACTGCTTATTAACGTATGGTCTAAATCAAAATAATTGCCGCTTTTATTGACTCGTTAAATGTTAAGCAACGACCGAATGATACCTTTCTCATTAATTATATTTGTTCTTGGATTGTACTTCAAAGAACCTACTAGTAATCAGGTACAGGTCAAATACCTACATTTAATTCAATAAATAAATTAAAATCAATAGAATGTTTAATATTTTATGACCTTCCAAATAGATGAATAGTTTTCACGTTTTGTACTTACAAATTATCGTCAATGAAGGAACAAAGTACATAACATTTGTTTTGTGTATACCTATGTATATAGAACTTTGTGAATTTTTTTATGCAAAAAATAATGTTTATGAATGACGTTTCTTAAGAGGAGAGAGAGTACCTATTACCTACTGTAGCAATGTGATTTTTTAAAATTTATTTAAATTCACTGTCCACAATTATTTTAAGCCCTGTGACTTTTCAGCTAAGCTAACAAGGGAAGATAATATTTTCCACATTCTGAATAATCCTTCCGATGCTTAATGCGTTCAATAAATGATCAAAATAAATTGGAAGAAATCTAATCATACATGAGTTACAGCAACTAGGAGATAGGTACTTAAAAACAAATAATAGTTTTCGGTTGCAGAGCAAAGAGTTGAGCGGCAGCGAGTGTGGCGGCGGCGGGATGGGGCTGCGCGCGCCCGACTCTCTGCCCGGTCTCAACCACCACTACCCGCTCTGTCTTGACAGGTAAGCGTTGCCATGACCCTTCCTTTACTCTGAACTACAGTAGGTACTTACTACCTACGTCCTACTTTGTTTTGAAACGTATACGGGGCTATGACCTTTTCTTTATTGTGAAATACAGTAAGTAGGTAATTATCACCTACAGGTATGCATTACAATGATTCTTCCTTACCCCTTAACTATTATGACAGGTATGCTTTTTTACACACTGAACACATAAAGGCGCTTTTTAAAAATTTACTCAAATTAACTAGCAGTGGGCACAATAAGTACTTATAAGGTATTTAACTAAGGTGACGAATATGGCAACTCTGCCTCCAACCACATTTAGCCAGAAGTTACTAAAGAACAAGTGAGAAGTGGTTATGCATTTACAGGTTACAAGTCAAACTGTGTAACACAGTTGCTTAGTATAACGGACGGAGTATATCCAGTAATAGGTGTAACTTTGTATACCTCAACATGAACATATTCTATGGTGGCAAAGTAGTAGGTAATTTTTAATCTGTGCATTGGAAAGCGTCTACCAGCGTTCTTTCAGCAGACAGTGGTAGCTAAGAAACGGTATACTACGGTAGTGTGTTCTCTCAAGAACATTTTGAAAAAAAATATCCCAATTTAACCTGAAAAGTGTGATTTTTTTAAGCGAAAATTGTTTTTAATTTTTGTAATTTTTTTTTTCTATTCATTCCTAAATATTACTATTGAATGTGGTGGAGCAGATCTCCAGGCACGTGCGACATAATGGGTGTGTCTCGGCTAATCAACGAGACGAGTCCGAGTTCGTCGGACTCCTCGCCGTCGCCGGTGGAAGTGACGTCGTGCTACCGGCGGCTGGGCGCCGAGCGGGAGCGGCCCGAGCGCGAGCGAGGCGAGCGGCCCCCGCTCATGAAGCGGCTGGCGCTGGGGCTGAGCGGGGCGCTGCTGCAGCCCTCGGACGACGACTCCACCCCGCTAGTGACAGATACCCCCACCACGTGAGTACAATCGCGATCCTTCTCAGATCGTTGGCCTTGTGGAAGGTTTGCTCAAACTATCGCATCTGTCAGCAAGTCGTCACGCTATCGTAAATTTATTAAATTACTATAACCTTTCCCCGCCATTTCACACGCGTTAATTTCAGAGTTCCAGCGGGAATTCCGGAAAAAAATTGCGCTATGTTCTTCTCTGTATTTTTTATAACGTGTATGTAAAATTACATGATGATCAGTTAGGTGTGGAAGACAGACAGACTCAAATTCGCATTTATAATATAATACAATAATTAATCCATCGACGCAAATTTCGATGGGTAGGTATAAAGAGAAGAAACACTTTCAACACCTGGAGAATCATGTTTAATAAGTGCCTTCCATTGCAATAAAGAACAATATTTTATAGTTAAGCTCAAAACTCGTGGTGTTTTTTAAAGAGTTAATGTCAACCAAAAACACAACGATTTGGTTTCTCAATAAATCTAGCTCTATATGCATAGTGCATATAAAAGCGTAAAGTATCTCACTGAAATGATGTGACGAATACTCAAGTCACGTTTATGTTTCTCCGTTCCAGGCCCACGAACGTGCCTCTCTGCATGAACGGGTACATCAACGAGGCGTCGGAGGCGGAGGCGCGCACCCGCGCCAGTAACCGCGAGCCCGCGCCGCGCCGCCACGACGGGCGCGCCGACTGGGACGTGCGCCGGGACGACTCCAGGCACTGCGCCGCGTCGCACAGCGGGTGAGTCGCCCTGAGTGGCTGGTGGGGACACGCACAGCCTAATCCGCTGATTGGAGAGACCTGACACTTGGAGGGTGTGTTCTTTGGATGACGTAGGCATCCGATAAGAAAGGATTTATGAAATACAACCCCTAATGGATGGAAAGTGGTTGCAAAGTTTGTATGGAACAATTCCGCGGGAACTTTGAAAATTATTGCGGGTAAAACCGTGCGGGACAGTTAGTATTATAATAATTTAATAAATAATATATAAATAATAATATATAATTTTATGAACAACTAGTTGTGCCCCGCGGTTTCACCCGCGTTAATTTCAGAGTTCCCGCGGGAATTCCGGGATAGAAAGTACCCTGTGTGTTAATCTGATGTATAAGCTATATTATTGTAAAGTTTAATTTAAATTCATCCATCCATACATTCTTACAAACTTTCGCGTTTATAATATTAGTAGAATAAATTACAATGTTTCAGTTAAGCATAGTATGTTAAACATAGTGTGTTTTCAAATAATTTTCTTTACTGGCTTTCTTTCTTTCTTATATAATTATGATGACTGTGTCGACAGATCCCCGCTGGGCGCGGCGTCGGTTTCGTCGGGCGCGTCGTCGTGCGAGACGTCGGCCGCGTCCGGGAACAACAACCCGCGCCCCGAGCCCGAGCTGACGCACGCGCCCTGGTTCCAGGCCGGCATCCCCCGGGAGGTGAGCCTGGACACGTCACAATACACGACCCGTAATGAGCAGGCGCACCGAGCGAAGCTCACCGGGATCTTGACGATAAAGGTTGATCTCCCCCTCCTTAGCAATATCCAAC
Source organism: Zygaena filipendulae (assembly GCA_907165275.2). Lineage (NCBI taxonomy): Eukaryota > Metazoa > Arthropoda > Insecta > Lepidoptera > Zygaenidae > Zygaena > Zygaena filipendulae. The sequence continues at coordinate 197,273 of OU015657.1, forward strand.
GAGGTCGAGTAAAATAATGCTGTGAAGAACTGTGTCTATGTAATATCACTATCCTATGGGACTTTGGCGAGATTTAGGAGTGAAACGTAATTTTTATATTTTTGTTTTGGAAATTGGTTTGCTATTCATAATGTTTTGTAAATGTGATGGAGATATCACAATAGTGATCTATAGTGATAAACAGTGCGTGAAAATAGTGAAATAAGACAAGATGGTTCCCCGGGAAATTGTGGTTTTACAATACAACTTCTCACGAAGCATTTTTTATTGAGATTTATCTGTGACAAGTCGCTCCCAACATTTCTGGGAAATCATTAAAATGTATCTGATTCCTTTGCTCTTACCCGAACGTGGTTTTTTTCCAAAAAAAATGCAATAACTTTACTAAGTTAACATACCCATTTGGTAGATTTAAGATCTCACTGTGTACATTTAATTAAAATTCTTGTTTGTGTGTGTTTGTGCCAGATCGCGCTAGAAGTGCTGTCGCTGCAGCCGGTGGGTGCGTTCCTGGTGCGCGCGTCCACCACGCAGTTGGGCTGCCTGGCGCTGTCGGTGCGCGTGCCGGCCGCCTTCGCGCCCAGCGGCCTCGCGCACTACCTCATCCTGCGCACGCCCAAGGGCTACAAAATCAAGGTATTCGAGCACAAGAAGTGGAGTCGCCGAGTGGAGGTCGTGGTGAAGCCTAGCGTTTGCTCCTACAGCCACCGGCCGGCCGCCATCTTGTGTGCCTTGAGCAAACAATCTATTCTCGCGAAAGCACCAACTCACGGGGCAAACGTCATCGTAACTTTTTGATAACTTAAAAGGATTGTTTCTCAAAAAGAAAAAGGAACAATTGTAGGATCACTGTCTATCCGTCTTTCATAACACAGAGATCATAACCTACGTGAACTTGTTGTTGGTCTATAATTATGAAATTTGGCAAGAAGCGATGTTTTATATTGTTACAAAGGGAAAAATTTTAAAACGGTGTAAAAAGTGATTTTCTAAATCTTCAATTTCGGTCTTAATTTTTTGCCTAGTGCTTTTCTTACCCTATCGGGCCTATTAGCCATGTCACATTAATTGGCCTGAATTGAGATAGGAGATTGGAATGCGGTTGTATTTTCAATTCAAACACGTGACTCATACGCAATTTGAAATTGTTTTTTGTCCTGCAGGGCTTCACGAAGGAGTTCAGCTCCCTGAGCGCGCTGGTGACGCACCACAGCGTGATGCCGGAGCTGCTGCCGTGCCCGCTGCGGCTGCCGCGGCCCGCGCCCGCGCCCCGCGCGCCGCCCGCCGCCCCCGCCGCCCCCGCCGCACCGCGCCGCCTCGCCGACATGGACGCACTGCGCCCGCGCCCGGCGCCGGCGCCCGCGCCCGCGCCCGCGCACAAGCACGGCCTGTTCGCGCCGCTCGATGTGTAATGTTCCGCCCGGGACAGTCGGTAGGGAAACGAGGATTTTCGAGGAATCTCGTTAAAAAACGTGAACTGTGAAGTGACTACGAATAAACTACTCTTGTTACTTTGGACTAAAGTGAACAAATAAATAAAACTATTTTAGTTTTAGCTCGATTAAAACGTTTGTGCGCCCGGAGCGGCTATGTTATCTTTTGTTTTTCATTTTGGAATGTGACCTTCGATCTTTCTGAGAAGCTTTTGTAATGACGACTACTTAAATGTTTTTATGAAGTACTCATTAAGAAAAACTTGTATAAAAGGAAATCCCTGAAAGTAAAAATTTGATGAAAGTTTCTTTAAAAAGATTAAAGGGAAAAATGGTTTGAATTTTTTATCAAATTCATAACTCATGATGTAACAAATAATAATAACGATATCCTTTATGTGATAATTATTAAAGGTTAAGATTTATTATATTTTACAGAGCTCTCTGCTCTATACCTACATATTTAAAATGTAAAATGAGAAATTTAAGAGAGATATCGGACCCAAACATTGGCAGCGGCATATGAATATATTATTGTTTCATATGTGATACTAATCAAATTAAAGGAATAATATTGTGTAGTATATTTAAGAAGTCATTAAATTATTGTTTGTTGTCTAGTAAGCCATACAAAACGTGACGTAGGTACCTATACTATGATTGTAGCCACAATACATAATATGTTTTCATCGTCATTTTCGAAAGAAAATATTTTTCTACGAGTAAATTTATTATTTTATTTATTTATATTTGTTTAATTTCACATAATACTAATTATAACAAAAAACTGGTCTTAAACGGTGATTCAAAAAATCGTTTATATATCTTTTAGTATGGTCATCTATCTATATAATATGGTTATTATAAAAACCTGGTTGATATCTAACGCCACAATTAAGTTCAGGTTTAAAATAACTTTAAAATATACGTAATATAACTTCACTCATGTGAGGTTACATATTTTAAAGCTTTGCCTTGCCTTTTCCCCGTTAAAGTTTTGTGGACTCAAAGTCTATAAGTAGGTACATAAAAGTTTTCTGTATTCTTGCAGCTTATTAATGCGAAGCGATTGCGATGTTTTTCTTTTTAATTAAGCGACAATAAGAAAAGTGTTAACAATAGCTCAGTTCAAAGTGACTGAAGTTATTGATGTTGCAGGAGGATATCATCAAATTTCTCTATATAATTTCAGATAACTTAAATTACATTGACGACTGCGCGACGGAGAGTGCGAAGTTTGAAGACTTCGCTCTTTGGATGTATATTCGCATAGCGATGATTATTATATTGTGATAATTATGAACATAGCAAGTGTACGCAAATTATGTTACATAGAATATAGTAATTATTTTCTAATATTAATGTATAGTATTGTATGTATGATACGAATTTATTATATTTTTTTTATTATTGAATCATTTTGAAAGGTTTTATCATAATATTTTGAAAATAGAACCGTGTGATAAATCAATAATCACACTATTCTTTTGTGTTGGTAATTGTCTAGTCTTATTGAAATTTGTGCATCCATCTATGTATTACCAAATGCATGTTTATTCGAAAACCTTTGCTGTACAAAGTGGGCGTGAATAAACATCTTGAAAGTGAAAACTTAGTAATTATTAAATTTAGTAAAATATTATTTTAGGATAGTAAACATTTATTGGTGTGTAATATTTAATAAATATTGTTAACAAGTTGCCTTTTAGTGAGTACCTACTTGACTTTGGTAACGTAACCTAACGTAACAGAACCTCTATGATATTGTTGATTATCTGCGAGCGCAATAAAGTTAATAATTAATATGAAACACTAAGATGTGCATAGTATAATAACAAAATTGATTTATTGCTTATTTCGTAATTTTATAAACCATTGGGTCAAAAATGCCACATTGTTGGTTAAAAAAGCTCGCTGTTTATTCTTTTTTGAGCACCAGGCCATGGTACGCTGGCTTAATTAGTAGGTAATGTTTGGAAAGCGACCATCATAAAGTCAAATGGTACCTATTTCAGATGCTCTAGCAACCACCGCAAAAACGTAATGAATTATTGAAATTGACTGCAAAATCAGACAACATCTAAGATTCTTGAGTGGGAAATAAAATGTTTACTATAATTTGCTGTTCAAGTTAGAATAGATAAGTTGCTACGGACATACCGAGAGTAAGTGACAGGCATGGCTTTCAGACTACTTGTTCAATGTAGCTTTTTTGACTCCAAGAACATTCCATAACATCAATTTGCTTTCTACATTTTATGGCACTTATATTTTTGTGGATATCACTAAATAATGTTATATTATTATGTAGATGTTATGACGCGATCAATGTTGACTGTTAAATACTGCCTTAGAAAGAGAAACTGCGTTCGCATGTAACAATTAGGTAGGTATAGCATCGTAACGTTACGCAATATCACTAGATGTAGAACTATTGTCTGTTGATGTTTCATATAGATGCGTCGGCGCTGACTGAAATTGATATTTCCCTTTTTTAATGAATTTGTGGTTATTAGATAGATACTTAAGTACTGTCTTTTTTATTTTAAAGTTGACCCCGAGAACAATGCTCTTGAAGTCTTTTTCTTTAGTAGATGTTAAATACAAATTAAAGTACCTATTTAGAATAACTTTTTTAATATCCACGTTGTACTATTGTCGTTTACATTTTACTGAGCTCTTGGCATATAACAAAGGAATCACCTCAAGAAATAAGAAATGCATTTGATAGGTACATAAAATAAACCACTCTGAAACTTTTATATCCATTCACAAAAAAGGAATCCCGAAAAAATTAATGACGGTTCGATATTTTCAATTCTCACCAAAAATTTCTTGTATGTTCACAACTTATCTATAGAAATCGTTATGAACAAAAATTTTTGTGTGATTTTACCTATCTTACAGAAAATTCATTATAGTAAAAATGTGTTGTTCTTTTATACTAATGTTATAAAGAGATAATGTTTGTGATTTTGTGAACTGTGAGTTTTTGAACTGTGAGTTTGTGATGTTGTAGGGGGTAGTTAATCTCTGGATCTACTGAATCGATTGTAGAAATTCTTCCGCTTATCCTGAGTGACATAGGGTAGGTACTTTTATCCCAAAATTCCCACGAAAACTCCGAAATTGCCGCAGGTGAAACCGCGGAGAACAGCTAGTATTGTATAATAATACATTGAATTTGAGTAATCTCGGTTTGTTATCTTTAAAAGTATTTTAGTCATTTGTCGGAGGGGACACGTACCCTTTGCCCCCTGGATCCGTGTCTGATTATTTCAAGGAGTACGAATCAGTTTTTTCGGCGTCGACGTGATAAAAATCTATTAAAATCTGCGTCGTTATATTTAATTTAATCGGATAATATTAAAAATACTTATAATAATACAATATTGCCATATTATAAAATAATTTTTTAATCTTATTTAAGTAGAAATTTGTATAAGTATATACATTTCTATATTTTTTACATTTGAAGGAATTTAACGAAGTTATATTACGAACCTTACTGAAAATGTATGTTTATTGCAACAACAGTGATTTGAAAACTGTCACCTTTTATATTTATGTATTATCATACCTAGCCAGGGATCACAACTGTCTTGTCGTCGTTGCTATCATTCTATTCATATTCAACTACTCATTCATTCATACTATCATTATCTTTCCATATTATGTCTTGTATCGTATAATTTTGTAGTCACCTACCTATACCTACATATAAATCAGCTCATAATTTATTCAATACAAAAGTTAAATAAATGAAAGAAGTAAAGTTTTCATGCGTATTATTTAACGTAGACGAGTAAGCGATCAACAATAGTTATAGTTAAATATAAGTACAACTTCGTCAGATCTTCATAGCCAATATATTCTATTTCTGCGGTTTCACCCGCATGGATTTCAGTATCCTACTCTTTGCTACGTAATAATAGTATCCTACGCGCCTAACTCAATACGAGTTTTTGCTTCCGATCACTGGCATTTTTTTTTAATAGGTTCATTAGTTTCAGTGATTTATTTATCCTCTAAAAATTCTATCACATTTACCTGGGAATGATAAAATAAGAAACGACTCTGAGATTTTCATAACACGTACCTAAGTGCCATCTAGTAGCGATGTGAAAAACCAAATAGAGATGTGATAAAGGTAGAGAACAGTTATTATAGGAACCTATGTAGGCCGCTGCACTCAGCAATCCAAGGAGTTTTAAGGTTAAGTATACAGATAGAGCCACTTATACGTAAATACATTGTACACTTACTAAATCAATTATCATGAAACTGCATACATTGTCATGGATACAGATATAAAGTACTTTTCTCCTTGAATTCCCGAGGGAGCTCCGAAATTAACACGGGTGAAAAAGACAAAAAAGGGTGCAAACCATAAGGAACAACTAGTACCTACTAAACAAAATAAAATAAAAACTGGGTACGTGAGTGCGTACTCAGCGAGTTGTCTGTGAGAAGGGTTCGTGGTGGGTCATGTTGGCTTAGTGCCATTGTCGGGGAACCGCGGCTTTTAAACTGAAGAATGGTTGCCCAGCGCGACCCGGCCCGGACAATACATTTATACAGCTCTTATATCTCAACTTGATGTTCGAGACGCCGCTATAACATCTTCATTCCACCCACAGAACAGACAGAAGAAACCATCTCAGTTTAGTATGAAAACTAGTGTCGCCGGGTGATTTTCGTACTTACATAAAATTATTCATCACGCACAAAAATCTTTATTAACATAACGAAATGTGGTTATAGGTTTTCATCTGGTCACTGTTTTCAAAATTCGTGGTTTTGGGAATAAATTGTGGGAAATCTACTTGAAATGCCAGCAAAGGCAGTTTTGGGAAAGTTAGAGCATTTGTTCTAACTTCCTTTGCAACCGTGGCGCGCCTGCCCCGCCTCCATGACCTCTCTAGTCAATTGGCTATTTTCTCTGTGAATCCACCTGTCTTCAGTACAGCGCGGCGGTCGGACTCACACAATAACTCCGCTCCGCTGTTGTTGTCGGATAAAGATGTGTTGTTTGTGCATTGTGTCGAGTATTTGTATGCAACTTTAAAACACAAAGCCTACAGGTGCTATGGCTCAGTGAATATTCTATTTGAAGAATCGCTGAGACAATTCCGAAGTTTGCTAATGTTACTTTAAATACACGCTGGCATATTTTGAATGGAAACAGAGACAATTTTGTGGGGCAAACATTTTCATTTTTATATTATTTTATTTTCTATACTAATAAAGAAACTTATGTAAAATTAGCTGTTCCCTGCGGTTTCACCCTCGTTAATTTCGGGATTCCAGCGGGAGTTCCGGGATAAAAACTACCCTATACGTCCTTTTTTGTACCCCTGACAACGGGTACCCATACAAAATTTAATTATGATCAATGTAGTAATGGTGTGAAAAGGTAAAAAACAGACAGAGTTTCTTTCGCATTTATAACTTTATTTGAAACTTCCTATATCCGATGTTTTAATCGGTTTACTAATTCCAAAGATTACCTCAACGTACAATAAACTTCTTCATATTAATGTAGAAGTGAAAATGACTGGTCCATTGCCAAACGTGAAATCAAAATTACTGAAATCATATTGGTAGCAACGCGTTGGTCAAATATGTAGTTAAAAATGTTAACGAAAGTATAAGAGGTCAATGTGACCTGAAATGGTTTGTGTCTCCCTTTTGCTCTGCGAACTTGGCTGACACACTGTCATGTGTGGATCGAATTAGATTGTAGCTAGCGTACTTTAATTAGAGCAAGGCGAACTAAATCGATTGCTGTCGATGCCTGAGAACGGGCGGCGACGTGCGGCCACTAAGATGAGTATTTTGAATTGAACCCATACGGTTACATAGATCGGGGGAACTCTAGTCTCCGTGGAAACAACAGTCTCCTTGGTAACTCCTGGAAAGGTACTCGGGCACATGAAAACAATTTCATTACTGTATTATTATCAGCCGGAATCGTTCAACGGTGAGTGTGAGCAGAGCCTTATTGTGCGTAAATTAGCTTATAACTTTCTGTATTTCTGGTCGTCAACTTCTTACGTTTTATTTAATAAACAAACTTTTTTTTCCGGTTTGTTAATTACACTTGAAGGTATTTCCTCATTGCTAAATGCTCAAGAATACTTCCAACTGGTTGAAGACCTATACAATACACAAGCAGTTTCCTTACACCGAGATGGACACAGTCAATTACCGAATCCCCACCACAGAGAAAAAAATATTTAAGTCGAGCGGCAATGTAACCGGGGCAGACGCGTCACATTTATGAGCAAAATATGTTCAGACAGTCCCAGAATTGTCTTTACTGGCATTCCTAATATGTTTTCCATAATATTTAACGCATAGCCAACTTCGATACATTTCGTTACGTCAATCAATTGACGTGTGCGTGACGAGTAGCTTGTGTGCGTAAATCATACCATGATACTATTATTCTGTTTCCACACCAAACGCAGATGTCCCTTCTATCCGTTCTGTGATATCTGCAGATAAAATAACATCATAGTGATGCCTAATTTAAATTTACGACCAGATTTGGGAAGAACTTCTGACAATAGGATGATTTAAACAATGAGGATGCGACGCACTAACGAGGCACTGAGCCGGAGCCGGGTCCCCGAGGAATGGAATCATTCTGTTCAGATTAATTGGGGGACAACCGCTCTGCTCTCCCCCCTCCCCGCTCCCCTCCCTGCGACGTGCGAAGGCACGAACGAAGCAGTGGAGGTGTGGGCAGAGGTGAGCGGTATGGACTAGGGATGGGATATTATTTAAATAATATAGCAGTCATGCGATTTGATGTTGCTATGAGCTTTGATAAACACTTCCAGCTTGCTACGATTACGTTAAGTTACGATTATTATAATTTATATCCGTAATATCTGAAAAATAGGACCAAAAACTAAGGTTCCAATGGGCGTAAATCTTTATCGCGATATTATAATAAAAAACGCCTTTAGTCGTGGGACTCTCTTTAGGAACAAAGTTTCCCCACCACATTGAAAATATTACTAACTTATATTTTTCAGTAGGTACTGCACATATTTTCTGCAGCTTCCATTTCCCGAATCTCTATCAAAAAATTGCAATAATTAGACTAACTCACGCCAAAAAAGTCGTATTGTATTAACACAATGACAAAAAAAGGATGGCGGCCAACGCTTGACTCAAGTTGCACGGAAGAGTAATAACGTCCAAGTATTCAAGTATAGTAAGTAGTAGTAATAAATAAGTATCTAGTACGTTTATTAGTGTGTATTCGCTCAAGATGTGAAACTTATAAAAAAACAACAAAAAGTTCCTAGAGAAACCGTGAGGTTTGAACCGACGCGACGCGGTGACCAAGCAGTTACTAGTCGCTAATTATAACAAACCGGTTAATATTAACGCGAGTGCTAACGTAGATGCATTAGCTAATAATTAGCATTAGCTAATAATTGCATCCCTGAGGGCGGGGCGAGGCGGGGTGAAGGGGACTGTAGGTGCTAGCACGTGGGCGGGAATTAGTGAGATAACGCGTTGATTTATCGCTACGAATTATGTATAGCCTCGCCATTTATAAGGGCGATCTAATGCAATCAGGTGTTGTATTCACTATTTAGGGCTTCCGTTAGGTCAACACTAGCGGTCATTTTGTTCGCTGTACTCTAAACTAAAATAATATTATCAAACCTAAATAAAATCGAAGTAACCGCCTCCTATTGATCGCCGTTTGTCCCATTTGATTTGAGGGGACGATTGAACGGATCTTTATAAAATTTGATAGATGATTTATTAACTCTAACGTTAAGAACTTTTCGCCTCGGAAAAATGGTTTCCAAAGAAATTGGGAAAACTAACGCAGAAACCAAAGGTCACAGCTTATTAAACTAAAGTTTTTTGCGAAATATCATTTAGAAATAATTTTTAATTATTTGACACACTTCGTGGAAGATTAATTATTATTGATTTATGCAAAATGTTTTTGTGTACAATTTGTTTGAGTGTTCAGTAGCGTGGGTGCGGTTGGGTTCAGTTGCCATGAGACAGTGTTTTTTAACGTGTGGGTCGCGAAATAAATTCAATAAAGTTTAAAAATATATACCGGATAGCAGATTGTATAGACTGAATATTTGCAACGTAAACAAATAGGTAAGTACATGAAAAAAGGCAGGGGTCACGAGACAATATTATGTTTTTCATACTAAAGGGGTCGTGCAATATTAAAGCAGGTCGTGTCATGAAAAAGGTTGAAAAACTTTGCCATAAGAGACGCAAATTTACGTTTACAAATCAACGAACATACCTTATTATTAAGATATTTGCGTGATAGTTTGTGTGTTAGGCACTTACTCATTTTGTTCTTGGCTACTAATTTTGCTTTTTATGATAATTTATGACTGTATAAATTTCGTGTCACGTTCTTTGTCCTCGATGAAATCCTAAACTAATAAACCAATTTCAATGGAACTGTGTGTGTGTCTTAGTTGATCTAACTTGAGAGGTAGGATACTTGTATCACGGAATTTACGCGGGAATTCCGAAACTCACGCGCACGCGGGGCAGGGTTAATAGCTTTATAAATAGGTTTCTTTGTAAAAAACTCAATTTTATATAGGTCCTATATGACTCGTACTTAAACTAGGGCACTAAAGCAGCGGGGCTGGCTCTTTGCTTTGGCAACATAAAATAATTTGAAGCTTGTAGCGGATGCAATAGGTTTTATTGCCAACTACGGTATACGCCAGACAGTTGTTCCGAAAAAGTCTAGTTGTAGGTATAAAATTAAGTTTAAACAAACATTCACATTTCGCGCCCCGCTAAGCTATGATCTATTTGTTGCCTCGTACCTAATTAGACAAAGACATTTCCTTGAAAACTTATAATATCAATGTATAATACTAACGAATTAATATGGTATAGTGAGTAGGTATAAATAATGAATAAACATTATAATATCTAAAATATATTATTAAAAGGAGTCCCTTTGAATTGTACTTATAGTTAAGATGTATAATACTTATATGAATTTGAGGAATCCCCCTGACTTATTTTACCTATCTTCAGAATTATCGTACAGTTCGGAATTAATTCATATAGTGATACAGTACCATACTAGGTAGGTATGTAAAGTTATAATTATGTAGGTACATAATTCAGCCTCACTGAGCATCGAACCCTGGACCTTTTAATTATAGATGGACGTGGTGAAGCATCAATCTGCTTGTCAGTTCCTGGTCTCATATTCATACAAATTGGAGAGCAAAGTAACGAATAGGAGTGTGCAAATTATATTTAAGTAGGTATATAATATTTTACAGCTCAAGGTTTATAGGGTTTTTTGTTAATGGGAATGTTGACAATTTTTTTAGCCCGTCTTGTAGATTAGTAAAAAATATTGGACACGTATTTTTTTCTTTTTTTACGTCATTAAAAAATAACGGCAACACATTGAGTTGAAATTTCGCGTGACGTCACTATTCGGTTTGTATGGCGGTTTTAGTGGTTCGTGACGTCACGACCCCCCCACCCTAAACTTTATTGCGCTCTATCGCTGTATATTTTAATTTATTTGAAAAAGCAAAAAATACGTGTCTATTGTTTTTTTTGATTTTCTAACTGACGGACTAATTAGAATTTTGATTTTCAAAAGTGTTTGGCGTGGAGCATAGTCCGTTTTCCGTAGCTGACCTCTGGAAGGAGACGAGTGTTCCGCTGAGCTAATTACGAATTTTCAACGATCGTGGAATGAAAAACTTCCACTTCCACCGGCGCTGCAGACTTCCCAGCTAGGCGTTTATTATACCTATTGTCTTTGGTAAAAACATCTTATGTTTTATGAGTAGAAAAGAAACTTCTCTATCCATTCGGTGGAAATGAAATTATGATAGAGTGTTTTTAATTTTTTAACTTCTTCCTCTTACTTCAACTTTATATTTAGACTAGCTGTTCCCTGCGGTTTCGTCCGATATTATTTACGAGTTTCCGCGAGAATTCCGGGATAAAAAGTATCCTTTATCCTTTTTTGCACCCTTGATAAACGTATAAATATACCTATACAAAATTTCATGGTGATCAATTGAAGCGTGCTTTCACGCAATAATTTTAACAAACAAACAAACTCACATTCTCATTTATAACGGTGAAGATGAAGATGTGCAGGTGGGTATCCGCGGGTACACAGCTAGTAAAGGATACGTTATTTCGAGTGTATAATATGAAAATATTTGGTTTGATTCTCAATAAAATTGCACGCTTGGGCGAGGGACAAAGCGTGGGTTCCACGCTTGTTCCTTTTGTGCTCGTTCATTGCGGAATTTAGCGCTATTTGACTACAACTGGCTATTACCGAAAAATATGGCGTTGCTAGCGCGAGTATTATAGTGATTTGTACAATAATTAAATAATAATAACCATCTTAAGCTTTTATAAGTCATCTTCTACCTATAATTACATGTCAAGTTTTAAAGTAGGAATTTTTCGTGATATGCGTAGAAATAATTAACGACCGGTTTGGCGCAGTAGGTCACCATGCCTGCTCGCTAATCAACAGGTTCGGGTTCGATTCCCGGTGAGGTGGATTTTGTGCGATGGACACAGGGTTCCAATTTTCATTTCTTATAGCTCAGTGTAGGATCAAGTAAAGCTGTGTGTTGTGAAGTGTTATTATTACTTGTAAACCCCGGGTTGCAAGTGATCCCAATGTAGAGCAAATGAGAATCTTGTGATCAGATAATGGATTAAACGGGATCGAACGTTTATATATGGACACAGATAAGCAATAACATGTTAACCCACAAAATTAAGTTATTGATTCAGAAAGATTTATTGAGAGTTAGGGAACGTTTTTTAATTTTGTGTTTACCTTGCTACATTGCTTAAATATGCAACTAAATATTGAACATAAAAAATGTTGATACAAAATGGCGCTCCTACTTTTAAAACACGATTTACTCAAAATTTCTCCAGTGTGGGTTAACACACTATTGCTTATCTATGTCCATATTTGATCTTATTAGTAAACATTTTGACATATTGCTCTTTTTTAATACCTAAGTATTTCTCATGTGAGCACGCAAAATATAAAGTTTCGTGTATCACAGCTGCCAGATTATTTTCAGCCACCGACATCCAACCGTATCGAGGCGAGTCGATAGGACGGATCGAAAACAAAGTTTAAATATCGGCGTCGAACACCCACTCCACTGTACCAGGCCTGGAGTGGTCTGGCGTCGCTCCAAACTTCCCCCGAAATCTATGACAGTATGCAAATAAATAGTGCACAGTAAAGTTGTAGTTATTTGCGAAATAAAAAAAAACATTGATAGTGAGAGCTGGTGTTTTAGGACATAGATGGAGCTTGATTTGCTTCCTGAACAAGTTTCTAGGTGTTGGTAAAGTTATAATAAACGCGCTGTGAGTTTGTAATTGTACGTATAATGAATGTCAAAATAATTGAAACTGATCAAAAAAATTATTTGCACTAGTGTAAGCACTAAGTAGATGACTCTACCTATAAGCTTCGACTCTACAAACTCTACAAATTAGTAAAAAAAAATTTGGTGGAAAACCCTACGGATGATATATTTCTGCTTCTCTTTTACTTTGTATGTTCTCAAAAAGATTTAGTTATCGTTGAATTTCAAATGAGAATCCAGTTTTTACAAAACTATCGCGTTATATTCAGAACTCAACAGTCTCCGAGCCCCGTCGTGTACCTACTGACGTTATTGGAACATCGGCGATTAAATTCTTATAGCTAAAAAGTGGATACTTCTACGTAGGCGTATCGTGTGAGGCTCATTTGGAATTTTTAACGTAGATTCTTCCGCGACACTTCGGGAAAAGAAACATAACAGAAACCCAAAATAAAAACAACATAGAAATCAGTCAGGTCAGGACCGCTAGTATTTTTCGTTGCACGAAGTACGAAAACAAGCAATCAGATGAGAAGTGTTTATTATGTTACCATTATTATGTGATTCAATTTCCATCTATTTATAAATGTCAACCACGACAATTGAAAATTATAAAGATACCCATTGCGCTTCGCTCAACCGTCAAGTGGACGCTGACAAATAATAAGTTTTTGATATAGAACGCTTTGTTAAGAGTTACATATAGAAAGTTTTTTTAATAATGTGCTTACATTACTAAAATGTTTATAATATTTACATAAAAAAATGTTGACAAAAAATGGCGCTATAATTTTAAAACAAGATTTACTCAAAATTTCTTCAGTGTGTGTTAAAACACTATTGCTTATCTATGTCCAAGTATTACTGATAAATCACATTCTGACGACGATTGTACTCTATTTATACGTAAATCCACATATTTATCACCAGCTGCTACAGTATTTACATAGTTAACGACTCGTGTTTGCAGCAAGCTTCGAAGTTGCGTGCACGGCGCAGACCCAATTAAAGCTATTAGCTATATCTCATCAATTTTTAATCTGTGAGGTAAATATTATTATCTAAATATTATTATACATTCAGAAGAAACAGGTAAAGTCGAAAACTGAAAAAAAAACCTAATAACTTCCCACAATTCGATCGATGTTGCCACAAAATATAGCGAGCGAGCTCCTTGCACTTACACAGAGGGTGGAACTAACGAGATCAACTGCATGCAGCGCTGCATTACCGCGGGCGCAGCGCTGCAGCGCCGCCGCTACCACCGAGCGTCTGAGTGCATACGATCTAAAGACACAAAGGGATAATAAATGGAAACCGCTCTATATTAGCTAAAGACGAACATAATATTGTATTATGTAATAAATGAAGTCTTAGTCATACATAATACAATTTTGTAGCTATCCAAGAAATTAATTACTCCTGGTTTTACTGGCGTTAATTTTTAATTCTACATACAAACTTTGAACTCTAAGTTCCCGACCAGTCGATGATTTCAATTTTGTTCAAAACCTTTTCCAAGAAAGCATTTCTTACGCTTTCACGCCTTAACGGTTCAAACAATCATCATGAAATTTTGTATACAGGACGTCGGGGCTATAGAAAAGGATGTAGGATATTTTTTATTATGGAATTCGCGCGGAAACTCTAAATGGGGAACGGCTAGTCTAGGCTAGTAAATCCAACATACTACTTAGCTTTTGCTCATGTTTCCTATTAAGCTAGTCAATAAACAATTCAACAGCGCGATTCTGGTCTCCTTAGCGTAACGTCGCAGTGATGGCGGCTGGCGGCTGGCGGCTGCATCTTGCATGCGGAGCGCGGGGCAACTCGCGCCAACATGATTACAGCGGGCGGATGCAGGGCTCCGTCAAGTTAGATTGTGTCCGGGCGTGCCGGAGCGGGCGGGTGCAAGTTAGATGACGCGCGGGCCCGCGGGGCGCGGCTCTGCGCTTCGACATGGACGGGGGCGGCGAGCGCGCACTGATGAGCGGAGCGGGAGCAGAAGCGGAAGCAGGAGCGGGACTGTGGTGATGATAGTAGAAGACTTATTCGTTATGTACTTTCGCATATAATGCATTTAGCCAATTTCAAGTAAAAAAAAATTAAAGTTTATGAGCGTCGTTGTAGGTAACTTTGGTGCTATAGTTTGCAAAATCTTTCTCGGAGCTATTGGATGACACCAAAGAAATCAAGTCGACATTCTTATCCTATAAAACATCATAAAAAAAGTGTGGTGTCGTGGGACACCGGATAGGAACGAAGTTCCTTATTATTAAAATATTAATTTTAGGTTCTATTTGAGGTATAAAGAAAATAATTATTCCGGTTTAAATTTTTTTAATGTTTTCTTTTTATTAAAAATAAATAAAAAACCCTGCTATTGCTATTGGGACTGTTGTTGTGTTATTAATAAACCGAATTTCATACTTGGCATTAGTGTATGTAATAATTACCGTTCTTATTTTTCAAAGTAACATTTCGAAATTATGTACCTAATAATATGTTTATTTTTCACCATTTCACTACTATTCACTAGAGGGCGACACTGATTAACAAACACACAATTATAGATTTCACTGTACTACTTTATTTATCCGCACTATATAGGTATAACACACAACAACAAAACATTTCGAAGCATTTCAATTATTGATGGGCGGTGAACGAAACCATAGCTCGAATATTTAAAGCACAGCGCCATCTATTGGCGTGTAGCATAACTATCGGATAATGAAGCGAAATGAACGTAAACATTCCGCCCACCAAGGACTTGTCCTTAAAACAAAAATAAAAAATACAAAATCTTTACGATTAGTTTAACTTATTGATTCAAACAAAGAAAGTAACGAAAACATTTACTATAAGATTACCTTATTGATTTAAAGCAAAAAATTAACAAAACTCTTTACCACCAGATTTAAACAAAAGAAATCAACAAAATCTTTACTATAAGATTAACTCATTAATTTACACAAAAACATACAGTCGAATCGTGACTAAAATTAAAAGAAACACCGCCCACCGTGACAACTCGTACGAAATTTCATTTAGGAAGGATACAGAGCTTGTTAACGGGACGTTTTAACAAATTGTCTCTACATTTTATGGTTACAACACGTGTGATGTCATCTGTTCCAGGATGTTTCTCTTCAACCTTGCCTAAAATCCATTTAGCGGGAGGCAAATTGTCCTCTTTTACAATGACTATATCGCCAACATTGGGCTCAGCCCTTTTCGTGTTCCATTTATATCTCTGATTTAAACTTACGATGTACTCTTTTGACCATCTTTTCCAAAAGTCATTCACCATTCTTAATGTGAGTCTCCATCTCTCTAGACCGTTTACGTTATACTTGGACTGATCTTCGTCAGGGACGTTTATGAGCGGCTCTCCGACCAAGAAGTGACCTGGTGTCAGTGGGAGGGGATCGTTGGGATCATCACTGAGTGTGGTAAGCGGACGTGAGTTTAGGCACGCTTCGATCTGAGTGAGGACTGTGGCTAACTCCTCGTAAGTCAAAGTGCTGTCACCGATGACTCGTCTTAAATGTGACTTCATGGACTTGACTCCTGCTTCCCATAACCCCCCGAAGTTAGGCGCGTGAGGTGGGATGAAGTGCCACGTTGTTCCTTCTAAGGTGAGAATTTCTGCTATCTGCGCTGGTAACTCTGACTTAGCTGAATCAAACATTTCACGTAACTGTTTGTCAGCGCCAACGAAATTAGTGCCATTGTCACTATACAAATCCTGACAATGACCTCTTCTAGCTGTGAAGCGTCTGAATGCTGCAATGAAGCCTCTCGAAGTCAGATCTGACACTGCTTCGAGGTGTATTGCACGCGTCACCATGCACACAAATATGCAAACGTAGCCCTTGTATGACTTCGATCCTCTACCGGGTGAAAAGCGTATGTTAATCGGTCCGGCGTAATCGACTCCTGTTGATTTAAACGGTTTGCTAGGTTTAAGTCTTGCCTCAGGTAATTGACCCATGAGTGGATTATGCTTAGTTCTCGAATACCGCAAGCACGTGATGCATTCTTTGTAGAATCGTTTTACCTGATCTCTAGCTCGTACTATCCAGTATTTAGTTCTCAGGACATTCAACATTAATTGAGGGCCACCATGGAGTGTTTTTTCATGAGCATCCGCAATTAAAAGTCTAGTAAGATGATACTTAGCAGGCACAATTATCGGATGTTTTGTATCGTACCCAACATTTGCCAAATTTATGCGACCACCCACTCTTAAAACCCCATTTTCATCAAGAATTGGGCAAAGAGTGTTTAACACACTTCGCTTGGGAACATTGCCTTGATTTCTTAGCTGCTTTATCTCCTCGTTGTACTCAAGTTCCTGGGCCATCTTGATGCACTGGAGTAAAGTTTGATTTGCTTCCTTCGTGGTTACAAACGTTGGCAATTTTTGACGTTCGCTTTCTGGTAATTTTAAATTCAAAAACCTCCGACAGTACGACAGTATTCTGAGCATCTTGGGTAAGGATGAATACTTGGTCCAAGGAAATTCATCCTCTCCTTTTGTTACAGTCGCCAGAGATTTAATTGCTCGTTCCTCTTCATGTGTGATGAAGTTTTGTTCTGCTGTCTCTATTGTTGGCAGTGACAACCATTCTGGACCGTTCCACCAGATTGACTTTTGGATTTCCGCAGGCTTCAATCCACGCGAAGCACAGTCCGCTGGGTTAGTGCTTGTTGACACGTATCTCCACTGATCGACATCCAATATCGTGAGTATGGTTGACACTCGATTGCTAACGAAAGTGTTCCAACGACTTGGAAGGCCTTTCAGCCAAGCTAAGACAACTGTTGAATCGGTCCAAGCGTACAGATTTTCCTTGGGAACCGTCATTACTTGTGATACTTCAGATATCAATTTGGCTGCCAAGGTCGCTCCGCAGAGCTCTAGCCTTGGTATGCTTATCTCTTTTTCGATTGGTGCTACTCTTGTCTTCGCTGACAGTATGCTTACGTGAACATTGTTGTGCTCATCAATTATTCGAGCATATACTACTGCAGCGAAAGCTGCTCGTGAAGCATCTGAAAAGGCGTGTAACTCAATTGTGCTGGTTCGCGTTGAGTGAATCCATCTCGGCAATACTATGTTCTTCACTTGAAGCAAGCTTTCTCTAAACTTCAGCCACTCGTGTAATAGCTCGTTTGGTAA
This sequence comes from Zygaena filipendulae, assembly GCA_907165275.2. Lineage (NCBI taxonomy): Eukaryota > Metazoa > Arthropoda > Insecta > Lepidoptera > Zygaenidae > Zygaena > Zygaena filipendulae. Next base: position 215,308 of record OU015657.1, read on the forward strand.
ATCATCGTCCCAAGACAGTCTTGCTTTCCAGAGGTTCTGGATGAACACCTTGGCTATAACTACGACTGGTGCGATCCAGCCCATCGGGTCGTAAAGTCTCGCGATATCCGAAAGAACGTGTCTTTTAGTGACAGGGTATTTAACTTCAGGCAGATTGATGGAATACTCAAACTTATCCGTTTCTCTGTTCCAGCCTATCCCGAGAACTTTTACCATATTATCTGCTTTTATAGGGATTGTTTGCTCTTCCTTGTGATTAGCCTTGCCGACATAATTTAACAAAGCTTTGCTACTACTACTCCATTTTTGGAGTTGGAACCCTCCTAATTTCATTAGCGCATTCATTTCTTCGTAAATAATCTCTCCTTCTTTTTCATTTTCACATCCTGTCATTAAATCGTCAACGTAATAGTCAGTTTTTGTTATTCTCGCAGCCACTGGATGCTTTGATTGTTCTATTTCAGCTAGTTTTTGTAGTGACTTTACTGCAAGATACGGCGCACACGCAGTTCCGAAGGTAAGAGTGAGTAATTTATAATGCTGGAGTGGTTTGTCTGCAGTAGGTCGCCAAAGGATTCGTTGAAAGTTTGTATCTTCTTCTCTGACTCGCACTTGACGGTACATTTTAACTAAATCGGCCACTACAGCAATTGGATGTGTTCTCCACCTCATCAAAATGTGTCGCAGATCTTGCTGCAATTTGGGTCCGACGAGAAGATCATCATTAAGAGACACATTGTTTACCCCCTTGCACGAGGCGTCAAAAACCACGCGTAGTTTTGTTGTCTCTTTGTCATCCCTCACCACGGCATGATGAGGAAGATAAACTGCCTTTGAATAATTGACTTCACTCTGATCATCTATGAGTCGCATGTGATCTAGGTCCACATACTCTTGAAGTACCTTCTGATAGTCGGTGTGGAGTTTAGGGTTTCTTGCAAATTTTCTTTCGAGTTGTTGATATCTCTTCTCTGCTATCTCTCTCATTCTGCCATACTGGCACTCCGGATCTTCCTTCTCGAAAGGTAATTTGACCACGAACCGTCCTTCTTTAGTTCTAGTAGTTGTTAGATCAAAAATTTCTTCACACTTTATTTCGTTTTTTGTGAGCTTCTTTTCAATTTGATTTGGTTCATCTTCTAACTCCCAGAACATTTTAAGTAGATGATCGTCCTTGACGTGAACGTGTAACGTGATCCTTTTATCACTCTTTGAAGTTGATTCCTGAAGACCTCTCCCTGATATGATCCATCCGAACATGGTATCTTGGGTCATGAGACTCTCTTTAGGGTGTTTGATTAGTCCAGGCAACAATATCTGACTATATACTTCAGATCCAAGAAGAATATCGATTCGACCTGGTGATGTAAACTCTGGATCAGCCAGTGGTAGATTCTCAAGATCTGGCCAATCAGGTTTCTCAATATTACTTGTAGGAAGAAGCGTCGGAAAAGACCTTAACACGTATGCTTCTACTTGGATTGAAGACTCTGGAGAGTGGCGTGATTGCATTGATACTAACGCCACATGCTTGACTCTAATATCGCCCTCTCCCAGACCTGACACCCAAGCGTTTACAGGGGTGCGTTTGAGTCCAAGTAGCTGAACGGTCGCTTCCGTCACGAATGATGCTTGCGAGCATTGGTCAAGTAATGCCCGTATGATGAAGTTGCAGCTATTCTTAGCGGCTGCTTTCACGACAGCAGTAGGCAGCAAAACTTCTGCCGACTTGCTGTCTCCCTTTGAAAAGTTGACGACAATTTTCTTTTCGGGTGATAATGACTCCGCTGGCGGTGATTGAGGTTTCTCCTCTGAAGGTGATTGTGTGTTTGTGATCTCTACATTGCTGTTGTGCCCTTGATTTGACCCCTTCTCAACATGCAACAGTGAATGATGTCGTCTGCCACATCTGCGACAGCAGGCTGCTTGATGACATCTCTTGACGGAATGCATTGGTGATAGACAATTGAAACATAATCTCGCATTTTGCACATGCTCTTGTCTCTCTCGAGGAGTTTGAAGTCCGAATTTTCTGCACTGGAATAGCAAATGCGGGCCGTTGCACATAGAGCAGCTAATTTCTTGTTTGCTTTGTCCATCGACCACAGCTGTGTGAAATGTCTTGTTGTTAATCTTAACAGCTGGTTGACTAGTTTTTGCTGTACCTCGCTTTGCGTCTACCATTTCTAGTGCTCTGAATCGGGATTCTAGGAACTCTACCAGTTGTTCCCATGAAGGTAAATCCTCGGACAATAATTGGCTCTGCTGGATTTCCCACTGTCTATGAGACTCTGTATCCACTCTTGATATGACCAGATATATGATTATGGCATCCCAAGACTGAGTCTCCACTCCCAGATTGTTCAACGCCTTCAGGCAAGATGATGTAGTATCGAGCAATTGTTTGATGGAGCTTGCAGATTCGGTGGTAATCTGGCGCTGAGAGAAGAGAATCTTTAAAATGGCGTTACAGTTGTACTTTTTATTGTTGTATCTCTTAGTCAGTTGCTTCCAGGCTTCTTCGTAATTGGATTCAGTTGTTGAAAGGTTACGCAGTACGTTTTCGGGTTCTCCTCTTAAACTACTCTTTAAGTAGTGGAGTTTTTGCACTCCGTTTAAACGCTTATTGTTGTGAATCAGAGATACAAACATGTCGTAAAATGTCTGCCACTCGTTATACTTGCCACTAAAAGTAGGCAACTGAATCCTTGGCAGCTTGACTTCGCACATGTTAGATGTACTCATAACAGACAACGCTTCCGGTTGGTCGTTCAACGTAATAGATTCACACTTATCTTTTAGTGAGCATTTGTATTGTGTATAAGTTTCTTCGAATTGTTCATACACTTCATTCACGAAGTATGGCAACTTTTCTTTGTCCGCCCTTGAACAACTTGCCACGATGTCCGCATGATTGACTTTAAAATCCTTCCATAAATCCTCTAATATCTCCAACTTTGTGCTTATGTAATTATTGTTGATTCTATCTTTTGGTGTTTTCTTGAAGTTCCTTTCTGCCTTGGACAACTTCTCCAGTTTATCAGTTTGGTTTAATAACAATGATTCCATTTCGTTTAAATTTTTCTAAGTTAGTACAAGTTTAAAATTTCAAAGTTCCCACAAGTATAATTTTTTCAAAGTCCACTCAAGTATAAAATTTCTAAGTTGTTAAACGTATAAATTTTCTAAGTCCACACAAGTATAAATTTTCTATGTCCACACAAGTATAAATTTTCTATGTCCACACAAGTATAAATTTTCTATGTCCACACAAGTATAAAATTTCTATGTCCACACAAGTATAAAATTTCTAAGTGTTTTAAATTTAAGGACTTAGAATTTTTATGCACTGTTCACTGGTATGCCGTATGACACTTCACTATTTTTTCTAAGTTCACTTTACTTACAGTTTTAGAGTCCCTGGTTTCGGCACCATGTTTATTTTTCACCATTTCACTACTATTCACTAGAGGGCGACACTGATTAACAAACACACAATTATAGATTTCACTGTACTACTTTATTTATCCGCACTATATAGGTATAACACACAACAACAAAACATTTCGAAGCATTTCAATTATTGATGGGCGGTGAACGAAACCATAGCTCGAATATTTAAAGCACAGCGCCATCTATTGGCGTGTAGCATAACTATCGGATAATGAAGCGAAATGAACGTAAACATAATAAAACTGTAACTGAATCATGTAACTGAATCAATTGACGCAATCTTGACTTATCCTTAAACCAAACTACTCTTTAGAGACCTCAAGCGTAAATATTATTGAAACCTGATAAAATAAATACTTGTAATTGGACATAGATAAGCAATAGTGTGTTAACCGACACTGGAGAAATTTTGATTAAATTAAAGTTTTATTTATTTATTTATTTTATTTATTTATTTATTTAAAAGTTACACCAACATAGTAAACACTAACACTTACAGTAAAAAAAACAAATTAGCATCAAATAATAGGATAAGTGTCACTATACTGACAGGTGCAAACTGCATGCAATTACCAAATAAAATTTATACTATTTGAACACAAAATTTAGAGAAACAAAAAAGATAAAATAAAAATAATGAATGAAAGCTTGGTTCAAATAAAAACACAAAACCAAATAAGAAGGGTCCGCAGTTTTAAAATTATAGCGCCTTTTTGTGTCAAATTTTTTATATTCAATATTTAGTTACATATTTAAGCAATGTAATAAGGTAAACACATAATTAAAAAACGTTCTCTAACTCTCAATAAATCGTTCTGAATCAATAACTTCATTTTGTGGGTTAACATGTTATTGCTTATCTGCGTCCAATTATGACTATACGTCGTAGCCTTTATTAATGATCGTATTTTATGAATCGGCCAGTTGTTCCGTGAGAAAGATGGCGCCTTGGATTATTTTTGGGAGTTTGCCAAAGCGTTAAGGATAACACCAATCGAAAGACACTTAGTCTGCCATCTCTGGGGATGCAGAGATTCCTTGCAAACTTGCGACCACAGAGAAATAAAAGTGGAAACTAGAGGGGACATGTAGGAGCCTAGGGGCTGGCGGGCCACTATTGCAAAGGAAGTTGGAACCAAAATACTCTTTACACTATACTTTCCACAATATTTGCAAAATTGTGAATTTTCGAAAACAATAAGTAACTAAGTGAAAACCTAACCAAATGACGATTAATAAATTACGTTACGTTAATGAATGTCTATGTGCTTGGAGATTAGTTTTGTGTGCGAACATCACCCGGCGACACTGGCTTCCATTTGTTTTCAGACAAAATTGAGTGTATGTCCCTTCTATCTGTTCTGTGGTAGCGACCGACCATGACACCGAACCTGCCCGATAAATTGCTTTCCGACATTAAACTATTCTCCGCAGTGTGCGCCCGTTTGAAGATATGGTATGCAGTAGATGGAGGATCGTCGGTTTAAAGTTGAACTCTCGTCGGGCCGTTAAAGCCGCGAGTGCCGTTTGATGAAGCCGCTAGCTGCAGGCGAACCGCAGCACACTACGGCAGAATGCTACTTACTCTGCAATGACCGAACACTATCCTAGCATCTGAGCCCATAGTGTCAGTTCAGGCATCCTAACTAATATTATAAATATATGAGTAAAAACTCCCTTAAAAACATGAAATTTTGCAGACAGGGGTGTAGAAAAAGCATAGGGTGCTTTTATATCGCGTGTGAAACTGCAGGGAACGACTAGTCTAATCTAATATATAAAATTCTCGTGTCACAATGTTCGTTCCCATACTCCTCCGAAACGGCTTGACCGATTCTCATGAAATTTTTTATGCATATTCAGTAAGCCTGAGAATCGGCTACTATCTATTTTTCATTCCCCTAAAGGGAGTTCCTGCGGGAATTCCGAAACTCACGCGGGTGAAACCGCGGGGCACAGCTAGTAGTAATATAAAGATCAAGATTGTCAAAGCTAATTAGCTAATTTGTACTGAGACTAGTGAAATAACGAAGAATGTATAAAATGATAACTTGATTATAAATAAAATAGTAAAGCGAGTATTGTTATTTTGGAAAAAAAAATAAACCTCTTTTGCAATACATGATTACAATTTTTAATAGGTATCTTTAAAAAAATAGTCACTATATTTTAGTTTTAAAGAGAACGGCATTGCAAACGATAAAAGAAGAAACTTTGGAAGCCAGTGGATGCTCAGTCGGGTGAATTTAACGTGCGTCAAAAGCAGAAACTCCCAAATCTTTGTACACTAAAAAGAATTACAGGTGAGATAGCACCAGCCCCACCGGTTGCCCGTAAATAAAAAATAATAATACGTACAGACGAACATACAGCTTCCTCCTTTTTGAAGTCGGTTGAAAATAATCCTAATTGGCCTAGCCAGCCAAGCAACTACCCAAACAGCAGTAGGGGGAGCACGAATTTTTTCACTCTCGTCCTTTTGATATCGAGAGTTTTTTTTTTGTATGGAAAATGAAAAACGCTGGATAGATGGCGTTGTTCATTTTCCATATAAAAAAACGCTTTGACATTACGACGATATCGAAAGGACGAGAGAGAAAAAATTCATGTTACCCCTACAGAACTCGTGTCGTGGGCACTGAAAGCGATTCCTTCTCCAATCGCCGACCACCTGACCCGGGCCAGCTCTTCAATCCGCACCTCCACGTTTCACTGCGGAGTTAATCTGCTGAAACTACTTTTGTTGGATTTTTCTCCATGTTTTATGACACACTAACCTCGTATTGAGTATCGTCTCTGTTGCTGCACAGCTTAAATAAGGATTGCATCACAATAGTAGGTACCTACTGTCTTCTGTTTGAAAAACAAAAATGTGATCCTTACTTATATAAATGCAAATATCATTTTATTTGTTTGTTACGCTTTCACGCCTTATCTACCTACTTAACCGATTATCTTATTTAGCATACACATTGTCAGAGGTACAGAGAAGGACAATGGATACTTTTCATTTCGGGATTCCAGCGGGGACTAAATTAATTCGGGTGAAACTACGGGAAACACCTAGTTTAAAATATTTGATGAACTGATTAGCGTAATCCTGCTGTTGCGTAAAAGGTTCCATGTTATACGTATATTACAGATGAGGATAAACTTTTTCTATGAACACTGGGTCTTCATAAAAAAAGTCTCGTTTTCTGAATCAAATACCTATTCCTATTTCTTCTTTACGAATATAGGCTACTCGTATTGTATTACATATCGAATAGGTATATATATTCTTTGTGACGGTGGGAAAGAAACATCTCGTGAGATAAAATGATGGAATTAGTCTAAGTGCATGTCAAATGGGAATGTTGACTACTTTTGAAAATCAATATTCTAATTTTTCCGTCAGTTAGAAAATAAAAAAACGATAGGCACGTATTTTTGCTTTTTCAAATTAATTAAAATATACAGAGATAAAGCGCATTAAAGTTTAGGGTGAGGGGATCGTGACGTTACTAACCGCTAAAAACGCCATACAAACTGTCCGAATAGTGACGTCACGCGAAATTTCCACTCAATATATCGCCGTTATTTTTTGATTACGTAAAAAAAGAAAAAATACGTGTCCAATATTTTTTATTAATCTAAAAGACGGACTAAAAAAAAAATTAGTCCACATGCCCATTGTAGTTGTGTATTGTCCTGTTAATATTAAATACCTGTTAATGTTTGAAGTAAAAAAAAATGGTGGATTGATATGGTGATTGCGGGAACCAAGTGGTTGAGGAAAAAAAAAATTCTAAACCATGAATAAAAAGAGCGTTGAAAAAATCCAAACTATTCGCCTACGTAGCAACCTCGCAAAAAAAAATTTATTATACAAAGCGGCAGAGAAAAATGAGTCTCGACGCCTTATTTACGGGAATCCTTCGGAAGTCTGAACAAAGGGAGCGTTAATATTTCAAACGAACTCTAGCCTAGGTGGGATGCGTAGCCACACTTGTAGTGGCATCACTGTGTCGAGGGATCTAGCGTGGGAGAGTTCGCTGACCCGGCACCTGCACAATTTGTGTTGTTAACGAAATTGTGCTTTCAACGTCCTACGTAAAACCTATAACCTCTATAGTTGCTAACCTAAATATCTTGCCTGAAAATAAAATTATATTGTTTTGATTTACTCAACTCCACAAATTCATGGTGTTTTTGTCGTTATATCTATCCATTGTTAGACCATACCTAAGGTGTACAATCAGTGAAGCAAAATCGTTCTCAAAAATGAATCACAAAATTAAAAATTGAAGACATTATTTAATCAAAATTGGTGAAAATCGGTTTCCGGTGTCACTTGTTGAAATGACTTTTCCGTGGAACTGTGAACGAATATGGGTAAATAAAGTATATTTTTTTGCTACAACATCGGTTATAATTATTACATTTTGTGTACGAAATGTCGTGACAGACATTTCTGAGTTGCCATGCAGTTCTGATATGAAATGTTTATATTCCAATGATTGAATTTCCACCCGTCACTCCTCTTCGCTTGATTTAAAAATCGAGAGAAAATATCCGATTGTCAATTTTATTTTATTCGTTATCACGAGCACACTTATTTATGTACAACTAGCTGTGCCCTGTGGTTTCACCCGTGTACCGCGAAATTCCGGGATAAAAACTATCCTATCTTTTCAGTTGGACCATATTATAAATGGTTACAAAATTTTATCAAAATCCGTTCAGTAGTTTCGGAGTCCATCGCGGACAAACAACGTGACACGTAATTTATATATATTAAGATAAGATATTATACTCTATTTTTGTAGTTGTTGATTTACACAATAATTTACAAATAAAGTAATATAAAAAATATATACCTATAAATTTATACACACTTGCTGTAGCATAAGTTATATTACCTCTTTGATTTTCATTCGAAGTTATTATTAACCAAAGTTAATCGCAATCAGATGAAACGTTATAAAAACACATGAAAGCCATACGAGTTTAATTATTAACTTGGAACATATTATGGCAATATCGTTTTAGAAATCGCAGTTGGTTTGAAGAAAAGTCACTTGTAATTTTGCAAACGAAAAAATTTGTAAAGAAAACCTAAAACCTCCTTAGGTGGCCACTATAAGCGACATGAAATTCCAACGAGGTTTCCACTCGCAGGCTGGCGTGGCTTATCATAAAGTTGAAATTTTTAAAACGATTCCACAAAGTCGCTAAGTCCGTTAAGTTTTCTTTGAAAATGTTTATAAATTTTTTTGTTTCGTTTAACAGAAACTGTTGTGTTGAGATAGTAGGGTTGGTAACAACGTACTCCTAAGCTAATATATTTTTTTTTACTTTGACATTATTATTAAAGTTATAGGCAACCCTGCGCTTGTTACAGGTGTATTATTTGTAACTGCTGTAAAAAAGTCTACTATTTCATACTGATGTAATTTTTCACTACATGTTATAAAACAAAGCCCTCCGCCGCATCTGTCTGTTTATTCGCAATAAACTCAAAAACTGATACTGAACGGATTTTCAAGCGCTTATCACAATAGATACAGTAATTCATGAGGAAGGTTTAGGTTGGTACATTTAATTATATTTTGTAAATTGGTTGAAATAAATATATTTGTTGTACTTTTTATGCCAGTATTCTGCGGGAACTCCGAAATAAACGCGGGCGAAGCTGCGGGAATCTGCTAGTATTTAATAAGACTTGTGTATTTTTGAACATATTGTATTATCGTTACCTATTTGTTTGACCGTGACAGGCCGAGCCAATGCGGTGTCCGAAGCCGTCCGTCCGTCCGTACGTCGCGCTTCGGGCATTGAGAAAATTTTCAATTTAACTTTCGTGAGTTTGGCGAGAGTAATATCTCATATTACACCCTAGCATGTTATGTATACATACAGTCTAGTATATAATGTACACATACACATACAGTCCATTGTAGCCAGCCAGTCACGAACTGGGATTCAGTAGAGTCCATCTAAAATTGATTAACAGTTTTTACAGTTCCTATACAAATATGTCTGATATGATGTTATTTTTGTAAGAAGCCAATATATTACAAAAACAAAATAATAATGTTTATGTCCACTGCAATCATTATTCGAAATTACCGAACTTCAAAATTCAGGCGATATTGAGGATCATTTGGTCAATTGTGCATAAGAAGTAAGTTCCATCCCGTCCCCATTCCAGGTCGGCGACGCACCTGCAAGCCTTCTGATGTTGCAGCTGTCTATGGGCGGCGGTAATCACTTACCATCACTTACCACTTGCCCGTTTGCCCCCTATTATATAAAAAAAAGATTAAAACTATATAGGTTTTTTTCAGCTTTAATTTAATTTGATTATTTAAATAATAATATATCACTCAGAGATATTGAGGCAGTTTTGCAGCTGACTGTACACCTTCGAAGTGGCGATTACATTTTTCGAGACCAATAAAAGTTTTGACAACGAATGATTATTTCTTTTACTTACCGCTGGCCCCAGCTGTGGGATGCGTGAGTTATTTCGAAAACGGGCGGGTCGGCAGAAATGCGAATATTAATGAGAAAGGAAACAAAATCCTGTGCCAGATGAACCGGTCGCGATACAGGGGGCGAGTAAAGAAGTTTCGCTGAAGTTTCGGCTCAGAGCCTCACAAAACGACGCCTCACTTCACACTTATCTGGCAGGCTTTTCTAGTTCTAGAAAGGTATGTACTAGATCATTCCCGCCTTTTCACCCGCGTTAATTTTGAATTTCCCCCAGGAATTCCGGTATAAAAAGTATCCTATGGTCTCCTCTGTACCTGAAACCATCTATGCTAAATTTCACGATGATCGGTTGAGCTGTCAAGGCGTGAAAGCGTACCAAACACTTTTCACTCGCTTTTTTTATTATTACCTTTTTAAGGATACATACAGAATATTTTACATATGTATAACAGATACATAGGTACCTACTGCATGCCAAGACTCAGAGTAAACACTATTTATTATTTCTTCTTCTTTATTTTCTTTCTTCTTTCTTTCTTTCTATTTATGTTGATCATAATATACCTAAATATTCACCCTGACGCGGGAATCGAACCCGCAACACCTGGTAGCAGTCTAGTTTGCACACCACTACACCAACGATGTTTAAAAATACTTCAAATTCGTACGCGGGTAGATTTTTTAAACTTTAAAAAAACGCAAAAATCACTGCATGGATTTTAACGAAACTTTACAATAATATACCTCATACATCAGAATAACACATAGGGTACTTTTTATCCAGGGATTCTCGCGGAATCTCCGAAATTGACGCGGGTGAAACCGCGGGGAACAGCTAGTATAACAATAAGGTTGTGAAATAATAAGAAATTAAAAGGTCCGTAGGAAGATTACAGTAGGTACTGAGATATAGCTCAAGTAACTCCAAAGCTTTAAAGTGGCACTGAGCGGGGAAAAATGCTGGCAGAAAAGCTCTCAGTTGCTACCACGTAGCGGCAGACGACACTGTGGGCTGACCTCCCGCAAGATAGAACGATGATCTGATGTAACGATCAAAGCAATCTTGATGAAGGTACTTCTAACGTTAGACACACAAGAAAACTATATAGGCTTCTATAGATTTTGTAGTAGTGTATACCAAAATGTATAAGAATATTTGCATTTATGAATTTATTACCAGCTGCAAAAAATAAAAATTGACCACTTCATCGTTTAAATATTGCCGTGAAAATGGTATTAAAGATTATTATTTTTGCAAACAAATTTGCGTTTTAACTCATCTTAATAAACGACATTGTTCGTACAATAACTCGATTAAATTATAAATTAATCATTAACAGCACCGGGTCATAACATCCCCGCGCCCCCCAGCCACTCTCCCCCGGTTCACGACCCCCCACAGCCCTGTCGGCTAATTGAGGAAACTTCGTGGGACGAAAAAAAATTGGAATGACTTAAAAAAAGGAAATTAGAATGAGAATAATATTGTGCGGTGTGTAATGGGAAAGGGAAGTTTCTGAACTTCACTCAATTAGCTGCGGACACGACGCGAGTGACTCCAATTTAGTTTTCCGAGCCCGAATGTGGTTAACTGAAGTACTTTTGTAGAATACATGTTATATACGATATACGTAATGCATAAATTGCATAACTTATACGACACCAAGCAAGAGTGGGACCAGAAGAGCAGACAGAATTATCTAGAGCAGCCTGCGTATATCCTTACTGCTCCGTTAAATGAATCCCTATTTCTCTTGATCACGGCATCACGTTATTAATTGTAAGGAGAAAGTTATTATGAATTAAATTCGGAGTTCCTGCGGGAATTCCGAAACTCACGCGGGTGAATCTTTAAAACGGCTGGACCAATTTTGACGGGACTTTCACTACCTACTAATTAGGTGATATTATAAGAAGTAAATTAGCAATTTTGGAGTTCCTGCGGGAATTCTGAAACTAACACGGGTGAAGCCGCGGGGCACAACTACTCACTTATTATATATAAAACATAAATCAAAACTGCGTGTGTCTTTAATGAGACCGTTTAATTTTTTTTTTAGGATCACCAGCAGTTATTAGGTACAACAATTTGTGTACTTAATTAATTAACAAATTATTCATTATTATTGCACAACTATATAACGGCTAACACTGCATGCGAAGTGTTCGCACAATATTTAAATCTATTCCCAACTTTTAAACAATATTTATGCGATGATTACGTCACAAAGGCTCGACATGATCGTCAAACTCCGAAATTGACGCGGAATCTCCGAAATTGACGCGGGTGAAACCGCGGGGAACAGCTAGTATAACAATAAGGTTGTGAAATAATAAGAAATTAAAAGGTCCGTAGGAAGATTACAGTACTGAGATATAGCTCAAATAATTCCAAAGCTTTTAAGTGGCACTGAGCGGGGAAAAATGCTGGCAGAAAAGCTCTCAGATGCTACCACGTAGCGGCTGATTACGTCACAAAGGCTCGACATGATCGTCAAACGGATCGACATGAAAAATCAAAAAATTGCACAGAAATAGTAAGACGGGGAAAAGCTACGTAGGTAATACACAAAATACCCGGTATCTCTATACCTGAGTAGTTTTTGAAGGAACCCTGGAACGATGCGAGTGGAACCGAAGGCATTAGCTAAGTAATACAATAAAGCTAAGTACTCGTACATAAAGCAAACAAAAACGTAAGTAATTACCAGCCGCGTCAATGCGACGGATTTTCACCAATAAAATTAATCTAAGAAAATTAAAGCAGCCAACTGCGAATGGAGCAGGGTTGCCAACAATAACTATTTGTCTTAATGATTTCTTGATGTGCATAAGAAAAAATAAAAGAAGAATATGACAATCGATGAAGAATGCAGCTGTAGTGTAACGTGTTTGAAATTTAATAACTAAGTAAAAAAGAAACTATCCATGGACAGTTGTAACTATATATTAAATTTTTGCTGTTCTGAATTTGACATGACCTTGGGAACTTAAAAATATATTATAGAATAAGCTAAAAGATCCAAATATGATACATATTGTATTATACATACTGACGTAGCCGTTGATTTTCCAAATAAAGTAAAATAAAATAAAATAAATAAAATATTAAATACTTAACAGCAATTAAAACCCAGTTGTTGGTGCGTTTATACAAACATACCAAATTTAAAATACCAAGTTTTAGCTATCGTTGAATGAAACATCGTGAGTAAACCTTATCATGGTGGTAGGACACTTTCTACTGCACCGCTGGCTATCTAAATCTGTTGCCAAACTTCTAAACATTTGTTCCGGCAGCGTCGCTTAAAAGCCAGTTCCCATTCCAACCTAAGAGTTATTACGACCGTCACTTCACATCAGGTGAACGTGAGCTGTGGCTAGCTTGTTCATTATTAAAAATAAATAATTATCAGGTGCTATTTGTAGTTAGCAGCAAGTGACAACCCTAGCCGTGAGTGATGAAACGTTCCGGCCGGGCCTTATTGGTGGCACGGTCGTGCAAAAGGAACAATAATCCAACCCCGGCTGGTGAAATAACAACCCTGCATATTGTGATATTTCACAATTAAAGTTCGAGACATTCGAGATAAGTTCGCTATCTCTACAGCTACATTCAAATTATTATTTTCTTTTTATAAATATCAATTAAGTTATTGTTTTGTTTTGTGGACATTTATCGTTTTTGCTAGCATTTGTGGGTTTGCGGCTTTGTTTTCATTGAACTGTTGTACGTTGTACAGAAATTGTGAAATAAAAGTGCATAAAGCAACTGATTGATGACCCAAGAATCAATTAATAAAAGTTCATAGACTGTGCGATAGGGAAAGTAATGAGACTTGCTCTGTAGCCGGATTTACTCTACTATCTTTTTCGTTTTCTTTTAGTAATGCTGGTTCCAGTTCGGTCCAATTTTTACCAATATCTTGTCTATCTTCCAAATAATAATTGAATCGTTATCGATACTAACATTAAGAAGAGGTAAAGTTTGTATGTAAGTTTGAATGTAATGTAATCTCTGGAACTACTGAAACGATTAAAAAAAAATCGATTCAGTAGTTCCAGAGAATCGATTTAAAAAAATATTTAACTGATAGGAAGCGTTATTAGTATCGAAGGATATTTCTGACAATTCCCGAGTCTCGAAATTCAAACGAAAGTGAAACCGCGGGGAACAGCTAGTAAGGTAATATTTTTGGTTGTAGTTTTGGTTTGATTTCAGTAAATTCTATCCAAAATATGGCGCGATCGACCTCCTGATCATTCCATCCGGTTGAAGGTTGTCCGTGAGAGCGTCAGCCTTTCTTGTTCTTGTTTCTTGTCTTGGTACCCGTATTTATTCGTAATTCGACTTCGTTCACATTAATGTAGATTTTGCCAACCATTTTCTGTTATTCGCAAACAACACTTTTTAAACACCTTATAAGCTTTTTGTACCCTCGGCCTTGATAACGTGTATGCGAAATTTCATGACGATCGTTGGGAGGAAATATACCTAAAATTTTAATTGCTGTAGGTATATGAATGATGATGACTTTTGGACCGAGATAAGAATTGCGAATTGACTTCAACTACCTATACATATTTTTTGGTACATTATTAAGTTTAAATTAAGTACCTACGTAATTCATAAGTAATTTCTCGCGGATTCACTCGGGTGAAATTCAGATTTTTTTTTTACAACAAATTCTCCTTCAGGGTAATGCTTTTGCAAATTCTGCATAACCTCCAGAACCAATGAGATTTGTTTTTTAATTTGTTTAACCCTTAATCTATTGCTAGTATCATGTGTTCTGTTTGCCTTATTTTATCATTTTATTTTTTGTAATTTCATGCATGTTTTGTGATAATTTTATGAGTCACTACAACCATTCATGCTTTAAAATGAGACTCTTCAATAAAACTTTTACACGTTACTAGCTGTGCCCCGCGGTTTCACCAGCGTGAGTTTCGAAATTCCCGCAGGAACTCCCTTTAGGGGGATGAAAAATAGATAGTAGTAGATTCTCAGGCTTACTGAATATGCGTAAAAAATTTCATGAGAATCAGTCAAGCCGTTTCGGAGGAGTATGGAAACGAACATTGTGACACGAGAATTTTATATATTAGATTGATTACTATACCAACCCACTTAAATAACCTCTCGATATTCTCATGAAGGCAATTTTATTTTCGAAAGTGGATTCTTCTTTGTGGTAAGATAAGTGTTTTATTGTAAAAAAAGTTGGCATGTTGTTGCTCGTCTTCATCGAAGCTTACAATACTCATCTGTAATATTCCCCCGATATGGAGCAATGTCTATATCCCTGGTCCAGTATTCGGTGCACGATCCCTCGATATGCGATCACGTAGCGTTTAAAAGGCGAGTCGGGACATGCGACCCGGACGGCCAAGACACGACCTCACGACCACGACACGACCACGTCGTGACGCAACAATTGTACGGTGCAAAGCAATTTTTGAAACTAAAATTGTAGGTATATTAATGTATGAGAACAAACAGCAATATAATTCGAGTTTTTCATTCATCCATCACTCAGTCAGTCATTTTTATTTATACACTAGTTGTTCCCCGCATATTCACCTATAAACTACAGGATGAACTTCCTTCCCTACTCAGTTGAATTTGTTTTCGAAATTTACCGATTATTCAATGAGATTTCATATAAAATATCATCAGTTTTTCCTACATTTCCTTTGGACTTAAAAAAATAATTTTTTTCATGCAAACTTTCTAACGCAATTGACTTTTAAAGAGACAAAATCATTGTTTGTATGAACGTGAACAAAAACAATTTCTGATTAGTGTTCCTATCTAACTGGTCGCGTTAAAATAAAGTTTATCATTTTAACAAAACTGATCTAGTTCTATCTACAGCTCTCTATCACCTGTTGTCTTGAAAAGATTGCCTCTAGCAATAACGCCGCCTTTTGTTCTGTCTGTTCTTTTATTTGTCTTAATTTTACTATCTTTTTGGGGCAATAAAGTATAATTTAAATTTGAAACCGGTTACGTTTACGGTAACTGGTTTCGTTGGCGATCCAAGGGGTATTCACAAACCACTTGTATTCCGTGGTGTAAATTAATATCAGAGAAAAAAGTAAAATAATCTACTACCTATTGTCCTGTTAAGATCACAAAAGTTACACTTCAGAACTTCTCACAGCAGAAGTCAAACAAATACAAACAAAAAAATAAAGCAACAGAACCTGTGTGGCATGGGAAAGGGAACTAATTCGAAAGTTTCACCTCTCATAATATAACGGCGGCGCGGCGCGAGCTGGCGCGGGCGGGCGGAGTGCCGCCCGGGCGCGCGGGCTGGGGGCGGAGTGGGCGCCCGGGCGCGCGGGCTGGGGGCGAAATTAAAAAGTTGCGCCCCTCCGGTAAGTTCCAGCGTTATTGGTGGAGCTAACGAAGTTGTGCCACGGAATCAATCGGCGCCCGAGACGGTACATTGGTCACGAATTGGTGTTACCCTATTGTAGAGTTAGGGGTGGTATCTGTAGCATTTTTCTAGCAAACTAATATCTACTTGGTATCACTACTCTGGAATTAGATTTTAGTAGTTCGCTAATAACAGAGAAAATAATTATGAAATGGAAAAATATATTTTATACTAGCTGTCCCCCGCGATTTCATCCGCGGTAATTTCGGAGTTCCCGCGGTAATTTCGGGAAAAAAGTGCTGTAGTTTACGGTGATAAGCAGTTTCCCGCATTAATTCGGAGTTCCCGCTAGAATTCCGGGATAAAAACTATCCTATCTTTTAAGTTGGACCATATAAATGGTTACAAAATTTTATCAAAATCCGTTCAGTAGTTTCGGAGTCCATCGCGGACAAACAACGTGACACGTGATTTATCTACATAGATTTTGAACGGTAAAATCTGTAGTTGTGTAACCTATGACTGGTACTGTTACAAAAACCTCTACATAATATTAAAAAAAGTCGCTTTCCGCCTTTGATACTACGCAATAGATTTTGATGCAGTTTTTATCAATAGTTAGAGTGATTCAAAAGGAATGATTAAACATATTTTAACATAGTTTTGTGACAATTTGTTTAAATATGACAACAATATTCAAGAGGAGCTGGGAAGTGCTTTAAGATACTTTTACCTCAGCACGAACTTCTTAGAGAATCCCGAAAATTACACGTGTAAAACCGCGGTCGACAAATAGTGAAATAACACAAAAAAAACCAACCGATAAGTAAACGCGTTGACAATTGCCTGTTGCATTATCATTTAAATTATGCAAAAGATAGTAAAAAATATTGTTGTAAGATAAGGCGTGCTTATATAACTCGTGATGGTTGCTGATAATTTGTTATTTTCGGTGCAGTGTTGGCAAACTCTCTGTGAGATAGGTCAATTACAATTTAAACAAGATTACGAATAAAAAGTAATTACCATAAGTTAACGAAAAATGAATTTACTAAAAACGCTAGCGTATATTGATGGTGAGTGGGTACAGGCTCAAAGCAGAGCAGTTTTTCCCATCACCAATCCAGGAGATGACAAGTTGGTTGCTGAAGTACCTGACATGAATGTAGATGACGCTAGGTTTGCCATACAGGCGGCAACCAAAGCATTCGAAACATGGAAGAACAAAACAGCAAAAGAACGCTCGTACGTCCTACGGAAATGGTATGACGTCTGCCAGAAACACAGTGACGATTTAGCGGAGATAGTGTCCGCTGAAACTGGTAAACCTCTGTCTGAAGCCAAAATTGAAGTTGCATATGGTAACTCTTATCTAGAATGGTATGCTGATAGCGCCCGACACATAAACGGTGAGATCATACCGAGCCCGTGGAAGAATAAACAGATTTTGATGACAAGAGAGCCAATGGGTGTTGTGTCTGTTATTACTCCCTGGAACTTCCCACTAGCTACTGTCACACGAAAGGTTGCCGCTCTAATGGCAGCAGGTTGCACTTGTGTTATAAAACCTTCGGAAGAAACTCCTCTAGCTGCATTAGCTGTTGCTGAATTGGCCGAACAAGCTGGTGTTCCCAAAGGCGTCATCAACGTGATTACATCAAGTAGAAAAAATACTCCATCTGTAGGCAAAGCAATGTGCGAAGACGTTAATGTCGCATGCATATCTTTCACCGGCTCGACTGTAGTTGGAAAAATGCTGTACAGTCAGGCTGCGGCAGGGGTGAAGAAAGTGTTTTTAGAGTTAGGTGGAAATGCTCCATTCATTGTTTTTCCCAGTGCTGACCTCGATCACACTCTAGAGCAAGCGATGTTAGCGAAGTTTAGAAACAGTGGTCAATCTTGTATATGCGCCAACCGCTTTTTTATACACGAAGAAGTATATGATGAATTTGTGACCGGCTTAAAGAACCTTGTCGAAAAGAGATGTGTATTAGGATTGGGGACCACAAAAGGTGTTACATGTGGTCCCCTAATAAACGTAACGCAGGCCAAAAAAGTGTCGGGTCTGGTAGACGCAGCCGTAGCAGACGGTGCTAAGATACTTATTGGAGGTAAATTTAACGTTAAACTTGGAGATAAGTTCTACGAGCCAACTATTATTGAGAATGTGACACCAAATATGAGAGTGTATAAGGAAGAAATATTCGGTCCTGTTATTTCGTGTATGAAAATCAAAAGCGAGGAAGAAGCTTTAAAACTAGCGAATAGCACGAGGAGTGGTCTGGCCGCATTTGTGTTCACGAGAGACCTTGGCCAAGCGTTCAGGATGTCGCAAAAGCTGGAGTTCGGAATGGTGGCCATCAACGACGGCGTCATATCGGCCTGTGAGCCTGCCTTTGGCGGGGTTAAGGAGTCCGGCATCGGTAGAGAAGGGAGCATGCACGGCGCTGTAGAGTACACAGAGATGAAATATACGTTATTGTCTGGATTAGATAAAACACACAAAACCCAACCAATGTCGAAATTCTAGCATAACGTTTTAGTTCCGTATAATTGTAAGAGTCGTGACGAGATATTTACTAATATTTATTTGGAAGTTGTTTGCGAAAATCTAAGGGTCAGTTTTTTTATTAAAAAAAAATATTATCATTGCCTACAGTGATGTGGTTTGCCAATTATTATTTGTTTATTTAGTAAAATGTAAATTATTCGTCAGTCAAATTGTGATGTGTTGTGCAGCGGCATTAAAAAATAAATTCTGTAATTCATAATAATTAACCATGTTGATAAATTAATTATTCCTGGCAGTGGGGGACCGTAATAAAATTACTAACGTAATAAGATCATGATTAAAAAATACAATTTCTACCCTGTAGTGACGTGTATGAGATTATTAACCTTAAAATGATCAATCGACTCGTATGAATAAAAATTTGTTGGTATTGCATAATATTTTTATATGTTATGCTGTTTTGTTTACACAGGTTTTTTTTTTATTTAGGTTTTTTATAAATTTAATTATTATTTTATTTAATTATTATTTTTATTTAATTATTATTCCTAATTTCATTATTGTGTATAAGTAATATTTATTAGGTTTTTATTTACGAATTGTGTATGTATGTATGAATATAAAATTATTGTAAAATTATACAATAAATGGTCTTTTACATTTATTTTTAAATTCGTGGTATTTCCAGCCAGTGTCAACTTTAAATAATCTATACATATAAAATACTTTGTCCTAAATGACTGACTGACGGATCAACGCACAGCTGACCGTAGAGACCAGAAACTTGGAGGGTGTGTCTGTGTACTTTGTATGACGTAACGTATGACGTGAAATTTTACCCCTACGAGCATGGAAAAGGGGGCCAAAGTTTGTATGGAACAATTCCGCGGGAACTTCGAAATTATCGCGCGGGTTACACAAAATGGCGGCTGGCCGGCAGTTGCGAGTGTGACCTATACCAACATGACTGACACCCTCGACGACAATGATTAAAATTGCAGCTCTTTAATATGTAAACAAAGTCATTTAATTGCACTTATCGATATAGTCGATACGGTGTGACCGAGTGCATTGCCTCATACATTGGCAAATTAATGCCTTATCTATAACCTGAAAGGTTGGAGTTTATCTAGACACAGAAACAAAAATCTCAGTAAGTACCTATTTGCTTGGTATAATAAAGTGTATGTTACTACATTGATAAGAACGTAGAATAAAACGTATATATAGTGAATGGATTTGAAGCTATGCTATAGGTATAATAATGTAGTAGGATCCGCGTGTCTGTTCACGCTAATCTCCGGAAATACTAAACGAATTAACGTGTGGTTTTCACTGGTAGATTAAGCTTAGCTTGGAACAAAATATATAGGTACTTAGTTTCATTTAAATCGGATATCGAGAAAAAAGTTATATTATGAAAGCGTTTCACACGGGTGAAATAAATGTATCTATGGGTAAATCGATTCAAAAGCTATCGTTTTGACTGTGTCCTATATAAAACAAAGTCCTCCACCGCGCCTGTCTGTCTGTGTGTCCGTTTGCGATGTACTCAAAAGCTATAGTGAAGGGATTTTAATGCGGTTTTCACCAATAGATAGAGTGATTCATGAGGAATGTTCAGGTAGGTATATAGTTTGCCAAAGTTTCGTTGAGTTGAAATGTAACGATAAATAATTGTTATAAGTGTCGGAAATATTTATTTGTTACGCTTTCACGCGTTAAAGACTCAACCGATCACCACGAAATTGTGCATACTTACATGTTGTCAGAGGTATAGAGAAGGTTAGGTTGGGTTAGTAGAATTTACCGCAGGAATATCGAAATTACCGTTAGTTGACCTAAACTAATTTTGAAATTAGTTTAGGTCAGGAGTCATTGAAAATGTGATTTCATGTGTTTTTGTAAGTTCTAAATCGATTTTAAAATGTCATGTTGTCATCTACCTACTTGCAACAGTTTACATTGGGAGCGTCTCCACTTTTGACTGCGTTTTTAGTACTGGCAACAAAGAGCACAACGCGACGCTGAGATTTTATTAAAGCAGTAAATTCAGAAGACAGACTGGAAAAGTTACAGCGAATATGACTTGTATACAAGTGTCGACGCATACAGCGCAGGTACTTGATGGAGATAAAATGATTTCTGTGAACGACCGTTCGTGTGGTGATTTATAAAAAAAGGCAAAATATCAATAGTATAATTTTATTTATTATATTTTTAATAACTAGCTGTCCCTCTCACGACTCACCCGCATTGATTTCGGAGTTCCCGCGGGAATTCGGAGACTATAAGCACCCGATGTCTTGATCTGTATCCTCGACAACATGTAGCAAAACTTAATGTACTTTTTCCGACGTTTCCAACAATTATATTATGTATACGTAGTTATATTTCAACCAACTTACACAATATCTTGACAAAACAATTTTTATTTCGGATTCCAACCATCCGCAAGTTTTTTCAGGGTAGCGTAACTAACAGCATGAGAAAGACTGATCTCGGTAACGATCAAAGCCTTTTTTATATTTCTGAATCATAAGCTGTCGTAACCTCTGCTCCAGCTTGACGTTGGGTTTCGAGACATCCTGTATAAATGTCATGACTGCGAATGATGGATCGAGTCAACCCTTCCTGGGAGCCGTCGGCGGGGGATGGCGGGGGTAGCGGTGGGTGCCGGGGGAGGCGGGAGGGGGGGCCGGACGCATCAATTCTCGCTAAAATAAAGACGGTGAACAAATACACTCGTTCATCATAAATCACATCTGAGAGCGATCGCCCGCTCCGGCGGCGGCGTGGCCACACCTTTAGTGCGGAACGCGTTATGCGACACATAGCCATTATTCTAAGGACATAATTATAGTCATACACTGCCGTTTGACATAATTATGGTCGAACACCTATAGCCTACTACGTACCTACTAACCATTAAAAATATTCTGATTACTAGCTGTTCCCCGCGGTTTCACCCGCAGTAATTTCGGAGACCCCGCGGGTATTCCAAGAAAAAAGTATTTACTACGCTATATTTTTTTCTGTACCTACCCTTTATAACCTGTAGTATGTAAAATTTTATAAAAATTCACCCGCGTTAATTTCGGAGTTTCTGCGGGAATTCTGGGATAAAAAGTACCCTATGTCCTTCTCTGTATGCCAAAATTCATGATAATCCGTTGAACCGATGAGGCGTGAAAGCGTAACAAACAAACAAACTCACTTTCCAATTTATAATATTTGTAAAGATTAAATAAACAAAAGTTGAAATCGGTTTGCTGATGGCTAATATAAAAAAACAATCACGACCCAAAATCTAAATTTTTAGTGCTCAGTAGGTAATCCTGCTGTATCATTATTACAAATCGGGTTGTTCCATGCGGCATAACGACGTCCATACGTTTCTCCGGATGACCTTCCGCACACATATCCCGTATATTAAAACCTTTTCCGATGGGCCGCAGCGAAATTGGTCGAATAAGAGTTTTTCTGAAGCGTACCATTATGCAAATCTTGGTGCTTGTGTCGGCCGCGGGTGTTATTATCGAAGTTTGAGTGTGTTGCCCTCCGCTGTGCAGGTGGGCCGAGAGTACACCTGTTATGCTAAGGTGAGGAAAGTTTGCTAGCGATCCCTTTTTAGTGACCACAATTACCCTTGACGGCTATCGAGCCCCGAGTCCGAGCCGCTCGGAAGCCCGACGACGCGACGCGACGTAGCACTCTAACGATTTTTATTCAATACAAGCGTTTACTGAGAATTGGCGCTGGATGAGGGAAAAGTGCGCTTTATTCTCGTATCTTTGTACATATTTGAAATGGCGACCCGTTCGCGCTTCGCTTGGTAAATAACTAAACAATGTTTCATAGTTACACAGCGTTTGGACTTTTCAGCCGTTGTACCTACCTCGAGATAGATAGAAGAAATATAATTTGTGTTTGAAAAAAATTTGCTAGTAAATTCTATATTTTATCCAGCCTAGATACGTAGGTACAGGTTATGATTTTAAATAATAGATAATGGGTATGTTGACTAATTTTTATTTTTGAGTCCGTCTTGTAGATTATGAAAAAATATTGGACACGTATTTTTCTTTTTTTACGTAATCAAAAAATAACGGCGATATATTGAGTTGAAATTTCGCGTGACGTCACTATTCTGACAGTTTGTATGGCGGTTTTGTGGTTAGTGACGTCACGACCTCCTCATCCTAAACTGTAATGCGCTTTATCTCTGTATATTTTAATTTATTTAAAAAAGCATAAAATACGTGTCTATTGTTTTTTTATTTTCTAACTGACGGACTAATTAGAATTTTGATTTTCAATAGTAGTCAACATCCCTATTATAATTAATATACATACGTAGCAAATATATCTATCAACGAAAACAAAACGCAGGGTTAGGTACATGAATCATGTGATTAGAAAACCATTAGTTAAACAGCAAGGCTATTTAGAATTTTTGAAAAAATTTTTTTTCCAGTAACATATCTTTCACCTTTGTAATTTTTTTTTTCTCCCTCCAAATCTATGCACCGCAATTACAGGTCTTATTTTGTGAATTATTGATCAATCTTAACTAATATTATAAATGCAAACATGAGTTCGTTTGTTACGCTTTCAAGTTACTACTTACACATTGTGAGTATAGAACACTTTTTACCCAGAAAGTGCTGTTCCCGAGGGTTAGATAATTTGATTGACAAAATCCACATGAACGCGTGCAAAGTCTCGTGTAAAAGCAAGTCGTTACAATCATCTAAACCTATACTAATATTATAAAGAGGTAAAGTTTGTGAGTTTGTAAATTGTGAGTTTGTGAGTTAGGGGGTAATTTCTGGATCTACTGAACCGTTTTTGAAAATTCTTTCACTTATAGGAAGGTACGGTGGTCTTGAGTGACATAGGGTACTTTTTATCCCGAAATTCCCACGAGAACTCCGAATATACCACAGGTGAAACTGCAGGGGACAGCTGTAGTCTGTTTTTTAGTTTCTTTGCAATGTTTGAAGTTTCAATATTTTTATACACGATACCATACAAGATGTGGCAAATATCTGACGATCATTTCTGCACTTTTAACCCAACAGCGGCTGTATCATAGCTGCACTCGCCCTGCTTCGGTTACGGTGCTGGCCCTATGTTATATATTTGTATGTATGTAGGTACCGATCTCGTAGTAAAAATGGATGAAATTTATTGCGCCAATAAACTCGACTTCCATACTTTGTATTCAATGCTTGGATGAGGCCCAATATGCATTATGTTTTTACGATTGCTGCTCTGTTTGCGTGAAATATAAAGTATGTCTGATATTTCAATTAGATTACAGTCATCGCAGCCGTAATTATATTTAGCATAGGGTCGGAGATCGCTCGTCTTAAAGTTGAGTGTGTGGTTGTTAGCTATCCGTCCTAGTTCTATTTGGGATCTTTGTTTTAAATTTCGCTCGCCGAGCCAGCCAAATGTGGCGCAGATTGAAAATGAGGTCGCGATACTGAGTTAAGCTGTTCCCCTCGACTTTGCATGCTCCCTTGAATTCCGGTTCATTAGAGTTTTTTTCTTTGGGTTTAGAAAAATCAACGAAAATAAATTTCACACAGGCGACTTTACAACTCAACATAGACAATAAACTACTATATGCTGTCTTTGTATAAAATTATTCTAATTCTAGAATAAAAATTGAGTAATTCTTAATATTATACGATTATCCGATTTAAATGGCTCCACAAAGCAAATAGTACCTAAATGATATCAAAGAAGTTTAAAACAGAAAAGAGAGTAGAATTACCAAAAAGTTTTGGATCCCGATATTGAAATTACCACCTTAGAATATATCCACTTCAACCTCCTGCCAGATTATCGTGAAAGGCGATAAATGGATACAATTAATTTCAGTGGTTCTTCATTATCAAAAATAGCCTGATCGCTTGTTAAATTGAGCATCTTACGGTTGAGTCAAAAAACTACTGCATCTGCATCGAAAAAGCTTACCAGTTTTGGTATTGGAGCATAAAACATCGTATAGCCAAAACGTCCAAGACTCAGCTTTATAAGGAATCCAGCTGGCTCGTAAAACACAACTCCCCACGATACATAGTAAACGCGGAGTCGGACAAAAAAAACCGCTAAATTGTTGAATTGACTCAACGTCCATTTGCTCTGCGGTCTGATCCGGAATCCAATCTGAATAGCAATCCATTCGACGACCGACAAGTTATTTTACAATCAAAATACTAGCGAATTTATTATTAAATTGTAAGCTATACTGATACCTAGTAGGTAAAAAATGTTTTAATACAAGAACAGCTGGTCGATTTCGAAATTTTTTAGAACATTCGGATACACAGTGAGCAGTTAATTAACGTACTTTTATTTGCTTCGCTTCAGTCTTAATTAAAATCAAAACTAAACAGTAGCAGAGAATTCTAAGCCCACCTTTGGGTCCATGCGTAAGGAAGATAGAGCTATTGGAAATCAATTTAGCTATCCCGTTCTATCACATGACCACTCGTAATCTAGATATCTACTAGAATAATTGAGTGAGCACCTCATTTAAATTTTTCTTTCTATTTCTCAAACTTTCACCTTAGGTCTGGTGGTTAGTAAACCATTAATAATTTTATCTCGTATAAAAATCTGGTAAAAATGATTATATAAATATGAACGGCGGGTTAAGAGATACCTCTGTGAGCTACATAAAGATAAATAATTTAGTGTAAAGAGGATTCAAGATCTCTGTTCTAAGGACGTGTTCATTGGCAATTCGGCGTATATCGACAGAGGAAGTGCTTCATTTCGAATCAGACGGGTGGTTGAATCACCCGAGTTCATTTCTAGTTCTCATTAATAATGCTCCGGCTGATTGAGAGCGACTCCTGAAGCCTGAAGCCACTTAAAAGACATAAACAACTCCCATTTGAGGAAAATAAACAAACAGATAATATTAATAAAATGTAATATCATTTTTTGACGAAAGTAAATAGATTCTTTGAATTTGTTATTCGTTCTTTACTTTGAAAACAAAGAGTAATATATATTATGTATTATTGGTACCGTTTATTTTTTTGTTGTACGAACAGAAAAATAAAGCTATACAATATAACATGTTTTTGAAATAAAGCTGGATAAATTTAGAAAGTTCCAATAAATTTTAAGCGGATACTTCTACCTTCAAAGTACTAGTTGAACAAAACCAATTGTTACCCGCTCAAAGGGAACCCTAAATACATTGCTATTAATGTTACGCAATCAGGGAAGCCGCCATTAAAAACAGCGCCAGTGAAATATGTTTAAATAAGTAGGCTTAACGTATTTGGCAGCCTCCGAGCCCGCGCGTGTAGGTGGAATAAGGAGGCATCTGTAACCTCTGCCTGCCCCTGGTGGACTCGGATTTAATTCGAGGACACCTCCCCGCAGCGGCACTCATTAAAGTGTCCGAAACAAAGGGAAAAAACTGTCAACTTGCGCCAAGTATAATTGCCTTAATAAATTTGCCGCCGAAATTACCGTTCCGGAGCGGGAAAAACCAGCATATTGTAGCAGCGCACCTCGTGTTATGTAGGTGTGTGGCGTGCCGTAGCGCGTAGCCGCATTGGGATATAATAAAAATTAATAGGACATTTTACAACAAGTGCACAAAACGAACCATTCTTATAACCATAACCATTCTTCAGATAGTAATGTCGAGGATAAAATGGTTTTGTGGACGAGTTACAAACTCTGCTTTTCATTTCGATTGCGAGGAAATAAAACAGTAGTATAACATAACATTTCTTTAATTAAAATTCAAAGTAAAATTTGTACAGTATTGAATACTGAAGGAAATTATTTTTCCCCGCATATTAACGGTGTGTAGGTCTTAAAAAAAAACATAAGGCAAATAAATCAAAGTAAATATTATAAAATAACAAATTCTATCTACGAACCTCTTATTGTGTTTGGCTGTATGGCTCAGTTTCTTTGCCTTAATATAGATACATTTATGAGTAGATACATTAATGTACTTGTGCACAAAATTCGATTTTGTGCAGCCTATATCCTGCACAAACAAGCACTTTCAAAGCATGAGAAGTGAAAAATGAATTATTGCTTACCCATAACCCATAATTGCACTAAATAAAATATTTTCGTTATTTTTAGATAGAATATTTAAAAAAATATTTAAATAAAGGTACTTAATAAGAGCTGTGATGATCAGATTACAGAGTACACTTTCTGATAATAATTACGTTTGGGGTTTCGCAATCATGTTTCCCTCGTATTACATACATTTAAAAGTACCTAATTGTGCCGGATATTTTGAAATGTAAAAGGTTTCAAATTTTATAAATAATATATGTATAAATTAACATTAGAACCCGTTTCAACATGACAATACTCAAACGGAAAAGTAAAAGTGCGATGTTTTCCTTGAGGTCATCAAATCAAGAGACTCAATTTAAAACTCTTTGTCACCGATCTTAAGGGATTCGTTTCGCAAAAAAAAGTAAGGGAAAAAAAAAACAGGAGGAACGAGTCGGCACGACAAAAGAAAATAAATTGGCGCTCAGTTCGGCTCGCTTTTAAATATATCAGTCGACTTTTGGCGAAATTAAAAAGTTGGCGCCCGCGGCTCGCCCGGCCCCGGCCGTCCCATTACGTCAGCACACGCACACCAGTCCACCCTCGGGAGTCCGGACGTAAGTATACCGGAGATCTTAATGTCCAAGAAATGTGGGTGTCATTTTGTTTTATTTATAGCATAGCAAAGTTCAGCTGACACTGAAGCAACTACCATCTAAATTCCGCCTTATGCTGAGCTGGGTGCCATTTTGTTGTGACACGACGTTGTGCTGCTTTTTGTCGTTGCATATTTATTGATTACTAGCTGTTCCAGGTGGTTTCACCCGCGTTAATTTCTAAGATCTCTCGGGAATTCCGTGATAAAAAGTACCCTATGTCCTTCTCTGTATCCCTAACAACGTGTACCTATGCAAAATTTCATGATGATCCGTTGAGCCTTTGAGGCGTGGAAGCGTAACAAACAAACAAACTCACTTTCGCATTTATAATATTACTAAGGATTTTGGTATTACCTACCGCTGTCGTAACAAAGAAAGTTAATTTCATTTCATCAATTCTAAGACTTGTTTATATGTGAATCAGATCATAGAAAATGAGATTATTATTCAGCATAAAAAAATTAATTATTATCAACACAGCTGGGTCGCAATTAAAAATTCGTTTATTTTTATCGAACTAATGAAACAGACAGTAGCTGGAAATCCATTTAACTACGTCGCAAAGTGGTCGTAAAAAATACGAGGCGAATAGCCGGTGTCCGCGTCACTTGTCGGGCGGGACAAGCTTGTTAATTACCAGCATATCGAGTTAATTAAGCTTTAATTAAACGCCTCCCCGCTACCGCCCCGCCCCGCCCCGCCCCCGCTGGCACGCACGCTGATGAAGATTAAAGCACGTACCTACATTCTTAGTTCAAATCGTAAATCTGATAGTTAATAATCTGATAGTGATTGAACAGAATGGCCCGGTCTTTTTAATTTTAATATTTACACCACAAAAAATTCAAATTCCAATACGCTATCGCCTTTCTAGTAATACTTAAAAACATTGACAAATAGAAAGGAGCAAAAGGAAAAAGAAAAAACAGAAATTATAGAGCACAACTGTATAAATTATTTTCTAATGGGACCAACTACTATTCAGTTCCAAAAATTACTATAGTTTTAAATTATTTAGTTTATGTACACTTTTATTACAATAGTAGTTGTGTTATTTCTAACAAAACCGTCTACAGATTCACATGTCTTTTTTGATTGAGGAAAATCTTAACAGAATCGTACCGTGACGTGATGCAAAGATGCAAATTCGGGTGTGCGAGTGCTGGGGCCGTATTTTTGAATCGCTCGAATTACTTTTCGCACACGGAATCGCAAGATTCACACGTGAATGCTTAAAAAAGTATGAGCATTCACATGTGAATTCGCGATTCCGTGTGCGAAAGTAATTCGAGTGATTCAAAAATACGGCCCCTGTGTAGTCTCGTACCTTCAGTACAGCTAGCATTAGAATTATGTAATCACTTTGACAGTCGTTAATACGATAGTAATAAAGTTCAACGACTCACAATTTTTAGCATACTTTTGACACTGACTGTACACTGTTTTTTTACCGTGATAGAACGGAAGCGGGACCGTATCTATGCATTTGGGGTAGATAATGGTTATTTGACAACAAACCTTAGGCCTTTTGACATTAAGTATAAGAAATTTTCTTGTGTCTTACATGCATCCGACAAAAATTACTAGGTATGCGCGTGTCTTTTCCGACATTTCTTGTAAAATGCACGGTCCCATATAACAACCAAGTGACTGGATGTCTTATCAGAAATTTCTTATAAGATACAAGAAAATTTCGTATAATGTGCAAAAGGCCTGATGGTACATTTAAAATGACCCTTAAAATGACGTCGAAGCAAGTTCAGGTTTACTTGGAAAGATCACTGAATACCTAGTTTTCCCGTGACAGTCCTTTAACTCGCAAGTTGAGCAACTTAATTAAAATGTACTCCTTTCAACGAGATGCTGTTTTAATCGAAATCCTAGAACTCACCAAGTATAACAGAGGTAGGATTAGTATATTAAAAGTTACTGGTGTATTTTTTACGTTTTGTAAAACATTTGTATACTTGTTCATAACTTCCAAGGACTCGAAGTAGGTGACACTTTTTTCCCGGTAAGAATTATTATACTAGTCCCGAATGTAGCCCAAAATTTGCCCAGATGGAAAATGTAAGAAACAGCTGAGTCAATTTTAAATAACTATACTATATTATATGAAATGCTATATAATAATGAATAAAATTATATGAAATACTATTTATAATAATGAATAACTATATTATAATATACTATATTGTATTGTATTGTATTGTACATATACCTACCTAATAAAGGTGTTGTTTGGTTGTTTTTTTTATTTAGAGGAAGCTACAGTGTTCCTGCCTACCATAAGTTAATTTTATCCCGGTACTCCCGGAGGAACTCCAAAATTAACACGAGTGAAACCGCAGAGAAAGGACTAGTAAGTACTTTAATAAAGACCCGTGCACACTAGCGCGCCGCGCGACGGGCCGCGGCCGGGCCGGGCGGTGCTACTATCGCGCACGCTACGTATTAAAATTCCATATCCATCGCCCGTTTGCTCCCACTCGTTTATTATTCATCTCTCGCTCACAACACAACTCAATAAAACGTGTTTACGAGCCATCGGCGATGTAAAGCGAACACTGTCGGGCTTTGAATTACTAATGCACGATCAAAACACCGTATTTCGTTATTATTTATACGTCGCTTGTTATAGTAAACTTTGCTAATAATTTATTTCGTGCTGCTCTGTATTGTTTGTGATATAAAGTTACTTTTGTATTGTTTATGTCTCACTGATACCTATATTGTATAATAAATAAGATTTAGATTTCGCTTTTACTTGTTCAAAGCGAGGGATGCAGTATTTAACTTGTAGCCCCTAAGTATTTACCTATTTGAAATACAAGCTTAGGACATCCCGCTTCGCTTGATTACTTTTTATTATATCAGGTACTTATAGTTTTTCCTCCTTATCCTTACTAATATTATAAATGCGAAAGTGGGTTTGTTTATTTGTTTGTGTGTTTGTTTGTTTATTACTTACTCTTTCACGCCTTAACAGCTCAACTGTTTATCATGAAATTTTTCATACAAGTTGTCAGCAGTACAGGGAAAAACATAAGGTACTTTTTATCCTGGAATTCCCGCAGGAACTCCGAACTTATAGCGGGTGAAACCACGGGGGACAGCTAGTCTAATATAATAGATGGTTTCACTCTACTCAGATTAAAAAAAAACGATATCGCTCAGGAACAGTGAAGTAACTGAAGCTAAGAATACCACAATAGTTTCATAGTTGACGTAGAGATTACCCCTCTAGTAATAAATTAGTATACTTAAATATTGCTTGAACATTATCACATCTATCCCAAGCGTAGCAGAGTTTATAATATCTATAAATATTTAACCTTTTTGCAATTATATTCTTGATAACGACCAACAAATTTTACCTAATCTATATAACATTCACATATTTAATTGATGTTGGTCATATTAATTAATCATTACAATTCGTGTTGAAACTAATTAATGGTACAGCGGCGGGTATGGTGTAGCAGCCGTTCATCTGTGGATACCACTAGTGGCAGTCAAGGAGACCCTGACGCAAAACCACATCAAATCGGGACTGAGCACACACTGCAGCACGGAGCGGTGCGGGCGCGAGGGCGCAATCACGTTAACATCCTGTCACATGCCATTAGACGGTGGTTTGGGGGAGGGGGAGCGCACTTCCATCTAAAACCAAAGAATACAGAACATTGAATGCCTCCTCTTACCCCACAATACCACACGAAAGTTTCTTGGTAAATCCCGAGGAAAGTTTGTCACATGTAGAATCTACAAGTGACAATTATTCTCTGACAACTGACAGTTACTGTCAGCTCGCTGTCAGCGTAACGATACGCACACGCGCACATCACGTGTACGGACTAGCCGGCCGTCTTTACTTGTGGGAAAGTACCTACTTGAATCAGTTAATTTTTGTGGAGTGTCACCGGGCTGCTGAAACATTCACACCTGATTAGCGCAATAGGTCACCAACTCATCATAGTTACCCGCTAATCAAAAGGTTCTAGATTCCAGGGGGATGAGGACTTTGTGTGATAGACACAGGGTTCCATTTTCCACTCTGGGCGTATTTACTAACTGTTCTCTCCGGTTCCACATGCGTGAGTTTAGGAGTTCCTGCGGCAATTCCGAAATAAAAAGTACCCTATCCTTTTCTGCATCCCTGAAAACGTGTGTGTGTGTGCGTGTGATGATCGGTTCAGACTTTAAGGCGTGAAAGCGTAACAAACAAACAAACTCACATTCGCATTTTGTAATAGTAAGAATGACTTCACTTCTACAGGTAACAGTGTAGTTCTCACTACTAAAATGTAGACATTTTAATCATTTATCAATAGACTAAATAAATGTTCCTATATTTTTTAATATTTATGGTTAAATAAACACTTGAATAAATAAAGCTTAGAACAACAGCTAGAAGCTAGTAATAACTTAAAGTGTAACGTAACACCATTAAGCCGCTGTAGCACTTAATATAATACAACGAACAATAGTGCGCCGTCACTCGGCTGCTGTTCCCAGCGCGTTGGCCGCCGGAATCGCTGCAAATTGCTGAAAGCGCTGCGCACAATCTGAGTGCACACCCGGGTAATATAGGGACCTCATACTATTCTATTCATTAGGAGCGAACCTATTAAAATCTTGTCTTGAAGAAACAAAACAGTATGTACGTTTGGGGGACCTTGGCTACGTCAGGAACGAAGTTCTTACTATAATTTATTGTAAGTAAACACTATGCCTCGGTCGATTATCATGAAATTCCCGAGGAAACTTAACGCGGGTGAAACCGAGGGGGAGCCGGCAGTGGCGAAGGGTGAAATATTGAGAGAGGCAACCCGGAAATCTATTTGGTACCTACTATAAATATTAATTTAAAGTAATTGCAACTTATTAAACTATTTACTTGCCGCAAAAACCTAATTTCAACGTACGTCTGCGTAACTGCTTTCACTATCATTACACACTACAAAAACAATCCAATTATAATACTAATCACTATTTAATACCAAGTAATAAATTCTAATACGTGACACTAACTAATAAATTCAAATACCTATAAACTTTCATTTTTTTCGTCATAAATTCAAGTTGTCTGTCAACAGTCAACACAGAATGTCCGCTTCGTTTCGAATTTCTAGGACCAATCAGGATATTTGATGAGACAGCAATAGAAAATGCGTGCGCGTGAGCGAGATGAAGGGAGTAACTCGATTTGCAGCGGCTTGCCATAGTTGCTACTTTAGCCGGCTGCCTGCGACCTTGATGTGACGTCACGGCATTATTTTGTATGGAAGTTTAACCGCCAAAAAGCCGATCGCGCCAGCGGCTTATTTTATGACAATTTGTTGTTGAAAAGCAAATTTTGTTGATAGTTTAAGCGTTTTGTAATGTTTCCTACTCAGTAGAGATAATTTTGTAGTATTTCAGTAGATTCTAATGAAATACTTTCTACAAAAATTACTGATTGTGCCATTTCTAAATTACGGTAGAGAGAGTGGTTGTGTTCCCAACTTCTGAAGGGAAGCCGGTGGGAATCGGCTTGTATGGTACCTTCGCCACTGGGAGCCGGTATGCTATATATTATTAATTTACCTGCTAAATTTATATTTCACATACTACATATACATACAAACAATGTGATTCAAATCTGAGTTAAAAAACAAGTACGGCAGCCAGCGTTTGACTTTATATGCGATTAGGACTGAACGTCTTGTTGATTTGTATGATCACTATTTGTTGGCGTACGCATGCATGACTATTTCTGCGAGTCAACTCATACCACGTTAAGGAAGTACGTCCAAAATAACATTATATGTAAACCTAGCAGACGTCATAAGTCATAGGTTTTCATCTTAAAGTGTGTTCTACAAATGTATTTTATGATGCTAATGGCAAAAGAGCAGGTTTACACTGTTTTAATTAAAAAAAAAACATGAACTAGCTTCCTAGCTTGTATAATGAACATAATATTTTTGCACCCAAAATTCTACAAATCATTAAGATGTATTCTATTGTCTTACATTCCATCATTTTAAATATATGAGAGCAGAATATAAGCAAGGGTTTTTATTTCTCAGTTTCCTAGTCAAAGTGTCTGTAACAAAATATACCAGAATATTGAAAATTCTACGAATGAAAACGTCAGATACGAGTATAGGCAAAATAGCTTCCACGTAAAGTCGAGTGCAACAGAAGTTTCGTACAGAAAAATGCTTCCAAGGATTCGTGTGTTTATTTCACCGTGAATTTCGTTCCTTTTGCTAAAATTCCTGAATAGTATGCCTTTGCATTGCATACAACAGATATTTAAGTACCTTAATATCTGTTATATCTGTACCTATAAATAAAATTGAAGTATCTATCTGTAATTCCAAATTAACATCTGTTTGTTCGAACGGCTGGACCAATTTTAACGGAACTTTCACTGGCAGATAGCTGATGTTATAAGGAGTAACTAGGCTACTTTTTATCCCGAAATTCCCGTGGGATCTCTGAAATTAACGTGGGTGAAACAGCGGGGCACAATGATATTGGTGATCTTTGCCATACCTACCTGCTAGTGTGACCTTTAATATTGTCCTTGGAGTTGTATTGTACCGACCGAAATACATATTAAGATATTACGTATATACTATATAGTCACTAAGTATAGTCGCTACGTAGTGTATTGTTCAAGAGTACGCAAGACTCAGTCGTCGGTATGTGTGTAGGAACAGTATATTGTTGGCTGGAGGTTGCATGTTCTCCTACCCTTACAAGTGCGCATTTTACACGCCACATTTCACTTGTAAGAAGTGCAAAGTGGAAATTATTTTGTAATGTACCTACCTACTCACAGTTGCGTCATGCTTCTTTATTTCCACAGAGTGAGGAAGAATAATAGAAGGATCAATATTATTATCTATATGTATTAAGAAATAATAAAATAAAACCATTGCATGTATAATTGTGGACGCTCGCAATCGCATCTAATCGCAAAGAAATAAATTAATTTATAAGAATTTCACAAACTTAAAAAATGTGTTAAATTACGAAAAGATTAATTATTTTTCTTAGATCTATATTATAATTACATAAATGCGAAAGGATAACTCTATCTTTCTATCTGTTTGTTACCTTTCACAACTTAACTACTTAACCGATCATCACAATATTTTGCATACCTACACAATGTCGGGGGTACAAAAAAGAAATCCCTATTTCCCTTGATCACGGCATCACGCGTTTTTTTGTTGTGTTGTTAGGAGAAGAAGAATATAATAAGTTTGGAGTTCCTACGGGAATTCCGAAACTGACGCGGGTGAATCTCCGTTACGGTTGGACCTATTTTCACGAGACTTTCACTGCTAATTAGCTGTTATAAGGAGGAAACTAAACCATTCTGGAGTTTCTGCGGGAATTTCAAAACACATGCAGGTGAAACCGCGGGGTAAAGGTAGTATCATAATTATAAAAATGAATGTCTATTTCCCTTGGTCACGGTACTAGTAAGGTATTATATTATCTGTGGTCACTGCATCACTCGTGAACATCCCTGGACAAATTTCGGTGTTCTTTTTTGATCTGTTTGTTATCGTAAGGAGCAGGTTCTTATGAAAGAAGTTGGGAGTTTCTGCGGAATTCCGAAACTGACGCGGATGAATCTACGTAACGGTTGGACCGATTTTGATGGGACTTTCACTAATTAGGTACCTAATGTTATAAGAAGAGTTAGTAATAGGCTACTTTGGTCTTGAGGGAATTAATGAGGCACAGCTTGTACTTATTAGAAAAAAAATGCGACGATTTCAATATAAAAATATAAAAATTATGTAGTACATAACTAGTTAAGCAGAGAGTAGAGGCTTTATTGTTCACAAACCGCAGGGAGGATGGGGGTTTAATCGATTCGCGGCTACTTAGCCTCCCAGGTAGGTACCTACGGGAGATAGTCTTACGTCTCACGGAGCTGATGACCTAGATTCCATATACCTTCCTATAGATGTGCCAAAACATATGCTTAGATCTTTAAAACTACGCAACGGATTTTCATGCGGTTTTTTTAATAGATAGAGTGATTCAAGAGGAAGGTTTCTAATTATATAGGTATAGTTTATCCTTGAATTCCTGCGGGAACTCCGTAGTTACCGCGGGTGAAACCACGGGGAAGATAAACTATTTCTATTGCTTTTAGCAATATCGATCGCCTAAATGGAATGTAGAGTATTCTATTTCTGCGTTTTTGTAAAATTTGTTGCTTACTTTGTGTGTGTGCAATAAAGTACCACCTACTTAGTGTAGGTATTTGATATGATAGTACCCAACATTTAAGGTTATAAATTTGTCTTTCGGTATCATTGATGCAAAAAAAGTTTTACGTTCTAGATAACTAGATTCATAATTATAATAGTTTCAAGAAATGTCCTTACAAAAAGTGTCGTCGATTGTTAAAATGAAAAATAAATTAAATTGTACTTACCAATAATTTCCAGCGAAATTCGCACTTATGCACTGAGCGCGGCCGCAAGCTCACCCGCCAAACTGTGTCAATCGACAAAGTAATAGATATATCTGTATTTTACAAGTTTTTTATGTGAGGACTTAGGTATTTGCATCTGTGACTCTTGTTCTTGACATCTTAGGTTTTTAGTACTTTAATGAATGTTCTTTGTAGAGAATCGCCTGTAAAAAATCGAATAAAAACCTTTTAACGATTGTGGTATCTTGATAAATTATATCCCGCCGACTGTGAAGTCAGTACTACAAACGGTCGAGTGCTTTTGTAAAAAAAATAAAATAAAATGATTTGAGATCATTAATCATGCCTTGAACGGTTAACTTTATATTTTTACTGGCAATAGATATAAAAAAATTTCGTCTTTTGGGTGAGTCACAAAAACACAAAGTAAGTCTACGATTATTTATTTTAATTTATAGGTACTATCATTAAATTCAGTATTCATACACAAATTACGAGAACCTCTTAAGTACCTACTATAAAACGTACCTACAACTACGAGTAGTATGTTGCAAACGACAGAATACATTTGCGTTTGGGAGCGGAATCTTAATGCGTGTTGAACACAATATGCACATAAGTTGCAAGTTGCAGACGCGAAGTGCATTCAGTGTGTACTAGGCAATGTGACACCACATCCGCGACACTCCATACAAGCAAACTGATTTAACTCCCCACTACTACAGGCGGGCAGCTCGTGCGCACACGTGTAGGGTGCGCGTGTGGCGGAGGGCTCGCGGCGGGGCGCGGCGCGCGGCGGGGGAGAGGGCACACACACAGCAGCGACAGCGCACTCCACTATCACATCTAGACTCACCGCACCGCTAGAGAGTGAGAAGGCACGAAGTTGGCAGGGGGCGGTGAGTGTCGCTTCTTTAAAATAGTATTCTTTGACGATGCACCGGAAATAGAGTTGGGGGCTGCATTGTCAATCGTCAAGACCGACTACGAGCCTTCACGATTTATGTATTGGTATTAGTTTTGTTGAAAAAAATTATTTCCTTAGTCATTTTTGAGACAGGTACGCTTGTTTAGACAGCATAGTTGGTCTACTGATAAGCGAAATCCATTTGGGTAGAATCGAGGGGAACAGGTAGGTACTTGATAGATACCTTTTATACAAATAGTTCCTGAAATAATTCCAAAAATAACGCTAGTGAAATGAAACATCTAGAAAGTTAGTACGGTTATATGGAAAAGTCGGCTATAAAATAATGGCTATCAATGTTAATTGGAAACTGTTGTATTAAGGTTGAAAACGCGGTTCTATATCATGCAAGTTGCTTGCGTAACGGTTCTATGCAGTAAGCAAAATATCAAATCGAATATTCTTTATTTTTACTATGAAAATCTCAATTCTAAAGCAATGTAAGAACTTTTGCAAATGGTTGTACCTAGGTACTTATAGTTTTGCATGTATGATTTCCGGTTGCAAAATTATGCTTCTGAGTTCAGCAAACGGATATTGGAGGTAAAAACTGCGCTGCATCAAAGCAGAGCATCCTGTCTGTCGTGTTTATCTTCAAAGCTCGCCGGTAGCCACTGAACAGTGCTGTACAGTTGAACGCAAAACGTTATTATTCACATATTTTAACACGACACATAGAGGGGAAAGAGTCATATTCCTGTCATCATATTTATAGTTGTAAAAACCGTTGGTAAAAAAAGTAAAAATTTTACACCATTGGTTTACTTAGACAGATATTGGTATATTTTCATAAAAAAGACATTGCCGAATTTTTTTAAGACATAAAACATAGTTACTTTCGGCTGTTTCTTTTTGTAACCATATATTAATAGAAATGAACTTCCATTTTCAAATTGGTGGTTTGTAAAGACGTCGTGACGACGAAGACCTCGGGAACCAAAAGAAAAAATGTGCCGCAAGACCAGGGATGCCCAGACCATTTTCCCAGCAGTAGAGTGTCGGCTGATATTTACTAACTTCTCGTCCCAACTGTACTCACTTGGCGCTAACTAGCTTAGCCCCCAGGATTCAGCCGCGACCCCCCAGCTAGGTAACCAATTAACTGACAGCAACGTCACTCGGTCAGCTAATTGCATTTTACCAAGTACTTAGCACTCACTGCGGCGAACGTTTTTAATTTACATTACACAAACCAAAGCTTGCTGCTGGAACTTTCAGATATAGAAGCGTCTTCAATGAAACTGTTGACGGCGGGATGTATTTTTGTTGTGTGCACTTTGTTACTGAGTTATAGAAACGTTTTGAGAAAAAAAGAGCTAGGGATTAAAACGGAGAGTAAAAGCTTCGAGTTTTACTAAAGTCGTGGCCTTTTGATGTAACGACAGAAAGTTAAAACGACATTTATGTGTTAAATTTTTCAAAATACTTATCTACAGTTGACAAGTGCTTGATAAGAATCAAGCTAAGTCATGTCGTCATTTTTTTTAACTTCGATAATCGCTAGCAAGCCTCCTCGCTAGGAGGCATTACAATAGTGATAGAATACTATCAATAGTGAGTAGGTACTTTTGATAGTTAGTCTTTGTATGCTATGTAATGTTCGATATCGAATGACATGACATGCCAGGCAGTCAGGTAGGTACATAAGTATACATTAATCCTACTAATATTATAAATGTGAAAGTGTGGACGTTTGGATGTTTGGATGTTTGTTAATGAATCACGCAAAAACGGCTAAACGGATTTGGATGAAATTTAGCATGCACGTTGTCAGAGGCACAGAGAAGGACACAGAGTACTTTTTATCCCGAAATTCCCGCGGGAACTCCGAAATTACCCAGGGTGAAACCGCGGGACACAGCTAGTATCATATTAAAATATTAATATTCTCAAAGGTGTTATTTATTATTCTGTTAATTATAAGTATGTACGAATATTTGTCTCAGTATTTACTCATCGATAGTGTCTTATCGATATAGATAACTTATTTTTATGAAGGTAAGAACCATATAAAATGGCCAAGATGAGTAGGTATAGGTAACAATTTTAATGGGAATGGCGATAGAACAGAAAAAAATCAAATATTTGAACAATCATAGTATCCCCACACCATTTCACAGCAGACATATCATATAGAGCGCAGACTAAATATTTCTGTGAGGCAATAAAGCGCACGGCACGTACACAGCTTTTGTTTTCCAACAATGATCCTACTCGGGAACAAGTTGGGCGACACACAAGTTATGACAAAAACATTACACGAACAGCTAAGCGGCTCTGCAACTATTACGGCTTAAGTTAGATTAAGTACTTTGCAACTTAACATAATACACTCCGCCTCCATAACGATATCCCTCGTGTCTTGGCACGGTCCGGGAACATAATTCGATTGTAATTTTGTTGTAATAAATGTTTTCTAGATTTAGACATTTCTTTTCGCAATGATTAATGAAGGTTGAATCGTGAAATATTAGATTCCCACTTTTTTGTTTGTTTTCTTAGAAATAATTCAAATCGTGAGGATTTTTTCTTTTCGGTCTCATTAAGAAATAACTCGTCTCGACAAGAAGTCAGATAAAATAACTTGGTGAATCGTGGAATACATTCATTCGTAAGTACCTACTCAAGTTGCCAGTTTAAATTATGAAACTTCAACATTTAAGGAGTTCCATTATACCTAATGCAGTCTCGCAGAAACGAAAGGCAGTGGCATTTTAGAATCAAAATTATAAAAACAAAAAAAAACTTGCACCGCAGAACTTTACGTGGCATCACCTCAGTGGGTGTGCTTTAAGTTGCAGTTTTATTGTGGGAGTTTTCGCGTGAAGTGAAAAAGTTTGTAAGGAGCACGAACAAGGGCGGCTAAAATGTCGCCGACACCTCCGACCGCGATCGAACGCCAAAGATTGCACATGGCTGATAAAATACCTGTTCCAACAGAACATTGTTGAAGAAACGGGCCAAGTTTTTTGTGGATATTTACCTTTTTATCTGTATAGATTTCCGGTATTGGTTTTTCTTTAGCTGAGTGAGCGGATATTTCGTATACAGCTTTCAGTGCGAAATAACTTGAATGGAAAAAAGTTGGTTTGGAAAAGTTTTTTGTTTCTTGATAATATACAATAAGAGTTTAATTATACAGGGTGTAATTTTAAACGAATCACAAATTATTTAAGAGTTTATGTTTAGTAAATATAAAAAGAAAAACACTGATAAATCACAGACAATTAACAAAAAGACGCGTTTCTACGCGAATGAATGAACGTTCCTTGTTTAACTTTACATCGCCTATATATCATGCGTGCTCATAAATATGATTATGACTACAAAAAAATATTACTTATGCGTATAAAATCAAAACAATGTATCTACGAAATCTCGAAAGCTACGTAGTCTATGATGCAGCTGTTTGGCAGGTAGGTAGTTTAAAGGAACCGCTAGCTGAGAAAGGATTTCATGAAGTTCCTACGAGGACTCATAAATTAAAGCGCGTGGAACAGCAGGGAACAGCAGTATACAAAGTTCATGTGCCGAACGGAAAACGACTTTCCACGTGATGTTTTCGTAATTAGGTCACTGAACCGAACCGTCCACTGCACAGTTAGGTTCCGCTCGTTACACAAAGTGCCGCCGAC
This sequence comes from Zygaena filipendulae, assembly GCA_907165275.2. NCBI lineage: Eukaryota > Metazoa > Arthropoda > Insecta > Lepidoptera > Zygaenidae > Zygaena > Zygaena filipendulae. The sequence continues at coordinate 255,910 of OU015657.1, forward strand.
ATGTGAAAACTGCAGCGCCGTGGTTTTGCGAGAGAACCACCGACCTTCATCATCTATAGATGTTTTCTAGTGAAGACTAGATGGACAAAATAGGCTATTTGATTACTTTTTTTTTCTCAATTCTATTTAGTCCGTCAGATAGTTAATAAAAAAATTATAGACAGAGATATTTTACTTTTTAAAATTAATGAAAATATATTTGGATAAAGCGCATTAAAGTTTGTGTCTAATTTTTTTTATGAATCTAGAGAACAAAAAAATCAACCCAATAACTGTCTACCCAATGGTTAACTGGTAAAGAATGCCGCAAGGCATTAAGTTCTCCATTTGTACACAACGTGCAATAAAAAATAAATAAATAAACAAAAAAAAACAAAAAAAATTAAAACCGACTTCCAAAAACACAAAACTAAAAAACTAAAAATAAAAAGCTAAAAATAACAAAATACCGATTTAATCCAAAAGACAAAAACACACGTAATATTATTATTGGTTTGTGCTACCACTGATCGGTTTGAATTCGGTGACAAGCCCACTGGTGTCTGCCCACTTGGGTTGTTCTGCTCACGAAGAGCTGGTGGTGGGAGTCGACTTAGCCCATCTTCCCCCTCCATATTTGGCTTGTCACCGACTTCATACCGATCAGTGGTAGCACAAACCAATAATAATATTACGTGTGTTTTTGTCTTTTGGATTAAATCGGTATTTTGTTATTTTTAGCTTTTTATTTTTAGTTTTTTAGTTTTGTGTTTTTGGAAGTCGGTTTTAATTTTTTTGTTAAAATTTTGTTTATTTCTCACTTTTAAGTGACTTAGTTCGTTTCTCTAAGTTACAATAGCCTAATATCAACTGCTCATCACCTTTTACAAAATATTACTTTTCCCGACGCAGGGACGTTAATTGTTGAGGAGTTCTCCTAGTACATGCACCATCAGTTCCACTTCACCATATACATTGTGACGGGCATAAATTGTTTAGAAACCATATTAAAGTTAACGATTCGGAACCCGTGAAATACCCATTATTGAGTAGTTCCGATGACCATCTGTGGTCTTCATCATCAGTTCCTCTTCTTCAAATTTTGCTTTCCGAAAGCAAAGAAACGTTTTACTATGAAAAATACAAAAATCGCTATAAGTGTTCTCATAATTTTTGAAGAGTTCCCTCGATTACTCCAAGATCCCATCATCAGATCTCGACTTGGTGACAATGAAATCAATTTGGAAGTATCCCCTTTCAAACAAAAAACAATTTTCGAAATCGCTTCAATCGGAACCCGTGAAATACGTATTATTGTTGAGTTGTTCCGATGACCACCTGTGGTCTTCATCATCAGTTCCACTTCTTCAAATTTTGCTTTCCGAAAGCAAATGAACGATTTACTATCAAAAATAACCAAATCGCTATAGGTGTGCCTATAATTTTTGAAGAGTTCCCTCGATTTCTCCAAGATCCCATCATCAGATCCCAACTTGGTGGCAATGGGACCTAAGTGGGAGTATACCCTTTCAAACAAAAAAAGAATTTTTCAAATCGGTCCAACCGTCTTCGAGTAATCGGTGAACATACATAAAAAAAAAAAAAAAAAAAAAAAAAAAAAAAAACATACAATCGAACATAGAACCTCCTCCTTTTTGGAAGTCGGTTAAAAATAGTCAAACAGCCTATTTGTTTTCAACTGACAAAAACCTGTTTTTCACCGGAAAATAGTGCAGTTTCTCCATTGAAACCGCTGACCAGGTAAAGAAGTGTATTTAAAACTTGATAAAGTCCCCCTACTGTTTCAACCCCGTCAGTTTGAATATTAAACAAACTACCTCGGGAACTCAGGAACTTTGAAATTAGTGTAGAATCTACATTGTCTATAGGTAACTTAAACGTATGTACGTTACGTAAGAATTGTGAATAGTGATTTAGGTATTCTGTACTAATATATTAAAATTGATTAATATTATTATGATTCTTATGCTATGTATTGTGATTCTTAATGTAAATAATTATACCAATGTTTATTAAAGTGATTTAAATTGCATTTCCATGGCCAATTCATATTTAATAACTGGCAACATTGTGAATTCATAGACTGTAGAGTAAATAAAATGTTATTTGAGATAGCGGGAAAAACGCGCGGGAGAACATGTTTACATAATGGCAGCAACAAAGGATCGGGTCAGTGGTGCTGGTGATTTCCTAGATGGAAGACATCATAACATCGAAAGTTAAGTATTGGTAGACAGTTTTGGCTCTATTTAATGCTTGTAATAATAATTGTGATTACTGTATTGTTCTCATAAAATATACTGTTCAAGCTTAACTTTAGCTTCAGAGATTTGATTACTTTGTTCGTAACATGTTTTGAGATTCCTATTGTTGTTATCTATACTGGCTTTGATTATTATAGAATTTGACACAAATTATATCAAAGAGTTTTTATTATAATTGGTAATACAGACACAAAGAAAGACTTTTGTTAAAATCAGGTTGTTTTATTTACTAGGTATCCTTACTAATGCTAATAATTTAACATTTCAGAAGTGGGATTATTAAGGATTCAAGCAGCCAAAGCATTCTCGGAGTCCTGTTAAACGAAACGACGGTCATGGATCACTTCCAGATCCTGGGCGCCATGGCGGCCTAGAGATACGCCTTCTCCACGAGCCGTGAGAAATAAAGAATCTTCACAACTGGATGATACTGGTAGGATCGCTCCATATTATAGTAACGTCTTGGTTAAACCCGTATTTTTCCCGAATTCGATTTTGAGAAATCGGAATTGCTGGTATTACAATGGCTTAATAAAATCTTGATAAAATCGAACATCTAAGGGCAATACATGGTTGGAACGATGATGGAAAAGTTATTATGTGCAGTCACGTTTGACTGGATTGGCTAAGTTGTGGCACAAGACTTTGCGTTCTTATGAATTTACATGGCATAAATAGAAACAAAAGATTTTAGAGGCATTCCCTGACAATATCGATTACACGGGTTAATTTAGATACTCGAGATTGCTCGCTAAAACTTGTCTTATTGCTTCCATCAGATATTTTTGTAAAAGGTTTTGGAGGTAGTCCAATAAAAGTATGAAGGTCAGGTGTCGATAGAATTCGTAGTAAATGGGTTTGAAGTCCTGGAGATTTTTTTCTTATAGGAATAAGAAAAAAATTCAATTACAGCATTTCTTCTTTAGTGCGCTTATTAGCGGAGTATACTCGTGGTTATTGTGGTAGCGGTAAGTCTTTCTTAATAATTTGTAGTGGAATTACACAATATTTAACTTGATGTTAATTAATGCAGTAGTAGGTAACTCTATTTAACCATTGAGCTTTTGAAGAAAATAGATAGGTAAAGGTACTTTCTGTGAAATTATTCTGTAATCCTCCTGTAATTTAAACAATTTAATTGAACGTAATATGCATTTGTATAACACATTAAAAGGTTGCGATTCAAGTGTGGTCTCTAAGTTAGTTTTCAAATTCGAATCTTGTTTAAAACAATAGTCACAGTTTTCTTTTTGATTATATGCCAACATTCATTAATAATACTTAAATAGATACGTATAGAGAACAAAATCAGTTTTAGAGTATTATCATAATTTACCTTCAACGATAAGTAATATTTTACTGCTAGGTGCCTACTATCCCCCGCGATTCAACCCGCGAAATTCCTTTACATCCGGATAAAATGTACCTACCTTATTGCCTATTTCACTTTTATCCATACCTAACCTATTAAAATATCTGTTTCCCCGCTGATTTCCCAGCGTGAATTTTGATATTTCGGCAGGAATTCTTTGTTTGGAAATGGAAAGTACATGTCACTCCTGTGCTGTGTCAGTATCTTTTATAAAGGAATCTTAAGAATCTGTTCAGTAGTACCAGAGACTACCCACTACATCCAAACTTACAAAGTTTGCAAACTTATATAACTTTACCTCCGTATATTATCTGATAGGCGCCAATAAGGACATAAGATCCATTTTTGTTTGTTTCCTTGGTTGTTTGTAATGGATAGACTTCTTTCTTTTCTTCAACTAGAACTTGTCCATAAGGTGTCAAAGCATAGTCAGATTACATACAATTGTTCTAAATAGACTCTGAGACCGATACAATTTCGACAGACGAGTCAGGTGGATAGCATAGAAGAATTTATAGTTAATTTTGGGTTTGGTGCGCTTGCGATCTCCCGGTACGTTTCTGATCGTTTGGCGGTTGGGAAGCAGTCCCTTGTTCATACTTTTTTTAAAAATTAATGTACCTATGTGTTGTGTCAAATAAAGTTCTTTCAATGTCAATTTAATCTAGGTACTTGAGGGAAAAAGAATTTACTCTACCAATTGTGTAAGGAATAACTAGCTGGTTAACTAGTTAAAGCGATTTTGATTATTGGATTTAATTACTAATGGATTAGGTACAAAAATTAAATACTGGAATATATGGTCATGTACCTGATGTACCTATACTAAAGTAATGGTTAAAAGTGGTTGATAATCTAAGTGATGAATGGTATAAAAGTAATAAATGGAATAATTAAATGGATCTCTGGTATTAATGAATAAATTGGACTAAATGAATAAAATATTGGTAAAAATGGAATTACTTGAATAATTGGATAAATTGGATAAAAAAAAAATATGGTTGAAAATAAAATGGTTATAAATAATGGAATAATAATGAATGGTTATAAATTATGGTTGAAAATAAAATGGTTATAAATAATGGAATAATAATGAATGGTTATAAAAAAAATGGTTGAAAATAATGGAGATAAAGAGTGTGAAATAAATTTATTTATTTATATATATATTTATTTATTGATTACTAGCTGTGCCCCGCGATTTTGCTCGCGTGGATTTCGGAGTTCCCGCAGGAACTAATTTTTGGAAATAAATGTAGCCAAGTTACTCCTTATAACATCAGCTAGGAAGCTGTGAAGGGTGGATGTTTTATGGGTGTTGTCATAATAACTGTAATTATGTTGACGTCAAAGAGTCATATTATGGACCAAATTTGAATAAATGATTTGACTTTGACGATTTGCCAGTGAAAGTCTAGTTAAAATCGATCCAGCCGTTTTAGAGATTACCCGGAACAGACAGACATATAAGTAGGTGCCATATTATAATTATACTTATTTTCATATTATGCATTTATTAAAAAGCTGTTAATTTTGAGTTACAAACAGACACATAAATTTTATTTATAATTATGTATGTATAGATTATTGTATTTTTATATCTTATTTTGTTATATTATTATATTTTCCAGTCTGGGCGTGAATATATAATATACTATATCTATAGTGTAATATGGACATATGTAATAATATGTAGTAAGTACCTATAGGTATACCAAGTTTGCTTGGTTGCCATGACACAAGCTTATAGCTTAGTGTGGGGTCAAGACGCTTATCTGTGTGTTGTGAAGTGGATTATTATTATTATGGGAATTTGGATTTTTGAATTCTTCTCAGCTAGACCGGTATTAATTGGCAACCACGGGCCAAAGCCAAGTGGAGGTTAGTTTAAGTGGAAGTATTAAGAGTTGTGTGGTCATCAGTTTGGAGGAGTTTGCGGACGATTCGACATGTATTTAGTATTACCGCCTTCTGCATAATAATGTAAGTGTACCTAGGTAATTGGAGGGTAGCGAAGGGTTGGTGCAGTTGACAAGGGATTTCAGATGGTGGTAGTACAACAGGGATGAAGGTAATATTCTGTAATTTCCACATTTTTTGCTATTTCGTTTTGAGGTCAGTATATTTTGTAAGCTTTCAGATATTGTGCTCTACAGCCTGTGGGTTGAATTCCCTAGAACACTGTCAGGTATGTATTTTTAATAAGAAATTGGTTCATTCGTCCTCAGTTTAGATTTGCTCGCAAGTTTCTGATGAATATTCTCAGCAACCTGGTCGTAGCGGTGTTTATAATCTTTTTGTACTATTGACTTGCAGACACTTATGAGATGCTGTATCGTTCCGGGGCACCGTTACATTTTCTGCAGCTGTCATTTGATATATTATGGACTTTTAGTATATGCTTTTGGTAATTTCGTGTTTCGATGACTTGGTCTTGAATGGCAAGCATAAATCCTTCTGTTTCGGGAAACAGTTCACCCCAAGTAAGCCAGGCATTGGATGCTTCTTTATCGACGTTAGACTTGCACACATTTTGCCGGTGTTGTCTATGCATACCCTTTTGAGTCCACTCTTGTATTTTTAGTTGTCGATCTGTTATTGTTTAGATTGATTGAAGCCCAAGTACTTGTCTCTTTTTCATTAAGCGAAGGTATCTGTTGGCCAGTCTGCATCTGAAAGGTAATATGACCCGACGTTTTTCCTTTGAAAAGTTTCCGTAAGATCAGCCAAATAACATAGGTCTTTCGTGGTGGCGTACAATTTAATATCATCCATGTAGAGCAAATGGTTAAACTTTTCATCAGCTTGTTCATTACTTCCTGCAGCATAGTATTTTGAGAGATTTCCCATTTTCGTTGAATTTAAAATAGGATAGAATACTCTTTATTGTATACAAGAATAATTTTAGTGTGGTAACAAAATAAAAATTTATAAATAAAGGCATACAAAAGGCTATCTTATCGCTTTACTAGCGATCTTTTCCAGACAACCTTTGGGTGGACAGGACAAAAACAGTAAATTTATATGTTGATTTGGTATATTATATGTATAGGTGAAACGAATCATAAAATAACATAGAAAAGACATACACAAAAAATGGATATACATAGATTCACGCATAGATATAAAATATACACATAGAAAATATATACGTACAATATTTATGGCTATAAATACTAATTTTATGAATGCGTTTAAACACAGATGCATACTATAAATAATAAGGTTACACTACAGCGAGTCACGATCCATGAGTAAGGTAGAAAGTCTTCACCAGGCTCTTAAAGGTGGGTAGTGATTTGGCCTATTCGCACCTCTACAGGCAGCGGATTCCACAAGCGGACTGCTTGTACAGAGAAGGAATAATCATAAAAGTTGGTTCTAGGGGCAGGAATCATAAGAAGTAAGTTCTGGGATGATCGAACAGGCAGGTTATGGGAAGAAGATTGAAATACGAAAAGGTCTTTTAGGTAGTTGGGGGAAGGTGGATTGAACAGTATGCTATATAGAAGGAAGAGGACATGCGCATTCCGGCGAAGGCAAATCGGAAGCCACTTGAGCTTGGTACGAAATTCGGAGACATGGTCATATTTGCGTAGACCAAATATGAACCGGATACATAGATTCTGGAGGCGCTCAAGTTTATTTAGCTGCTCCTCGCTAATGTCAGTAAAGCAGGTATCGGCATAGTCGATCATTGGTAAAAGGAGTGATTGTGCTAACGCAACTTTAGTAGCAGTTGGAACTTGGAAGAAAATTACGTAATCGTCTAAGCGAGTCCGCAGATAAAATATTTGATAAATGGTTCAATGCTAAACATTATTATTAATATTATTGGTTATTAAGGAATAAAATAAAATCTTATTATGGATAATGGATAGAAGTTAAGTGGAAGTTGGTGGAACTTAGTAACATGGATTGGATAAAAAAAGAATCATGGTTTGAATTTGTGTTAGATTAGATACATTTAGATAAAGTGAAATTATTTTTTACAAAACCTTTTTACTTTGCAGGGTCGCAAAGATGTCAGGATGGGCGAGTGTGAATAGTGATTTAGGTATTCTGTACTAATATATTAAAATTGATTAATATTATTATGATTCTTATGCTATGTATTGTGATTCTTAATGTAAATAATTATACCAATGTTTATTAAAGTGATTTAAATTGCATTTCCATGGCCAATTCATATTTAATAACTGGCAACATTGTGAATTCATAGACTGTAGAGTAAATAAAATGTTATTTGAGATAGCGGGAAAAACGCGCGGGAGAACATGTTTACATAATGGCAGCAACAAAGGATCGGGTCAGTGGTGCTGGTGATTTCCTAGATGGAAGACATCATAACATCGAAAGTTAAGTATTGGTAGACAGTTTTGGCTCTATTTAATGCTTGTAATAATAATTGTGATTACTGTATCGTTCTCATAAAATATACTGTTCAAGCTTAACTTTAGCTTCAGAGATTTGATTACTTTGTTCGTAACATGTTTTGAGATTCCTATTGTTGTTATCTATACTGGCTTTGATTATTATAGAATTTGACACAAATTATATCAAAGAGTTTTTATTATAATTGGTAATACAGACACAAAGAAAGAGTTTTGTTAAAATCAGGTTGTTTTATTTACTAGGTATCCTTACTAATGCTAATAATTTAACAGAATCTACGTAGGTTTTAAGTAAAACTTAAATGAAAAAAAATTGTATCTGTGAAAGTCTATATTTTATTTAAATTACTACAACCTACTTGCCAGCCAATTATGTAAATCTTTAATACAGTCATATTAATATAATAGGGTCTTAAAAACGTTATATTTGAATTTCAAATGTTTATTTATTTTATTTATTTAAGTAAATATAGGTACTTACAGTTTTTGTACGTATAGTTTATAAAATTTTGCAAGTTCGAATTAATACTTTTGAGACACCTTGTATTTCAAAGGGATTCAATATTGTTAAGTTTGTGCAAAGCAGCAGAAAAAAGACAGCTAGGCACAGAATTTTTGATTGACGCGATAAAAAATGGAAATCGTAAACGAAACAACCGGCCGAGAATATCTGCATAATATCGCGCGGCAAGTGGGTGCGAGCGGGGCCAGCACGGGCGACGGACAGGGTGTGGGCTACGCTCACAGAGAAAATAATATATAAATTAAAAGGCAATTTTGGCGGAACAGACGCGAGAAAATTCTCTTAACATCTTAAAAATTTTCTTTGTTGACACACAAAATTTTCTACGATATTCCACGCAAGTGACTTCATAACCATATTGCGTTTCATACACTTCGCACTTTGCTTTGAGTGCGAAAATCAGCTGGCGACTGGCTTTTATCTGTTTACAGATAGAAGGAGCATCGACTCAGTTTAGTGTGGTTGTAATCCTTACTTAATACTAAAAATGCGGATGTTTGTTACGCTTTCATGCCTTAACTACTCAGGGGTACAAAAATGGACATAGTCTACTTACTTTGTCAGATTATTCTCGCGGGAACTCTGATATTAACAACTTTTATCTGAATACTAGATGTTCCTCGAAATTTTACTCGCATTAACTTTAGAGTTCCCGCGGGAATTCTTTGATAAAAAATTACTATGTCCTCTACCCCTGATAAAGTTTTAGCAGTTAAGGCGTGAATGCTAGAAAATAAAGAAACAAACCCACTAGCGCATTTAAATTCAAAGATGGCCACAACTCTCGGTGCGCGTGACGACGGCAGCCCATGCTGGGCCTGCGGGGGTACGTAACGCGGCGGGTGTGCAGAGCCGGTCATTCGCCGCAGCCGGCCGCCACGCGCCATCCTCGCTGAATTATGTACTCGGCGTTTTACGGTTGTGAAGGAAACGCGACGCTGGTCGACGATTTTTTTTTTCACGCTAAGCTAAAAACAAACGACACACAATTTTCAGCTTCGAAAACGAGCCGATTTTTAACTGACTCTAAAATAGAGGTTTTTAACAATATTGATATTCTTGTGAAAATTTCTATTGGCTCACCGGTAGTTTATTTGATGGTGAAAACTTAATGAATTTTACGAGTTAAGGCTGGGTTTATTAATGTATTTACAAGTATGTAATGCACTATCCGAAATTGAGAAATTTATGGTTTAATGGTTTACGCTTTCAATTATCGATTAAACTATACAATCGATCGACGTTTATTCGCTTCTTTTTCGGCCGCATTCTGGGCAAACTTAGAAAAAAAATTATTTGACTTTGACTTTTAACATAAAAAGTCAACTGTTACAATAAAATGTATAAAGAAAAAATAGACGGTTTAATAACATATTAGTTTTATATAGACTACTAGCTGTGCCCCGCGGTTGCACCCGCGGTGATTTCGGAGTTCACGCGGAAATTTGGGGATAAAAAGTACCCTATGTCCTTATCTGTACCTACCCCTGACAACGTGCATGCCGAATTTCATCCAAATCCGTTCAGCCGTTTTTGCGTGATTGAGTAACAAACATCCACACTTACACATTTGAAATATTAGTAGGATTGACACAACTGTCATCTTGTTACATTTGGGCCCAAGTATGCATCAAGGAGCCGCCTTTTTCAATTGGATTTCAGTACCTAACCGAGAATTTTATGTTTATGCCTGACCAGCTGTTTTTTATAGAACTAAAAAAACCATAATCTTGATACCATCGATTATTTTCCACTGTACCTATTCATTACTTTTTAAAGAATACTCTAAAGTGTAGTAGTATAGTTAAATTAGTAGTGAATTTGGTTGAATACCTATGTGATATGTCTAAATGCATATTGCTTTTTTTTTCATTTTCTAGCTTCACGGAATTTCAAAAAATTAAACTAAATTTCAATAGAAATTCGTAAACGAAATCTTATTTTTATTTTATTTTATGAGATTCAAATTTTTCACGCGTTTTTACATTGCAACCAACAACTTGAAAGGAAAAGTGGTAATTTTATAGTTTTAATTGTATTCTTTTTCTTATAAAGGCTTTTGATAAAACACGATAATTAAATCATCAAAGTCATTACCGGTGTAATATACATATTTGAGTGAATAATTACGACGCGACGCGAGCCGAGCGACTCGAGTCCGGAGCGGAGCGAGTCGACATCGAATGGTTGCTCACTCGACTATGTGGATAATAAAGCATGTAATTTTCCGCAAGTAATGTGTGCGGTGCTTCAAATAGACGTAGGGTTGGTGATTATAATATACCTACAGACATTTTTACTGTGGTAGATATATATGTGCCTGCCGAGCCTGCCTATTTGTAATGAACGGTGCGCAGTATTAAAAATATAGAGATCGTAGTCATTTGCAGATTAGTTGCCATTATGTTGCTTGCTAAACGAAAAAATATGTTTTATGAACATTTCATAAAATAACGTATGTTTGTTAGGAGTTCTAGTAAAAAAAAATTACCATAAATTCATTAATTGAAAATTAAAAAAGTCATCGATATTATAGTCTTATCACGTCCCGTCAACCTAAATTAATGGATTTGTATAACAGGGTGATATTTTTATCATTTTTCAGTAGTCATTCAACATTACAAAGCACCGAAGTGCTTATTTCGGACAGTTTTTGAGTAAAAAAATTTATAAGGTTGCTTTAAGCGTCTAGACTCTAGATACTGTCGTCAATTATGTAACTTTTGTTCCTATCATATTTCAGTTTCAATCATAAAAATAGTTATAAATAGATATTTTGTGATTAATTAATCATGTTTAGGTAGCTTCAACTTTTGAAGTATGTTTATTTTGGTTGATTGCTAGATATAGTAGGTGTCAAAACGTGCGTATTGTAGGTAATCGCAAAACTAACATGTTTTTGATTGCAACCGAAAAATGATAGAAACAAAAGTTACACAATAGCCCCTCTATTGTCAGCGAACCCGGAATTTAGTGTCTCGTGACAACCCTAGATTCCAGGTTGGCTGTTGGCGAGTGTAGTTAATGGTGCAGTATATCCCGGACGGCACCCGAGTCCCGAGTCCCGACACTCGACGGCTTCAGTAATGCACATGCACTTGTGGCCCGCTCGCTTGCGTTGTCTGTAACGCACGTACGATTCGAGTCTGTACGCACGCGACGCGACTCTTCAGGAAGCGACGATTCATGTTATATAGTACAATGTACATACTTATATCAAGGATAAAATTGCAAAAGTCTACTGGTATATGTATTTGTTTAAGTATAAACGTAGTTTTTTTATATTTAAATAGTCGATCGATTTGATTTGTCACTATAATGTTCAATATCTCTGCGGAAAGTATAGATTGTTTCGTGATGATACGAGAAAGTACTCACGAGTGTGCCGGGACTTAAAGTTTAATTAGAATTTGGCGTTCTTAAAATTATTGATTAGGGTCAGGATAAAAAATACTCTTAAATAAAAAGAAATGTAATAAAGTTGGCCATAACCGAGCCTTCCTCAGGATGTTGTAACGTTAGGTACAACATAAGAGTAGGACATGCCCGACAACCTGTCACGTTGAATAGATTACAAGCGAGTCAAAATATGTCAGCTTGTTTATGCTTGCCTGGTACTTGTAAGACCACTTTTAAGGTGATTTTAAGAACTATGGTAGCTACGAAATTTAATATATTATGTAATAATATAAAAAAATTAATCCTCATTTCGCTTGGTCCCAGCATCGTTGTGAATGACTGAACCAATTTCGCTAATAATTTTTTTCCTATGAAAGAAGTTTGGAGTTCCTGCGAGAATTCCAAAACTCACGCGGGTAAATCTCCGAAACGGTTGGATCGATTTTGATGGGACTTTGACTGTTAGCTGATGTTATAATATGAAGTTAAGTAAACTAGGCTACTTTGGAGTTCCTGCGGGAATTCCGAAACTCACGCGGGTGAAACCGCGGGGCACAGCTAGTAGATATCTTCTAAATAAAAATTATCCTTATTTCTTATATGACTTTATAATATACGGAATATATTTTTTTAGCGTCAGCTTTCACATTCCGAGGAGCCTACAATTGGGGATTTCGCATTAGGAATTTTAAATGCCTCACTGATGTTGTTAAATATATTATATCTTTAACTATTGTTGTTGGACTCATAAAAAAATCTTTGGGAAACAAATAAAAGAATTGCTATTTAATCCAGTGAGAGAGAAAATTGTGTTTCGGTTGAGTGGAGAGAGCTCCGAGGGCGAAGCGAGCGGGGTCAGCTTAAGTCGACAGGAATACTCACTGCAGTTTTCTAGTCGATTAATAATGAGATACTTCTTAAAGTTATTAACGAAAATAAATTGATGTTTATGTTTACATGTAAGTATATGCAGTGGTAGGTGTTGTACGCAGGATATCACGTTATAGTCTAAGGACACAGTTATTGAAGAATCCCGAAAACCGAGAAAAATGTTGATGTAGCTTATGTCCCGGATTGATATATAAATAAAATAATTTTATCCGGGTGCAAAGGTTTTCCGAGGAAACGTAACTTACACCTAAGGGAATAGTACTTAAGCCTTAAGAAAAAGGTTATCAAAAGCAAATCACTAACAGTAAGTCAATTTCAAATGTCTAGAGCAACAGCTAGCTTAAAATAATTTTATTAGAGGTATAGTTTTAAATACACAGGTTCCGATGAACAGAACTGTACCTACTTACATTTAATAGACAGTAAAAAGCCAGTGGTGAAGATCTGTTTCGTCTGAGAAGAGAAACGTTCGTGGAACTGACGGCAAATCCTTAGCGAACCGCCAAGAAGTACAAAAAGACAAAGCACCACCGTCAGCGGACAAACAGGGTCCGATCGTCAATCCCTCCCTTTCACGTTTCCCTTGCAACTCGCCGCCACGGCGTCACACTTAATGATTTATGGTGCCTCCCGCGACATGAATTATGGTGTAAGTGCACAGATGTATTATAAAACAAGGTAGACTACACAATTTGGCTCACGATTCATGCCGCAATTAAGCTCTTTTATGTCTATGGTCGCCACTGAAAATCAGTATCGTGGGACTAGTTCTACGGCACATGCTGACGGCCATTTTGGTACCTTGTCTATTTTAAAATTACTTCATTATTTAAGTTTGTGTTCAATTTTGGTACCAAATAAACTTCTATTCTATTCGGCTTAGACAGTGTTTTAGTTGTTTCAAAATTGGTGTGTCACATCCGTCAAAATTTGCCTGCTAAAATTTTAGTCTCGACTTACCAAAAAAGATTTTTTTCTAAAGAAACAAAGCTTTGCCAAAAAATACCAACCTTCAGGATCTTACAAACTCTGAAAACGACTGAATCTCTGAACTGCAGGTTTTAATTGCTTTGCCATAACAGCAAAATTGTGGTAAAAACAATATTATTTCAACCGCTTTTTTAGAACTCGCCTTGTCTACTCCGAGCTATATCTGCGCGTGTCGGTATCCGACAACTTTCTTGGCCGCTAGCTGACTCCGCATCGCTTGTTCCGCTTGCTCCGCTCACCAGATCACCTAACTGCGCCGTGCGCCGTATTCTTTCTGAAGTTTTTTATCTGCGCCCTCGCTAGTATATTAACCTACCTACTCGTTTATAAAACTGTCACGTAGATGTTGATACGCTTACACCGACTAAGAATTTCACACCGTTTTTCTGTTTGTACAGTGAAGTATTGAAACTCATGATGAAAAGTAACTTCAATTAATTAATGACGTGATACCGATGCTTACCTACTTCATATTCTATATGAATATCCTACTTTATATCACAATAAAGTTAACAAAAATAAAATGATATTTTTAGCTCAATCAGAAATTTATTTGAAAAGAAGAGCCCAAAATATCGATCTCCAAGACCTGTAAATTTAATGACGGTACATTCGTGACCTGCTTCCCCCTGTTCTTCAGAACCTCAGGGCTTGAATTTGACAAAACCGTTTTTTAATGGTTGCCTACTGTATAAAGTAAGCCTCTTGTCACATTTAATGTTTCAATCTTTCAATCTTATAAGGAAGCTTCTCCATATAGGTACATTTATACGGAATATTATGAACTAGCCCCGCATGAAAAGTTTTTATGTAACAACTTTTTTTCCCGACAGCCGATTTGAATGAAACAAAGCCTATATGTAGCTCCAGGCTAAGCTTAATCTATCTGTGAAAACCGCATGACACTCCGTTCAGAAGATTCGGAGATTATCGCGAACAGACAGAGAGACAGAAAAGAAAAACTCTTTTTTTGAGGTTGGTTACTCTTCTTTTATCGCTGTCAATTTTTCTTAAAAATGTTCAATGTACAGAATCGCGGATTCTACTCTTTTATTATAGTAATAGATATCAAAATCCACAGGCGAAACCACGGGCCGTGGTAGATACGAGCAGCCTCCTTGTATTTCCAATATTTCACACGTCCATAAATCATCGTGTTTTGTAATTTTATTACACCATTTATCAAATAAATTGACTCGTGTCATTTATTTCGCAAATAAAAAGATTCCGATATTTCCTTTTCTTTCGCCATTCTTTTAATAGTGTTCCGTGTCCTGAATACCAACTGGGTACTTTGCTAGTTAAATGTTAAATTACGATCACACTCGCTTGCGCCCAATGACTTTACTTGCAATTTTAGAAGAGTAAAACTATTTTATTATTTAACTTAAATTATGATATTACCGTAAGTAGGTATCTAAAATACACGTTTTAAAATATTAAATCGTAATCCTACAGTACGGTTTCACGCCTTAACTATAGATACGCAACTGATCAGCATGAAATTTTGCACACATTGTCAGTGGTACAAAAATAATATAAAGTCGTGTCATCCTAGAATTCCTGCAAGATCTCCGAAATTAACGCCGGTGAAACAGCTCGTACGAACACATAATATAGGAAAGCAATTCTTAAAATTCATAATAAATCTTTACAGGTGAAATCACAAATTACTTAGGCACATTAACATAAATAACAAAGGAGGAGAACAAGTAATTGTAATGTTATATCTACCTAATTTTACTCAAAATAATTTTTGGGATCGATGCTGTATTTCTACATAATTTGTGGTCGGATGTTGTTTGTATGTATCTATTGGTAGGTAGTAGAGAAACCTTATCTTTATAGCGATCATGTAATATCGATACGAAGGAACTGTTCTTTTACAGCGCTCGCTTCGAGAAGAATGTGAGATTTATCCGAGACACATCTCCCACATAACGTTTTATAGCTATAAGCCGGTGCGAGGAGATACTCGGCTGGCATGTGCTATGTAAATATGATGGAGCCAATGGGAGCTCGACCCGTCTGACGGTCTACTGTACGGGCGCATTATGTATTTACTGGGGAGTCGTAAAAATAACATTTTAACGGTCATATCATGCTATTTGTTATGTCGGTAGACTAACTACGGTTGTGCGCAGAGAAAAATTGGGTATTTTATGTTGAAACTATAGTACATACACATCGTACAACGCGGCTTCACTCAAGTGAGGTTTTGGCATTCTTATGATTATATTCACATCTTTGAAAGTTTAGATGGATGGATGGAGAAGCAAATATGAACTGCATTCGATTCCATTGCAATAGTCACGCAAACTTACGAATAAGTCGAGCAAAACTTGTAAGATGACTATAATTGAAATCTTTAGTATTCCGCTATGGTGATTATAATAAAACTGTATTTAATCTGGCATTAATCCCAATTCCCAGATCGCAATAAACCAATGATTTTATTGGCGTTACAGTTATTTATTGAGTATTTAACGTTCAAACAATGTTATATAATATTTTACAATTGAAAAGGTCTCGAGTCCAGTGGAATGGAGTGTGCAAGCACCGATCGGCACAGAGTGTTCCTTTTTATCGCTTCGTTTTTGTGAAATATTCAGCGCGTCTCTCCCGGGAACCGGATGCACCGGCGATTCCAACAGAGGAGGGGATTAGTTTTAAACTTGCAAGAGACTACACATTTGCGACCACTGGACTACCAGACCGTTTCCGATTTTTTTGCACATTTTGAAATCCAGTAACTTTGTTTAAGTAAGCATACTTACGTATAAGATGCTCATTGATGGTCAGATTGACGGAGTAGTTCGCCGTGCCTTCCCGCTAATCAAGAGGTTCCGGGTTCGATTCCCGGTCGCGATGGGTTTTATGTGAACATAATATGTCTAGTCTGAGTGTGTTTATACTCTCTCTCATATATATCTCTCTCCTCAATGCCCTTCTCATTGCTGACCCTGAGTGTGATCTGTTTGTGGATGCATGGCATGAGATAATGACGGCATGCTTGAGGTTTTGTGAGATTAAGTATGCGAGAGTATCTTCTATTATTAGTTAACGGTTCTATGTTAATTGTTGTAATTGGTTTTTTTTACCGTTATAATTAACTATAAATAAATAAATAAATAAAAATAAATAAATATTATAATATTTAATGAGAACTGTAAGTAAGGTGTTTAAATCGTAAAACGGTCACTAGCTGAATGTCTACGACTATAGGTAACCATGAGACTATACATTTGTTATATAAAAACTTATACACGTATATTACAAGTGGCGCAATAATCTTAAAAAAATTCGCCGCATTTCTAAACAAGTGACATTTCAAAAAACTAGGAAAGCTTCAAAAAAAGTGATGTCTCTCTTCTCTTTTGAATTTTATATACGAGTTAACATAGTTATAGTCAAAACTACTATAATTTGTTTCATATAATTTTGTACCTATAGCAACTGTGTATTGTGTATTCACTGTGGGAGCTATTTTGTGAGAGCTCTTGAGAAAAAACCAGAGCCACCCAGCTGGTACGAATTTCGACCAGTAAACTTGCTTCGAAGATTCACTCGCTGACTTGTTCAAATTAATTACCAAGTTCCAAACGCAGACCCATTTAAGCAAGATTCAACGAAATAAAAGTATTTTTGATGCCTATTAACGTCATACTGACGCAAATAACAAATTTTAATTTCGACATCCGGAAGAGCTGTTAATGAAATTGCCACCGCGAGCCATCATATTTATTATTAATATTTCTTAATTAAGGCCACAAGCGCGACGCGCACAATTATTACAATTGACAAACCGCAATATGCCGCTAAATGGGTTAACACGACCTGTTGGTCGTCGTTGCCCGGGAGGGAAGCCATTGAACGGGTCACCCGAGCCCACTTCGGGAGCTGCGATGGGCCCTAACCGCTCCTAATAACGCAAACACAGCCCATAAACGGCGTCAAGTGTCAATAGTATCACCACGCTCTATCGACTGCCCGGGACTCGCTGGCTGTCTGCCAATCACCATCCAACACAATCCAACCGTTATCCCAACGGGTCAAAAGTCAAATTGCAACACCTTAATACCGCGTCAGCCTCCCGCAATAGTGGTCAGGGCGATAAAGCCTGCGGGGTCCGAGTTATTTTGGAGTTAAAATAGTTGGGATAAAGTTCAAAGTTGTTGCAGAGTGTTCGTTGGACGAGGATAACGTTTGAGGGTATATGAATCGAACTTTAGCAAGTTCTTAATCTAATGATCGCCTTTATCAATAAGGTAAGGTTAAGAAAGTCACTTCTAAACCGCTAAGTTAAGAAGTTAATGGAGACAGACACGACAGAACATCTATTTAACTAGTACCAGCCTGTACTTGCTTGAAATGACGAGATTTAGGTACTAGAATATTATAACACTAGCTAAAGCTTGTAGTTTAACCTGCGCTAATTTCAGGGTTTTGAACTACCGTGGTTGATTCTATAAATAGTATGATAATAATGAGAATCGAAACAACTGTCCGCCACTAGCCCAGCTTAAATTAATTTTGTCCCAGGCTACAATTATCGTAGGCTCAAATTATACCAGGCTCACATTACCTATACGTTATGTAGAATCATATATATTCTGTAGACAGCCAAAGTCTATTATCTCAGGTGTACAAAACGCGAGGTGACTTAAATTGCTAAGTCACGTTAGATAAATGTTTCGATGCAAATGCTTACAAAGTTTTAGAAATAATACACGACGTGTATTATTTTAAGAACATACTTTGATATCATCATAATATTATAAAACGTTTCTTGTAGCTTTCCTCACTTTTAATGTAGGTACCTAATGTTTGTAAAAGTTAAGATTAAAAACCATTTTGAAATAAGTATCATTGAAATTTATAATTGTACTAGCTAACTATTTCATCCGCGGTAATTTCGGAGTTCCCTTGGAGGTTGCGGGAAAAAAAGTACTCTATGTCCTTCAGTTCTCGCGGGAATTCCGGGATAAAAACTATCCTATCTTTTAAGTTGGACCATATTATAAACGGTTGCAAAATTTTATCAAAATCCGTTCAGTAGTTTTGGAGTCCATCGCGGACAAACAACGTGACACGTGATTTATATATATTAGATTAGACTAGCTGTCCCGCGCGATTTCATCCGCGGTGATTTCGGAGTTACCGCGGGAATTCCGGGATAAAAACTATCCTATCTTTTAAGTTGGACCATATTAAAAATGATTACAAAATTTTATCAAAATCCGTTCAGTAGTTTCGGAGTCCATCGCGGACAAACAACGTGACACGTGATTTATATAGGTATATTAGATAATAATATGTTTCAATTCTAAATATAAAAAAGTTAGATTGCTGCTAAAATAAACGGAGTATGACATTGTAGTATCCTTGAGGGGTATGTGGTTCTGACATATTATAATGTGAACAACAATCATATGTAACCATCTATTCTAGTGTCACTATATGTTACAATGAATGAATAAATAAATAGTCATTGCTTATCTGTATTTTACTTGGGCTTCTATTTGTTCTAACAATAACCAAACCATGAGCCCACTACTCGTAAAATCGTTCATGTGCAAGATTTTTAAATCCACTAGTTTAATTCGTTGCCTTTGATTATATTTCAGATTTTCTTAAATTAACATTAAAACATAATACCAAGAATTATTAAGACAAATTACAAATTCACAAAGCTTTTAAGGTATTATCGAAAGTACGAGTAAATAGGACGAATAGTTCTAAGACTTATGAATAATAAATAGCATCGAGTTAATCTTTAAGTCTCGATTGGTGAATGAACGAGTGCCCCTAGCTAATCGATTTAAGTCGAGTCGAGTCGGCAGGCAAGACACTGGCATTGCGCGAGCGCTGTTTCGTTGAACACTGTTGCTAGATTGATTTAATGGATGGTAACTGACATGAGCGGAGCACATGATTATAATTGTAGAGTTTACATGACGAAATACAATAAATACCCTTTTATCCAAATAAAACTAGTAAACTATAAAAAAAACAACATATAGATATTCCATACACAAAGAAACCGATAGTAGAAATACTGATTTTTTATGATAAATTCTACAGTATGGCAATAAAAAGTTTAGGTGAAATACCTAAATATCCTTTTCTTGCAGTTTCAGTTTAAACTTTTTAATATCAAGTGTACTTTAAATTTTGCAAAATTATTAAATCAAAAGTGAAATTATTATAAGATATAATTTTTTATACCTGTTCCCCGCGGTTTCACCCACGTTAATTTCGAAGATCCCGTGGGAATCCAGGATGAAAGTATATTATTGTAAAGTTTCATGAAAATCCATTCAGTAGTTTGTGCGTGAAAGAGTAACAAACATTCATACAGACTTTCGCATTTATAAGTAAGGATTTCACTCCTGAAAATACTTTAACCAGCATAATTTTAAAGACAAAATATTTTATATCTATATCTTTTTGCAATGCATCAAATGGTATATAGTTCTTAGATCTATTCTCTATACATATTTTTATTATTATCTCTGAAGTAATGTACCTAATTCTATGTATACATTATCGTTTGTCGTTTATGACTTAGACCACCCATTAATCCGTCTCGAGCGTCTGAACCTGGAGTCTGGAAGAAGCTAGTCTTGCACCGTCGGAAGTCTACGGAATTAATCTGCAGGGACTGTGAGATTATCGTTCTCGCTGACGTTGAGACTAACTCAGTGTTATGTACGTCTAGCCTTATATCACTCACTGAACTTTCTGTGCTGTTTATTTACGTCGCCTTTAGTTTCAAATTTTTACTGTGTTTTATTTAGCTTTGTTACCTCTGAGTCTAGCGTTTCGATTTCACAAATCGGAATGTATGTTGCATTTGCCTGCGACTTTACTCGCATAGAATATAGACGCCTTCCAATCTTTAAACCTAACCTACTTACTTGTATTGTCTACATTGTAACAATCTGAATACTGATCTGGAATTCCGATTCACATTTGATTATTATAAATTCACATTTGTTGTAATGTTTATGGTTTTTGAACTAAATTTCAACCAGTAAGTAAGAAGAGGAGTAGTTATTTTTGATTGACATTCTAATATTTGAATAATCTCAAGAATTTCTGTGGGAATTCAGCTTCAAAGTCTATGACAGAAATAATCATCCTCACTTGCTATAAGTTACACCTAAAGAATTGGGCTAAATTTTCGGTTTTGTAAATAAGGATTGACCGGAAAGTGAGTGTGACAGAAAGCGACCGGTCACCCGATTGGTCGGTCAATCAATCGCAAATACATACCACAGTTGGAAAATCGCCAGTGAAATGATTGATACGGACCTTGACCCAAACGAAACCTTTCGAGAAATATAAAATAATGTAAAATATTGAGGCAATTTTATTTGAAGAAATATGTCATAGTTTGTGTTGTGTAATGAAAATAATTGAACAAGATTTTTTCTTTTTTCTTTTTAATGATCCTACGTTAATAGAAACCTGTTATGATCACTCTCCTGTCCGTCTATCACAAAGTTTGTCTTCAAACTAAGTAATCTAGAAACATAAAAGGCACTTATAACTATCGCTTGTACAAAACTGCTTAAAAATATATTCAATTACCTGCCTCATTGTTCTTCTTTTCATATAATAGAGTTACATTTATCTTACGTTGATTATGAACAATACATTTTCCTTTATTCTTTATTACTTTCGAAAAAGTTCTTTTGCAGTTTTACGTTCAGTAGTCATAATGACATAGCAAAAACTGTTCACGAAATGCCGGTACGTACTATTCCTGTTCTTCTAGGTTTCTAAAACTAAAATTAGTTTTTAATTAAGTTAGAAGCGATACTCGCAGATAACAGGTAAATTGCATGTTTATTCGACATTTTACAGGAAATAAGATGGTGTTAGCAGTTAGTAGGTATTTAACTACTATTATTATATTATACTATTGCAATAAGGATCGATGACTGTTAAAAGTATTGACACATTTCCGCTGCTCACTGTACATATTCTAAATTTAAAGCGAGGGCGGTCGCTTGGCCACAGTCCAAGCGGAGGGAGTCGAGCCTGGATGGAATACGACCGGGCTACGGTCTGGCCTTAAGTGTCTTGTATAATATGTTGTTAATGTAGGTATTTCTTTTTTTGAAGTACTTAAATAAAAAAAAGGGCTGTTGGCGTAGCAATAATCATATTTTATTTTAGACCTTTAAATAACCGTGAAGTACACAACTATAGTACACTGCGGGCAATCTAACTAATCCTACTAGTCCTACTAGTCCTACTAGTCCTACTAGTCCTACTAGTATTATAAATGTGAAAGTGTGGATGTTTGGATGTTTGGATGTTTGGATATTTGGATATTTGAATATATGGATGTTTGTTACTCAATCACGCAAAAACGGCTGAACGGATTTGGATGAAATTTGGCATGCACGTTGTCAGGGGTACAGAGAAGGACATAGGGTACTTTTTATCCTGGAATTCCCACGGGAACTCCGAAATCACCGTGGGTGAAACCGCAGGGCACAGCTTTTGGGCAATAATATTATGAATGACAGAGTACCGGCAGTCTGTCTGTTTGTAACCTTTTCAAGGTTCAACTACTCAACCGATTATCGTAAAACTTTGCGTACGTGTTTTCAGGAGTACAGAAATAGACATAGGTTTACTTTTTATTCAAGAATTAACACGGGGAAACCGCAGGAAACATCTAGTGATAGTAGTTGAGTAGTTAATACGTGAAATCGTAACAAATAAATAAACACAATCGCATTAATTTAATGTTAGGATTGCGAAAAATTTAAATATTATTCTAGTGACACTAACAAAACCCATTATTCCCCAGACCCGAAGTTTCACTTCGAAAACTAGTTATCAAACATCTGAACACAACAGAACTCAATGAAAAGTCGTTAACTACTTAAATAAAATTAGGGATGAAAATAAACCACATTATTAAACCTACCGGGATTTGACAAAGTTATGAGCCCTTTCGCCAAGGAGTTATCAGGGACGTACTCGTTTGACGGCCGCCCAAGCTGCCGGCACAAGTTTTTAATAGCGCCGTGTCAAATCGCCTGCCACTCAACTTACAGTTCATTTATTCTCCCGCCGCGCCGGTGTAAAACAATCAGATTGTAGGTATATAAAACATAATAGCATTTTCGACAGTAAGTTCATTAATATTATGAGTTATTATCGCGTCTCTGCACTGCAAGAAATCAACGAATAAAAGAATGAAAAAAAAGGAAAGTTTGTATGGATGGATGGATGGATGTTTGTTACTCTTTCACGCAAAAACTACTGGATTAAATGAAACTTTACAATAATATAGCATATACATCAGATTAACACATAGGGTATTTTTTATCCCGGAATTCCCGCGGAAACTCTGAAATTAACGCGGGTGAGACCGCGGGGCACAACTAGTACATAATATATGGTATATTATGTCGCAGGCAAATTTTATAGTTAATCTATTTATGAGAGCTATTAAATTACTAATTATTGGCTTTTGCCTCAGGCTTCACTTATTTTAATCTAAATTTTATCAATAAATTTACTTTCCCAAGCGGAAATACCCTATGTCCTTTTTTACCCCTGGTAACGTGTTTGCGAAATTTCATGATGATCTATTGAGTAGTTAACGTTCGAAGAACAAAGAAACAGACTCACAAGATGATCGGTTGAGCCGTGGAGGCGTGAAAGCGTAACAAACAAACAAACAAACAAACACATTTTCGCATTTATAATAGTAAGGATTTTCCAAGTCAGACGTGGATCGATCATTATTACTTGACTTTGTGGACAAGTTAGTGCTTTTATCCAACCATTGTAGGTAGTTTTGTGAAAGTCACTTTCAATTCACAAAGCGAATTACTTATTCTTTGTCGACCAAGATTTGCTTAGGAATAGTTATTTAATAAATGAAACTCAAGCGTTCATAAGTAGAAACTAAGAGCAATTGGAGATGGATTATTTGAGTAGTTGGGATTTTATGGATTAATTTAATTTTAACTTAATTTGAGACAGTGTGGAAAAAATAATTAGAAAACTAAATATGTTACCTGTGAAACAAGTGATAGAGAATGGAACGAAAAATTCCTCTAGCGTCCAAAAAAGTTTCACCCCTGTAAGGCACAGCATCATCCGAAGGTACTTATATAGTAGAGAATATCATCATTCTATTGTTTAAGTACAAAATATTTGTATTTATACGTGTCTTTGATTAAACAATATGTTGGATTTCATCCTACGCAATGCGAAACTTTTCTTTTTGCACTGAATCAATTTAATTTTGTTCACTTTCATTTATTATTCTCTAAGATTCTCATTCTCTAAGATTATCGTTTTCATAAAATATATTTGATTCTCTGCTTCGAAAATTTGTTGTACATACTTTTCTTGCCTTACACAACGAAGATACAACTAATCCTTACTATTATGAATTCAATTGTATGAGTTACTTGTCTGTTTGTTACGCAATCACTCCTAAAAAACTCAACTGATCATCATGAAATTTGGTATACACGTTGTCAGGGGTAAAAAGAAGACCATTTTTTAAGGTCTACCCCGGAATTCCAGCTGGAAATCCGAAATTAACGCCGGGTGGCGAGTGTAGTATTATTAATATATATATTGAAAAGTTGTTACAATAGAATAGCTAAATGACTAGCTATCTCGCGCGGTGTAACGTGCGATAATTTTGAAGATCCATACAAACTTTGCAACCCCTTTTCATCCCCCTAGGGGTTGAATTTTCAAAAATCCATTCTTATCGGATGTCTACGATATAGAAAGAATACACCCTCCAAGTTTCAGGTCTCTACGATCAGCGGTTTAGGCTGGGCGTTGATCCATCAGTCATTCAGGACATAGCATTTTATATATATAGATAGATAGATTAGATGTAGCAACACCTTTTAGTACTCAAGGCTAAGGCTTTGAGTGATGGTTAAATAGAGCTCAAACTTGTCACTCCGATGTAGGTAGAGATGTAATTACGACGTTACTCTGTAAACGTTGTGCTGTCAACTGTCAAGTCTTCTACTCGGCTCCTTAGATGTTGAAATTGTATTTTTTACTAGCTATTCCCCGCGGTTTCACCTACGTATAATTCATAGTTCCAGTATATAAAGTACTCTATGTACGGCTGAAAACGTGTATGCCAAATTTCATGACGATCGGTTGAGCGCTGGTATGGCGTGGAAGCATAAGAAACAAATAAACTCAAATTCGCAATTTTAATGAAAAGGATTATTATATGAGTTTTATATTTTCTCTATACATTATAAGATTTTACATAGAATAAACGCATCCTCTGATAATATTTCAGTTTTATTCAGCCGTTTACGCGTTGAGTCACAAAATATCCAAACATTCAGACTTTCACATTTAATTTTACTAGTGAGATTATAAAAGTGGATATACCTAGTTGTTTATTGCTAATGTGGATAGTAAAATGTGATTTTGCTATCCTTTTCTATACTAATATAGAGGAAAGATTTTATTTTTTTGTTTGTTACGATTTAACTCAAAAACTACTGAACCGATTTTAAAAAATTCTTTCATCATTAAAAAGCAACATTATCCCTGAGTCACATAGGCTATATTGTAATCCGGAATTCCCACGGGAACTCCGAAACTATTGCGGGTGAAACCACGTGTGACAGCTAGTACTTATTATATAAATGCGAAAGTTATCTTGAACTGCTCAACCGACCATCATGAAACTGGGGAACTCCAAAATCAGCGCGAGTAAAACCACATGATGTTTTGAATACCTACACATTGTCAGGGGTACAGAAAAAGACAGTCTAATTTTTATCCCGGAGACCCCGCGGGAACGCCGATACTAAAGCGGGTGAAACTGCGAGAAGCAACTAGTTCTATAGATGAAAAAGTGCGACCTTTCAGCGCTCGCTAACAATGCGGCGCGCCGCGGAACTAAGTCGTTGCAAAGCGAATGCGAACCACAGTCGGCAACAAAAATAGTTAAGCAATTCAATTGTCCACATAGTGTGACACATTCGAAGTGCATCAAAAGTTTTCTGACTGTTGTGAGCAACCATAAAAAAGCAACAGTCAGTCGCAGGAGTGCACGTTAGAAGTGAAAACTTCCTTGCGTCACAAAACTGGGTCTAAAAGTTATTTTTGACAGCTAATTTGTATATAAACAGACACACGTCTGTATATATGGGTTCTAGCGTGATGTTCAAGTGAATTCAGTGCTTTTTCTCCATTCTAAGTGCCTAACCTAAGCCTAGTCTACAGACGTATTCACTTCAATAAAATAATTATAACTTAGCACCTACGCTGTCCAATATTTCGTAGCAAACTGAAAGTCGTTGGAAATAAACAAGCCAACTGTCAATAGTATAATATATTTGACAACTTGATTGGATGATATCCACGCGATACGATGGTAGTGAAAATTTAATTACTATTGTGGTCCAGACGTTATTGTTTTTTTTTGGGTGTGTTTACGAATACGAATAAATTTTTTAGAATAAAGACTATTTTTATTTTACTTTGTTTTATTTTATTATACAAATACGAATACATTATCATGGTCCTATATAACTGCTGTTGACTGTACCTAACTTGCAAATGCTGAGCACACAGATACGCCATCGGTAACGAGCTTACAGTTCCTGCACGCTCGCCGCCACCTGCGGTTTCACTCGCCATTACGAACATCTTTCTGTGCAATTAACCCTGACAGTGTTTTAAACATTAAAATATTTTATTGACCTAATTTTTTTTAAGATTTCCTTTTTGATTATATTTTGTTCAGTTTAGTTGAAATGTCGCGTGACGTCACTATCCGGTACAGTTTATACGGGGCTTATACCGGTTAATACGTCCCCCGTTTAATCTTACATCCTGTATATTTTTATTATAGTATCAATATATCCGTTGACAATCGCATACAACATCAAACGATTTGAAAGCTCAAGGCGGCGGCGGCGCGCGGCGTCAGGAGGCGCGTGCTAACGAGCCGCGACATAATTCCGTCGGTAAGGTCACGTGTACCCTTACCATTAGTTTTGTGATATGGAAAGAAGATAATTAAATATTGTTATTTTTAATTTATTAAAATTTCTTATCTCAAATGTTGTCATTATATAAGTTTCAGTTCAGAGTTAATCTTAATAATGAATTCCCCTCGATAGCGTTATTTTTGAACCATATTACTAAAATGAAACCTTAAAATTTCATAGAACTTATTATCTATATAATCCCTATTTCCCTTGGTCACGGCATCACACGTGAATGGCTGGACCAATTTTGATAATTCTCTTTTGTTCTGTTTGTTATTTTAAGGAGAAGAAGAATAAAAGAAGCTTGGAGTTTCTGCGGGAATTCCGAAACTCACGAGAGTGAATCTCTGAAATGTTTGGACCGATTTTGACGGGACTTTAACCGCTAATTAGTTGATGTTATAACAAATAAATTAGGCTACTCTGGAGTTCCTGCAGGAGGCGGGACGCGGGTGTAACCGCGGGGCACAGCTAGTTATTTATATATTTATATAATTGCAGATGTTAGTAGATTTAACAGTGAACCTATAGTAGGGTCTCTCACTGATCTATTTGCATATTGGGACGGTATGCAAATGGGTGTATCAGTCTGGCACGTGAAACCGTTCCCAATACATACTCAATCGCGACGGTACACAGTAGACAAAGCCTTAAAGAAAATCACGCATACCTAGAAGTTTTAAAAGTAAAAACTTCTTTATTACCGTCGTGATTTGAAACTCGAAATAAAAAAGCTAAATAAAATGTCCACACATCTATAGATACTAATATTATAAAGAGAAAAAATTAAATTGTTTGTATATCTGTTTACTTGTTTGTTTTTAATGGGTAAACTATTAAAACTATTAAACAGATATTCAAAATTATCTCACTTACAGGAAGCTATACCTACTGTGTTCTTGAGTCAAATGAACGCGGGTGAAACAGCCTGTTGCTGATTAAAATAACTATGAAAGAAATTGTTAAATGTAACATGAAAATCAGCCGACCATCAAAAACCAAATCTTAAATGGGAACACAATTATTGCGCCAGTGTTTAAACAGTCTTTTTTTTCAATGAAATTTGAGTCGCAGGATTTTAACCTCAATCTACGTACCTATACAAAAAGAGATAGCCATGTATGTAGGATTGAACCTGCTAGAAAATGAGATAGAAAACATGTGTTTCCTATTATATTGATCTTCTGAAGGTTACACTTCTACTGCATGTAAACTGCACTACTGCTAAAAACTACTAGTGAAGTAAAACTTAAAAGTTATGGATTATCTTTAAGCATCTTGCAATTTCGTCCCCTCTCTACTTTAAATACCTATCTCAATTTTTTTCCAAAAAATCATACATCTGTTAAATGTAGAGTAAATTCAATGCAAAAGATCTTAATGAAGACAATAACGAAATATGGCAAGTGAAATCGTTTTAATCGACGAGTTCTTAATTGAGAATGCAGATCCACCATCGGAAGCCGAAAAATGGCACGAATCACAATAAACATTTGCTATTTATTCATTTTGATATTTGCGAAGCACGGTGTGTGAGCGAGTAAGTGAGGATATATCGATTCAGTTTCCACTCTTGGCATATTTCTGACTTCAGATGTGTCCTGGATATAATTTATCTCTCTCTTTGTTAATAATAATCACTAAGCATTAAACTTGCAAGAAGTTCCAGTAAAATGGTCTGTCACGCATTCGAAAATATGTAACAGTAATATCGAGGTGATTTCAAAATAGGGATGTTGACTACTATTGAAAATCAAAATTCTAATTGGTCCGTCTTTTAGAAAATTAAAAAACAATAGACACGTATTTTTTGCTTTTTTAAATAAATTAAAATATACAGAGATAAAGCGCATTAAAGTTTCGGATGAGGAGGTCGTGACGTCACTAACCACAAAACGGCCATACAAACTGTCAGAATAGTGACGTCACGCGAAATTTCAACTCAATACATCACCGTTATATTTTGATTACGTAAAAAAAGAAAAAATACGTGTCCAATATTTTTTAATAATCTACAAGACGGACTAAAAAATAAAAATTAGTCAACATGCCCATTCTACCGAAGACAGACTGTTTCTAAGCAAACTTCATCTTGCATTGCTACGACTTCGCAAGTTTACTTTGTAAGTTGTATCAGGTATAATGTTGCAATTTCTGCTTGCTTGGTAAGTAAATACAATATGTCTTTGGTTTTCATTGTAGAATCAAATGGTATCACTGCATTGATTTGATTGATTATGTTTACCTCGGATTATAATGACACGCGAGCGGTGTAACGTCCCGCGTTACGCGTTGCGAGTGTTGCCAGCCGGTGCTGCGATTGTATGTAATTTATGTACATAATTTGTGTAAGCGGATCGCTCTTCGTGCGTTAGCAAAAGCGCCTTGTAATTAATTACATTACGACCACGCATTTTTCCTCGAACGTCAGCCGTTCCACGGTTTGGTCCGCTGATAAATTCGTTGTGATTACCGCAAATTGTTGTGTGCTGTTATTGCAGTTTTATAGATATACAATACAAGCTGCCATTGCCTTCGCTTTGCGTTTCAAAGAATTCTTTCTATCCTATCAAAAATTATTAAAACATTAGTATCACTAGTTCTTAAATTATCAAAATATTTTTTAAATAATATGTAACTGTAGTCGACCAACGGAGCTGTCAATTTCTCTCTTTATTACACTCTAAACTGTCCATCTGTATATCCAGTTCGAACAACACAACAATTGTACAAATTGCATAAACATAGAGATGACTAAAATTTATTTATATCTCTTACTCTTACTCATTTTCAATTTTCTAATTATTTTCTAAACTCCTTATTCAATTAAGTTAATTGATAAGCAAAATCATCCCACTCACTCTCGAATTTACATTTTATATCACTGAATTGTAAAAGAATTCTCCAATCACAGTACTGAAATATTTTTCATTTGGAATCCTTACTGGGCATTTGCTTCTGCATTCCGAAGTGAAATTGAAACGGTTTATTGAATTTCATTTAGATTTATTAAAAAATCTCGACTCTGCCTCACTTAGTGGAATTAGATCATGGTATTGGATTGTTCAATCGATTACCTCCACTTAACTAGCTGTGGACTTTAATGTACAAAGTTTTTAATATATAGGTATTTTACTATTGTGACGATAAGTAAAGAAACATAAAAATTCGACGTTTTTTTTTGCTGTCATTAAGAAATATATTAAGTACTAATACAAAGTTTGAGGTTTGTGAATTGTATCAAATTCCATTAAATTTTTTACTTCGTATTTGTTATCTTAAATACTGGGCGTATCTACTTAGTGTTATAACCAGAATTTGTTTGTCTTAATTAGTAAAGTGTCGTAAAGATTTATATCTTCTAGCTTCCAAATCGGTTTGATTTAAAAACTTTCAACGTTCAATCATTTAGATATTTTGCAGTCTTTATAAATAACATCATTATTTTAGGCACAAAGACTTTATTGTGTCTTTTTCGGCGTACAAAAAAGTTATAATAAGATTATTTTCAGGGAATATAAAACAAAATGCTATTTTTTTATTCAAAGTAGCTATGTGCATTACACACTACTCTTAACAGAGGCGGAATCGCATGCTATAGAAACTTGTAATTATCTATATAATCACTAAAACCAAATAGAAAAGTAATTTATTGAAGTCTATTTGTATTTAAACAAACCAATAATTCAATGGTATTCAGTTTAATAGCTTTGGAAACCCGAATCGTAAAACAAATTCGCCTATTAATAAAATATAAACTAGCACATTCATTAGAGGCATTATATCACATGCTCAACTGAGCTTAAAACGTGTGCACTTTATTTGTGCACAGTTTGCGTGTGTGCACGCGCGCCATCGGTGCACATGGACAGTTACTCGTATGTGTGTTAAAAACAATTTGGAATAGGTAGAGCGTTGCATTGCGGTGCTAATCGCGCAATTAACGACGTCCGTTGCTATACGTATGAGCCGGGGATTGCCGGAACGTGTTACATGATATAGCTCTAATAATAGTTGCGGCTAGTTGATAGTCGATAATTACCTTTGTCATACTAACGCTTGTAGTTGTATGTTTTAAGATGAAAAGATGAATTTATTTAGAATGTAAGGTAAAACGAAGGGCGTATTTGAAGGAGAATATTCAGTATTCGATTCCCGTCTTATTTTCAAACCGATCAGTAGGTAGATAGTACATACCAAATAATAATGTTACGTGCATTTTTGTCTTTCGGATTTTATCCGTATTTTGTTATGTTTAACTTTTTAGTATAAGTGTATTTTTGTGTGTTTTGAAGTCGGTTTCAATTTTTTTTTTCTTTTCGCTTTTAAGTGGATTGTTATAAAGCGTCAATTTTATCTAATCGAATCTCAAACCATGAAATACTATATATTATGTATTTGAAGAGTTATTTCGTGACAGTGGGTATCTATCATGGAGTTTTTAGAGGACACCGAAGAAATCAGCGCTAAACGTCATAATTTCCCTTCACCGCACCACTACGACAATCATTTTCCTACACAGCACCATAAATTAACACAACCGCTTTTAACGTATTTTATCGACATAAAACAAATGACGTAACCCCATTCTTTGTCTCTCGCTGAAATATTCCTTGCGTAGCACCGCTACAAATGTTGCCTCTACGAAATGTAGCTCAGTTACGTTAAAGCTACGCGCGTCTACGACGAGCTACGAGGCTGACAAGGGTACGATTGAGTTGATTTTGTTGACTTGATTGGGAATACCTACGTCATGTTTTAAATATCACGAATATCTAACAAGGACTAGCTCTTACCTACATTTTAATTGCGTGACTTACGCATTTTGGAACCTTTTCTATGTCCTTTCTTAAGGCAGGGAACCGCTAGTTAAGAATAATGACGAAAAAAATTGCTTCAGAATTGTCATTTACATGACAATACGACTTGCAATGATAAAACTCTCATTTCAGATCCATTGTATTGTACAATATAGTTACGTAAAACAAAATTTGTTGTCCGGCACGCACTGCAATCAAGCCTCATTTTCATAAACCGGCTTGAAAAATTGAGGACAAAAAGGTGCGAAATACAACAAAACACAGACATTTAAAGTGATTAAACTTAAGATTTCCTCATGTTTTTGAAATCTGTTTTGGCACATATTAAGTTATGGCCGGTTTACACTTCCATAAGTAAGTAAGTAACAACCACGTGTGGACGCCGGCCGGCAAGTAAGTGATTAAGTAGCAACTTACCGCAGGATAGAAACCAGTTCTATTTTTTGGACAGGACAGTAGCGTGTACACCCGCCCGCTTCATCTCCCGCTCTCCGCTAACTTATTACTTACTACTTGCCGCCGTGTGGACGGCGGCCGGCAAGTAAGTAAAGAAATGTATTGCTAAACTTACTTATGGATGCTTATCGTTTGGACATTGCTTACTACTTTTCGATTAAGTTGGTAAGTTCAACTTACTTAATACTTATGGAAGTGTAAATCGGCCATTAGTTCCAGTGCGTAACCATTATTAAACACAGTCAGAGCTCAGCTGTTATTCAGATTAAATTGTCCGTGATCTACCTCCCCCCTCCCTCGCGACGCCACCCTCACCCCGCCACCCCTTTTAAGTGCAGCGCCGGAAATGCATTACGAAAAAACATAATAGTTCTGCGTCAGAAATAACTGGTTGTTTAAACCTGCTTACAATACCTAACTTCGAAAAAATATTTCTCTTTGAAACAAAAATTAAAATTTTAAGTTTCGAAATCCAATATTTAATAGTGAACTGAACGTTAGTTGAAATTAATACACAAATGCAGATCTAACAACGAACTGCATTAACATGTATGGTGCGAAATCGGCTGCTCTATGGAAAAACAAAGCAACTGTCATATTTTTCCAAATGATTTTTTTTTTGTATTTTTGCTACTTTTCACGCATAACAGACGTTGCAACATACTAACAACCACCAAAAAGGCTTTAGTCTTAGATAAATTAAATTATGAAAATCGTTAACTATGGAAGGTTTGTTTTAAATAAAACGATTTACGGTTTTTTCTTGCTGTAAAATTTAGTTAGCAGCAGTTACTTTGTTTTACTGTAGAGCAGCCGAAGTGTGGATCATCATCGAAGTGGTGCCGGGTGTATTTTTTTAACCGGAATTGAATAAACCAGTCCTAAATTAACGTTAATTTTTATTATTCTACCAGCATTATTGACTTTTTAGTGTGTATTTCACAAACGCGGTCTAAAACGTTATGAGCGGAATTTATTCCCGATTCACCCAAAAACTTGAATAATTGGTGTCTTCGGACCTCCAAAAATCGAGATATGACACGGAAATCGGGAAACCAACTGCAATTAGTTAATGGCCAACGATTAATTAGTGATTCCAACGATATTTATTATTATTGGTAACAATACTCGTTTGAACAATACATACTACCAACTATTGGTTTTTGGAAATACAATCCATGACCGGATGAAACGCGGGATTAGATATTGTTAGACGAACAGAAAATTGTTTGGATAATACGATGTAACTGTGTATAAGCGGCTCGCAAAGTGCTGCGGTTGTAGAGATTACGTATACATTGTGTGGAGGTGTGAGCTCATGTACATACATATTGTATGGATGTATGTACGTAAGGGTATGTATCCCACTGAAAACATAAATGTAAAAATCCAAGTTCATACCAAAAACCTTTCAAGATAACGGTTTTTCAAATTAAATGGGTGAAATTTAACTGGATAAAAAGTTCTTTCAAAGTTTATAAAATCATAGCGCTTGTCATGTACATATTATTATTATTATTACATATAACGTTTTACAGTTGACTGTGTGTCACTGATGAAAATAATGATTTCGGGCCTCATTATCTCATGAATATGAACAGGATTTTGTGGTTAAAATTTGAGGTTTACTAATTAGATAACGGTCCTACTAGACACCCAAAATCACAAGTCTGTAGGTCAAATAACGAAAAGAAGGTAACATAAGCCATGTATGGTATGTTACTCTTTTGCTTTGCAGACTTGGCTAACACACTGCCCTGTGTCTAGATGCATGAGCCACACGTGCTCGCGTGTGGCTCATCACAAGTCCTGGGGTCGTATTTTTGAATCGCTCGAATTACATTTCGCATACAGAATTGCAAGATTCACGTGTGAATGCTTAAAAAATGTATGAGCATTCGCACGTGAATTCGCGATTCCGTGTGTGAAAGTAATTCGAGCGATTCAAAAATAGGGCCCCAGCCCTGTGCACGTACAGTGCTTAAGGCGAGACACACCCGACAGTAAGGCGGTTAAAGACCAGGTAAATTGAAACTCTATACAAAGTTTAGGTAATTTTAAAAGGTCATTAAATTCTATATTAGTCATTTCAAAAGTCACTCCGTTAGTGTAGAAATTTAATTAGAAGAGTGCTAATCGATTACAAAATTTTAAAATCAAACTTTTTATTGGTAAGAGTTTGAATACAAATTTCAACTTTCGATGATTAATGTTACGATGCATTAATTATTTATTGGACAAATTATAATAAAATTTTGATTCTACCAATACTATAAAATTAACAAAGTTCTTTATAAACTTCGAATAAACTAATTGAAACTTTATGAACGTGTTTCGGGAATAGATTAAAAAGCTTTATTTACATTTACTTTTTTAACCTCTACAATTGCGAACAAAAATGTCCATGATAGCGTTATTAATATCAATGATTTACTATCATATGATCTACTTTAATATTTGAGTGGTGATTCCCAAGCGGCCGGCTTGATTGAGCCCGGTGCAGACAGCGCTCGTTGCAATTGGCGCGGCATAAACTATTGCAATTTCCGGATGCGCCGTTAACGCGCCAACTGATATTAATCAGGAGTTGAGCGGAACTGTCTGTAACTATCCGAGTTATGTGTCGGACTGTACCCGGGTCAATTCACGGGCTGCGAGTTGCGACCCGCCGGGTGGGAACATAATTATCCCATATTATGCTTTGTTTACCCGGCTATGCGGCAATAAAGATTTTTATCCGTCGCACTCAGAGTCGACTTTAATGATTAGGAGTTAAGTATAGTTTTTTAAAACAAAACTGCCGCAATCAGACAAGTTTAGTAAATTAATGTTAATTGGAATTTAACTAATTAAGTCACATCTCATTAAATGCCAATTAACATTAATTTATTAAACGTTTCTGATTACGGAAATTTTGTTTTAAAAATCTATACTTAACTAAGTAATCATTAAAGTTGACTCTGAATGCGGCCGTATGTTTTTAATCACCAATCAGTGACTTCGAAACTGAGAAAAAAATATTAATCACTATAGCTGTTCCCCGTGGTTTCACCCGAATTCCAGAACACAAAGTACCTAATGTCCTTTCCGTACCCCTGATAATGTGTGTGCAAAGTTTCACGATGAGCGGTCGCGCCATGAAAGCGTAACAAACAATTAATAACAAACAAATAAACGAACAAACTCACTTTCGCATTTATAAATAGTATAAGGATTTAAATAAACGCATTGATTTTCGTAAAAAAAATTTAAAAGTGCTAAATTTCAATAATGATTCGATATATCTATACGGTCACATTTAAATTAAGTATAAAAATGTCAAATAATCGTTTACACGTATATGGTAAATTACAGGCATTAAAATTGATTATGTGAAATAGTCATTGAAGGCATTAAGATATATTTGGATTTTGTCAGTTTTCTGGCTCGGTCGAAGACGAGTAGAAGAATGACCTACAGGATTTTAATGAAACTCGACATAGTAGCTAATGTCCTAGGTCGACGTTGAAATAATAATAATAAAATCTATATATAAACTAGTGATATTATTTCAATTTCTCCAAACGGAGTGCGTACCGAGAAAATTGGGCATTCATTTGTTATGCAAATGCAGGCTTCAAATATCTTAATCGAGAGCAGAAAGCCCTCGAACCGTTTCCCGATACTCTTATATTCACTCGTTCGCGTTCAATTGATTCCGCAAGAGGCCGGAGGGAGATAAATAGCTATCGATAGCTAGCAGTATCGAATGTTAACTCGAGTTGAAACAAGCCCCTGTTGAAGTGCTCGCTGGATATTGTAACTCTTATAACCTTTTGTTATAAGGTGTTAATTTTATAGGAGACTAGTTGTTCCGCGCAGTTTTACTCGTGTGAATTTCGGAGTTCTTGCGGAGATTCCGGTATAAAATTAACTTGTGTACCCCTGAAAACATTTCATGATAAGCGGTTGAGTAGTTCAGCTATGAACGTAACAAACAAATAAACTCACATTCACACTTATAATCAGAAACCCCAAAAAATGTCGATTCAACCGTCTATGTGTATGTGTAACGAAACAAAATTGTGTATAGATCTGTGCCTGACCTCATTTTTACGAATGACGGCGACATCTTCAACGACAGCGTCCAGTGGTGTGGTACTAATTTAAGCCGACACCACACGGCAAATCTCAAAGTATAACAAGTCAACCGCCCTCCGCTCTTGGCGCGCGCCGCCCGCCCATCGAGTCCGGTAAGTGCACCTGAGCGGAATGCATCTCCCTCAACCGAGTGCGTTCCGTGCTGTATGGAACATGTTTCATGCGCACCTCAGACTCCTGTAGTAGCACGTCACCTCAACAAAGCGGACGCAAGGGATCAATTCACACTATTCTAGTGCGGTCGATGTGGAATTTCTACTATCTTACTTATCTATATACAGGATGTATAGTTGAAAAAGTACTGGATCAAACGCTCGGTAGCTCGTGATTAGATGTAGCCAGCCAGCAGCAATATAACAGAAAAGGCCGATGAATGACCTTTGAGATATGATTTGTCAATTGTCAGCGTATCGGCAACCTGAGCGTTCAATTTTCGTGAGTATTTTTTTTACGTCAAAAATTATTACACTTTTTTATACTTCAGACCCGAATCGAATAAGTACTGAACCCCCTTTAAAACGTTCCTTGTGTTACCTTAGAGCTTGTATATTTAAAGAGGCTTCACCGAAATTACTGAATCTATAAAAGTAGAATTTCGCATAAACCTTCTTTTTTAATCCAAGTTTTTAAGAAGTAATCTTCTAAAATAAAAAAAATATAATCTTGAAGAACATGTGAAAGTTTTCATTGAAGTCATAGAAAGATGTATTTCAGAGTTATAAGTAGGTAATTCAACCTCAAAAGACGAAAAAGCTGACACGCGAAAGCGTGTTTGTTTCTTTCGCTATATCCTAATAAGTGCGAATGTGAGTTCGTTACACTTTCACGCCTTAATTGTTTAACCGATCATCATGAAATTTTGCATACACGTTGTCAGGGGTACGAAAAAGGACACAGAGTACTTTTATCTCAGAACCCCCGCGGGAACTCTGAAACTGCAAGGAATATCTAGTTGATATATAAACGTAACAGAAGTTGGATATTGCAGTGACGATTAAGCGTACCTATAATTAGCTGTCACCGACAGAGTCGCTCTAGCTGGAGGGAGCGCGGCGAGCTGCGCGGCGACACGAGTATAAATCCGGGCGACTCGCTGCAGACCACTGACGTTGCGGTGTCCTACCTGATCCATACATCGTCCTACACGGATTGATACTCACAATAGGCTATTTTACTGTTGTTGGAATTTTAATATCCAATAATTACACTCGAAAATATCATGGATAATCATAACATAAGCGAATAAATCAATGGATTTGTTTAAAAAATTAAAAAGTTATAAACTGTTTAATTTTGACTTGTATGTCTCTTTCTAAAACGGAATTTTGTATGGAGGTTGTAGGGCGCTACTAGTTGTTGTTCATGGACCAAATAAACCGGACATCCATGGACCAATTAAACTAATTGGTTCATGTTGTTGTCTAACTTGAACTTTTAAAGAGTCATATCTCTAAAATTACAAAAGATTATTTCTAAAAGTATAATGCTACTATATTACTTATACATAAAGGTTTATAAAATAATAATAACAAATAAACACTAAAATTCCCTATTAGTTTAAAATAAAATGATGTGATGAACAAACAATGATAAGAATTATTTCTGGTTCATCAAAATAGTGGTGTATACGGAGCAAGTAAAGTTACCCCCTCTATTATACGACCAAGTAATCTAATTATAAAAGATCGTAATACACACAAGCTAATAATAGCTTAGTGTGGGGTCGAGAAGATCTGTGTGTTGTGAAGTGGATTACCATTATTATTATATGGTTAATACAGCTCAGGCAATGTTCTTGCCCGCCCATATCCAAACTTACCCCAGTTTACAGCGTAAACTCGACCACGACAAACACCATAAGATGGAATACAAAAATAAAACCAGCATTGTATCAATCTTCTGGAATCAGTGAGGATCAAGTCGGTTGACACCGCTCGTACTCAGTTTCCGTATCCCCAACCTCCAGTGGGGCATCAGCGGTCTCTATAAAATCGGGTTTTGTCGGCATCCGGCGTCTGCCCCGCCCCGCCCGCCCCCTGGAGTCGAACCGACAACGAAATTAAATAAGTTGAAACATCGCTGCGTTTGTATTAATAACTTGATTTGGGGCCCGCACTACGTTACTATTCGAAGCGGATTTAATATTGTTCCACTCGAAAATTTTGTTTCAGCAAATTTTCAATGAGATCGTTTCGCTGGGAATTTTATTAGATTTGTGTGTGTTTGAGAGAGATTGTGTCGTTGTAATTAATCCACTGACCTCGAATTATTGCTGATTGTTGTTGATAAATAATATATCATACGTTTTTAATTGAATATGACCGAAGTTCGCTATTGAATGATGTTCTGCTTTTTTAAATTTACCGACAGTGCCCTGCGGTTTCTAATGGGATCAAAGTAAATATGATGATCTAGAATATGAACCAGCAATGACATTCAAATCTGTTTGACCGTTTATGCGTTATTAGGTCACGAACATCCAAACATTTCATATTTAAGCACCTGCGTGAATGAGCTTTGCTCAGCATTTTTTATGAAATCATACTTTTCCGAGATCTTTATAGTAAGCAATTTTATACAAAAAGTTTTCATGGTAAGTAGACAACGTTGTTTATATGGCCATCTCGTAGAATTTTGAATTACGAAATATATCTTATGTACCTACCTACTAACACATACACAAGAATTGCTCCTTTAAGTTGCTCGCCATTTTACTAAGATCTAGCCCGTTAAAATAACTGCTAATATTTTTGGGATTCCACTCGTGAAGTCGCGAACTTAAAAGGAATTGAATTCGGCAACGTCTTAAAGCTTATTAAGAAACGATTTTCAGAAATTCAATTCATAAGAGTCACGGCATAATTTTAACAATTTTATTTTATCCAAACAAGATGAATTCCACAAAGGTTTCAAGCTTGGCGTTGTCATTGTTTTACTTTTTTAAATTGAATCCTCCTTTGAACTAAGCTTAGAAACCTTTCCATCAATACGCTCAAAGTTCGACGTTAAGTTTTATCTAATTAATAAGTAGGTACCTACCAAAAACAAAACGTCTCATCTATATTCAGGGTTGTCACTTGGCGCTTACATCGATCATAATAAATAATTTACATTGCACACACATAATCTGAAATTCGAATGGAGTTTTAATGAAATTCAAAATCGGAACCTAAATCCCTTGTGCGGTCCGGTGCGGTAGAACAACAGCCCGTGACGTAAGCATGCAGTACCGCCACTTTGAAAATTGAATAGTATAAGCAATCTTGTTACCTGTTATATATTTTATGAAACTAGCCAGAGATTTGTAAAATTTTGTATTCGAATTCGATTGTTTCGAATAAAGGTAAGTAGGTAATCATGTTCTTCTATTTTCTGTAGGTTTTCCTCTGCATGTATCTTATACGCTGCTCCAATTGGAACGAATCTTTGATAGGTTGTTGTGAATAAACTGAAAGTCTCTATGAAAAAAAAAAAACTACACCGTGTGTTGGACACATGTAGTTAAGCGATAAATATTCAATTTTCCGGCAAAAATTATACACAGAACTTTAGATAGAAGACTTAAGTTTTTACCATATGACATGAAAAATACAAACTATGATGTCATAAAGACTTTTACTGACAAACGAAATGTTTAACATCGAGAACACAGAGTAGTCGTCCACAAATTAATCAGCTGGGAGCGCCGCGGCGTGTGACCGAATTAATGAATGAGCGAACGAGATAGCGCGCACGATTTATAAATTGGTACGCGTTTGTGAACTTTATTAGTGGCAACCCTGCGCTCTGGAGTGAAATTTATTACAAGCAGTGGGCATTTGTTTCAAAATGTATTGTAGGCGATTAATATTATGAAAATCGGAGATAAAAGTATTTGTTTGTCAAAACGATTTAACTAACAATAAAGACAAATTATGTCTATGCTAGTAATAAATGGTTCAACAAAAACTCTTGTGAAAGATAGTCGAATAAATCAGATTATTTTTTTTACTTTTTCCTGAGAAGACCATTAAAAATATCACGTGAATAAAAATGAAATAGCATTATTTTTTAAATTATTATTACCATCTATTATTACACATGTAATAAATATAGTGTTATAGAGTATTAAGGTTCTTTTACTATTTAGGTTAATACGCGATACTGTCAGATAATTTATTTATTACGTACTAGCTGTGCCCCACGGTTTCACCCGCGGAAACCTTCGGAGTTTCCACGGGAATTCTGGGATAAAAAGTACCTTATGTCCTTCTCTGTTTCCCTGATAATATGCATGCCAAATTTCATTCAAATCCGTTCCGTCGTTTTTGCGTGATTGACAAACATCCAAACATCCGCACTTTCACATTTATAATAATAGTTGTAGGATCTATTTCTACATGCAAGAATAGTTTACAGTAGGCATCCAGTATTCCCAGTAGAAACAAAACAGAAAAAATAGTCACTCTCGAATAATTTTCCCACACATCTGCGCAGTTATACTCATAGCGTCGCGTCCCGTCTTAATTGCGCATATTTAAGCCGCACCAACGTGGTACCAACCAGTGAGCACAATAAACGAATCGCGCGATTTCTCGGTAAAAGTCCCACGGGAACGGTTGGTGGCGCGAAACAATTACCATGGATCGGCCGCAATGTGTAGGAGGAGCGATAATGTGTTCCTTACCAACAAAAAGAGTAACAGCCCAAGTTGGGGCAGACACAATACTTCCCAAAACATGACTTCTCTAAATCGTATAGTACTGTTTTCTTGTGTGTGTTTTGTTTTTTTTTTCTTAATTCTATTAATTTATGTTCCTCGTACAAAAGCTATATTATTTTAAATTTCAATATTGGTAGTAATATGTGAAAGCTGGTAATTGGCCTTTTTTAACTATTCTCTGTATTCTACTTTTGTATATTATCTAGCTGTAAGCTTTTCCGAATAGTGCAAAATAAATAAATAAATAAATAAACTTCATAATCAGTTACTTGGGAAATTTTACATCCGAATAGCTGCGCAAAAATATTTAAATTGACGTCTTGTGTAACTATTGCATGGCCTCTGCCCACAATCGCGCCCAATGGAAAGCGACGGTATGAACTAAGGTGTTTCAAGCCCGGCAATTAAATTCTTATTTACTCATTGAAGATGCACTTTTTGTCTGTTGTGGTTCACTGTGTCACTTACGGCCGCACTCAGAGTCGACTTTAATGATTACTTAGTTAAGTATAGATTTTTAAAACAAAATTGCCGCAATCAGAGACGTTCAGTAAATTTATGTTAATTGACATTTAATAAGATTTAACTTAATTAGTTAAATGCCAATTAACATTAATTTAATTAACTTGTCTGGTTGCGGCAGTTTTGTTTTAAAAATCTATACTTAACTAAGTAATCATTAAAGTCGACTCTGAGTGCGGCGGTTAGTTTTAGAAGTTCTTCGCCGTCATTAGTCGTCTGACATACGTTTGTTTGAATATTAATAGTGTTATCGATCTGTAATCTGTAAGTTTATGTATTGTTCCATAGAAACACACACTTGTAAGTTCATATAAATATAAAAAACTCAATGGGTATATGATAAATCCCTCTATTAGTTATTCTAATCTAAATAATAGGTACTCTAAAACAATTGAGTAACACCGGTGCACGGTTGCAACTTGCAATATTGGCGTGTGCGACGCGCTTATTCTATTAGCCCCTTCGTTTGACTTAAGCCTCATGAACAATTTAAATATCACAGATATTATTTATAGTAACACTAGTTGTGCCCCGCGGTATCACCCGCGTGAGTTCCGGAATACCCGCAGGAACTCCATTTAGGGGGATGAAAAATAGATGTTGTCCGATTCTCAGACCTACCCAATATGCACACAAAATTTCATGAGAATCGGGAAAGCCGTTTCGGAGGAGTTTAACCACAAACACCGCGACACGAGAATTTTATATATTAGATAAAAAACGAAAGCCCATTTTTATTATAATTGAAAACCGCTGTTCGCTCAAGAATGGAGTCGCTACTGAAACACAACACAGGAAAACGGATGGGCAGCTCGCGCCTGCCAACTGTGCCCATGTTATTATTATTATTATGTGACAAAATACTACTTGTGTCGCGCCACGTTTATGGCAGGGAAAGGGGACAAAAAATGGCCAAGTGCGTGTCGTACTCGCTTATCGAGGGTTCCGTAAATATTTATTTGTGACGTAGCTACAAAACCATTCCTGGATTTTTTCCTTTACTTGTGCTAAAAGACTGCTCCTTGTTTTTCATGATTTTAGGCAAGCAAGTAAGTAGGTTTTCATTCCCTTGCAAGTGGCAAAATATAATTTTTGCAGCATAAATGGCCATATCTTTTGCTTGCGTTGACTTAGAAGTTTGTTTTTTTTTTACAGCTCCAAGGGATTGCAGGCCTGATATTATTTTTTATTTGACACCGTTATTCAAGGTTTGAAGAGATAAGGAGACGGACGATGAGGTGATCCTATAAGGATCCTTTTTCCTTTTGAGGTAGGGAACCCAAAAAACGAAATGAAAGATGTTTTTTTTTGTTACAGTATTTTGCTGAAAATATTATCATACATTTTTTTGGTAGATGAATGGAGTTTTTGTGCAAATAAATGATAGTTAATACACGAAGAGGCTTTTCGGAACTTGAGTATAGTTTACTTGGGTACGTTTTCATATTGAAGTCAGTAAAAATTAAACATGTTCTGTTAACCTTCAAGTTGCAAATCTGTCGCCAAGCACCTAACGGTGTGTTCCGGCAGCCCCACTTGAAAGCCAGTTCCCATCCCCATTCGAGGTCGGCAACGCACCTACAAGCCTTCTGGTGTTGCAGATGTCTATGGGCGGCGGTAATCACTTACCATCAAGTGTACCACTTGCCCGTTTGCCCCCTATGACATAAAAAAAAAAAAAAAAATTATTACAGGTTACGAATTTACAATATCTACACTATTTGTCCCTTTCGAGCTATATCTACCTACATTGGCGTTGTAAATTTCTATTTGTATTGTATCTCATAAATTAATGTCACAATAATCCAAAGCAAAGTAATGGCCAACTTTTTTTTAATACCTACCTACGGTAAACAATATAAATGAGATTCAATATCGTCGCGAATAAATTCTCGGCCACAGCTGGAAAAAAAAGTAAAACCACCACGAGTTTTCGTTTAATTATGACTTCATAAACGCGTTTGCAAATTTAAACAGCCTTCAAAATATGGCGCGTCCCTCCCGCGCTCCGGGGTCCGGATCACCCGGGAACGTTATTCCCTAGGAGCGAGGACACGCAAGGCCTTCCGCAAAAACGCCCGTCCTCGCTACTCACTCGATCAGTCGCAAATTGCCGCTATGTGCAGACGGCTTTTTGCAATAGCTTTTCGTTGGAAACACACGAATGGATATTACAGTTTGATTTTGACAATTTCATTGCTAAGAGCTCTACGATTCTATTAATAATAATAATAATAATCCACATCACAACACACGGATCTACTTGATCCCATTTATATTATTAGCCATTTATATTACTTGCTATTATTAGCTTGTGTCGTGGAAACCAAGCAAACGTGGTATATACTACATAGAATTACTTATATATTATACTATAGATATATAAACACACCCAGACTGGAAAATGGAACCCTGTGTTCATCACACAAAGTCCACCCCCACCGGGAATCGAACCCAGA
The DNA here is from genome assembly GCA_907165275.2 of Zygaena filipendulae. Taxonomy (NCBI): domain Eukaryota; kingdom Metazoa; phylum Arthropoda; class Insecta; order Lepidoptera; family Zygaenidae; genus Zygaena; species Zygaena filipendulae. The sequence continues at coordinate 299,870 of OU015657.1, forward strand.
ACCCCTTGATTAGCGGGTAGGCATGGTAACCTCTGCGCCAATCGGGTCGTCAAACGTAAAAGACAACAGTACATTTCATCATAACTGCGGCAAGTCTGTTGTTGTTCTGACAAGTTCCGACTTATGTTAGTCCGAGCCGAAGGAACGAGCTGTTACGGTTGCGAAAAATTGAAATAATTATGTTGATTCTACAAATAACACCAACCAATGTTATAAATGAAAATGTTTTACGCTTTCACGCCTTGATCACTAAACCAATGATCATGAAATTTTGCTCACTCGTTGTCCGGGGTATATAACAGGACCTAGACTACTTCGTATCCCGCAATTGCTGCGAGAACTCCGGAATTATTGCAGGTGAAACTGCGAAGAACAGCTAAGTAGTATTAAATGAAAGTATATTTAATATTTTTTACAATTTAAAAATCAGAAAGTCTTAGTTAATGATACCGTTTTATATATGATGACGTTTTGAACAGCTAAAAATGTGCAAAACGTCAAGACGAATATAATTATAATTATGTAACTATTCGGTTTCACTCGCGATAATTTTGGAGTTGCCGTGTGCGTTATGTAATAAAAAGAACCCTATGACACTCAGGAACACTGAAGCTTCCTATAAGTGAAAGATTTTTTTAAAACGATGAAGTAGTTTTTGAGTTTACCCATTACAAATAAATAAACAAAATTTTCTTCTATAACATAACTTTCTCTTCACAATATTAGGGTAACAACCCGTGTGTTTTCAGTTCCACATAACGAATGTGGGCCGCGGGTTAGTGATAGGCTTCGTTTGGAGAACTATTAGCAGGGCCGGCGGGGCCCGAGCGAGAAGGGAGGCTTGCGTGGCTCTACTGAACGGGCCATTTATAACTGCAGTGCGGTTAAATATTCACACAAAAGAAAAAACCCTAAGTTTTGTAGAGAGTAAATGTTGCGGATAAGAACACATCACTATGAGGTCAGTCCACACAACGGTCTGTAGGAGTCGCCATCGTCCCTAAACCAAGTTGGTAATATATGATCGTTGACGCTATATAGAAAACTGAGGAACGACCATCGCGTGGTCACCAAAAATTTAACTTTTTATTGAACAATTTTAAGTAACGATACGTTCTTCAGATCCTCAGAAGGCAGGCAGGCTATTAAAATAATATTATCATATATTATTATTTTAGATATGCACCAAGCAATTGAATTAGAGAAATTCGTATGGTAGTAGATATAACTTATGTAAATTATATCAGACAGATAGATAATTGAGATAAAATAAAGATTGTCCGCCAACTTCTCCCCCTGCTCTATATTCTTAAAAAAAAAAACATACATACAATCGAACATAGAACCTCCTCCTTTTTTGAAGTCGGTTAAAAATCGGTCCTGAAGTTTTGGCGTTGAATGGTAAAAAACAAACAAAAAAAGTTTTTCCTTTTGCACTATTAGTTTAGATAACTATTAAATTTATCCTAACTAATATTATAAGTAGGAATGTGCGATTGTTTGTTCATTTGTTACGCTGTCACAAACAATTCAACCGATCATCATGAAATTTTGCCCACGCGTTGTCTGGGGCACAGAAAAAGACATAGGGTACTTTTTGTCCCGAAATTCCCGCGGGAACTCTGAAATTAACACAGGCGAAACCGCGGGGAATAGCTAGTTACTATACAACGTGTTAATGAATTAACTGAAAACTAGAAAGTAGTTTGCTCAGAATCAACTAGCGAATCGATCGCACTATGTTTAAATATAGGTTATATTTTTTTATTTTTACTAGCCCATGTCTAAATTATTTATAGTACAATATTGGGCGCGTACGCCGCCCGCACAAAAAAAAAATCGAATCGTTAGACGCGGGCGTAGCGCTTGGAATTTCGTAGATAGGTCACCTCCAAACTAATGTTGAATAACTTTTGAAGTATAAATATTTTCGACCTAAAATATATTTCAATCATATTATTGTTTATTTTTTTAAATGGGGTGTATCAGGTTTTCAGTTGATTCATTAACACGTTGTATATTTCGTCTGTGGCTTCATCAGATCGTCGCAACTTCATTTCCCGATCGTTAGTTGTACGATGGATGTGTCTCTTCGTTAATAAACAGCTGCTGTTGTATGCAGCACGAGTGTTCGGCGGGTGTCGGCCGCTGAGCGGTCAGTGTCTATCGCCTGGAGTCAAACCGGAACTTATTAAGCTCGGCACGTGACCGGCATCACAAACACCCGGAAGTGTGGGTGGGAGGCTTGTCGACACGTGTAAATTCGCAGCGCCAGAAGCCACTTTAAATTGGAAAGCTAATCTATCTTTTATTGTAAAACGTTTATTGTTTCCTTAATCGACTTCCAAAAAGGAGGTTATGCATTCGGCTGTATGTATGTTTTTTTATGTATGTTCATCGATTACTCGAAGACGGTTGTATTGATTTGGAAAATACTTTTTTGTTTGAAAGTGTATACTCACAAGTTGGTCTCATTGCCACCAAATCGGAAGAGAAATATTCGTGTCTATTATATTTTTAATATCTAACTGACCGAGGTGATAGAATGCCTATTGTTGAATATAATAACAATTGTTAGTTGCGTAAACATAACAATTACATGAATCTAATAACAAATTACTGTACGGGCTTTAATGTGCTTAAGTTGATCAATATACTATATTAATACACAAGCCCATACCAATAAGCTCAAGTTTGCTAAATCAATTAGACGCTACTATAGCATTGTAAGCGAGATATCGAAAACTAGCTGTTGCCCTCTGCTCCGCTTGCATAAATTATGTTATTCTCTATAATAATTTTCGAACCATCTCATTTTCTCATCTTCTTTTTAAGAAAAGTAAAAAAGGAAAACCAATCAAGTGCGTGTCGCACCATCAACAGTGAACCGGAACCCGAGCGAGGAAAAACCGATAAAATTCGTGGTCAGCAGTAGGTACAAGTAACTAACCTAACCTAATCTAAAATTTTGGGGTGCTCTGCATTCAATTTTGGAATCGCATAGGTAGTATAGATAAGTATCACCTCACTTTTTCGGATATGAAACGTGCCCCTTTCACACAACCAGTTTGTGAAAACAGGAAATGTCCGATATCCACTGTTTAATATCACGTCGTTTGAAATTGAAACTTGGATTAATTAGAGACATCTGATTTAGTGCAAGTAGGTGTAGCAACATGCAACGCAAAACTGTCTTCACTACATTTATGTATGTTTGCTATACATATCTATAAATACTATAATGTAATAAGGTAACTAACAACTAACAATGAGCTTGAGCTGTCGGTGAAGGAAAACATCGTGAGGAAACCATAGCATGGTGGTAGGGCGCTCTCTAGTGCCCGGCTGGCTAGCTACCACCTTCAAGTTGCAAACCTGTCGCCAAGCACCTAACGGTGTGTTCCGGCAGCCCCACTTGAAAGCCAGTTCCCATCCTCATTCCAGGTCGGCAACGCACCTGCATGCCTTCTGGTGTTGCAGATGTCTATGGGCGGCGGTAATCACTTACCATCAGGTGTACCACTTGCCCGTTTGCCCTCTATGACATAAAAAAAAAAAAAAAAAACTATAGGTATAAAGAGATCTAAAATTTAAAAATTCTTTACTAGCGCGTTGAAAAATAAGTGAGACTGCAGGCATTATGGTATATTTTGATTCTTTGTTTATTTGCTTATCGGTAACTAGCTGTCCTTTGCAGTTTCACCAACAACAATTTTGCAATTTTGAAATTCCATCGAGCGATTTGTGTCGAGATAAAAAAATATTCATCTCATTCAAGAACACTAGCATCTTATCTGTGAAAGAATTTTTAGATTCGGCTCAGTAGTTCCATTGTTCATCCCTTACAATCACAAAATTTGCATACTTTACCCATTAAGTGATAAAAATATTTCATATCTAAAGTCAAGCGAGTAAAACTACAGAGAGAAGTTAGGTTAAATGATAGTGAAAGTTCTCGGGTTTAATATTTCCGCAATTCTATATTTAAACAGAGAGGTCGTTAAAAAACTTCCGTGACCGTTTCATAGTAATAATTTAAGTTTGAATTAAATTCTGGGACCGCTTTTCGCTTACAAAAATATTAAAATGGAAAAATTAAATATTAAATCACCTTTCATAATAGAGTTCCCTAAATCTTTCTGATTAAAACTCTCCACATAAGCTATAGGAGGTCTGTCGGAAACGAACGGGACCCTTCCGGCGCGCGTCCGCGTCGCGTCCGACATTACAATACTACGTAGGTACCTACTCATAATAATACCGCGGTGAAATTAACGACGTGAAAAGAACGCGCGGACGTGACATCTAGTAAAAATTGCTTTGTTTAAATCATCCGAGACGTTAACGACACGATAACGTTAAAAAAACACTGCGGTGGAGGGCAGACAACCATTGTTTCTCGCGTTAATTCTTCACATCAGTGTTATTTTTAGTGTAATTTGAGTAATTTAATGCCAGATGTGATACGAAATAAACCCTACTGGGTTTTTGTGTCGGACTTTGTAAAAAACGATGTACTTTTCTGTGAGTAAATAAATAAAAAAAAAAAATTACCGACAAAAAAGTTCAAATTTGAAACTTTACATACAAAAATTTGGAAAATGAATTGTCTCTGAGTAATGATTTTAACCGAGTAGGTATAGTAAATTTTATTAAATAAACCGATCACTCAAAATCACTGAACCTATATTCAGAAACCGATTGCCCCCAAACAGTTCCTTTTTTCCACTATAATTTTTATTTATTTTTGTAAATTAACCATTAAATTTCTTTCTTTCTTATTTCTTTCTGTCTTTCTTACATCATTGCTTGCAGTTGAATTTATATTTTCTTAAATATTAAGTCCCAATACTAAGTAATTTTCTGACGCCTATATGACATTCCATGAAATTCATTACAAAGGATATTATGGATGGATGAAAACCGGCCAAGTGCGAGTCGGACTCGCGCACGAAGGACTGTTTTGTGGTTTCGTTTGATATGTTTTATTTAATTGTCTCGTTCCTTATTTAGACGCACTATAAATATCTACTTGTATATCTAAAAAACTATATATTCAAGTAAAAACAAACAAAAAAAAAATTGAATAATTCCATATGTAATTTTTACAGCATTAATTAACGAATTAGATAATGATGCATAAATTAAAATACCTACATAGTAAATAGGCTTTCATGAACTAGAAAGGTAAAAACAATTTTTAAAAAGGGGCCAAAATAATGTTTATTGTAAAAAATTAGAGTTCCTCTGTACCTTTATAAATAAGTAGGTACCCAGCGATAAAACTACCTTTTATTGCTTTCCGAATGCGTACTGAATAATAGAGCAAGATCATTTTAGGAGGAAATTGCGAAATTATAGATATCAAACGACTTATACTGCCAAGTAAACGAGGGGAGGCGTGACCAACGACCGTGTGTGGAAGTAAAAACCGACCTGAGGAGGTGGGGGTCACTCAATGTGGTTACAATTTAGGTCACATCGGTTTAGTAAAAAAAATACTAAGGTTTTACAAACAATTACAAAATTGCTTGGTGGTATAGAGCTCGACTGGCCAACTACCACCTTCAAGTTTTAAATCTTTCGCCAAGCACCTAACGGCGTGTTCCGGCAGCCTCAATTGAAAGCCAGTTCCCATCCCCATTCTAAGTCGGCAACGCACCTGCAAGCCTTCTGGTGTTGCAGATGTCCACGAGTGACGGTAATCACTTACCATCAGGTGTGCCACATGCCCGTTTGCCCTCTTAATTCTATATAAAAAAAATATGACAATATTCATTCGTTCGCCAATCATTTTGCTGTCTCCAATGATATTATATGGCGGTCGCTATAACTTTACGGTGTACAGTGAGCATCAGATAATATGAAGGTAATCACCTTAGACAGTTGTTGAATCTTATTGCAACAGTGGTAAAGTTTAAAGTACGCGTCGAAATTACTTACATAATTATTTAGGACTATTTTTGTATTCTTTACTTTAAACACTATGCTCCGTCAGCCTGGTTAAAATCGTCTATATTAATTAAATCTAACGAACAAGTTATTATTTGAACACGGACAAAGAAAGTCAAAGTCAAATTCTTTATTCAAATGTGGCCCAAAATGTGGCTCTTTTTGACGTCAATATAATACCAACAACAACATTTTCTAAAATTCTTAATTTATTTCGGCATTGAGAATTGTTAACAGCAGTATCATTACAATTCTCACGGTGACAATTGGACCTGACTTTATTCCGAACACGTTAGAAAAAATTAACTTTGAGCCCCTCATTACCGGCTCTCTATGTGTACTGTTAAGTTACCTAATTGCCAATCGCACACGTCTTAAACGTTGTTATACTTGCACACAAAGGGCACTCGACAGCGAGCCGGGCACCGCCAGTATCGGCGGCTGATAATCTGTTGGATTACACTCGGATTGCCGCGCCGAGCGAACAAAGGGCTCGCAGCGACGCGACGCGAGTCACGGGAGACGCACAATAAATGGACGCAGATAAGCAATAACGTGTTAACCCACAAAATTAAGTTGTTGATACAGAACGATTTATTGAGAGTAAGAGAATGTTTTTCAATTATGTGTTTACCTTATTACATTGTTAAACATGTAAAAAAAATTTTAACATAAAAAATGTTGACACAAGCTGACGCTACAATTTTAAAACACGATTTACTCAAAATTTTTGCAGTGTGGGTTAACACACTATTGCTTATCTATGTCCAAATTAGATCTTTGAATTATAGAGAAGTTAAAGGATCGATCGCTCTATCACAAAGGGCTAAGGGAATAGTAGATGAGACGTTCATTAATAATTATTAAAGTAATTAATATTATGTAATGTATACTAGCTGTTCCCTGCGGCTTCACCCGCCTTAATTTCGGAGTTCCCCTGGGAATTCCGGAGTAAAAGTGCCCTATGTCCTTTTCCGCACCCCTGATAATGTGTGTGACAGACAGATAGATAGACATACAGAATTACTTTGGAATTAAAATATTAATATATTAATAATAAGCACGTAACGCATTTGAAATTACCTACATACCTATAATATAATATTTGTTATGTAAGAGCGAGGTCTCCTGATACAGGTCCTTTTCTACTTAAAAGGAGACCTCAACCTTGTTACTATCTAGATGTAAGATAGAAACAAATAAATATTTATTATTATTATTTTTTTATAGATACGCTTTTAAGACAATGTGGTGTAGTCTCTGATTCAGTGACAAATATATACTTAATATGATTTATTTTTGTCCAGTCGAGAAACCATAATATATCCAATTACATAATGAAAATAATAATCACATTATTATTATAAGCTAAACATTTTGTGTACACTTTTTTGAAAATACTAGCTGTTATCAACTAGTTGAGACTGCTTTCTGAAATCGGTTTGATTAAAAATCATTTAAAATATTTGTGTGCGAAAATACTTTCAGTTCGATTGAACAATGAACAGCACAAAAGCTGATGCGATTGAAATTTCAACCGCTTTGAGCCGTGCATTGGGTCAAGCCCCAAAGGTAACTGGGGACCCTTCAAAGCTCTTCCAAATCCTATTGTGGCCGGATTAGTCAAGTTGCTCCAGGACTTACGAGTTAGTTGCGTCCCGCGTGACTCGCTGGAGTTCGCTTGTTTGGTGTGCCAGCCAGCTCGCCACACTCCTATCACTTCAAGTCCGTTCTGATGCAAATAACCACTGACTTTAATGAGAGAAACTTTTGATTTATGCGAGCGATTAATACCAGACAGCTAATCCATGTACTTAAAGTTATTTTAATGTTGGATAACATTAGAGGTGGACTATCAGGCAAAATAAATCCTGAAAGATATAGCAGGTTGGGATAGAAACTTAACCGTTTTATGCGTAAATACTTCGATGTTTTCAAGTTATGAACTATACTAGCTGTCCCACGTGGTTTCGGAGATCCCGCGGGTATTCCAATATAAAAGTAGGTACTCTGCCGCGCTTACGAAAAACGCATTAAGTACCTTTTTGCAACATCCGAGAAAAAGGCGGTTAAAGTTTTTTTTATTATTTTACCTATATCTCCGGAACTTAGTTAGCTATTGATGTGCATCTTGGACTAAGAGGTGCAGCAGAGTGAAAGGTACACTTTCCTTTTTATAATAATGATTAACAAGATAACATTAAATTTATAATTTATAAAAAGAACTTATTGTTAGCAATTATTATGGTTTTATCCTAGTGACACTAATCACATAATGCAGTTTTGCTTAGCGGGTCATTATAATACCCTTTACAATAGATATGTTAGATAGTTCAGTGTAGAACTGAAGTCTGCACTAACTGTACGTGATGCGTTTTTAGTAAGTAAAATATTATTTATAACTATGTTAATGCGTTTAAGAGTACTGAAAAGCGGGGTTTTATTAGGAATATTGAAATGGTATGTATGGGAAAGTAATAGAGCTCGTTTTTCTGATTCCGAATATCTATATAACTCTGTTTCACAAAAAATCGTACATAATGCGTTTTTCGTAAGCGCGGCAGTACTACCCTTACCTATCCTTGACAACGTCTAGTATGCCAAATTAAATTTAATTTCAACCGCGTTAATTTTGGAGTTCCCGTGGGTATTCTAGGATAAAAAGTAGCCTCTATACCCCTGAAAACGTGTATGCAAAATTTCATGATAATCGGTTGAGCCGTTAAGGCGTGAAAGCGTAACCAACAAACAAACAGACTCACTTTCACATTTAGTATAGACAGTAAGGATAACGTATGTCACCCTGCACCAAACAACTGTGTGAAAGAGGTAGGCGAAGGGCAGGATACGATCCCAACCACAAGTAAATGGATAAATTGACCCACTCACCTTTCCAGCTTCCACCAACAGCCTTGACCGTTAGAGGGTATATATATCACGGCAGAAGAATCCAACAGTCTTAACACCACATGCACGCACGGCGTAGCACTTTCGAGGTAGTCAGTAGACAATTCAACCACAGATGAGGTTGGTAAACAAATTGTAGCAAGTGAATCACGGCGGTGTCGGAGCGAGACTGGCTCGCGGCCGCTCGGCAACTCGAGCCGTCGGTACGGTTCAAAACTCGAGGGTAGTTGCCAAAAACATGAGTGAGCCTTACATCTACCCACTTCCCGTGGCCAGAATCGCAATCGCAATCGCAGTTAAAATGCAGAAATTGTCTCAAACGAATTTGAAAATAATATCTTTTGTAAACAATTAGATTTTCTAATTTTTTATATTTTTTCAGATTTTAGGTTAAATCTTTTTCTCTCGCTCCCTACTTCCCAAGTATCAAAGCAAAGTGCAAAAAAAATGAAACGCTACAAAGTCGCATAAAGAGCACAGTTTGTATGAAACAAAATTACGAAACACGCGTATATTTTAACATTTTTAAATCTCCCTTTTGGAAGACACTCTCACTTCTGTGTAACAAAGATTTTATACAGGATGTTAATAAAAATAAGCGTCGGATTCGGGATAAGCCGGGGCCATTACGTAATGTCTTATTGTGAGACATTTGAGAGCACCATTCGGGGTAAGACCGTAATATTCGGAAAATATTTTAGTCGTAATTCTTTTCTTGAAATATTATAAATATATTTCTTAGAATTCGCTAGTTCATTTTTGTTTTTTGCGATCATTTTACTGTATTCTATAATTTTATTGGAAATTATATTTTCACACAAGCCTTCCGATGAAATTTACAACCTAATGAAAATAACACTTTAATGTCTGTTTTGATACAAGTATACGATTAATGTTATTTGAATGCCAACCAACTAGTAGCTATTCCCCATGGTTTCACCCGCTCTAATTTCGGAATTCCCGCGGAAAATCTGATGTAAAAAGTAACCCATATGTCATTTTTTGTATCCTCGACAACGTGTATGCAAAATTTCATGATGATCGGTCGAGCAGTATGGGCGCAGAAGCGTAATAAACAAATAAATAAACTCACACAGAGGAACTTCGTTCCTGATCACACAATTTCTTAGCACAAAAACAAAAAAATTACAGTAGAATACAAAGAGAAAGCTAGATACGAGTACATTGGTGAAAAACTTTGTGCGAAATGATTGCACAAACATGCGCAACATAATTTTGAAAACATGCGTAGTTATTTAAAGTTCTGGTTTGTTGCTCACATTGGTTGTTTACATTGTATTTCTGGTGTGATCGTTACAAAGTAAAGGTGCAATGGTACGTCGATAAACGTTTGCGTATACACAATGTTACCTCGGCTTGAAATTCATCAGTCACAAAACTTGTCCCAAACGATACAACAGAGACCTTTATTTGCTTGTGCTAATTAAATGCATTAGCATATTCAAAACTACTGTTTGCTATCGCAGACTACAGCACTCAATTACAACTGTATCAACAGCTGTTTATATCGGAAACCAGACAAGCTTTTGAGTGAACGTGCATCCGGCAAACTTGGAATTTCAAGTAAATAACAAGTTTTCTTTTAATCTTCGTCTCTGCCTGGGAAATTAAATGCTCTGGTCTGCAATTGGGCACAAGTATATAGAAAATAGCCCGATTTATGTATTAAGGTAAAAATGAAGTTTTCTAAACATTATATACTAGCTGTTCCGCGCGATTTCACTCGCGATAATTTCGAAGTTTCCGCTGAATTGTTCCATACAAACTTTCATCCCCTTAGGGGTTGAATTAAAAAATCCTTTCTTCTCGGATGCCTACGTCATACAAAGAACACACCCTTCAAGTTTCAGGTCTCTACGATCAGCGGTTTAGGCTGTGTGTTGATCCATCAGTCATTCAGGACAAAGCGTTTTATATGTACTTGTACTACTTATAGATTGCGACTTATGAAAATGCGGCGTATACTATAAAGTTATATAGCAAAGTAATTTAACTGCTTAAGTTTTGTGAATTTATTGTGTTTCTTAATACTTCGGTGTTTATAAAATTAATACGATCATAACCGTTCCGAAAAAATAATATCTTTATTTTTTGGTAAATAAAATTTGTTTAGATACTACAAAACTTGACGAAGGTATTGCTTTAGGCTTTATCTTTTACTTGGATATAATGTATCCTTTCATCCTTAAACCCTAAAATTGCTTTTCAGTATAAATGGGTTTTAGGCGCTTTTCAAGCGTGAAAAATACCTACTAAAACTATACCTATATATACGAACAACGTAATTTTCATCCTAATTTATCATTATGTTATCTGTATCTTACATTTTAAAGGCTTTCTGATCTTTTATATCTACTAAAATTTTGAAATACATAAAAAAAAAACAAATCGGTTCTTTTTACTAAAACCTACAAAATCTACAAAATAGTATCTCAAACGCTTGCTTTGTCCCTCATTTTGTCATAATTTAACTATCAATACATTCAACCCCTCGCTTATGAAACCACTCAATGTTCCATATAACCCAATTCCATACAAGCGCCGAGTGTTACTCGCGCAATAAAAGGCGATACTCGACTCCCTAATTCCTATTGAAGAAAACGAGATGAAAATTACTCGATTATAAAGGCGTTTCATATTAAAATATGAGCGCGTGTGATGTTCTGTATAAGGTTACGTGCCGAAATTACTCCGCCCCTGAATACCGCGGCCCGACGGAACGCCCTCGCTTTTTTATTATAATGAAACGTGAGCTTTACGTTTGAACGTTGGTGCGTAATGAGCGAGGCTCGGGAACTCGAAACGCCGGTAACCCCAGCACAGCCACACGCTAACTCCAACAGAATCACAATTACAAGTGCTACATTTATTTTGACAACACTTCATGTCTTTACCAGAAATGAATGCCGTCAGTCGTTAATTTGTTTTCTGTCTTTTCCATAAATTTATTATTATTGTTCCTCATCCATTTTACTACAATTTTATGGGTATATAAATAAAAATCAATTTGTACATGTGTGACAGAGCATCACTCGAAAAGGGCTCGACCGATTGGACTAATTTCTTGTTAGGTTTGTATAAAGGAGTTTTTTTTTGGAAAATCTGTGGGAAAAGTCAGAAATTAGGATGGATTTTTATAGGACAAAATCTATATGTGTTAAAACTATTGATCCAATTGTGACGAATCTATTGTGTTGTCTGTTCTACGTACACCTGATAATTTCAAAAAAACACAAATACTAGCCTATACTTCTAATATTATAAACAGGAAAAATTTGTAGTTTATGAGTTTGTGACGTTGTAGCGGTAATCTCTGGATTTACTGAACCGTTTTTGAATTTTTTTTCGCATATAGGAAGCTACGGTAGTCCTGAGTGACATAGGGTACTTTTTATCCTGGGATTCCCAAGGAAACTCCTAAATTACCGTGAGTAAAACCGCGGAGGACAGCTAGTTGAAAATAAATATGCATAGATTCAATGAAAGCAAAGTACGGTTTAACAGCTAATTACCAACAAAAATATATTACGCATGATTATATTATCATAATATACTTTATTGGCTAAAATAATAACAGTAGCGAGATGGCGCAACTGTTGGTACAGCGTATTTAGGTTATTATTGAATGGAGTAAGAAAATATCATATGAGGTTGGTTTATATTCCGTCACTAAAATTACAGACACGTTTTCTTGGAATGTTCGAAAAGAATAATTATTTTTCTGGTAGATGCTCAAACGTAATATTATCTTAATAGAGTAGATATTTATATAGATATCAAGGAAAAATGTTTTTAGACACACTGTTTTTGCACATGAAACAAAAAATGTTACCCTAACAAATCCGAAGCATACAAAAAAAATTAGGGGACTCGACATCAGTCATCTGAATTTTTTTAACGAAACTTCTTTTGGCATGGGCAAAAACAGTTGTTGGTAACTGTCACTTACATAAAATACGTACCTACGCCTGTGATTACTAAGCCAGCACATTTCAACAAAATTTTCAAGTTGAATAAAGATTTTAATCTATTATGTTCTCGGATCGTCGACTAAGAAAAGTTTATGCTGCCACTTTTCAAAGTATGATTAACAAAACCGTGGAGCCACAAAACTACAAATTTCTCCTGGAATTACTAACCAATCAAACGTATAACTTTTGAAACCCAACGCTTGTGATCATGGCGACCAATAAATATTTATCAGAGCCGCGGATAAAATACAATGATTCCAAAAAAATAAAATACAAAAGGCTGCAACAATAATAATATTAGGCAATACATCACTGGTTCGGAGAGAGTCCAGATTCCCTAACAGCCCACAGCCAATATTGGGCAAAGAAATGTGAGGAAGCGGCTGCATAAATAAATCACAAGTCCAACCGTGGACACACGAGATCGCTCGCTCTTTCGATAGCTGCTATAAATACTGAACGAGATTCCTCGCAGACTTGCACACAATTCCTATGTGGCCATTACCACGGTATCCTAAATAACTTTTAAATTTTAATACCTAGATTTCAGTGTAGACTATTTGTACACTTAATCTGTGACTGAGGTTAGTTTGAAAAAAAAAACATACACAGCCAAACACAGACCGACCGATAGTTTTTAACCGACTTCCAAAAAAGGAGGAGGCCTTTGTTGGAAGTCGGTTAAAAATTTATCTATATCGTGTAGTGCTAGCTCATACTTATCAAGAAATAATGCTTACCTGTAAACCCTCTAAAATAAACATTTTCTTTTCCACCCTGTATTCAAATGGACGTATACGTGCACGCGTGCCTGCGTGATGGTCTAGCAATTAAATTTTAAAAAAAGAGCATGAAGTCTAATTGAAAACTTCCTGCTTTTTTGGAAGTCGGTTAAAAATAGACAAAGCATCACATAATACGACGCACGACTTTCACACGATTCTATAAAACTGATTCTAACTATTCATGGAGTTAATAATTCAAATTATAATTTACTTTATTGCACACACACAGTAGAAAACATATTTACAAAAACACAAAACATATGGATACGTACAATGAGGGGACCTATATTGCTAAAAGCAATAATCTTGATTCTTGGCACAAAATAATAAAAAAATAATAATAAAAAAATGGAACGTGTCTTGTATGGACCATGAAATGAATTTGCATTCTGTCGATTGAGAAACGAGCCGTGGGGTGACAGTGAGAACCGGTGGTAGCGGCGCACCACCGAAGTCGCATTGATCAGTCACAGGTGCAGCCATTGATCACACGGAGCTGAATGTTGCCAGCGCATCGTGCAAACGACGGCGCGTGATGCAACTCTGTATAATTTGAATTTGAATATTCTCCGTTTTGATTCGATGATACGTACTGGCTATGACAGCTTCACTTTCCCGCCAGAGAGTCAAGAAATTTATTGCTAATTTCATCTGTTTCGTTCAAATTTCAACTTTTAAATACTACTGTTAGTGTGTTTAATAGGATATATTATTATCTTTAATCCCGATTTGAATCAGTAAAATTCTGGGAAATTGAGCTTAGATTTACAGCTACTACTAACATTAAATAAATGAATAATATTGCAGGACTGAATATGAGTTTCCAATATTTAAATACTTATTACATTTTGAGAAAAAAAAATCAAAAAAACTTCCGTTATGATAAGTTTCTTTTGTATTTCTTTAGTTGAATGAATAATTGTAATTCTTTTAAAGAAACACATTTTTTAAACTGTAAAATATCGAAAACTCCCCTTGATTTTGTTGCGCTCAATAAAACGATTTGATAAAATCACAAATGCCGGAAGCATCGGAACTCGTCGCGTTAACGCCTCACAAATCAAGCCGATACGGCGATGGTAGGTGATAGTCATTTATCTTTATACAGGACGTCTGTATCCACCGCATTCCCCGTCTCGCTCGCACAGAATACGTCGCCTCCGGCCCATTTGCCCGCTTAATCGACAAGAAGAGGCGATATGAAACGATTGTGTACATTTACATACTAGCACAGCGAATCTTATCTTCAGACACAGCGCAAAACAGACCCTTATCAAATACGTTCTCTGCATCCAGAATGCTAAAATCACCGACGCTGTCTTTTTCCTCTGTGACTCCGGTTCCGGCGAGGACGTTCATATCTGTACGTGCACCGATATTACCACTCATTTGAGGAAAGAATTCCGTTTTCTAAAAACGAAATTTGAATTTAAGTTCGAAACTTCGGCACGCTGCTAATGCATTCGTTCGTTAAAAAGATATAATATCGAGTATTTTATTACAGTTGTGACTTTCTTTAAGTTTTGCGGGTCTTACTTTACTTGACTTTAGGTTATGAATGAACTGGTTTCACAAACGAGAAAAATCTGTAAAAATATATTAAATGATAATCTGATGACTAAACTGACTAACAAAGCTCTGTCTTAGTGTAGGCAAACAGCATTAAAAAATTCAATCTGTAAGGGAGTAAAAAGGTATAACAGAAAAATTTGCTAATAGCTCTAAAAAATTCTACTAATATTATACATATACTTGCTGTTCCTCGCGGTTTCACCCGCGTTAATTTTGGAGTTCCCGTGAGAATTCCGAGACAAAAAGTACCATAATATGTCCTTCTTTGTAGGTAGGTACTCCTGATAATGCGTGTGCATTTCATAATGATCTGTTGACTCGTTGAGCCATGAAAGCGTAACAAACCAACAAACAAACTCACTTTCGCATTTATAATATAATTATAGTAAGGATTATAACAAATGAAATTCGACGGGTAGGGACGAAGTACACATTTACAGCACACATATTTTCAATCACATATGAGTTATTGAAAATATCTGAAATCTTGGTCGTTTTCACCTTTTGCCACATACTTAGGTACGTATGTAATTGGCCTCGACATGAACTGATAAACATGACAGTAGACCTACAACGGCGTTAGGAGCACCCCTATATAAATGTTCTGAGAGTTGATACATCAAGAAATTCAAAAAAGTAACGTGGATAAAGCCACAGGGAACAATTATAGTAAAAACTCGTTTAAAACTTTTAATTTAAACTCTCCGGCTTTAGCTAAATCAATGACAGGATTAACAAACTATTGAAGCTTAAATTAAACGTTCAATTCTGTTTAATAAACGCTAAAATGTATCGATTTTCCTGATCCAATCAAACAAGAGATTCAAGAGCGACTACAAACAGACCGGCGGCATAATTAAACTACAGTGAACTCGCTAACCAACATTTTGCGGGATCGCTGAGCAAACTTGAAACTATAAAATCTTAAATACGTACCTACAGAAGCTCTTTAGAAATAGTTTTATATACCTAGCTTTATATTTGGTGGAAAATATTTTGATATTTATGCACAAACATGTTTCGCTGAAGTTGCTTAAAATAATAAACACCTCAATTTCTCATGAGATGTATTTTATAAATCTAACCAAATCAAAATGGCCGCTCCGAACACAATACCAGGCGAGCAGAACCTGGAAGATATGGGAAAGGATTTAGGTAAAGATGTGTCGATATGCTCTGCTAGTTGAACAGCTGCTTGCTTGGAAATAAAGCTGCTACTGTGAAATAGTAAATACCTAGCATTTGGCAGCACCATTGACTTAGTTGTTAGGTACTAACTGCTACGCAGGTTCGATCCTCGCGTCAGATTAAAATTTTATAATTTGTGTTTACCTTGAGTATGGGTTTTAATATGTATCATATTATGTACTTATAAAAACAAATACAATGTGTAATTTTAAACGAGGGGCATATTCAAACTGTCGATAATTGATGCTTTAATGCAACTAATTAAAAGAGACATACGAAAAAAAATATGGATAGAGAAAACTTTAACGAAAACGCGGATTTACACGGTATCGAATTTTTACAATTGGCGCTTCGGTGATAATCACAGAGTACTTTTTAATAAGGGCGTTGACATGGGCAGAAATAGCCTTAGGTATGATCCGTCGCGCGTGGACGCGTTCGTTACTCGTTCGTTGGAAATGTATTTGTCGGCGAGAGGGTAGTTTCGTTATCAATAACGTTTCCCGCCGACTAATAGCGGTTGTAGTAAGTTCGTTCCCCCGCTCCACTCCATTGCCCGACTCGTCTTTGTTAGAACTTGATATAAAACGCGGGTATGCGTAAGCCACGATTCATTGTTACTTTGTGTTCGGTTTAGTGCAGTTATAGTGTCGTATCAATCTAATAGTGATTACGTGTGCTGTGTCATCTTATTGTTTCCAGAGGTTTGCTTAAGTCGGGAGCACGGGCAGTGGAGGTGAGCGTTCATGCATTGTAAAGGGGCCCCATTAAACCTACACCTGGGTCGCAAGTCCCAGGCACTGCTCCGTGTTCCCTACGGATATCTGGTATGCTGTATTATCTATAACTATGTTGGTGCAATTGCTTATTATAGTTATTATAGTTTCCACCTTCCTATCTCTATTCCCTACATCAGAAGTGGGGTATTCGGATACTTATGTTACTCTCCTTTTTGCGACATATTCATTTTATTTGATAATTAATTAACACTAATGATTACTTTTTAGCCACTTCGAACGAGAATGGAATACTGAATACCTACTGTATTGCGTTTTCAAATAGTTCATCACCTATAATTTTCATGACAGCAGCTTTAAAGTGCAGTTATTCAGCAAATAAATAAACAGCATTAACATCAGACGACGGGTTTTTTTGCGGGTCGTTTCGCGGCGTGCCAAGCGCGGCGGACGAGATGGGATTGAGGCTTCTTTGAGGGACAGACTTTAGCGGTTAATGTCTATGGTTTATCTTTTGTAAGATCACTCATAGTATATTATTATGTAATTTATCGAACCTAGAGCGTTTGTGGCCGAGTATTGGTTTTCTTCTTTGGTATGAATTAGGCACCTATTGTGAATTTAGTTAAAGTATGATGATATAGTATGTGAAGATTTATATACTGTTACTGTCTGTTATATACTGCTGCTCTAGTTAATCTTCTGAAATGGAATAAAATTAAAATCATGTGGTGGTTGGTTCCGAACAGTAATATTCTAAAATAATTCTTAATTACACTAATGCGCTCAAGAACACTTGATTATGTTAAATTGTATCAAACTTAGCTTAATTACCAAGTTAACTGTGTTAAGATGTAATTTTAGGGTATACTTAAAAAATATCAACTACAGCCTCCCTGCCTGCCTCCGTCACACTTGCTAATTGTGCCTATATTTCTTCTATTTTTCTGACTAATGTATCGTAATAAATTTAAAATAGAATAATAGGAGCCTACTTTGCTCGATATTTTTATCTTTTTAGGTATGCATATTTCTGGTTTGTGGTCTGAACATATTATAATATACTATAATTTAAGTAAAAATTGTAATTACTACGATCTGTTTTGTGTACTTTAATAAATAAATAAATAAGAGAGCAAAATGAGAGTCAGTGCTGTTTGCACAAAATCTAAGGTTTTTTCGTAGGTTTAGGAAATATCCTAAATACAAAAATAAAACATGAATCGGAATCAAGAAGCGTTCAGGTGTAAAAGTTTGTACGAAAAATAAATAATAGACTTGATGAGCTTATCTAGGTGTAGAAAACTTACGATTTTTATCAGAGAGAAAAGAAAAGAACTTTCAAAACTTTATTCGCTGGCATCGCAAATAGTTTTTTTTTTATTGTTTCATGTACAGTAAATTAAACAGCCTAAGTAAATACGTAACCAAATGCGTTTAATATATACAATTGTAAATATTTGTTTGCTTGAGCGTTGTAAACAAATATCTGCTGGCGATAACTGGTTTTCAGTCACTTATAGAAGGGAAAAGTCCCTTCTATATTGTCCTTGATTCCTACGATTACTGTCACGTACATAGTAGTCCTAGATTATTTCGTCGCTTGTCGCTTCCATTTAAGGCACAGCCAATCCACTGTTAACAACAAGCCTTTTACCACAGATAACTTTTTTCCCGTACACTAGTTGGCTCGCCAAACTGTATATATACACTGTGCAGTGTGCACCCGCCGCTCCAGTGCTGGTGCCAGTACTGGAGCCAGTCGGGGCTCATTTCGTGCCAGATTGAATGTGAAATGGTGCGGAGGCGTACGTAGTTGGCGCATCGTGAATTGTATGAAAATGTCTTTCTTTATAATAATGCCGATTGCTTTGGCTTTGAGCACTTGGGATCGAAATAGGGTTGCATATTTTGATATGATTCGAGTTGCGTTATTCAAGTGGAAATAAATCCTACTAATATTATAAATGTGAAAGTGTGAATGTGTGTGTCATCCAAATGTTTGTTACTTACTCAATCACGCCAAAACGGCTGAACGGTTTTGGATGAAATTTGGCATGCACGCTGTCAGGGGTACAGAGAAGGACATAGGGTATTCCGCGGGAACTCCGAAATTACCGCAGGTGAAACCGCGGGGCACAGCTAGTAGGTATATAATATTGATTTATTTTCTATTCTATGATATTCCTGTGATTTGAAACAAGAAGAAAGAAAAGACATAATATAGTTTATATACTTACATCGAAACTCGAATTATCAAAACATTTTAGGAGAACATTCTCATATGAGAATAACAGTAGTAAAAGTACACTCCTTTGAATGTTTGTGTGGTGCGTTCCCACGGTTAGGTACTATATATATTATGTTACTTAGTAATATTATCTAAATACATAATATATAAAATTTAATTCCTATTTTCCTCGGTCACGGCATCACTCGTGAACGGCTGGACCAATTTCGCTAATTATTTTTTTTATTGTGTTTTTACTGTAAATAGAAGAACAAAAGAAGTTTGGAGTTCAAGCGAGAATTCCGAAACTCACACAGGTGAATCTCCGAAACTGTTGGACTAATTTTGATAGGACTTTGACTGCTAAATTGACTGATGTTATAAAGAGATGGTTAGGTTATTTTGGAGTCCCTGCGGGGGATTCCGAAATCATGGAGGTGGAACCGCAGGGCACAGCTAGTAACTACATATAAATAAAACATCATTCACAATTTCAGTGGGACTGTGGAAAAAAGTGTAAATAAAATGTTAACTAGGTAGTAAGTAGCAAACCCTGACCAGCTGTTACTTTCACGGCAAAAAAAAAATTAACGAAATTCCAACTCATTTACTTAAGCAACTTCTTTAGGGGATACTCGACCTTTCTCGTTTTTTTAATGCTAATTAATTATTGTCCGATACGCCCCACCCCCGCCTTATCCTCAGCGAGGGCCGAGCCTAAGAAAAACATCTATTTAATAAAAAAAAGCAATTGATAACGAAAACGGACCAACCCTTGGCAAAAAAGGTATAAAAATGAATCTCTCCGTTTTTCAAGTGTTTATTTAGGTCTAAAGCATATTTAATTTATTTTTAAAGTGTTTGTAATGTGATTTTATAATCTCATCAGGACTTGAATTACCTGTACTGAGGTTTGATCCACTTGAATTTAATCTGTTGCAAAAGCACTTAACGGTGTGTTCCGGCAGCCTCACTTGAACGCCGGTTTCCATCCCCATTCTAGGTCGGCAACGCACCTCCATGCCTTCTGGTGTTGCAGATGTCTATGGGCGACGGTAATCACTTACCATCAGGTGTCCCACCAGCCAGTTTGCATTTTTCCCCCTATGATATAAAAAAAAGTTTCGTACCGAAAGGCTCTGACTGAAGAAATCCAGAGTCTATTAAATCAAACAACTGCTGTCAATAAAACAAATTAAAGATTTCCAGTACAGGTAAATAAGAGCAGTACCTACTAGCAACTCACAAAAAAAGTTTTGTTTGAATTTTCTGCACGAGCCTTTTTACCTACGTATTCATTCACCAAAGAAAACATCTTGACAGAGCTACTCGAAAAAGATTGAGTGAATTTTGAGTAAATTGACTGAGCAAAGGCGTTTGAAAAAACACAAAAAAGACACATCGCCATGTCTCGTTAGCTAATCGTGTTTGCCTAATAACATTGTGTTTAAGGTAGAGCAGGTGTTTACATCGCTTTTGTTTCTGCTATGTGTGGGACAGGGGCTTACACCGGTGTGTGTGTATGTGTGTGTGTGTGTGTGACAAGTGAAAAATTACAGAACGTGTTGTACTGATATATACTCGTACGTATGTAAAGCTTATATCATGAGCTTCTAACTTCAGCTTTGATATCAAGGTCAGTGTTGTTTAGTATAATGAATAATGTTTAGTATAATAATATTAAAAATGCTATATTAATTATAATGAAATATAAATGCAAATAACACATTCGACTTGTCTGTAGCTTCTGAAGTATGTGCCAAGAGGCGACTTGTCAAGGCAAAGCAGTTTTATTATAGTTAAGAAACTAGCTGTATCGTTGCCTTAATCTATTTGATTTTCAGGATTTCCTCAGAAATTTTAGTATGAAAAATATCGTGTTTTAATTCAGAAGTCTGTACAGTCGCCGGTTTATGTTTATTGTGATTAATAAACATCTTTCCAAACATTTATATATACATAAATAGGATAAAATTGGACAAATTAATGAGCCTCTGCCTACGTCTATCGCTGCTCTATCGCAATAACTGTCAAGACAATTCTCAAATTCTCAACTCGTACCATAAATGCGAATGTTTGTTTGTTACGCTCTCACGTCTTAACTAGACCGATCATTATGAAATTTTGATTATACGTTGTCAGGGGTACAGAAAAGGACATAGAGTGCTTTTTGTTCTGGAATTCCAGCGGGAATTACGAAACTAACATGGATGAAGCTTTGGGGAACAGCTAGCAAATAATAATAGTCAATTGGACAATAATGTATGAAAACTACGAGTACCTTTTAACTAACTACCAACTAGTTTAAATGACTCATAATTTGTGCTGAAAGTATTTAGCCTTCAAAGTCAAAGTCAAATCCTTTATTCAAATTTGGCCCATAATGTGGCTCTTTTTGAGGTCAATATAATTACAGTTATTATGACAGCACCCATAAAATATCCACCCTTCACAGCTTCCTAGTGCTATGGCTGAAGAGAAGAAGCTGCGCTACAAACTCTTCAGCAGCACGCTGTCAGTTTAAAGTTACAATATAGATATATCTAAAATATAATTAGTGGTATAATATAATTAGCGGTGGTCAGCTCGAGTTTCACCATAGAATAACTAATCCCAAGAAGGGCCTGTGAGTCTGTATATATAGTGGTGGAGCCGCGAGTCTCCCTCGGGAATAGTTCCGGGAGGATATGGTGACGAATTTACGTCAACCGTCCTTGTGTAAGGGCAGTGGACTGTATTTGTCTAAATAAGAAATAGGTAATTTTGGATTTTGTAAATTCGCAAGAACCGTGATGAATAGGCGCTGTGCACTGACCTTCTTTGTTCGCCGGCGACAACGCCGATCTATCCGCACCAATTCTGGGCGCTGGAGGTGGACGGTTAATATTTCGAGGTACTCCACTATATTTTGAAAGCGGCGAGTGGTGATTTCACGCTGATACACGTGAATATCTTGATTCTTGCGTAGGTAATTAATAATTGGCGACGGAGATATTTTCAAGCAAATGCGGATTAATAAATTTTATAACTATCCAAAATTGCATGCGTGCGGCGCGGGCTCGGGTAACTTCTCGAACATGATACGTCATTACGCCCGGCCAAAGACAATTCTTCAGTTTTTTTTTTGTACACAGCGATGGCACGGTTCGCGGAAGGAAAAATTTAATCGAAAAATGTTATTGCCAAACGGGCGTCACCATTTCTACCTAACAGTTATTATATATTTGTATAAAAATTTAGCTGGTCTGGGTGTTTTTATATTTCTATAGTGCTTGTACAACCACTAAAACGTAGAGTCACTTACTAAACAAACAATTGTCCAGGGTTGAGTTTTATGGTACCTACCATGTCTATCTCTATCTCTAAGCCCTATATTCAACAAGCACAAAACACAGTTTATCACACGACGTAAAATTTTAAACGGCTCATAAAAATATATCAGCATGCGCACCACAGTCACAAACTGTCTAATAGACTACGCAAGTTTCTCCTCAAAGCGTGTCGCAATTAAGCTCAATAGTGCCAACCACACGCGACTCGGTCAGTTTGCTCTAAATTCTGGCTAAAGAAATTTTTTTGTTTGAACACAAAAATTATTCTATCTTGTGCTTTACTATCCCTACTGATTTTACTCTAAAATAGAATAAAATTTATTTCTGCAGAACACACCAGAATAATAAACAAACATTAAAGAAGTAAATTATTATGTTTTTAATTAAATGCGAATGTAAGTTTGTTTATTAGTTTGTTACGCTTTTACACCTTATCTACTCAAATTCAATCATGAAATTTTGCACATACGTTGTCAGGAACACAGAGAAGGACATAGTGTACTTTTTATCTCGGAATTCCAGCGGGGACTCCGAAATTAACGTGGGTGAATCCATGAGGAACAGCTAGTTTGATAATAACTTTTAGGTTAGTGGATCCTTTTTTTGTGTTTCGCTCCCTTGAGTTCGAAATTCACGTTTTTATAATCTAACACACAAACAGAAGCAAAAGCCTATATCGCTGTTGCCTCTTGCCTCGCTGCTACGTTGTAGCGGGGCGTGAGGAGGCACGAAGTTAGCGGGGGACGAAGATTCTCTCTTGCTTACGTAGTAACAGCTACCATCCTTTGCCATAAGAAAGAATGGAAGAACGCTCGGTATCAACTTGCGCTATCTATTCTACTCTATATACGTGGTGCGCACCAAATCGTCACATTCAAGGTTGTTTTGACAAAAACTCATCTCGCCAAGACAACAGGTGACGGCGGGGATGGCAGGGACGGTCATTTGTACGCCATCTTTATGACGCGCCCTGAGCTGTTTTGACGCATGTGTTCCACGCGGATACAAGGGTTATCAGATAAACGAAATCTGTTGTGTAAAATCTTCCAAGGTCTTAGTTAATATTTTTAGTTCCACAAATTAATCTCATCAATTTAAAATTTTGTGTGTTATTATAAAAAAACTGAACATGTTATTATAAAAAAAAAACATACAATCGAATTGAGAACCTCCTCCTTTTTCGTCGGTTAAAAATCTATACACATAAAATGCTTTGTCCTGAATGACTGATGGATCAACGCACAGCCTAAACCGATGATCGTAGAGACCTGAAACTTGGTGGGTGTGTTCTTTGTATGACGTAGGCATCTGATAAGAAAGGATTTTAAAAAATTCAACCCTAAGGGGATGAAAAGGGAATGAAAAGTTTGTATGGAACAATTCCGCGGGCACTTCGAAATTATCGCGGGTCAAACCGCGCGGGGCAGCTAGTTTGGTATAAAATTACTTAAAGTCCTTAAATAGGATGCAGGGTAATCATGCGTACTATCATCAGTATAATATTAAGAGTAAATTGTTACATCCCCGTGAAGTTTTAGAATTTTGTTGGTGCAAATTCCTTGAACCCTTGAAACCTTTTATCTTATAAATATCTTATTTTATCGTATCAAATAAACTTTTTTCTTTTCTATTCTATTCTAAATATGTGTTTTTATTTGAAAACTAGCTGTTTTATTTTTGTTTACCATACATACCATATAATGTGTAATTTATGTACAAAAAATATTTCCCAGCAGGCAACAACCCTGCGCGACTGTTCAATTACGCCCCCCAGCACGTCGCGCTGTGACAAGCCCTAATTTTTCACCCGCGCCACAAGTTCCTCGGAGTGAATGGGGTTATTAAGTCGATGCCAGGTATATTCTGTGCACCGCCTTTAGTCAGGCTAATTAGATTAGGAACTGAGGGCGGGAACGAGTACTTAAACTGCTCTAGAACCTTACTTGTTGGGGAGCTCGGTATTTGTGCGATTTCATAGGTCCTGATCTGGAAATCAATATGTCGGTTAAGTCTAGTTATTGCACAATGCAATGACTACTTTTGGTTTCAGAAATAAGTTCATTGTAAGGTTGGATTATGTTGTAAATATTTGAAAAATTTTTGGACAAGACTTTTGAATTTCCAACTGTGTTACAATTGAAGGACATCGAGTAGTGCTCAGTTTTTAAAGCGTCTGAAAAACAGCTCATTAGGAAAGCTCTACGCGCCTTTTATATCTAGTTCTTTAATATTGTACATACTTTTTTTTTAGTCATAAAAACCTATTACGCTGCTAGAACTAAAAATTACGAATTGACAGAAAAAAATATTGTTTTTTATTTAACTTTATACGCATCCAAACTTGTGAATATTATTTCACAGTTCACTTGAAGAGCATAATAATACACCTTTCTTCCTTCCTTCTCACAATGTAGGTATGTACCTACCTATACCATGTACATCGTACATTGTATACAGAGTGTCCCGTAAATCGACGTCAAGTCAGAACCGGGTGATAGAAGTCATAACTTAATAGTAAAACGTAAAAAAATTATCATTAAAATTTATAAAAATTATAAAAGATTTCACCCTGCGATGGTTCTCTAACTACTGTTGCAACAAACCTTAACTTTTTTTAAATTTTCTTCTTATTGTGTAATCCTGAATAGTGTTTCTGAAACTACTGCTTACCTAAAATTTAAGTTTTTGTCAATGAAATTTTCAAAATTATTGCTTTCGTCAGTTTTTAATGACTGTCCTTTTTTAAATAGGCATGGCAAAGATTTTTATATTTTTCTGTTAACAGCTGTTATATAACTCAACCTATCACCTGGTTCTGGCTTGACGGCGATTTAAGGAAACATCCTGTATATCCTATATATAAAAAGTACAAAGTTAATGACGGTAACTAATATGCGTCGTTAGCACGTCGCCAACACATTGCTCCGGCGCCGGCCGTGTTATTGCGTGTCACCCAGAAAAATCTAATGGCGTCATGAGTGATCGAGGGCAATATCATCCCGGCTGGGATAATTGCAGGGGAATAATGCCACGAGAGGGAGCTATCATAGAGCGAGCAGTGGGGCAGATGGTACAAGCCCGTACCGCTAAATGTAAAAATATTAACCTACAGTGAGAAGATTGCCGATCGCGTTAATTTTCAACGGTTTTGGTTTGGTTTCGGTTTGGTATTGGTTTGGTTATAGTTTAGTTTGGGTTGGTTTCAGTTTGGGTTGGTTTTGGATTGGTTATTCATATGGATAATACTACTCTATCATTTTGAGTTCGATCCCATATCTTTGGTAAAACTTTTAACTAGGGTCGATTGTTTACAAACGTAATTGCAATTAGACCTATTATAGCTGAACATTGTTCTTTAAAAGTTCAACTTATTTAACCGATATTGTTATGCAAAATTTTCTAAGTAATCTTGCTCAATTAACATAAAAAACTAATGAAATAATTAGTGTACCATTAAATAACAAAATTTTAATGTGTAATTAAGTATGAATAGTAAAGCGACAGAAAATATGATAAAGGGCCGACTCTACCCGAAAGACAGACGCAGACCATGTTATTAGAATGAAGTTGGAGATAAAACAAAGGCTTTAGTATTCATATTCTTATTATAACAAGTGTAAATAGACCGTTAATTTAAGTAACGTAAGTAAATTTAAGTTCACGTGTGACGTCACTATTATTAATCTTAAGTTACGACGAGCATGCATCATACTATTCACTGCTGAAATGTGATATTCTGGAACTTGGTCACTTGGTATTTACTAATATGATGTAGACATTATACATATATTATATACTAGCTGTTGCCCGCAACTTCGTACGCGTGGAGTGAGTTTGGGATCTATTTTTAGCTGTGCCCCGCGGTTTCACCCGCGTTAATTTCAGAGTTCCCGCGGGGATCCCGGAATAAAAAGTACCCTCTGTGTTAATCTGATGTATAAGCTATATTATTATAAAGTTTCATTTAAATCCATTCAGTGGTTTTTGCGTGAAAGAGTAACAAACATCCATCCATCCATCCATACATTCTTATAAACTTTCGCGTTTATAATATTAGTAGGATAAAACAAGTAGTTCGAATCAATTTGCATTAGACATAAAATTTACTATGTAGACACTATAAACAGTTGCATAATCATAATAAACGGATGTGCCGTCACTTTAGTGGTATTAATTATATGCAATAATAACTCTCGAATGAACTACATTGCATCCCCCTCTGATACTGCCGTATAAAAAATGTTATACAATTAGAGTGAAGTGAAATTCGATTCTGGCCGCAAGCCCAGAATATCCCAGCTACACCCGTGCCAGAATCGAATTCTTCGCAACGCCTCTGAAGAAAAATTTCATTCGAATATTTTTAATATGACCGAGTGCAGTTTCTCGCATAAATTCTTTAGAAATGACGTTCAAAATTACAGTTCTGAATGGGTTTTCTTTTAAACGCTCAGTAATATTCTCGCTTAGTGTTATCGCGGCAAGGATCTCTCGAGTAAAAGTAAATGGAGTCAAAAGGAGGGACTTTTCGCGTTTAATTTATTTATACACGTCGACTGAGTTAAATACTTATGGGAAAGTTTACCTAGCTGAGGATAATGAGACATTTTTGGGTCCAGTCGACTGTGTCATGGTAAGTAAGAGGCAACGGGTCAACTGGTTTGCTGTCAAAAAGTTGGATGATTAGTTAATAGGATAAGAAACAGAGAAGACAAAAAGTGTATAGCTACTTGTAATGCCAAAGTTCTCTAGGTATACTCATTTTTTAAAACTATCAGCTACTGAAATTAAAATAGCAATATTTAAACATTGATTATTATCCATTTGAAGCTTGTTCTGTTTTAGATATAACTCAAACAGCTGTTCCCCACGGTTTCACCCGCGTTAATTTCGGAGTTCCCACGGGAATTCCGAGACAGAAAGTACTCTATGTCCTTTGCATGCAAAATTTAAATGTGTATGCAAATTTTCGTGATGATCAATTGAGTCGATATGGCGTGAAAGCCTAACAGACATACAGACAGAGTTACTTTCGCTTTTATAATAATTAGTATCATATTTGGATACATACAGGTAGCATTTATCTATTACTATTTATCTTCATCGGAACGAAAATAACATTATACTCGAATACATTTCGGAGGTGGGTACTCGACTTAAGAGCCTGTGCACACCACATCTTTTAAACGCGCCGTCGACGCGCGTTTTAGAGACGCGCGTCGACGGCGCGTCGACGGCGCGCTTTTATCCTACAATAGTCTATAGGCTGCGTCTGACTCGCGTGCGTATCGCGTCTGTATAGCTACAAGCGCGCGTCGACGGCGCGTTTAAAAAACGTGGTGTGCATATGCCCTAACATTTCGCCTTTCCTATCGACAGATTTCCGACTTTAGTCGACTGATGTAATATTCCTCCGGGACTGACAGCTGACACGATTGAGTTTCCTCGGAGTGAATACCTCCCTTAACCTATTTAATAAAGCTTACTGAAGCCTGAACTCATGCAAGTTTCTAATTCGACAACTTTCAACAGCAGGCGTACGTAGGTATTGAGGAAGATAATTTTCGTCAAAACGTTTAAGCTTCTTTCAGTAAATCAATATACGAAGTAACTTAGATTCCTCAAATGTTGAATGAATGTTGTTTTCTATAATTTAAAAAAAGTTTCAATTTAAATCACTGCTGCTTAGTTTTTATGTTCTTCCTCTAACACTCTACAAAAAGATTTTTGAAAATTCTAAATTACACATTGACATAGAAATCTATAAAACGACGAATTCTAAAATTTCATCATAAAAATAATAGTGAAATTATGTATCTTATCTTATCTTAATTAATGTTATGTAAGTAAATATTTGAAAGCTCAGCAATGTCAGTGAAACCGGGCTTAAAAATCACTCACTTGAAGACAGAATATCGAGAGAATGGAAAAGAACAATCAGCAGGTATTAAAATCGATGCTATCGGCTGATTTGTAAATCGAATTAGACTAACGAGTGTTTCTATCCAGAGTGCGAGGTACCTCAGTCCGAGGGAGTCGAATCCATCCAAATTGTTTTATACAATAGAGATGGTCGCAATTCAGATAACAGCGAGACTAGAATATAAAAATCGAATTCAGCCGAGCTGTAACGTTAAAACAAAATGGCGGATAAAATCAAGAGCAACGCTACCTTATTCTTTAAAACCTACTCTTATAACTGGTGGATTCAAAAATAAACAAAAAGTTGTCGTTAGTAAGGAACCTTACTAATAATATTATAAATGCGAAAGTGAGTTTGTTTGTTACGCTTTCACGCCTTAACGGCTCAACCGATCTTCATGAAATTTTGCATACAAAGACATAGAGTACTTTATATCGTGGAATTCTTGCGGAAACTCCCAAATTATCGCGCATGAAAAAGCTAGTATTTTGATAAAATAATGAAAAATAATAACATGTTACAATACCAAAACTATACCTAAGCTTTAAGATAGATACAGGAAAAATTTATTTATTAAAGTAGAGGTACGAGTATGAATATACGCCCTGATTTCAAAGCCCCTGACGTGTTACTCACACGAAGTTTTACTTCCACCGGGAATTGAACGCCTCTTGACACGTGGAGCGGCAGGTCGGTCGTCGATGACGCCTAAAGTACCTGTAAATAGAGATATTTTAATAGGTTTTGGTATCTACCTATGAACTACCAACCTGTTAAAAGTCGGTTTCCGAGATCCAGTAAGTACTTTTCTAGATTTCGTGTCAGTGACCTATAAAAAATATATAGGATGTAGAAAGATTAAAACATTTTAGACTTTCAGATGCGACATTTTTTACTTTACGTTGAAAAAACTCTAGAACTATAAAATTATACAACGTAACAACATTAGAGCCTTGACTTTTGACCCTTTTCATAAAGCTGGAATCTTTGCGTCGGCGAACTAATTAATTAATTAAAATGTGATTCACTGGAAACACAGCGAGTAACCCCGGCCGCGCGTCAACTTCAAACGCCACCGCCGCCGTCAAACGGGCGTCGGCGGCGACTGGAACAATCCTTTGTAGGCGCCGACGGAGGTCTGCGGAGCCTTATTTTTTGTACAATCCGGAATAATTTGTTTGCGATACTGATTATAAATTTTCATACGTGTCTGTTTGCGGTTTATTTTTTCAAGACTCGGTAAATAAACTTATCATGTACAGTTAGCATTAAAAACATGTGAACATTTGGATCACGCAGTCGTTAATAAAACAATTTATTTCAGACAATTGATATCCATAGATAAATAATGACTGAACTAAAAGCTTCGAAATCTACAAGTAATATTAACCTACTTTCCTTTTATTTAAATTTATCGTTCACTAACTTATTTCCCGTGGTTTCATTCGTACTGTTATACGAGAACTCGGTTGGGGCTTTTTAAAAAAAGAACACTTTCGTAACGTAAAACTACCTATATATATTACTTATGGAAATAGAATATAATTAGAACTAGAATTTGGAATTAGAAAGATGAGTGGCTCGGAACGCGGCTGGGATGAGTCTGAGACTCCTAATTACTTATGGCGTGTACCATGACCGAAAGTGCAAGCTGGCACCTTTCGGTTTTGATGTGTTTCAAATCTCAGGTCATATTAAGGGTATAACAGTACCAATTTCGAAACTCACTTGGAAACTCTAAAAAGCATTCTATCACACTCATGAATTAGAATGGTACAGCAGTTTCGGGGAGTACATCCAAACATACAATCTATGCCTCTCTGGTATAATACCAGCTGTTCCCCGAGGTTTCACCTCCGTCAATTTCGGAGATCCCACGAGAATCCTGGGATATAAGTATCCTATGTCCTCTTCTGTACCCTTGAAAACTGTGCTAAATTTCATGGTGATCGGTTGAGCCGTTAATCGTTAAAGAGTATCAAACAAACAAACTCACTTTCGCATTTATATTAGTTAAGAAGTAAGGATTAGTGGAGATGTAGCTAATTGGTTTGCCGAGCTGAAATTTTTTAAGCCTTTAATAGAAGCTATAGCGGAGACAAGACACGCTTGTCTTCTTGTCTCAATATTATAATCATTGGTTATCTTAATCAAAATATTTACATCTGCTTGAGAACCAAAAAAAACCAGTGCCGTGAAGTACACTATACGAGCGGCGCAATGAGCTAAAACTGGTCAAAATTTACTTTACACTAGCTGTGCCCGCGGTTTCACCCGCGGTAATTTCAGAGTTCCCGTGGGAATTCCGGGATAAAAAGTACCCTATGTTCTTCTCTGTACCCCTGGCAACGTGCATGTCAAATTTCATCCAAATACGTTCAGCCGTTTTTGCGTGATCGAGTAACAATCATCCAAACGTCCACACTTTCACATATTTTATAATATTAGTAGGATAGTAAGACTGATTTTTATCCGACATAGAAACAGCAAACTATTTTGTCTGATTTTGAAGTCGATTTATCTGCACTGGCTATCAATATGACGAGTTAGCTGTAACCTGGCAACAGACAGGTATCCGGGCCCGCACCTATCACTGCGCGGTGCCTCGAGCCAGCTCGGCCGAGCCTGTGATTCGATTAGACTTATTACATTGTTCGCCCGCAGTGCTGCCAGGCGAGCCGCGAGCTCTCCACGAATGCGCCTTGGAATTGTTTTGGACGGAAGCTATTGAACGCCATAACGCCGTCGAATACAGAAGAAGTCGAAGAAGAAGGCTGCACATATAACTGTCAGAGGTGGGGCCAAACTTCCTTTTTATTTCAGGTGTACCTAAAACTCAAGCCAGAAATGCGGAATTATTTATCAACGCACAATAAAATTGTCTACCGCCCTCACCAGGGATCGAACCCAAAACCTACAGATTCCATACCTAAAGGCATGGTGATCAATTTGCTCTCATCGAGTCGTTAAGCTCCGTCTGTAGATAAGAAATATAAAAAAAAGGAAGGGATAAAAAGATATAACTAATAGAACACTAATAGGTTTATTAAAAAGAATCTGTCAAACACAGCAGTTTATCTGCGTGTGTGTCGGTTTGTTTGCACGCGTACCGCGAAAAAACTACTGAATAATTTTTGGCATGTCCCTATTAGAAATATAGGGATATAGGGATAGTCCCCATTAGAATACCAGTTCCAAAAATAAGAAAACAATCCCAAAACTCACACGGGTAAAACTGCTGGGAATAGCTAGTCTTCAAATAAAACTCAAACGGGTTTAACTTTTTTCGGTAAAGTGTAAAATTGTCTTTGATTAACTTTTTTACATGAAAAGTACTTTACCTACCCACCTACCTACTTTCACCGTGAAAAGCGGATTAATTTCAAATTTTTCCGCAGCTTAAAGAGTAGAACAATGAATATTAAAAAAGTTTCTTGAAAAAATTCGCTTCCCTATAAAAAAATCGTCTGAATAACTAGCCGAAAGGTTTTCATCTTTGGCTTCGAAAATGTGCTAGTGTAACGAACTTTTGCGGGAGAATAATGTAAGATTACGCAACCTTCGCTGAGTAAATGAAGTCACGATTTTATACGAAAGGAAAAGCTTATCCATTTTGGCTTGATCCATTTTTATCATATCCATACCCGTTTTACTAATAAAAAATATGAGAATGTTACTCATTGAAATTATTGCCATTATATTTATTATTTACTAGCTATTCCCTGAGGTTTTACCCGTGGTAATGTCGGAGTTCCCGCAATAATTCCAGGATAAAAAGCACCCTGTGTCCTTCTCTGTACCCTTGATTACATGCATGCAAAATTTCATGATGATTGCTTGGCCGCTAAGGCGTGAAAGCGAAACAAACAAACAAACAAAAAAACTTACTTTCTCATTTATAATATTAGTAAGGACTGAAGTTAAACTTCATTGCAAAAGTTGTATTAAACCATAACTAAAAAGATTTTGGCCCCATTTGAGTTTCATAGTTTACCACTTTCATTGCAAAAGATTTCATTTCTCGATCGGTCAAGATTTTAACCTAATGATAAAATATCCAAATAATATATAACTACCTAAGTAAATACGTATAGCAGCATAAATTATACGACTGTAAATTCATTATTTCGAGTACAAAGATAGGTACGAAGAAAAAAAATGTGTAACGGAAGCAGTAAATATTAATAAGATATAATGGCGGCTTCATCCGCCATTTTTCAAATTATAAGAACCATTAGCATTTCGCTACAAAGTGTAATTAAATAATAATACCTATTATTGTTTATTCGAGAAGGAAAACGAGGCATTCCTTGTATCTTTCAATGTCTCTTTGGTTGGTTTGTATTTTTTTAAGACACAATGTATTGCGGAATTTGATATACCTACTCGTACCCACAAACATCACAATAGATATTTTGTTTTTTTTTTTTCAAATATTGTGTTTTTCATGGCAATCTCTATCTAAATGAGTGGTTTTATGTAAATGATAATTTTAAAGTTTTTTTTAGCATGCCATTTACCAAAAACAAAGAAAATAAATATATACATAGGTACTAATGTTTTAAAGACAAAAGATTTGATTTTGTGTTTGTTTATAATGGGTAAAAATAGTATAAATAGTATAAATATAGTTCAAATAGTATAAATTTTACTTGGAAATCGCATGCAGTTTGCACCTGTTAGTATAGTGACACTTATCCTATTATTCGATGCTAATTTGTTTTTTACTGTAAGTGTTAGTGTTTACTATTTTGGTGTAACTTTTAAATAAATAAATAAACTCAAAAAATATTGAACCGGCTAAACAATTATTTTACTTATAGAATTCCTGAGCAACTTTTATCCCGGTATTTTATTTTATTTTTATTTTCTTTATTTAAACATTAACGGGTATTTAACATTAAAAGGACAATACAAAATACAGGTTACAGTTTACAGTACACAATTACAGTTTGACATGCACTTAGACTAATCAAATACCCTTAACAATGCTGATCTATAAGGCTAATTTTATGGGACGTTGAGAGAGAGAAGGTTAAAAGGAATTTCCACAGAATCATCGAAATCAACACGTTTGAAATCGTGGGGGATCGACTTGTAGTAATGTAATTAAGTACCTATCTCGAAATATTGACACTACGTGTATAACACAAAGTGATGACGTGGCGAATAGCGATAAAGCGTTTCACGTCCATTGCTCGTTAGTATCGAGTTAAATTGAAATTGAAATCGTATCGAGTGGCGTTTAAGTGATGGAAAACACAAAGCTGACCCGACTGGACAAGTTGAGTTACACGATTTTTTCTCTACAACCTATTTTCCTTTATGAGAGAGAATATATTCGTAAACAGAATCGATGATCAACGTTTCAGGGCCACAATTTATTCCATATAAATAAATTAAACTTCATTCTTAAAAGACAGTGATCCTTTTGCTGCCGAGTTCAATTTTTCGTAATACCTTTACCTTTATTCCTTACTTGTTACGTAAAGTGAGGTTTACATGGGTGACTCAATCCGTCTTAATGGCAATCCGGCTAGGTCTTATCTAGGCAGCTTTGTGAGCGATTTGTGTAGCGCCTAGCCGTACGGCGAAAACTGACCCGTGTAAACCCCTCTTTACACATATTGTATAAATTACTTATAAATTATTATATAATTTATCAAAGAACAACTCGGCTTTAAATTTTTTAGTGTAGGCACGTTTGCATCAATTAAGATTCGAGCTTCAACCTACAACACTGCGTAAAAAAAAGGTTATCTTTCGAAACACTTTAGCACCAAATTATGGAACATTGCACAGCTATACGTGGCTCGTTTATTGAATTTATTTCGGCAACTCATGAACTTCGACACCGTTTGTCTAAATGGACCTTATTCGCAACATCTTTTGTCACAACTCTCTTTTAGAGCCTGTCCAGATGAGGCGTTTTACGCACGTGTCGAGAACGCGCGTGTTCCCGAGATACTAGAGCCACATAGATCGTACGATACGATACGATACGATACGCCTCGTCTGGGTAGGCTCTTAACCTTTCTTCTTCCCAAAATGGTTTAACATTACTGAAGATTCTTTGTCAGTTTAGAGGATAGAAAAACTGACTATTTCTCTGATTGTACAGAGAAACTAGACATCTGATGATTGTCTAGGACCAATCAGGCTTTTTTTTTCTATCTCTCATCGTACCTGCCCACATTTTTCGTTAAGTATATTTAGAAATCTTAGTTTAAATTTCATGTCAATTACAATATTAGTATAACGTATATGATGTCATCTGCAAAAATTGGATTCGACTCAAAATTTGCCAATTTTTAAATTCTGAGGACCTCTTGGGACCTCTTCGAGCACTTCATTGTGCACATTTGAATCAATTAATAAGAATAATTTGGAGTCCTGAATACATAGCCATAATTTTCTTTCAGACAAGCATCGCAAGGTACCACTTAACTTAGTTTATAATAGTGTTGATGAAAAAAAGACAAAAATAATTAGCTCTGTTGTGTCCAAAACTTGTTCGGAATTAAGCACCAGAGGCCGCTCGCTCGCTACCAATAGAACACCTCTCCAATTCCCCCAATACGCAGTTAGCAAAACTAAATTGTATTTGCTAGTTTGTGCACCCATTTCACGCCGCTACTCGTTATTATGGTACTCTGATAAAGGATAACACTTTCGCAGCTTGAACAATTCTAAAAGCAAAGGAAATTGGCGTCAGCGTGCATTTTCCATTTTAGAACACTTCGTATGTGGAAAACTTAGGGTTGAATCATGTCAAGGTCATTCTCAATAAAAAAGGTCCATATTAACCTTATTATTCATAGATTCCCTCAATGGTAAAGTCAAAGTAGAATAGAAAAATGTATATATTTACGTTTAAGAGCATTTACAAATAAAAGTAGTAAGTATAGAGGAAATAAAGTAATCCATGGATCCACGGGTGGATCATAGTTGTAGATCCAAATAGATGGAAGGAAAAGAGTGTATTAGAATCCGCTTCGACCACAATCAAAACCAGATTTTTGTAGCTGGTTTCGTAGGTGGATTTTTTATTTATTCTACGCAACTAGTTTAATTCGGATGGATTCTACTTGATCCTTCGCGTGCAGTTGTTTTTCAACTGTATTATACGTAAACGGATAAGCTACTAGTATTTTATCGATTATACAAAGCAAAGTAATAGTATATTTCATTATAAGTGCGGAAAGGCTGTCATTGCAAAGAGTTCCGACAAATGTCGACCCGAGCCGAGGCGCAGCCGAAGGTGAGGGTTGACAGTCGGAACTCTTTGCAATGACGGTTCCGCACGCGTACTGAACAACTATTTTTAATACAGTTGCGAAAAAAATGAAGAAATTTAGTAAAATAATAAAAACACAAACTCAACTAAGTTCCAACTGTGATCAAGAGATGGCGCTAGTCGTATTAGTAATACGAAACCTACGTTGCGCAATACAAAAAGTGTGTCAAAGTCGTTTCGCCATTTTTGACAGTTGGGAAAGAGAACGCACGAGTTCGGAAAAGGTAAAGAAAAAGCTCGAGTATGTAATAGCCCACTTCCCGAACGCTATACGTCCCTGCAATATGCCACTTTTTGAGCAACTGTATTAAAAAAGCAGTTTCTATGAATTCAATATAGCATCTCAAATGCACTGACCAGAGCCCGAGTGCAAGTCGACGCATTACGGTATCCGATCACGTACGGACGTGTCGTGTCGAGTCGCACGGCTATCCCGAACCACCCCACGCCGGCGGCCGAACTTTTTACTACCCCACTACCTGCTACCTAGTGCCCACCCTTGTAAACTTGGTACACACAAAAACGTTGGGTGGACATAAATAAGAATAAACTTTCTTACCTACCATATTACTTAGATGAACGTATTAGTTGCGGAGGCTACCTACCATGAGTCGAAGTTAACTGCCCTGAAATGTATTTACCTATAAAACAAGATCACAGTTAGATTACTATTACAGGCACGCTTACATTAGTAAGCTTTCTAAAATTCAATTAAAGCAAATTGTAAAAAAAAATCATAAAATTTTTAAACTCAATTCGAATGTGTATTTTTTCAATAACGGTTTTCTCCCCTTGTACCTATTTATATCTAAAGTTGACGCCTCAGCTACCTAACAACAGATATTCCCGCGAAAAGTATCATGATATGAAACAGTTTTATATTTTCTCTATGGTTTATGGTTGGTTGGGGTTTTTGAATTTTGTTCATAATTTTTTTTTATTATTTGGAACCATGAAATAAATCGAAAATTTTCCATGGTCAATTGTGACTAAATAAAAAGAAACCCGGTGTTGGATAAAACAATAATATGTAAGAAAACTCATGCTTTTCCAACTTGACAGATAAATGTAATGGAATTATTTTGGTCTCCTCTAAAATGAATATAAGTTTTTTCCCCGACAGATCTAGATGGAATAAATCGAAAAAGTTTAGCCGGTGTCGAAATCTCATAATATGTTTGTTTTGCAAATTCTTTTCATATGCTTTTATTTATTCACTTTCTTATGCTATCGAATCGCGAAATATTGTTAATTCATCACAAAGAGAGAAATGCCTTTTTGTGATAATGATGATGAATATGCCGTTAACTAACCTAAATTAATAATTTGACTTGATTTGATGAACATCTCATTGTACCATATTCTTACGAATAAATTAATTAAAAATTTTTGTTATGAAGATATTAAAAAAAATGTCTTTTTCAATAACGGTTCCCACAACAATTAAGAAAAGCAGTAATAATTGTGGTTGATAACAAAGTTGACCAAATAGTTAATTAAGCAAAATTATCGCAAAATGTGAAGTACCTAAGTACGTGTACTGTAAGCGGCCTAAATTTGTCATCAACCGACACCACCCTTTGGTGTAGTGATTAGCAAACAACATGTCTGTTACGCCGGGAGTCGTGGGTTTGATCTTGGTATTAAGGAAACATTTTAGTTATGAACATTGGTGTTTACCTTGAGTCTGGGTATTTACTGTTTAGTACAACACAGTACTCGTATAACAACGGCGCTGATGCGGTAACCGTCCAAGCATTACATTCACACACAATTAAATTCACACATCTGACTTATAGTTCCGATATAAATGTCCGCGCGGAAATACTCAATCAGTGTCGACCACTACTGTGACCTGTCAACACGATCGGAGTGCATAAAGGAACTGCTAAAAAAAACTCAAAATGCCTCAGTGTAGCATTAAATGGTGCGGTAAAAAAAGCAACACATCTAATATGGAGAAAGATGGGATAACATTTCACTTGTAAGTAACTATTATCTTTATTTGTTTATGAGAAACAAGGAAATCAACAAATTTTTTCGCAAGTACGGAGTTCACGGTTCACTGGTCGTGGTTTTAAAACAAAGTACTCAACCTATCGTGCCGTCTCATTCTTTCCCGTTGCGTAAATTAATCTATTTCTTTCCAACGTTTCGTGGCGCGTGTAAGTAGCGCGTGTGGCCTTGAATTAGCCAATCACAGCGTTGCAACCCCGCTTCATCTTACCTCAGCTAGTTGCCAGAATGCATTCAATACGCAAAATCAAACATTAGGCGTCTATGGGCTGTGTGGTCGATGCATTCCATTGATGATTGCAGTTAGGGAAGTATTGTATTCATATTTTTCTTTAACCTATCTTGGATGCAAGGTGATCTATGTCCAGTATTATCTAATACTAGCTGTGCCCCACGGTTTCACCCGCAGTAATTTCGGAGTTCCCGCGGGAATTCCGAGATAAAAAATACCCTATGCCCTTCTCTGTACCCCTGACAACATGCATGCCAAATTTCATCCAAATCCGTTCAGCCGTTTTTTCTTGATTGAGTAACAAACATCCAAACATCCACACTTTCACGTTTTTAATATTAGTAGGATTATCAGTGAATCGGCAATCTCTTACCGAAACACCGCGATTCATAGTGTGAGAGTGAGACAGATGTTCCGGGTGCTATGCGATCCTTAATACATGCGCATTTTCGCGGCACACACTTTCCTCCTCTACGGGAAGGCATTATCGCGCGTCTGATCATAACGATCCAAATACATTTGAAAACATACGGTCGTTCATACCGATAGCAAACTTTGCTATCAGCGTTACATACCAACACTGCCTAACGACGATACTTGGTATCGTAGTGCAGCAATGAATCCTTGAAGAAAACACATAGGTACTACTACTAATTAATGGTATAAATACGAAAGTATGAAGAAATAACACAGGCACAGTGTAGCTCCATTTACAATGGGCATGTGGACAAATTTTTATTTTTAGTCCGTCTTGTAGATTATTAAAAAATATTGGACACGTATTTTTTCTTTTTTTACGTAATCAAAAAATAACGGCGATATATTGAGTTGAAATTTCGCGTGACGTCACT
This sequence comes from Zygaena filipendulae, assembly GCA_907165275.2. Classification (NCBI taxonomy): domain Eukaryota; kingdom Metazoa; phylum Arthropoda; class Insecta; order Lepidoptera; family Zygaenidae; genus Zygaena; species Zygaena filipendulae. The sequence goes on from OU015657.1 coordinate 338,884, forward strand.
ATTCGGACAGTTTGTATGGCGGTTTTAGCGGTTAGTGACGTCACGACCCCCTCACCCTAAACTTTGATGCGCTTTATCTCTGTATATTTTAAATTATTTGAAAAAGAAAAAATACGTGTCCATTGTTTTTTTATTTTCTAACTGACGGACTAGAATTTTGATTTTCAAAAGTAGTCCACATCCTTATTAATTTTACGTGAATAATTTCCAATAAATTGACAATACATAGTATACCCAATTTAATGAAATAACTCAAAAGGATTATATTTCGATGATTGAGGCAAAGCACACTAACTGATACTATGTAAAGCGACGCTCGATCCCCGCCATCTTGTGAAACCGTTCGCTAGTGTCATCGCGGGATTGGATTAAAAAACTGCGGAAAAAATATAGTTCCCTGTAAGAATTTAGAACTTAGACGAGACTATATTAATTCAACTTCGAAATATTATATGAATTCACTAGCTGTAGGTACCCCGCGGTTTCACTCGCGTTAATTTCGGAGTTCCAGCGAAAATTCCGTTCCCCTGACAGCGTGTATGCAAAATTTCATGATGATCGGTCGAGCTGTTAAGGCGTGAAAACGTAACAAACCAATAAACAAACTCACTTTCGGATTGCGTATAGCGTTTTCCTTTTATAAGAATAAACGTGCTTATGTGACGCCATCGCGTATATTCAGCCGGAGCTTCCTCACGTAGGGCGCGCCTCCACAACACAAGCGGCGAGATAAGCTGATCGAGCGAACTGATACGGGAGACACCAACACCCTGAATTAAATACGAGACAACTTCACCCATTATATTCGAATAACTTTAGTGGATCGTAAACTTTACGTGTAAACCTCAGGTTACTACCGAAGATGTTTAGATGTTAACAAGATCCAGTAGTTGGTAACGGGTTTTTGGAATTAAAATGCTTAGAACTATTACATTAGGTACGGGAAAAGTTATTAGATTTATTTAACGAGTAGTACCTATAAATCATAACTACTAGCTGTGCCCTGAGGTTTCACCCGCGAAAGTTTTGGAGTTCCCGTGGGGATTGCGGGATGAAAAAAAAATAGTAGCCGATTCTCAGACCTACTGAATATGCATATAAAATTTCATAAAAATCAGTCAAGCCGTTTCGGAGGAGTATGGTAACTAACACTGTGACACGAGAAATACATTAGATAAAAAAGAATAATAAAAGTTTGTTTGGTAGTAAAAAATCAGTACAATCAAGAATAGTGTTTGGACATTATTATGGTCCCAAACAAAGCAGACCTTGTATTATGAGTACCAGATAATTGGTACCAAGCTTGTAAGTATACTTATTTTGTAAATATATTATGTATTTAATAAAAAGACTGTCACTGTAAACAATAATGCTGATCGCATTATTTTGTCTGCTCTTTATCGATCCCGTGACACTCGACATAGTAATCAGATTCACATTCAATACAAACCATAGTAACTTAAAAACTATCAAGTCCAGTTCAACTAAATCGAGCGAATCCTGAAATCGACTCAAGTGGCATCATGGGCAATACAATAATAACTAGAAAATTAGGTCTATTTACCAAAACCCGCGTTCAATCATCATATAATCAGCCGCCCAAACGTCGCCGCTAATTGACCGGCCGGCGGCTGCACGAATCGCCGAAGGCCAGTTAGAGCTTAGACGTGGTCTAGAATCTAGATTAATGAGCTGAGCATTCTAGGTGACACGTGATTAATAACAGATGAACTTTAAAAATAAAGGTGAAATATCAGAGGTACCTACTTATTTAAAGGTAGAGACAGAAAGTAAAGTATCGACACAAGAAACTTCAGTAAAACACAATTGTAAGTAAGGAGATTATCAATAAACCAAGACATAAAAAAGAACTAATGGAAACTAATGGGAAGTAAATGGTCATGTTAGGAACATCCCCATGTTGTTGGGTGTTAGATAACAACTCACCTGACATCAAGTACCAATAAAACCTAAGCTTAGAATTGGGATTAATTTTAAATGAGGTACAACATAACAAAGGAATAAACATCAGATCAAAAAACAAGAATACATTATAAACACTAATATAGATATAAGTTAAATATTAACAAATACAAACAATGTTTTCTAAGTAAGAAAGCTATATAAATAAATAAATGATCATCGTATATAATTGTATAATATACTACTAGCTGTCCCCCGCGGTGTCACCTGTGGTAATTTCGGGGTTCCTGCGGGAATTCCAGGATAAAATATAAATATAAACCTTTTTCATGAATCACTCTAATTATTACGTATATTATTGTGAACCTTATATCATCTAGTTATGTGGCTGACACTTTCGTTTGTCATTTTATCTTCATAATTTTTTTCTACATATAACGAATAGGTACGTACATCAATTTTTTTTTTTTTGTAAATAGTAGGTACAAGTACCTCGTTACTTTTTGACAACACAATCATTTATCATATGGTTTATATAACTCTATTATGTCTTTTAAATTCACACCACTGGATACTTTGTAACATTTATTATGATAACTCTGCAGATAATTAATCCACACTAATATTATTAATGGGAAAGTAACTCGGATGTCTGTTACATTTCATGCCTTCACGGAGAAAAATGAATCAGACCGAAGAGGTTTCGGCCGCCCTGGAGTGTGACCGAAACCTCTTCGGTTGCCCGAAAGCTGTTTTGGCGACACAACATCTGTGACCAGTAAGCACAGTCAATGAAATCCAAACTACAGAAGAGTTAACTGACCAAATATAGTGCTCAACGAATACCGGTAGCAGAAATACTGAAGACCGGTTTTTGGATGGGGAACTTTCGGTCGCGAACTTTCCCGAACAAGCCCCTATTTTTCTCTCAGTATTTGCTACTCAACTGATCATCACGAAATTTTTCGTACACGTTACCAGAGCTACAGAAAGGGATAAGGGCCTTTCAATGCCATAATTTCCGCGAAAACTACATAGGAAGTTAACGATCAATCACATGAATTATTTTGATGATGATCGGTTAAGCAGTAAAAGTGTGAAAGCGTAGTAAACAAATAAATAACCAAAAAGCTCACTTCCGTACAATATTGGTTTAGGATTCTGAAACTCTTCTTTTGACATAGTGAAAGCATGAAATCTGCATGCAGTATGTACATATGTGTACCTACAGGTGAACCAACTATAGCAACTCCAGCGGTATTAGCAGCAATTACTCCTAATTAACTGGCAGCTGTAATAATTCCGGCTCGGCACCAACTCGCCATCTAATTAGATAGCGGGGATTATGAATGTTATAGCAACATCCCCCCGCGCGCCCCCCTTTATTGCAATAGTTACCTTCGCGATAGTTACCTTTTATGTGACGTGAGTTTTAGCACAACGTTTTTATGGTGCCGCCGCGCCGTGTATCGCGTGTGTAATGAATAAAAATTAAATCACACATCTCGCTTTCATATATAAACTAGCTGAGCCCCACGGTTTCACCCGCGTTTTCAGAGATTGATTGGAACAGACAGACAGACAGACAGACAAAAAAAATCTTAGGGAAAATTTTAAAAAATTGATTTCTTTATGTACCTAAGTGCCGTGGATACTTTCATATGCATTTGGAATGAAAAGCTGATAATTTGGAATGACAAACAGACACTTCAGTTTAATTATATATGTCTAGATCTAGATATGTTATTATATCCTACTAATATTATAAATGTGAAAGTGTGGATGTTTGGATGTTTGTTACTCAATCATGCAAAAACGGCTGAACGCATTTGGATGTAATTTGGCATGCACGTTGTCAGGGGCACAGAGAAGGACATAGGGTACTTTTATTCCGGAATTCCCGCGAGAACTCCAAAATTACCGCGGGTGAAACCGCGGGACACAGCTAGAAATTCTATAATCCTTCGTTGTTCAGGTATTCATAGTATAAATTTTATCCACAAAAACACGTCAAGAATCTCCCTTCCCTTTTCTACGTCGGTGTCAAGCGTCGAAGTTTATAGCATCGATCGCATCTCTTACTCCATCAGGACGTTGGAAGCTGCATAATAAATCCGGAGTTGTTTGGCATTTCCCTCGGATGTCTACAAGCGAAAGCACTTGAGCGATAATTCGACTTAATACGGTGCTACGAAAGTATGCAAATAAGATAAACTCGATATAAAAAGTATTAACGCAACGCGAAGCTATCTTTCTAAAAGGGAACGACGGCTTAAATTAAATTGTGAATAAAGCATGAATATCTATAATGTTTGAGTTATTTTGCTCAAAAGTTAATAGAGAATCTTCTTCGGTTTATTTACAAAAGTCTGTTCAACCGTCAAAGTGAATGATTAACAAAAAACATTCTTTTGCACTTTGTATTCAACAATAAAGAGACCGCATTTAGTAATAAGCTGTACGAGTAATTGGTAAAATATATTTTGTCGTATCAACTTTTGAGGAAATTTAATGGGAAAAATATTGTAGGAATAATTTAGAAGATTCTTTTAAAATTGATTGTTTAAAAATTTTTGTTTTCGAGGTTTGTAATAAATATCATTTCAAAAATCGGCATCGAAACCAATTGGCTACTTGACAAAAAATTTTTTTTTAGTCCGTCGTGTAGATTAGTAAAAAATATTGGACACGTATTTTTTCTTTTTTTACATACTCAAAAAATAGCAGAGATACATTGAGTTGAAATTTCGCGTGACCTCACAATTCGGTGCGGTTTGTATGGCGCTTATAATGAATATTGACGTCACGAGTCCCCCACCCTAAACTTTAATGCGCTTTATCTATGTTCATTTTCATTAAATTGAAAAAGCAAAAAATACGTGTCTATTATTTTTTTATTTTCTAACTGACGGACTAATTAGAATTTTGATATTCATACCTTGGAGAATACCCAATTGTTACTTTTTATTGAATAAACACAAATCATAAAGTCAATGGAAAAAAAACACAGATTCTTCAAAAATTTCGATTTCGTCGTACTTTTTGAGGACTGAGGACCAGTCGCTGAAACAGAATCTGGAGAATTTAGTATATTAGTGACTGTTAATGTATTAGTTAGTTTTATTATTAAACACTGCGATCTTTGTTCAAACAGATATAAATAACGTTGTAACGAGCATAACACGTAATAAAGCGCGAAGTGAAATTTTCTCATCGAAACACGAAAGTAAACAAAATTTATGAACGTGCCGATAAGCAGCAGAATTGCGGAAGTTTGCACGTTAAATGTTTTCACATAAAGTGCGGTTCATTGAAATTCTGAAGGCACGGTGCCTTTGTCAGACGCTCGGTGCAGGTCGAGCTTAACTTTCGTATACTCGCACATGGGTCTGAGAAACCGAAAGTCGTAGCGCCATTTTAGTAAGTCATTCAGTAAAACATCAAACTTAAACTAACTTTTTTATTACTACCTACTATCAGTGGTGGATTTACCAGCAGCTTGAATAGGCTGGAGGCTAAAGTGGCTGATTTTTGGGGGAGCAAATTCGGGGTCAAAAAACAATTTCTTGTGCAATTCTAACTAGGTATATCGTTGGGTTTTAAAAAAAAAATCTAGGAACTGTTACATTGATCCACTAGTACACAAATCATGAAGTTAAAATTTCATTGACAAAAAATAGCAATTAACATGAATTTGAACTAGGGTATCGAATTTTATAGAAGTCGGTAGAGGTGGCTAAATTTGAATAGCCTACTGGCGGCAAATGTGTAAATCCGCCACTGACTTGCAGGCTAGGCGTTTGGCCACAGTTCCTTTGATGTTTGATGACGGTGTGGTCGAAGATTTTAAACACACCTAGCCTAGAATGGGATCTGACTTTCAAGTGAGGCTGCTGGATTTAAAATTATATAATTTGAGTAACGAACCTACTTAAATATAAGTAAGTATTTCAAAGCTAACCGTTTACGCAGATTATATGCAATGGAAGTTCCCAAAAGGAATAATTTTCCTCGTTTTTGCAACATTTTTCATAACTGCTCCGCCTCTATTAATCATAGCGTTATGTTATATAGCCTACAAAATAAATAAATAAAAATTGTTTATTATCAGACAACTTGCGTCCATAGATGTTAGTGAAACAATGAATCTTAAAAACTATGTAAAGTAGATATAAAATTGAGGGTTGAAAAGCGAAATTCACAAATATTTAAATTTATAATAACAATAATAACACATCGCTACACACAGATCCACTTGCCCCCACACCAAGCCACAAGTCTGTATAACCTCCTCCTCCACCTCCTCCTTCTCCAAAAATGGACTATCCAACACAAAAATATTTTTTTAATTCGAACCAGAAGCTTCAGTTTTACAATATAAGTATTGATTCAATACACTGATTCGCCTCTAAGAGTACTAGAGTTATTCTCCTAAATCTGTATAGTTCCGAAACATACAAGGATCAACGTTCGCCAGTTTCAACTTTAATTTCCAGCGGACCAACTAAGTATTAAAGACCAACTATTCCACTCACCCCAATGTGGACGCCTCGTTAGGCTAACCCGGGGGTATTTGTGACTGAACTTGTCCGACTCGGTCTAAAGCCGACTGTGAATGAGTGAATATATTATAAAGTCGTACTAAATATGACTTGAGCCTCTATTTGTGGTTTGGACCCCCTCTTTCTACTACTAAGATTTTCTTTGAACAAGTAAATCGAATCTTCATACCCGTGTTTAAGAACAACCCAAAACCACAGGCACTCGGAAGCGGTCAGAACAAATTGTATTACCATATTCATAACTCTTTGTCATTTCTTTTCAAAGGGGTTGCTATGGCCTCATTATCCGTTAAGTGTCGGAACTGAAAGTCGCTTTTACTGTCATTGTAGAAGTTTTAAGACATTTTATTTTGCAGAAAAAGTTGTTATAGAACAAGAGCACTAAGTATGGAAACTTGGGAATACAATTTAGCATAATCACACTGGGCTTACCACATAGTGTTGGTAGTAGGGGGACCATATTGTCATATTGCTTATTTTAGTTTCAATTGCTATTTGTAGTCGAAAATCAATATTCGTATGATTGATTAGAAAATGAAATAAAATAAATTACGAGTATTCGTAGCAATATTATTATTGAGGCCCTTACACGGGTGAAATTAGCTACATCTGCTTTCAAAAAAAATCTTCGAAGGAAATTTAACTTAAAATAAATACATTTTTTTGTGATGATTCTGGAGAATATTTCATAATCAAACGAAATGCTTTTTTACACATCCATATTTAACTTTTTACATATTTCTTTTCATTTCTTTTTTTGTTAGATGAAATATTTTAGAAGATATTTATGTGGCCAAAGCAAAGCATGGCGACTACAACTTCCGTGTATACTCGATGCAAAAGTTTGGTAAGGATGTGTCTCGCTGCACTACACAACAAGGATTAATTCGGCCACTAACATTAACAACGGCACCGTCCCGCTCCTCGCGTTGTTTTGTGGACACTGGCGCAACTAGCGACACTCGTGCAACTTGCATCGTTCGCCGGCGGTAGCGTCGCCAGTAACCATGTTTTATACGGAAAGCGGGACACTACACAGTACACACTGTATAGCGCCTGATGCACTGAAACGGTTGTTTTAGAAATGAAGTGGTTTTGTCGGCGCACTTAATTTAGTTGATTTAAACACTTTAACGTCGATGGTCAGTGTTTTTCATTTGCTTTTTTTTTTGCTACAATGCGTTAACGTATTAATACTTTATGTGCATTAAAACAAACCAAGAAACCTGTAAACAGTAACTTCGAGTTCAAAAGCGCTGAAAATAACGTATGCATCTGTATTTTTATTAGACGCATCGCATTATATAAAGGCTCAGATGTAACTTCGGGTTCAAAAGCGCTGAAAATAACATATGCAGCCGCCACAAAAATATAATATATCAGGCAATAGTGTAATTCGCAAAGCACCGAGCGATGGCGACGCTATAAATTATGAAGCGAAGTACAACGAAACAAACCGACGGAATAACATAAACGTGACGTGAAATACGCGTATCCGGGTGGCGACATGCATTCGCCAAACGTTTGTGGCCACTATCATACTGTCACCAATAATATGTGTATTATTATAGCTGTCCCCTTGGCTGTTTCATCCGAGTTTCACCATTTCACTTTATGAAGGTAACCAAAACACATCACTTATATTATAAAACAAATTTCTCCGTCGCCTCGCCTTGTCTGTCTGTCTCTTTGCGAGAATTTAAAAACTAGGGAACGTATTTTTATGCGGTTCTCACCAAAAATAGAGTGGATTCATGGAGAAGGTTTAAGTACATAATTTGTTAAGGTTTTGTTTATATTGGTTGAAATATAACGATAATAATTATTGTATTTTTAAGGGTTTTTTGACTATATTCAAACAATAAATATGCGTAAAATAAAAACTATATTTACAAATAAAAAAATTGCCCTAGGTCCTCCGCCCTAGGCTGGGCGAATATGTACTTATTTATTTATTTTGTATATTTATGGAACACTGGAGAATTGAAATACAGGCTTCACTCAGTTCAACCTCTACTACCCCAAATGTTACCTAAAATACAAAATATTTTTTGGAAGTGTCGGAAAAAGTCAAGCCGCCTACTTTGTCAAGGGTGTCAGTTGTCAAGGACATCGAGTGGAACAGCGTGTAATAATATTACATACGTAAGGATTGTTAGTCTTCTCTACAGAAGGACGGATGGAGCCTCCTAGGTTACTGAAAGGGAGAGTCCAAACTTAGATAATTTAATTTAGAGTAGAATTAGTAACAGAAAACTTTTTTTTTTCATTTTTATTATTATAATTATACATTTTTATAATTAACGCGTGGTGGAAATAGCCTCCTATGAATGTATACGCTGCTTTTTCTAAGTCGCTTAAAATTGAATTAAACTGATAGTATAAAAAATACTTCTTAATTACGATTAGACAGAAAGGCGGTACCAAAGTCACTGTGAACCTAGCATATCAAATATTGGCATCTCAAAAAAAAACTTCAGATTTAATTGCATCCAGCATAGTTCTACAGTTCCTGATAGATTTCAACAATAGTTCTGTTGATTTACCAATTTGAACGCAATTTAAAGAATGAGATGCCAACTTCAAAAAAAATATTCCAGCATCTCATTAAATTTGAAGTATTTGAGCATCGAGGGGTTATGTCTAGCATAGTTCTGTACCTCCTGATTGATTTTTAGGATAGTTCCGTTAATTTGGCATTGAAATAAAAATTTTAAGCGCAATTTAAAAAATCGCAAACGTTGTTAAGTATCATCGATAAGTTATTTTTTTCAGTAATGTAAAAAAATCTAGGGATGCCTTCACTTTGCTCCCACCTTTCTCAAAAATCTATATTAATTAAGAACGTTCCATAGGTAACACGAACGGCCACCATAAAGACCAAACCAATTAATGCAAGTATAAACTTTATGTAAAAACTATATAATATAATTTATTCATATTTTTAGATATTAAATTCACTTGACATTTCTATTTTATTACTATTTTGTAATATTATTATTTTTGTATTGTATCATCATATTATTATTATTATTTGACAATTGTACTATTCTCTGTGACATTTTATCTTGACATTTTGTTAACACTGATAGTACGAAATAAAATAAACTAAACTAAACTAAACTAAACTAAACTAAAAAAACAATTAGAATCAAAATCAAAACGGTACCCATACAATCGATACCAATCTGATTGTACGGGTGCTTCGTTAAAAACGTTCCGAAACGTGGAAACGCAGTGGGATTTCATTTTTAAATTGGCAGCTTATGTTTATCGAACCTGACAAACCTACCTACCTATAAACCTTTTTTTAAATTAATTCGATGTTTACCCATGTTGGACCGCTAGCTGTTGTCAGCGGTTTCACTTGAATGAATTTTAGGATTCTCCCGGGGGTTTTAAAAATTTCCAGGGTAAAAGTATCTCATTTACTGACACGACCTAATGTTGGGTTTTATTAAAATCTCTTCGATTTTTTCGTCATTAAAATTTTTTTTTTTTGTATTGTTATAGTCAATGTAGATACCTACTAAATCTCATATATATAAATCGCGTGTCACGTTGTTTGTCCGCGATGGACTCCGAAACTACTGAACGGATTTTGATAAAATTTTGTAACCATTTATAATATGGTCCAACTTAAAAGATAGGATAGTTTTTATCCCGGAACTCCCGCGGGAACTCCGGAATTCATGTGGGGAACAGCTACTGTCAGGGGTACAAAGAACTTTTTCCCCGCAATTCCCGCGGGAACTCCGAAATTACCGCGGATGAAATCGCGGGGACAGCTAGTATTTATATGAATGATTATCTAATAAATATTGATATGCTTGTAATCTAGATTTCCTTAGAGAACAAACGGTTCTGAGCAGGGCGTGTGATGCAGCGAACTATAAACTTTAATTTGTATCAATCAACTATCAGAATCGTGGGTAAACTAACACAATGCAAACCAGACAAATAAACCAAACAACCACAAACCCTAGTTTCATTTGGTGATACAATAAAAAGTATGACGACGGTGTACGAGAATAAAATATCGTTTTTAACTCAGTGACAATAATACAGTGCAAAAATGGGACAGTGAAATATGAATAGCAAATAAATCCGATTGTTTCACGCATGGCCTACTACTACAAGCGTTGTATGTATTTGTACGGATGAACCCCTTTTTGTTTGTGCGAAATATCGTATCCGACTATATTTCGCTGCGTACCTACATCGGTAGGTAACATAACTTTGATGTTACATTTCCGTATAAAAATTTCAGCATTCATTAAAAAAATAGTAACAATGTTTTGAAGGAAAGCATGACTTTTTTTACAGTGTCAATTTTTTCAGAAGTTTGGTTTCTGACGGTATATAATATTATGTACCTACGCATATCATGCAAAAAATACTGAACGATAAAATTAATAGTATTTTTGCATTTGCTTTCCTTAAGGTGAATTTTAAAACATGGGGTTTGTTTGAAAAACTAAACGCGAGAGAAGGCGTGTGCAACAGAAAGGAAGAAAGAAAAAAGGATCTTAATTTGGCGTAACAACCTGAAAAATTACAAAGGAAATTAAAAATTTATGTTTGTAGTATTTTATATTTTACTAGCTGCGCCCCGCGGTTTCACCCGCGTGAGTTTCGGAATTCCCGCAGGAACTCCCTTTAGGGGGATGAAAAATAGATAGTAGTCGATTCTCAGACCTACTGAATATGCATATAAAATTTCATGAGAATCGGTCAAGCCGTTTCGGAGGAGTATGGGAACGAACATTGTGACACGAGAAATTTATATATTAGGTATACATACCTGTCACTCGGTTTGAAATTCCTTTTTTAGAAAAAAATAATTTAATCATTCCAAAATTTTTTGATCAGTCACCTAAGAAAAATCAACAGGCCAGTTTGAAGAAAGAACAAGTTTTCCACAAACAAACAAAAACATGGAAACAATAAATAAAACAAAGTGCACAACTAATGAGCGCTGGAATAAATTCAAAACAGCAAGGGGATGGAATTAAGTGGACCGCGATGTGATTTACTCGCTCCATGGCTTATTAATGGTAATTGCTCGGCAAAAAGTTATGATTTATTTACCGTAAGCTCTGATACAGCCAAGTTTGCGACCGCCGAGAGTGTTGAAACGACGGGCTTAAACTTCGGCGGTAATTTTTAACGGTGCACAACCTTTTGATAATCGATTTTTATCATTATAGACAGATTGCGAAATTGTTTATCTTTGGTCGGAATTTACTTTAAAATTCTGTGTAATTTTTGTGGCACCTGTTTGTGGATATAATGAGGTTTTTCGATCTATTGGAGTTTTATGAATCAATGATTCGATTTCTAAAACATTTTCTTAATTGTAACCGTCAATCTGTAAAGTTCATTCAAGTCGTAATCACAGGCGAGTTATACGCGGAACTTTTGATGTGAAATTGAACGATGAGGTCACTTCTATCGAAACGTGAAAATTTTCCACCCCTTCGATGAAAACAGTTCCCAACTCAATGTCGCCGTTAAATTGTTTCACAATTCCGTTTTCTATTTACAAATTGAAATGTAAATTTTCTTACACAATATTAAACAAGCGGAAGGATTCGTCGAAACAAAATACAAATACCAGGGCAGCATATAAACACAACAAATTGTGGAGCAAACAAAAATCTCTCGGGTGCTCCCGGCGCCTATAATTCCAGGTGGAAATTTGTCGATAAACAAACCACAATAGCTGGAAGGTCTACCGACCCGCATACTAATGCGCAAAGGTCGCCCATCGCTCTCTATACTCGAGGGTGAAAATCCTAAATCTCGCTGGAAAAACATTTATTCAATTAGTTCCGTACTCAGTTACGTTTTGAAACCCGAAAACTTTACTCCAGTTTGCATATTTATTACTAACTAACTAGCTGTGCCCCCCGGCTTCACCCGCGTGAACTATTTTTTTCCAAAACAAATATAGCCTAAGTTACTCCTTATAATATCTGCCAATGAAATTCCTATTAAAATCAGTCCAACCCTTTCAGAGACTAGCCTGAACAAACAGACAGACAGACAGACAGAAAAATTTAATCATTGATTTTTGTATGTAAGTAACGTCCCTATATACTTTCATATGAATTTAGTGAAAAGCTGTTTTCTTAATGTTGTTAATTTGGAATGACAAACAAACACTTCAATTTTATTTTTAACTATAGACTAGATGTTCCTCGCGGTTTCACCTGCGTCAAATTCGGAGACCCCGCGGAAGTTTCGGCATAAAAGTACCTTAATATATCCTTTTCTGTACCTTTGACAACGTGTCGTATGCAAAATGCAGTGTCACCCACGTTATTTCTGGGTTCAAAACAAACTCACTTTCGCATTTACAATAGGTAGGATTTGATATTTTCTGGTCGGTTCTTTTTATTTGAAGCTCGAAAATTTTAATTGAAATGATGGACGTATTTTTCTCAGCACTACCTACCTATTTTACCTGTTCCGTATTAATTAGGTATTTTGTTTCTTGCTTCTATTTTTCTATCTCTTTTTTCTTTTATTTTTTTTTTGTTATTTGAACGTAAGTACCAATTATGGAGATTTTACTTCCAGTCTTATTTTTGTTTTTTATAAAATTTACTAATAATCCTTAACCAATTAAAACAGTTAGTGACTTCTTAAATGATAAAATAATATGATAAATCGTGGTAATTCTATTAATGTTTACATTTTAATTGACATTAAATTTATTATTATTTTATTTTTTACAAACAAATTGATGAATTTATTATTTTCCATAATATTGCTATTATTGTTAATGTTGATTCCGTAATATATAATGTATGGTAATTAATATAATTCTAATTATTGGTATTGTCCTGTAATAATTTTTTTTACTATAATGTTATTTCATATAAATATAAATTATTAAATACATTGTATGCCCCCATAGGCAGAACATATTGTAAACTAACACACGTCATGGGCCCCACTGTCTACAATAAATTACCTGATTGCATAGTGACTGCACCGAGTCTCAACTGTTAAGGGACGACTAAACCGCTGGTTAATCGAGCAGTCCTTTTACTCTTATGACGAGTTTATGAATTTATAATTATTATTTTTTACATATCTTTATCAGGAATATTTATCAGGATTAAGTTATATTTATCAGGAAGATTTTTTTGTGTCTTCTATATTATATTTATTTATTATAGGTATATGATTTAATGACCAATTTATTAAATGGATTTATTATTATTTGACAATATTAAAAAAAATATTAGTTATTATTAATTTTAATCTGTTAATTTTGATTTCTTAATAAAAGTAAAATTCGATATTTCCTACAAAGATGTTGCGAGAGATTACAGGTGTGAACTCTGTGTGTACAATGTAGTATCATAATTTCACAATAAAAACTTTGAACTTTGCTAATGGCTTAATCTAATAAAATAAATAAAAAATATGTATACATAGTGGTCCTACTGCATATTAAGATGTTTTAGAACTCTGTATTACCTATGCTCACAATAAAATTTCATTTCATTTCATTTCAATTTAGGTAAAAATAATAATTATTATTATCTAATTAAATAGATCAGCTATATTTGGCAGTGCCCGTACTGACTCTACAAGTTACAAACCAAAGCTGAGAAAAAATTTCAAAAATAGATAATAATAATCACAACACACAGATCTACTTGATCCCAAACTAAACTATGAGCTTGTGTCGTGGAAACCAAGTGTGTTTTTTCTGGACTGGGGTTTTTGAGCTTTTTGTTTTAATTAACTTGCAATGCTCTCAAAAGCATGCATATGTATATTAGATGACCCTGCCTTATTCCTTAATAATATTACCATTAAGCTGATCTGATGATGGAGCTGAGATGACTGAAACTTATTTTACATTACACGTGATAAATCTTGCTTTAAAAAAGACTAATTGTTTTAGTACAGCAGCATTCTAGAGATGAACTGTCAAAAATTGTTTTATTACGGACCATCTTGTTGAACATTATCGTGTGTTATTTAAATACGATTTGCCATGACAGACTATGCATGAATACGTACCTGCATATATTTATATAATTACCATTTACTAGTGGTTCCCTGCGGTTTCACCCGCATCAATTTCCGCAGGAGTTCCGCAACAAAAATTACCCTATGTGTTTCTACGTGTGGGTATACAAAAATTCACGACGATAGGTTGTGTAGTTGAGGCATGAAAGCGTAATAAACAAATTAAACTCGCATTCACATTTATATGGATCAATCTCATCTTAATATGAGAAAAAAAAACTAAACGTACGAATGCAATATCAAAAAGTCATAGAGTAGTCATCGTTTGCACAGTCCGTAAGCTAGTACGTTATTGCCAGCGCGGGCAGACATACGGATGCATGATGGATGGTGTTGCCAACTGAGCGGATCGGCACGTTTGACAAAACAGCACAATACAGCCTTGACACTAAAAACGCCATCTCCCCCACCGTGTTCCGGCGCGAGCTAGGCGGGAATGTGAATTGATAATGTTTTTTTCACGATAATTCTTTTCTTTCCCCTGGACCTTGTTTTTATGATCTCATTTGAGGTTTTATTCGGCAGTAAAGTTATAAATAAATTATCTTACAGATCATTTGAAACTAATCGTAACTAATATTATACATGCGACTGTGAGTTTTGTTTGTTTGTAACGTTTTTACGCCGTAACTTTACTCAACGATTCATTATACTTAGAATTTCTCATATAAAGGTACATCGTCAGAGAAATAGATATTCTTAGGGTAAAATCACTGTTCCCGCGAACAAAGCCGTAGGCAAAAGCTTGTAAGCTTATATCAATTTCTTTTTATTTAAAAAATAACAAATATCTACCTAGTTCTGATTTTTTTTTTATTTAGAACCATAAAAATTTGATTTTTCTATATTTGAATACGTCCCTAAAATCACTTACAATATCAGTGGTGACGACCAAGCTCTGCATTAACTAGCCGCTTTTTATAAGGTTTTTTTTTGCTTTTGAAATTGATATATAATTTTCTCTTTTGTTTTTGTTGTCATTAGTAAAAGGAATCTATACACACAAAAATTATAATGTCGTATTACAACAAGATTTTCCAGTTATGTGCAATTTTAATTTTTTTTAACTATGTTTGTCTGTAAAAGTTTTTAGTAGTCATTTTCGACCTGAAGGGTTTAATCCGTGCTTGAATCAATACCCAATGAATATTCATAATTAAGAAACATCAAAAAATTTCAAATGAAAAAATTTCATCGAGCTAGCTAAAACTTCGCGTGTGCCGGAAAATGTCAAAATTGAACATTTTACTGGCATAAAACAGAAAAAAAAACACCGGGGAACTTTGAACAGCGAACACTGGTACTTTGGTAGGAAGGAACAGGACTCAACGTTTGCGACGCGTGCGCGAGAGCGCTGGGAGCTGCGAATTCAGCCTCTAAACGAATCGGGACAGTCGGCATCCACCCGCGGCCTCCGAGCGGTCTCGGTCCACAAACGACAGAACGGAGCCTGAACAACTTTACGTTAATTCTCATTTATTTTTCGAGAAATAAAAAAAAATGGAGTCAACGATTGCCTTGTGCCAGTGATTCGATAATGGTTTTGACGGGTACAGTGATGAAGTGGTGGACGTGGCAGTTTGTTGTGTTGGGAATTACAGTGTTGTTCCGATACACGGATTCAGTTGGTGAGTTTTATGAAAGTTTTTCGGAGTGAAACTTCTTCGGGTATGGTAGGAAAAAAAAAATTCTATCATTAAACGTAAAATGTAGATTTTTCACGAGTTTCCAATAAATTAATAGGTATGTTTGGTTATTAGCAGATGGCATTGTTATACAAAAAGTTTAATATCTGGTGCGTGTAAGTACGAGTAGACACACCCGTTTATTTTCCTATCGTCGGTTTTTTTTTTTAATTAGTTATAGCCAAAAAAAAATACTAAAAAAACTTTGTCATAAAATAGTTTAAATTTAATTCAGCTTTAGTTTCTTATGTACTTAGTCAATAGGACTTCAACATAACAAAATTTGAGTGTACTATATGTCTCTACCTACCTCTACGAGCATATACGCGAGATGTTAATTACGTAAGTTAACTGTAGAGCTATAAATAGACATGCGATTGCGTGGAATTTATTGAAGAGTTCAATTTTCTGTTTCCTAAGGTTACATCAGATCTTTATCAAAAATGGTACTAGTCAGTATTTTTATACTTACTTTCAAAAATCAATATTCAAAATATTTTTTTTTTAGCTACTTGTATTTAGTCAGAAATTGCGTGGCGGTGATTCACACATCACAGCTGAAACCTAGCCTTACCTAGCATGTCAGGTTTGCTCGCAAATACAGCAGCGGTAAATAACAACGGTAATTTCTCTCCTCAGCATTATACAAAATGTCAGCAATTTGTAAACGCACAACTTGAAAATTTTGTCAACGTTATGGTTATACAACGTGTTAATGAATTAACTGAAAACTAGAAAGTAGTTGGCTCAGAATCAACTAGCGAATCGATCGCGCTATGTTTTAATATGGGTTATATTTTTCATTTTTACTCGCCCATGTCCAAATTATTTGTAATACAATATTTGGCGCGTACGCCGCCCGCAGCAAAAAATTCGAACCGGTAGGCGCGGCCGTAGCGCTTGGAATTTCGTAGATAGGTCAGTTCCAAACTAATGTAGAATAACTTTTTAAGTATAAATTTTTTCGACATAAAATATATTTTAATCATATTATTGTTTATTTTTTTTAAATGGGGTGTATCAGGTTTTCAGTTAATTCATTAACAATTTGTATATAACTCTTTGATTTTGTCTGTAACATGTACCATATTTCACGTTTAGCAAAGCACATACCAAGCAAATACCAAACGAAAAGCAAATACCAAGTCGACTCCGTGTTATGAATGTAAACTTCATCATCCAATTAATGCCAATACTGTACGGCTTCTGTGTTTATGTTTTTAATTAATCACTTAGATTCAGTTTGGTTAGTATAAGAAGGTATATTGATAGTACATAGATACAACGTGTTAATGAATTGACTGAAAACTAAAAAGTAGTTTGTTTAGAATCGACTTCTGAATCGATCGCACCATGTTTTAAAAGCTATAGGTGTTTTCATTTTTACCAGCCCATGTCTAAATTATTTATATTACAATATTTGGCGCGTACACCACCCGTAGTAAAGGTCATTTACACGTAGGGACGAGCGTAGCGCTTGAAATTTCGTAGATAGGTCACCTCCAAATTAATGTTGAATAACTAAACTATTAGATTGTAAATTTTTTCGAAATTCTTTATATTTTAATCATATAATATGAATTTTCTCAACGGGTTTTTGGTCAATTCGTTAACACGTTGTATTTAGGGAACTTTCTATCCTGGAAAAATGAAAAATAATAGGGGATCCCGAAACTCATAAGGATGAAATCACAGGGTACGGTTAGTTTTCGACTATAAATTTCCATCGTGGTTGTTTTACAAAAACATAAAGGCACTTGTATGCTTCAAAATATGTTTATGATGGATCTGGAACAAGATCGTCTGGATGTTATAATAACATGATCTGTGATCTCCTACAATAACATGGGACACGTTCTAGTTTAGTGCTATAAAAGTTGTAGTCTCTATCTCAGCACAAATATAGACTGTCTCACGTCTATCTCTCATAAAAAGATAAATCATGAACCCTGCCTTACTAGAATATAGATTCTAGTAAGGTAAGGCTTTTTTCGGACAAAGTTATTCATGGACAAATAACTGATCAATCTGTTTGATAAAACTTCACAAAAACCTCCTTGGTTGCATCTGGTTGATTGGTCTGATGAGTTTTATTGGTTCGCAGCCATATTTTGACCAAAGTTCTAGACTTTATGATTCTTTTTTTTCATGCAACGCTCTCACACTCGCTATATGTTTACATTCGTGGTTTTTCTTTTATGCCAGTTCTTCAATAAGTATTCAAAAAGCGAGGGTTATTGAAACTATAAATCATGATCCAACACTTTATTATTCCGGTTACCCAATATGTAATTCGCTTGACTGAAACATGGCGTAATCCATTCTGCACACTACGTAAAATATGATTCCGTTGTGTACAAAATATGTTCGGTTTATTATGATTTTGCAAAATAAAATCGCTGACTCGGACGAATATTCAATTGCTATACGTCTGAGATTCCCCGATTTAATCAAAGACTTTTATTATTAAGTTGGTGGAAGAAATGTAAGGCAAACATTTTGCTCATTGAATATTTTTTATGGTTCCGTAATAGAAAACCCATGGGGCGAGGGTAGCTCAGTACAATTCTAATCCAAATACTAAAAACTATATCGATTGATGTCATAGACATTACTGAACTAGAAGTATCCAAAATATAATTGGCTTGTAACCAGGGTATGAAAATCAAAATTTCTATTTAGTCCATCATAAAGATTATAAAAAAATAATAGACCCATATTTTTTACTTTTTCAAATTATTGAATAAATACTAAGATAAAACGCAATAAAATTTAGGAGTGCGGGTTTTTGACGTCTTAACGTGCTATAAACTGTAACACGGCGTGACGTTACGCGACATTTCAACTTAATGTATCTCCGTTATTTGTTGATTAGGTACGTAGAAAAAGCAAAAATACGTGTTTAATATTTTTTTATTAATCTACAAGAAAGATTAAAAATTAAAATTTGGTTGACAAACCCATTATGTATAGTATACAATGTGACATCTTCATGTATTATACAAAATAATATGTATGTTGCGATAGTTTTTATGCTTACATAAATAAAATCATAAATAGTTTAAATCAACTACATTTTGATGCGGGTTTTATTACCATTGGAAAAATTTCTACACGAGGGTTAACTGTAATAAATCAACGTGTAATAATAAGTAAGTTCATCTGTTAAATATGGATTTCAAAAAGCAGCTACACTGTCAATATTGTTTATCTTCGAAGTGTCTAAGGACTTGCTGCGTAACGGAACCTACAACGCACGGGTGGGGACTCACGCTTGACCATTTTTGAAACCTTTGTTGAATTTCTCAAGATATGTAATTGGGCTGTATTGTTGAGAACCGCTCCTCGGGGGCTCCACAAATAAGCTATTAATTCTGTTTAACGAAGCGATAGAGTGAATAATAGAAGCACTTATAAGGCAGGGGTTGGGGAAAGCAATATTATTTGGATTTGGGGCACTCATTATATCTACCCGTTTCTCCGGAGGGTCAGACGGATTTACCTCACGTTTGGATGCCTACTATTGGTTACCTGTACTTACCACATTCAATACCACCCTGTGTTTTTGCGTTAAGCCTAGCCGTGTCAAATTATCTGATAATTAATAATAATAATATAAAACATTTATTCCCAGTTACAATGACTAAAACTACTTATACAGAGTTTAAGAAAGTGAGAGAGCCGAATCCGTACTAGGATATCCCGTGTTACGGATTCCGGCCGCCATCCTCAGACCAAGTAAATTATAAATGATCAGTTGTTCTTCTCGCAGTAACACAAACATCTCTCTCAGTTTTTTTTTGTGGTAGGATGAAAGGATGAAAGTACCCTATGTCCTATTTTGAAACCTAAATTACTCATAAATATATAAAGAGTTAATGTACGCGGAGGTTCTACATGGATGAATGGGAGCTTACATTATTCAGAGATGAATGCTATCTCGTGCCTTAGGTATTCCAAAAAAAAATGTAGAGCAAGTAATGCTCTGCTGATTTCTTACTAGTTGAAACCATAAAAAAATATTTTTGCATTTATTTATACTTTCTTGCACAAAAGGTTGTAGGTCTCAAATTCACCTCTGAGCTGATAATGATGAGCTTCCACCATCTACTTCGATAGTTTCCAAAGTAAAGTAGTTATATATATAGTGTTATCAAAACTATAAGTAAATATTATTAATAAACTAGTTCATTACCAACTGAAACTATTTCGTCGCTCAAATGCGTTGTTTATTTAGTATCAAAATCTGAGAAACTACTACTATGAGTAGCAACTACTAACTACTATACATATTTGGAATGCTTTGAAAATTAATTTATGACGTAATTCCAAACATAAAATAAATAATAAAATTAAGGGCTGCACCTTCAAAAGTATTAAAATATATCACAGTTTTTCAACTTGTTTAGAAGAATTTGGAAAATGGATTTAATCCAACAAACTTTACTGACGTTTTATTAATATTGAATGTTAATATAATGAGCGAATATGATATATAATATGTATTTAAAAAAAAAAGAACGAGATACCTACTTTAAATAGCTTTAAAAAATCATAAAGTATGCTTTGTTATTCGAAATAACGGTTCAGATTCCAGAGCCCGTGTCAAAACTGCTTCAGAGTTAGCGCTACTCGTTCATAATTAAGGAAGGCTCGGGTACACTGAGGCGTTTTGGGTCTCACCGCAAATTTATGTTTGCTGCTTGCTGCCCCTCGTCATAGATTAATGATTTAACACCTTATGCCCTTTGATTTTATTAAACGCGCCGCGGACGTTACACCTGTAATCTTCGTTGTATTTGACAGACAGTGAAAAAGTAAAGGAGCCTTAATTTTAATTACAAATGTCAAAATAAATTTAAAATTATATGTACATCGAAGCACAACCTAAACTACTAGATGGAGAAACTTGAAATTTTGCAAAAATTTTCATAGTTAATGAAGGAAACAGTTTTTGGGATAAAAGAGGAAGGGAGATTGAAATCAATATTTTGGATCTTGTTTTCACATGAACATAGTTGTGTTGTTTTATCTCTAAATTAAAAAAAGGAATACTCGAATTTCGTTTACGTATTTTCGTCATCAAATATTTTTATAGTAGTTTTTAATGTAAATGTATCATTGGCTGTAGGAAAATGTTGTATTAATATTTAAAATGATATTTTATCTCTAACAGCTCTAGGTATATCCTATTAATATTATATAAATGTGAAAGTGTGGATGTTTGGATGTTTATTACTCAATCACGCAAAAACGGCTGAACGGATTTGGATGAAATTTGGCATACACGTTGTCAGGTGTACAGAGAAGGACATAGGGTACTTTTTATCCTGGAATTCTTGCGGGAACTCTGATATTACCGCGGGTGAAACCGCGGGGCACAGCTAGTATAGAAATAAATAATTTAATAAATTTTCCAAGGTAATGGTATTCATGATCTTTGCTCACTTTAGTTTAATACAAAGATGAGTGTTTGAGTACCTAGTCGCCTGTTTCAACTAAGCCTGTTGCCACTTGGCATTCCTGTCAAGTTGGTTATTTGGATGGCCTCTATAAGCCATCTGAGCTGGGATCAAAACTTACTCACCTTAAATGTTGATGTAGGTTGAAATGTAATCTAATAGGTAACAAAACATATTTCATATGGTTAATGGGTACTTATCAATAAAAGATTAAAATTATGCTGTCTACAGGTTAGAGAGCATTACCATTAATCAGAAGGTTAATTAAGATATTATTAACGCTTAACGAGATATTATGACACTGGCGATAGCACCACAGTTCCAATCTTTAGTTAATTGCAATTTGCATTAAAACAAAGCTTGACTTTTGATCAGAACAATTTCAATTACGTTCAGTAGTTTTTGTGTGTAGTTATACGATTTTTAACCAATATCATAAAACAGGAAGGTTTTGGTTCCAGTATCTACGCATGTGTTTATGTGATTATTTCAAAAGGCTACTGAGTTCGGAATTTTCAAGCATTAGTTCTAAGATTAAATAAAGATTCTCAGATAAGGCCGTTAATGAAACGAGTATACCAATATCCTCTGGAAATGCGTACGAAGAGATCAAAAGTAAACTGTACCCCCTCTCAGTATGCAAACAAGGTATCTCTTTACACAAAATCAACATCGATCCGATGCTCTGTTGTGACGTGACTAACACACTTTGCATTTATAATGTTAACAGATAGGGGTGACATAAGGCATCGTATAATAGGGTACTTGCGTGAATTTTTTTTTTCAGTCTTTTTAAAGATATATGGCCTACTTAAACCAAACAAGAAAAAGAAAAAAAATATATGCATAAATTAATTAAATGGAGCGTTTCAAAGTTCCTACTTTAGACCTTACCGCCGAAACGCGGAATGACGTCACTTGTTCAAAATTACGCCTTATTAATCTGTGATAGAAATGTCACTGTCGTATTGACAGGGTCATGTGACACTGACAGACTGATAACTTCAATATCCAAAAGCGAAATTAAAGTTGAACTGTGTCGATTTACTTCCAAAAGTTCCAGTAAAGAATCGAAATGCATCTTACCGATGCATTTTAAAGTAAAAAACTTCAGAAAATGGAAAATATGCGTTGACTGTATGCACTTTGTTTCTTTTGTCTTTTCTGAAAGAGGTAAATGTTTCCTAAAAAAATAAAAGTGACGTCATGTGTCAAGCCTGGCTGTGATTGGTGTTTCGTTGCAACGTTCCGTTTCACAAAATTAAAAGTAGAATATTTTGGAAATTATTGAAATTTTTTTAGTAAATCTTTCACGATAACGCTTTTCTAAGGCTCTATTTTTGAAATATTGACACAATTTCTTATTATAAATTTCATGCAAGTACTCTATTCTGATAGTCACACAAAATGTTTATAAGTAATAATAATAAAAATCTACTTCACAACACACTTTGCATAACTTGATCCCACAGTAAGCTATTATAAAGATAGTAAAAGGTCTATAGTAATTTTTATTTATTACTAGCTGTGCCCCGCGGTTTCACCCGTGGTAATTTCAGAATTACCGCGGGAATTCCGAGATGAAAAGTACCCTACGTCCTTTTCTGTACCCCTGAAAACGCGCATGCCAAATTTCATCCAAATCCGGTTCAGCCGTTTTTGCGTGATTGAGTAACAAACATCCACACTTTCACTTCAGAAGATTATATTCCTACTAATGTAGGACTAGCTAGTCTTAAAAGTTAACATCTAAGGGGTTGAATTTCCGAAGACCATGTACTCCTATTAGCGCTTGACCAAACTGTAACAGGAAGTTTTGCGCCAAATATCAAGTCTCTGGACCATACCTGTTATTGTTGCCGTCTCTACCTGGTTTAGTTGATGAGTATCTGCCGTGACGCACGGTGATTGCTCAAGTGGCATCCGTCAGGCAATTGCTTTTGACGCATTATGAATAATGGGAAAACAAGAATAACAGGTTTTGATGAAGGTTTTTTTATTAGATTTACAGTGAATTTTCCCTTGAATAGCTTTTAGTAGCTTAGATTAGATTGAGAATATATTTATTTTCTAAATAAATTTAAACTGAACCGTTTTAGAGGATTACATGAAATAAACTGCTTATAAATTAAATGTTGCCGAGATTTAGATAGCGCGTTGCCCTTTAATTACCAGTTGAGGAGGAAAGAGGTTATTTTAAAACAACCTATTTCCTGTTCCCCGCGATTACACCCGCGTTAATTTCGGAGTTCCCACGGGAATTCCGAGATAACAGTACTCTATATCCTGTTATGTATCCCCGAAAATGTGTATGCAAAATTTCATGATGATTGATTGAGCTGTAGAGGCGTAACAAACAAACCTATTTTCGCATATATAATTAATATTAGTAAGGACTAGCTGTTTCCCGCGGTTTCACCCGCTGTCATTTCGGTGTTCCCGCAGGAATTCCCGGATAAGAAGTACTCTATGTCCTTCTCTGTACCCCTGTCAACGTGCATGCAAAATTTTGTGATAATCGGTTGAGCCGTTAAGGCGTAAAAGCGTAACAAATAAACAAACAAACTCAAGTCAAGTTTTGGTGAAAAAAATTACTACTCCAAAAACAACGAAGCAAATGGTGATATCCAAAATAACTGTTACCTCGGAGTAGTTCTGAGTGCTTAAAATAAATAGCATTAATGTAGAAATACAGGCAAAATTTCATTACATTAAAGGAAAATATTCTATTCAGAACTAACGAGTAAAACTAAATACGTGACCAATTATATGTTTCGAATGTGCTCTGAAACACCTTTTAGTATATTTTTACATTGAGTCGTTTTCTCTCACTGATTATTCCACATTTAAAATTTTCACTTGATAATAACAGAATTGCTAGTAAATTCAAATAATAATTAACAACAACTTTACAATTTTTTTCTTCATATAACCAGGTTGAAAATTGAATAATATATGAAATACTAGCTGTTCCTTTAGTTTCGGAGATCCCGCGGGTATTCCGAGACAAAAGTACAGTATTTTTTTCTGTACCTACCCTTTCTGAATGCAAAAATTAATATAGTTTCTCTCGCGTTGATTTCCCAGTTCCCTTAGGGATTCCGGGATATAAAGTAGCCTATGTTCTTCTCTGTACCCCTAATAAGGTAAATGCAAAATTTCGTGGTGATCGGTTGAGCCATTTAGCCGTGAAAGCGTAACAAACGAACAAACAAACTCACTTTCGCATTTATCATATTAGTTTTTTTTATGTCACAGGGGACAAACGGGCAAGTATATTAATAAGGAAGTAAGGATATCCTTTATGTTGTTTAGTTAGCAGTCGTTTAGTTTTCAACACGCCTTCGCTGAGGTCAACGAACTGAAACCGTCTCAACTCTGTCGACACCGTGATAAGGTTGTAAGAATAAATGGACATAGATAAGCAATAGTGTGTCAACCCACATTGGAGAAATTTTTAGTAAATCGTGTTTTATAATTATAGCGCCATTTTGTGTCAACATTTTTTTATGTGCAACATATTGTTACATATTTAAACAATGTAATAAGGTAAATACATAATTAAAAAACGTTCTATAACTCTCAATAAATCGTTCTGTAGCAATAACTTAATTTTGTGGGTTAACATGTTATTGCTTATCTGCGTCCAAATTCACTATGGCACGATCTCCCGTTGAGCGGTAGCTGCTTCCGTGAATGAATATAATCAAGTTTGTTTGTATCTGCGGTTTTCCTCCTGGAGCCTTCATGATATTGAATCTTCTTTAGCTACGAAACCTGTTTAAAATCCAGTTCACGTAAAATTTTCATAATCGTATTCTAATTGATTATTCAAATCGCCATTTTGCAAAAAGACGTCAGTACAGTTGAAGGCGATCAGTTTAAACTATTGTTTTTCAAATGTACGTTCTTTGTGTGTGTATATTGTGTAACTAATATTTTAATACGAATGTACGAATCCCGGTATCAAAAGTAACCTACGTTATAATAATAATAATAATCCACTTCACAACATTTTAAACACTCCTGAAAACGTGAGTCCAAAACTTTATAACGATCGGTTGAGTAGTTCAGGTGTAAAAGCGTATCTGACAAACAAACTTATTGGTCTTATCATAATAGTAAGAATAACATCTCATTATAACTAAACAACCTAGTGATCTCGAAGTAAAGGCGCGCTCGCTTCTTCAGCACGAGTGACGAGGGTCCGGACTTTGCATACAGGTTCTATACACGAACACTCAATATTATGATAACGTGACGTGTTCACTCTGCTGTGACTTGTTCACTGAGCCGACACGATAAGACGAACCGATCGATGGGAGTTCTATCGCTGGTTGTATTGTTGCGTTACAACCTCTTTTTTTTTCTACTAACGGGGCGAATAATAAGAAGGCGTATTACATGACAATTCGAGAGAATGTGATAGCGTATGAGATGATACGAAACAAAAAAAAATGATTAAATAATAAAAAATATGTTGATATTTTATCCAATATTTATAGTTAATCCGCTTTTATTAAATCAAAATGTCGAATCACTATTTATAAGTTATAAGCAATCTGCAATAAAAATTTTAAGAAAAAAAGCACATTAATATCACTTTTTTTTTTCTTCTTTGGCCCCGGACCATTAAGGGAAGCTAATGAAGTGAGTAGGTGAAAAACATTTTGATTTGGTGGGGTGTCGAGGTTTTCTGATAAGATTTTTAATGAAAATATAATCAGATAATAAACCTGGAAAAGTTATTGCCATCCAAAATGGTTGGTTTGATTGGAGAGTCCGCTATTTCGAATATGTACCATATAACGAGGTCATAAAAAATATTAATAACTGGCTGAATTTTTGTATGCAGCTAAGTTAATATTTTTATTAGCTTAGTAATTATGAAATGGTCACATAGTCCTACAAATTTCCCAGTCCTACGCTTGGAAATTGTCGATAAAAAGGAACATTTTAGCTACCTGTTTCAAGAATTTTCACAGAGGAAAACCTTGGGTGTCTCGTCGAACTGAAGAAGATTCAGCCTGTTATTAATCACTAAAAAGCAAGGTTTGGGCTGCCGTACTATTATTATTATTATTATTATTAAAGTTCAAATTCAAATTCAATTTTCTTTTTAAAATAAAAAAAAAAAACAAAAAAAAAACAATTGACTCTCGTTACATTTGAAGCGCGTACCGTAAATCTCTCCTATCTTATCGCAATCTCAAAAGACTCCTCGCCCCACCCCTGCAGTGGCGACATCTGATGGCGTTCCATTTAAACTTACGGCGTCGTTAGTACGTTAACGGTTTCACGCCTCCACGAAGCGCACGTGTACGCTTTTAACACACAAAAGATGCGTGCGAACCTCCCCGCAACACGCGACGGCCGAGGCGAGTGCAATTTGGCCGACACGCGATGGGAGGAGCCGAGGTATTTGTTATGTAAGTAACCGGGATATCCGGGTCGCTGCCGGATTATGGTCCGGTATACGTATGTTTATGCCGGGTCCGTGTCGAACGTAAAAAAGTGTTTGTGTTTTGGAGCGTAAAATAATTGAGTGTCATCATTCAAAATTTTGAAATTAATTATTACTAGCCATCCCTCAAGGCTTCACCCGTGCTTAACTTTGGAGTTACCGCGTTAATTCCAGGATAAACTATACATGTACAACTGCAAATCCGTTCAGAAATCTTTGAGTTTATTGCGAACAAACAGACAAACGCGGCGAAGGACTATGATTCATAATATTATGTAAGGATGATTTTAATGAATTTGGATATTAAGTATTATCTTACTTTTGTCATGCATTTCTGTCTTTTGTCGGCGCAGTAATTAGTATTCTTATGTCAATTAGTAATAGTATCTAAATTAACTTGTAACGTTTGCGACGAAGTTTGCTTCTTGAGCTAAAAATTGAGAGTGGTTCTCTTACTACAACCAACTGCTTTATCTATTACACAAAATGGCGGTTGGAGCAAAGAACGGTTATCTATCGTTTGCCCGAAAAATATATGCCATAATATTCATATGACATGTCTTACATGGCACTCTTATTTGCCCGAACATTAGATTCCGTAATGATTCGAATGCCATACGTATTGTTATCCATATTTGTAATTGCAATAATATTATGCAACAGAATTTTCAAAAGCCATACTATATTAATTCCCAATCTATCCAAGGTATGTATTTGTTTACAAGCCAAATATGGTAGATGAGCTAAGTCGACTCCCGCCACCAGCTTTTTGTGAACAGAACAACCCAAGTGGGCAGACACCAGCGGGCTTGTCACCGAATTCAAACCGATCAGTGGTAGCACAAACCAATAATAATATTACGTGTGTTTTTGTCTTTTGAATTAAATCGGTGTGTTGTTATTTTTAGCTTTTTATTTTTAGATTTTTAGTTTTGTGTTTTTGGAAGTCGGTTTTAATTTTTTTGTTAATTTTATAATTATTTTAACCTATTTTACAAGCAATTTCGGTGGGAAATGATGTTATGGCATGTGAAATTACGGCTTACACCAAGACATTCCGTATAATGCTTACAATGATTATAACAAATGATGTTATGGAAATTAACTTTATGGGAAACAAAGTTTCTAGCACGTGACTAATACAGTAAACAATGAGTATGACATATAAAATTATGAGAAACTATATTATGTCTGGTGACTATTATAGCAAATAAAATTCGGGCAAATGAAATTCTGGCAAGTGGAGGTACACCGCAAGGTACGCCAACGTTTGACATGACTTCCACTAATCAAACTCATACATAAAAAAAAAACAAGAGACCGAAGTACAAAAAACATGTCTATTATCCTAAAAGTAAAACACACTATATCACATAGTTTCTTTTATAATAAACAATCGTAAATTGTCCCTGTTACGATCGAGATTTGAAGCGAAAATTCTCACAACATGATATTTTTGTCCGGATAAATTTTCTTTTCTTTAATACCTACACTAATAATTTATCTCAAATAGAGGGTTTGTTATTTTTGCGGTGACGTCACATCTAAAAAGAAAACATGACGTCCATCAAGAAAAACTACTCCAGTATATGAGCTATGAAAAGGTTTTAGAGTGAAGTCACTCTACTAGATTATGTATAAGCTATATATGTATATATATTATAGAAGTGACTCGTATCTTGTGGCGTAATAATCATCTATTTGATCCTCGGTTGAAGGTTGACGATCCATCCACGAGGGGGCGCCGTCAGCCCACCGATAGAATACTGACAGCACATCTCTCATTGACGGCGGTGTGACGAGACTGTATAGATATCTATACTAATACTAGCTGTGCCCTGCGGTTCCTCTAAAGCAGCCTAATTTATTCCTTATAACATTAGCTAATTAGCAATGAAAGTCCCTTCAAAATTGGTCTAACCATTTTGTAAATTCACTCGCATGGACCCGAAGAGAAATAGGGATATATGTACCTAAATAAATTATTAATAATAATTATTTGTATCTAGATAATTATCGTCTCGTAGCACGTTATCGTAGATGCGCGTAACCGTATCGTATCACGGCTACGCCACGTAGCGTAAAAATAATATTATTTTTTGCACTAGTAAAAATATTATTTCAGTCTTAAAATTTGTGTCCAATATTATTTTACCTTTACTGACAGGCTAACCTAGTCTAAAAATGTGTGTCTATATACCAAGATCATAAAGGATGCGATAACTAATTATCATCGAAAAAATATCTTTAATAAGATAAATTACTTCCGTGAATTTCACTCAGTAATTTATTATGATATGACTATGTACAATGATGTGTAAAAAATTGTATTTTTACTATAGTGAAATAAATAAATAAATTCTTGTTGATTGAATCTATTTACTCAAAGGTTTTTACTATGTTATTGATATCTTTAGAGGAATTCATTTAATATACTTCCACATACTCACATCCTTGTCTTATGTAGTCTAATCTATATCTATGGTTTCTCGATGAATGATGTTAGGGTAGAACCTTTGAGTTGTTATATTACATCTTGTTACAATATTTCAAATGACTCTTACTCATATGTAGACTTCAATTAGCTTCCGAGCTCCCGCTCGCTTCCTTCGTTATAATTACATCCCTTAATTACACCTGATAATGATACCTCCTCGTCTTGAGTTTGATGGAATCATTGGATTACCTAGCTTGTTATTCCATCACTTTGATTATAATATCATTACTGTCTTTTGTTTAATCATATAGAAGTAAAGTTTCACACAAATGAAATCAAAAATCAAACTGATAAATACGCCGGAGATTGTGTTGTTGCTACATAATGGCGTTAATTTTACTTGAAGAATTTGAACGGCTTAGAAAAGTTATGTCTTTGATAAAGTATCACCCAATTTCTTTTGATCCACCATATGCGATTATAAAGGATATGTGTTCAGTAGTTCAGTTGGTGCTACGTGATGTTATTGCATACTAGCTGTGCCCCACGGTTTTACCTGCGGTAATTTCGTACCCTTTGTCCTTTTCGGTCCCCCTGATTTCACCCGCGGTAATTTCGGAGTTTCCGCGGATATTTCGGAATAAAATGTACCCTTTGTACTTTTCTGTACCCCTGGCAACGTGCTTGCCAAATGTCATCCAAATCCGTTCAGCCGTTTTGCGTGATTGAGTAACAAACACCCTAACATCCAAACATCCACACTTTCACATTTATAATATTAGTAGGATTATTTATCTATATTAATTTACAGTTTTCGTAACAAATAAAGTAAGATCTTCATCATCATCTTGGTTCCTGAACGTTTTTAATTTAAGTCGGTTGAAAAGGAGAACAGCTGTGGAAACAAAATACGTCACGGGATCGTATTTAAGATAAGGTTAACCATAAATACTAGAGCTCAAGTGTATCGAGGAGAGTATCTGTATAATATTATCGTCTACCAACCGAACAGTAAGTATTGAAAATATGTCAACACTTCTCTCAGTTGTTAAACTTTATTACTATTGCAATATGATTTAACGACTATCAACTGTGTTTATATAACTCTGATGCTGGCTGTACCTCCCCAGTTTGTGGGTCACAAAAACACCTTATTTCGCCTCCTCTTTTGTTCGATAAAAGAATGTATTGTATACAATCTTTCCTTTTATTACTTACCCATGCCGATAAAATATAAGTATCGCTTGATAGAAATCACAGTTCTCTTTTTTATATTTATAGACAATAGGCAACCGTGCGAGATAAAAAGTCGATTGAACAAAATACGATTGTTCCGCTGACATTTCATAGATGATTTATTTCCGAAATTCAAATTTACAATTAAAGAAAACGGCTACATACTTATACTTACGAAACCACAAAAGTTTATGAAAAAGATGCCATTATATTTAAGACTAGCTGGGCTTCGCGGTTTCACCCGCGTAATTTTCGAAGATCCCGCAGGAAATCTAATTTTAAAAAATTCTTTCTTAGCGGATGCCTACGTAATTACAACTATCTGTATGCCAAATTTTAGCGAAATTCGATCAGTAGTTTCGGCTGTGCGTTGATAGACGAATCAGTCGGGCTTGCCTTTTATATACATACTAGCTGTGACCCGTGATAATTTCGGAGTTCCCGCGGGAATTCCGAGATAAAAGTACCCTATGTCCTTCTTTGTACCCCTGACAATGTGCACGCCAAATTTCATACAAATCCGTTCAGCCGTTTTTGCGTGATTGAGTAACAAACATCCAAACATCCACACTTTCACATTTATAATATTAGTAGGTTTTAGATAAGCTACAATTTTAATTTTTAAATAAATTCTTCTGTAGATAATATCTCTTGCTGACTAGATTATGACAAGTGCACTCATAAGCTCAACAATTATTCTCAAAATTTCACAAGAGTAAATTTAGGTAGTCCTTCGTTAATTCAGAACAGAATATGTGTGCAAGTTTTCGTCTCAATCCGTTCAGTCGTTCATGATTGATTGTGCCACAAATATCCAAACTTTATTCCCAAACTTGCAAATAACATTAGTAGGAAGTTGGTTAATACAATGAGCACTCGACGACGACGGGCAAGCTTGGAAATGAGTTGTTCTAATCAATTGTAACTTCTTAGGCAACTTCTTTATTGAATGACTAGCTGTGCACCGCAGTTTCACCCGCGTGAGTTTCGGTATCCCAGCAGGTTATATTTTCTAAAATAAAAGTAGCTCAAGTTACTCCATACAACATCAGTTTTCTGCCAGTAAATTCAGCCGTTTCAGAGATTAGCCGGAACAAACAGACAGAAAGGCAGAGAAATTTTATATATAATTTCGTATATAATTTCGTATGCATTTAGTGAAAAACTGTTAACTTGGAATTACAAACAGACACTTCAATTTTACTTACATGTATAGGTGTATAGATTACCAAATAAAAAAGTAAAACCATCATGGAGTACAGACAACTACGAGAAACGCCGGAGAACATCGGCTCCACATTCACGTTCTTGTGGTTTTAGAAAAATATTATTTTAATTTGGATGCATGCATCACGGATTATTATAATAATCATCTCTAACGGTACTAATTTATCAGCACTACATCTATTGAAATTTGCTCAGGTCAGTGACAGCTATGGTCTTGGAGGGGACACCACATAAACACAAAATCTCCTTTGACTCTATTCATATTGTTTTCTTTACTAGTATATCCTAACTTATCCACACTTGATTTCGTCTGTCAATTTTCTCTCCCTCTGGAACATAACTTTTGAATGAAATATACGTCCTTTTCGGTGCCCCAGCCAGCGTACCTATCGGTACGGGAAATTTCATAATAAGATAAATAGTTTAGAGGTGAAAACGTGATTTACAAACTCACATTCGCATGTAAGCTAGCGACTCCCCACGAGAATTCCTTGATTAACGCGAGTGAAATCGTAGCGAACAACTAGTATTAGTATGGATAGAATATTTTTTCTGTAAATTTTCTCTCTCGCGACATATCCAGTACTAGCTGTTCCTCGCAGTTTCACCTGCGGTAATTTCAGAGTTCCCGCGGGAATTTCGGGTTACAATATAGCCTATGTTACTCAGGGAGAATGTAGCATTCTAATGGTGTAAGAATTTTTGAAATCGGTCCACTAGTTTTTGAGTTAAATTGTAACAAACAAAAAACAAAAAATCAAATCTGTCCTCTTTATAATATTAGTATTCCAACTTAGATAAATATTTCCATAGATATTATTATTAGAATGTAGAGTCAAAGATCCCTCAGGGTGTGCATCGTACGTAATCTTTGCGAGGTTTTGTCCAGCTTGTAAAAGTTGAAGCTGAAACTGAGGCTGTTATTTAGCAATGTACCAATATTAAATGCCCCTTTGTAGCCCTTGTGCTGGTCATATATTATTCATTATCCTTAGGCCGACGCAAGAGAAACGCTTCGATGTAAACATTAGCCTTAGGTGCACACACACACGCGAAATCTCGAGTTTCACCGGGATGGATCATAAAAATATATTTACGACCGCCGAAGGACGCCATAAATCTGTAGATTGTCGACCTTGAATGCCACATTGGCCTCTTAACTTCACTTTATGAAAAGAATGTAATAAATTCATACAGCCTTCAACACCTTAAGTAATTTAATACGAATGTACAGCCAGCGGTGAAAATTGCTGTTTCATAAACCTTTTTTTACTTTTATTAGGCGACTAGCTGACCCCAGCGGTTTCGCCCATGGTAATTTCGGAGTTCCCGCAGGAATTCCTGGAGAGAAAGTACATCACGTCACTTAGGATCACTGTAGCTTCTTACAAGTGAAATTTTTTTTAAATCGGTTCAGTGGATCCAGGGATCACCCTCTACAATCTCACAAACACACAAACTCACAAAGTCCAGAGTTCCCGCGGGAATTGCGCGATAAAAAGTACGCTATATCACTCAGGATCACTGTAGCTTCCTATAAGTGAAAGAATTTTCAAAATCGGTTCAGTAGATCCAGAGATTACCCCCTACAACGTCACAAACTCATAAACCCACAAACTCACAAACTTCTGCTCTATATAATATTAGTATACATTACGGCTTTTTACTTTTGCTGACGTCTAGCTGCTTCAAGATAGATCGATAATAATGATTGCGCACGTTTTCAGGATTTCTTCGGTTGTGATTAGTTTTGGATTTCTAAAACTTATTTAAACTTTTTTAAATTAAAAAGGAATTTGTTTCACGTTCATCATATTATCAGCGGAATGACGTTCACTGTAGGAGATACACTCCTCCCCTCAAGTATTGCCACGACAGCCGGTTCTGCGCCACTGATGGAAACTTTAGGAAACTTTAGGAGCGCATGAAACTCATCAGGGATTACAAAACAACGAAAATCTTGTTCACTTTAATCCAAGGCATTTTTTATAGAGTAATTATGGTAATTTGTTCCCTGACTGTACTTCAGCCTACCATCACGATAGAATCATCTCGAACAATGGATATGCGGCATATCTTTTGTGGTAGTAATCGAGTGTACGCGGCGCTTCCGCGGAGTTGCGATCCCTCGATATCATTGTTCGAGTCGACTTGGAGTTGGAGTTGGGATATCGGCCGCGAACGCCGTTCAACTGTTGGATCAACTTTGAATGGTTTTGTGATAGTTTTCAGTTTGCAGCTACGATAGGGTTGATTTGGCAGAAAATAGAAATTTAGTAGAGACGATAAAGAGAGCAATGCTGTTTTCGCACTCGACAGTATTTACAGACAAGACGTGATTTGTAGGATAATCCTAACATATTATAAAACAAAGTCCTCCGTCACGTGTCTGTCTATCTGTTCGCGATAAACTTAAAAACTACTGAACCGATTTTCAGGAAGGTTTAGGTATCCTGGAACTCCCGCGGGAACTCCGATATTACTGCGGACGAGACCGCGGAGAACAGTTTGTATTTTAAAAATTATGTTTTCACGGATTTTATCTTACTATTTTACTGTCTAAGTTATAGAATTATACGAATAGAAAGTAAACACAACCCCTTCAGTATGTATTATGTTATAATCGAATAGACGCCAACTACTTTTGTAAGGTCAATTATTTTCTTTGAACAAGGGCTGCCTTCTACCTTATTATATAAGTTAAGCTTATTATTTCTCCCTTTTCAGTTATTTTTTTTATCTAGTTTTCAATTAGTATTCACCGGTCTTTTGAAGGTTGTAACCCTTTGTATCTATAGAATTATTTACAATGCCTACCATTCAGTTATCGCCCGGTCTGTCCCGTACTGGTTCAATGGGATTCGTGCAATCTTTAACTAAAATTTCTTTTCATCGATATTTATTGAGAAAAGCTGCTTACGATTTTGAAAGAGTTAGTACTGTAATCTCTTTTAGTATCTGGTATTGTTTGATCAAAGGCTCTGATCTGTTGTAAAATGAAATCAATATAATTAAATGGTAGAATCCTTACTTAATATTATAAATGCAAAAGTGAGTTTGTTTGTTACGCTTTCACAGCTAAATGGCTCAGCCGATCACCACAAAATTTTGCATATACGTTGTCAGGGTACAGAGAAGGACATAGGCTACGCAGGCTAAGCTAACGCGGGAAACAGCTAGTGATGAATAAAACCCAACAATGTTGCCTTTATAATACTTTCATTACTTAAATATTTTTATCGCCAAAATTACTGAGATAAATAGCGATAGACAGACGCTTTATTTGAAGAAGAGAAAGACGAAGGAAAAGCAGGGACTTGGCTAAATAGCAAATGAAATTATACAAGAAATTGAATTGAAAATGTATTGCAGATATTTTCACGAGCTAGTGGCATATTAAGTAGTTAAACACATTACACATTACATTCAATTTGTGAAGTGAGGTTCGCAATTACCAGCGTTCTGGAGCTTCTGATAAGCATATAAACGGTAATGAAGTTTAGAATTACTGTCGCACGCCATCATTATTATTACGCTCATTATTCTGTTATGGTAAAGCATGGTGCAGTGATATTATAAAATCTGTGATATTAGGCATAGTCTTATTAGTGACATTACAACACTTAAAATCGTATGATCGTCAATTTGAATCATTGATGATCGTAATGAATCTCACGAGCGACAAATATCAGTGTAACATCACGGAATTTACGATATCACTGAGATAAAAGTCACGTGATTATAAGGGTGAATTATAGTAATATTAAAGTTTGTGGATATGTGTGGAGAGAGAGGAAGGACACAAAAAAATGATGGATTGTCAGAGGTGAGTTGGAAGGAAGTGGATGTAGAGATGACGAGCAAAAAGTATGAATGGAATGAAACAGGGCAAGGGATAGAAGATGTGGGACACTGCAACATGTGCGCCCCAAAATTTATATAGAGGTGGTCGTGAAAAACTAACGAAATGCAAAACATTGCATAAACGATAATGTCTAGTAGCTTGTTTAGAGGAAACATTAAATTTTAGCCAACAAGCAATTTTTAGCCATGGAAGGCATTCTTCTTTCCTGTTTTGAAGAAAATGAATAACGCTTGTTGAATTCCACGTATTTATGGAAGAACTAAATAAGGGAAACACAAGGCACGCAAGAGTGAAACCATAGACAAAACTAAACCAGAAATAATTAGGCTGAAATCCACAAGGGTGTGATGCATTCTCTATATAATACCATGTGACGTGAATTATCACGCCCTAGTGTATTGATAATGAGGGAGCGATGGCGTAGTCAGGCTGAACATATGTGGTAGCATTAATATAATTATAAATCGTTGTTCCCTTTGATTACACCTGCGTTAATTCCAAACTTTCTGTGGGAATTCCTCAATAAAAATTATCCGTTGTACTTTTCTGTACGACTGACAACGTTCATGCAAAATTTCATGATAATTGGTTGAGTAATTAAGGCGTGAAAGCCTAAAAAACCTAACAAACTCACATTAGCATTTTCTAATTTTATTTTACCAGCAAAAATACAACAATACACGTAATACTATTATTGGTTTGTGCTACCACTTTTCAATTTGAAGTCGGTGGCAAGCCAAATTTGGAGTAGGTAGATTGGCTAAGTCCACTTCCGCCACGAGCTCGTCATGAGCTGAACAACCCAAGTGGGCAGACACAAGCGGGCTTGGCACCGAATTCAAATTGAAAATTGCAAACCAATAATAGTATTACGTGTATTTTTGTCTGTTGGATTAAATCGGTATTTTGTTATTTTTAGCTTTTTAGTTTTGTGTTTTTGGAAGTCGGTTTTAAATATTTGTTTATAGTTTCATGTCTTTGGCATTTGGCTTGCGTCAACAAAATACATATATTAAAAACTCACATAATAACATAACTTAATTGTAAACGCATTGTTTGATTGATAAAAATTAATAGGGTGGCTCTAAGGTGTCAAATCTAAAAATACGCCATTGTGTCGTAATTATGTAATGGACTTGTCTGGCATTTTTATCTTTGCTTCCAAATGGACCCCATCCCACACAGACAGCCAGCACGTAGTCACAACGCGGCTCTGACTTCATTATTACTCGAAACACAAAGCCGTATATACCCGGTTGGCACACTCACTGTACGAATTTCCTAGAAACGTACTATTACCAATCATCGACAACTTTCAGCTCTCGTGCCTTATGACAAGGTTGGAATTTGTACTCTTATTTATTGGGTATTTTGGACCAATTTCGATGGTCGATACTGAATAATGTATTGTGCATTTTCAAGAGCCGTATTTATTGTACCCTCTGACAAAAGGTTTCGCCGATAAATTACTTTGACCACTTAAGTGTAATTACTCTTCGGAATGTTTGTACTTTATTATCGTAAGAAATGTGTGCGGCAAAGATTTACTTGCCTACGTGTTGAAACGAAATCCCACTTCTGGTTTTTAGTGGAGTACTTTCCAATCTCTTAGTGGGTGATATAATCTGTTTCGTATCTCAAAGTAAAAACCATTATCATGTATGCTACGAATTTCGAGAAACAATTCAGTACTTATTGATCGACTAGCTGACCCCGCGGTAATTTCGGAGTTCCCGCGAGAATTCCAGAGAAAAAAGTACCCTATGTCACTCAGGATCCCTTTAACTTCCTGTCTACGAGTGAAAGAATTTTCAAAATCAGTTCAGTAGATCTATAGATTGTAACCTCACAAACTCAGAAGTTCCCGCGGGAATTCCGGAATAAAAAGTACCCATGTCACTCAGGATCACTGTAGCTTCTTATAACTGAAAGAATTTTCAAAATCGGTTCAGTAGATCTAGTGATAGCTGTTCCTTCGAGGTTTCACCCGCGGGAAATTCGGAGTCACCACACCGTGCGTTGTTAAACCCAATTTCCCAGTAACAGCGTATTATTACGATTTCCCCATTCTGTAAACGGAGAGTATTTCCCCGCAGTGCCATAATATTCATGCGAGTGCCGCAGAGGGACACACGTTGTTCAGCGAGCCATCGTCTAATACAATAAAAGGCGGCACTTACTCCGTCGTGGGGCGAATGGCTATAGTCTTGAGAATAGATTGCGACGAGACATGCCTTCTGCATACCAACGAAACAATGATTGAGTCATTTTTGCGTCACTTACATATTATATGCGTATTATTATAATATTAATTCAATTTATATCCCTCTTAACTATCATCTTGTGTGGTGAAATTTTTATTGAAATGGGGGTAAACGGGGTTAAACGTTTGTATTACGGAAAGTCTATTCTGAGTGGTTATTTTCGTTTTATTAATTCAGAAATGTAAATTTATTATAATAAATAATCATACATACGAGAAATACAATTCTAAACGGTTAAAACTACTCACATTCTGTATATGAACAATGAACGTAACAGGCATATTATGTAGGTATTTTCAAACAATTAGTGGAATCAATATACATAGTATAAAACAAAGTCGCTTCCCGCTGACCGGAAAGACAGACGTCCCTATGTATGCTTAGATCTTTAAAATCATTCACCAATAGATAGAGTGATTCATGAGGAAGGTTTATATCTATATTTCATCCTGGAATTCCCACGGGAACTCCGAAATTACCGCGGGTGAAACCGCCGGGGACAGCTAGTAACAAATAAGATTATTAGTTAATTTTACTTATGTTATACCTAACATTAAAAATAAACCAATCTAATCTGCGTATTAACTTAATCTCGAATTTGCGACGGTATTTGCCTGGAGACGAGAATTCCTTTGCTCGGCTTCATCATCGTTAGTACAAAGAAGCAACAAACACGGATATCGGATATTAACGATATCATTCCCATGATCTGTCTGTCCTCTGTAATCTTGCCTTCATTTTCGTTTGTCTCCTTCATTACTGTCTACGTCTCCACCCGTCTTACGTCTCCACATGATATAATGATTCATCACCCAACTGGTGGGAGTAGGAGTTTGTACATGTACGTATATTAAGCCAAAAGCGGATAGCTTTCTGCACGTATCGTTATAAATTCTCTTAGAAAAATATAAAAATAAGGCTTATTATTTATGAAGTGATACAAAGTCAACTTCAAAGGTAACTTACTTATTTATACTTAAGTATAGACAGAAGCTGTACGAGTTTAATATGTTTTAGTTCAACCTAATAATAACTTTTTTATTTGGTACTAAAATAAATAAATGCAAATGTGAGCTTGTTTGCTTATTACACCTTAACTACTCAACCGATCATGATATTTTGCATTGTCAGAAGTACAGATAATGTACAGGGTACTTACGTGTATCTCGGGATTCCCACGGGAACTCCGAAATTAATGCAGGTAAAACCGTGGGGAGCACTAAAGTTTCAACAAGGCGCAAGTTTTTAGATAATCTTTTTGATATAAAACACATACTACTAGCAACTGTCTGCGTCCATTTAGTTCTTCTCATCTAGGTCAAGGAATGTGACGCAGTTTCCACATAATTTAATCACTAATTAATTATTGTACTTATAAATAAAACTTCAGAAAATTTAATTTTTTTCAAGTTTTATATAAGAAAAATAAATATAGGTACTCAAAAAGAAAAAAGTTACCGAAAAAATAATTTTACTCTATTATCCTACTAATATTATAAACGCGAAAGTTTGTAAGTATGTAATATGTATGGATGGATGGATGGATGTTTGTTACTCTTTCACGCAAAAACTACTGGATGGATTTAAATGAAACTTTACAATATATAGCATTTACATCAGATTAACACATAGGGTACTTTTTATCCCGGAATGCCCGCGGGAACTCTGAAATTAACGCGGGTGAAACCGCGGGGCATAACTAGCATAACCCTATACTTCGGTCTACATTTAGAATAATAACGATTTAAATATTGATATATTTACTGACGTAAAAAGTTTTTACATCGTTAGTACGCCCACTAAGATTCACGTGGGCGAAACCTCGGGTCACCAGGTAGTAAGAAAGTAAAACCAAATACATAGATACGTTAACCAAGAGCAATAGTTCGATATAACTATCGTCCAGTTTGTAACAGCTGAATAACTTTTTACAGCGTGTAGGAGTTAGTTTTGCCTTCACGCTCGGCCGCCCTCGCTCGGGGAGCAATCTTCAGTTTGCCACCGCCTCTCACACTTCCACAACTATTATAGCAGCCAGAAAATATTATCGAACATCTCTCAAGAGCCCTATGAACGGGAGAAATACGCAATTCAACAGTGCCCCGATAAATGTTTGATGGAAACTGGTTCGCGTTAAAAGGTTTCCTTTTTACACGTTTTTTTATTTGCTTCACTTCTAAAAGTACTATGTACTGAAAAACTTCAATCTTCCCCTGCAATTTTCACACATTCCTAAGTTACTTTTAGTTTTGGTACAACATTTTCATGACTATGTCTTTAAATAGATGAAAAAAACATCAATGAATATTAAATAATGATAGTATCATCAGATTATGATTTCACCACGTTATTAAAATAGTCCAATCGATTAATAATTTTATTTATTTAATTTTTTAATACTAATTTATTTCATTTGAGAATATACATAATGGGCATGTGGACTAATTTTTATTTTTTAGTCCGTCTTATAGATTATTAAAAAATATTGGACACGTATTTTTTCTTTTTTTACGTTATCAAAAAATAACGGCGATATATTGAGTTGAAATTTCGCGTGACGTCACTATTCTGACAGTTTGTATGGCGGTTTTAGCGGTTAGTGATGTCACGACCCCCTCACCCCAAACTTTAATGCGCTTTATCTATGTATATTTTAATTTATTTGAAAAAGTAAAAAATACGTGTCTATTGTTTTTTTTATTTTCTAACTGACGGACTAATTAGAATTTTGATTTTCAAAAGTAGTCCACATCCCTATTATTATCTGCAGCAATTTGTTTTAAACTCAGCGTTGAGTTTGCAAGAAAATTTAATGTTGTTTTAATAATATCTCTTTGCAAGCGTGCAGTTTAACTTCCTCAAGTTTAACTATGTAAACGTTTGAAACGATAGCTACAAAAGCACAATTCTTTGCTTTGAGTGTTCTGTTTGAATCTTGAAGAATAACTTTAATTATACCTATTATCTTGAATGTTTCTCTTAGGAAACTACGTACTTGCTAGTTGCTATAATAATTCTCAAAAAAACCTATTAGTAATGATTTATGGGATAAACTCAGTTATTTTAATAGAAGGCAATGAAATTATTCTAAATACTCTAATAAGCTATCTGTTAAATTTCATTGAAATCCTTTTGGCTAGTGTTATTTTGAGCCATAATAAACATAAAGTAATACAGAAAGTAACAGACAGTCAACAATTCTAAAAATAATCATAATTCCATAAATTAATCGGCAACGCACCTGCATGCCTTCTGGTGTTGCAAATGTCCATGGGCGGCGGTAATCACTTACCATCAGGTGTCCCACTTGCACGTTTGCCCCCTATGACATAAAAAAAAAAAAAATTACCTACGCACCATGTGAATTCCATTTATTTCCAATTCACGGACACCTCATTTTTACAGTTGAGTCAAATTGGGTGTCTTAAAATCCTATACGTTTTGAGAATGTATAGTGCTAGTTAGGTCAAACCAATGTGACCCCCCATAAAAATAAACAATTTTTTTTGTAAGATATCTCTTTTAAAATAAATCGATTGGAGAATATTCGTGTGTACACTAGGGATAATACTTAATACCTACACATTTTAATGGTAACAATGCAACATTTAAACATGATATTCAAATTGGTTTATACCTAAGGTAAGTATAACCTCTGTAAACTTTCCTTTATCATGGAATATAAAAGATAGGCTTAGCCACCCTTAAATATCGATTTGGCTCGATGTTTTATTTTTTTACCTTTGGAATATATCAAATAACGAAGCTGAAAAAAATAATATTCTCTTTAAAAAACCGGTTTAAATCTTATACAAAATATACTTAGTGTGTGTAGTTCAATATAAAATTCCATCTTCACAAATAGCGCAATTTCTCGGGCAGACAGCTTCAATCGACCGCTGAGCTAGAATCCTTTCATAAGCTACAATGCAGTGTGTGGTGGTTACCTACCACTGATATTATAATATATACATAGGTATTATCTATGGATTTAAGAATTTTGTAACTTATTGAAGAAAAAAAGAGGGTTTTTGAAGAAAAAAATTTTGGAAAAAGTGTAGTGTATAAAGTTGTCCGAAAAATTGGAAAAATGGATAAAAATTCTGCATTTATTTTTTTGGACAAGGCGTGTCGGGTCAACTAGTCCATAATAATTATTGCATGTACACATATTATATTATAGGAAAATAAAATGCAAAGAAAACACTATCCAGACGCAAACATAACCTTCATAATATAAAAACCGGATGAAAAATCAAGGCGTATTATTATTTCTGACGTTTATTCTTAGATATTTTTTATTTTTGTTATATTTCGAATGGAAATTTATTAATAACTACACTAGACCATAAAATAAAACATGGTAATCTTGTCTACTGTACGAGATAGTAATTATTTTCTATAATGACTATTTTGGTGTAGACGTAATTTTTGAACGAGCAATATTGTCGTGCACGTAGGAGGACAAAGTTCTGATGTCCAATTTCCGGGACACCGCAAGCTTAGTATCTCCATCCTGTGTTGTTGACACATCACCGCGTTGAACATGCTTTTAGGAATATTGATATTTGTACGGCAGCTTCGAACACAGCGTAGATTGAGTAAGTATATCTGAGAACCAAAGAGGATTCCAACTGTCGGAGTAGCCCCGGGAGTTATGGCAAATGCGTTTAGAAACGCATACAATGCAACCAGTTGCAGAAAACATGTTCTACTCTAGTT
The DNA here is from genome assembly GCA_907165275.2 of Zygaena filipendulae. NCBI lineage: Eukaryota > Metazoa > Arthropoda > Insecta > Lepidoptera > Zygaenidae > Zygaena > Zygaena filipendulae. The sequence continues at coordinate 381,786 of OU015657.1, forward strand.
TCACAACCAGTTGTGTAAAAAGAAAAACTCCTGCCGCGGAATTAATAGTACATTGTTATCCTAGGGGTGAAAGTAACTCTTTCTCCCGAGGATAACACTGTGCTTTTCATTACGAATGCAAGGAAAGTCAAAATAAAAATAGGATTTAGCCAAAGAAAAAAATGATTGAATCTAGACACGCGGGCGCGTGTCAAGCCGAAGTTCTCAAACTGACAGAACTGGCGAGCCGCACCGTGTGTAATATTACACGAACCATTTGGAGTCACTTTTCACCCCCCCATAATTCAAAAACTATTTCACATAAACACGTCAAATTTGGCTCATGTATTAAGACTCGCGAGATAAACATGTGCTCCAAATTTCATAAGCACACCTCATACGGGCTTTTAGATATTAACGTCCAAAAATCGTGATTTTTATCACTGACTGACCTATAGACCAAAATTATAACCGACTTCCAGATGACCTAGGAACTTGATATTTGGCATCAAGGTAGACTTTTAGGCGTAAACAAAGGGAAAAATCTGAAAACCGGAAAAACTTAAAAAAAAATGATAATTATCAATAATTTAAGTTTTTACATTTTTCCAATCAAGAAGGTAATATAACAAAGTTAAGTATTGTAGTATGCAACTGGCTAATCAGAATTTTTAAATATTCTTAATGATGTATTTTACGTCACTCCATTAAACTGAGTCAAACATTGACAATTAATACTTTCGTTATCAGCACGAATTTTTCTATGGTTTATACGTATAAAACTAGCTATTCTCAAGTTAAAAGTAAATCAGCGTTTGTTTCACGTACGACGTAATACGTATATAATTTATGAATATCTGTGAATATTTTCATCAGTTCACGGAAATATCCATTACATATTATTCACATTTGACAAAGAAAGTTCTGTATGTAAAAATGATGAATAAATAATTATTTTTCAAGAATAAAACTGCTTCTGGATAGAGACGGTTATTTGGCTCTTTCGTCCGCCTACGAGTGCGACGTATAATCCTCGAACAGAAACTGTACAGGTACTGTCTAGATTATTTTGACTCCAATATAGAGATATACATGTAGGCGAGTTACCTGAGCGACATAGGGTAGGGTAGGGTAGGGGTTTTTATCCCGGAATTACTAAGGAAACTCGAAAATTAGCGCGGGTAAAACAGCGGGCAACAGCTAGTGTGCAATGAAATTGTGTATTGTGCAATAAATTTTTGACCTCCTCAAAAATTTCAGGCTGCGATAGTACCTACAGAAGAATCTCGTTACATTAACGGCATAATCCAGCAATTCTTCTTACTTGGAATGGCAACATGGATTTAAAAGGCAGCTGTATAATTGCAGTCATGTACACTGTGCAAGATTTAGCCGATATAGGCAAAGTTATGGAAGATGCTTCAATAGCTGCGATTCTACTTCGACTTCTAGGAGGCTTAGGTCCTCAATATGCTCCTTTATGCGCATGGTGACGTAATATATCGTGCTACTGGAGTTTGTTGCGCAGCTTTTTCTCTTCAGCCATAGCGCTAGAAAGCTGTGTAGGGTGGATATTTTATGGGTGCTGGCTGCTGTCATAATAACTGTAATTTTATTGACGTCAATAAGATACACATTATTGGCCAAATTTGATTAAACGATTTGAATATGACTTTGATTTTGACTTGTCGAAAAAGAATTGATGAAGTGTAGTCCGATCTCTTTTATCATTTTAGAAATAAAAAATAGTGTCACTTGGTTGTCTTGTAGATGATAGATACGAAGTTCACCGGGTCTTCTAGTGTATTCTTTTAGTGTCGTCTTCGTCTTGATCGTCTTAAATATTAATTATTTACTACGTAGGTACCTACATTGTACAATGAGTCGTACAATCGAATTACTGGTGGGTGACACTTTTACGTTACACCAAATTATTTACGTTGAACTTTCCAGAGTTAAAACCTTAGATGGAGTACATCTTATCAATTTAGATCCAAGTCAAATCAAGGCACAAGAGAGCTATATTGTAGAGTACAACCGCCTGCGCACGTTATACCACCCTAACTTGGCCAAATTAACTATAAACAGAAAACGCGTAAAAAAAAAAAATAACCGGATACTGAATGGGCAATTCACTCAAACATTTTAAAGAAACTACAGAAAGAAAATACAGAAAACACAAAAAAGATAGTTTTACCACGGAAACGCAGAAAAATAAACTAAATCGAAAAAAACCATTTTAAGTAGGTACCTACTAATAATTTCTGTAAAAAGTTTTTCTTTTCCGATTCATTTATCCATTTCTGTTAATATACAATAATATTTTGACCTATATATCTAGACACGCAGTAGCGTGTCAAGCCAAGTTCAGGCTAACAGAACTGGCGAGCAGCACCGTGTGTAACTTTTGACCCCGTCATAATTCAAAAACTATTTGACATAAACATGTCAATATGAATCACGTATTCTCAAATAGAAGATCTGATTCTTCACTCGTTAGTACGTCACGCGATAGAAGCGATGTAGGATCAGGGAAAAAAAATATAATCGTTTATACAGATGCTGTCTGTCGACAAGAGTTGTAGTGTCATGTCTCCAAAATATTTTACTGCATGCGGTGTTTTCTTTAAATGTAAGCAAAATACGTTTTAATTATAAATGTAACTACTTTTATTCGTGTTTGTTTTATTTATTATTTGATCTATTGAATCTAGACACGCTGTAGCGTGATAAGCAGAGTTCAAGCTGACAACTGGCGAGCAGCACTGTGTGTAATATTACACGAACCCTTACTTATTCTGCCTGTAATGTAAGAATCATCAATCAAAATTGATGACAGCCGGTCTTTGGATTTTATGGTGTTTACATATTTATGTATATGTTTATGTGTCTTTACATAGTTGGTATCAACCTTGATTTGTTTTAAATCCAAACATATTAGTTTCAGTAGATACTTACTACCCCGTAAAAGGATTGAAATACAATAGATTAACAGAGACCATTTGGTATTAATTTTATTATGAACAAGTACCTAATACCTACTAGTAATTTCTGTACAAAAAGTAGTGATATCCCATCAAAAACATAAATGTGAAAGTGGAAGCCGAAGTTAGTGCTTAGTTGTCGACTTCGCCGATAAAAGAATTGATATCTAAATAGGTGCCAAGTTCTGTAGATAATCCTGAAATATATTCAAAGGAGCATAGAACTCGGCTAGTTTTCACATTAAAGTTATCTTTAGCTAGTCAAATTATGTATCTTTTTTATATTATTATGAGCAAATTACTGTTTTTATACTGTAAGGTGAATAGATCTCACCCCTTCAATATTGTTTGCTGCTAAAAACAAGCCAATATCAAAAATATTTATACTATAGTTTTTAGCCAAATATAAGATAACTGGTGTGTGAAAACTAGCCAAGTTCTATGCTCCTTTGAATATATTTTAGGATTATCTACAGAACTTGGCACCTATTTAGATATCAATTCTTTTATCGGCGAAGTCGACAACTAAGCACTAACTTCGGCTTCCACTTTCACATTTATGTTTTTGATGGGATTTTATTTTACATAAATCAACCATTAGGTGTGCTACTGGCCAGTAAGTATGCCCCCTATGACATAAAAAAAAAAACTTGAGTTTCTGCAGTATCCAGCTGTCAGTTGAAAGCGATTCTCCCTAGGGCTGAAAAGTGTCCCTCGATCTATCTATAAACCCCGTCTCGGGACTAAATAAGTTACTTTCATCCCTAGGATAACAATGTACTATTAAATTCTAAAACCAAATATCTTCATTATTAAGATTATTTACTTATTAAGTTAAATCTTCGACAACTAGCGTATATTTACTACCGATAAAACCATTAATCAAAAAGGAAATTTTACAATGGATTTTAAATTACAAAACAGTGTAATGTAATAAAAGTGTCCTAAAAATTTTAAAAGTTGACAGTATTTTCGAATTTTAAAAGACTGATGAAAAAGAAACGAAGAAGACGGTTTCAGTTTTAAACCTAGGCATTTGAAATAAAGTAAGATGACGACATTATTTTAAAATTAGGAAGTTTAGAGTAACAATTATTTCCAGACGATCGTTCGAAATTGTTCATCATTACAAACAAGTTTTTAAGTGTCTTCTATTTTGTTTTAGATCTCCCCCGGTTCGTTGGTCCCGGCTCTAACGTGACGGTGGCCTTAGGGCGGGATGCCTCGCTCACTTGCAGAGTTGACAATTTGCAAGCGTTCAAGGTAAGATCACAATTTCGCCAAGAACATATCCTTACTATTACAAATGCGAATGTGAGTTTGTTTGTTTGTTACGCTTTCACGCTTCAACAACCGGAAACATCATCATGAAATTTTGTATACAAGTTGTCAGGGATACAGAGAAGGACATAGGGTACTTCTTATCCCGAAATTTCCACGAGAACTCCGCCATTATCGCGAGTGAAACCGCAGGGTTCAGCTAGTAAATAATAAAAAGCGAAACTAAACATCTTGAAAACTGCTCGACCTATGAAATTGTTATTTGGCAGATAGATAGAGCTTATGGGTAAAAGTGACGTAAGCTAAAAATGGATTTTAAGGAGTTCCCGTGGGAACTTTTATTAAAATTTTTTTAATTTTATTAAAATACAAAATCAGTTTTTTTAAATTTTATTTGGGTAATTGCAATTTTAGTCGTTGTAGAGTTACCTATATTTTGGCATTTACTTATAAGGTTTTTATTATATTTAAGAATGTGGCAAAGTTGTCTGAATGTCATGCTTGTAATGAATAAGAATCCTTTTTAATCTAAATTTTAACAAACTACTTTTGATTGTATGGCCAAAACTCAAAACAAATTCAATAAAAAAATGTTCTGAAAACGTCTTTCACGTATTAATACAATGCAAATCATTTGAGAGATCAAATTGATTCCAAGATTATCGTTTTTAATATTTTCATAACCAAACTATTTTTTCAATTGACTAAGATTTTTTTATTGCAGCATTGAATTTAAACAGAACTTTAAACGAATTTGCCACAATTATTCACCCGTTTATAATTTAATAGTCACAACAACTGCAGTTTAACTTATATTCGGTATTCCCATTGGGAACTCTTCATACCTGGATAAAAAGGATTATTGTTTTAATTTTTTTAATACCTACAATTAAAGCAATACTTACTTGACAAAACGTACTACAAAATAAATGAATTTCTTGACTACTGTTGACATAATATTGTTGAATTACATCTTATTTATTTTTCTTTGATATTATTTTTTTAATTATTGCGACATATTTTTTCATTTTTTAATTTAATTGGACTTTGTTTTTTATTTGATTAATTTGTGTAATGTAATTTTAATTAGTTAACTGATTGGATATTTTTTTTTTGCCTTTGTCATATAATTTATATTGAAAATTTTCAAAGTGTTATTTATAGAAATATTGTTTGTATGCCTCATTGGCAGAATACAGATGTGCTACTTTTAATATGAACACCTGAATTATAACTTACCTGTATTCACAAACTTGAATAAATAAATAAATAAAATAAATAAATAAATAAAATTTCCTTCAAATCAGTTCTACCATATATGCATGAATGAGTCACCAGTATGTTACTTCCAGAACTTACAAAAACCCTTCCATATAAGAAACCCCTGAGCAAAATTTCGTTCCTAGTTTGCGCCGTGCGTGGTTCGTCTATTATTCAGTTGGTTGTGGTACTATCAGCCCGGTGACACTCCGATACAAATGAACTGACTCAAGTACTTTCCCACAAGTGAAGACGACCGGCCGGCCGGTGAAGCTGTCAGCTGTCAGTGAATAATTGTCACATGTAGACTCTACATGTGTCAATCTTTTCTCGGAATTTCCAATGGACTTTCGCGGGGTATGAGGTGGCGTGAAGTTGGTGGGAGGGGAAGCGTGTCGCTTCTTTATATAATCTCCATTCTTTGGTACTATTTTACCTTTTTATAGATTACTAGCTGTTTCCCGTGATGTCACCAGCATTAATTTTGCAGTTCCCATGGCAATGTATCCTGTGTACCTACACGTTGTGAAGAGCTTACATGATTCTGATTAATCACCTGTAGAGTTCATGAGGCGTACAAGCGTAACAAACCTTCTCATCTATATCTATACTTATAATAAAACTGTAGAGAGGTCAATTCTGTACATTGAATATAGTATATTCAAAATTAATATTGGAAGATGGAAGGTGATCGATACTGATGCCAAAAATGCAATCAGTCAATTTTCTGTCTGTCTGTATGTGCACGCATGGGTCAAAAACTACTGAAGGGATTTTAACCAAACTTGGTACGATTGTAGTTCATACTCCTGGGCAGGTTATAGGTCAGATAACATAACGCTAAGACATATAGGAGCTGAGCAGTGACGATAAATTTGAAGCAAGTCTGATGAAAATGCGCTTTCGAGCTCTTATCCTCGCATACATTTACTCAATCACGCAAAAACGGCTGAACGGATTTGGATGAAATTTGGCATGTACGTTGTCAAGTGTACAAGACTTTTTATGCCGGAATTCCCGCGGGAACTCCGAAATTACCGCTGATGAAACCGCAGGGCACAGCTAGTTTTAAATATTAGGTTTATAAATGGAAAATAATAAACGTGATACTGCGTTATTTTTAACCGACTTTCAAAAAAGGAACGAGGAGGTTCTCAATTCGACTGCATGTATGGTTTTTTTTATAAATTAAAAAGTAAGTTTAGGTTTTATATGCTTACTTGCTTGCTTACTAAGAAGCTTAGATGCAAGTTAAGCTCAAATATGAGATAACACGAGATTAAATAAGTGCAAAGTCTATGTTTATATTATTAAGACAATTTTTGTTGTTATAAGGAAGTGAAGGTCGAATACCTTCATAACGGTTCGTTGTAATTTACTGTGAGTTAAGGTGAAATGAGCATTTTTAATTACTTCTGATCCAATGTAGAAATGCCGGGCAAAGTTGACGCGAACAAAAGAATATTATTTAACATGAATCAATTAGGAGAAATAAAATTAATTTAATATTACAACATGAAAGTATTATTCACATTAACATTTTCAATTTCATTGCTACTTTTCCAAGAAATACTTCGCTTTTTGTAGAATTTAATCGAAAATGAAGTGTTTTAAATATCAATTTCACTCAGTTTGATTAATAATTAAAATTTTATGTACAGGCATAAATGGTTATTTTAAAATAATAATAAAAGTGCTTTAGCAGCCAGTAAGTACGCCATGAAAATTAGCAGTTGTTTGAGCTATCGGCGGACATCTTAGTTTTTATCTTGCTTTAAGAATTGCAAAAACTCAAGCAGTAGTTTAGGATAAAGAGCTTTCAGATATCCATAGAAGTGGTGGACTGATCTTTTGAAAAATGGACAAAGAAAATCCTGTTTTTTTTTATTTTTATAAGTCATTAATGACGTCAAAATAGATTGTAATCATTCTATTTTGAATATTAACGATTTGAATGGGAACTAGTTGAATGAGGGAGTTGTAGTGGAGTGTGGAGATCCATTGAATGGACTTTTGTCCAGCAGTGGACTTTATCGTAGATAATAATGATGACGCTGTGAAGACGGTTGAGTACCTCAGCCAAACCCTTTTAAAGTGGATACTTCTTTGTTCGCGTCTCGAGTGGGAGGATTGTTCACGTGTAGGTCACTTGTAAAATAATGTCTTTTATTGCTTTCTATAATCGTTCATTATTCCTTATTCGTTAATATATATAAAGCTTTATGGTAAAAATTTTATTTATTTGAGTGTTACATTTAAATTTTAGAAGAAAGAAAGAAGAAAGAAAAGGCATTTATTTGGACACAGTGACACAACACAATTACAAACATGATTTAACAAAAAAAGGTATATAGTTATATATATGACAATATTATAAGAACAAATGGTGTTTGCGTGGTGCGTCCCCATGACCAAAACGGTCACCGCCTCAGCATGTTGCTACGAGTGTGGGCGCCGGGCACTCCTAGCGCTGATTTTCAGTCAGGATTATAGAATATTAGTAGGATATTTACAAATATCCTAATAATATTTACAAATATCCTACTAATATTATAAACGCGAAAGTTTCTAAGAATGTATGGATGGATGGATGGATGGATGGATGGATGGATGGATGGATGGATGTTTGTTACTCTTTCACGCAAAAACTACTCGATGGATTTAAATGAAACTTTACAATAATATAGCTTATACTTCAGATTAACACATAGAGTACTTTTTATCCCAGAATTTCCTCGGGCATTCTGAAATTAACGCGGGTGAAACCGCGGGGCACAACTAGTAAGATCAAACATATGTCACAGTTGTATAACCTCATTAGTCATTGGTGAATGCGCTTTTGTTCATTGATTTGTTTGTTTGATTTGTTCACTAAGGGAGACGTAAGAAGCATGTCCACTTAAATAATATACAGCAGTCCTGACACAACCCACTACTTCTTACCTTCTAACTACCCCATATGGTTTCCACCAGGTGGCGTGGCTGCGCGTGGACACGCAGACAATCCTCACGATAGCCGGCCACGTGATCACGAAGAACCATCGCGTGGCCGTCAGCCATGGGGATGGCGCTTGGACCCTGGCCCTCAAGGACGTGGGACCGTCCGACGGGGGGCGCTACATGTGCCAAGTGAACACCGAGCCGATGATGAGTCAGACTCACCATCTGCAGGTCGTCGGTAAGTATGATACTCTGCTACTACTACACTACACGACACTAAGGCTGCTACAAAAAAGTTATCAGGCGTTACTAAAAATATTGTATTACACGTAGAAGTTTTTAAATTAATCCTGAGATCGTAATGAATCAGTGGAATTTTTATTTAAATTTTATAAAAGCGAAAAATGCCTCAAAAACGATTTTTTATTTATGATTTTGATTATATTTTTGCGCGGAAACGTTAGCCACCATGCGTTTAGGAACACACCCTAGATTGTTTACTAACGAAATGGCGTCACCAATATGGCGAATGGCGTTTTAGACATAAAAAAAAATAGATAAAAGAGACGATTTAAAAAATTAATTATAAAATTCTCATTGTATTTTTATGAATAAACATTTACTTTTTTCGAAATCTATCTTATAAATGCATTTGTATATTTTTTCGAACATGATATAAAATAGGTACCAATATCGCTACATCATTCTGCAATAAAATTAAAATGTTCTGGGTTTTTCTACTAGTGCGGCGTCAACATCGAAAATCAAATGGATGTTTGTTGTCAAAATTACAACCTTGTCACACAGTTTCAAGTACCTACGTGGATTTCGGAAAACCTTTGGGAACTCCTAACATAGTAATGAATCATCGTCTCAAAAAGAAATATAGGTACCGTGTGAATATGACCTCAATCAGTCAAGTTATAATATGGTCACAAACAAACCCACCAAAGGCGGGTCTTTTCGGGTCTGGATTTTATGATTATCTTTTTTGCCACTGAACCGATGTAATAATATTTCAGGATTCTCTAGGGAAATCTGTGTTTTGCCGGGAACCTTGAGGCGTGTCTAAAAATTAGGTAGGTAGGTACTCTAGATTTTTAGACTAGCGTTCAACACCTGTTAACTTTTTCGTAGTAATGTGTCGAAGTGGCGAATTTACCATTTTTACCTTAGAGAATTGAATTACCAAAAACCCGAAGGAGAAAGAACAACCCTTTCCTAATTCGTTTTAAAAGAAGGCTTTGTGACCAATCATGTTTCTATCCAGTAATTAGGACTTTGCTTTTATACAATAAATCAATCGGTAAGATAGTCAATAAGTACATTTCGAACTTCTCCTTCATCGATTTTTATGAAATTTTCTGTGTATATTTGGTAGGTAAAAAAAAAAAACACTGAGTTGTCTAATTTTACTTTGGAGTTCCTGCTGGAATTCTGAACTCACGCGGGTGAAACCGCGGGGCACACAGCTTTTTTATATTACTAGCTAGTAATATATAAATAGATAAGTAGATGAATTTAGTTTTCAATAGCGCTTAACAATAATAATGGGCATGTTGACTAATTTTTATTTTTTAGTCCGTCTTGTAGATTATTAAAAAATATTGGACACATATTTTTTGTTTTTTTACGTAATAAAAAAATAACGGCGATATATTGAGTTGAAATTTCGCGTAACGTCACTATTCTGACAGTTTGTATGCCTGTTTTAGCGGTTAGTGACGTCACGACCCCCTCACCCTAAACTTTAATGCGCTTTATCTCTGTATATTTTAATTTATTTGAAAAAGCAAAAAAAAAATAAGTGTCTATTGTCTTTTTATTTTCTTACGGACTAATTCGAATTTTGATTTTCAAAAGTAGTCCACATCCCAATTATAATAAACTTCATTGAACCAATAATGCTTATTGCCAAGAAATTCAATGCATTTATTTGCAAATAACGCAAAAAGTACAAACCGAAAGGTATTTATGTTATACATGTACATATTTCTTAGTTTTATTTTATTTTTCTTGACTATTAAGTCCTACGTCAATGTAGATTCTATTTAATTGGTGACGGGACGCCAACTTTGTTTTCGGCAATATACGTCGCCATACCTAGTCGCGTGTGGTGCAAAATTAATTGCGTATCGTTTTGAATGTGTCCCGCAGCGGTAACTAAATTACGAACATTCATTAATGGGTTATATTAATCACAATCATACTCCTTAATGATTTTTCTCTTGAAAATTGTAGAATAGAATAAAAATTTGTTTGGTTCTTAAAACAGCAAATACAATAGTAGCCTGTTAAACTAAATCCTTAACGCTTATCTAATAAATGCGAATGTGAGTTTATCTGTTTGTTTATTTGTTACGCTTTCACGCCTTACTCAACCGACTATCATGAAATTCTGCATACTCGTTCTCAGGGGTCCAGAAAAGGACTTGTACTTTTCAACCCGGAACTCGTGCAAGAATTCCATGAATAAACGCGTCCGTAAACCTATAAACTAACAAACAGACAGAGTTAATTTTCCCAAACAATTATGTAAGTATATGGATTCTTTTGAAAATCCTCTTACCACACCGCTAGTTTTTTTTTACTGTTCCCAATGTAAGTACCCGCTGAGTTTACAGTTTCATTCGTATGCAGTTTCACTCACTTTAACTTCGGAGTTCCCGCGGGAATCTGGCATAAAACTTACCCACCTTCGACACCGTTGATGCAAAATTTTGTGATGATCGATTGAGCCCTTACCGCAACAAACAAAAGCGCAATTCGCATTTTTACAATTACCATAGTTAGGTTAGGATGTTCAGATCCTGCATCCTAGGATGAGTTTGGTTGCAGTGCCGCCCGACATCGACGACGAGGCGAGCAGCACTGACCTCTTTGTGAAAGAGGGGGACAACGTGACCCTGCGTTGTGTGGCGTCGGGGACACCCGCGCCCCAGGTCGCCTGGAGGAGGGAGGACTCCCGCCATTTCAAGATCGACAACCAAACTCTAGGTAAAAACGACAACTTTCCCAAAATGTCTACTATAAATTTGTATTAACCCATTGTTACATGCTGCGTTGACAAATATTCTCTTCTCTTTCTTTCTTTTCTTAGTTGCTATTCCTTAAATGACTACTTTCATATGTTTTAGTAATACAAACTTGACGTTGGCAGAATTGTTGTGCTAGTCACAATAGAAGCCAAGATTAAAATATAAGGGAAGTGACCCGTTAAATACTTTAAATCGACTTTGGTGAAAACATATAAAAACATTTATAAATATTTAAGAAAACCTCAGATAAAAGCGTGGTCTGGCGCGGGTGAATGATTTTGATACCTATTGGTTTTGTTGACGCGCCAGTGGCAACACAAAAGAAAAAGGCGTCCAGGGTATGATCCGTCAACGTGTCGACAATTTGCATGATCAATTTTCGTGCGTGATTTTTGGTGACGGTTTCGTGACTTTGTTTCTACGGTAAACAGCTGATATGTGAAAATTCATACTTAAAGAAGCTGATGCTCTTGTAGAAAATTAGGAAAATGGACTTAAAATTGCTGTGATTCTTTTCGTCTTGCACATTCATAACTTATCGCATACATTATATATCTATCATATTATATATATATATATCTATTATATATCCTATCGCAATTGCGTCTTTATGTTTTAGTTATTAATTATTAGTATCTTGTATTAAGTATATTATATATTGTTTTGTTTGCACACCCCATCTTCTATCTCTCCCACTGGTCAACTGCATTAAGTTCGCCATTTGTACTTACCTACTTTGCAATAAAGAATAAATAAATAAATACATGCATGTCCATAAAACGTAAATTCACCGGTCAATCTCTCCTGACAAACCCTCCCATGCTTACCCTAATATACTTCATTCGTTTTTCTTTCTTTATTCAATTTTTTCAAATAATTAAGCCGCTGAAGCATTATTTTTTCTATTTTAGTATTATAACTGCGTTATTTTTTCATCCCACACAGCTTTCCCTCTTAATGGTTGAAACGATTTTCTTGAAATCCCTTCTTGTCAAGTTCGTGTTTCATCGATTTCTTTTTATTTTATTTGATCGCTATTTGATAAGATTTCCGTAAAATTTATTCTAAATACCTACTTTGCCAGTTGAACATAAAAATTAACTTTTCATTACTCATACTCGGAAAGTAGGTCTGAAGTTCCCTGAGAAGCGGGTTGAAAGTAACCCTTTTCAGCCCTAGGGAGAATCGCTTTCAACTGACAACTGTCAAATTATTTAAAAAAAACTAGGTCTATTTTCACATTTCTATTGAACCATGTTTCAACTTTCTATACAGCCAGCGCGATGTAAAATTGAAATAACGTAAAGTTTAAGTAGGTATTAATTAAAATAAAATTCACTCACTTTTTCTTAAGCTAATTCCTATTTATATTTTTTTATTTTCTTTTATTAATACTTAATAATTAATGATAATATTTTTTTTAGGTCGCCACAATGTAAATAAAAAATACTGGCTGAATAGCTAGCCGGCCAAAGAAAAAGAAATAGGTGGGAAAGTGTCAAGCGACTATCCGATCTTCACTCATTTTTTCTTTAGCTAATTCCTATTTTTATTTTGACTTTCCTTGCATTCGTAATGAAAAGCACAGTGTTACCCTCGGGAGAAAGACTTATTTAGTCCCTCGATCTATTAGCGCCTTCGCTACGCTCGGGCGCCAAAACCCCATCTCGGGACTAAATAAGTTACTTTCACCCCTAGGATAACAATGTACTATTTAAATTAACAAGAACATCATGTAAATAAAATGATATAGAATGACAGTTCCCTCCGAAATTCGCTACCTACGCTTAATAAATTTAGACAAGAAATATTCAGTTCGCTTTAGACGGTATTTTGTGAATTATAAAACGGAACAGTTCAAAAACTGTCACGGCGTGGTGCTCGAGCCAAGATATATATAGCCTCTATAGAGTAAATACCAACTTTTGGTCCGACGAGGGCGAACTTTCCGTTTTGCAACTACACAATTGAATACAAACTCGCTTATTTCCACTATTTACTCTTACATACTGTAGAGGTACAGACACGAGTGTATGAGGAAGTGGAAATAAGTCTAAGCTGCCTAAACAAACACGTAACTTTTCACAACGGCTGCCAGATACACGCTAAATAGAATTAACTGTGCTCTTTCAGTTATAATTGGATTCTATGTGGGAATATCCTGTTCAAAATTAAGTATGAACCAACAGAATTTTGCCTTACAACGGGTCTTTTTCATCAACATGACTTAATTGTGCAAAATAACTATTATCTGTACTACACATATAAAAAAACTAAAAATAAAAAGCTAAAAATAACAAAATACCGATTTAATCCAAAAGACAAAAACACACGTAATATTATTATTGGTTTGTGCTACCACTGATCGGTTTGAATTCGGTGCCAGGCCTGGTGTCTGCCCACTTGGGTTGTTCTGCTCACGAAGAGCTGGTGGCGGGAGTCGACTTAGCCCATCTACTCCCTCCATATTTGGCTTATCACCGACTTCATACCGATCAGTGGTAGCACAAACCAATAATAATATTACGTGTGTTTTTGTCTTTTGGATTAAATCGGTATTTTGTTATTTTTAGCTTTTTATTTTTAGTTTTTTAGTTTTGTGTTTTTGGAAGTCGGTTTTAATTTTTTTGTTAAAATTTTGTTTATTTCTCGCTTTTAAGTGACTTAGTTCATAATTTCTCTAAGTTACAATAGCCTAATGTTAACTGCTCATCACCTTTTACAAAATATTGCTTTTCCCGACGCAAGGACGTTAATTGTTGAGGAGTTCTCCTCGTACATCACCATCAGTTCCACTTCACCATATACATTGTGACGGGCATAAATTGTTTAGAAACCATATTAATGTTAACGATTCGGAACCCGTGAAATACCCATTATTGAGTAGTTCCGATGACCATCTGTGGTCTTCATCATCAGTTCCTCTTCTTCAAATTTTGCTTTCCGAAAGCAAAGAAACGTTTTACTATAAAAAATACAAAAATCGCTATAAGTGTTCTGATAATTTTTGAAGAGTTCCCTCGATTACTCCAAGATCCCATCATCAGATCTCGACTTGGTGACAATGAAATCAATTTGGGAGTATCCCCTTCCAAACAAAAAAACAATTTTCGAAATCACTTCAATCGGAACCCGTGAAATACGTATTATTTTTAAGTTGTTCCGATGACCACCTGTGGTCTTCATCATCAGTTCCACTTCTTCAAATTTTGCTTTCCAAAAGAAAATGAACGATTTACTATCAAAAATACCCAAATCGCTATAGGTGTGCCTATAATTTTTGAAGAGTTCCCTCGATTTCTCCAAGATCCCATCATCAGATCCCGATTTGGTGGCAATGGGACCTAATTGGGAGTATACCCTTTCAAACAAAAAAAGAATTTTTCAAATCGGTCCAACCGTCTTCGAGTAATCGGTGAACATACATAAAAAAAAAAAAAAAAAAAAAAAAAACATACATACAATCGAACATAGAACCTCCTCCTTTTTGGAAGTCGGTTAAAAATGAATCCCTATTTTTGAGCGCGGAGACATAGGTACCACACAAATGACAAAATATGTTATTGTTTCTTGTTTAGTTTTATTTCGTTTTTCTTTGTTTTATTCTTTTTTCTTTATTTCGTTATTATCTATTTTCTTATTCTTCAATTGTTTTCATTTGTGTTGTTCTGTATGTGTTCATTTGTGTTGTGTTTCTCCTCTTGCTTAAATAAATCTTTCTTTCTTTCTATTTTCCTTGATCGCGGCATCACGCGTGAACGGTTGGAGCGATCACCATCTTTTTTGCATACACGTTGTCAGGGGCACAGAGAAGGACAAAGCCTATAGTTTCTTTTCCTGTCGCAATAATTGACCATCGATTTGAAACCATGGAAATTGAAGCAAATAAGCGAATTTTTAAACATCAAATATAATATTTAAAAAGGCGTAATTTATCTATATGTAACAGTGTCGAAGTGGTCGGGTAGTTGGTTGAATATGACAGCAGTGGAGCGAGCGGCGTCGGGCGCTTATCTCTGTATCGCCACCAATGGCGTCCCGCCTTCAGTCAGCAAGAGAATACAGATCAACGTCATGTGTGAGTTTCTTGGTTTTTACACGAAAATTGAACATTTCCATATTATATGAACCTGGATTCATTACAACCATGACACGTAGTCACCGAAAGTCTTTTTCCCGCATGCTTAAATTAAAACCAAAAATATTTATCTAGATAGGTGAACAACATGTCCTATTTTATTGCTATTTATACAGAATGCCATTTTTTTTTAGCCATCTAATCCGTTTGATTATAGTGATTTAAGTGAGTGATTGTATTATAGCATTACAGATTTTTTGTTTGTTTGTTTATACCTATACTTTATTGAACATAAAGAAAGTTTATACAAATTGCTAAAATTAAAATAAGTAGGTAATTTATGCTCAAAGGCGGACTTATCCTGCGAGGGGATTTCTTCCAGTCAACCTTGCTCTGATTGTATTACATTTTTGTACTTGGCACGGAAGGTTTTTTTATAGTCAAGGTCTTCCAGGTAGCCTAAAAGATACAAGTATTATCCTGTAGTTCTCACGTTACGGAAACGTAGGTGAAAATGTTTTTTTTTTGTGTTCACGGTCTCCCAACTCCACTAACCGATGGTCACCCTACTCGATCCAGTTCCGCCGCTAGTGTGGGCCGGGCGCGTCGCGGTCCGCGCGCCGTCGGGCAGCGTGGTCACCCTACAGTGCACCGCCGAGGCGTACCCCACGCCGATGTTCTATTGGACACTCAACGGAGAGCAGAAACTTGTTAACAGTGAGGGACATTGTACATCCTAAATCCTTACTATTTCAAATGTGAGTTTATTTGTTAGTAACGCTATCACGCCTTAACAACTCAACTAATCATCATGAAATTTTGCCTACACGTTTTGAAGAAACTAGTGTGTTTTACTAGTTTTAGAAGATAATGATCTTTTGAAACCACTGTGCTAGCTTAGTTAGCTACATAGTTACCACATTTTAAGAAATTTAGTTTTTTGTCAATTGTCATTGGATTTTTGTAAGTAACTGTAAGAAAAATGTATCGTACCAATTTGTATCAGCTATTAATTTGTACTCTGTCATTTGAACTTTTGCAATTGTAACATACATTATGCAATCGTATATTATAAGTAATATCACCTAAAGCCTACACTTATATTATAAGGGCAAAGAATTGATTTTTTGTTTATTTTTTGCGATTTAACATAAACCCTACTGGACCGATTTCAAAAATTATTTCACCATAACAATGTTACATTATCCTTGAGTAACATAATGTGCTAAATTGTAACCCGGAATTCCCGCGGGAACTGCGAAATTACCGCGGGTGAAACCGCGTGGAACAGCTAGTTGCATATTATAATATTATGTTAGAAAATAGTATATTTCATTACAAGTGCGGAAAGCCTGTCATTGCAAAGAGTTCCGACAAATGTCTACCCGAGTCGAGGCGAAGCCGAAGGTGAGGGTTGGCAGTCGGAACTCTTTGCAATGACGGTTCCGCACGTGTACTGAACAACTATTTTTAATACATTTGCGAAAAATTAAGCAATTTAATAAAATATCAAAAATACAACAAACTCAACTAAGTTCCAACTGTGATCAAGAGATGGCGCTAGTCGTATAAGTAATGCGAAACCTACGTTTCACAATGCAAAAAGTGTGTCAAAGTCGTTGACAGTTGGCAAAGAGAACGCACGAGTTCGGGAAAGGTAAACAAAAAGCTCGAGTATGTAATAGCCCTCATCCCGAACGCTAAATGTCCCTGCAATACGCCACTTTTTGAGCAACTGTATTAAAAATGTATTTCCGTGCACCCAAAGACACGAAGCACCGAGTGAGCGTGTCCTCCCGCGGCTACCGGCACAGCCTGGCGCTGCTCGTGACGGACATGTCGCGCGGCGACGCGGGGGCTTACAGGTGCCACGTGGAAAACAATTTGGGACGCTCGCAGGCTGAGCTTTTCTTGCACAGTGAGTGAGCTTGGAATTTATCGTTCTTGCCACGTCTCGCCCGTCAAGTAGATAGATGGTTGTCTGTATTTAAAGTAGACTGCTTTTTTGTGTTGTTGTATTTTTATTTGCAGTAATAATCGGATTTCCCCCGTCAGATTTACCTTGAGTCTGAGTATTTAGTGTGTGCTTTGAAAAAAGTTATTATACCAGCTGTGTGGTAAATAAAAAATGTTTTGCTTAATTTAGAACCAGGTGGCACTGTGTGAGTCCATGTCAGCATTATTTATGATGTTTTTCTAAATATTATATTTACACGTATTGAGTTATTCCTGTCAGAAATCTCTGAGTTCGTAAAGTCTTAAATTAATTTTCAGATAGTAATATTAACTTCTTTCCTTTGTAGATCCTCGAAAACATTTTCCTCCGGGGAATGAGATATTTTCCCGCTGTAAGTGCTGTAACCATTGAAATGTGTATCTTCGGCCTATTCGAAAAATAAATATTTGATTCTTGACTCTTTACTGGGATTGGATGAGTCGCGAGTGATTTTCTCGCGTCGTTGAAATAAAATATTCTCTAGTTCGTAATATTTACTACTTATAGGTACTTACTATCGAATCACTACATAGAGTAAAACAAAGTCGCTTCCCGCCGTCTGTCTGTCCCTATGTATGCTTAGATCTTTAAAACTACGCAACGGATTTTGATGCTGATTTTTAATAGAGAGAGACATTCAAGGGGAAGGTTAATACGTATAGTTTATCCTGGAATTCCTGCAGACACTACGAAATCACTGAGGGTGAAACCGCGGGGACAGCTAATCCTACTAATATTATAAACGTGAAAGTTTGTAAGTACGTACGGATGGATGGATGGATGTTTGTTACTCTTTCACGCAAAAACTACTAGATGAATTTAAATGAAACTTTAAAATAATATAGCTTATACATCAGATTAACACTGAAATTAACGCGGGTGAAACCGCGGGGCACAACTAGTAATCTATAAAATAAAAAAAAGAATCCTCGACTAAAAATACAAAAAAAAAAATTGTATATAATAAAAGCCTATATTGATCCCAAAGATGCTTACTATTTATGGCACAAATGCAGTATGTTTCAAGTCAACAGTTTGAATTTTTGAGTGATATCTTTTCGAATAGGTATACTTATACAAAAATAAAAAATATTTACATTTTAGGTTTGGCGTCGAAATTACTGACGGAAACAAAAATTCTAAAATCTCAAGCTGTTTGCGATTTCAATTCGTCAGTTCTATTTATTTATCTTGATTTATTTATTTGTCCATTTAAAAGCTCTTGATATTTAAATTAAATACTTGGAATAAATAATACATTGTTGATCCCGGAAATGTGCCTCTTTTGGAGCAACTTCTTGTTAAATTCACAGGATTCTTAGGCGTTTCCTCCAATAAACAGTTTACTAAATAGGAGATGTGATTTTTATTTTTTTTTGGTAACTAATACTTTTACTATTCGTCACTTAACTGGAAAACGCGGTAAAGCTCACTGTTTAATATTGCCCTATTGTATTATTATCTTTATAAATTGTTCTTGTTCTTCCTGCACCAGTGTTGACAACCACCACAACCACAACCACAACCACAACAACAACAACCACAACAACCACAACGACCACAACCACGCCGGCCCCAACAACAACTTTGATGTCAGGTAATTTAATTAATTGCCTCTCTCTCAGAAACTAATATTATTAATATCAACTTCACTTGCTATGATTATCTTCGACTCTTCCACATTAATTCTTGGGATACAATATGTTGTCGCTTGTATCTTTCTGATGACATCGTCAGAAAGAAATCCATGTAGAGGACATCCTCTACCCGATATAGAGTCGGTATATTCGGTGCCTTTATTACCCATGTTACTACTATAGTCTCACTATCAACAGATAGTAAAGCTGGTAAATACCAAATAGTATAGGCTGAGATTGGCGTAGTCGATGACGTCACCATGCCTCTCTGCTGCTCGAGAGGTTTCGGGTTCGACTCCCATTGGGGGGTAGACTTTAGGTATATTGTGATGGACCCACTGGTGGCGATTCCACTTTATTTGTACCTATACCTAGTTGTTCTTTTTCACGAAGCCCGCTCTGCCCTGGCTGTAGTACCTAGTGACGTGAACCGATGAGCGCTTTTGTATGTGTGCACATCATTGCAATAGAAACTGAGCCCTCCCTGAGTTAGGCACACTAAATCAATGTATATTATGTGCACATCTCAACGCAATCATAGCCAAACGGACTTCGTGAAAAAGAACGACTATATAAAATATGGAATGTTGAGTAGAATAAAAATGTGTTTGAATGATTATTTTAGATGAGACAGACCAACACCTGGAAAACTTGCACCGTGGAGTAGTTGAGGATCCACTATTAAGGGATCCCTACGTTGTATTAAGTCAGCACCAAATGCAGAACCTTGGTAAGAATACACAAGTCATTTCTGTTTGCAACATAATTAATCTTTGTGTCGGAATTTTTAAAGGTTTTCTATTCAGTAACTGGTGGAAGAAATAAATGTAGTAATGTAAAAAGAAGTAAATGAACCAACTTAATTTGTACTCACCTATATGTACCTGAACGAGTTAAGCACATTGAACTCAAAATTCAAAGTGATTGATTGGGTCAAGTTTATATTGGACGCATTTAATGTTGATACAATAATGAAACGATCACAATTCTCTGAACTGTGTAGTTTTTTCTTTCAAGTTTTTGGGTCAAAATAACGCAGATAGTTTGCATCAAGTGGGATTTCCATGGTTTTCTTAGTTCAGTGGAAAAGTTTTCTTATCAGTCCACTCCACTTAATGCGTCAGTTTTTCGTTACAGTCTAGTTTTTAGATAAGGGAGACCTAATTATCAAATGTGTTCTATAGAGATGGTGACCACGATGTGACCCGAGGCTGGGGGGGGCGGCCACTCCCCCTGGAGCGACGGCTGGCCGCCCCTGCACGACGCAGCTGTCGACCTCCCTATCCCACTTCTGCTGTTGGTGCTAGCGATTATAGCGTGACCTCCAGGGCTGCTCTTCATTGAGTGAGATCATTGAGTATCTACCTCGGTGACACCCCGTCACTACAGTGCGAACTCAGTTGTCAAATGTCAAGGACACATGCACTTAATATAAAGAGTTTAGTGTGAAATCAAAGATTGTTATACTCGGCACTTCGAAAGCTGAAACTATTCCTTTTTCCACTATTTTAGGTAAGGTTAAGTTGAGTTTAAAAAACACCAGTCATTTATACCGATCAGCTAGAATGAGTTTCTTTATTTTTATGGTGCCAAATAGGCTCCTTGAAGCCGCCATAATGTAACAAATTATTATTTTGCCCTTGAATAAAAAGTCTTATTGTATTATAATTGAATAAATATGTTTGAATGATAGTTAATAAAAGACAACGATATTAAATATTTAAAACCTTTTAATAAAGGTTACAACAATTGCTAAATAATTAACTGGTTAAGAGCAGCTGTAAATAATTTTGCACGAAAATAGTCATATCATGAATAAATTTATTAAACTAGCTGTGCCCTGCGATTTCACCAGCGTGAGTTTCGGAATACCCGCAGGACTTTTATTTTCTAAAATAAAAGTAGCTTAAGTTACTCCTTATAACATCAACTATCTGCCAGAGAAAGTCCCGTTAAAATCGGTTCAACCATTTTAGAGATTAGCTGGAACCAATAGACAGACAGACAAAATTTAAAAAAATGATTTTTCTATGTAAGCAGGTACCGTATGCATTTAGTGATAAGCTGTTAATTTGAAATTACAAACACACACTTAAATTTTATTTATATGTAATAGATTATAGAAAATTTATTCTTTTGACTGAAAAACACCAACTGAAATTTACTGTGTAAATTAATTCTATCACCTGCTGAAACTGTGTAATTTATCTGGACTCTGAATAAAATTATTATTTATTTTATTTTTTGGAAAAAAACACTGTTACTAAAGTTTTGGTGTAAAAAAATATAATTTATAAAATTTTATCTTTCAAAATCATCTTGGATTGTTATAAATACTGTACATTTCAATAATAAATTAACTTTACATTGATGTATATCACTAAATACGTTGTCTAGTACACCTTATTAGTTACTATACGCCACCGAATCGTGGTCCCATTCCTATGGAACCGTGATGATTTCAACAATGCATATGGACACTGTTGCTTGCTTATGACACGGCCTATCTATTAATTTTGTAGGTTATTGTTAACAGAACATTAACTCGGTATGTCACAGTCATGTTCAGGTAGCACTCTGACTTATTAAGGCAATATCGCAAAAAGCAACGGCTAGGCGATTGGACAGATGAATGAAAGAAAGAAAGAAAGATAGGAAACGCAATACGTACAATGATGGATGAATGTTTGTTTACCGGAGACAAAGGTCTTGGCCAACCTCCATTAGGCTGAGGCGATAGGTTTATAAATATACGGTATTCTTATAAAATACATCGATAACAGTATAAATAAGAAGGTCATAGACTATCAAACTCCATCTGTGTCAGAAGTGAAATAGTTTAAAGGATCTATACACTTGTACTTCTCTTGAGAAATCTTCACATTCCCTATTTGTTCCTTAAGTCTACTAAGTTTTCAATATTCTCGAATAAAAAATAAGTGATAATTTGTGTGATTTTTTCTATGTTTTTTCCTAAATATCTTAACTGTATATTGTAAATTGATCGTATACTCTAATTATTTGTAAATGTATAGTCAATAAATAAATTAAAATACATAGTTTGTTAAGATACAAACCCTCCCCTGAACAAAAATGAACTAACTTTAAATGATTGTATCGAATTGTTTCGTTGTAAAAAAATTTAATAAAATTGGAAATTGTAAGCGGTTGTTTTATTTTATCATTTACCTGTTAAAATTAGTACCTTAATACTAGTCGCCCATGTACATTTCGGATCCAGTCGAAAACTTTTTTATCGCGGTGAAAGTAACTACCAACTCTTAGCTGCATCCTTCCTATTATAAAAGTGAGTGTGTTTGTTACGCTTTCACGCCTTAACGGCTCAACTGATCATCACAAAGTTTTGCGAACACGTTTTCAGGGGTACAGAGAAGGATATAGGGTACTTTTTATCCCGGAATTCCCACGTCTGAAATTACCGCGGGTGAAACTACAAGTAGTACAACAAGTATACAACATGGCCGTTCAAATGCGTGAATTTGGAACTCCTCCAGAAACTCCCTATGCTACTCAGGGTTACTTTAGCTTCCTATCAAGTTAACATTTTTGTACATAGCGTCCCATTTTGAGATAGATATCTGGTCATTCCGGTGTAAAAGATTTAATAAGCAGACAAAAATGATTATATTATTAACGACGTTATTAACGACGAGTTTCGTCTTTCCACACAAGTATCGAATCTCAATTGTAGATTCTAGTAGCTCTCTATAATTGAAATAATTTTTAAAATAATTTCAGTAGTTCCATAGATTACCCCTTAAAACAAAACTTGCCAACTCTCACGTAGGTAGGTATATCCTTGTAAACTAGTGTAAATGATATAAATTTTTCATTCTTTGTCTTATACTGAAATTGAGATAAAGGGACTGTTTGTCCATGTATATGTAAACAATAAGTACATAACTGTGTACATACATTCGGGTAGCCACAGCAATTAGTTAATGGTAAGTTAAATAGCAAGTTCGCTTGGGTTACGCACAAGTTTGCGCCCGCATTTACTGTTTAATCCGTGGCTATGTAAACTCTAGTGTAAATAGACATGAATAGAATATGTACGTGGTAAATAGGTTACTATCCATGTACATTGTACATACTTACTTATAATAACTTGGCTCGTCTGTACATTGGAAATGAAAAAAATTGTTGCAGGTAGTATTTCAGTTTAGCTGTTCGCCGTTTTTTTTATTTACGCTTCACCATAGACTAAACAGAGTTTTTACTGTCCTTACAGTCTAGTTTAAAACAAAGACTTAAATTTATTTTACTATCGAATCCAGGACACCATGGCGTAGCAGCTTAGTTCGCTAACCAATGATGTTATAACACCAGCAACAATTTTACCTATTTCAAATGTTATATTAGAAATTAATTTGAACATTTCTTAGAGTATTTTTGTATTGTGGTATACAACGTGTTAATGAATTAACTGAAAACCTGATACACCCCATTTAAAAAAATAAACAATAATATTATTATTAAAATATATTTTATGTCGAAAAAATTTATACTTTAAAAGTTATTCAACATTAGTTTCAAGGTGACATCTACGAAATTCCAAGCGCTACGCCCGCGCCTACTGGTTCGATTTTCTTTGCTGCGGGCGGCGTACGCGCCAAATATTGTATTATAAATAATTTAAACATGGGCTGATAAAAATGAAAAAATATAACCTATATTAAAAAATAGTGCGGTCGATTCGCTAGTTGATTCTGAGCAACTTACTTTCTAGTATTCAGTTAATTCATTAACGCGTTGTATAATTAAATTTTTTATTATGTTAGAATGATTTAACAAGCAAAGGTCGGCAACGCACCTGCACGCCTTTTGGTATTGCAGATATCTATGGGCAGCAGTAATCACTTACCATCAGGTGCGGCATAAAAAAAGTAAATAAAAAAAATCGAAAAAACCTTGCATTGCATATTATGCCCTTTTCTTTACTTCTCTCTCCTTCTCTATAGGTACAGTATTGTATTCATTAGCATCAGCCTTTTAAAATGTACCATCCATTCGCAATAAATAAGCGGCGAGCACCATTTGCCGGCGATAACTGTACTTTATTGTAATTTTATGCGGCACATTAGAGCAACGGCCGCTGGTCGGAGCGCACCTTAGATTAATTAGCTGCGTGAACACTAAGGTCCGTATTCCAAAAGGTTACTCAAGTCATGAATCTAGTTTTAAAACTAATTTCAAGTAAAGCTTTATTTTTAGAACCTTACTTGAAACGCGATTCAACAATCAACAATCAGCTGAGTTATTTCCTTATTCTAGAACGACGCTTAAATACTAATCTATACTCAAGCAAAGATTTGATCTTTGTTTACGTCTGCCATGTCAAGATCACTCAACCAATAAGAGCTCAAAATCTCTACTCAAGACTAGTTTCAAGTGATTAGAACCAATCAGAGTTCAGAATCTCTACTAAAGACTAGTTTCAAGTGATTAGAACTTAAAACGCATTCTACAATAAGATGTACGCTTGAGTTATGATCTGAGCTTAAAACTAATCTCAAGTAAAACGTGATCTGAGTCACCTTCTGGAATACGGACCTAAGGGTGCCTAAGTACAGTCGACTCCACTATTCAGTGTCATATCTTACATTCACTGTTTAGTTTAATTTCATTTTTTTTAGGATGTTATAGGTTTTTATTGCCAAATGGTTGAATCGATTTTGGTTTAGTTTTTCGTTTGAAAGGTGACTCGGTAAAGAGTGTTCTTACTTCTTAGCTATATGATTAAAAAAAATCTATCCAGTTGTTACAAAATTCGTTCAGAATATCTTCCATGGGTCTGATCATGTTAACATTGGTATTCTGTTATTATAGTGATATTATAAGAACAAGGCAATGTCGGGAGCTTTTATTTTATTAGGTATGGTTTATTTTGGTTTATCCCAACTAGTTAGACCAATGTTTGGACTTTTTTTTCGAATAGTAGTTAGACTGACTGACATTGTATGTTTAGAACTGAATAAATAAATTATGAATAAGATCCGTAGTTTTATAGCAAAAGTTTTTATTGGTCATTACATAGCATATTTTATTGATGCAGTAACTGTAGTGCAAGTAGGTACAAACCTAAATATAGAAAGTTAAATGATCCACTTTCGTCAAATTCACCATCTCAACTATCTGTAGCTACTAATTCATATTATAAATGTGAAAGTTTGGATGGATGGATGTTTGTTGCTGAAAACCCCCAGAACTGCCGAACGGAATTGTATGGAATTTGCCACTCAGATATAGTTGAATTGAATTGAATTGAATTGAAAGAACTTTATTTGACACACCACATGGATAGTTACAACATACATAAATTAAAAAAAAAGCATGAATGAGGAATAGTTCGGAATAGGACACAGGGTACTTTTGTCCCGGAATTCCCGCGGGAACTCCGAAATTACCGGGGATAAAACAGTCAGTGTTGAAATAATTACAATAACTCTTTTTACAACATGTACCTACTTGCTTCGACATAAAGCTACCTAGACTATGTTATTCACGTATTAAATTATTTGTTGGATGCATTCGCTCCAAAATTATCACGGACCAGCCATTGTTACGGCGACACGACATTCCGGATGCATTATGTGGAATTTAATATCTATGTTTCAGCAGCCTTTGTTGGTCGAAGGCTTCAAAGGAAGCTTGTCTTACAAAGGATCGGTCAGTTGATTAGACGAGACTGATGTGAAAGAATAATTTATGAGAGATAATTTTATTTTGATATTAGATATCAATTATTCCATAAACTACAATATTTAATCCTTGTCTCTCTCTTTATTACATACCCAGAAAGTATATTTAATACATCTATAAATAAAATTGAAGTGTCTGTTTGTAATTTCAAATTAACAGCTTTTTACTAAATACATACCTACGAAATTATATACGGTAAACTTACATCAAAAAAACAATTTTTTAAAATTTTTCTCTGTCTGCCTGTCTGTTTGTTCCGGCTGTTGAAACGGCTGGACCGATTTTGACTGGACTTTCACTCGTAGATAGCTAATGTTATAAGGAGTAACTTAGGATACGTTTCATCCCGGAATTTCCGCGACATTAACGCGGGTGAAACCGCGGGGAACAGCTAGTATTTCTATATAATTCGTTGTTACGATCTTCAGAATATATTTTATTAAAACTTTATTGTAATTAAACACTAGCAGTTCTTCCCCTAGTGAATTCCGTAGGTAATAAATAGATGAATAAATAATATAAAGTGTCGTATGTTATATTAATACGTATATTAATAATATTTTTATTTAAAATTACTTCAGCAGTTCCCGACATTACTACTAAAATTAAAAAAATCTATATAAGATTTGTATAGGAACGTAATAAAAATTATAAAACTAGCTTTATTAAAAATCCCTCACAAAATCTTTATATGAACTCCCGCAAGTAATTGAAAAACCTCTCCATCTAGGATATACCTACTCTCATTCAAACTCAAGCTCAACTCGGCTCATAAGTGCAGCAAAACAAAACGCGAATCCTTGCCTACGAATATACAGGAGGAACAAAATGAAAAACAAATAAACGAGCTGAATTAAAGAATAGCTTTTTTATGGTAGCCAATGAACGGGCAGTTGAGCGTATTCCAGCTAATAAAAGGCCCGTTGAAACCGCGCGGACGGTGAGTAAAGCCTTTGTCACACACAACCGAGCGACAGCTATGCCTAACAAGCTATATACACTGCAGAGTCTGTAAAACGTGGATTGGTAGCAAACAAAAACTAACAGAGTATGGAATTTTTATTTAAAAAAGTATTTACACTGTGAACTCGTATTACAATACTTTTTAGTCGAGAACTAGGTGGCAAAGTGGGATTATGCCTTACTTTTGAAAAAAGTTGAAGAAATAAAAATAAAATATGCTGAGTTTTATTATCACCAATTATTAATTATCTATTAGAATTTAAATTGTGTTGATAAGCAAACTCAGTTCAGTTCTATATTCGCCAGATGTTTGTCTATATTGAAAAAGAAATTTAAAAAATAAGTAAACTTAATAATATATACCAAAGCAGCGTAATATATAAATTAATTTGTTTGGGTTAAAATAAAATGTGTGTCCGTGTGAATATCCGCTCCGCAACTGCTCACGTGCAAATGTGAGCGAGGCTTAAGGCAAATTGCTTATGTTCACGAGTAACCACCCGTATACTCACCACACGGTAGGATAACGTTAGAAAACAAAGGTTTCGGGCTCAATCAACTGCAGGCTAATTGAGAACCAAGTCGCGGTACTCCTCTCAGGTAATGTTAAAAGTACGTTAATAATCCTATCCTACTAATATTATAAACGCGAAAGTTTGTGAGTATGGATGGATGTTTGCTACTCTTTCACGCAAAAACTACTGGATCGATTTAAATGAAACTTTACAAAAATATAGCTTATACATCAAATTAACACATAGGGTTCTTTTTATCCCAGAATTCCGGCGGGAATTCTGAAATTAACGCAGGTGTAACCGTGGGGCACAACTAGTATTATTAATGTGAAAATGTGGATGTTTGGATGTTTGTTACTCAATCACGCAAAAACGGCTGAACGGATTTGGATCAAATTTGGCATGCACGTTGTCAGGGGTACAGAGAAGGACATAGGGTACTTTTTACCCCGGAATTTCCGCTGGAACTCCAAAATACCGCGGGTGAAACCGCGGGGCACAGCTAGTGTTATATAAATACAAAAGTAACTGTGTATGTCTGTTACCTTTGCACACCTTGACTGCCTACTCAACCGATCGTCATAAAAATTTTCAGAAAACAGTAGGTACTTATTATCCCGGAATTCTCGCAGGAACTCCAAAAATTGCGCAAAAAAATCCGCAGGTAACAACTACTTCATCTATACCTTTTTAATTCATTCAAAGTTCATGTTTTTTGGAATTTCATTTGAGGTTTTGTTTTCCTGAAATGGCGTTTTTTTATTAGAAAAAAATAAAGAACGTTTAATATGCAGAGCCGTGAGAAGTCATATTTTACTTAAATCTTTAATATTATATTTTAATCAAAAGAACAGCTGTCGGAATTTCATTTATGGTTTCGTCATCCTAAGCCATCATGGGACTCAGTAGCCTTGCAACCATTTTTAAGGTAATTATAAAAAAAACCCACAAAGACATAAAAAACTTAACAATTCATCCTTATTTTTTCCAATTGTAACCATAATTATAATGAAGTAACATGGATATAAAAATAACAAGAACAATAGTATCAGAAGACACATTAAATATAAAGATATTATAATAAAACCTATTTTTCCGCAACTTTAAAATTGGCTTATTTCTAGATACTATAGGTACTCAATTATTTCCGTAGTACCTACTTACTATTTATGAATTCCTGCTGGGAATCCCTTTGCAATTTATTTATTAATTCAACATAATTGCTTCAATTTTGATCCAAAAACGTAATTAACTAGATAAACTAAATTAAAAGTTTCCCAAACCCGTTTCGCTTCCATCAAAATAACATACTGACCCACTGTCAAAAGCAAACCTCTGGCCGTTCTATTGTTTCAAAAGCAATCTGCGTAACCAACAGTCCAACTTGGGACGAAGGATAAAATTAGTACGGCCTTTTGGAATTGAACTACAGAAATGAATATGAAAGAATTGATAAATAAAGCTACCGCGAAAGCTCAGTTATATTTTGAACACTAAACCTGATGATTATAAAGTCCTTTTTGCTCGGTCGGGATGATTTTTTTGCGACTCGACAAAAGCAAGCCTTAGAATTTAACTCGATATTGGATAAGCCCTACTTGTGCATAATTCAACACGTTTGCCTCCATCTGCATGAGCAAGCGGACAGGGATGTTTTGCTTTGTATTTTGATTTCGTTTTCAATGAGCTTTGCAGTAATGTCTTATTTTTTTGGGGGAAAAACACCAAAAGAAGTCACGAGTGACTTAAATGTTTTGGAAGTGAAACTTCTTTGGACACGATCGGAAAAGAAATCGTTACGTTATATGTTACGTAACGTAGGTAAATATTTTCAGAATATTCGAATATTCTTGAATTTTTCATAAACTGGATTCGTATGGTTGTTAAGAAGTGGCGTCGTAACGTAACTAATTTAGAGAGTTTGTGAATTTCGTTCGGTTATTAACTTCGAAAAATTCGTTTGGTTATTAAAAGTCGACGTAGAAACACAAAAAGTTTAACTTTTTACGCGTGTACGTAGATACGCATACATAGACCAGTAAACTGTTGTTTTATTATTTAAAAATTAGTGTCTATTTCACAATTATTCATTTTCTTACCTATACGTCTTATATTGGAGTGAAACTATTTGAAAGTTGACCACAATATCTAGGATAAACACTTTTTGAAGTCAATACCACTTGATTATGTTTTTAACCGACTTCCAAAAAGGAGGAGGTTCTATGTTCGATTGTATGTATGTTTTTGTATTCTATACTTATCCATATTTGTTTCATAACTGTATTGTTTATTTAATTTATTTGACAGCTAGACAACTAACTGTTGCTCCAAGGTATCGCTGGTTCAAAACTCAGTGTAAACACCCATAGTATTGTATAAGATTTGCTTAATTTAGGCCCAGGTTGTCATCGTGTGATAATATCCAAGCAATATTATTATTTAATTTGTAAATTCACTTCCCGCTCTCAAAATTTGTAGTTATCGATGAACGATTCTAAACTCTTAAACCATTTATTAGGCTATGCTTTATGAAACAGAATTAGCATCGTCTCCAAATATTTGAATTTCATGAAAACAATTCGCAAACTTCAGAAGTGGGATTTGCCCGTTCAAGATTTAATAATCGCCGAACTGACGCCGGATAATTTGCATCCACTATTACAGGGTGCTATTGACTCAGTGTATTCCAGATTCGACGCTTCCAATTTCAGTATTATTGGATTTGATAGAACCATCGCAGATCTATTTACAGATTGGAAGTTCGATTGGATTCAAAATCAAAATTACTTATGTAAATTTAAATGCTTTGAGTCTTCACTAATTTCTAAAGAGGTAAAGTTTAAAGAAAAGATGTAATAATGATCATATAATGGGGGCATGACCGAGAAGCTAGAGTCTGAAAAGCACATCTTGAATGGAATAAAAACCAACTACATGAAACAATACCAACAAGTTATAAATTATCCAATATAGTGAAGGTTAGGACTTGAGATGAATTCGACAATAATCGTTGGAACTACTGAATCTAAATATATTTTACCGATAGGAAGCTACAGTATCCACGAGTGACATAGGACAAATTTTATCTCGGAAAAACTGCCTGCGCGATTACCGATATTAACGCGGACGAAACCGCGGGAAACTAGCTAGTATCTCTAGAACTATTTCTGGACTGACTGATGTCTCATATTAAGTAGTTTTAACAAAATAACTTACAGAAGTCAATTCTGGAGTCCTCGTTAGTTACAAAAAGTTGTCTATAAAGCCAATTTATCAGCAGAGAACAATAATTCCATCTGTAATTTATTTCAAACGTGCTCAATTATCAGTCGCCTGCCAACGACCCACTTCACCGCCCGTTAATAGCCGAATATTTGATTTCCATGTAAAGAAAATTAACGGCCTCCTTCGTAAATTAAGAGGGCCCTCATTTCTATAGTTTCGAACATTAATTTAACGAACCTTGTCGAAATTCACAGAGAAGGGTATCCGCAAAGTTAAAATGACGCACGTTCAAAAGGTTCCTCATCAGAATAAACACTAGTGCCTTTGTTACTTTATAAATTGTTACCATAAAAGTGACAGCAGAGGTATATATATTCCTATCCTTACGCATTATAAAACAAAGTCCTGCACCACGTCAGTCTGTCTGTCTTTCGGACTGTTTGCGATAAACTCAAAAACTACTAAATGGATTTTCATGTTGGTTTCACCAATATATAGGGTGATTCCAGAGGAAGGTTCACAAGTATAATCTATCCTGGAATTCCCGCGCGAACTTCACAATTAACGCAGGTGAAACCGCAGGGGACAGCTAGTAGTTATGACAATATGAATGGCCTAAACCGATCGCACTTTTTTGAAAATAATTTACCAAAACAAAACCGCCGAATGTAGATATAATTAATATGTTTAATGGTAATTTTTGTTTTGGCGCTCGTTCGAATTCATTATTCGTATATTGTAATTAACAGTCGAAAGTCGGAATCTAAATATAAGAACGATACCTAATGTCCATAACAAAATTATATAGATTTTTGTTTATATGTATATGTTTATATTTTCGTAAATTCGTTTTGTGATAGAATAACAAAATTGATTGTCAAGAACAAGACAAAACGTTGTGCTTCATGTACAACTCATATAGCATGTGAAAATAATGGAAATATATACCTACTAGACAGATTAAAAGACTCGTGATTACCTATTAATTGTAATTATTATATACCTGCTGTGCCCCGCGGTTTCACCCGCGTGAGTTTCAGAATTCCCGCAGGAACTATTTATTTTTAAAATAAAAGGAGCCTAAGTTACTCCTTATTACATATATTATGCCAGTGAAAGTCCCATTAAAATCGGTGCAGCCGTTACAGAGAGTAGCCGGAACAAACAGAAAGACGGACAGAGAAATAAAAAAATAAAAATTATGTAAATACCGTACCTATAAATAGGTACCTTGCTTTCATATGTATTTAGTGAAAAGCTTTTATTTTGGAATAACAAACAGACACTTCAATTTTATTCATATAAATGCGAAATTGAGTTTGTTTGTTTGCACTTTGATGGTCACGTCACGGACGTCGGTATCAGCTGATCGGTCACTGTGTTTGCAAGTCATCAATAAATAATAAAACACCAAGTATTGATCTGTGCTACATGTATAATTAATCCATGTGAATTGCTTATTAACGTACAGTGTTATCTTGTAATATTACGAAGTAATAACAGAGAAAAGTAATAATTAAACAATACTCAATCGTTTGTGCTTTTAAACTACCCTAGACTGTGAAATATTAAAACAAAATCTGTGAAAATATCCTTTCATATTTATTATTGTGAGGTGGAACCGGTCCCTGGTTTGTTCTTGAGTGCGTAGGGACGTCCTAAACTCACTGAAATATAAGCGCAGCCTGTGAATAAAGCCTTCAAGCTGTATTGAGTGAAGCGCCATCTGTTGTTCGATAGGGATTTATCAACTTCATAATCAATATCCTATTGCATCGATAGTGCCTAGCGCCATCTATCATCTGATAGCAATATTAACTGCGTGCTCAGTATCTCATCTTGAGGTGCGTAGTGTGGAAACCAACAGCTGCCTATTGGATAACCTAGGTGGCGCTATCTTAAGCATTTTTCCTATTTGTTTACTTTTGCGAAAAAAGGAAAATTAAAATATGCCGCCTAAACCTAAATGTCTCAGCTGTGGAAAGTTGACGGCCGCCTCTGATGGTGTATGCCCTAGCTGCAAGTCCTCGGCGAAATCTCGTGATCCCTCACCTATCCCAAACGACCCAGCTATGGACCTAGCCCGTGAGATTCGGCAGTTTAGGGAAGAAGTAGCCGCCATGAGGACCGAAATGAGGGAACTGCGTGAGGAATGGTCACAGCATAAGATCGTCGATCGCCTCGTTGATTTAGAGGCGAGGGTCAACGAACTGGAGGCCTGCGCAAACGATAAATCTTCTGATCATGATCGTATGGAAGCCACGATAAGCAACCTCCAGTCGCAGCTGAACGAACGGGACCAGGAACTACTTCTCAACGACGTGGTTATATCCGGAGTGCCAGAAACTAAAGCTGAGAACCCAGTACATCTACTAAATCTGATCTCTCTAAAACTAGCCGTCTCTCTCGATGAGCGGGACCTTGTTTATGTGGAGCGGGTCGGCGCCGTTCTCCGCAATCGCACCGACGGCTTTAGCACCGCGGAGCCACCGCGCCCGCGCAGACTTGTCGTCCGACTGTCTCGCCGGGCCGTACGTAACGAGCTATTAAGCGCGGCCCGAGTAAGGCGGGGATTAACAACCGCCGATATTGGCTTAAACGGGCAAACAAACCGAATTTACGTCAACGAGCATCTCACCCGCTCGAACGGAAGGCTTTTTTATAAAACCCGTGAACTAGGGATTCAACAAAAATTCAAGTACGTTTGGACAAAAGATGGGCGTATTTATGTTAAGAAAGAGGAAGGGATGACCGCTCAACGTATTCGCTCGGAGAGCGACATAACACGAATTTTTGGGAAGAGAGCCGTTTCAGAGTAAAACTGTGTGATTATATTGTGAAATTGTTTCAACCGCTCTATTGGTTTTTTGAAATTTTGTATTGTCAGATTCACCTTGTTAATTATGTTATTGTTATAGTTTGGCTCTTGCTTGCTCTGTCGGAGGGACGCGCTACTTCGGTGGTTTGGGTTTTGAGTTGTGCAGCTCCTTCCACAATATTTTTTTCTCTGTGTCAATATTATTTTCTAATTAATTATTATCTAATCAAAATTTTCCTATTTGTGTCCCTTACACATTACAGATGGTTACTAACAATGTCTTCTTGTCTTACTAATAGTGTTTTTTGTTCCTACATATTATGTAATATAATTCAGTTTATTATAATTTATCTTATATATTTTGTAAGGGCTGTTATCGATTTGTACTCGCTACTATTCGTTCTAGACACATATCGGCGGCGGCGCAGCTAGTAAATATTTTAAGGTTGGACTCCTAAACGCCGGTTCTCTAGGTACTAATCATGACGAGTTTGTTGCTGCAATGGAAAGTCATGACGTGGACATCATGGCTATTAACGAGACTTGGCTCAAAGCGGGTGAAGATGATCGTGCACCGGTTGTGCCCGGTTTTCGTTTGAGACACGTGCCGCGGCCCTTGAGCTCTCGGGGTGGTCGTGGTGGGGGGATAGGTTTTTACATACGATTCGGAATCACTGTACGCTCACATTCTCACCCTGTGGATCCACAACACACCAACGTCGAACAGATGTGGCTGGTATTGAGTATCAGTGGGATCAAACTTGCGATAGGGACCGCGTACAGACCACCGTGGCAGGATGTTGACCTATTCTTGGATGCTATAACTTGCTCTTTAAACTCTCTTTCATTCTGCGAACGTACTATACTCCTTGGCGATTTTAATATTAATTATAATAAACAATCTGACAGTAAAACTAATAAACTAATCGCATTTCTAAGATGTCTCAACTTGCAACAACACGTTAGTACAGCCACGCACTTCACTGAGCATAGCGAAACGTTAATCGATCTGGTATGTTCAGACGCCAAGGTGAGTGATGTAAAGGTAGAGCCGATTTGTGCCCTTGGAGGACATGCCTTTATTACCGCTCAGCTTCACTTTATAAAAGATAAAGCCGTTCCCTTGATCAAATCCTTTAGAAATCTGAAGAGTATTCCACTGGACCAGCTCAATGCAGCCTTAGATACCATTAATTGGAGCATTCCTATCCCCTCTCATAATGTTAATGCTATCGTGATGTTTCTTAACGTAAATCTTATTGCAATATTTGACAAATTTGCGCCACTTAAAACACATGTTATTAAGGAGAGATCGCATCCATGGATCACCCCGAATATTAAATTCATGATGCATCTGCGTAATCAGGCTAGAATTAAATATTTAAAAACTAAAAATGACGCTAAAAAGGCTTATTATAGGGACTTGAAACATCTAGTTAACGAGTCTCTATACCATGAGAAAGTTAGTTATTTTGAATATAATATAAATAGCAAAATTAAATATCCTAAGCTATTGTGGAAAAACCTGAAATCCACATTATTGCTTAAAAAAACTAATATGGAACTCCCACCACACCTCATTAAGAACCCTAACGAGATTAATTCTCACTTTTTGAACGTCCCTGGAGATATAAACACACCGATATCTAATCTGACCTATTATGAGTTTACTAGATTCAATGATAGCATTTTTTCATTACAAACCGTGGACCAGTCTGTTATTATTAAGATTTTAACTGGTCTCCGGTCCAATGCCGAAGGTTGTGACCACATTACGCTGGACATGTTTCTTCTCTCGCTCCCTCAAACCCTAGAAATACTAACATCTATTATAAACACGTCGATTACGACATCGACTTTTCCTGATCTATGGAAATTGGCATGTGTGCGGCCTATTCCTAAAAAGTTAAATCCATCTATTTTGAAAGACTTAAGACCAATAAGTATTCTGCCTTTCTTGTCTAAGGTGCTTGAAAAGGTAGTTAATATACAACTTACAAAATATGTTGAGAATAATAGCATTCTGCCAGAAGCTCAGTCCGGGTTTAGGAAGGGTCGTGGCACTGCAACTGCCTTGCTGGATGTGACTGACAATATTCTAGCTGCTCAAGATGATGGAATGTGCACGCTGTTGGTGTTGTTAGATTTTTCCCGGGCTTTCGATTCTATAAATTTAACTCTGCTTTTATCCAAGATGTCGTACTATGGGTTTGATCCTGACACAATAAAATGGTTTGATAGCTATCTCAGTCACCGAGCCCAATACGTAGAAGTATCGAACGCTAGTGGATCAATTTTAGCCTCTAATATAGCTCCTGTAAACAAAGGAGTTCCACAGGGCTCCATTTTAGGTCCATCTTTATTCTCACTGTACAGTGCTGATATAGTCCAAGTCATAGAGAGCTGTCAATATCATGTATATGCTGACGACTTGCAGATATACATGTCCTTTAGACCACAAAACTATGAATCCGCAGTAACAGCTATTAATGAAGACCTTAAAAAAATTGTGCAGTGGTCGAAGCGAAATTCCCTTATCCTCAATCCCAGCAAAACTAAATATATGATTTTCGGTACCCGTGTACAATTGGAGAAAGTACAAACTGCAGCGTCCTCCTCTCTTGCTACAATAACCGTATCAGGAGAAAGTATTGAGCGTGTAAGTGAGGCGCGCAATCTAGGCTTGTTGATGGATCAGTCCCTAAGATTTGAAAATCATTTAGCGAATTGTGTGCAGAACTGTTTTTATAGACTAAAAGTACTGTATAAGATGCGCCCCTACCTAAGCCAACAGATGCGCATTCAGCTTGTGGACTCCATTATCTTGTCAAAATTAAATTATGGTGACGTGGTATACGGCCCTAGGCTGCTAGCTCGCACTGAGAAGATGCTACAGAGGGTGCAGAATGCGTGTGCTAGATTTTGTTTCAATATTCCACCAAGAAGTCACGTCACACCATTTTTTAATAAACACTTTATACTTAAGATGAAATTGCGTCGTAAACTGCACCTTGCCTGTCTTCTCTTTGGAGTTCTCACCACTAAGTGCCCCCCATACCTGTACTCGAAGATTTCGTGGGTAAAAAGTCACCATCAGCGTGAGGGTAGACGGTGCGCGAAGAAGCTGGCTACCCCTTCGCACCGATCTGCTTCATTTCGTGGTAGTTTCAGGTATGCGGCTTCAAAGATTTGGAACAATATTCCACCGCCAATAAAAGAACTGCAAAGTATTCATGGTTTTAGAACAAAATTAAAACATTTTCTTCTTTCAAAACAAATTTCCTTCGAATCTATCAATTTCAATTTGTCTGTCATTTAAGTCTTATTTAGTTTTTGGTTTTTCACATATTTTTACTACTTACCCTCATTATTTTCCTTGGTGTAAGTGGAATCGTCTTGATTATACTTTTGATAAATCTTGAATTTTTAAAATTGATTGTTTCTTATATTTATACTCGTACAATGTTTATAATAAATCACCTTCACACACTTCCGTACTATCCCCAAAACAAAAATAAAAATTATTTCTTGTTTACAAAAGGTGCCCACCTTCATGCAGACGGAGATCTTAACCACAATGGCGTGTGTTGTTGTGGCGAGGTGGTCGTTAACAGTCTTTTTTTTTATTTATTATATTTTTGTACTATTATTTTGTTCTGTGGTAATATTGGAAAATGCTATTTTATTATTCTATTTATTTCTTAATTTAGTTTCATTGTACTAAAAGTATTGTATTATAATTATTGTATTATAAGTAGTGTATTACAGATCTTACAGTATTTATAATGTTTAAGTACTTTGTATGTATTGTTTATTTCAGTAAGAATTATTTACCTGTATTTTTCTATATTATTTATCTTTTATATTTTTTATGTTTAGTTGGTGTACTTGTATTTATA
Source organism: Zygaena filipendulae (assembly GCA_907165275.2). Lineage (NCBI taxonomy): Eukaryota > Metazoa > Arthropoda > Insecta > Lepidoptera > Zygaenidae > Zygaena > Zygaena filipendulae. The sequence goes on from OU015657.1 coordinate 419,122, forward strand.
TGTATAGTATCATTTTTTTTTCTGTACCTCTTCTTTTGTTACCCCCGTCCGTGCGCGACAGCGGGCTGCCAACTGAAAACCAGCGCTAGGTGTTCCCGCACCTAGCTAATGCTGAGTTGGTGACCCTTTCGGCAGAGCATGCAAGAGATATTATCTATGTTTCTTTAGATTAGGCACTGTTGATGTTTGTTTCTTTTTCTTGTGTGTTGTGCTGAAATAAATGTATTTTCTTCTTTCTTCTTTCTTCTTCTTCTTCACTTTCATGACTTAATCGGTTGAGTAACCGATTATGAAAGAATAGTCATACCTACAGCACGAGCTGACTCATTCATTAACTAAACACAGAGTCTAAACTACTAAAACTGACTAAAAAATATCATAATTGAAATATTTCAGTCACTAAATATTATTTATACAGTAGGTGGGTCTGTCGAAAACTATACAGAATTCGGTCCAAAAATAAATCAATAACCATCCGATATTTCCCAACATTGATTAAGAAATTCCTTCGAACCGTCTGCGTGTCTTCAACAAAAACCTACTTAACAAGGGACCTCCTCAGGGTCAGTGCGGCATGAAGCTGTCAAAGGGCGAAGCATCCCGGTCATTAATACCTTACGTGACCCGCCTGCGACGCGCTATTAATTGCCCACTGATAACAACTCCGTGCAAACAAAGGGGGCTCGCCTCGGAACACATCGCAGCCGCTCTCGGAATATTAGCTCCGCCCGCCCACCGGGGCGGCAGTAACGAGGCGTTAATAGCGCTTTGTTAGGCAGGTTTGGGGTTAAGTTGGGATCGGTAAGTAAATAATTATGGTTTATCGCGTGTCTATAAACGATTAAGGAGGCGACGATTCGGAGCCTATTCAAAAACGCTCGTAAAAGCCTCTAGGGAACGAGATTTCGATTAGGTATTTTAATTAGATTTTTTTAAGAATACGTATTTATTTTTCATTTTGATTTACTGTGAGTAAAGTAAAGTAAACCATAGTAAAACTTTCATATAGTTTCACTTCAATATCTGCAAATATGCCTCAGAACGAGCGTGTAAAGTCGTATAGACACAATGTTGACATAAATAAGGACCCATGAACAGTAATTTTCAGTTTTCAAGGGTCTGCACTGTATAAAACGTGTGCCTAACCCCGGCGCCCCGGCTCGCCGCTACGTGCTATCCGGCCTCGAGTTTTTGTCGACCGTCCAACGCCTTTTCATAATGGCGCAATATGCATTAGTGACCACGTCCCAACAATGTTGAATTACGAACAGGCTTTTTTCCGACGTAATTTTATTTCTGAACCCGAAATTTGGGGATATTTTTTTTACGGTATTCAGATTTGAGGTTCAATTTTTATTACGATTTCTATAACAGCATAACATGTATTCAGGGGGCTAACTCTTGAAAATGATTTGAGTCTGATTCCGATTTTGATTTGACTTCAAATTGAAATCGTATTTGGAATCGTGTTAATGTCAAAAAATGACGTCCGACAAGTCAATAAAAATTGATTGTTTTCGTTGTAATGATATCGAGAAATTTAACAGATAAATACCATAGAGACGCGATCTAAAAGCTTCAAAAGTACTTAGCAAAATTTGATTCCGTTTCGATCTCATTCCGATTCGAGTTCAATTTAAAACTGGATTGCGTCAAGAATATAGGTTGTTCTAATAATAAGTGATATTTTTTTAGAAAAAAATAGTTTTTGGTGGCATACATATACATACACATACATATACATAGCATGCCAGTTAGTGGCATGCATAATGCACATCATTGTAGGTAACAATGCACAATAGTAAAAACATATATAACGTCAGTTTAAAAAATATATCACGCAATGAAAAAAAAGAAGTAGCGACACTCCACATTAACATAAATAAAGCAAAATTAAAAATACTATATTTATACCAAAACCTTTATTACAAGAGACGTAGGTACCTACTTATTAAATTTGTTGATAAAATAACATACATAATGTACCCATATTGTGATTCAGTATAAACGTCCCCTACTGAACATATAATGTTATATTTAACAGTTCAACCAAAGAGAAAGAAAAGGGTCATAAAGGAAAAACGGGAAAGAAACAAACAAACATTTGATCTTTATTTACAAACGGTTTGAAAATCCAATTAAATAAATACAGGGAACTCATTGAAAACATCTCTTTGTGATCACAATAACAGCGGTCGGTTCTTCCGAAATATATTATGTTATCCTCCTTACTAATACATATTATAAATACCTAATATGAGAGTGGGTTTGTTTATTTGTTTGTTTTTTTTTGTTTGGCTCAACCAATCATCACGAAATTTTTCATGCACGTTAAAAGGGGTAAAGAGAAGCACATAGAGTACTTTTTATCTCCGAATTCCCACGGGATCTTCGAAATTAACGCGGGTGAAACCGCAGGGAACAGCTATAGTGGCAGATAAATAAGATAAAATATGTACATATTATACACAATACAAATATTTGAAATTCTATGAAATGTTTGTATAACTGTATCCTTACATATTGTAAAACAAAGTCCGCCGTCACGTCTGTCTGTCTTTTCGCGGTAAACTAATAAACTACTAAACGGATTTTCATGCGGTTTTCACCAATAGATATAGTGGTTCAAGAGGAATGTTTACATGTGTAGATTATCCTGGATTTCTCACGGGAACTTCGAAAATACCGCGGGTGAAACCGCGGGGGACAGCTAGTATTATAATAGAAAAGAAGCACTAACGTTTTTGTCGAAAACTAAAAATTTAAATATCCGCAAAAACTTGACAAAACGTTGAATTCGGATACGTGCATGTTTAAATATAAAAATCAGGAGTTTTCGAGTTAATCCCGAGGAAACACCGCTAATGGGAACAGTTAGTATAGGTACATATTTTGGTACTGTTCTTCAATCATGCACACAAGTTTCCATCACCTTCACGCATGCAGTCAAATATCAGGCGATCACTGTCTCTTGTGCATTTAATTGTATTGCGACAAAGCTTTGACAAAGCTGTTTAAATTTAATAAGTTGCGTGTGATTCAAGAAAGACCGTCAGCGAAGCTTTCATGTGGAAATGTCTTTGGTTTGATTGCGTGGGGATATGGCGGCCAGTGCCTGTTTGCAGCCACAGGATGTGACTTCTACCGACGATAACAATCGGAGATCGCCAAAGGCTGTTCTGTGCGACGCTTAAGTCATAAGCATCTCGTATCGCTGAGATGGGTTTGAGGTACAATAGAATAGAATAGAGGTTTACTTGGTACCAAAATTGGACACAAACTTAATTAAGTAATTTTAAAACAAGGTACCAATATGGCCGCCACTCAGCATGTGCCGTGGAACTAGTCCCACGACGCTGATTTTCAGTGGCGACCAGGGAGGTATGTAGTGTGAGGAGATGTTTCTAAAATTTAGTGTTTACAATTTATTTCTTATGTATTTCTCACCTATTCTAATGACTTTTTTTCCATTCTTGTTGATTTCATAGTGCCTTGGGGTGTACTTTGACGCTGTGATATTTGTTGGTTAGTAAATATCGTAAATAAGAGTCAGTAACAACATTTTTCTTTTTTAATTAGGGCAGTTAGGGCAATTCTTCTTTTGACAGTAACAATGTTTCCTAGCAATAATGTTTTTTTTTTTTCTATATTTATGCATGTCGAAACTCGAACGACAATTTTAGATTGTGCCCCAAAATAAAACAAAGATTTTTCTCGAAGGCCAGTTTCTTGTTCAGTGTAAACAAAAGGGCAAAACGCGACACACGGTAGGATTTCCATCCGACAACAACCAATAGCAACATTGCTATTCTCTTTATTTCACTTTCTATTCCGCCATGATACATCAAGTTGGGATCTAACACAGAAAAGTTTTATGAAAATATCCGGTGTCAATATAATTATAATTTTTTTAATATTATAATTTTGCGACGATGTTTCTTAGTAATAAAAATATTTTCTTCTGCTTCAATGAACGCCAATGACAATGTTTGTTTGACCCCCAATATTAAAACAGAGTTCTCTCGAAAACTAGTTTCCTGCTCAGAATTCAAAATAGATGCTGAAAGGTGGCCGAAATAACATTACACAATGACTAACGTGACACGCGTGTTTACGGTATGACTTTCACCCGTCAACAAGCAATGCTATTCTCTTATGACTTGAACGGTTAGAGAATGTCAATAGAAACACGACACAGAATTGTCCACGTTTGACATCAGTGTGACCTCAAATTACAAAGGAGGTATCTTTTTTATTCGATGACATATATTTCATTTGAAATGCTGCGTGATTTGTGACCTTTGAAAAGATTTAATACGTACTACGGCGAAGGCAACTACCTCAAAGAGATTTACGGGCAATGGTTGCTTTTGTTGGATCACTTGAAATAATAACTGAGATTTATATAAGCTCTATGTCTATGGAAGCAATTGAATTTGGAAGGATTAGAATTGGATCCACTATATTAAAATAAACATATTTTGTATTAACTACTAGCTGTGCCCCGCGGTTTCTCCCGCGTTAATTTCAGAGATTCCGCAGAAATTCCGGGATAAAAAGTAGCCTAAGTTACTCCTTATAACATCAGCTATGGCATCAGCTGCCAGTGAAAGTCCCGTCAAAATTGGTCAAGCCGTTTCAGAGACTAGCTGAAACAAACAGAGAGACAGACAGACCAACAGATAGGCAGAGAAAACTTTTAAAAATTTTTTTTTTGATGTACCTAAGTACCGTATATACTTTCATATGCATTTAGTGAAAAGTTGTTAATTTGAAATTACAAACATACACTTAAATTTTATTTATATATATCTAGATCTAGACAAAATGATTTGGTAATGAATAACTTCGTTTAAAATGCATTATTGAAGCACATTTTGATGGATTTTCGAATGGATTAAAAATATACGCAATATCTTGTAACATAATTATGTCAATCTAGATCAAATATACAAGTACTAATACCTAATAACTCTTAGAAATTTTATAACTTATTGATTAGGTAGCTTTTTTGAGGTTATAATATAAGTTACAATCTGAGCGTTGGGTATTTTTACTGCAAAAAAGCTGAAACAAAATCAAATTCTAGATTACGACTTTAGGTACACAGCCGAGCCGAAGGACTTTTTCTGTCCTTACGAAACCCGTGAGCAAAGAAAACTCACTATAAGTAATCCGTCAAATCAATTTACCAAAACATCAAAAACAAAATAAATGAGCAATTTACTAATAGGTGCCGCAACCGTTTTTACCGTCCTAAAGAAGTTATGTTAAAAAAAAAAACTAAACCAGCAACGAACACTCATTGATATTCCTCAGTCGATAAAGGAAGGTACTAATAAATACCCAAATAAAAATTTACTAACTCACACGTGTCGGCACATTCTAATATCGATAATGGCGTACGAAAAAAGGGCCCACACAATTTTGGAGGAGTGATGAGAAGGGGCTCCAAAGAAGGTCCAAGCTAGACCTCTCGAGGGCCCCTTTTCATGCAGCCATATCATTCCTAGCAGACCCTCCCGTATATCATACAAACCGTAAAGATAATAAAATTTCACGAATCGCCCATGTTCCACCGGCTTTCTTTCATTTCGCGGAAGTTTTATTATCTAGTTGTTGGTATTAAAGCAAATTGGTTCCCGTACTCAATGGGAATATGGACTACTTTTGAAAATCAAAATTCTAATTAGTCCGTCAGTTAGAAAATAAAAAAAACATAGACACGTATTTTTTGCTTTTTCAAATAAATTAAAGTATACAGAGATAAAGCGCATTAAAGTTTAGGGTGAGGGGGTCGTGACGTCACTAACCGCTAAAACCGCCATACAAACTGTCAGAATAGTGACGTCACGCGAAATTTTAACTCAATATATCGCCGTTATTTTTTGACTACGTAAAAAAAGAAAAAATACGTGTCCAATATTTTTTAATAATCTACAAGACGGACTAAAAAATAAAAATTAGTCAACATGCCTATTCTTATGATAATTTCAATTTAGTTCTAGAGTTGGACCAAAAATGGACCAAATGGAGAATGAAAAATAACGGAGTCGTTGGCAAAGCCAGCAACTCTTCAATAAATAATAGTGGACTGTATGCGGACGGCCTGGATGTCTCTTTTACACTCGTCGGATAAATAAAATAATTATCGAAGCTTGTTACCTCGCAATCCCGGGGTAATACTCCTTCCTGGCTTTCCTCCCACGGGCACTGCGAGAGGTCCTTCAGGAACCACGGCACGGTAAATGTCCACAAAAAACACACGCGGAGCAGCTGTATTGTTTAAATATTAAGAAAGGTAATGAAGAAAAATAATATAATAAAATAAAAATCGCTCCTTATCCGGAGGGCGAGGTTCTTCACCAAAACCACAGAACAGAATAAAGAATCAATAATTTTTCACACGCGTTCCAAACAAATAATTTAAACCAATCTTGATAAATAATAAAAAGGCTTTCTTATGTGCCAGTAACTCTGTCCTCTGAGCCGTGGTTCACACATAGAGGAAGGAAAGCGCCGAATTAAGGTACATATTGACCCTCAAAATATACGACGAAACAAACATCGGTTTTATTATAATAGTCAACCGACGAGTGTTTAAAAATAATAAATAAAAACACAAATAAACGTTTACTGGCGCCACCAAGAGTTGACCATTTAACCTTTTATTACGTGAATAAATCTCATTTCTTTAGTGAAAATAAAAACACATCGTTATGATATTTAACATTTTTATAATTACTAATGGCTCCCCGTGGGTAAACTTTGGTTGCAAGTTATGTATTAATACAAAACATTTATCGTATTATACTTGTAACACATAAAAATTTGCGTTCAAATCCCTTTAGCCATTTTTTTCCTTTGAATAGCAAAATTTACAAAAAATTCATTAATAGCAGTCGTTGAAAGCGTCTGTAAAAATATTATTCTATAATAAAGCTATAGAATTTAGACACAATGTTCAATTCACAGAGCAAATAAATTAAGTAGAGAGGACATGTAGGCGGGGCAGGCGCGCCACGGTTGCAAAGGGAGATAGAGCAAATGCTCTAACTTGCCCAAAACTTCTTTTGGTGCCATCCCAATAGGCTAGTTTCCTGGGTAAAAAAATCAAAATTCTATTTAGTCCGTCAGTTAGATAATAAAAAAATAAAAGACACGTATTTTTTGCTTTTTTAAAATAATGGAAATATGCATAGATAAAGCGCATTAAAGTTTAGGGTGGGGGACTCGGGACGTCACAGCTCGCTATAACGTGCGAACAAACTGTAGCGAGGCGTGACGTCATGTGAAATTTTGACTTGATATATCTCCGTTATTTTATGGTTACATAAAAAATAAAAAAATACGTGTGCAATATTTTTTAATAATCTACAAAACGGACTAAAAAAAAAAATTTAGGAAACTAGCCGCACTATATTTACCGCAATATTCCCAAATTTGTAAATTTTGATAACAGTGACTAAGTAAAAACATAACATACATAAAGCTTTTCATACATTTATTTACGTTAATGAATGTTTTAGTGCGTGATGAATAGTTTTGTGTGCGAAAATCACCCGGCGGCACTGGTTTTCATTTGTTTTCATACTAAACTAAGTTGATGTCCCTTCTATCTATTATTTTCTGTTCTGTGGTTCAATTTGTATTTAACTTTTGGAATAACACTGAAAGATATTATAAAAGAATTTAAAATAATGTAGGTATGTATATGCGACCGAAACTGCAGGAGGCACGGGACACCTCCACTACAGTCTGTTATCTATGTTACCTCTATACATATTGTATTCAACGACAAGTTTTGTATAGAAAATTGGATTTAGTTTTTTTTTTGGTTGGCGTGAGTCGACCGCAAAAAGAGAAGCGGACATAGCTTTGATGTACGAAATATGGCATGAAAGAGGCCCTTTGAGTGACGAACACAAAGTGCTATTGTACATTCGGTGACAGAAGTTGCCCGACATAATGTTGAGGAGATTTTCCGTGAAAACATCTTGACGGAAAATTTGTTACTTTACTTAAGAAACAGTTCGTTGCAATCATACTTTTTGATTTAATCATTCGAGTTAACGGTAAACATGGTCGATAGAATGGTGTGATTTTTATCTTAATTTACCTTCAAAATGTTTGTTTTTGGTTTCGAAAACCGTCAATCAATCATTAAGAACTGTGAATAGTTGTAATATGTAGGTATACAGCGTGTTAATGAATTAAGTGAAAAATAAAAAGTAGTTTGCTCAGAATCGACAAGCAAATCGATCGCACTACGTTTTAATATTATAAAATATATTTAAACTTTTTAAAATTCCATTACAGAAGTCATACTTGACATTTAAATTTTATAATAGCAAGAGATCAAGAGACAGTGTTCACTCTTGAGACTGTGACATTGGAATATTCAAACGACGTGACTTCTGGCGAGAAGTTTTTTTTGGGATCCCTTTTTATACTAACGAGGCCGTTGACTTTAAAATTTGTATTGCAATTTGTAAAATTTACTCTGAACAAATGATAATTAGATGTTGTTGATAAAGCTGTTTTTTTTTCCGACTATATACCTATTTTATGTACATACATATAATACATTATTTTTTAATTTATTTGCACCCATAGACGTAGAATTAAATAGTCCTGTGACGCATAATCTTACATTAAGTTCTTTTGGTCATGCAATCCCGAGTTAGGCAAAAGGCCGAAAATACTATCATTACTTATTAACTTTTCTTTAAATTACCGCCATTTATTTTCCTAGACTTAGTGAATAGTCTAGGAAAATAATAGAGTACAATCAAGTGTCAAAGTACCCACGTAATTAACGACATGAGATGAAGAGTAAAATTAGAGGTACAGACGGTATTCAGCGCACGTAGAGTCATGGAATGTCAATTGTGGCGAAAACAGCTTACTCGGTCTCACGCCGCTCACGTACACGATTGATTTAGTGCTACAATTTCAATCGGAAATTTGAATGAAATTAACGTTCTATGTGAAATATACGAGTGTTATACCTTATACAGATAAATCAGCAGAAAAGCTCTCTACAGACCGCATTGTGTTATTCATGATGTTAATAAAATTATGTGGTACCTACGTTTACGCAGTGCCTTGAGACGTATGTATCCCCGGGGAGCGCTCAGTCATCGTTCAAGTGAAGGCTGTAGCATATTTGGAATAAGCATTTGCAAACGGTTTCTGAATTAAATAAAGAAAAACTGTCCAGTATTGTATTAAATTATTTCTTTCGCTAAAATATATCTCGAAATACCTTTTCTTTTACTATAAATTCTTTATCTATACTTACTAGTATTATAATAAGTCTCGATAGAAAAAACTTAAAAAAAAAATCTTTTATTCAACAAACAAGCTTTTATTCAAATGCGCTAAAAAGAATAAACCATGCATTGTCATCCAAACTAAACGTGTATACGAAATTTCAGCTCAATGGGTCGAAGATATCTGCTTCAAAATTGAGTTGCACGGTCCACCCGTACAAACATAGTTACATACATACATTGCAAGTCAAAATAAAAGCTTCTAAAAAGGTAGAGTTGTAGGGGTAATCTTTGGATCTACTAAACTAATTTTGAAAATTATTTTATCAATAGAATGCTACAGTATTCCTGAGTATCATAAGGTATTAAAACACCGCGCAAATTACCGACTACGGTTTATACGGTTTATTTACTTTATATCGCCACTGATGCGCCTACAAATAAATTTTGAAGGTCATTTTACCGCATAAATACTTTTTTTTACTTTGATTTATCAGTGTTTTTTTTTTTTAATTTTTTTACGGAATATTGTTAGTCACATAGTATAAACATGGTTTATCGGGGACCATGATAATTCCCTTCTTACACCCTGTATAAAATATGTTACACAACATGTTATTCACGTACCTAAGTTTAAGATCTCCATAAAAGAATCTCCACAAATCTGCACATACCTACCTACCTTGCCTTTAATTTCCCCACAAACTTATCCAGGAATGCAGTTCATCACATACACCGCAGTCAGCACGCCGCATTGTGCTACGGGTATAAATCCTACTAATTTCAACCAACAAACTCTTGAGAAACCTGAGGGACGGATCAACCGACGATGCTTAGCTAAGTAGAATAGGTAAAGTACCTAGTTTCATGAAATCATATCACACCAAAGCATTAAACTTAGTAATACTACATAATACTCGTATTATATATGCAAAAGTAACTCTGTCTGTGTGTCTATCCGCCTATTACCTTTTCACGCCTTAACTACTTCCCAATCATCATGAAATTTTATTATATCTGTATTCTCGGGTTTTCTTTTTATTTTATATGTAAAACTGTAAATGAGTTAAAATGAATATTGATCATAAGCATTTCTTATGAAAAAGACCAGCCTTTAGTACACAGCCAAAAAGTTTAGGCAATATAGTGTACAATTTTGCTCCAATAAGAGAAAAAATATGTAAGTGAAGATAATTAAACCAACAAAAGCTTAAGTCGTAACTATTGTGTTTTTATATTAACGCAATGTATATTATACCACTATGTAAAATTGTTATATTATAACAAGTTTTAAATCAATTTTTTTTTTTTCATTTAAATATTACAACAATTATTTTTTGTGAGTAATATGTACGATATACCTACATTCCATGGAAAGAGAAGAGAAGATGATAAAACATAACTAAGATATGGCAACATATCCGGGCCTCGAAATTCACAATTTCTCACGGCAAATTCTCATCGCTCCGCCCAAAAAGCTTAAAAGCTCCCACCTTCAACTTCGGCAAGTGTGTCTTTGTAAATGAAAAGCCAGTTTGTTCTACCGTAATGATATTCGCAAAGATTCAAACTTTGATTAAACTTTCCGCCTTGGGAATGCGTTGCACGAGTATTGTACGTCGAGATATGCTTTCCAAATTACAAATAAAATAGGTTACATCGCATATGTGAAGTTATTAATTTGTTTACCTCCAACCAGAAAGAGGGTTTTGTAATTTAATTCTATAATCCTTAGCGGTAATAGCAATGGTTGAAATAAGTTTTAAGTACAAGGCAGAAATGTTGCCCATAAGTATACTATAGAGTTTCTAGCTAAGTCAAATTTATACTCAAAGTATGAGTTATATGTATGGGATATAAATGGCTATGACTGATAATAATTTTCGCAGTGGTTTAAGTACGCAAGAAGAAGTTAAGTGCTGATTTTTTCGGCGTCCTCCAAGAGCTCTGAGAAAGATTGTACAAATAATAGCACAGTGGATTGCAATTTTAAATAGCACAACGCTGTTAAATGCTAATATGGACGCAGATAAGCAATAACATGTTAACCCACAAAATTAAGTCATTGATACAGAACGCTTCATTGAGAGTTATAGGACGGTTTTAATATTTTTTTTTTAACCTTATTACATTGTTTAAATACCAACGAATTGTTGAACATAAAAAATGTTGCCACATAATGGCGCTATAATTTTAAAACACGGTTAACTCAAAATTTTTCCAATGTGGGTTAACACACTATTGCTTATCTATGTCCATATAAAAACAGCAAATGCATTTATTTTATTTTAATGTTTTATCTGTTAAAGTCAACGAGAGAAAAATGATTGCACGAGAAGCCTACATAAATACTATACTTAATTACTGGTGTGTAATTAATACCTTACCTCTCTGGTAAAACAATCTATTAATTTATCATGCAAGTTGCAAAAGTTGGGAACTATACGCGCACAATTTCCTATAATCGAGTTTCACGTAACTTCGTCGAAAGCATCGAAACTTAGAGTAAGTATGTAACGTAAGACATCTTAACTATTATACAACTAAGTACCTACAAAACCTGACAAAATTTAGTACTCTCATAATACTATTAATTTTCAAGTGCGTATATAACAAGTGTTCTATCATTTAAAGATTATGTGCACCCGCGTTAATTTCGGAGTTCCCGCGGCAATTCCGTGATAAAAAGTACCCTATGTCCTTTTCTGTACCCCAAAGTGGCTTGACTTTTTCACACTTTCAACTTCCAAACAGTTATCGTTACATTTCAACCAATTTACACAAAAACTTGACAAATCATACACCTACCTACTTAAACCTTCCTCATGACTCTATATCTGCCTATCGAAAAATCTGGTCAGTAGTTTTTGAGTTTATGGCGAACAAACAGAAAGACCCGCGGCGGCTGCTGCGTTAGCTGCGTTTGTAAATAAGAGTCTCATTACAGATTAAGCTGCTCAGTATAAATGCATTCTATGTTAATTTCTTTTCATAACTTTTGTCAGTAAAATTTAAAATTTCAAGAATCTCATAGCTATACCCAGTTGTGATAAATATATAATATTTACATTAGCATGATAATTACAAAAGGCGTCAATACGCAGGCAAGATTTATTTTCGCTTCGTCTAAATCTTGTTTATCTACGTACAAATAATAAAATATTGCGTATAGTTTTTATTACGGACACGCCAATAAAATATCTGAGAAGCAATACTTCTTAGAGTGCGCAATTCGGTTTATCTTTTTGTTGTATTCAAACTAGCGCTCAGCCCCGCAGCTTGGCTTGCAAGTTTATTGGCAGCTTCAATAACAATTTACTGCAATTTTTCGTAGCAAGATATTATGCAAAGTTATTTTTATTGTACACTTAACTTGAAATCTTTTTAGAATCAGCAATAGTACTTACCCAAAATTGCCCGAAAATTTTCAAGTCTCATACCTACATCATTAAAGTGAACAAACAGGTAACACAAGATTACTATGCCATGCCTTCGGTAATCGTAATTTTGTGCCATTTTGTGGGTTGTACCGATCCAGCAAATTGATAGGAAACCTTTGTTTGTGTTTGTTTCAATAGATATTCTATTTTTTAAATTTCGAAATCCCCGCAGGAACTCCTAGTTTAGTTTTACAAACCCTGTCCTGTCAAACATATAAGAAATCTAATAATACAACGAAAAATCAATTAAAATCAGTCGAGTAATTTTTTAGTTTTTGCGCGACTAACGTTCGGAAATTAATTTTTTCATAATACTAGTAGCTGTACCTGTGGTTTTACTTATTTACTTTAGTTTCGGAATTCCCGCAGGATCGCTATGAAAGCTATAAGTATCTACTAGGTACCTTTAAACGAGAAATTCTTGTACCTTTGTGAAAGTAAACTCTGTCACAGACAGATCTGTTACCGTTTCATGTATTGGGGATGTGGACTACTTTTGAAAATCAAAATTTAGAAAATAAAAAAAACAATAGACCCGTTTTTTTTTTTCTTTTTTAAATAAATTAAAATATACAGAGATAAATCGCATTAAAGTTTAGAGTGAGGGGGTCGCGTGACGTCACTAACCGCTAAAACTGCCATACAAACTGTCAGAATAGTGACGTCACGCGAAATTTTAACTCAATATATCGCCGTTATTTATTGATTACGTAAAAAAATAAATATACGTGTCCACTGTCCAATATGTTTTAATAATCTACAAGACGGACTAAAAAATAAAAATTAGTAAACATGCCCATTATTCAGCTAATCACAATAAAATTAAGCATACACATTGTCAGGGGTACAAAAAAGAACAAAAGGTACTTTTTATTCGGAAATTCCCGCGAGAATTCCGAAGTTAACACGACCGAAGCCGCGGAGTTTATGGTAAGCAAACTTACACAGCTTCTGCCCATAAATAACAATTAAATACAAACTTACAGTTAACTTAAGGTATACCTATAACCCGCGGGATAACACACAGCTATTTCACAACCCGAGTTAGTTCAAAGAAGAACCCACACATGTGACTGCGCCAGGGATCCGTCGGATCCGTGAAATTGGATCTAAAGCCTTCAGACGAATGGAGTCCTCATATTTCTGTTTCAGAGATACAACCCTGCTCCACGGTCGGGCTCGACAGTGAAAATGGTTTGATATCCTCACAGAGTAATGTAATATTAGACACATACGAGTAGATCTAGGTAGTAATGGAATCCTTGCCCGTAAAACAGAGGTTTGTGTAAAAGATATAATATTATACCTACTAGCTGTTTCCTGCGGTTTCACCCACGGTAATTTTGGTGGTTCCGCGGGAATTCCGGATGAAAAGTACCCTATATCTCTGTATCCCTGAAACCGTGTATCTATGCAAAATTTCATGATGATCCATTGAGCTTTTGAGGCGTGAAAGCGTCACAAATAAACAAACAAACTGACTTTCGCATTTATATTATTAGTAAGGATGTGTATCTTAATATTAGTGAAGATTTAGACCGCGTTAATTTCGAAGTTCCCGCGGGAATTCCAAGATGAAAGGGACTCCATGTTCTTATTTGTAGTCCTGACAAAGTTTATGCAAAATTTCGGTGCAGTAGTTCGGAGTAGTTAAGGCGTGAAAGCGTAACAAATAAACAAACCCACTTTCGAATTACAATATCTATACCTATAAGAATAGACGCGTACACTATTGACGTGTTCGCACTTTACAAACACGAGGTTAGCAGAGTCGCCGGCAGCAAGTGGTCTATACTTTAATGTTTTGGAGAAGCGAAGTTTGGAAATTGATACGTTTAGATGTAGTAAATCTATGGAACTATTGAACCGCTTTAAAAAATTATTTCCGTGTTACGAAACTGCAGGGCCATATTCACTATGGCCATAACACGCCGCGTCAAGATAACACGCCACAAAAATTGTCTTTCCTTCGTATTAAAGAATTTTAACACCGAAAAAATAGATTAACAACGTTTCTTAGGGCATACAGAAGAATATAATTGCTAGTATTTTGGCACCTAGAACAATTATTGAGAATTCATTTTTTGGACGCGCGTTTTGGGCAAGACATGTTGTTGGTCATAGTGAATAAGGGCCCAGTACTTATCCCGTGCGACATAGAATATTTTGTAGAGAGCGTCACAAAATTCACAAAAACAAAAAGTTTAAAAAAAAATTGCTAACGATATCAAACAGCAGTAAACTAGATAAAGGTCTGACGGTTTAAGATTAACAGTCACCGGTCGGGACCCCAGTTTATCTCGTTTAGTGGATCATTCCTCTATTTAGGTATTGTTTCGCCGCTAGCTGCACTCTACGCGGTGTTTCCATTGGCCATTTTGATTTCCCTTCAGCAATTTCAGTTTCCTAGTGATTTGGGGGAAGCGTCACTTTCTCTGAAAGTTAGAATAATCCCAACTATTATTATAAACTAGCTGTGCCGTAACTAGTTTCACCCGCGTTAATTTCAGAGATCTTGCGGGAATTCCGCGATAAAAAGTGGCGTAAATTACTCTTTATAACATCAGCTATCTGCCAGTGAAAATCCGGTGAAATCTGCCTAGCCGTTTCAGAGATTACCCGGAACAAACAGACAGAAAGACAGAGAAAAAAAAAATTGATGTAAGTACCGTATATAATTTCGTATGCATTGGAATTACAAACAGACACTTCAATTTTATTTATATATCTATTTATTTATATATATATATATATAAATAAGAATGAGAGTTTGTTTGTCACTTCCTTGCTTTCATTTCCTAGTTACATTCTATATTAGTTCCTATAGATCATCATAAAAAATCTGCTGATCCTCGCGGTTTTAAACGCGTTAACTACGGAGTTCCCGCGGGAATTACCCATATGAAAAATTTCATGATGATCAGCTAAGCCGTTGAGCCATGAAAGTGTAACAAAGAAATAAACTAACAAACAAATAAACTCACATTCACATCAATAGTAAGAATCTCAAGAGCAGCCATTTTGCTCTCTATGTAAGAAAGTAATTTTTGAGAGAAATTTGTGTTATTTCGGGGAACAATCTAACAGTGTCATTGGCGTTTCGCGATAATATAAAAGTTGAATAAGAAGTTATTTTAATTACTAAACGGTGGTTAATTACTAATTGATGTATGAAATGCGGTGCATCGCTATAGACGCCATAATTGAAATCTTTTTCAATTGAAGAAGTTGAAAAAATAACCTTAAACTAAAGAAGGATTTTCCAAAACATAATCTAGTATATTCTATAATCGTCTCAGTCCACGGGTGGTAATAATGACGCCGTAGCAGCTAACCGAAGTGTCTCGATCACAGTTAATTCGTGGATGAATCGCCTCGGATGGGAGCTTCAGCCAGAGAAACCTCCCGACTAGCACGTACGTTGTAACGAAAGGTATTATCCTTGGAGATTGTCACGTTTTTAAGCTGCGATGATATCGCTTCCAAAAACAAAATGTACACTTTATTTTATAACTACCTAGCTGTGCCCTGCGGTTTTACCCGCGTGAGTTTCGGATTTTCCGCAGGAACTATTTTTTTTTTCTGAAACAAAGGTAGCCCTAAGTTACTCCTTATAACACCCTATCTGCCAGTGAAAGTCTCGTTAAAATTGGTCTTGGCGTTACAGAGATTAACAAACAAACAGACAGACAGACAGTGAAAAGTTACAAAAAAACATTTTTTTTTATGTAAGTACCGTAAATATGTACCTACTTTCATATGCATTTAAAGAAAAGTTGTTAATTTGGAATTACAAACAGACACTTCAATTTAATTTATATGTAGGTATATATACCTATATCTATAGACGTATAGATGTATAGACTGGCTGTTCGGTTTCACTCGCCTTGACTTCAGAGTGCTTGTAGGAATTCTGGGATAAAAAAAAAACCTATATCTTAATTTGTACCATCGATGACGTGAATGCAAAATCATCCCTAGGAAGCCACACTATACCTGAGTGGCAAAGGTCGCTAAGAGTTCCCGAGGGAGTAACGATACTCTTTTTATTTTATTTAACTGCGGGGAAACTGGTACCAATCAAATTCGTTCATTTGACGCAACAATATAATATTACTGATTACACAAGAAGCGCAAGTTGCCTTCCCTGTAACTAAAATAAATTTCGGTCGCGCTATAAATAGTCCGTGGTGTATTGTATATCAAAGAGTATGTCGGTATGTATGTGTGTATGAGTCTCAGAATTTTTATTTCATAATTCGCGAAAGGTCCGGACGATGTCCGTAATAAAACGCAAGTGCTAGGGGTCGCGTGCCCTCGTATTTATGTTCCAAGTACGTACGTAGGTACAGACGGCAACGGAAATTGTAAGAGACGAAGAGTTTTTTTAAACTTCAATTAACTTTCGAACTCGAAGCGGCAGATGGATTAAATCACTTTACTTTTTCATATGGCTGATCTTTTAACCGCAGATAGGAAACTTACAACGGGGAAAACATAAAAATCTTTCTTTCTTTCTATGTTTTGAACCGTGTAAAATTTGGAGGTCCCGCGGGAATTCCGGGATAAAAGTACCCTTCTTTTTCTGTGACCTTGATGTATTTCATGATGATTGATTTTTTGCGCTTTCGCGCCTTAACTACTCAGCTAGTCATCATATTTGCCATACACGTTGTCAATGGAAAATAATAATAATAATCCGTCTCGAGTCTCGATCCACATCTCGAGAGACTCTCGCTAGGGCGTTGGCTTTAGGGTAAGATGCAGAAGGAGGTAATTCTCGACACGACACGCTTTGTACGGAGGTTCCTGTCTCTGTGACCTTAACCACCGGTAGTTTGAGCTCTGCTCCGCTGCCGGTAGCACACTAGGTTTAGGTTTTTTTTTATAATATTTATTATTTTGTAAATTTATATTGTAAAAAACCTAAATTTAAGATTAATAAATGAATAATAATAATAATAATCCACATCACAACACACAGATCTACTTGATCCCACACTAAGCTATAAGCTTGTGTCGTGGAAACCAAGCAAACGTGGTATATACTAGATACTATTACAGTTATATATGTATAATATATATGTAATAATATATAATATATATGTAATAATATGTGTAGTATATACCACGTTTGCTTGGTTTCCACGACACAAGCTTATAGCTTATAGTGTGGGATCAAGTAGATCTGTGTGTTGTGAAGTGGATTATTATTTATTATTATTATACTTACTATAGATAAATTTTGTGATGCCAAATAAAACTGGAAAATGGAACCCTGTGTACATCACACAAAGTCCACCTCCACTGGGAATCGAACCCTGAACCCCTTGATTATCGGGTAGACTGCGTCAACCGGGTCGTCAAAGCATATAGAGTACTTTTATCCCGGAATTCTCGCAGGAACTCTTAAACTAAAACGGGTTTTTGGTGGAGAATATAAAGTTGATCAACTTAATAAATGGTTCATTTAAAAAAAAGCTTCACTTATACGTATTGACTGTACTTCAACAAAGAGGCAAATACGTACCAGGCGCCTATAGTCGTTAAGTAGGTATATACAATGCTTGTAGGATTTAGGCGTTATTTTTTCTAGTAAGATTGGTTTGGACTCTTTTGGGGTTCAGAAGGTAAAATATTATTTTTACGACTTAAATAAGACTATTGATAAAGGAAATTACACAAATAACGTCTGTTCTTGGTCTATTGCATTTAGTTTTTTTAATAATATGTATTACCTGTAGAACCACTTAGAGAAAACATGTAGGAATTATTTTGTGAATAAATACTCAAACTGTGGTTATTTCAGTATACTTCATAACAATCATAAAGCCTGACTGAGCAAGTTAAAAAATAGTCAAAAGTGATTAGTCGATTTAGAAGTTTTGTGTGACCAAAACATACCACTGAACCAAAGGCAAGGGTCGATATTTAAATCAAGGATAAAGTCGGTTTTTCACTTTAGTTGAACAAAATAATTAAATATTGCTAAAGCAAGATGGCGATGAAGAGTTGTTAGGGCAACAATAGTAACAATTTATTTATGCACAAGAGCATAATTAAGGTTTTAGTCCACTAAAACTCAGCTGACAAGGTCTATCTATGCATAAAAAGTGGAAAAACTTTTAAGAAATTGTGTCCTATCGTGGTCGTTCAATACTGTGGATGTGTAACTTGAGACAGAGTCATTTTTTTCCATTGTCATATAATAAATACATAATACTTGCTTTTTTGTTGTATAATATCCACTATGTAAAAAATTTAACATACGCCTGACCCTTTATCCGAGGGTGTTCCATAAATCTGCAATGTGACCCGTCTGAAATGCTCATTAGCATTTTTATATTGTGTTGAAAAAAAAAAGAAATTATAAATTACTGTAATAATTATATCATTTACTTACACGTTAAAGTCATTCTTTTGTAACTTTCACCAAGATTCATAGATAGATTTATTATCTTATAGTTTTCATTAAGTAAAAGTTGGTAAAACAAAAGATCACTATACAACAGTCATAGACTACCCCAGGCTCATCATGTTATAATTTCGCTAAAATCTATTTTGTATTTCAGGATGCAATAAATTTTATTTAAGGGTCAAATTGTTTCTAGTTTCGTTTATGATCCCCCATAGCTGGCATTTATCTCCTTTTGTGGTATTTATTTATTCATATTCATAACATAACAGTTCATAGATCAAACCGTTACTTTAATATTACAATTTTCATCGAACTAAACTAGGTACCTATTAAGTACATTATCACATTTGTCATTATACATTGATAATGAGCATGCTGACAAATTTGAATTTTTAGTCCGTCTTGTATGTTAATAAAAAATATTGGACACGTATTTTTCCTTTTTTAACGTAGTAAAAAAATAACGGCAACACATTGAGTTGAAATTCCATGTGACGTCACTCCTAGGTACACTTTATACTTAGTTATCTGTGCCCCGCGGTTTCACCCGCATGAAACGTTTTCGTATGACAACTTTTTTTCCCAACATCCGATTTAAATAAAACAAAGCCTATATTAAGTTTAAGCCACAGCCACAAGTTTAATCTACCTGTGAAAACCGCTTGAAAATCCGTTCAGTAGGTTCGGAATTATCGCGAACAGACAGACAGACAGAAAATAATTTTAAAAACTATTTTTTTGTAGTTGGTTACTCTTCTTTTATCACTCCCTGCCAAAATTTGTCAAAAATATTCAATGTACAGAATCGCGGATTCTACTCTTTTATTATAGTATATAGATAGATAGATAGATAGAATATATAAAGATAGATTTAAGGTATGGTATTAATTAGATTCCTAATTTCGAATATTTTCTTATCACTCTCTCTTTCCCACAAATTTCGTCGCGATTTCTTAGTAAGATGTGATTTAATTAAAAAGCTGTACCTAGGTGTACTTACCTAAGCAAATATTTGCGGCACACTTCGTGTCATCATTGAAACGCAATCACCGAAGTGTCAATCACGACACTGTATCGATATTCTGTCACGTAATTTACTGAATTTCATAAAGAAACAAAATATGACTGAAATAGTAAGTATCGGTGAAGTTATTAAAAAAATTGGTTTTTCTTCCATATGTAGAGATTGAATTAAATTTATAAGATCACCGAATTGTATTTGTGTGCCAAATTCTATCCTAGAAACTTTCTGTTTTTAAAAGAAAATATATTTTTTTCAGCTTGCAACGTTTTCTATCTTCGTGAAGTGACGAAGTAGGTGACGGACCCAGTTAAAGAAAAATCTTTATAGATAACTTACATATAGGACAACAACCCCTTTTAGGACAAGATGGGTTTTTTTAGCATTTCAAATGTAATTATATTACATACTAGCTGTGCCCTGCGATTTCACCCGCGTTTCGAAATTTACGCAGCCGTTTCAGAGATTACCCGGAACAAACAAACTGACAGACAGAGAGACAAAAATTTAAAAAAAATTGATCTACTCTCACATGCATTTCAGACAGAAAGAGTCATTGGGCTCTTTTAAAGCTGCACTTCAAAGGCACTATTTAACTCTAAGTGGCTATCGACAGTAACTATGGTTAATGTATGTAGTGTAAAATATCGTTTTATTTTTATTTTTATATGTGTATTATATCACCTATTGCTACTTGTATGTATGTATGGCATATGTATGTATGTGTATAAAGTTGTATTATATTTAGGATATCTAAGTATTAGCGTTGTATTATCCTTATATAGTATATAGCTAGGTATTACGTTGTGCACCCAGCACCCGCTTCTAGTTTCTATTTACAGCTCTCTATCACCTTAAGGTTGCCTTGAAAAGATTGCCTCTAGCAATAAGGCCGCCTTTTGCTGTGTATTTACTTTTTATCTGTCTTAGTTTTTATTATCTCTTCTGGGGCAATAAAGCATATTTGATTTGATTTGATGCATTTAGTAAATAGCTGTTAATTTGGAATTACAAAACAGATACGTCCATTCTATTTATATGTATAAGTATGGATTTATCAGGGACACGTCGTGACTGGATACTTAATTTAATTGTTTTTTTGCCATTTTTCAATACCAAAGCTCTGGCTTAAAGGGTATTTGAAGTTTTCTTACATAAGATATTACCTTGTGTCTTAAACCACTCAGTGTTATTTCACTCAGTAAGCTCGGAGCGCCCCTGCGGCCAGATTTACATGTACTTTACATATAATTATTTCAACAAATCCGACTCTTGGTTGCAGGTGGCGGTTTTATTCTCCCTTATATTGGGGAGATGCAGGATCGGGGTGGCGCGAGCTTCAAGTGCCTATACTAATTCTATAGAAAGTGCCTTTGTGGTGGATTTTTAATAATAAGAAGCCGGGTCGATGTTGTAAAACGTATTAATGTTAATGCTGAAATTATTTTTTTTTAACTCTTTTGTTCATAATTTCAACAAGAACAAAAATATTTCTTTCATTTTCCTTTATAATTTTTTTGTAACTAGTTTTATAATGTACAAAATATCGTAAAACCGGCCGTGTCTGTGCTTGAAAAAAATAATGGTTTTTTTAGTTAATTTGTTTAATAAATCCGCTATTGACAACATATCCCGAGAATTTTGTTGATCTGGTATAATCCGAATCCAAGTTACAAGGGTTCAAAAAAACGAAAAAAAAAAAAAAATCAATTTTTTTTATTATGTATTTTTTTTATTTTTTTTATTTATTTTTCAAAATTGCAGTAATTTTTCTCCGTATAATAACTCTGAAATGTATTGTTGAACATTATTGTTCAAAAATACTAATTCTTTGCGCGTAGTTAAGAAAACATTAAAACCGTTTCAAAACTTAAAAAAAATCCACCACAATGTGTTACAGCACAACCTCTACCTCTAGATAGAAGGTAAAGCAAGGTAACAATGGAATAACAAAAGCCGCTTTGTGACTAGGCTATTGTGCCTGTGAGGACGTACACCGAACCTGGTACACTCGGCAACCAAAATAGGCTAGTTTCCTAAATAGTTTCTAGTCCGTCTTGTAGATTATTAAAAAAATATTGGACACGTATTTCTTTATTTTTTTGTAAGTGGTCAAAAAATATAGGAGATACATGAAGTCGAAATGTTGCGTGAAGTCACGCCGTGCTTACATTTTGTAGAACCTTATGACGTCACGCGCCCCCACTCCTAAACTTTCGAGGCGCTTCATCTCGTGTTTTTTCATTAATTTTAAAAACCGAAATATAATTAGTGTCCATTATTTCTTTATCATCTAACTGACGGATTAAATAGAATTTTTGATTTTCCTAACTCCGGAAACTAATTTTGTTAGAAATTTCATGCATAATTATCAGTAGGTACAATTACAGCACATTACAAATGCATAATAGTTTTTTACAAGAGAAGATAATATAATAATTAATTAAAAATTCTTAAGGCCCTTACACGGTATACAGGAGAAAATAATTTCGCTATAAAAATTATTAAATAAATAATAAAAAAACATGATATTACCTACTTGGATATTTCATTTCAAAAGAAATCGATCAGAAGTAGCAAGTAATATAAGGTAACCACTATTTTATAGAAAAGTTTCCTTAAAAATAACCAAAAGTGGTCGTTCTAAGTCTTCTTGTTACTGTAACAATGTTTTTGCTCATTTTTTATGTAATAGAAACAAAATTGTGATCTTACTTATTTCGCCGACTGTACAACACCACTCGTTAGCTCCTTGTTTATGCGGATAATTCGTTGCGCAAAAAGAAATGCAGAGACTTTTCTTCTGGAGACACAATAGCAGAAACCTCTTATGATGTGTGTAGGTACTTAGTTACTTTGTTGTTTTAAGTTTTTTTTTTGCCGTAGCTTCCTCACTACCGAAGCTTCCTATGAGTGGAAATTTTTTCACAATCGGTTCAGTAGGTCCAGAGATTACCCCTTACAACGTCACCAACTCACAGTTCACAAACTTTACCTCTTTATAATATTAGTATAGGTTTGGCGTGTGACAGTAAATAGTGACTAAAAACGACGAAATGTTCTGAAGTTGTAATAATAACAGCATCTGCATTCTGCATGTCCTAAAAAACTAATTTTACTTATGGAATCTAAAAATTAAATGAATACTTTTGGTTTTATTTTTCGTTTTATCTATCGACGACACTTTTAATAGGGCATTTGTGTGAAATTGTGAATTCAATACCTATGTACCTGACATTCAAATTTAGAATCACTTTAGATATCTAGCATAATGTAGATTTGTCTTGTAGATTAATAAAAAAATATTTCACACGTATTTTTCCTTTTTTTACGTAATCAAAAAATAACGGCGATACATTCAGTTGAAATCACGTGTAATGTCATGCCTAGGTGCACTTTATACTTAGTTATGACGTCACGAGTCCCCACTCCTAAACTTTGATGCGTTTTACCTAAGTATTTTTTCAATTATTTGAAAAAGCAAAAAATAGGTGTCTATTATTTTTTATTAGGTAATCTACAAGACGGACTAAATATAATTATGATTTTTATTAGAAGTATTAGAAGTAAATGGTACCTATTCTGTAGCCGAGGGGAGCTTTGAAGGACTGATTTAAAAGGCTTTATAAAAATATTATCAAAATTTTAATACGGAAATATAATAGGTTGACTAGGGGCTTATATCGAAACGTAAATTAAAAATAATGACATTCTCTATATAAATAAATTAAAATAATACAATACTATAAACAGTCAGCAATGGTTGGCAACATATACGTTTAAGTCAATCAGTAACTAAGTCGAAATAACAGAGTAGTTTCTCTCTGCCTGAAAACTATTAGGAATTCATTGTAACTGTAACTTCAGTAGGGAGCGCAACCCTCGCTCTGCGCCCGAAGCAACCTCTCGTGAGATTAGTTTATGATTAATCACCGCTCGCCGTCAACAGTTTAACCCGTACGAACGGTTTGCATTGATAACGCTAAACCTTATCGCCGTAAAATTTGTTATTCATATGGATTTTAGCCTGAAATGGGCATTTTAACTAGGTTTTTTTAGCCCGTCTTGTAGATTAATAAAAAATATTGGGAACGTATTTTTTCTTTTTTTATGTAATCAAAAAATAACGGCGACACATTGAGTTGAAATTTCGCGTGATGTCACGAGCCTCTCACCCTAAACTTTATTGCGCTTTATCTCTGTATATTTTTTTTTATTTGAAAAAGCAAAAAATACGTGTCTATTGTTTTTTTATTTTCTAACTGACGGACTAATTAGAATTTTTAATTTTCAAAAGTAGTCCACATCCCCATTGTGAAGTAGAGGAAATAAAGGAATGGCAGTCCATATACCCCAATAGTTTTATGACTTAAAAAGTAGTACTCATTTATCTATCTATACATATAAAATACTTTGTCCTGAATGGCTGATGACGACTGACAGCCTAAACCGCTGATCGTAGAGACCTGAAACTTGGATGGTGTGTTCTTTGTATAACGTAGGCATCCGATAAGAAAGGATTTTTGAAAATTCACCCCCTAAGGGGATGAAAAGGGGTTGCAAAGTTTGTATGGATCAATTCCGCGGGAACTTCGAAATTATCGCGGGTGAAATCGCGCGGGACAGCTAGTGACGTAATAAAATAATAGCCAAGAGCAAAACAGGTTCGCAATAATAGAGTTCCTCAGGGTTCCTTACAAAAACATAATTGTTGTTTATAAAAAACTACTTATTAGTTTTCCAGTATCTATGATGTATACTAACCGTATTAAAACCAAAATTTACCAAATGCTTAACATGCCTTGCGATGCACAGAAAATACTCTAGATAAACTATTTGGTCGGTTGAAAAACTCGTCATCCAGTAAAATAAATAGTGTAGGATACTTTTTATCCCGGTGCAACAAAGAAAATATATGAGGGGAATCCTGAAATACAAGCAAACTGCGGGGCACAGCAAGTAGAAAATATATTTTTATAATACCTATATTATCGGTATCAAGGTCTATCATCATAATTACACTTAATTCAAGTCTCTACGTCCCTTAGCTTTAAGAAAAATGTATGATAGACAGGCAGACGGACAGACTGACATGCGAGTGATATGTTACATGGTTTACGTTTTTCCTTTTTAGCTATAGAACATACAAAAAATTATAGAATGAACAAATATAATATGAAAATGTTGATATTAATAAAACCGAGATTATATCACCAAAACTCTCTTGAAAAAGAAACGTGCTATAATTAAATTTTAAATAAGGTCAACACTGAAAGTGACACTTGAAAATTGATTATAATATTTTCACATAACATTTTCATTTTAATATTATGAATTAAAACTGTGACCTTCCCATGAGTACCGTCATCTTCATCTCGCACTGGACGGTAATTTTTCTTTAGTACCAATTCACCGCGTTTGAAAGTTACTTCGTTTTTCAAACTTTTAAACGCAAGAGCGAGAATTGATTTCCGTTTACATAGGTGTTCAATTTTTGTTCCATAGTAGTTTTAGGCTAGTGAGTATTATTAACTAGCTGTATCTCGCGGTTTCATCGGCGATAATTTCGGAGTTCCCGAGGAAATTCCGAAAGAAAAGGTATCCATGTCCTTCTCTGTATCTACCTCCGAGAACGTGTGTGCAAAATTTCATGGTGATCGATTGAGCCGTTAAAGCGTGAAAGCGTAAGAAACAAACAATCTAGCTCATATTAGAATTTGTAATGGTAAGTAAGGGTTTGTTAATGTTATTATCTTGGACAAAATTCCAATTTCAGATGTCTTATTCTTTTAATGAATGTCGACATTTCCAAGCATATTATTTTTTACATCATAGAGGGCAAGTGGCACACCTGGTGGTAAGTGATTACCGCTGCCGTGGACATCTGCGGCACCAGAAGGCTTGCAGGTGCGTTGCCGACCTGGAATAGGGATGAGAACTTGCTTTCAAGTGAGGCTTCCAGAACACACCGTTAGTTGCTTGGCGACAGATTTTCAACTTTATATTAAGATTACATTGACCTGAAAATAAACAATTCAGAATGGAATAGATATTGCATACGTTGCGACTCTTTGTATTGTGACTGAGTAGTCATAGGTAAGATTAATTAATGAGTTTTTTTGCTAATTTTTTTCTATGTCGCAAGGCATAATTTTAACTACATATAAATATACTGCCATTAAACTCGTGGTAGCTCCGCAGCTTTTACTTTAAGAAGATTGGATTCATTATGAATATATTACTATTATATTTCTTGGAATCTTCGTTAGAAAATACGTAAATTAATCATTCAAAAATTTCGTCTAGACATCTGTTAGTAGCAACCAACTATTGCACTTTAAATTACATATAAATACTTTTAGCTATATAGTTAGTTTTTTCTAATATTATGTTTGTTTCGACTAATATTTTGCCCAGAGCACAATGTTATTAAATAGTGTTTTTTTCCGGATAATTAATGAGTAGGTACCTTTTTTATTTTTATAAACAGGTTTTATAACAGACGACAGCTTGTGCTAGTTTATAGGCACCAACGGAAATTAGTTTCCCCATTATTTCGCCGGTTATTGCGATCATTATATTATACGTACCTTTATTACGGTTTTTAATGGTGCCTCAATAATAGTTAATTTCCTGAACTTTGTTACTAAATTCAAAATTCAAAAGCTATTTATTACTTAGGATTGGTTACAATCACTTGTAATCGTCAGCTGGTTCTTAGCACTATAAATTACCGTCAGTTCGGAATACGTCCTCTGCTGAGAAGAACTGACAACAAACTCAGCAGCGCTGTCTTTTAATGATCATACTTATAAACTAGGAGAACTAAAAATAGTAATTGGATAGAGCAATTCATTCCCAAACGTCTGTATCATTTAAATAGTCTACTACACTATAATATGCTTTATCGCATAATCTGTGTTTAATAAGTGTCTTGAATTTATTAATTGACAAATTAATTACATCGTTTGGGAGTTTGTTGTAAAAGTGTATACATTGTCCTTTAAATGACTTAGAAATTTTATGGAGCCTAGTCATGGGCACAGCGAGTTTATCTTTATTTCTTAAGTTTAGATTATGTAAATCACTGTTTTTCTTAAAGTCGCCTAAATTTTTTTTAACATATTTCTCGTATATGTACTGAGAATGTATAGTCATTATTTTAAACTCGCTGAATTTAGTTCTCAGTGAATCTCGAATAGCTACTATTAATATTACTATAAATTTGCTAATGATATCAAGGACTGCTTCCCATACAAACTTTAATGAGACAATACAACTGCAACAGTAGCTGTTTGTCGTATTTTGTAGCTTTGTGTTTGATTTGTGGGATTAATGTATATTGTGAAAAGAAAATAAACAATATAATGTAACAAGTGATTCTTTTTATTGTCATTACAATGTAATAAAAGCGATTAATAGAATCATAGAATAGAATATAAAAGAAAAACTCAAATTCACACTTATAAAAATTATTAGTTTACATTATTTAAACAAATTTCTTTACCGCACGGTACGGATGGGAGTAAAAATTCATTTTCCGTCACGGCGTCATACGGCTGCTCTACGAAAAAACAAAGCAACTGTAATATTTTTTAATGAGTTTTTTTTTGTAATTTTGCCTATTTTCACGCATAACGGACACAACGGACTCATTTTAATATGGAAAATACCTTGGTTCTAACCGCAAGTGTTCCACGACACTCGACGGCATTTTTATGTTACTTTTACTTCTTTTCCCTCTGAAAATTCTTACACCGCTAGTCATATTCATCTACTAAGTACTTGTTTTTCTACATTCAGCGAATCATATTGATTTTTTGCTATGAAATTGCGAGCAATAGATTATTCATGTCATCGCTGTCCATCAATAAACCTGTTCAAGGTCTATAAGCAATGATTGACAGCACCATGCTCCGCTGAAGCGGTCGGGTGCAAGTTGAGAACATTTGCGTTCTAACTTTTACCCGCCCCCTTAGCTGAAATTTTGACAATCTATGAACTAAGGAACGCGTCGTGTCATGTGATCAGGAAAAATTGTACTTTTAATAAAAACAATTTACTAGTGATATCTTCCTTAATTTTCTACGGCGTCAGTGATCACAGACTGTCAACTTGGCTAAGAAGGCATGTTCAACTGCTTAAACGATTATGATATTATATCTATGTGGTGACCAAAAAGCCGAACAAAAGTAGTTATTGACAGTCAATTAAGTATATACTTTACTTAACTGTATTCAAATAAAAATTGAAGTTAGTAAACCACAAATTTCCTCTTTAAACAACTAGAGGAAGTTGTACCTTGTGATTTATGGAACTTCTTTTTATTATAACTTGGTACACGTTATGTATTATAGACCCTATTTCTTTTTTGTGATTTTATTATCTTGCATCTTGTTTTTGCATCAATCACAAATGTTTTTGGTGGATTAATAATGAAAAATAGGTTTCTTATTTGTATGTTAATTGCTCGTTATAATCGAAACGGTTTCCTTTACTCTACTTTTCAATTTCTTAAAAAAGATTGAGTCAGTTGTTTATATAAAAAGGATATAGGAACTGCCTGTGTCTTGGATACCAAACCAACTGGGTCGTATAATCACACGGACCATTGCGTCGCTACTCTATGATCCGAGAATGACAAACTTTTGATCCTGCAACGTCATCAAATAAAGACTCCGTTGCCAACTCGAATGAAGGAATACAGTTAAAACCAAGCGAGTTTTTTTTTTTTTTTTTCATTTATTTATGACAACAAACGGTTATATACATTGTAATGGAACATCAAAAACAGAAATTTACAATTAACCAAACAGTGTCACTAAAATATGTAAATCTAGAAATCGCATAACTTTGAGCAAGCAAACCTGGCAAGACTCGAAACAATACAATCACAAATTAACAAGACTTATGTCTTACAAAACTACTGACAAGAAAGTGATATTTTAATACAATAGCGAGGGTAGGAACGATCTAGTTACGGTTACAGTTAACAATTTTTCTTTTTAATTCTAGTTTAAATTTATTTAAAGTTGTATTAAATAAGTCAAGGTCTACAAATTCAGCGTTGTAGGTGTTGGTGGAGTTCCCGATTATAGCCCAAAATTCTCTCAAAATCTAATCAAATCTGGACAAGGAGTAAATGTACGAGATTACCGATAACTGTCGTCACTTTTTGGTCGAATAAAATCTCATATAGAATAAATATAGCCTATCCTAGACTGGTGTCCGATTTTCGAGCTGAACTCTTTTAGCAGCGATTGTGTTAGTGACTTTTAAATGAGATATTTATCTTAATTACATCGTTAAAACTAAATCCTATCTCTTTAGAAAGAAATAAATACTCACCCCAAAGGTGCAACAAAATAAATTCCAGACTACGCAAAATAAACCAGAAATTCCTTGGGAAATTTAGTGTTGCTGAATTATTTAAGAACCAGACCCGTGTCTTAGGTGAATAAAGTGTTTTTATAGCGGTGATACTGCTCGATTTCAGGCCCATTTGCTGTATATAGATATTTATATAAATAACGTAGAGCTTTTCCTTTTTCGAAAGGATGAAATTGTGTCAAATCACATAAAGATACGTAAAGGGATATTCAAAATAAAGATTTATTTAAGAGGAGTGCCATCTTTATTGCAATTGCTGTCAGCTATCCTTTTATTGCCCTGAAGCGATTGTGGGGCGTGCGAGCCGACCTGTGAATTGTGATACATTACTCGTATCGCGTGTAACAAGAAGACAGTTTCTAAATTAGATCACCGACACGAACGTTGTTGGAGGTGTAAATGGAAAATAATAATCACACTTTTGCGAGTGGTTCGGCCTCAGAAATGTGAATGGGAAAATGGCTGGTTGAAATAAAAATCGGAGCAATTTATCCAACAAAAATCGGTCCAGCCGTCTCCGAGTAATCGCGTCACAAAGATACAAAAAAGAAACATTCAGTGGAATTGAGAACCTCCTCCTTTTTTGGAAGTCGGTTTAAAACTTTTACTAACAAGAATGGGCTGGATGAAAAAAGTTTAGTTTATAGTCCGTTTGTGAATTAATAAAAAATATAGGACACGTATTTTTCCTTTTTTTACGTAATTAAAGATGACGGCGATACATTGAGTTAGAATTTTTGTGTACCTAACGTCACGCAGGTACACTTCAGGTACATAGTCACGAGCCCCTACTCCTAAAATTTAATGCGCTTCATCTAAGTATTTTTTCAACAACTTGAAAAGCCACAAATACGTATCTATTATTTCAGAGTTCCCGCGAGAATCACAGGATAAGAAGTACTCTAGTCACTCAGGATCACAGTGGCTTCCTATAAGCCAAAAGATTTTCAAAATCGGTTGCAGATCCAGAGATCACAAACTCACTAACTCAACTTTACCTCTTTATAATATTAGTATAAATTACTTATTTATTTAGTTAGAATTGATTTGATGAACCTCTGCATATCAAAGCTAAAACTATGAAAGCAGCCAGAAAATATTTCATTTACAACGTATTTCACGGAGGTTTTGCACATAAATCGAGCATACCTAACGAGTTAAAGGAGTGAAGAGGAACTCAAGAAAACAGACAACCGTGTACTGAAGGCAATGGGAACGCCCGGGGATATACTCCAAGTAGCGCATTCCAAAACTATAGTGAAATTTGAAATTGCAGCGATCTGTATCGTACCATATTTTCAACTCGCGAAACCATTACACAGTACAGAAATTCACAGTTTTATGGAGCACATTTTTTTAAATTAAAGTACTGGCTGTTCTACCTACTACCACTACCCGTGTTAATTTCGGTGTTCCCGCGGGAATTCCGCAATAAAAAGTCCTGTATTATATCCTTCTCTGTATCCCTGATAATGTTTGCAAAATTTCATGATGATCGGTCGAATAGTTAAAACGTGAAAACACAATAAGCAAACAAACTCACATTCACATTTATAATAGTAAGGATTTATTAGCACACTATCAATATAATGCATAGTAATTTTGTTATATTAACGTTATTTAAGGTGTCGGTGATATCTCCTACTTTTATGCCAATTGATACTGGTATGCATATATATCATTGGAACTACTTCAATATGTAAAATATACAAAAAAATGCATGAGTGTAGTATAACACTTGGTTAGAACGAAGTTTTTTCCTTATCTGACTCCGTCATGTCCGTTATGAATGAAAAAAGGCAAAAATACAAAAAAACAGTTACTTTGTTTTTCCGTAGAGTAGCCGTATGACGCCGTGACGGAAAATTAATTTCTCCTCCGATCCGTACCATAGATCTTCGTGACAAATGAAACTTCATATAGCTCTTTTTCTTATGTTAATAGAAGTAATTAGTTACTTATTGATGATAACGCATCCCTTTTTCCTTACTATTAATACCTTAGAAATCGTTTCTGAGCATAGATCGGTTTCGTTTTTTTTACTCTTAAAAAAACCAATTCTTTGGATTATTTGGATTTTACAAAATTTCTGTTAAAAAAAACTATAAGTGTTAAGTCAATATTCATAAATTTCTTAAATTCTAACTTTCTACGTTGATTTTAAACATTTTTAGAAAAAATTACTATCAACAACAAATTAACGTAGTTTGCATTGATTATTCACTTACTAGAAAATATCCAACCAACGCGCGACGCAACTTAATCCACAGTGATAGAGTTAAACCAATAAGTAGTACAGATAGACAAAAACAAACATTATAATATGCAAAAATTATATATTGCATACAATTCTGAGCTCAACAATGATTTCAAAAGACGCAACCTAGATATGTTTAAATCAAGATTTAAGACAGACACTGTGACAAGTGCAAACATACTCTGTGATATTACGTTTCCTTTCTTGGTGAGCTTTACATGGCTTCCGTGAGTGAAATAAAACCGTTGAGCATCTATATTTGACGTAATATGAGTTATGACAAATTGACAAGTAAGTGTTCCGTTCTACGAATAATAAAAAATCGTGCATTTTACCAACAGCAACACTAATGGGCATGACGAGTAAATTTAAATTGTTAATCCGTCTTGCAGATTAATAAAAAAAAATTAGACACGTTTTTGTTTTTTCTTTTCTGTTTACGTTATAAAAAATTACGGCTATAAAGTCGAAATTCCGTGTGACGTCTAGCCTATGTTTTTATACTTAGTTAATATGACGTCGCGACCTTCAAAATTCTAAATCTAAGTATTTTTTCAATAATCCGAAACAGCAAAAAATATGTATCTATTATTTTATTACCAACCGATGGACTTAATATAGAGTTTTGATTTTTATACCTTGTCATAACGCCCATGCCTGACTAAAAAAAAACCTCTCAAAACATACAGTGATACATCAAAAATACGTGTGTGTACACTTTACCAGCCGAATTGAAAATAGAGTAGGCATATTTGAGACAGTTTCAAATCTATTACTAACATAATATACTGTCATTAACTTTAACTACGTTTCCTTTCTCTTTGGTACTAAATCTCGGCTAGGTATAAACTTGGTCAAAATTAATTACTACATAAAAAACTAATGAAGAAATAATCTTTCGAAAATATCAAGGAGTGAGTTTTAGTTATAATATTTAATTCCTTTGGATAGTAAACTTTTAATTTGGACATTACTCAATTTAGAAGACAAAGATTCGAAAAGTTATTTAAATTTCAGAACCTGATACATTAAATACCAGAACTACTTAATGTATCCTGATACATTAATACTTAATGTATCAGGATACATTAAGTAAGCAATAGGGATATTGACGACTTTTCAAAATCAAAATTCTAATTAGTCCCTCAGTTAGAAAATAAAAAAGCAATAGACGCGTATTTGTTGCTTTTCAAATGAATATACACACATCAAAAGTGTCTAGGGATCAACATATATTTTTGCAATAACTTTTCTCCTGATTGATATTAATTAAAATTTTCTTTAAGGATTCATCAAATAAAGTGTTTTCGTTTGTCACAGTAACGATAAACCAAGACACCTTTGCATTAATAAAGAAATTTGCCATTTTCCTAATAAAGGGATTTTTGACATTTGAACCACTAACATTAAAGTTCGACAAAAAGACTGAAATAACAGTTTTCTTTAAAATTTTACTGGGTAACTTAAACAATTAATAATCCGTGTTTTTACCGCGAACACTAACAACACAAGAACATCGGTTTGGCATACTCAAAATGAGTTCATCCAAATCAGGCTGTGGAATGGCCGCCCATGTTCGTTGCAACAACAAAAAAGGTCTTCTTGCGACTGGATACCCTCCATATTCGGCAGAGCTCTTCTCTGTAGCATATCCCATGCATTCTCAATCGGGTTCAAGTCTGGCGACTGAGCAGGCCAGGGCAGGACATTGATGTTAGCTGCGGCGAGAGTCTGTCTTACAACTCTTGCGGTGTGCGGTCGTGCATTATCATGCATTAACTGAAATAAGGGACCGATTTGCACTTGTAGAGGAACGATGAGGTCTGATACAATCGTCTCAGCATAAATTTGAGCGTTGAGGTTGCCTCTGATCCAAATCAACTCAGTTCTTCCGCCGATCCAAATACCCGCCCATACCATGATGGTTCCACCACTATAAGGATGGACTTCCTGGCAGGATTTTAATCGCTGTTGGCGTCCAAGGGTTTTCCAGTGTCGTATACGTCTTGTATCCGGTCTCATACCAAAACGAGACTCATCAGAAAGGCACACGAAACACATCTCAATCTCAAGAAATCCGCATAAAAATGCTTGATCCCTAGACACTTTTGATGTGTGTAGAATAAAGAGATAAAGTGCATTAAAGTTTAGGGTGGGTGGTGGCGCCAGTAAACATTTATTTGTGTTTTTATTTATTATTTTTAAACACTCGTCGGTTGACTATTATAATAAAACCGATGTTTGTTTCGTCGTATATTTCGAGGGTCAATATGTACCTTAATTCGGCGCTTTCCTTCCTCTATGTGTGAACCACGGCTCAGAGCACAGAGTCACTGGCACATAAGAAAGCCTTTTTATTTTTGTCAAGATTGGTTTAAATTAGTTGTTTGGAACGCGTGTGAAAAATTATTGATTCTGGATTCTGTTCGGTGGTTTTGGTGAAGAACCTCGCACTCCGGATAAGGAGCGATTTTTATTTTACTATGTTATTTTCTTTCATCATCTTTCTGAATATTTAAATAACGCAACAGCTGCTCCGCGTGTGTTTTTTGTGGACATTTACCGTGCCGTGGTTCCTGAAGGACCTCTCGCAGTGTCCGTGGGAGGGAAGCCAGGAAGGAGTATTATCCCGGGATTGCGAGGTAACAAGCTTCGATAATTATTTTATTTAACCGACGAGTGTAAAAGAGACATCCAGGCCGTCCGCATACAGTCCACTATTATTTATCGAAGAGTTGCTGGCGTTGCCAACGACTCCGTTATTTTTCACTCTCCATTTGGTCCATTTTTGGTCCAGTGGAGGCTGGTGACGTCACTAACCGCTATAAGCCGCCATACAAACTGTCCAGTTAGTGACGTCACACCAAATTTCAACTCAATGTAGATCCGTAATTTTTTAATTAAGTAAAAAAAGAAAAAAATACTTGTCCAATATTTTTTAATTAATCTACAAGACGGACTAAAAAAACTTAGTCAACATGCTTATTCAAATAAAAGAAAATTGTCCGAATCACATTTGAATTGATTGTCCTTTATGAAATCGAATAACACATCTTTAAGTAGACGCATCACAACTATAGTCTGTATAAGACATGGACTCGTCGAAAATTTGGGTTCGCAAAAGAAATGAGGACGCGGCGGCAAACACAAAAGGGTTTGGCGGCGTAATGATAGCGATCGAGCCGGGTCAATTGAGTTAGTGCTGCTTCGAGGACATTTTATATCTTATATCTATCTACTGGGTATATCATATATGATATACGAATACATTCTGAATATTCCGCACCGGCACAGGATCGTTTTATATCAAAGATTTCGCGAAATATCAAATGAGAATTGTAATAAGACGACTGTGGAATCGTGTGGAGCTGATTTAGTTAACAAGTACGTAAACTAGGATAATAAAACTGTAATGACAATCTATTTCTCGAATAATATTGTAATATTAATTAGCTCAGTATCGGAGCAAATTGAGCTGCCATGCAACAGTAAGAAAATATATTATTACTATAACTGTCCCCCGCGGTTTCACTCGCGGTAATTTCGGAGTTTCCGCAGGAATTCCGGGATAAAAAGTACCTTATTTATTAACCTGATGTATAAGCTATATTATTGGAAAGTTTAATTTAAATCCATCCAGTAGTTTTTGCGTGAAAGAGTAACAAACATCCATCCATCCATACATACTTACAAACTTTCGCGTTTATAATATTAATAGGATACAAATGAGTTTTATTAGTAGGTAATACTTAAATTTTCTTAGAAGGGGAAGTAGTATAATAGATTGACTTACAAAGTTGATGATTATTATAATAGAACTGACTTGTAAGACTTTAAGTAACGTCCAGAGGACAACATTTGATACATAAAGATCAATCAAATAAACAATCAAGTTAAATTAATGCTAAAATGCTAATCTAAGGAAATTCTCAGTAGAGTTTAGAAACACTTTACAGTATTAGCCAAAAACTGATACTTGGCAAATCATTGCGACAAACAAATTCAATAAAGAAAAAGAAGAACCGTTAAAGAGTCAAATAAGCTTTTTTGTAGTTTTGCTTGCACAAAGTATCATATGGCCAGTCCCAGTTTCCCAGTGAAGGAAAAAATACGATGAACACACACCACTGCACTTTAAATAAAACACTAGGTACTTACTTACACGTATAATGAGAAACCACATAAGACCAAAATTATAATAACTCCACAGTACTTAATAAGTTCGTTGACACCTAATGAAAGCTTGAAAATTAACAGCTCAACGCCATCTAGTGGCTGATAGTGTAACTAAATAAAAATACTTAATTCTACTGGACATTCCGCCCACCAAAGACTCTGTCTTTCACTTACTCCGCCCACCGTGTCGGACTATTCTTCACTCGACATTGATTTGCCTTTCGGCAAAAAGATTAATTTAGACAAGGGTCTTTTGAGCACGGAACCTCCCTTACATACTATCGTTACAACTCTAACTAAATCATCACGGCCAGGATGTATATTTAAAACCCTTCCTCAAATCTTCCTCGGGCAAATCTTCCTCTTTGATAATCACCACGTCATCCACTTTCGGTGATTCGACCTTCGTATGCCACTTATATCTCTGTTGCATCGTATGCAAATATTCAAGGTGCCAACGTTTCCAGAATTGTGCTGTCATCCTCTGAATTAATTGCCATCTAGTAAGCAAATTTATGTTGCTACTTTGGGTGAAATCATTGTCTGGCACGCTTACAAGAGGCTCTCCCACTAGAAAATGACCTGGTGTTAGCGGTGTCAAAGCATCTGTACTGTCTTCACTCTGTTGACACAGTGGTCGACTGTTTAAACACGCTTCGATTTGTGCCATTAAAGTTATCATTTCTTCGAATGTTAGTGTTGTCGAACCTATTGCTCTATGTAAATGCATCTTGGCTGATCGAATGCCGGCCTCCCACAGCCCTCCAAAATTTGGTGCCCTAGGCGGTATAAAATGCCACGTAGTGCCATCTGTGGCTAAGAGTTCGGCTATTTCACTGGCTAAATTGGATTTACCCTGCTCAAACATGAGTTTCAGCTCTCTTGCGGCCCCGACGAAATTTGTCCCATTGTCACTCCACAGATTAGTGCAACGTCCTCTTCGAGCAACAAATCTTCTAAAAGCTGCCAAGAAAGCTTGTGACGTTAAATCTGATACGACCTCCAAATGTATTGCTTTGGTGCACATACAGATAAACAGACATATATATCCCTTGGAAGATTTATAGCCCCTGCCCTTGGACATTCTGATCATTATAGGGCCAGCGTAATCAACTCCACTATTCTCGAACGGTTTTTGTGGCGTGACCCGCACGCCAGGCAACTGCCCCATCATTTGCTGTTGGGGTTTTGCCTGAAATCTCAGACATGTCACGCATTCTTTGACACAATTATTCACTGCGAGTTGTAGCCCAATTATCCAATATCTCGTGTATAAATAAGACATCATTAATCTCTGTCCTCCATGCAACGTCCGTTCATGTGCTTCCTTCACCAACAGCTTGGTAAGGTGATCCTTTCCAGGTATAATGATAGGATGTTTAGCTTCATATGAGAGACTTGATGACTGTAGTCTTCCTCCTACTCTTAAAATTCCCTTTTTATCAAAAATTGGGTTTAATGTTCGGAGTTTGCTTCTCTTTTTAACTTTCTTTTCTTCTTTTAAATCTTTCATTTCTTCACCAAATGCCAATCCTTGATAATAGCTAATGCATCTCTCTAAAATGGTTTCTAATTCTTCTGTAGTTAAGTATTTACCTTCTAATTTGTTTGTTTGCATTGTTCCAAATCTTCTGCAGTATGCCAAAACTCTCTTCATTTTTGTTAAATTTGAAAATCTCTCCCAGATAGGGATCTCTTCTACTTCAATGTGTAATGATCGCACCTCTAGTTTTCTTGCTTCTAATTTTGTTGCTGGTATCTCCTTTGGTTTGTAATCAATTTCCTTCTCTTTCAGCCATTTTGGTCCGCACCACCATATATCCTTTGATCTTAGTTCACTCGCGCTTATGCCTCGCGATGCAGGATCTGCAGGATTGTCGCCTGACTTAACGTGCCTCCATTTATCGTTATCAATCAACTGAATGATCTCTGACACTCTGTTTCCGACAAATGTCTGCCATTTACTGGGTTGACCTTGGAGCCATGATAAAACCACCATCGAGTCTGTCCACGCAAACACATTCTCCTTCGGTACGTTAAGCAGCTGTCCAATGTCGTGCAACAATCTAGCTAGCAAGACCGCACCGCATAGCTCCAATCTCGGAATAGAAATTTGTTTTAATGGTGCCACCTTGGTTTTCGAAGCTATTAGGTTGACTTCGATATCATCCACAACTGTAACAACTCTGATGTATACTACCGCTGAGTATGCGAATGACGAAGCGTCTGAAAAGCCATGAATTTGAACAACTTTGTTTTCTGAGCTTAAGTTTATCCATCGGGGTATCTTAATGTCTCTTAGGCTGGTCAACTCTCTTCTATATTCAGTCCATTCAGTAATATATTCCGTGGGCAGTTCGTCATCACATCCCTTGTTGCAAAGCCAGAGTTTTTGTATAAAGATCTTAGCGCAAATTATTACGGGTGCAAGCCAACCAAACGGATCAAAAAGCCGCGCTATATCCGACAAAATTGATCTTTTCGTCACAGGATAACTCATATCAGGCAAGTGGACTGTAATACAAAAGTTGTCATCCTGTCTATCCCAGGTTAATCCCAAAATCTTTATAATGGGATCCAGCTTAATCTCCAGTTTGTCCTCGCTCAGTTCTCCCACACCCTTTATACTCTGCAACAATTTGTCTGAGTTACTGGACCATTTCTGCATAATAAAGCCTCCCGATTTTAATAAGCCCTTTACTTCATTGCACATGACTAGTGCCTGCTCTACATTCTCCGCCCCACTCATGAGATCATCCATGTAGAATGAATTCTTTACAATGGCTGCTGCAGGTGGGTATATATGACTCTCATCTTCAGCTAGCTGCATAAGTGTACGTACAGCTAAATATGGTGCAGCTGCTGTGCCGAAAGTCACTGTCACTAATTTGTAAACCTTGAGCTCGTCTTCAGGATCATTTCGCCATAATATGCTCTGTAAGCTGGAGTGTTTGTGAATCACTCGAACTTGACGATACATTTTGACAATATCACCGACAAAACATATTTTATACGATCTCCACTTGATAATGAGACTTCGTAAATCTGGCTGCAAAGTGGGACCAACCAGCATGCTATCATTTAGAGAGAAACCCTTAGATCCCTTTGCCGATGCGTCAAAGACAACCCGTACCTTTGTGGTGTCTTTGTCCTCTCGGACTACAGCATGATGAGGCAAGTATATTGCATTCTCATCCTCTTCTGCCTCAACCATGTGACCTAGATTCAAATACTCTTCGATGACCTTCCGGTACTCTATCTTTAGGTTTTCGTTTCTCCGAAATCTTTTCTCTAATTGTTTGAATCTAATAGTTGCCTGTTCCTTTGTATTTCCACATGCCTTAACTGTGTTTTCTATGGTGTCCCTCAACGGTAAATTGACAATGTATCTTCCGGTTTCGTCTCTTGTTGTAGTAGTTTTATAAAACTGTTCACATCGTTCTTCATCTTTGGTTAGTACCCTTTTATCCGTTAGTCCATCTGACTCCAACTCCCAAAATCTCTTTAATAAATCGTTTTCTAGTACGTTTACATGCATACTCAGTATCTTATTTTGTCTAGCTTGTTTTTGGTCGGTCATTTCTCCTGATAGAATCCAGCCTAAACGGGTGAATTGTGCTACTATACCGTCTGATCCTCTTATCAGTCCATTGTCTATTATCTTGCTATAAACATCTGCTCCCAGCAGTATGTCAATTTTGCCCGACCTTTTGTAGCATGCATCCGCGAGTGGCAGTTTCTGAATTTCAGGCCAGTAGTGCTCCATTATCACACGTGAAGGTGAAATAGTTGTTAATGACCGAAGCACGTAAGCGTTGACGTGTAGGTTGAAGGATGTTTCATATCTCGATTGCAACTGAAAGTTCACCGTATTGTTTACTGACAGCTCGTTAGTCCCTTCACCCAATCCTGATACCACGCCGTTGATTCTGGTTCTCTTTAAACCTAAAGTTTGAACCACCCTTTCTGAGACGAACGAGGCCTGTGATCCCTGGTCAATTAATGCACGGAAGACGTGTTTTTTTCCTGTTTCTGAAATGACGTCTACCAATGCTGTAGCTAACAAAACGTTTTGACCAGGGTGTTCTTGTTTAGAGAAGTGTGTCGTTACTTTGTGCGCCTTCTCTTCTTGGTCTTTGTTTTCTTCTGCTGTAGTTGGTTTCTCAAAGTGTATCCTTTTTTCAGGATGTAAAAGCGAGTGGTGTCTTTTATGGCATATCCTACAAGCTGTTGATTGTTTGCATCGCATGACTGTATGATTAGGAATGAGACAATTGAAGCACAACCCACTCTTCTGTACGAACTCGTAGCGTTTATCAACGGGCTGCTTCGTAAATTCCTTGCAGGTGAAGATATGATGATTCTCTTTACAGAATGCGCAGGTTGTTTCTATTGCGGCGTGGAATGTCTTAGATTTATTTGTTTTAGAACCTTTGTTTGCACTCTCCACCATCTCCAACGTTCGAAATCTCATTTCTAAAAATTGCGTCAATTTGCTGAGCTTAGGCAGTTCATCTGAATTTTCGTTGCTGATAGTTTCTTCCCATTGCTTGTGACTATCTGCATCTAGTTTTGAGACGAGGATGTACATAACAATCGCATCCCAATGCTCTGTTGGCAAACCTATGTTTTTGAGGGCATTGATACATTCCACTGACGTGTCTAATAACTGTTTGATTGCGGAGGAGGACTCGGCTGTCACGTTTCTTTGACCAAAAAATCTCTTAAATATGCAATTAGCGATGTATCTCTTGTTGTCATAACGCTTGTTCAAGATAGACCAGGCTTCTGAGTAATTATCACCTGTGATGGCTACTTGTTTGAGTAGAGCATCTGCTTCTCCCGCCAAACTACTCTTGAGATAGTGCAGTTTTTGAACATCCTCTAAACCCTCATTTTTATGTATTAATGAAGAAAACAAATCATGGAATGACTGCCATTCTGTGTAATTTCCAGAAAACGTTGGTATAGTAATCCTTGGTAACTTGACTTCACTGCTCCTAGTCACATTAACTACGCCTTCTTGAGTCGCATTAGATGCTGAACTTGCTGATCCAAATTTTTTCAGAGCTGTTTTTAATTCGCTTTTGTATGCATAGTATAGTTCTTCAACATTTTCGTATGTATCCTGCGTGAAGTATGATAACGATTGCCTATTCGATTTCTGGACCTTGGTTATTATTTGGTCATGTGTAGCAATGAAACTCTTCCAATATGTTTCTAAAGTTTCGAGTCGCGCCTCTGTATATATGACCGTAACCCTTTCCTTTGGTGATTTCTTAAAGTTTGCTTGAGCCTTTTGAATTTTCTCTTCAGTCTCATTTTGAATAGCTATCAGTTGTTGCACTGCCTCCATTATTAACTTGTTGAATATATGCGCAACAAATTCCTTTGACAATTATTTTTTTTCGCCGTAATTGTCTAAGTCCCAAATGACAGTAAATTTTCTATGTCACTGAACACAACACTTGTAAATTTCAAAGTCTTTTTTATGTTAAATTTGCTAAGTCCTAAAAGATTGCAAATTTTCTAAGTTAATGAACATTGAACACAATATTTTTCTATGTTTAAAATCGACGAAATTTTTCTAAGTCCAAACTGAAGCTGATTTTTTCTAAGTCTTTTGCAACACAAATTTTTCTAAGTTCAAATTTTATTCAATTTTTTCTAAGTCTTTACGTTAACACTTTAAAATTTCACAAGTCCTGTTTTTACTCACGATTTCACAAGTCCAATAATCCGTCTC
Source organism: Zygaena filipendulae (assembly GCA_907165275.2). Classification (NCBI taxonomy): domain Eukaryota; kingdom Metazoa; phylum Arthropoda; class Insecta; order Lepidoptera; family Zygaenidae; genus Zygaena; species Zygaena filipendulae. The sequence continues at coordinate 460,845 of OU015657.1, forward strand.
GAAGATCCACTTTTATGAACACACACCACTGCACTTTAAATAAAACACTAGGTACTTACTTACACGTATAATGAGAAACCACATAAGACCAAAATTATAATAACTCCACAGTACTTAATAAGTTCGTTGACACCTAATGAAAGCTTGAAAATTAACAGCTCAACGCCATCTAGTGGCTGATAGTGTAACTAAATAAAAATACTTAATTCTACTGGACATACGAAGACCGTTATATAACCTAAAGCAATTAGGGAATGCGTAAGTCCGACTCGAAATTGGCTGGATGAGTTATGTTAATACATTTTAACCACCCAGACTTATGGTAAGACACTAATGACCATCATAATATTCTTTATAAATAAAAATGAATGTTTGTACGTCTGTCCTCTATGCGTTTCGAAACCATTGGTCCGATTGTGATGAAACTTTGGCGGGTTGTTCTGCCTGCGTCCGCATAGGTTCCTGATCCCAAAACTCACGCGGGTGAAGCCGCGGGGCACAGCTAGTATACAATAAATATCAAACGATGCGGGTGCGGTGATCGAACTCGTGATAACTGGCGCAATCTCTGATTCTTCTTCTTATTCTTTTTTAGTTAAGACATAACTTCTATTTCTATTCCGACGAAACGCCAATGACAATGTTATATGAATATTGTGCAGTTCTTAAAGCCAAACCTGAATTCGGTTTCAAGAACTCCCGCGGCACAGAGGGCTGGTTATATGAAATGTTTTTAGTGGACTGTATGTTTGAAGTATGTCAGATTCCTGCCCAGCACACTGTAGGTAAAGCTCTCCACTAACCTTTGCATCCACCACCACCTGGACAGCAGATCAGCCGACGGACGACGCAACGACGGATGATGGCGGGGCTCGTGCACTTGGACAAGTCTCAGACTCTAATTAAATAGTTTATTGAAGAGTTAACACCAATCACTGAACTCCAGACACCAGTGAGAACGTCTCACGTCGAAGAACAGGTACAAGGGTCACGGACGCTTATGAAGTTGCAACAATATCGGAGCACGGCTCACATGTGCATTAGTCGCGGGCCCAAGGCGTAACTAACTCGCCTCGAACGATGCGCGCCGATAATTGTCGTGCCATTTCAAATGAGGGTAGACACAACAATTAGTGGAGCTCTGTTTTTATTTCTACCTACCAATAGAAAAGGCAAGAATCCAACAAATATAAAATACGGTTCTCTCCCGAAAACCAGTTTCTTTCTTGGAAAACAAAATGGCTGCTGAATGGCGATTGAAGTATCGAATAACACTATGATCTTCACCCGGGAACAGCCGCTCACTAACCACTATACCAAAGCTGCTATGAAGCGTCAATTATCTTGTATACTTAGTTAGTCTTTGTATCTAAAACTAGCTGAACCCTGCGGTTTCACCCGCGGTAATCTCGGAGTTCCCGCTGGAATTCCGGGATAAAAAGTACCCTATGTCACTCAGGATCACATTAGCTTTCTATCTATAATAAGTGGATCCATAGATAACAACCTCACAATCTCCAAAGTTCCCGCGGGAATTTCAGGATAAAAATATCCTATGTCACTCAGGATTACTGTAGCTTCCTATAAGTGAAAGAATTTTCAAAATCGATGGTGTTTGGGATAGAAGAAGGCTGATTCAGGACAGTTACATACACTAGTAATGTTTTTCGATAGCTCCTGAGCCTAAGTCTAAAATAAAGAGTAATGAAGGATAAATGCGATCCGCCGCTTGATAAATGGATAGAGGAATTCACTCACCTTAAACGCTCCCACAACCAGCTCCGAAGGTGAAGACCAGTGGCACCGTGCACGGCACAGATGCAGGGCAACGATGATGGTGAAAGTCCAGAATCAAGTCCAAATGGCGGTTGGTCACTAGACACTAACCCAGCTGGGGATATACACGCACGGCGAGAAATATCACAGCTATTTGAGGCAGATTTGGCAGTTACATACGATGCAATACCAACGACCTCTTCCTCATAAGATAGTAGGTCCGCAACTGACGTGTGCCCTTCGCCTCGGCGGACAGGTCACACATATCAGAAACTAGGAGGTAGTTGCAAAAAAAATGAGTGAATTTTATTTCTACCCACGTATACAACGGCAAGATCGCACAGATGGAGTAGATCCACAGATAGCTGTTCTCCCGTGGATTTACCCGCGGGAAATTCGGAGTTCCCGCGGGAATTCCGGAATAAAAACTACCCTATGACACTCAGAATCACTGTAACTTCCTATAAGTGAAAGAATTTCCAAAATCGGTTCAGTAGATCCAGAGATTACCCCCTACAACGTCACAAACTCACAAACTTTTGCTCTTTATAATATTAGTATAGATAAAAAAATACAGTAGGTAGGTACTAGCTACTGTTTTAGTGTACGTCGAGTTGCAAAAAAAAAAATAATGACAAATAACAAAATCGTCGACCTAGTGCTTGAATGGCCAATCGACCAATTTATGGGAAAAGTAGTTTTTTATGTACTAGTTTAATTCAAAAACTGATTGCGCTTTAAACTATATACCTATCTATAATTTAATATTTACATACTACTACTAGGGCGGCGGTATATAAATACAGATTTCAGCACCACAAGCCAGAGTGGAACAAGTTGGTGGCAAAAAATCTCTTTACATAGACAAATTCACGTGGCGTAATATTTCTTATAGGAAAAATCTCGGGGTCAACTTTATCTTCAGCTTGCTGAGTTAGCATTAGCTGTGTAAAGGTTAGCGCGGGTCGTGTGCTTACAGAACCCGGGCATGGAGGAAAGGGATTTTGAAGTCAGCAATGCTCCGCCATTTGTAGTTTTATTGGATACTAGCTGACCCCCGCGGTTTCAGCCGCGGTAATTTCGGAGTTCCCGTGGGAATTCCGGGATAAAAAATACCCTATCTCACTCAGGATCACTTTAGCTTCCTATCTATAATAAGTAGATCTATATAACAACCTCGCAAACTCCGGAGTTCCCGCGGGAAATCCGGGATATAAAGTAACCTATGTCACTCAGAATCACTGTAGCTTCATATAAGTGAAAGAATTTTTTTGAATCGGTCCAGTAGATTCAGAGATTACCCCCTACAACCTCACAAACTCACAATCTCCGGAGTTCCCGCGGAAATTCCGGGGGAAAAAACCTCATGCCACTCAGGATCACTGTAGCTTCCTATGAGTGAAAGAATTTTCAAAATCTGTTTTGTAGATCCAGAGATAGCTGTTCCCCCGTGGTTTTACCCGCAGGAAATTCGGAGTTCACGAGGAAATCCCGAAATAAAAAGTACCCTATGACAGTCAGGACCACTGTAGCTTCCTATAATTAATGTAGAATAATGTAGAATTTTCAAAATCGGTTCAGTGTATCCAGAGATTACCCCCTACAACGTCACAAACTCACAAACTCACAAACTTTTGCTCTTTACATATAATATTAGTATAGATGAGCACAGTCACCGTGTTGTGATTGGTTGGATGTAAATCAATTACATTTTTAAACGAGTTTGATGTGAAACATTTAATGCGGAGGGTTAGAAAGGCTGTTGGCGTGGAGACGCATGCGCACGCGTCGTCACGCCAACAGCTATGTGATAGTACCTATACCAGAAGTAACCTGTAATGCGTGTGACGACGCGTCACCATGCGCAAGTGACTCTGCGGCTGAAGTCACTAATGAACAGAATTAAGTCTCCATTTAAATTAAGTCTCCATATATTAAGATTGATTTAATTTTGTATTAAATCAATCTTAATATATATAAATCTTATCTTAATATATATAAATCACGTGTCACGTTATTTGTCCGCGATGGACTCCGAAATTACTGAATCGATCATGGCGAAATTTGGTCACTATGTTGTATTTGGTCCAACTTAAGAGATAGGATAGTTTTTATCTCAGAATTCCCGCGAGAACTCCGAATTTACCGCGGATGAAATCGCGGGGGACAGCTAGTATAATATAATTTCGATGTTTCACATCTGGCAGACGACGGCAAAGCCAGGACGGATCGCTAGTAGATTATTCAATCTCATCCATCGAGTAAAACTATAATTATCATAACAAAACAATATTAACCTTAAGCTATTTTAGTTTCAACGCACGTAAATACATTATTAATAGCATAATAACATAATGGTAAAATATGGTAATTTAATCATATTATTCTAAACTTAATGCATATGAAACTACAATATGTTATGAATTCAAAGTTCTGCCAATATTTTTCAAAACTGATTTATTGTAAACACCTGTTTACCTATGAAAGCTATCTCAAATGTAAAACAAATTTTTTTATTTATTTAAAGAGTCTCTGACAAAAATTTTAATTTAAACTATAAATAGAGATAGAATATAGAGATTATTTTGGAACAATAACACAATGCTCCCACACGTAGATTATCACAAAATCCAAGAAATTAACAAAAAAAATATAAAAAAGTTGTTTCTGTCTATATTTTTCAGTTATCACGTACTGTTTATTCACGGCATGATGATAATCACCATCATGTCAGGATTGCCACTCTACTATCAAAATTCAATAAATGATATCGTTGTTATGTAATTTAATAGGACACTACCACATCGCACCACCTGGTCCCAAACTAAGTAAAGCCTATAATATAATTTATCTAAGTGACAATTTAGCCTAACGTCAACAGCTCATAACCTTTTACAAATATTGCTTTTCTCGATGCAGGAACGTTAACTGTTAAGGAGTTCTCATGCTACTTCACCATCAGCTCCACTTGGGCACCAGACAACATAATCATTAGGTACTGTTATAAATGCGAAAGTGAGTTTATTTGTGTGGTTTGTTCGTTTTGCTTTCACGCCGTAACGGCTTAACTGATCATCATGAAATTTTGCATACACATCAGGGGTGCAGAATAGGACATCTAGGGTAATTTTTTCCCGAAATTTCCGGGGAACTTCGAAATTAGCGCGGGTGAAACCGCGGGGAACAGCTAGTACTTACATACTTCTGTAAGTAAATTCCCACGATTCATATTATAATATATTAAAATTACATTATATCACAAGTATATTTGATAAATAATACGAAACAAGGTTTCAAAAATAATATGACGCGTTTTTATCACTCTACAATATTTAGTAGGTATGTACAATTGTACATATTATACGCACTAAGTATTTTACTGTTTTTTTTTTCTTAGTGCAACCCTCTTTCAGATAGCTATCGTAATCTTCACCAGATTGTCGGACCTTGCAGTTTTCAGGTGACCCCTCTAAAACTTCTTTCCAGAGTTACCCGTATAGTCATGGAAATGGGGAACTCTACGAGCAGTCTTACGTCTCAGTCATTTTATACTTGAATAATATTGCAATTAGGTATGTTCCAAAATTCAAATACAGAAATTTAATTAACTTTATTCGCATTATAGAAACGTCAGAAAATCAATGAATTGAAAAGCAGTATCTTGATAACGCAGACGTAAATTAAAAATAGTTAAACGACAGCCAGTGACTCTCGAGTTCCTGGTGGGAAGCGAAACGTGAGCAAAGCTTAATAAGACCAATTTGAAACAGACCAGACTTCAAATCTCCAGTTTCTAGAATACAAGAGTTATTAATATTCAAGAAATCACGCCCTTCGTGACTTACAATGTCTATCTTATGCAAATGATGTCACAAACAGACCTGTTCTGGCGATTTACTGTAGGCCTGGCTCAATTATAATAGTCAACGGGCAGCTTAAAATATCTGGGCACACCGAGATTCGCTCTTCTATTTTCCTGTACCAATTATTGTTGAGTAGCTAAAATGCCACTAATCCTAGGTTCCGAATTTTTTATTCTACATTTTTTATAGGTATATTTTCTGTCGTTTACTGGAGATTCCAACAAAGAAGTTTCTGAAAAAGTAAGAGCATTCGTGCTAACTTCTCTTTTAGTTTGCAACTGTGACGCGCCTGCCCCGGCTACATGTCCTCTGTAGTTCAAATAAATTATTTTCATTTGATGTTGGTTTCCCAAACTAATTTTTTTTTACAATTAATTAACTGCGTGTTTACATAATTTATTGTGTGTTCTGCGGAGTGATATAATCTTTGAATGTTCCTTTTCGACACTCCAACTATCAGACTTATTTGTACTATTGTATCCGTTAAGATATAAAATTTATGATAAGCAAAAAAACAATAGGTGCCAATTTTAACTGTAATATAACATGATATGGATAAACATATTATGGTTGTTTGCGTTGCTTTTGACGTTTCTTTATAGGTATCAATTAAAACAAGATAGAGACAAGACAAGAGAGATATTCCACCTATCCGCACGAAACGATTTGCTTCGTCTTTCATTATGCGTATCGTACGTACGTTTCAAGTATTTAATTACCAGACGTTTAACACCTTAGTTCATATCTACGCTTACAATAGAGATATGGACTACTTTTGAAAATCAAAATTCTAATTAGTCCGTCAGTTAGATAATAAAAAACAATAGACACGTATTTTTTGCTTTTTCAAATAATTTAAAATATACAGAGATAAAGCGCATTAAAGTTTAGGGTGAGTGGGTCGTGACGTCACTAACCGATAAAACCGCCATACAAACTGTCCGAATAGTGACGTCACGCGAAATTTCAACTCAATATATCGCCGTTATTTTTTGATTACGTAAAAAAAGAAAAAATACGTGTCCTATATTTTTTATTAATCTACAAGACGGACTAAAAAATAAAAATTAGTCCACATGCCCATTAGGTGAGATTATGGACAAATGTCTGACCAATAAGTTAAAAAAAAAAAAATACAAAAGGTGTAGAAGGTGCAACGAAGAAAGAATTATTCAAATCTTGAAATTTTTTATTGCGTAGGTATCGGTTTGTAAAAAAACAACTTTGTATTCCATTTTACACATCAACGAAACTGAACGTTTGTCTCGGAAACACGAGCCTATTTTGACTAAATTGAAACGTATTGCTCGCGCAAATAAGGCAGAAAAAGTGCCTTGGGGAGACGTCGGATAACGCACGAAGAAATTTCCAAAACGACCGGCTGGATATGAAAGGTGCAATTTATTCTTTGCGACGACGCCGCGGTCTAAGACTTCGCGCGTGCCATACTTGAAGTCAAATTAATTCGCGAGAAATCGCATTAAAGGAATGTGTTTTTGATGTTTATGGTGAAGGGTTAAGATTTTTTCATACCTCATTTTCTTTTGTAGCTATTCGCATGGAGAAAATTGGCTTTTAACTGTGCTGGCGCCAATTTATGATTATTTCGGTTGTGATGTTCGAAATATGGCACACCGCACAGGTAAGTAGGTATTGCACGTGTACGTTTATGCAAACACTTATGAATTTCAAAGTGAAAGTATGTATTCTGTTACATTTTCTATCCTTTGGGAAATTTGTGTGGAATTCTAATCAGCATAATAGACCGAAAAAAGGGAATAAAGATTTTCCTCTAATCTTCTTAATAAATTTGTTGACGATGTTCCTATCGTGTACAAAAATTAACTAATTATGTTGGTTACGTACTTGAACTGCTATTTGACATTACTATAGGTGCAAGTTTCTTCGTTGAAAAGCTATTATTCTTTTTTATTTTCCGTTTTTATATCAACGAACTTACTTTTACTCGCAAAATGGCTTGAAATAAGTAATTTCAACAGAAAACTTGTACCTATTCATAAAATGTTGAAAAGTAAAAACAATTATAGCTCTTTTGTAAACCATTTTATTCACAAAATAAAATTGCAAAACTAAAAGCGACCAGACCTGAGGGTGATTAAAATTTTTTTTTTCTTAAACTCTATTTTATTTTTTTTCTTAAACTTTGTTTCACTTTTTGCTAAGTGACTGTTTTCACATTGGCCAGCTATTTAGAGCAAATGGCGTTCTTTCTTCTCCCATTTTGTATCGTTAGACAACAATTTGCTTTGTATTTATGATGTTTTAACGACCTAAGCAAAGCTAATAAAGATTTTGGGAGCACATTGTCTTTATTAGGTACCTGGCTACACTTTTATTGGGGAATGGATAAATTGTTACGTTAACTTCTTTAATAGCTGTTTATTTATGTTATTTGTAATAGTACCTAATAACTCTGCTATTTTGAGATTTTGCTTCATAAAACTTTAGCGGTTCGACTTTTCTTGGTTTATTAGTTCTTTGGTTTAAGGGGCATGAGTATTGGTAGGATAGTTGTTGGTTGTTATCCTCTTTTGTATTTTGCACAAGAAGTGAAACATACAAAAAGTTTTCAGAGAAATCTTGGGGTTTGAAGCGGCGCCCTCAAGCGGTTACCAGTACTATATTATACCTTATATCTATTAATTTGACCATAAATGTAATAACGTATTTTAGAAGTAATTTTAAGAGAAACATAGAAGATTGTACATCGAGTTCATAAAAAAATATTTTTATTTGAATTGGTTTTGTATTGAAAAAATACTCGTATTTACCTACACTTTACTTTTAACTTCGTTAGGAAGAAAATAAATACAAGCTGAAATTATTTAAAAAAAACGTAATAACATATTATTATAGTCTTCCCTTCCCTTCTCCGTTTAGCTTCTTTACCAGATTTATGGAATGAGTGGTGTCTGAACTAAGATTTGCCTTAACATAACATAGCCCATGTCTAAATTATTTATAATACAATTATCAAAAAAATCAAAACGGTCATTTACACGTAGCCGCGGGCGTAGCGCTTGAAATTTCGTAGATAGGTCATCTCCAAACTAATGTTGCAGAACTTTTAGACTATTATTAATTTCGACATGATTTATAATTATATCATATTGTTTATTTTTTTAAATGGGGTGTACCAGGTTTTTCGTCAATTTATTAACACGTTGTATAAGTATTTATACACTTTTAAGTCGGGCGTATTTTGGAAAACAATGCTGCCATATCTTGCGATTTTTCTTTCAATACCAACGACAGAACCGACGTTTTCGACCTGCGAAAAGCTTCCGTCGTCTCCACGTGTATCCGTGTTCTTAAAATTCTAACTGAATAATTTCATAATTAAAAACACTTCATTAAAATTACAAAGTATCCACGTACCTACTCATTCGTAGTGACGTCTTCTCCTAAGCTAATTCCTCAAAGGCCTTTACTGTTTGATCTTTCTAATACCTGTCAAGCTGTCTAAAGTCTGCTATTAAATTAATTATACCTATACACTAATTGTCAATTTGTTTACTTTGTAAAAGCAAATTACATGAATTCTGTTTTAATTTATTTGTACCTATAATTAAAAATAAGACGAAATTATATTTTCATTACGTACTCTTACTACTTGAAATGATGATCATTTTCTTCATAAAGTTCACCGTTCGTTCGACAAGGAAGTTTTTCTCAAAAACTCAGTAGGTAAATAAGCTAAAATATTGAGCTTATTACATCTATACAATGGTTCGCTGATGCTCGTATTATTGGATGTCGTTGAAAGCTTAGCGGCCTATCTTTTGAGAGAATTGAGGCGAGGAATTTTTCATACTCGTAAGCCAATTTATCTGTTTATAAGACTTTTATGATGACTTTCGCTTTCAGTTTTCAAGGTTGACGATGCATGTGTTCGCGCTACGTGGCGAAACTTCGCGAAGATTTATCAAGTAGGTACAGTCCACGTCAAAGAATCAGAGCAGTCGTAATTGATGTCGCAAAGTGATGAACTGCAGATTTAGACGAGGCTATTAATCTCTGACACCGATATAGGTTGTAAAATATTTTTCATTACTCATGCTCGGAAAGTAGGTCTGAAGTTGCCTGAGAAGCGGGTTGAAAGTAGCCCTTTTCAGCCCTAGGGAGAATCGCTTTCAACTGACAACTGTCAAATTATTAAAAAAAAACTAGGTCTATTTTCACATTTCTATTGAACCTTTCATGCGCTCCTGAAGTTTCCTAAAGTTTCCATCTGAGGCGCAGGACCGGCTGTCATGGTAATACTTGAGGGGGGGAGTGTATCTCCTACGGTGAACGTCATTCCGCTGATAATATGATGAACGTGAATCAAATTCCTTTTCATTACTCATACTCGGAAAGTAGGTCTGAAGTTGCCTGAGAAGCGGGTTGAAAGTAACCCTTTTCAGCCCTAGGGAGAATCGCTTTCAACTGACAACTGTCAAATTATTAAAAAAAAAATTAGGTCTATTTTCACATTTCTATTGAACCATGTTTCAACTTTCTATACAGCCAGCGCGATGTAAAATTGAAATAACGTAAAGTTTAAGTAGGTATTAATTAAAATAAAATTCACTCACTTTTTCTTAAGCTAATTCCTATTTATATTTTTTTATTTTCTTTAATTAATACTTAATAATTAAAGAAAATATTTTTTTTAGGTCGCCACAATGTAAATAAAAAATACTGGCTGAATAGCTAGCCGGCCAAAGAAAAAGAAATAGGTGGGAAAGTGTCAAGCGACTATCCGATCTTCACTCATTTTTTCTTTAGCTAATTCCTATTTTTATTTTGACTTTCCTTGCATTCGTAATGAAAAGCACAGTGTTACCCTCGGGAGAAAGTAACTTATTTAGTGCCTCGAACTATTGGCGCCCTCGCGTCTCGGCACTAAATGAGTTACTTTCACCCCTTGGATAACAATGTACTATTTCATTCCCCCCCTCGGAAATGCTATTTTTGCTATTCGAGCGCAAAAGCTGTTTTTATCCGCTTGAGGTTGTAGGTATCCACCTATGTATTATTTGTTATACTTACATCTATACTTATAATAAAACTGTAGAGAGGTTAATTCTGTAGGTACATTGAATACATATTCAAAATTAATATTGGAGGATGAATGGTGATCGATACTGATGCCAAAAATGCAATCAGTAAATTTTTTGTCTGTCTGTCTGTCCGTCTGTCTGTCTGTCTGTCTGCCTGTATGTGCACGCATGGGTCAAAAACTACAGAAGGGATTTTAACCAAATGTGGTACGATTGTAGTCCATACTCCTGGGCAGGTTATAGGCTGTATAACATAACGCTAAGACACATAGCAGCTGAGCAGTGACGATAAATTTGAAGCAAGTCGGACGAAAATGCGCTTTCGAGCTCTTATCGTTTACTCAATCATGCAAAAACTGCCGAACGGATTTGGATGAAATTTGCCATGCACGTTGTCAGGGGTACAGAAAAGGAGATAGAGTACTTTTTCTCCCGGAATTCTCACGGGAACTCCGAAATTCCTGCGGGTGAAACCGCGGGGCACAGCTAGTAATATAAATATTTTTCTGTAATACTTACCTACCTATCATACCGCCGCACTCAGAGTCGACTTTAATTATTACTTAGTTAAGTATAGATTTTTAAAACAAAACTGCCGCAATCAGAGTTTAATAAATTAACGTTAATTGGCATTTAACTAATTAAGTTACATCTCATTAAATGCCAATCAACATTAATTTACTGAACGCCTCTGATTGCGTCAGTTTTGTTTTCAAAATCCATACATAACTAAGTAATCAATAAAGTCGACTCTGAGTGCGGCGGTTAATGTTGTAGTAAATAGGTATGTACCTAAACTAAAATAAAAGTATCTGTCTGATTGTTAATGTTTTATTTTGCATTTAGTCATTTCCTCGCTGAGGGAGGAAAAGTTACGTGTTGCACTCGAGTGCAAAAGTTTTTCACCTTGCAGTGATCTTTTGATTCCCTCGCTAACGCTCAGGATTTTAGAATACTTCGTTTGCTGGGTCATCAAAGTTGAGCACGCGGTTAAAAAGCAACTTGGCACTCATTTATAACAAATAACTTTTAAGTAATTAAGTATATCAGAGTTTGCTCCATGGAGTTGGTGACCCTTTCGGCAGAGCATGCCAGAGATATTATCTATGTCTCTTTAGATTAGGCATTGTTGATGTTTGTTTCTTTTTCTTGTGTGTTGTGCTGAAATAAATGTATTTTCTTCTTCTTCTTCTTCTAAATAATATGTATCTTATCGTATTTATATATTTTTGTTATTATTGGAATGTATTATGTAGTCATTAATGCCGCACTATCTACCTTTCTTTTTACATCTCTCTCTACCGGAGGAAAACCTACGAAAAAATTGCTTTCAGCAATATAGGTCGCCTCATTGTACGTATCCATATGCTTCTGTGTTTTGTAAATATTATTTCTACTACTGTGTGTGCAATAAAGTATATTTGATTTGATTTGAAATAATAGTTTATTGGGTAAAGTTATACCAGATGTAATTTTTAACCAGAAACAGAGGAATTTCGATGCCTACGCGTTCGCTTCGGTACTACCTTTCGGATTAATCCACCTATTAAGTTCTATGTTTTTATGTTGCCGACTGTACATCGATTTTTCTTCGCACTCACAACTTTATAAGCCACGTCTGACTTAACAGATGCGATGTATGAGTTATTGTCCCAAAGTTGTACGTGTGAATTGTGTACCTACCGAAGAAAAAATAGATAGATTCTACCACAAGGAAACTTATGACGTAATTGGTTAGATTCGCATCCGACTTCTGACGGGATTTGAGCAGAAATGGACGTCAGTATAATTTCATTTGTTTTACCAATTATTTTATCCTGGTTAATATTGTGTATGTAAATGCAGTGGAATTTGCATATTATTGATCCATTAGTTATAAACAGTGTGTGGAGACTGTAAAAGAAAAGAAATGACCTGGCTGTATGGACTTCAATTCCTTAGTCTTTCCCGAATGGTGTAAATTTTAGAGATAACTAAAAATGGTAACCTAATAGTATATTTCATTACGAGTGCGGAAAGCCTGTCATTGCAAAGAGTTCCGACAAATGTCTACCCGAGCCGAGGCGCAGCCGAAGGTGAGGGTTGACAGTCGGAACTCTTTGCAATGACGGTTCCGCACGTGTACTGAACAACAATTTTTAATACAGTTGCGAAAAAATGAAGCAATTTAATAAAATATCAAAAACACAATAAACTCAACTAAGTTCCAAATGTGATCAAGAGATGGCGCTAGTCGTATTAGTAATGCGAAATCTACGTTTCGCAATGCAAAAAGTGTGTCAAAGTCGTGTCGCCATTTTTGACAGTTGGGAATGAGAACGCACGAGTTCGGGAAAGGTGAAGAAAAAGCTCGAGTATGTAATAGCCCACATCCCGAACGCTATACGTCCCTGCAATACGCCACTTTTTGAGCAACTGTATTAAAAAATATTTTTCATTACTCATACTCGGAAAGTAGGTCTGAAGTTGCCTGAGAAGCGGGTTGAAAGTAACCCTTTTCAGCCCTAGGGAGAATTGCTTTCAACTGACAGCTGGATACTGCAGAAACTCAAGTTTTTTTTTATGTCATAGGGGGCATACTTACTGGCCAGTAGCACACCTAATGGTTGATTTATGTAAAATAAAATTCACTAATTTTTTTCTTTAGCAAATTCCTATTTTTATTTCGAGTTTCCTTGCATTCGTAATGAAAAGCACAGTGTTATCCTCGGGAGAAAGACTTATTCAGTCCCTCGATCTATTGGCGCCCTCGCTACGTTTACTTTCACCCCTAGGATAACAATGTACTATTGGTCATGTTATTGACATAAAAAAATATGTCGTGAATTTTGTCAAAGACTGTTCGATGTTAAAAAAAACGTACAAGTTCAGATAAAACTAGGCAGAAAGACCGTCATCACGGTATCTTTCAATGTTAAAGTCATGCTAACTTTCGTTTAAAAACATATATTTTTAAATAGAAAATAGTTTTGCCAGTAGTCCGAGATTTTAGACGAAACGTAATGAAACATATTGAACAAAAGTGTAACCACACGTAGATATATAACATATGAAGGTCGTATTTTCCATTCCTCATAATACAGAAACCTCAAGTGACCCGCCAATTTTCCAATTAGGACAAAATCGACAGTGAGACTAAATAAATTAATTCGGCCTCTTTATTTCTAATCTGGCATCTAATTTGCAAATGAAGTGGACCCTTCGGGACGGCTATCTCGCCCGGCCAGCCGCGATCACTGGGGCCATATGGTCGGTTATCTCAGTAAAACCCCGTCTTGGGTCCACTGGACCCCTACTGTGAAATTTTCCATTACTGTTCGCGTTACAGTGCTTAATAATACAACTCTCTTACACACACACACACGTTAGGGACAATAACTATGTGTCTATCTATCTGTATATCCTACGTAATGTATCCCTATTTCCCGTAGTCACGACATCACGCATAAACGGCTGGACCAATTTCGCTAATTCTTTTTTGTTGTGTTTGTTTTCGTAAGAAGAAGAATAAAAAAAGTTTGTAGTTTCTGCGGGAATCCCTAAACTCACGTGGGTGAATTTCCGAAACAGTTGAACCGATTTTGACAGGACTTTCACTGCTAATTAGCTGGTGTTGTAAGGAGTAGATTAGGCTACTTTGGTGTCTTCACCGGATAAAAAAGGTCAAATAGGTTATGGTAACGAATAACGGTGTAGGTAAGGAAGTTTTTATTTGAAATAGGTATCTCTTACTATCGTAGTAACGTAACTACAAAACTGTAGCAACTAAAAGTAATACCTCCAAATTCTGAGGGCCGATTCCACTCACGCAAAACAAAACCACATAGTTACTAAAATAAGGGTATCCTCGCACATACCGATATTGCGATAGCCGGTCAGTTAGGTGCAGGTTGTATCGATTTATGTGAGGAGATCATTCATACAAGAGTTTCTCGCTCGTCTCTTCTCTTAGGACATCTGCCTTCCGAGCGAGCAGTAAATGTAAAAACGTGTTATTGTATTTAGACTAAATTTTGAATATTATGGTGTAACTCCCATCCCCATGCCAGGTCAGCAACGCACCTGCAAGCCTTCTGGTGTTGCAGATGTCTGTGGGCGGCGGTAATCACTTACCATCAGGTGTACCACTTGCCCGTTTGCCCCCTATGACATAAAAAAAAAAACTTGAGTCCAATATTTTTTTTATTTGGAGTTTGATTTTACAGGGCTTAGTACCAAGGAACATCAAGGTTGCTTCTGGAAGCCTTCTGCGATATCAGGAAGCTGCTGAGCTTTTGGGAAGCTATACACTGAGAGAAAAATAGGGGCTCGTTCGGAAAAGTTCGCGACCGATGATCGGTCTTCGGTATTTCTGCTACCGGTGTTCGGTTGGACACCATATTTGGTCAGTAAACTTACTGACACCGCACAGGGACGTCGCAGTATCTGCTGGTCACTGATATTGTGTCGCCAAAACATAAAACATCTTTCGGGCAGCCGAAGACCTCTTCGGTCTGATTGATTTCTCTCGGTATAGCTGCGAACCTTATACCGAAACCTTACCACCTTACCTTGCCAACCTTATAACCGAATAGCAATATTCCCGCCATACGCAAAATAGGTGCTCAGATAAGTTGCGGAATCCAGTCCGCGAACAAATGCAAATACAACGTGAGGAGATCCTAAAACGCGTGAGCAGTTTTGAGCGAGTAGAATTGGGGTCTGACCCCGCACCCGCTCTGATAACGACTTCCCAACATCATCATGGCCACAGACATTCCGCGATATTATGCTAATCTGCTTAATGTGGGACGGACTCGTCGCCGCCCCGCCTAATTACGATTGGCTTGTTTTCTATTAAAATCCTTTTGATATGATTACATTCTGAATGTTGCTGGCGATACGTTATTTTCTGTTAAAAGTCAATTGGCTACTTGACAAAAAATTTTTTTTTAGTCCGTCATGTAGATTAGTAAAAATATTGGACACGTATTTTTTCTTTTTTTACGTAATCAAAAAATAACAGAGATACATTGAGTTGAAATTTCGCGTGACGTCACAATTCTGTGCGGTTTGTATGGCGCTTATAATGAATATTGACGTCACGAGTCCCCCACCCTAAACTTTAATGCGCTTTATCTATGTTCATTTTCATTCAATTGAAAAAGCAAAAAATACGTGTCTATTATTTTTTTATTTTCTAACTGACGGACTAATTAGAATTTTGATTTTCATACCTTGGAGAATACCCAATTTTGATGCTCTGAGAATATCTATACTATGATAAAAGAGTAGAATCCGCGATTCTGTACATTGAATATTTTTATAAAAAATTGACAGAGGGCGATAAAAGAACAGTAACCAACCACAAAAAAAGAGTTTTTAAAATTATTTTCTGTCTGTCTGTCTGTCTGCCTGTTCGCGATAATCTTCGAATCTACTGAACAGAGTGTCATGCGGTTTTCATAGGAAGATTAAGCTTAGTTTGGAGCTACATACCCATAGTAAAAGCTTTGCAGTTTGGGACCAAGTGGTGCTTATAATGTTCAAACAATATACCTACATATTATTTTTATATTTTACTAGTTGTGCCCCGCGGTTTCACCCGCGTTAATTTCAGAGTTCCCGTGGGAATTCCGGGATAAAAGTACCCTATGTGTTAATCTGATGTATAAGCTATATTATTGTAAAGTTTCATTTAAATCCATCGAGTAGTTTTTGCGTGCAAGAGTAACAAACATCCATCCATCCATCCATACATACTTACAAACTTTCGCGTTTATAATATTAGTAGGATTTATGTAAGTTAATTAACATTAATTACTGTTGGATTCTTGTCTTTTCTATTGGTAGGTAGAAATAAAAACAGAGCTCCACTAATTGTTGTGTCTACCCTCATTTGAAATGGCACGACAATTATCGGCGCGCATCGTTCGAGGCGAGTTAGTTACGCCTTGGGCCCGCGACTAATGCACATGTGAGCCGTGCTCCGATATTGTTGCAACTTCATAAGCGTCCGTGACCCTTGTACCTGTTCTTCGACGTGAGACGTTCTCACTGGTGTTTGGAGTTCAGTGATTGGTGTTAACTCTTCAATAAACGATTTAATTAGAGTCTGACTTGTCCAATTGCACGAGCCCCGCCATCATCCGTCGTTGCGTCATCCGTCGGCTGGTCTGCTGTCCAGGTGGTGGTGGATGCAAAGGTTAGTGGAGAGCTTTACCTACCGTGTGCTGGGCAGGAATCTGACATACTTCAAACATACAGTCCACTAAAAACATTTCATATAACCAGCCCTCTGTGCCGCGGGAGTTTTTAAAACCGAATTCAGGTTTGGCTTTAAGAACTGCACAATTACTAATTATTAACCAACTTCCAAAAAGGAAGAGGTTTTTGGCTGTATGTATGTTTTTTTATGTATTAAGTCTACAGTAAACTACATATATACAGCTACACTTAGCTACCTTTGAATACCTACCTTTGGGATTAGGCAAATAATGTTACGCTTTAATTTGCATTTTTAACAAGAAATTACAAAACATACAACAGTTTTTAATATAATAGCACAGGATTTTGTTATTATTGAAATTGCTAATACCATACCAAGCTATTTTGGGTTATTGGGAATGTCTCAGACAACGACTGTTCCATTTTCTCGCTGATTAAATTTTAATAGACATTAGATGTTTTTGAAGTGACTCTTTGGGCGTTATTTAAGATGACAGCTGTTTTATACGTCATAAATTTTGTGTATTTAATACAGTTAGGGTGTAATGGAACGCTCCGAGTGAGCACCGGTTCAATCTATACGGGTTTTTTACAGTTCTTGCCCGTGTACTTACACGAATCATGCATCTTTTTAGAACGAAGTTCTCTATCGCACGGTACGCATG
This sequence comes from Zygaena filipendulae, assembly GCA_907165275.2. Lineage (NCBI taxonomy): Eukaryota > Metazoa > Arthropoda > Insecta > Lepidoptera > Zygaenidae > Zygaena > Zygaena filipendulae. The sequence continues at coordinate 478,422 of OU015657.1, forward strand.
GGAGTAAAAGGTAATTTTCCGTCACGCCGTCATACGTCTACTGAAAAACAAAGCAACTTTTTTTTTTAATGAGTTTTTTTGTAATTTTGGATCTTTTCACGCATACCCGACATTACGGACTCAGTTCAATATGGAAAAAACTTCGTTCTAACCAATTGTTCCACGAAACACTGGTTTTTTATTAACTACTAGCAGTTCCTATTATTTTTAACTTTTTATCGCTGTGCATTTTTGTGTTTTTTGGAGTCGGTTTAATTGTTTTTGTTAAAACTTTGTTTATTTAAAGTCGGTTTTATTTGCTTCTAAGTGGTCGCTACGCCAGAGCCGGTCTGATCCTCCGTATTAGATGTGTGACATCAAAATGCCTTTTACACGGCGACCGTTCACTAAACGTGTACATATAACAAAGCACTTAAGGCACGGTGAGGCCTTGATCGCTATAAATAGGTATAGTGTGAACGCCGCGCATTAGAGGAGTGTTATGAAAATGACTCGGTAGGGGGCGCGACTACACTCGACGTACTAACTCTCTGGCTTACCTACTGCGGCCCGGCGCACTCGGTGCAAAACTATGAAAATTCTTAAAATTCTCTTTTCAAAATGTCATAAATAAAAAAGTGTGTGTATGGCCATGACTATATCCTCTGAAAATCATTATAAATTCATTAAAATCTAAAATATTATGCTATGTGAAAATTGTTTATTTAATTTAAGGTAAATTTTTAACCAACTTCCAAAAAGGAGGAGATCGGTGATCGGTCGATATCGGTTTGAAGTCGGTGACAAGCTAAATGTGGAGTAGGTAGATGGGCTAAGTCGACTCCCGCCACGAGCTCGTCGTGCGCATAACAACCCAAGTGGGCAGACAAAAGCGGGCTTGGCACCGAATCCAAACGATCAGTCGTAGCACAAACCAATAATATAACGTGTATTATAACTATAATTATTAACTAATGCTGAGTTGGTGACCCTTTCGGCAGAGCATGCAAGAGATATTATCTATGTTTCTTTAGTTTACGCAATGTTGATGTTTGTTTCTTTTTCTTGTGTGTTGTGCTGAAATAAATGTATTTTCTTTCTTTCTTTCTTTTTATTTTTTTCTTTTGGATTAAATCAGTATTTTGTTATTTTTAGCTTTTTAGTTTTGTGTTTTTATAATAATCCACATCACAACACACAGATCTACTTGATCCCACAGTAAGCTATTATTAGCTTGTGTCGTGGAAACCAAGCAAACGTGGTATATACTACACGTTACTACTATACGTGGTATTTTTGGAAGTCGGTATTAAATTTTTGTTAAAATTTTGTTTATAAATAATTTGTACATAACAATTTCAGGTGATACCTGACACGGCAACAATATATTTTTTTTTACTTCATGACTCTTATTTTAATGTTACGTCACTAGCCTATGACCAATGGACAATCTAGACGTTTCCAACCATAGGTACCTTATTTATCAAATTATGTTAAGTAGTTCAGAAGTTGTGAGAAAACATATGAATATATACATAATATACCAATCAAAATCATAGCTTTCCTTTTCGCCTATATACTTATACTTCCTCCGAGTGTGCGTTAATCCTAATCTCCATACATACGGCAAACGCTAAGCCCTTTTACTACGGGGACCGATGACGCGCCGTGCACACTTCGTCGTAAAATATACGACTTATATCCTTCCATATATAACTTATTATATGCTTGGGGATTGCAATATTATGTTCCGCTATGCTTACACATTCTATCATTTACACATCTGTTTATTTAAGCTGAGCTGAAGGTATATTAGACAATTTCAAAACGTAAGTGTTGTCTCAATCCGTCGCAGTGCACAGGCAAACCTAATGTGGTTTTTTGCACTGGAAATAAGTGAAATTTGTATTTGTATTATATTGGTTTTAATAAATAAAAAAAAAATAAAAAATTACAAAGACGAAAGTCGTGTGTGTACAACAAGATCGAGAAAAAGTACCCTATGTTTTTCTCTGTACCCCTGACAACGGGTATATGCAAAATTTCATGATGAGCCGTCGAGGCGTGAAAGCGTAACAAATAAACAAACTCACTTTCGCATTTATAATATTAGTAAGAATTTTAGTGTAAAAAGGTTTGTTAAAAAGTAGTTTGTTAAAGAGTTTATAGTTTTAGTGTTAAAGAACAGTACACAGAATAGTAGTTTGGTCGGATGTTGAGATCTGTAAAGTCCTTAGATACCTATTATGTCAAACAGATCCCGAAGTAGGTAGTCCTGAAATTAATGCTAGTGGAGCGTATGAATTTCAAAGCTACCTCGGGAACCCCTCATTCCAGGATAAAGAGTATAATATTATGTATAAAGAGTATATCAGGTATTCAGGTACCTACTCAATAGAAGAATTTTTGAAATCGTGTTAGAAGTTCCAAAGACAATTTTTTTCTCCCGATTGTTTTTGCCGAATCTGCATGATTTGTGAATTTTTTAATAAAAATTATGACTAACAATAATATTCGCAATTATGTATAATTTTAGCTACGTGTAGGTATAAGGGCAGGGCACTATATCAAAATTGTTTTATTTCTCTCTAGGGAACAAAACTATTCGACGGTATCTTCAATATTCCAATATCGGATGCGTAGGTATGAAATGTGAAATTGATGTACATTCTGTGTATTTTGTATAGATACAATCAGCATAGAAAGTAGTTCAACACCTGACTGGTATTGTATTTTATTGCAATAGCAATAGGGTTCAACTGGTGTGAAATGAGTTAAGCAACTTACTATGCCAACTGTACCTTTACAAGAACGTATTTCCCTTGCGAAAATACGCAATATAACTTAGGAGAAGTGATGCGATGTATTGAATGAAATTGTTACATTGCACCTTTGTGCCGATATTGGATCTATTTAGGGAGCTAGCTTAACCGGTACGTCAGGACTTTCATGCTCGATCCCCGCATCAGGTTAAATATTAATGAAACAGAAATAAAAAGTACCCTTATTTCTTCTTTGTACCCCTGAGAACGAGTATGCAAAATTTCGTGGTGATCGGTTGAGCCGTTAAACCGTGAAAGCGTAACAAACAAAAAAAATCACTTTCACAATTATAATGTTACTAGCTGTGCCCCGCGGTTTCACCCGCAGTAATTTAAAGTTCGCGCGGGAATTCCGGGATCAAAAGTACCCTATGTCCTTCTCTGTGCCCCCGACAACGTGCATGCCAAATTTTATCCCAATCCGTTCAGCCGTTTTTGCGTGATTGAGTAACAAACATCCAAACATCTAAACATCCACACTTACACATTTATAATATTAGTATGATTAGGATAAATATTTGTGTCGTTGACCGGATGTTTATTGTTTGTTATATTTTGTTAAAAGTAAAAGTACGTACCTATACTTAGTAAGTTTAGTAGTTGTTACACTTTGCGCTCTCTCAAAACGTATTCTCTATTCATAGAATCGTAGAATATAATATTTTCTAAACCATTTGTTGGAAAATGAATTTAATTCGGTAAATGAATTTATTACAGTGTATAAATAGCTTTATTTATTTTAATTTCTATCTTCCATTTGATAATGATCTAATTTTTTAAGTTTTTTTTTTTTGTTTGTCTGATTTTTTATTTAGTTAAAAAAACTGTAGGGGTAATCTTCGTTAAAATTAGAAAAAATGAGGAAAATAATTTTGTTTTTTATTTTCCTGCCAATTTTGATTGATGAACAACGTATCAAAACTTACCAGAGCAAACGAGAAATGTTAGCATTTTTTTTTACTATTTTTATTACTAAGCCAGTTGCTTTCTTGTCAGTTTAGTAATAGGGGTGATGTACGTATTAGGGGTTTTTTTGCCCTGTGGCTAAATTCGGAAATAACCAGACGAAGTTTTGGTGATATTCTTAATTAAGCGATATAACATGATGCTATTAAGGTCTAAGTATAAAAAACGATTGTGTAAATTGAGCAAGTTTATTTAAAAAGTTTATTCTATTCTATTCTATTTCAGTATGACTGAGTTTTTTTGTGGGTATATTTGTGACTTGGTTATTGATTGACGCAAGTGGTCAGTCACAGTGCCGCTTCGTTAGCTTAAATTCTCCAATATCGAGGATTTGGTTTCCGTTCTTTTAGTCTGACTGTGTATTATAGGTAAATGATGGAAACATTGTGTTCAAAAGTTTATGAAAAAATAAACGAGTTTTTCAATTTATTTTATGCATTTAGCAATACCGATTCTATACTGGTTTAGTTTCAAGTTTTTCAATATCTTCAAAATTTACTAATTAATCTTTTAGCCATACTTAATATATGTATTTGGAGCCCTTGTACCCACTAAGTATTATTTAAGATTAAATTTGAGAGTGAGTTGCTATTATTTTATTAATTACTGGCCTTAAAAAATCCGGGATAAAAAGTACCCTATGTTACTCAAGAATTCTGTAGCTTCCTATATCAGTGAAGAATTTTTAAAATCAATTCAGTTTTGAGTTTATCCATTACAAACAAACATGCATAATAAAAAATCAAATATTTTCTCTTTACAATATTGTCAAGTACATAAATAAGTGTAGATAAATTAAACTTTAAAAGCTGCAGTGTAAGAAGTTGGAGTTGTTTCACGATATAAAGCGGTACGACACGTTATCAGAGTGTTTTAACATTGTGTAATGTCGTTGAATGTATTCCAAAGCTCGGATTCAGAACTCTTGAGGGGTCGTTTGATTGAATCCTGTAAAATTAATCACGAACCGGCGCTGAAGTGCGGCTCCTGGTAATAGACGATGCAATTAAATTATAATTACGAGAGTGAGATGTAATTAGTGAAAAAGGTGCCCACTTGACATCAGCTCCTTTTCTTAATCTCCTCGTGCATAATGAAAATTGAGAAATGCCAATATTTGAATATTTTTATTTTATAATTGATTGATCCTACTAAAATTATAAATGTGAAAGTATGGATGTTTAGATGTTTCGATGTTTGTTACTCAATCACGCAAAAACGGCTGAACGGATTTGGATGAAATTTGGCATGCACGTTGCCAGGGGTACAGAGAAGGACATAGGGTACTTTTTATCCCGGGATTCCAGCGGGAACTTCAAAATTACTGGGAACTTCAAAATTACCGCGGGTGAAACCGCGGGGCGCAGCTAGTGTAAAATATTTTTATAATTAATTCCTAATTCAAATTAATGAGATTACACGTACAAATACGTGTGTATCCAAGGGCATCATTATGTCAAAATTTTAAAGCAGGCGGTAAAGAATTTTAGGAGGATTGAGATTTTGAAGAACAAACACTTCATTTTTATTTATTTTAGTACCTACTAGCTGTACCCCGCGGTTTTACCCACGTTTGTTGGAGATCCCGCGGGAATTCCGCGATAAAAAGTACCCTATGTCCTTTTCTGTACCTGTGACAACGTGTAGTATGCAATAGTGAATTCTATTTCAGCCGGGATATTATATTCCGGGATAAAAGGTAGCCAATATTCTTTTCCATATCAAAGTCTACATGCATGCCAAATTTCATCTAAATACGTTTAGCCGTTTTTGCGTGATTGAGTAACAAACAACTAAACATCCAAACATCCACACTTTCACATTTATAATATTAGTATAGGATACATAATTTCGCTAATGCGATCAAAATCTCAACTAAACTGAAAGTATATTTGAATTTGATTCAATTGTTTGTTTATCGAGCTTTGAGTCTAGCGCGTAGCATTACTTGAGTCTATTACCTAGAGAGATGATCAGTATAATGGAAATTAGACTGGCTGAATATAAACCAACAGAGATATTCAGTTGAGTTTGCCGTGGACTCTGGTGTATCCAAGAATACGATCCAGTTGTTTTACAATAACGACATTGTTAGTGCTTGGTTGTAACGATATTAAAAGTATCATAAAAAGGTTTCAAACTTGATTAAAAACAAATTTTCCATTCGATTCAGTTCTATTGAGCGTTCTACTTAGCAGAAGTAGTACAAGAAACCATCCAATTCGTTCCACTGTGAGATGAGGTAGAATGGAATTGAAATATTCTTCTTTTCGTCTAGTTCTAACATATTGATAGTTGTACCAGTAAGGAGCACGTTATTAAAATCTCAGAGTCGTTGGCTTTACTCGGTTGATTTCAAAATTAATAATAATAATATTTATTTCAAAAAGTCCATGAATAACTTTACTATATTATTTCAAAATTGAGTTCGACTTAATTAATTTTTTCACACGCATATCTTGGAAGTTTATTTTAACTTACTTGTAATTGTCGTATCGAAATAAAACTTTGTATGTACTTGTACGTATGTATATATGACATGGAGCAGAGGTCCATGCATGGAGCGGATGGAGCCGGAAGATGTCCATGGGAACTGTAATTGAACGACGCAGACCTATAATATAATAGATTAGAAAAAAACAACTAAGTCCTTGCAGTTAATGGCAGTCACGATATTCAACAGGATATCTAATGATATAAAACACTCGACATAACAAAATTCAAAGCTAAATTTAAATAATTGCTTCTCGACCACGCATTTTATAGCATCGACGAGTTTCTTGAATCTAAGTGGCTAGTTTTTCCAAGTCTTGGCAACATAAACGGTCAAATGTAAAAAAATATGTATGCCGACCTATTTATAAGTTACTTATTTTCACTTATGTACCTTTATAGCTTTAGTCTAAATGTATTTGAATGATTTAAAAAATTAAAATAAACATTTAATCAATCAGACCGACTTAGTGCTCCTCTGGTTGGTCTTAACAAAGATTGCAACTCGTAAATAACTATAACTCCTAAAACCGAATCTAATCTTGTAGCAAAGCAACAAAACTAAATAAAAACAAATCGAATTATCATAACGAACGCGCCCAAACGGCTACGTATTCGAAATACGATATTCCATTATGAAAATCTGTATATAAAATCACTTTATACAAGTCACGTCGCACTCCTGATGAGGGGAACGAGTACTCGTTACTGCGTCGATGAATTCGGAATACGATCAGTGCAGGCTGCGTGAAACAACCCCGGCTTCTACGTGATACTCTGTGCTCTATAGCTATCGACTTTTTCTTCGCAAATAACACAAGCTTCATCTTCCTTTTAAAGAAAACTTGTAACTGATTATAAACAAGTATATTTTAAATGGCATTGTTTATTTAATGCGAACAATCTGAATCTTATAGGTAATTACTTACGTAGGTTACATTTTAATCAGCAATGGTCAATGGGCATGTTGACAATTTTTTTTTAAAGTCCGTCTTGTAGATTAATAAAAAATATTGGACACGTATTTTTTCTTTTTTTACGTAATCAAAATATAACGGCGATACATTGAGTTGAAATTTCGCGTGACGTCACTAACCGGGGCAGTATGTACGGCGGTTTATAGCGGTTAGTGACCTCACGAGCCCCTACCCTAACCTTTAATGCGCTTTATTTCTGTATATTTTCATTTATTTGAAAAATAAAAAATGTGTGCCTATCGATTTATATTTTCTAAATGACGGACTAATTAGAATTTTGATTTTCAAAAGTCGTCAACATCCCTATTTTAACATTATAAATGTTCAAGTTTGTGTTACTCAATCACTCCAGAACAGGGAATTAGATGAGATAGATTATATAGTCTGGAAAAGGGTAAAGGGTACTATTTATCCCAGAATACCCGCGGGCACACCGAAATACCGAAATTAACCAGTAAAAGATCGAGGAACAGATAAATACCTATTATAAATGCGAATTTGAATTTGTTCGTTTGTTACGCTTTCACACCTTAACTACTCAACCGAACATCGGAAAATAGATGACAAAATATGTAAAAACACCACAATCAACAGCTTAACACATCACAACTTTTATACAACTCATTATTTACCAATTATAATGAAACCAACCTAACATAACCTAACTAGGTAGGTATACTTCTTTTGACGCGATGGTTAAAATCATCAAATTAAAACTCAGTAGTATCTTTGTAACACAATGAAGTTCGAGAGAAGTTAAATCGTGAAGTATACAGGAATATTTTTTATTCAGTGCGCAAACTTTTTCAAATTAAACTTAAAGGAGTTTTAATAAACACCTTTTTTATTTTGATAGGCTTAGTAAAAAAAAAAATTAAGTTATCGTGAACGAAAGATGTGTATACTCTATTCACCGCCGCCACCGCTGCGTGCGAAGCGCTCGTTCGGCTAGGTATTTACGTGGGTTACAATGTACCGACAGCTGATCGAAGTCGTTCACCCCCGCTGCAACACGCCCGCGTACGCCGCACGGCACGCGCGCCCATTGATATTATTACGAATAGATAGTGTCCATATTTTGCTAATTTAAAGCCGTATAAAAAAATATGAAAAAGTTTTGAACAAATAATAGAAATGTGTTCTATAACTGATACTGAACCACCAAAATTTTTTTGCGCATCGCTTAAAAAATATTCCTGTATACATATATCCTTAATTCCTTACATATACAATACAATTAAATAGAACCGACTTGAAAAACTTGTCAATGATCCGGTGATGCTTAACTTGTAAAAACTACGAGCCCACTTGCCTATTATTCGCAAGTTTTATCTCTTACTCCCCTTTCCTTTAACAAAAAATAAGTAGGAACTGTTTTAAAGCACCTCTTAACCCTAAAACAATAGCAGCGGGTGGCCTCTGGGAAAATATTGTCAGTGTTTTCATAAAACAAGCGCTTTCAAGCCGTAAATATGTTAAGTCTACCAATCCTAAGTGACAAAGGTACTGCTCTGCTGTGGTATTATATAAATTTTGTTAAACATTTCAGGTAAAGTTCACACGTAAAATATTTTTTAATACAGTTGCTCAAAAAGTGGCGTATTGCAGGGCCGTATAGCGTTCGGGATGTGGGCTAATACATATTCGAGCTTTTTCTTTACCTTTCCCGAACTCGTGCGTTCTCTTTCCCAACTGTCAAAAATGGCGACACGACTTTGACACACTTTTTGCATTGCGAAAACGTAGGTTTCGCATTACTGATACGACTAGCGCCATCTCACAGTTAGAACTTAGTTGAGTTTATTGTGTTTTTATTATTTTATTAAATTGCTTCATTTTTCGCAACTGTATTAAAAATAGTTGTTCAGTACACGTGCGGAACCGTCATTGCAAAACCGACAATTTCGGAGTTCCCGCAGAATGGGCTAGTTGACTAATTTCATTTTAAGTCCGTCTAGTATTAATAAAAAATATTGGACACGTATTTATTTTTACGTACCTAATAAAAAAAATTATGCTGATAATTATTAGATTATTAGATTTATTTATTTATTTATTCAACAAAATTTCACAGCACATTATAATAATTACAAAAAAAATCATAAAAATAAATAATTAATAATTCATAAATTCATTTAGGCCATTAGGAATAGCACTATGTTACCTAATCTTAAACACATTAGCAATTTTATTTTATTAAAGAATAAATAATTAATTAAGACTGAAATAATTTAATCATATAATTTAGAGATTCATGAAGAAATGCCTTCTTCATGAATCACTATCTATTGGTACTATGTACCTACACATATAATTTGTCAAGTTTTTTTGTAAATTAGTTGAAACGTCGGACAAAGTCAAGCCGCCTACGTTGTTAGGGGTGGTGCAGAAAAAGAAATACGGGACCTTTTGTCTCGGAATTCTCGCGGGAACTCCGAAATTAACGCGGGTGAAACCACGGGGACAGCTAGTAGCTACAATATCATCATCATCATCATATCCACCAAAAAAAGTCCACAGCTGGACACAGGCCTCCCCCAAGGATAGCCACAACGACCGGTCCTAAGCTTCCTGCATCCAATAACTTATAACTTTAAACTGACAGCGTGCTGCAGAAGAATTTATTGCGCAGCTTCTTCTCTCTAGCCATAGACATAGACATAGACATAGACATAACTTTATTTGGCATCACAAAATTTCTTAAAAGTAATACATGCATCAAATTTAAAATGAATCGGATATAGTTTCCGTGATGCCAAAATGGACACCGTCTCAGCATATGCTGTCGCATAAAGCGCGGCAGCGCTGGTTTTCAGCGGAGCCCATACGGAATACTAGGAAGCTGTAAAGGGTGGATGATATTTTATGGGTGCTGTCATAATAACTGTAATTATATTGACGTCAAAAAGAGTCAAATTGTAATAAAGGATTTGACTTTGACTTTGAATGGTTTCCCGCAACCTTCACCATGGCACCAAGTCCACCTTGTGGCTTGTAGCGGGCCTACCCTCGCTGCGTCTTCTGGTTCGTAGTCGCTACTCGAGAACTGTCTTGCTCCAACGCTCATCAGTCCTTCGGCGATGTGCCCAGCCCACTGCCACCTGCGGTTTGCTATTCTTCGGGCTATGTCAGTAACCTTGGTTCGCCTGCGGATTTCCTTATTTCTGATTTGATACCGCTACGAAACTCCGAGCTCTACATAGCTACAGTAAAATTAGAATTTATTGTTATCCATATAAATAAACGTTCACAATAGCTTGCGTAGGTATTTACTTCAAACGTATATTTGTTTGGCTTTACTATTACGTTATTTTTATCTCAAGTTTTAATATTTTATTTTCTGTCTATAAACCAACAATCAAATAGAACGTTCAAGATATAATAACAAGTTTCGACAATAATATAAATGTTATTTGTCGAATTGGAAATGTTGTGTTCTTTAAAAGAAAAACGTAAAATAATTTTATTCATTCAGAAAGCTTTTACCTTTTCTTTTGTTTTTAAAACAAATATAGATAGGTGGGTAATTGAAAAGAAAATAATATATCTCAGTTACAATTTTCTGTTAATGAGTAGATAGATTAGGTACAGCTCTAATACAGTAAAACCGTAAAAGAAATTAAGTTGAAGAGCGAATATAGTAGATGAGTACTGGGTTTTAATTAAGAAATTGTGAAGGGCGAGTTTGCTCTGTTGCTCTTGTATCGGCAGAGGTATCTAAAGAAGATAATTGAAGATAAGAGTCAGTCCAAGTCGTTATCCTTATATACATATATAAGTGCGAATGTGTGTTTATTTGTTATTACATTTTCACCTAAGAAAACTCAACCGATCATCATGAAATTTTGCATTCACGTTGTCAAAGGCACAAAAAAGGTAGGTATAGAGTAAATTCGTTTCGGGATTCCCGCAGGAACTCCGCAATAAATGCGGTTGAAACCACGGGGAACAGCTAGTTTTCATAAATAAGTTGTTTTTATGGATAATTACGCCTAAATATACCGTTGTGTTTTTTTTATATTTGAAACGATAAACCGAATACTGAATTTAATACGTCACTCGTCCCTCCGAAATTACCACGTGTGGAACTGCGGGATATATCCTCTACTGTAGGTACTCCTAACAACGTGCATGCACAATTTCATAATTATCGGTTGAGCCGTGAAGGCATGAAAGCGTAACAAACAAACTCACTTTCACATTTATAATAGTAAGGATAATAATAGAATTAAGGCTGTTTGACAAAATTTTTATTATTTTCATTAAAAATATTAGACAAGCAGTTTTTCTTTTTTTACCTAAACAAAAAATAACGGAGATACGTTGAGTCGAAATGTCGCTTGACGTCACAAGCAGGCACAGTTTTTACCTGCATATGACGTTACGAGCCCCCACTCCCAAACTTTAATGCGCTTTATACAAGTATATTTTCATTAATCTGGAAAAAGCAAAATATATAAATGTCTGTTATTTTTTTACTATCTACTGACGGACTAAATAGAATTTAGAAACAAAAATTAGTCAAATAGCCCAACCAACCTGATTGCATTTGATATTCACATTAGTTGAACTCGGTTATGTTATACGATATACGTATTTTCCTTCAAGGCATGTCTGTTCCGATGAAATCATATCAAGTTTCCCGTTTCAATTGTTCAAGTGGAATGGTTTCAGTAAACCATTTATGCTCATCAATCCCCTTTATCGGCCTTCAACATTTATACGAGTATACCTACATTACGGTTCATAGTATGCACATAGAATAGAATAGAATAGAATAGAATAGAATAGAATAGAATAGAATAATTTTTATTGCGCAACAGACACACACAAGTTTTACAAACTTAATAACAAGATCACAAACAAATTAATTACAAACTAAACTTAAAAAAGATATTGGTTGACTGGTTTTGGTCACGGTGTGTCTCTGCTGCTGCAAATGGCAGCTGACTCAGCATATGCTGAGGATGGGAACCCTCAGCGCTGGTTTTCAGTCAGCGCCAGCAGTCCCACGAGCGTCCCAGAGTGCGGCGCAGCGAAGCAGAAAAATAGATACATAGATACATGATAATTAGTTCATATTATAATTAAATAAGCGATACCATACATACGTAAATAGAATAGAAATTAGATAAATACACAATATCATATATTATATACAATCACACATGATACAAACCCTCTCAATCAAAAGATGATTTAAACAAAATAATGCAAATTTTAATTTTATTTATATTTTTAATTTCTGTCTATATTATAAAAATGTGTTGTATTGCGGGACGAGCACAATAATAAGGAAACTATTGAACGGTATTGAGCGTAGATTTAGTAATTGCTTTTGTTTTAATGAAATTGAAATCAAAGAGAATTTATTACATAGAGCGTATTAAAATACCGACGAGTAAAAAGTATGTAAAAAAATGTTATTTTACAGTTGTTTGTTGTAGTTAAGTTGATGAACGTTTCTTAACAGCTAGAATAGCCGCGACTTTTGCCATATCATATTTGGTTTATTATCTTATAGGAATATTGGCGTAGGTACTAGCTGGTTTTAGATTCTATCAGGAAATCCGGGTTAAAAGTTCCTAACATTAGTTAACGCAGCTTGAGTAAATGCTTATTCACTTTTAAGCATATTGTAATTATAGAATTACATATCTCTCTCTTAAGTCAATATGTCAAATCTTAACTAATCTAAAACTTCACGATGGCACCGCGAGATTTTCTCGAACGAAACAGCATGCTATATAAAGCTAGTTAGCGATAAACTCTTATAGTATCGTTAACTAAACCGTTAAACGGAGAAATAAATATAAACTTAAAAACATGAAAGCGTTCAAATTTGACTTTTATGCCCGAAAGACAATCGAAAGTTTATCTAAGCAGTTTATTGGCCATTCGAAGCTTGTCGAAAGCTATATTAGCAATTTGTTGGCTAAATACCTTGCCGCCCGCTTTTTATTGCTTACTTATGGACCATTATTGTTTTGGGTTTCATCGCCATTAGTACAAAAGTTGTCAAGTCAATTAACTACTCAAAGAAGTGGATCTACTTTGATAATTTATTATCTTTGCAAGTAGAGTTTTAGTTTACAACTCTACCATATCCACTCCAGCCGCCAATGGTAAGTAACTTATTGCGATTTTCACAATCATAGAAAAAAAATTTGCTTGTACCTACTTGAGACTACTACTACTACTACTTGAGATTTACAAAAAGTATAAAAGCTTCTAAAGGATATCTAGATTCTTTTTAAACTGTCTGTTTGTTGTTGATAACTTCGACATAATTATACCAACTAATTTAATCTGTACAACGGCCGAAAAAAGGATATTCGCAATTATCGCACAGGTATCCTAATAAACTAAACTAAATAAATATTGTGAGTTTACTTATTTGTTTGTTTAGCTTGTACGCCCTAATAGTTCAACCTATCAGCATGGAATTTTGTATAAACGTTAACTTTATACTCTCTTTCTTCTTTATGTTAACCTTGTGTGCAATAATGGGCGTGTGGACTAATTTTTATTTTTTAGTCCGTCTTGTAGATTATTAAAAAATATTGGACACGTATTTTTTCTTTTTTTACGTAATCAAAAAATGACGGCGATATATTGAGTTGAAATTTCGCGTGACGTCACTATTCTGACATTTTGTATGGCGGTTTTGCGGTTAGTGACGTCACGACCTCCTCATCCTAAACTTTAATGCGCTTTATTTTTGTATATTTTAATTTATTTAAAAAAACAAAAAACATGTGTCTATTGTTTTTTTATTTTCTAACTGACGGACTAATTAGAATTTTGCTTTTCAAAAGTCGTCAACATCCCTATTGTTAAATAAATAAACAAAAGTACTTAGGGTACTTTTTATCTCGAAATTCTAGAGGAAATCCCAAAAATATCACGAGTAAACCGCAGGGAACAGCTAGTATAACTTCATCTACATATCTGATAGTTGTTCCCCGCGGTTTCACCCGCGTTAATTTCAGAGATCCCGCGGGAATTTCAGGATAAAAAGTAGCCTAAGTTCTCCCAGTGAGTCCCGTTAAAATCGGTCCAGATATTTCAGAGATTATCCGGAATAAACAGACAGACAGAGAAAAATGTTTATAAGTTGTTTTTTGATGTTAGTACCTACCGTGTATACTTTCGTATGCATTAAGTAAAAAACTGTTAATTTGAAATTACAAACTGACACTTCAATTTTATTTATATGTGTAGATGTGTTTATGACAATGATAAAGTAGAAACTGATTATTTCTAAAAAGAAACATCTCATACTCACTGGCAACTGTACAATTTCTTTGAACTTTGCCAAGACCGGAATCAACTTTGCATAAACATCAAAACAAAGTTGCTTCTTTTTAAAGGGAATCGTACTTACAACTTGTCCAAACTGAAAGAAAAAAATCTCACCGAAATTCAAACGACTTTTTTGTGTAAGATGTCAAAGACGACGATAAGAAATATAACTTTAGTGGTACCTAGTGATTATTTTATTAATAAATAATTTAATTTTCAGTGAAATTTGACTTCAAAGGGGAATAAGGCACCGTCTCAGTTCTCTCGCCGAAGTGGCAGATATAATCCCGCAATGTTCGAGGCTTCATTTAAGTGGTTACTCCACTTTGGTCCTCTGAGATTTGCTTATATTGACGAAATGGAATATAGAATATGCTTCGTGAAGTGAGCAAAGTGGGTCTTCAAAAACCTGTCAAGAACAATTCAGACTCGCCTAATTGGGTTCCGTACTAATTGTAAAACAAAGGAAAGGTACTTGGAGTTTCGTCGTTACTCATTTGCCAGACGGACGGACGTTGTAGAATAATATTTATTCTAAACTAGCTGTTCCCCGCGATTTCATCCGCGGAAATTTCGGAGATCCCGCAGGAATTCCGGAGTGCAATGTGTACCTAAGTATGCAAAATTTCATGAGATTTCACCACGTTAATTTCGGAGTTCCTGTGGGAATTCCGGGATAAAAAGTATCCTATGTCCGTTTTCTGGTTCTAAGCTACCTCCCCACCAATTTTCAGCCAAATCGGTTCAGCCGTTCTTGGGTTATAAATAGTGTAACTAACACGACTTTCTTTTATATATACATATAAATATATATTTTTCTTTTTGTATATAGATATAATCGTAGTAGACAATACGATCTCAGTTGTGATGACAGTTGGACATAGATAAGCAATAGTGTGTTAACCCACATTGGAGAAATTTTGAGTAAATTGTGTTTTAAAATCATAGCGTCATTTTGTTTCAATATTTTTTTATGTTTAACATTTTGTTGGTATTTAAACAATGTAATAAAATAAATACATAATTATAAAACGTTTTATACTGCTCAATAAAGCGTTCTGAATCAATAACTTAATATTGTGGGTTAACATGTTATTGCTTATCTGCGTCCAGTTAAGATTGCTATTTGTTAACTTTTACCTAATATCGGTCTGTTTATCTTTCTATTCGTGCATCACATGGAAACTACAGGAATTTGATAAAACTCAGTATCTACAGCCTGTTTTTCAAGTTAATTTAGTATATACAAAATATATATATTTCAATATATCAAAATTTCTTCACTACCTTGCGATAGATATGCTTAATACTTACTATTATAGATGCGAATGTGCGTGTATTTATTTTTTGTTATGCTTTTGTGCCTTAACGGCTCAACTGATCACCGTGAAATGTAGCATACACGTTGTCATTATGTACAGAGAAGCTGACGTAAGGCTTTTTTAATCCCATTGGGTATTCGGGGTATGAAAATCAAAATTCTAATTAGTCCGTCAGAAAATAAAAAAATAATAGACACGTATTTTTTGATTTTTCAAATTATTCAAATTAATGATAAAAAACATAGATAAATAAATAACTAACTTGTATTTATTTATTTATTTATCTTAGGTAACTTGTGACGTCATAATTTAGTGTAAGCCTCGTACAAACTGCGCCGGGTTGTGACGTCACGCGAAATTTCAACTCAATGTATCGCCGTTATTTTTTGATTGAGTATGTAAAAAAAGAAAAAATACGTGTCCAATATTTTTTACTTATCTACACGACGAACTAAAAAAAATTAGTCAAGTAGCCAATTGGGTATTCTCCAAGGTATGAATATCAAAATTCTAATTAGTCCGTCAGTTAGAAAATAAAAAAATAATAGACACGTATTTTTAGCTTTTTCAATTTAATGAAAATGAACATAGATAAAGCGCATTAAAGTTTAGGGTGGGGGGCTCGTGACGTCAATATTCATTATAAGTGCCATACAAACCGCATTGAATTGTGACGTCACGCGAAATTTCAACTCAATGTATCTCTGTTATTTTTTGAGTACGTAAAAATACGTGTCCAATATTTTTTACTAATCTACACGACGGACAAAAAAAAATTTTTTTTGTCAAGTAGCCAATTCCTGCAAAATCTCCGAAAATAAAAAACCGCGTGGAATAATGCTAATATAATAATAGTAATATTTTATATGACACTGTACGCTGTTTTGCGGAAATATAGAAATGGCTATAACAGCCAGTTGTTATTCAGTAGTTTTTTCTAGAGGAAACATTTCCAATGACAAAAGAGAGTGGAGCAGTTAAAATAAACGACGGGTCTTGCAGGAAGGAAGTGACACAATGCAATGTTGCTGCGTTTCGCTGTAAAATATGCAAAGTTTTGCTTCAAACTATATTTTTTGTTAGAGAAAACTCTGGCTTTTCGCATTGTTAAAAAAAATACGGTTTATATTTTTCGGATATTATTGTGTTCCGCAATCTAAAAGTTGAGCAGTTTCCAAATAAGTTTGAGTATTTAGTAATCCAGAAATAATAGAATTATACATTTTAAAATGACATGAAGTTTATGATATTATCTTAAAAACAAAACCAATAAAGTTGAAGGAATTGTACTGTAACGAATTCTTTTTCACAACGTGCCTAAGGAAGATTTATTTTAAAAAGCAAGTGTAACCTTTTGCTATTTCGCCAGCGTTTTTAACGATGTAGGAAACAAGAAACTCATCCTGTATACGTAATAATTCCTATACTAGTACAGCAAAACAGTGTCAATGACGATACGTCGCTACGCAACGGTAGCAACGACTCATTAACGCTAGCTCGTTACTCGTTTGCTACGAGGCCTACGTCGCGCTACGAGTTGCTACGAAAAGCTTCACTTTTGAATCGAGGTGCGACCTGCTCTACGAAGAATGACACTGGGTTTTTTACAAAGAAACAGGGCATGAGTAGTATGTTATTGTATGTGTTACTGTTTTGTAATTTGGTATACATTCCACGCATTCTTTTTCCTTTAAAATGTATAAATGTGGTTAAACTTGTGAAGTTCGTAGTAGTAATAGGTCTAAGTCTTCGGTTAGCTCAAAATAAAAGATATTTTTTTTGTAATTTTTGAGTTGTATTTTTTACAAGCTAGGTAAGTCTAGTTCTCTCTGTCAAAAAGTATTTTTAAATATCAAAAGAACAGATTATACAAAAATAAAAAGTTTTTAGAAATGAGGCGGGATATCATAACGAGTGGCATATAGCCGCCTCGTTACATACCCCGCTCGCTTTTTATTGAGCTAGCCGAAGGCCCTATATTACTACTATGAACCTCACAAACTTGATACTTACATAATTATTATGATACTTACAGTCATTTCTATGCTTAGATTACCTGATAAACTACATAAAACGTATTTTTTTTGTTAAAAGTGTGAACATATAAATAATTTATTCAGATACAGCAATAGAATTGGTTTAAATAACTTTATAATTTTACCCAAAAACAAAAACAGTTTTTCGCAACAATTCTATGATAAAATATGGTTGAAGTGAAATTTTTGTGTACCATAAAATAACTTTAAATATTTTCAAAGCCTCCGGCTATAATTTCAAAATATGTATTAATATAAACGAAACAATAATCTTTGTATTTTGTTACTCGCAAGATACTAAGTTGAACCGTTGGGAAAACTTATAAAATCTGTGTTCTATTATTAAATTTAGTTACATAAGAATTCCTATCTGAATTTAGCTATAGAAAGTGTTGTATGAGTTGATAGCAAAAAAGGTCTACTTCATCCAGTTAAAGGCGACGTTACTACGACAGTAAAAACATCGTGTAAGCGCGTATTGTGAGAGAAGGGTCACAATGAAGCGGCATCTGGACCTATGTATTACATAACAGATGAGAAATATATACCTTTGTACAAACACTCTTACAAAATGTTACCTATGAAATGCTATAGTTATATTACGAAAAAAAAAAACTTGGTTTACTAACTATTCGGTTTTACCAGCATGAATTTTCAGGAAAAAAAAAACTTAAGCCTTTTCCACGACTTTAATTAATTTTAATACTAGCTGTCCCCTCCGGCTTCACCCGCAGTAATTTTAGAGTCTACACGGGAATTCCAAGATAAAAATACGTACCTTTCTCTTGTATCATTTTATCTATTGGTGAAAACCATATGAAAATCCGTTCAGTAGTTTTTGAGGTTATCGCGAACAGACAGACGCAGCGAGTGACTTAGCGATGGGTACCAAACTCATTAAATCCCGTACAGTTATAGCCGAGCGGAGTGGTCACAAACACACACACACATTTTTATTGTATTAATTGCTGTCTGGAGATTATCAGAACTTTACACAAACCGCCAAGTTTTCTTAACTGTAAAATATTAAGTTATAATTTACGTACAATACATTTATTACTTGCGTATATTATGAGTTTGAAATAATTTTCATCGCAAAACTACATAGCTTTCGAAACTCGTGGTTTGAATTTCAGAATTGAAAACGGGGCAAGTTTTTATTTAACTGCAAACTTGGTTCGCGGCCCGCATCTAGATATTCTCTCGGGCCTTGGAATGCTGTTATAAATGGTTGCAAAGTTCCACTTGCATAGTTTGGCTACGAGGATGACCTTCTGTTTACATTTTATGGGCAAACAATTCACTGTGCACTTGTTAAATATAAAGCACAATTGTTTTAGAGAAATACGCCAAATATGTAAAGCGGTTTTTAAATATTTTTCGTAAAAACGCTAAAATACAAATAAGTTTTGTAAGTGATTTCGAATTTCGCGTCTGCCTCCCTAAGCTTATGCCAAAAGTTTTGCTGACAGTGAAAGCTCTAAGCATCACGATGGTCGTTTTTATACCAACAATTTGTACAATTAAGAGTTTTAACAAATGGACATAGATAAGCAATTGTGTTTTAACCCACACTGGAGAAATTTTGAGTAAATCGTGTTTTAAAATTATAGCGCCATTTTTTGTCAACATTTTTTATGTTTAATATTTAGTTACATGCATATAAAATGTAATGAGGTAAACACATAATTAAAGAACGTTCCCTAACTCTCAATAAAACGTTCTGAATAGGTAACTTACTTTTGTGGGTTAACATGTTATTGCTTATCTGCGTCCAAATACTGGTAAAAGAAAATTACTATAAAGGTATCCCCTAGCTGTCCCCCGTGGTTTCAACACCGGTAATTTTGGAGATCCCGTAGAAATTCCGGAAAAAAAAATAGGTACCCTATGTTTTTATCTGTACCGTTGACAATGTGTATGCAAAATTTAATGATGATCGGTCCAACCGTTCATTCTTGATGCCGTGATCAACGGAAATATGGGTTTTTTTATATAGGTATATAGAAAAATTGAAAAATAAACAGCCATGATAGAAGCTTCTTGACTGAAGCTAGACACAGTACCTTTGATGTTTTACGCTTCTTTCTTTAGTATGGGTAACGAGAAACGCGTTTTGGGAATTGAACTCCTAAGATGGCGAAAAGGAGAGCTAAAAGTTTGTGTGCAAGTATCATCAATCAGAGACCGAAAAAAAAGGCAATACGTACATAAAACATATAAACACACGCATGAAACTTAAAGCTCAAAATAATTTAGAGCAAATTGAAATAGAAATTCTGGGAAAACGATTCAAAGCCCACGATATAAAGCCGGGTGCATAATCCCTGTACGGTTCAAAGGCTGCAGCCACACTATATGCATTATGTATTGGGCTTTTCAACGCGACTACGTTTCTATACTTCACTTCTATACTACGCGTGGTGCAAGCTATTAGAGATGGGTTACTAGCAGACACGATGGGAAAATCACAAAGCTGTTGGACTTAAAATTTCAATCATCAAGAATCATTGAAGACAGCTATTTATAATTGGACGCAGATAAGCAATAACATGTTAACCCACAAAACTAAGTTATTGATTCAGAACGATTTATTGAGAGTTAAAGAACGTTTTCTAATTTTTTTTTTACCTTATTACATTGTTTTAATATGTAATTAAATACTGAACATAAAAAATGTTGACTCAAAATGGCGCTATAATTTTAAAACTTTAATTTACTCAAAATTTCTCTAGTGTGGGTTAACACACTATTGCTTATCTATGTCCAATTCTCACTTAATGAACGCTAACTAAGCAAATAAAAAACCAATTGAAAAAGCCTCCTACTTAGGAGGATAACAATTACAAGACAACACAAACGTTGATTTATAGAGTGGAAGCCGGGACACTATAAAATAAATAGGTCAGATTCAATACGCATTTTGTGCCGCATGAATATATTGAGGTATACAATGAGGTATACAATGAGGTATACAATGAGGTATACAATGAGGTATACAATGAGGTATACAATGAGGTATACAATGAGGTATACAAATCTACATATATCAAATATTTATAACTAATAGGTAATAATATCTGGACGCAGATAAGCAATAACATGTTAACCCACAATACTAAGTTATTAATTCAGAACGCTTTATTGAGCAGTATAAAACGTTTTATAATTGTGTGTTTACCTTATTACATTGCTTAAATACCAACAAAATGTTAAACATAAAAAAATATTGGAACAAAATGACGCTATGATTTTAAAACACGATTTACTCAAAATTTCTCCAACGTGGGTTAACACACTATTACTTATCTATGCCCATCTGTTCCTAATATATAAATCTACTTGATCTCACACTAAGCTATAAGTAAATAATAGATATTAAATAAAGACACTCCCCGCCTCCTTCCAATGTCATGCCTCCTCATACCCCGCGAAAATGACCTTGGTTAAAGACCGAAGACAATTTGACTGAGAGCTGACAGTCACTGTCAGCTCGCTGTCAACTTTACAGTACACACACACGCCCAACACGTGTACGTACAAGCCGGTCGTCTTTACTTGTGGGAAGTATTTAAATCAGTTCATTTGTATGTATTACACCTTAGATATTATATAAACACTCCCAGATTGGAAAGTGTAATCATATTGATTTCATCAACCAAAATTGACTCCCACTAGGAATCGAACCCGGAACCTCTTCATTAGCGGAGAGGTACAGTGACCACTATGAAGCCCGGTTGTCATGAAAAATGCTCTCCTCTTTATACGTGGACCTTTCAACTTTTATATTTTTTGATTCTGATGGAGACAGGGCTTTCTGATGGAGGCAATACAAAAAAGTTTTCTGCTCTTTTTTATCGAAGCTTACTTTTTGATATTTTTAATCTTTTTCAAATCCATAGCTACCTACAGCTTCATGCTGTCTCTTTTGACTTTAGAGCTATTTGCTGTCGGTTCGTAATTAAAATTAGTCCATTAAAATAACAAAAGGTATATTAGTTAGATACTTCGTGTAATAACTCGTTACTTTAAAAGAACAATAGGTAGAAGGATGTTTTATGGAGTCCCGAAACCTTTTAGATAAAGAATTTTCATAATAACTTCGTTTTCCTTAACAAAAAAACTTTTGGCAAAGAACTCGTTAAAGAGGAATGGCTTGAAAATAAGCGGGTCATGTACCGGTTTTTAGACAACCAATCATGACAAAACAATATTTTTTTGGGCTTTGCACCCGAACACAAAGGTTGCAACGAAGGCATTATAGTAGCACAGAATACTAAAGAGCTATTTCCCGAATCCTCTCTATATCCGTTTGACGAAGCAATTCAACTTAAAAGCCTATTGAAATACATATTATCAAGTAGCTGTGCCCCGCGGTTTCACTCGCGTGAGTTTCGGGATTCCCGCAGGAACTCCAATGAAGTCTAATGTACTCCTTATAAAAACAGCTAATTAGTAGTGAAAGTCCCGTCACAATCGGTCCAACCCTTTCGGAAATTCACCCGCGTGAGTTTCGGAATTCCCGCAGGAACTCCAAACTTCTTTTATAATAAACCTTGTCCTGATAGTAACGAACACAAAAAAAAAACAATTATCTAATTTGGTGCAGTCGTTTGAAAGTTATGCACTTAGCAACACATTTGGCGATTCATTTTTATTATATAGATATGACGTATTTTTAACTATAAGTTGAATAATGTTCACATTTAAGTAAATCAGATGCATTTCATTTTGTTCAATGAATTAGTCAATAATATTAATTAGTATAGGTACTAAAATAAGTGTGTAAAAAATCATAACCGTCATTTTAAATATGTAGGCATGTACAAGTGTTACATATGTTTCAAATATGTTTTTAATCCATACTAATACTATAAAAAGAAAAAAAAAAGATAAAAGAAAAAAAAAAGATCTTTGTATGTTTGTTTGCAATGGACAAACAAAAAAACTACTGAATAAATTCTTTCTCTCTACTGAATTTAATTCCTTCAATTATAGGAAGCTTCAGTAAGTATTTGTGAATAACACTGGGTACATAGAACTACGAAATTAGGGCAGATGGAACCGTGGGGATCGACTAGTTTAGAAATAAAATGGTTCGCTGTATTCGTCTCACGTACTTTTTTATAAATACAATCATTAATTTTATTGCATTAAGTACGTGCCTTAATGGCAATATTGACGATTTTATTTGTTTGTTATAAATTCAATATCATTCAATCCTATTTAAAGTTTCGTCATAGATTATTATTATTGTAATTTGTTATTATTTCACAACCTATATAAAATAACCTTTTATTTTTTTAATATAACACAAAATGGGGACGTATAGTTGACCTCACCTTTTCAAATCAGCCCAAAAACATAAACTTTTAGAATGTCAAGATACTAAAGTTGCATGGAATATTTTGATAGAATCATCATCGGCCCATTAGCTCAGTTGGTTAGAGCGTCGTGCTAATAACGCGAAGGTCGCGGGTTCGATCCCCCCATGGGCCAGAATATATTTTTGCCCCTATGATCGTTAAAAATATCCGGTAAAAGCGACTGAGACTTGAGAATTCTAGACAACGTAATATTTAATTATTTCTTTCATACGATTAAAGATGCTAATGAACATAAATTTAATGAACGTCTCTGAGTGCGGAAATTGTTTTTTATCTCAACTTAAAACTAAATCATTAAAATTACTCTGAGGGCGGTCGTTAGACGTGTACCTAACTGCTGTAGTCGATGTAACGCTTTCCTAAAAGATAATCGAAAATATAAGATTTGTTTTATAATATACAGTATATTATACTTTAAAAATACAAAAGTGTAATTGAAAACTGTCAAAATATGTTTCCACTACTTGTCAAAACTTTTTCATATCAGTCATATTACTTACTGTTCACCCTATTTTCTCACATCGGTTACTTTCGAAATGAAATAGTTAAGGGGTGAACATACCTTTTTACAAGCGAGAGGCGCTATTTTAACATGTAGATGCTCACAACTCAAAACCAAATCAATATTCTAGAATCTCCACCTCACCACCACTTGAAAGAAAGGAAGAAAGAAATATCTCGGCCCTTATTCTGCATCGTGGGTGTGTGCGTAACTAACTCGCAGGCTGCTCTCTGTTATATTATAAATCAAATGAAGCCGTGGCCTCTCCTCCACATTATTTTCACTTGGCCCCTTAAGGCTGAAGCAATTTTTTCCGTCTCCCGGGAGTGATAAATGACCGCCGTGAAAAGGCGAACGCTGTTCGCAACGGCGGTGTATTCTGATATCTGAACGAAATTATTGATCACCAGCTGTTTCGCGTGGTTTCACACGTGCCAATTTCGGAGTTCTCGGGGGAATTCAGGGATAAAAAGTACCATTTGTCCTTTTCTGTACCCCTTACAATGCTTATGCAAAATTTCATGATGGTCGGTCGAGTAGTCAAGGCGTAAAAGCGTAACAAACAAATGAACTCACATTTACATTTACCTAAGTAATATAATATGTTATGTACAGTCTCAGACGAAATTTCGTCTGAGTGTACAGTGTAATACAGTGTATAATACTTGTAGAAAATGCATAAAGAAGCAGCGGAAATCTATACCACCTCATAAACAGGTATAAGAAGAAGAAAGAAGAAGATCAGCTAGTAAAGTAAGTAAAAAAAGCGAAGGAATTCCAATCACCCAATCTATGTAATATGTAATTTACTAGTGAAAATGACTGCTAAAGTTATTTGTTTTCTAGGTATATAATACTCGTATTTAGCATTCATGACTGATGTCACGTAGGTTAAGTTTATTAATGATAATTAATTGATAAATTTCTAAAACATTTTAGATACCTACATAATTTGTGCACTTATCTATCCATTATCTTTAGAATTTTAATTTGTGCCCTCAAGAAGATAAACAGATTATTTTTTGATACTTACACCAATTCTGAAATATCCTATCATTATAAATAGGCATTCAGTATATTTTCTTATATTAAAGGTTAATTAATGTAGGGGTTTTAATATCATTGGCAGAATCAGATTATGTGTGATAGATGTATTATTAATGGTGCCTTGTTTGTTATAATGTCCAATTAACAGATGGCGGTAATTACACGTTTGGGGTTGCTCGTTTCTTTAATTGAAAAGAAGAAGTCAAATACGGATTTTCATAAATAACCTCAAAATTTCCATAATATCAACTTTCACCCCCTTTCACCTGCTTATGCAATCGATTTTTTAACGAATCTACGTCGTAAAAGGGCACTGCCGTTGTTTTCCTAATCCGACTAGGACAAAAAATGTCGCACGTAATAAGAATAAGTACGTCGATTTATAAAAAAATTCTTCACCACGGAAGTCGGTGCTATTATGTTCCAAGCATTGTTTCAATCTGACAGAATCTTAACTTTGTATTCACCAAAAATAGCTCCATAAAACTTATATTACACTCATTTTCCTGAACAACACCACCCACCTGTTCATTCAACTTGAATTTATACAATACAATGACGACTGAAGTAAAAAAGGAACCCTTAGAAGGCTGTGTTGTGAAATGAATTTGCATGTTTGAGATAAAAAAAGTAGAACAAGGCGGGGAAGATGGTCCCTCTATTTATTTTTACTTCATGTGTATTCAACTACCTTTATACAATATATGTATATTACTAACTGTTCCTATAGATTTCACCCTCGTTAATTTAGGAGTCCCCGCGGAAACTCCGTAAAAAACTACCTGCCTATCAAATTTCCGTGTCAGTGAGTGAATGATCTCTCGCTTTGATGCATTTAGAAGTTGAACGAGTTAAGTTAAAAAAATCAGCTTTGAGGACTAGAAATATGCTTAAAACGTCCATTTCAGAATCGCTCCACAGCACATGTTAATATATTTTTTTGCCAATCAAGTACAACGTGAAATAGAGGTTTTAGCAGGAAAATGTTCGTTTACTTTCAGCAACCGCTATTAATGGTGGCAAAGGGCTGTCAAAATATAACGTTTTTATATATTAAGTGACTTGTTTATCAGTAGCTGTGCCCCACGTTTTACCCGCGTGAGTTTTTGAATTCCCGCAGGAACTCCAAACTTATTTTGTTCTTATTCTTATAATAACAAACACAAAAAAAAAGAATGTGAGTTTTTATCTAAATATAGGTATATCGTAAATGCACCGCCAAATGAGCTCCCTGTACTATCTGAAGGTTGACTGGCAAAGAATGCCACTGTGGCATTAAGTCCGCCTTTTGTACCATGACGTGCATAAAGTTTAAATAATTAAATATTTTTTTAATACGTGATTCTTTATCTTTAAATTGGCGTAACTTTCTATTTACGAACCGGTTGAGTCGAAACAAACACTAAATGTTAATGTTATGTTAAAGTAAAGCTTACCACAATATATTAATGTAAACTCATCTAAATCGGATGAGTCATTTCTGAAATTAGCGTGCACAAACGCACAAACACAAAAATTCTAACAATCATTTGCTATTGCGTTGATAAAAATAAATATTTTTTCTCATACATCTTCCATCTGTCTAATTTTTATTAAATTATGTATAGATAAGCCTAAGGACCCAGGATTTACCTCAATTAGTCTAGAAACGAGAAAGATAATCACTACAAGGAAAAGTCGCTGCAAGGTGAAGTTACAAGGAAAATAAATTAAAAAGAGTGTCAAATGGTTGTATTACTACTGTATTATCGTTACAAACTAATTTATACATCTTTTAAATTACAATGTAACAAATGACAATTGACTTACTATACTATCATCACAGGTAGTTAATACCTTAACACTGGGATGGTCCCAAAGCCTCAATTTTATATAACCCTAAGTGTCTTAAGTCGTTTTATGCAGTCTTCGCACCTTGCGTTCTTAGTTATTGAGCAGCGTTAAGTTTTGTCTTGGAGTTGGTGGTTGCGTCATCTGTTCGGTCATTATCTTCGATCAGTTTCGCTTCTGGTGTCCCCACGATTGGTGCTTCGCCGTGGAATGTTTCCTCTGTATATACTCTGTTTTGTTTTCTCATCGTGCCGTGTAACTGTAATGAGAAAATGGCGCCATCATTAAAACCGAGTTTATTACTACGACACTTCCTGACACGGTCGTTAGGATTTTTGGGTGATTAAGAAGATTTTTTTGTTTAGGTAATAAAGTATAATTATAAACTAGGTAGTTGTTCCCCGCGGTTTCACCCGTGTTAATTATGGAGTTTTCGCGGGAATCCCGGGATAAAAGTTACTCCTCATAACATAAGCTATTTGCGAGTGAAAAATTCGTCAAAATCAGTCCAGCCGTTTCTGAGATTAACCGGAACAAACAGACAGACAGACAAAAAAATTAAAATCGTAATATGCATTGAGTGAAAAGCTGTTTATTTGAAATTACAAACAGACACTTCAATTTTATTTATTTGTATAGATTATAATGTTGCTTACAGAAATGAGAAAAATATCAAGTCATTATTATAATAAGCCTGTTCACATTAAAACACTTTGCCAAGAATCACAAAACAAGTAGGTAAAAAGCTCATAATTGTATAAAAGTTATTCTTGTTTAAAAGACCTTTTCATACTTTTCGTTCATAAAAAGAAATGCTGAAAGCACATTTTTTAGGTGAAAAGAAAAGCTCTAGTTAAGAAACTACATTGAATAAAATATAAATCGTGCCCGCTATTATTTCACTTTGCTTGACGCGGTTGCAAACGATCCTTGCTCCTGATATTATTATCCATTTAACATCTCGAGAAGTTTTTTTGAATTTTTGTTACACATTTCATTCAAATTTTTAACTTCGCTAGCGTTTTTCATTTTTAATATTAAAGACTGTAATTCAATTCGTACTTACTAAAATAAAAATGGAAGACAATTTACCTACTTGTTCATGAAGTTGTAAATAATTTAGATAAATTACATTACTTTTCAAACACAAAAGTGTTTACAAAAGATGTAAATGAACATCAAATTGATATTCGCAAAAAAGCTTTCTGTCTACTACTAGGAAAGTGACTTTCGTTTTATGATCCAAATGAACCACTGCTCCGATAGGTAAAAGAAGTTTCGTTGGCGTATCTAGGGCATTCGTATTTTTATATAATCCATTGAAACTACATGCATTTATGTAGCCTTTTGTGCCCTTTATGTACCTACATTAACATTAGGTTTATGCTAAATATTAAGTTTATGATACTTGATCAATTCGCATGAACGTTAATTGATTCGACTACGCCACATTTCACCTTAAATCTCGAATGATTTCTAGAGGAAATAGTGTAAGATGTAACGATGTTGCATTTTTTTTCAAATAATTCCATATTTTAGGATCAAAGTAACTACCCTGGGGCCTTACTCTTGAAAATGATTTGAGGCTGATTTCGATTTGACTTCGATTTGATTTCACCTCGTTGTCATTTTAGTACCTGCATACTTTTGACATCGAAATCAAATCGTATTTGGAATCGTGTTAGTGTCTAAAGATGACGTTCAACAAGTCAATAACACGACTCCTATATTGAAATCGAGAAATAGACAGATAAATTCTATAGAGACACGATCCCAAAGCTTCAAAAGTATCAAAATTTGATTCCGTTTCGATCTGATTTCGATTAGTTGAGTTCGATTTGATCGTAACTCGATTACGTCAAGAGTATGACCCGTGCTTGATTGCGTCAAGAGTAAGCTAACTGGTTCGTACATTCGTGTGAGAACGATATAATATGAGTATTTCTAAATATTCATTCACTGCTTCAATAGTTAGTAAAATATCATTAGTAAATACTCACCTTATCCCACAAGGACATGTTGAAACCGAAGTTGCAATGGAAGAACTCGTGATGTTGGTCGTGGAACTCAGCATCAGGCTGCCAAGGTTGCCACCACAAGGCTTTGAAATTGATGCCTGAATGATCGATGATTCCGTGGTAGTAGTTGTACATGCTGATTGCGTAGAACGGCACTGAAAGTATGTAAGTTCGATTGAGCAAGCGATCCTTGAGACTTTTTGAGAGACAGCAGAATTGATAAGTTACGTTTTTTTTTAATGAGATGAAAGGCAAACACAAACACAACCAGATGTCAGTAGGCGTCTGGCTGCTTTAGTTATTAATATACATACTGCAAAGAATATTTTCGGAACCGAGAATTTTATTGAAAATAGCATACGTTTGATGTTGAAAAGCTTAATAAAACATAGAGCAAAATATATAAGTAGGTTCTTCTAAAATAAGTCCTTAAATGAAAGTATTCAAAGGGTACTGAAAAAAATAAAATTTATACAACATTTGTGTTATAAAACCGCGAATACACTACTCTTAGAGCTGATAGACCTTTGAAAAGAAAAGTCTTGAGTGATGACAATGAATTGTCACCCCTATTGTGATTTGTGGCTTCCCACAATATACAAACTAATGATTTACTGAAACTGGATGAAGGGTCTATTCCAATACATGCATCTGGGTGATATTTATTAAAAAAGACAATGCTTCCTTTGTAATTTTTAACCGACTTCCAAAAAGGAAGAAGTTCAGCATGTTTTTTTATTACTTTATGTCACATTGTAATGATTTATCCCAACATTGTAATGATAATATCACCCGGGCAAAGTGCTTAATGCAAGAATGAT
This sequence comes from Zygaena filipendulae, assembly GCA_907165275.2. Classification (NCBI taxonomy): domain Eukaryota; kingdom Metazoa; phylum Arthropoda; class Insecta; order Lepidoptera; family Zygaenidae; genus Zygaena; species Zygaena filipendulae. The sequence continues at coordinate 507,927 of OU015657.1, forward strand.
CTTCGTTGAGATTTTTAGAGGAATCATTTGTCCAGTTGTGGATATATTTCAGTTGAAATGCTAATGGATTTACTTACACCAGTGGACAGGCACGGTGAAGAGTGGTAAGCACATAGTGAGTTGTATGTGCATGATCTCGACCGGATGGATAGCGGTGACCGAGAAGGCAGTCGGCTGCTTGTATTTGTGGTGGAGCTTGTGGAATTTCTTATAGAGCCACGGAGTGTGGTAGAGCCGGTGCATGATGTAAGTCGTGTAGTCCTGGAGAGTAAAAAAACTTTTAATCATTTACAACACCCCAATCAACTACATTTATGTACCACACTGAGTTTGATGAGTTTTAAATTTATCCTAAGGTTAGAGAGCGTTATTTATTTATCCAAGGTTTATGCTATAGAAATTCAATCTATACAAAATCAAATTTAAGTGTAGATTAGGGAATTGCATTGAGTACGTATCGTGCTTATAGTTAAAAACATGCATTATGAGGTCTATATAATATATCCAGTAATCGCAAGATTCATTCAAGATACATTCTCTGTGAATCCGTATTATCCCCGAATTAATTTTGGCATTCTCTAGGGAGATCTTTGTGCAGAGGTAAAACGGAAATAATGTATGTGTTGATTTAATACATATTTTATGTATTGTATGTAAATGTTTACGTATATCTGTATGTTGTGCGTTTACGTAGTTTCTCTTTATTTCTTATCTATGACATTATTTAAATAAATATTCAAATGCATATGTTTATTAAATGTCGCGCTATCTACCTTTCTTTTTGCTACTCTCTCTCTACCGGAGGTTGTCTATGAAAATATGGCTTTTAGGAATAAATGTTTACATATTTCTGTAGTTTAAATGGGTTTAACTTCTCTGTGTGTGCAATAAGCTACATTGAATTAGATTTTGTATTGACTATCTGTGTGTCATATTTTATTAAAATACGTTCCGCTATCACTACGTGATTGACAAAAATCCACAAAAAAATCACGTAAATGTTATTATTAGTATAAAAATTGCTAATCATATTTATACGAGTTTATGTTATTAAAAGAACCTAATTTTTCACGTAGTCGGCGACAGTTCCACAAAAGAATAATCCTCTACTTTAATACAGACAATACCATCCAGTATTTAATAATCACATTATTACACTTAATCACTTTATTTTTGCAAAAGTGTTTAAAAAACTTGCTTACCATGTAAATAAAGACAACAGGAAACTGCAGGAAGAACCAGAGCCAACCGTACTCGTCGAACTGGTAGTAGACGGTTGAGGGATTCTCGTTGAAGATGTAAGTGGCTAGGAAGGCGGAGAAGGAGCCAGTGATGAGCAGAGACAGTGTCCCGATCATGATCTCGTGCCTTTCCAACTCTGGACTGAGCCATTTGTCTGGTTGTATTTTCCATTCATGAGCTTTGTGCTTCCTATTCATATAGAAGTACCACTGGAAGTTAATTTAAATAAATAGGTAAATGATCTGTCCTAAAATGGAAGCGAGTTTGCTGAAACCAGCTGGATAATAGCAAATAACGGTCAGTTAACCTTGAAATCCTTGGAGGAAACCTTCGTCCAGAAATAGATCTTTGTCAGTTGATATGGTAATTTGGCTATACTGATTATAATGTGAATGCGTTCATTAATTTCAAAGATATTGAAATACTAAACTGACATGGAATTGGCATTGCATAATGCATAAAATGAATAAAAATATTGAAAATAATAATATGACCATGTGTTCAGAATTTGTACTTTTTCAGCTTCACTACATAGTATAAAACAAAGTCGATTCCCGCTGTCTGTCTGTCCCTATATATGCTAAGATCTTAACTACGCAATGGATTTTGATGCGGTTTGTATGTTAGATAGACTGATTCAAGAAGAAGGTTCATACATATTATAGTTTATCCTGGAATTTCCGCGGGAACTCCGAAATTACCACTGGTGAAACCGCGGGGGCTATATTAAAAACAGTTTTTTAGGATGAAAATTAAGAGTAGGTACAAAATATGACGTAGATACGTTGTATGCACAAAAACGAGTATGTGACCAAGATATTTTTACAAATGTCTAAAGCACTAAGTAATTGGTCCGGAAATAAAGTAAGCGATTGTGCAGATCCAAGAAATGATAACGCAAGTGTAGGAAGACAGTATCAAGTGTGTACTACACACTTCTATACAGCTCGATTAGGGCCACATTGTAAGAGGGTTCTGTTACCTCTTCACTATAGCAAAGAGGGCTTTCTTAAGAGATTTGACGTATGTAACATGACTGTGTCACTGAGACTGTGTAACACTAGATACTTTTCTCTATACGGCTTTGTTCTTAATTATCTTTCCCCTTGTCATTTGAACTGTTCCAATCATAAAAGTAATGGGTGTCTACTCAGCAGAGTTACTCGATTATATTTATACATAACTAGCTGCGCCCGACGGTTTCGCCTGCGTGAGCCCCAAAGTAACCTAATTTACTTTTCACTGTAATTTATTCGGAAAATCAACTGCTACAAAAGTACAATAATTGACACTGACAGTCGCGTCAAAATCGGCCCAAACGTTTCGGAGATTCACCCGCATGAGTTTCGGAATCCCCGCAGGAACTCCAAACTTCTTTTATTCTTCTTCTCCTTACAATAACAAACACAACAAGAAAAGAAATAGGGATTAATTTCGCGTCGTGAGACTAGTTCCGAGGCACATGCTGAGTGGCGGCCATTTTGGTGTCTTGTCTATTATAGAACTAGCTGTGCCCTGCGGTTTCAGCCGCGTTAATTTCGGAGATCACGCGGGAATTCCGGAATAAAAAGTACCCTATGTTATTGTCTATGTCAAAGGCTACATGCATGCCAAATTTCATCCAAATCCGTTCAGCCGTTTTTGCGTGATTGAGTAACAAACATCAAAACATCCAAACAACATTAGTAGGATTACTTAATTTTGTGGTCTATTTTGCTACCAAATAAGCCTCTATTCTATTCTAATTTTTATAAGTATATATAGATAAAGATTAATTATAGGCAATTAATAAAAATTTCAATAAACCGTTATCAAGACATGTGACGCAAATCGTTTACATTGTCGTGATGATTAATTAAATATTAAAATGAATGTGCTCATAAAAAATTCGTTTTGATAAGCGACCGCTGATTATCATATTTTTAAGTATCGATACGAGAACCTTGACATTGGCATAAACTAAATATATATCTTAATCAAAGACATTCTTTATAATTGTATCTTAATATATATAAATTACGCGTCACGTTGTTTGTCCGCGATGGACTCCTTAACTACTGAATCGATCATGATGAAATTTGGTCACTATGTTGTAATTTGGCGCAACTTAAAAGATAGGATAGTTTTTATCGCGGAATTCCCGCGGGAACTCCGGAATTAATGCGGGGAAGAGCCAATCACCGTAAACTACTCTCAGGGGTACAAAGGCGGACATAGAGTACTTTTTCCCGGAATCCCCGCGGGAACTCCGAAATTACCGTAGGTGAAATCGCTGGGGACAGCTAGTATGTATATAAAAATGAATCCCTATTTCCCTTGGTCACGGCATCACGCGTGAACGGCTGGACCAATTTCGCTAACTTTTTTTTTGTGTTTGTTATTATAAGGAAAAAAAGAATAAAACAAGTTTGGAGTTTCTGCGGGAATTCCGAAACTCACGCGGGTGAATCTCCGAAAAGGTTGGACCAATTTTGACAGGACTTTCACTACTACATAATTAGCTGATGTTATAAGGAGTAAATTAGGCTACTTTCGCATTCCTGCGGGAATCCTAATACTCACACGGGTGAAAACGCAGGGCATAGCTAGGTAAACATAAAAATCTCGTAAAAACAGTACAAAAATAAATACATGTAATTAAAGACAAAAAACATTTTGTGCAACTTTTTAAAGACAAATCAGATGCTTGACTTTGTAACGCTTGGCCTATGGATGGGATCCATTTCGATGCTTTAACGGAATTTTTGGAAGCAACCTCATCACAGATTAACCTTATAGTACGGACCGCCAAGAGGGGATTTGTGGATTAGCTAAAGCGCGTCAGATGAACATAAGGGGGGTACCTTGCACCATGTTGAGTACCTCCACCAAATATAGGCCCTCTACACTGGTGGGTGCGTCTAGAATAACCGATCAGATTAGTAAAAAAAAATCGATAACTCGAAATACTCGAGCGCGTCAGATTAAGATATGGTGGGTTAATTACATAGTGAGAAGTATGTATATGAATAAACTGACCATTTGAACGTGACGTAAAGGAGTTAGAGGATCACAAACTTGCAAAAAAAAAACGCAACTTCGACATTCTCGAGCGCAGTTGATTTGTTTTTTATTTTAAAGTAAATAACTCAAGGATAGCGGGAAAAATATAATCTGCCGATTTTCATAAGCCGAAGAAACAAAAATCGTCTTCGAATCGAACGAGCAGCTGCAGTGAAACATGTACCTATTCATATCTCTGTCTTTCTTTCCCTTTTACTTTTTCTCTATCTCTCACTCTCTCGCACCGTCCTCACACTACTTTCCGTCGCCATAACGTCATCACAGTATACCACGGCGCTAAACGTGTCGAATTATAACTTTTTTTGGTCGGTTAAAATACATATTAAAATAAGTTAAGGTAAGTATTACATCAAACTATAGGTTCACCTTTCACTTTAATGTAATTATATATATATTATATAATAAAGCTCATCACAAAACAACGCGTTCATGTTATTATATGTAAAACGAAATGGCTTGTTTGTGCTTTAAAGTTAGTTTTGTGAATAATATTTTGTGAGCTTTTACATATTTCATAGAAATATAAAGTGTGTTTTTTGTGAACAAGAAATAGCTCATAAAGTTATTAAACTTACATCAGAAATAAAAAAAATTAAAAATAAATCATAATTTTTGTTTCTAGCAGTCAGATTAATAATATCCCTCAAAATTATTGTCAGATTTTAAGCCAACATAACTTGGACTGCAAGCTGAACCTTCTGTAAAATAATCTGACACGCTCGAGTATTTCAAAATTGAGATTTTTTTTTGCATTTTCAAAAATTCCCTACTACCTTGCGTCACCTCCAAATCGGCAGATTTTCGAAGGGGTGCATTTTTAAGGCTCACTTAACATCCCCTTTGAATATCTGACGCGCTCGAGTAAATGTTTTTTTTTTTTCATTTTCTCCCCTTCCGGATGGCCACCCCCACCACGCAAATGGGCAGATGAATATATTTTCGATATCAGAGACACCTTGGAGTATCTAAACTACAATATCTGACGCGCTCGAGTATTTCCATTTTACTATTTTTTTTTACATTTTTGAAAGCCTGTAGAAGCTAAACCCACCGGTGAATGAAAAAATATCATATAACCTTATTTTGTTTATATCTCCTAATCTTTAAAACCCAATAGGTCCCAACGACGCTCGAGTGTCTCCCGAATTAGCATCGGTATCTCCCGTACTATTAACAAAGACGCTCTGTGGGAGGTTGTCAAATGACGGTGTTTTAGCTATCGCCCAATTTAATATTTATTTCATATTTCACTGGTTTTGGACATTATTTATCACTACTTTGCTAATTCCACCACATTCATACAACAAAAATTACCACCATAAACCAATTTGCAGGAAGAAAATTTGATTGACAAGATAAAACGATTGACATTGACAGTCTTATGTCTTATGTCTTACATCCATTTTTGCTTTGTTCCCGCTAAAAGTCCATTTGAATGATCAAAATTCGATATTTTGTTTCCACTAGGTACCGATTTGCTAAGAATTTCAAGTTTAGTCAGTGACAGAATTGCCAGCATTGAATAAATCGGATTGAATACAGGTTTCAACTGAATGCAGCTATTCTATCGCTAACCAACAGAGTCCTAAGATGTCAACAAGAATTGACTTGAACGCTTGGGGACAGAAAAATATAAATGACTGCCTGTGACGGTATCAACACTAGCACACACACACTCTGGATCACTGTGGCTTCCTATAATTGAAAGAATTTTCAAAATAGTAGATCCAGAGATTACCCCCCTAAAACGTCACGAACTCACAAACTCACAAACCCACAAACTTTAGCTCTTTATAATATTAGTATAGATAAGCAGATTAGTTTCAAACTCACATGCAAAAATCCACCTATAAGGAAATACATGCCAAAGGACACCAGGTGAGCTACGATGAAGATGAAACTGAAGTTCTGCATCTTGAGGTTTTCGAGGGTGAAGAGCTGGTATATCTCAGCTGTTGTGATGTTCTTGTCGGATGTCGTGTGACCGGTGATCTGCTTGAGTGCCGTCACCAAAATCACCACCCATTCTCCTGGAAAAATTAATTATCAGATCGTCTAAAGTTACCTCCTCGGATTTCTAATGCCCTGGTACAAGCTAAAAATAGACAGGCGCGGAAGTAATTTGTCAGCAGTTCCATTTCCATGGCAACCGGATTAGATTGGATTATTATTATTAGATTAGTCATCATACCTATCCACTAATTAAGAGCAAAGCTTAATATTATGTTGCTTCGAGCTAAGCTTAATCTAACTGTGAAAATTGCATGAAATTCTGATCAGTGACTAGTTTCAGAGATTAGCATAAACAGGTAGATATAAAAAAATAATTAAAAGTAGCTTATTGTGTTCTATTTTTCTTCTTTTTTACCTTGTCTTTAAATTTTTATAAATATATTCCCCGCGGTTTTACCCGCATTAATTTCGCAGATCCCGCGGGGATTGCGGGATAAAAGTAGGCACCCTATGTGTTATTCTGACGTATGAGCTATATAATTGTAAAGTTTCATTAAAATCCATACAGTATTTGTTGCGTGAAAGAGTAAAAAATATCCATACAAAGTTTCACGTTTATAATAATTATTACCTATTAGTAAGGATGTAGGTACAGACATATGGACTAATTTTTTTTAATAGTATCAATATGTACAGATCATTGAGTGACCAAATGCCTGATTTTCCAATTGATTTGAAATTAATCTTATCTAATTTTTTAGTTTGTCACATCTGTTTTGATCAAATATATACTTATATACATATTATAACACCTATCAAATAAGTAAGTACGGATAATATTTTTGCGCAAATGCGTAATTAGATGTTGCCAAGTTACATATTTTCAAGTATCTATGTTTCGTTTCAAGTACGCGATTGATAAATAATTATATCGACTCATTAAAAGCAATCTTATCTAATAAAGAGGTGTAAGAAACATAATCTGAGACACCTGCGTTAAAATCTTTAAATAATTATGTAGATACATATTATTATATATCTTAAGCCTTTTAATTTAAATGCATGGTATTGCAGAAAGGTTAAAAAAAACTTCCAGCAAAACTGAAACTCGATGTTTTAATATAGGTTATATTTTTTCATTTTTACTAGCCCATGTCTAAATTATTTATAATACAAGATTAGGCGCGTACACCGCCCGCAGCAAAAAAAATCGAACCGGTAGACGCGGGCGTAGCGCTTGGAATTTTGTAGATAGGTCACCTCCAAACTAATGTTGAATAACTTTTAAAGTATAAATTTTTTTGACATAAAATATATTTTAATCATATTACTGTTTATTTTTTTAAATTAATTAGAATTTAGAATTTTGATTTTCAAAAGTAGTCCACATCCCCATTCCCTTGGTCACAGTAGGTATCACGCTTCAACGGCTGCACCAATGATGCAAATTTTTTTTCGTTGAGTTTGTAATTGTAAGGAAAAATAGAATAAAGAAGTTTAGAGAGCTCAAGCAGGTGAATCTTAAAGTTTCATCGTTAGGTACAGTGGGCCACATAGACAAGTATACCACCTTGTAAAATTTATACTGTTTGTAAAACGTCTTTATGACGTTATTATGTAGGTGCCGTTTTTGCAGCTCCAATAGGTATTCGTTTTTCGCTTGTATTAGAATTTGGAACTTGGAGCTGCAAAAACGGCAACTTACGACGTCATACAGACGTTATACAAAAATTATATATTTCACAAGGTGGTATATTTGTCTATGTGGCCCACTGTACTTGCAAAATTTAAGTTTACACTGACTGAAATTTTTAGTTCTATTAAAAATTAATTTTATAGGTACTATTTTCATGCAATTCCCTCGAGAACTCTTCAAATTGCTATGAACTAATGTATTGGCAAAACAAATATTTATTCGCCTCACTTGTAAAGATTTTCGTGAATTTTCACGCCAAATTCTTTTCGATTTTCGATGTGCAATCAGTTTGTCTAATTTATTATTATACCTATTTATTTACCTATTTGACATTATTTTGACCCAAAAACTAAACACAGTTGAAATGAGTTCAATCGTAAAATACGACAGCATTGTAAACAAAGTGGAGTGGCAGATCATAATAATATTATTTTCGAGTGCTCTCAGTGCACTCGGTACATTTGCACTTACTATAATCCTGACTAATATTACAAAACATGAATATAAGTTTTATTGTTTGTTACGCTATAACGACATAGCCACTCAACCGATCTACATGAAATTTTGCATACACGTTGTCAAGTGTACCGAAAACAACATAGAGTAGGTATATTTTATTCCGGAATTCCTTTTGGAACTTTGAAATTAACGGAAGTGAAACCGCGGAGAGCAGCTGGTATTACATAAAATTGTAATTATAAAAAAAACTTTGACTAAAACTAGTTGAAGTTAATGAAAAGAAAATGCTAAGGCTGGAGATATGAATATTAATTTCCTTTTGATAGGAAGTTAAGAAGAAAGAGAAGATTATTTGATATTCAACCCTCATAGAAGTGTAAGGAAGTGAGAAAATTTCATAGACGTAAAAACACGGCTTTCCGTAGAGCTAGTATTTCATATTTGAAACCATAGAGCGTACGCTTCATATGAAACTTCATTCGAAGGCAAAATCGAATTTCATCAAAACACAAAAACAATTGAGTGTGCACGAGTGAAATGTTGCGTGCCTTTTTAACTCTCCATTTAAAATATTCAATATGAGATAATTTTGTCAGGATACTAATACAAGATAGCAGATAGAGTGATTCAAGAGGAAGGTTTATAAGTATAGTTTATTCTGGAATTCCCGCAGGAACTCCGAAATTACCGCGAGGGACAGCTAGTTTCTAATATTTGAGCACGTTTTCGACTGTGTTGTTGAAACATTTGGGCTTGTGTTGTTTGGGACGCGCATTATGGGCAAGGAATGTCTTTGGTCATAATGAGTAACAGCTTTATGACCAACTAGATGTGCCCCGCGGTTTCACCCGCGTTAAGAATTGTTCAGAATCCCCGCGGGAATTCCGAGATAAAAAGTACCCTATGTGTTAATCTGATGTATAAGCTATATTATTGTAAATTTTCATTCAAATCCATCCAGTAGTTTTTGCGTAAAAGAGTAACGAACATCCATCCATCCATCCATCCACCCATACATTCTTACAAACTTATGACCAATTATAAAATAATAATTTACGCAATTGATTACATGGCAAGTCATTAGCTTTATCACTATCGGAATCTTATCTGAAGTGTACTTAGGGGTATTCAATCATATGCTGGGGCACTGACCGTATGTTCGGATTAGTGTTGTGTCTACACACAATCGATATTGATATAATTATTATAATGCGAAAGTAAATCTTTAACGCCAAAAGCACTGTGAAGAGATTTTGATATTTATTTGGCAAAAAGACTATCTTGAAAATAGACATGGACTAATTTTATCCCTGAAGAAGAGTGGGCAGTGAGATGATAAAATTTTATTTTTTAGTCCGGCGTCTAGGATAATAATAGATCGAGGGACTAAATAAGTCTTTCTCCCGAGGATAACACTGAGCTTTTCATTACGAATGCAAGGAAAGTCAAAATAAAAATACGAATTAGCTAAAGAAAAAAATGAGTGAATTTTATTTTACATAAATCAACCATTAGGTGTGCTACTGGCCAGTAAGACCCCCTATGACATAAAAAAAAAAACTTGAGTTTCTGCAGTATCCAGCTGTCAGTTGAAAGCGATTCTCCCTAGAGCTGAAAAGTGTTACTTTCAACCCGCTTCTCAGGCAACTTCAGACCTACTTTCCGAGTATGAATAATGAAAAAAATATTACACACGCATTTTTCCTTTTTTTACTCACCTAATCAAAAATAAAGGCGATACCTTGAGTCTAAATTTCGCGTGACGTCACGCCTCGATACACTTTATACGTAGTTATGACGTCACGATGCGATCTAATTTTAGGTACTATTTTTTCAATAATTTGAAATAAAAAGGCGGATATCACTCAGGCAAATCAGTAAACGAAAAAATTAAGATGGTATACTAATATCATCTATATCTAGAATATAACAGATTTTATCATTAAAATAGTTATAATGATCGGAATAATAAACTCATATTGTGATTTTCAAGGTCAGCGGTCATTCCAGATCCAGAGCTAAAGTCTCTGATGCTCGTATGTCAGGCTTAAAATTTGTTCACTAACTTGAATAATACTTTAAAAAATATTTTTCTGTGTTTTCTCTAAAGTGATAGTTCATTATTATCGCAAGTGCTTGTTAACTTAAAAGACATGGCAAGAACAACCGTAGAGTTCCTGAAGGAATTCTGAAGTTCATCGTAACATCGTACCTCTCAATGTGGCTCCGAAGGTGAACACCGCAAGGGTGGCGATGAAAGTGCTAATGAACTCCGGCAGTCTTTCGAAGAACTTCTCCAGAGGCTCTGCGTATTTCTCGATCCATCTCACGCCCTCTGTCAACGGGTCCCAATACCTCGGCTTCTGCGATGTCTCCGAGGATTCTTCTTTTGTTTCTTCCTTTTCCATAGAGCCGTTTGTTTCACCATTTTCAAACCTCTTCCTCACATCCACAGTCATTCTTGAAACAAAAGAAGTCATTTTTGAAACATTGTAGGGAGAACCATTAGTATCGAAGCTGACTGATACGCCAGGTGTTGCGGGTTCCATTTTCAGGTCAGGGTACAAATTTTATTTGATAAAATTATGTTGATTCTGAGTTTAGGCGTTTTTCCGTTTTATCATAAAGTACGTATTTACGAAAAAACTTATCGACCGAAACCTACATAAGTATTACTAGCTGTTCCCCGCGGTTTCACCCGCGGAAATTACGGAGATCCCGCAGGATACAAAGTACTCTATGTCATTTTCTTTACCCCTAACTATATGTATGCAAAATTTCATGAGATTTCACCGACGTTAATTTCGGAGTTACTGCGGGAATTCCATGATGAAAGGTATCCTATGTCCGTCTCCTGGTTCTAAGCTGCCTCCCCGCCAATTTTCAGTCAAATCGATTTAGCCATTCTCGAGTTATAAATAGTGTAACTAACACAACTTTCTTTTATATTACGCATAACGACTTATTCATAGAAAATTTGTTAAACCAACAAAAATTTGTAAATCCAACAGGAATTGTAAGCATTAAATTTAACATAAGATTATGTTATATACACAATAATTAAAGACACATAAATAAAAACAAATCCGTCCTAAGTCCTATGGCATTACAAATAATAACAAGACATAATTACCTGAGTGGTTCTTCTGTCAGACACCTAATAACAAGAATATACGTTACATATAAAAATAATAATTTGTTATTATATTACATATAATATAATTATAGGATTCGCACGTCGCTTTTATGTAAGACTCCCAGTGCGAATGACTGCGTCCGTCGTTTCGCCAATAATTCACGGAGATAACAACAATTACTCAAGATTACCTTTGTTATTATCGTAATAATAAAAAGTTTCGAGCGATCCTAAAGCTCTGTGCATACGATGGAAATAACGACTTTCCTCACATTAAAAAAAAAGTTAGGCTTTCCCCTATTTTAAAAAAAAAGTTGTGTTTTAGATAATACGGTGTTTTGGCTCTTTCAAAATTATTGACAGATATCAACTGAGTATCGCCATGTAAGGAAGCGGATGCAGAGAGTAACGCATGCGTTCTCTGCTGTACCCACCATTCGACCACCATGCGAAGCAACTAAGAAGCAGCTGGCGTCTCCGCTGCAGCCACCTCGTGTAGCTCAGTGAGAAAACTCCACCCTATCACGTTGCCTATAACAGCTACCTTTGTTACCATGTATTTAGCAACTCAGTGAGTATTATTTAAAACTGCATCGATGGAAATATTGCTCCACGGTGCGAGAGAAACGCTACAATGTATGAGGCAATTTTAATTCAGAAGTAACCGTTAATGATTTTTGATCTTAACAGGGAGTAGTAGATTTTTAATTCTTTATAGGGTACTTTATATCCTGAAATTAATGTCTCCGAAATTTAAACCACGGAGAATAGCTAGTACAAACATAAAAACACGGACAAATCACAGAGAAACCTTAAGTAAACACGTGGGTAAACGAGGGAAAAGGGCGTCGAACGATCCTTAGCGAATGATCCGTCAGCGCGTCGGTAACTTACGCGCTCGATTTCCGTAAATATTTTTTTTTAAATAAAAAATAATGTTATCTTGTTTTTTTTTTTCCTAAAAATATTTGAGACGAGAATCCAACACAAAAACACCGTAATATACATACCTCGTTTAACCTTATATCCTGTATTAATAATTAGATAGTTTCGTGAAAAATCCCCATTTTGCAGAATAATGGTTTGTATTTTATAAAATTAACGCTCGAAGACCTACGTATTAACTTTAGAAACGGGCATCTCTCGAAGTATTCTTTGCTTCACTTATCTTAGATTTTTTTTTAATTACAATGTACTTACTTATTCTACAAATGAAACTAAAACTGTGCCCACTGTTCTTTCGGTGAGGGCGAAAAAAAAAAATAGTTAAATATATTATAAAAAAAATATATTATATTAATACTCACAGGACAGTGTAAACAGACCCCAAAGGTGAACATAAATTATTTAAAGATAGAAACGTGTAAGTAGGTGATTTATAAATCAATTGTAACGGTCGGTAGAAATGTACTGAACGCACTCACAGTTCAAGTACACGTGCACTGAGATATTTCGGAACATCGGAATCACGTAGCCTTTTTTCATTAACTTTTCCTTGGTTTTCGAGTTCAATAATTTTAACTAGAGTCCATAATTTGTGTAATCAGTACCGACTCTACCTACTCTAATAAGGGTGGAAAAGGAAGGTCATGGTTGGATGGAAAGTAGGTACCTACCTAGTACCTACCTTAAATATGTATGAGATAGTATTGAAGAAAAATACAGTCAAATATGTTTGAATTCATACTTATTTTGGCACGGGGAGTAAAATCTTAGCAGGCATCGGAAGTGACGCATATGAGGTTGGCAACGACCGTAACATTTGTTTAATAATGTCAAGTGAGTTTATCTTCCACATAATATAAGTACGATATTTTCCCACATTTCTCTACGTAGATGAATGAAGTTAATTTATCTTTCGGCTGTCATTTTCTCGTTCCTAAATGGAAACAGACAGATTTGTATCTACATGATTATTGTTAATTATTATTTGTTACATCAATTTTACGCGTATAAGTGTAAAAATTATGCTACCATAGTAATATCTTTATCGTGTACGTACGATTTGAGCGTTTCGTTTACATTTCGACTGTTGGTAGGCATTTTCAGTTATCTCATATACCTATACTATAGGTAACTATATAGTTTCCTACGCATAGGTAATACAGAATAGGGGAAGGTGAGGTAATACGATCCCTATAGGTCAAATGTTCCCCCGCCGTAAATCAGAGACAACTACTGCCAGCTACCCAAATGCGCATGAAACATGTTCCCCGGACCCTTAAGGGGATTATACCTCACCTTCCCCTATACTGTTATATGTCTGTGGTAATACAGAATAAGTAATTCCAATAAAAATTCGTACTTATCACTACATATTATAAAACAAAGTCTGCCTGTCTACGCGATAAACTCAGAAACTACTGAACGAATTTTTATGAGATTTTCACCAATAGATAGTGTGATTCAAGAGGAAAGTTTATAGGTAGGTACGTATAGATTATTCTGAAATTGCCACGTAGACTCCGAAATTACCACAGGTGAAACCCGGGGGCGGGGGAGAGCTGGAGCCGATTACATAAAAAAACAAATTAAACGATAAAGCTCATAAAACTACTAACCAAGTAGCAATGGGTGGCCTGGGTGGGACACATTGCTCGGCTGGCAGTCACAATTTTGAGCAGCGACGGTAGGTAGCCGGCAATTTGTTTAATCCGTCCGTTTACACACCGTTGTTTTGCATAATGCCGAGGATCGAAAATGTGTTGTAGTGCTTCGAAAATTGGTACGATTTGACTCTGTTGCGATCCCAATTCAAACCTAACTTAATTTAGAGACAAACCAAAGAGGCTGATAAGTCATTAGGTAATTTTTCTGTCAGAACAAATTTTTTTATAAGTGGTTGCTTACATTTGCTTACACAAAACAAGTAAAGTGACCACCTATGTATGTCCAAAAATATGTATCTTGAATCTGTACTAAATTTGAAATTGAAAGGAATATGGTTGACGAATGTATAAGATACTACTGAGATAGCAAAGATGATCTTGATAGGTAACAGAGGAGGTGCTTCCAGATACTTGTAGACTTCAAATTCAAAGACTGGTAATAATAGTGTCATCTATTTTTAGAGATGACACTATTTCCAAATTGCAAGACCAAGACGTCTTCTGGTCTGGTTGTCGTACGGTCGTCGTGCTATTACTAATTGTTGTCACTAGAGGGCATGGTAAAGTTAAAGTTACACTGGTCTTATTGTTAGTAACTACGTAGGTGGAGCAGTACTAGTTAACCATTGTAGGTGGCGCTTACATTAAAAAGCATCCACAGACAATAACGTGAGTCATACAATAGTCAAACCCTTTTTATTTTCATGATCTTGTTTTATAAACAAATGACCGTTGTTTTGAGCAAAAAAACTGTAGCTATATTTTTATCAAGCAAAATACTTAATCATTTTCCTTTTACTAACATTGTTCTTTCTATTGACCTAGAGTCTAGACGGAGACTTTACATTGATAGACCGCATTAAAGTAATTCTTAATTAAAATTTAAAATCCTTACCATTATAAATGCGAAAGTGAGTTTGTTTGTTTGTTACGCTTTCACGCCTTAACGGCTCAACCAATCGTCATGAAATTTTGCATACACGTAGTCAGGGTTACAGAGATTGAGGTAGGGTACTTTTTATTATGGAATTCCCGCCGGATCTACAATATTAACGCGGGTGAAACTGCGGGGAACAGTTAGTCTTTTAATAAAGCACATTGGATGGCACTTTTCTGGAGATACCGAGCATTACGGGCCACCCAGTGCTGTGCTACGCAAATGACTGCCGATTTAATTTCAATCAGGTTTGTAATTATTAATTTACCTCTTTGATAATGGGTAGCCAGTATCAGCTCGCCCCCGGGGCGCTCGGGTAGCTCCCTTCTTAATTAAAATACCCCCCGTGTATTCCGTCTAGCTGAGTCGCAACTTTGTTAAAAAGCTTTTAAAACCCGATTTACAAGAGGCATAGACTATGAAAGCATGGTTAAAACAGATAGGTACGAAAACTAATCGGTATCTGATATCTCTTTATCTGCTCCGTGGTACATACCTACTTGAATCAGGTATATTACATCAGATGAATAGATGTAATATGCCTGAGTACCTACCTAATACCTATCGCACATACTTAGTCTTTAGCCTAAACTATTTTAAAATCTGTTTCCAAAAAACTATTTCATTATAATAATATAACTACCTAACTTTATACCTTCTTATAATAATTTTATTTTATTTTTAATAATAATAATAATAATAATCCACTTCACAACACACAGATCTACTTGATCCCACACTATAAGCTATAAGCTTGTGTCGTGAAAACCAAGCAACACGTGGTATATACTACACATATTATTACATATATATTATACTATAGATATATATATACACACCCAGACTGGAAAATGGAACCCTGTGTTCGTCACACAAAGTCCACCCCCACCGAGCATCGAACCCGGAACCTCTTGATTAGCGGGCAGGCATGGTGACCATTGCGCCAATCGGGTCGTCAATTAGTAAGACATGGTTCCTCAACTAAAGGGGTAAAAAGGGAAGAAAAATTTAACTTGAAATATATTACTTAAGTATATGTATGTCATGAAAATGCTAAGGGTACTTCTTTTCTAAAGAATTATGTGTTTCAGGATTTTGGGAAATTGAACCTCTGATGTGAAACAAATGAGACCCGGATATCAGTTAGCTAGTTAATTAATATATTCTTTAAAACAGTTCTTTAAAAAAAAAGACCTATATTTATATGCATAAATCATGATTCAATATGGTCTGTTGTCACAAAATGGAAGATCGGCAGCCACTACCAAGCTCGATTTACCAAAACAACATTAAGAAGTTGGTTACATTAATGGACTGTCATCTGCAACGGAGTTACGTTACTTGGTCTTTGGTTATTACAATACAAGGGTATCAGTCGAGAGGGTATACAGTTACCGTTGCCGCTATCGGGTAGTTATCCCGCGGTGTTATTGTTATGGGACACCTAACTGCACGCACTTTTGGTTGATAGTGTTGTGACTTGTGTGGCAATAACTGTCGATAAAACCGGTAAAACCAATCAAAATTTTTGTCCAAAGCAGGCCACTATGTGCGGTTATTTTTTAAGACAATTAATATATAATAATAACAAAAAATATGACAGCACCATTAAAATATTTTCGCCATTCATAGTTTTCTAGTGCTACAGCTATAGAGAAAAAGCTACCCAACTATCGCCCAGAAGCACTCTGTGTTTAATGGAATAAAGACGTGATTTATCATTAACTAGCTATGCTCTGTGGTTTCATTCGCGTGAAATGCTTATATATATCAAGTTATTTTCCCAACATCCGATTTAAATATAAAACATAGCTACATGTTGCTCCAAGCTAAACTTAATCCCCTGTGAATTCAGTAGTTCCGAAGATTAGCGTGAACAGACGCTATCAACTCCTTTGAATATTT
This sequence comes from Zygaena filipendulae, assembly GCA_907165275.2. Taxonomy (NCBI): domain Eukaryota; kingdom Metazoa; phylum Arthropoda; class Insecta; order Lepidoptera; family Zygaenidae; genus Zygaena; species Zygaena filipendulae. Next base: position 524,927 of record OU015657.1, read on the forward strand.
ATAATTTTTTTTGTTATTAATTTTGTAAGACACTATGATAATAATTATAGTGCAGAACAAAAGCCTCTTCAAAATGCTCAGATGATGACGTTAATATTATATCTGCCGAAGCATTGAGATCCTCCGTTACTTCTGTCCAGCTGGTTTCTATAAGCTCCATCAGATTGTCATTGATCGTGATCAATAGCAATTGTAATCAAGGATAACCTTTACTCGTGAAAAAGGTTATCCTTGATTTTTTTAAGAGAGCGGTAATATTTATGTAAAAGTATTTTACGGTCATCGATATCGATACGACTAAAATGTGGTGCCAATCACTATTAATTAATACAATGTATTGTCGATAGTCGGCGAACCACACGTGATGCGACGCCCACGGGGCTAACTGATTGCTTTTCTATTAGAGCACACTCACCCCCGGGTCGCGGGATCGATTCCCGGCACGAAACGAGATCGTATCTGTAGCGACGAGTTTCTATTTAACGATACGGAGGGTGTATTATGAGAGGAATTGAGTATGTAACATCATATTGATGAATGACTGCCGAAGCTGAGATTGAAATTAGTTACGTTCGGTGGTAAAAATAACAGGCTCGCTCTAGAAAATATTATTAAAAACAACACTAGGTAGGTATATAGTCGTATTCTGAGTGAAAATTAAATGAAATCCTGCGTCTTTTTGACATAAGAATCTACATCACACATAAGTAATTAGCTCCCTACATGATATACGAGTATTTGCTTATGCTAGCCATCTAGTTTTAAGTGTTATTTGTCTTCTCTAACCTAGGGTAGCCTGGTTGAGTTCGCTTATTAGTGATAGCTGTGCACCGCGGGTCACCCGCGGTAATTACGGAGTTTCCGCGGGAATTTCGGGATAAGAAGTACCCTATGCCCTTCTCTGTAGGTAGCCCTGATCATTCCAAATTTCATCCAAATCCGTTCAGCTGTTTTTGCGTGATGCAGTAAACGTATGCGAGGATAAGAGCTCGAAAGCGCTTCAAATTTACCGTCACTGCTCAGCTCATATGTGCCTTAGCGTTATGTTATATAGCCTTTAACCTGCCCAGCGGAGCTAGGATGCGTAACATGATATGTTTATCGAACGAAAGATAAAATTGTCGACACGACAAATATTTGTGGGCGTCCAAGCAAAAAAGTGCAGTAGTAGGGTATTGAGTTAAGACTAGATTCGGTTAAACATTTTTTACCACTGTTAGACAAAACGATATATTATGTCGACGAGAATCGATAAAATGGCTCGATAAAATTTTATCATGTTGCGCATCCTAGCTCCACAGGAGTACCTATGGACTACAATCGTACTAAGTTTGGTTAAAATCCCTTCAGTAGTTTTTGACCCATGCGTGCATATACAGACAGACAGACAGGCAAAAAATTTACTGATTGCATTTTTGGCATCAGTATCGATCACCATTCATCCTTCAATATTAATTTTGAACATAATATATTCAAAGTAAAGAATTGACCTCTCTACAGTGTTATTATAAGTAAGTATAGACAAAGTTGCCCATTTTAGCCTCATATTTAAAAGTTGTTGTAGTAATAAGTCGCAACTCATGTATATGAGTATACAATAAAGGTATATAATACAATAATAGTCAAATAGTTTTGAGTACTTCTAGACCAACGTGCCCATTCTAGGAGTAGGATTCCCAAATCCCAACATTCGGATTTAGCAGTGCCATCTCGCGGCGTCCCGAGCAACATCTTGCTTCAATAACGCGTACTCCTCAGGTGGTGGAGGCATTAATCACACACCTCGCTAGGTGGTCCTTTGTGAGCTAAATTATGGGGTCTGCCTACCCCCAGTGAGTTATGGCGGCTACAAATTTAATGTAACCCCACTGTTACAATGGCCTATTGACAAATGGTGTCGGATCATGCTATCTGCAGATGAATTCTGTGAATGCAAACATTGAATTTATCGTTTTGAAAAATGGTCTCCATGGACGTTACCTGACTCTGATTGCTTGCAACATTCTCGTATTAGATTCGTTATTCTTTCTATATTTTCGTTTGGAAACCCACGGTTCGACTAAATATAAGAGTGCTACCATCACATATGTTTATATGTTAGACACATAAAGTCTCTGATCATAATCTGATGAGTGTATAATATCGATAGGCAGAGAATATGCTTAGATTGACAAAAATACTTGCCTTTATAAAGGTGGATGTGGCGAAGGGTTTGTGTATAGTACCTACTAAGTACTACATCCATAGTTTCTACCTACCCCTCCACGAATCAGGCGAATAGGTTCAACATAGTAATAATAAGAATTAAGGCGAATTAGTCAAGCACTAGTTTAGTCTTTATTGACCACTAACAATAGCAATTTTTTTTCTACTTCATATAGCTATGGAGTCATGACACGACGAAATATTTATTGCATTAGGATATTATCAATCAATCAAAGAAAAAAAAAATGAAAAAGAAATTTTGCCGTCGCATTGTGAAGTGGTCGATACAGAAGAAATGTAATTGATGAAAAATCGATTCACGAGTAGCACAGTCACGTAGGTAGGTACCTACACAACCTAGTAAAGGGAAAACTCATCGGCGGTATATGTATGAAAGGTAATCAATCATTGGAGGAAGGAGCAAGAGAAATTGGATACGAAAATAGTGAATCATCCAATGATGTCATAAGTACGTATATTAAAGGAAAAATCATTTTAAACATTATACGTATACAGTTAGCATTAGTTGGAAAGCTTGTGTATCTGCTAGAAGTACTTACATTTCTTCTTCTTCTTTAATAATGGCGTCTATAATAATAATTTGCCAAGGACAATGTTTCTTATAATAAAAATCTCTTCATCTACTTCTTCAATTAATTGCTGTTTCTGTTTTTTTTTAAGCTGGACTTGGCGGGAGCACTGTCATGCTCCCAGATTGAACTCATCGCTTTGTTGGTAAGCAAAAAGGATTTATTATCCACTAGATATATTATACCAAAAGATAACGTTGCGCACTTGAATATATTCGCGATTTTTACGAGTATATCCTATGATATCAATTAATTACAGACCTCATTCTCATTTTACTATCGACTGGAGCAAATTGAAGGAGCAAATTGTCACTGCCAGGAAGAATTTTCATTTTCATAGCTTCTCGCAAACATATTGTTTTTTTAATCCTAAAGCATAGAATATTAACTATTTTTATGTAAAGAAGGGACACTCTCCACTCCCCGCCGACTTCTTGGCTCCCAACTCCCCGCCGCAGCGTAGTGGTAAGTCTAGAGGTGTACCTAGGCTGCGGGTGCTGCCAAACGGTACTGGTCATGTCTTATCTCCTATTACACATAATCTTTTAACTCCTAATGTCTCTGTAGTCTGTACCGTAGTTTATTGCTGGTTACGGCTCATTGTTCTCACATAATTTATTGCAATATGATCTATCACTAATATCATATAACTTTCTTCTCTTCAGCTATAGCACTAGAAGGCTGTGAAGGGTAAATATTTTATATATGCTATCATAATAACTGTAATTACATTAAACCAGTTGTATACACACACTTAGCTAATGCTGAGTCGGTGACCCATTCGGCAGAGCATGCAAGAGATATACGAATTCACTGTTTTGTTTGTTTCTTTTTCTTGTGTGTTGTGCTGAAATAAATGTATTTTATTTCTTTCTTTCTTTTTAATTATATTGACTTCAAAAAGGAGTCACATTATGGGTCAACTTTGAATCATTGGTTTGACTTTGTCTTTGACTATAGCTGCTATGTGTTCGGACGTTATGAACTTGAATGTGGAACTCTTTTTCCGCCGCCCGCCGCGCCCCGGCGCGAGCGCCACGCCACCTGCACACCCTACGTGTGCACACACGCCGCCCGCCCCCCGCCTGTAGTGGTAATAGGTAGTTAAATCCGTTCACTTGTACCTATAGAGTGTCACGGGTGCGCCTCAAGTTTCCTAACAACAGAAATCCCCTAATCCATGCTGAAAGGGTGTCCTGTTTTGGTACAATTCAACAACAGAAACTCGCCACGTCATTACGCCTTGTACTAAGCTTGCCATTAAAAATAATACCTCCGGTAATACTTCTGAATCCGTGGGGTGAATGTGTCCCGGGGTTTCATATTTGAGCTTTACGGTCATAGATGAGCTAGTTTTAGTAGCGTTAGGTAATTTAGCTGTGAACAAATGTAACTATTTACGAGTAATTCAAGCATTTTTTGTTTGGTTTTAAATATTCAAATCAAATTTTTAAAAATTTCTAAACAACGTAAATCGAATGTGAGTTTATTTGTATGGTACGCTTTCACGCCTTAATTACTCAACCGATCATTATGAAATTTTGCATAAGTACGTCATGTTGTCAGGAGTATCGAAAATAACAACTCACTATATCCTGGAATTTATGCGGGAACTCTGAAATTAACGCGGCAAATCAATAAATTGTATTCATTTGTGCTTCGTAACCTTTATGATTATTTCAAAATAAGATACGGTGTAGATTTGAAAAGACACGAAAGTTCACTGTCATTACACCGACTTTTTCTACGATAGTTTCTGCTTCTGTCATTATTATATTCCATGCCCTTCACTGACTGTCACAGTCGGAGACTTTAATACAATAGCCTTAAAACCTCAGCGGGGGTCCGCGTCGAGTAATCCAAGTGCAACGTGAAATTGATACAGAATTTGGTTTCGTTCAATGATCCTATTAAATTTTGACAATAGAACAGCACCGTAGGAGCTTTATTTGACAGCTGACAGGAGCGATAGCTACACTTGATTATATTTTTGGGACAGCCCCATATCGACTTCATTTAAAATTATTGTATGGACATATCATTTTTAAAACGTTGCAAAGCCGAAGTACACTCTCACAGTTTAGTGGCAGATACTTCACTAATTTGAGGAAATCCGTAAAGAGTTTTTATATTCCTTTATTATTAACTAGTTGTGCCCCGCGGTTTCACCCGCTTTAATTTCAGCGTTCCCGCGGGAATTCCGGGATAAAAAGTACCCTGTGTGTTAATCTGATGTAGTTATAAGCTATATTATTGTTAAGTTTCATTTAAATTTATCCAGTAGTTTTTACGTGAAAGAGTAACAAACATCCATCCATCCATCCATCCATACATTCTTACAAACTTTCGCGTTTATAATATTAGTAGGACTAGCTGTCCCTCATGGTTTGACTCGGGTTAAGTTCGCATTTTTTATTTTAGTTGTACTTGCTGTTCTCAGGGTTCCATCCAGACAGGATCTCATTAACGTATAGGTACCTAGTACCCACATATTTATCGCAACCTAAAGTATGTGAGTGTGATTCTACAAGAGCCAGTTTAATTATAACCCAAACATAACTACATACGCGAAAGCTTTAGCAATTTAGCTCCATAACTCGAAGAAACTATAATCTACAACAACGGAAAATTACCGACACGAAACTGCGGGTCCCGCAGCTTTATAGGGCAATAAAATACAATCCAGCGGCGGCTGCGAGCGGCGCAGTGATATCGCTACAAATTGCAAGTGATGTATCGCGCAGCCATTACTGTGGTGTCCACCGTTTCGTGAGCAGGGAGGTTAGCACAGAGGAAAAGTCATTTTAGAAAGAATTCATCACAAAGAATAATAACTACTACGTAAAGAAGCAACACTGTCTAGTGTTCACGCATCGCCACAATGCAGTGGTGAGCTTAGAAGTGAGACTGGTGCAGACTGTCGCTGCTGAGTGTGTGTCGGAAAATATCAACTTGAATGTGGAACTATCTCCGCCACTCTTCTTACCCCAGCGAGCCCTACCGCCACACGCCCACAACCTTCACGTGTGCACATAAGCCGCTCGCTTGTAGTAGTGGTAGGAAGTTAAAGAGGTTTGCTTGTACGGAGTGTCCCAGGGGAGCTATCATTATCTATTGCGGTTTATTTCACCCTAAGAACAAAGTTGTTAGTAAATTGGGCGAAGATAAGCAATAACATGTTAACCCACAAAATCACGTTATTGATTTAGAACGATTTATGGAGAGTTAGAGAATTTTTTTTTATTATGTTTTTACCTTATTACATTTGGTGGCGCCAGTAAACGTTTATTTGTGTTTTTTATTTATTATTTTATAACACTCGTCGGTTGACTATTATAATAAAACCGATGTTTGTTTCGTCGTATATTTCGAGGGTCAATATGTACCTTAATTCGGCGCTTTCCTTCCTCTATGTGTGAACCACGGCTCAGAGGACAGAGTTACTGGCACACAAGAAACCCTTTTTATTATTTGTCAAGATTGGTTTAAATTTGTTTGGAACGCGTGTGACAAATTATTGATTTTTGTCTGTATTCTATTCTGTTCTGTGGTTTTGTTGAAGAACCTCGCCCTCCGGATAAGGAGCGATTTTTATTTTATTATGTTATTTTTCTTCATCATCTTTCTGAATATTTAAACAATACAGCAGCTGCTCCGCGTGTGTTTTTTTGTGGACATTTACCTATCGTGCCGTGGTTCCTGAAGGACCTCTCGCAGTGTCCGTGGGAGGAAAGCCAGGAAGGAGTATCACCCCGGGATTGCGAGGTAACAAGCTTCGATAGTTATTTTATTTAACCGACGAGTGTAAAAGAGACATCCAGGCCGTCCGCATACAGTCCACTATTATTTATCGAAGAGTTGCTGGCGTTGCCAACGACTCCGTTATTTTTCATTCTCCATTTGGTCCATTTTTGGTCCAACATTGTTTAAATATGTAACTAAACATTGAGAAAAAAAATGTTGACACAAAATGGCGCTATAATTTTAAAACTTTAATTTACTCAAAATTTCTCCAGTGTGGGTTAACACACTATTGCTTATCTATGTCCTATTGAAATAAACTCCGTCTTCGACTATTTCAATGATATTGATACCTACTCATTGTAAAACTCGATCCCCAAATAGCTTGTCGCAGCGCTATTAACATACATATAATAGACAATTTTTACGCATAATTGACATATAAAATGTCTATCTAACAGCCCTGAGGCGTTCCGGACAATATCTATCGGTACGCGTGGCCGACGGACCAGCAGCACCATTTTATCGCTCCACGATACCATTAAACCGGCCATAATGAAGTTTCCTCCACGGATAATGCACTGGAGCATTACGCAATGATTTACAAGGGCAGCAATAAAAAGAATTTAGGGGATGACCCGAGCAACGGTGGGGGAGTGCCCGTTATAAAGAATGAGGAATGTGGCCGCAGCCGGTATCAAGTGCTGATTCTTTTATGCTCTTTTTCTTTTGGCGGGGTAAAATTTATTTTATCATATTCAGAACGGTTTTTGCGGTTTGTTGCTACTAATGTTGGTTTTTTATGGAGCTTCTTTCTCGTAATGTGAGATTTCGTGTTGCGGAGTTTTCTTTAATGGTCCCAGCTTCTTGTTACAGTGTCTCTACAAAGTGTGGTAATTTTAATTTAACTTTAGCCTTCGGCTTTCTCTTTTTATTGTAATGTATTACTTGTTGTACTTATGACGATTTATATTTTCGTGAAGCTTTGCTGTTTATTTAATAATAATCGAGTATTTTATAAAAACTATTAATGGGCACTAAACGATAATTAATTTTTCACAAATAAGTTTCTTTATAGGAACAAAATACGTAATGTACCTATGTACATCATTGTAATATTAGGTACTAGCTGTGCCCTGCGGTTTCACCCACGGTAATTTCGGAGTTCCCGCGGGAATTCCAGCATAAAAAGTACCCTATGTCCATCTCTGTACCCCTGACAACGGCATGCCAAATTTCATCCAAATCCGTTCAGCCGTTTTGCGTGATTGAGTAACAAACATCCAAACATCTAAACATCCAAACATCCAAACATCCAAACATCCAAACATCTAAACATCCAAACATCCAAACATCCAAACATCCAAACATCCAAACATCCAAACATCCAAATATCCAAACATCCAAACATCCAAACATCCAAACATCCAAACATCCAAACATCCAAACATCCAAACATCCAAACATCCAAACATCCAAACGTTTCAAACTACTTATCCGATCATCATGAAATGCCTGAGTATCCGTTGTCAAGGGTACGGAAAGGTTCCTGTTATTCCAGAATTATTGCAGGAATTCCAAAATGAACGTGGGCGAAACCACGAGTACAAGCTATAGTAAATAAATGATATTGTGACACTCACAACTTCTTTTACATTGCCTGTCTCCACGTAGCGCAGTTCATTAACATATAATAGCATAATAATTATCAATATAATTTTGCGTTCGGAACAATTTTTTCTTTACATAAGTTCGCTTATTTTACAATTAGCAATATCTCAACGCGTCCGTCAAGCTAAAGGATCTATAATAACAAATTGAAATAGTCCGGCTCATGTAAAGTGCTGTGTCGGAGCAATTAAGGCGTGTACGCTATAAATCGGGCCGTATCTGATGCGAGACATGGAAGAGGCGTTGCGAGCCGCCGGCAAACGGAACGGCTGGGAGGCCGATCACACATTCAGAGCTTGAATATTTTGAAAGTGAAGATTAAGATTTGCATCTCTAATACAGTCTCCAGCCAGAATTTTAGTAACAAAGCACTATAAAAAGGCATTTGCAAAGAAATGTGCAACATAAATTTGCTTGTTGGTCTTTTGCAAATTTTCGTTTCAATTTCTGCCATTTTTAATGATGGCTGTTATCAATTAGCATTCTCAGTATTGGCATGCGAGGTAGCAATTTTGTAACAAGGTGGTTTTAAGATTACATGTTATGCACATTTTGACACCCACATTTTCCGGCCATCAACCGAAAATTCAATAATATACTTCTGAACTTCAGCTGTCAAAAAAGATGCATTTCAATGTAAACTTCAGATAAAAGAGACATCTGAACTGGCTGTATGAACTTAGATTCCTTTGCCTTCTCCAAAAAGAGTAGGTAAATTTGACAAAAAGAAGATTACTTTAACGCAAAACAGCCATGTTTCCGATTAAAATAAAAAAGATAAATATGTTGTCCTGCTGAAATCTATATTTTTATGCATGCAAGCGCTTGCAATTTTAACAGGTATCTACAAGTTTCATAATTCCTTCTCTCGTTGTACCCCAAGCTTTACCCCACGAATGTACCTATACAGACACGAAAGTGGACGTTTCGCATGACGCCGCGTCCGAAAGGCACCCCCTTAAGTGCTCGCCTGACGTGATAAAGAATATATTAGCCGAGATAACTGCCTTGCTGTGTCGGTTGTGTGCGGGACGCAACGCTGCCAGTACTGCCCCCCTAGCCAAGTTGACAATCTACAATCGTTAACGCATAGAAAACTAAGGACGCTTTTAAGTAACCACGTGATATGACGATCGTTATCGTTCGATCGTTCCTTAGTTTTCTATGCGTTAACGATTGTAGATTGCCAACTTGGTTAAGGGGGCTGGGTTCGTTTACTGATTTATTTACAGCCTAAGTTTGCTGAACGCTGGTGCAGTGTTTTCAGCTTTAATTAGTCTTTATTTAGACATAATAAATAGGTTTTTTGGCAGAAATCGAAAATGGCGGGTCTGTCATTTATTTTCGAGTCAATAAAAAAGTGGTTAAAAGTGGATTTTGTTGTGTTTTATGGGACAATAACTTTGGCAGTGACGGTTTTTGTGTCCAAGAAGATATATGGCGTTTCGAGCTGATTTCTTCGGTGTCTTCTAAAAGCTCCGAGAAAGATTTTTTAAACTATAGCACTGTATATAGTTAGCGATTTCAAAGTGTACAAGGATACTAATATTATAATATATACCAATGTATACATATAATTTTGCTGAAAAATGTCAAAATACCACTATACATGCGAAAGTTCAGGGGAAGAAAATAAGAAGGTAATACATATTTTTGCTGTGGAGTTTGATAAATTGAATATACCATACTTTATGAAGTTACATAGTTATCTAAAATAAAAAATATGCAGGCATCCAGTATGGCGTTTACAATGTTTATATTTAAGTTGAGGTAAAATCGCAATTGAAATTGCTTATTTTAGACTTTTTTTTATTATAGTTCTTAGTTTTAAAAGTCAAATTGCTGAAAACTTAATTTGTATTATACAACCATAAGAAACAGTCAAATGATGTCCCACCTGCCCGCTTGCCCCCTATGACATAAAAAAACAGTAATTACACTATAAAATCACAAGAAATTGAAAACTTATACCTACCTACCTACTATAATAATACCTCACGAGAGTTTGCAAAAGAAATTACCAAGGAAATCAAAATTGTTAAATCTAGTGAACTATATTATCATAAAACACCGACAACGGCGAGTTCTCTAGCTAGTAACAACGAGAGCACAAAGACAGACATAAATAATAACCGGCTATCTGAACGCGAGGGTCGCGGTCGTAAATATCCGAGTCGTGAGAGTTCGACTGCCGACTGGTAGCAGTCTGTTACGATATCTGTCGTGTAACTTATTGTACGACTGAGAGTTTTGCAATCGTAATCTTTCTACCATTTTGTGGAATTTTGAACTTGCTGAATTGTTGAAGTGAATCGCTTGTATGATATTGAAAATCCTTTATTGATACATAAAACACGCTGTGTTACTGCACCACCTACCTCTTTTACTATACACACCGGCAGAATTAGCGGAACATAAAAAGGCAGAGTATAGAAATAATTACGTATATATATTAAAACAAATAATAATTAGACGTGAAGTAATAAATTAATATACATCTTTTAACACTTTAAAAGTTTGTAATTAAATTATTAAATTTTATTTAAAATAATAATAAAAAAAACACTTTTTCTCTAATTTGTGGGCACACAAATATTGTTGAAATTAAAGATTACTGTGATTTTAACACTAAATTAATGAACGATTAATAACGTGTGTTTCCCCTTCGTGATTCCACTTTTATTTGCAACATTGTCTGTGTTCTCACAAACTAGAGACTTTTTTGTTTCTTTTTAATTTTGATTACTTTTAATAAAATTTTACTAAAAACTTCTTAAAATCGATGTTAAAAGATGTATATTAGTTTATTACTTCATGCCTGATAATAATTTGTTTTAATATATATACGTAATTATTTCTATACTCTGCCTTTTTATGTTCCGCTAATTCTGCCGGTGTGTATATTTATACGATATTTCTATACTCCACCTGGTAGCCTGGAAGAAATCGCTTTATAGCGATAAGGCCGCCCTTTGGAGCCATTTAATACTTTCTGTTTGAATAGTTTTTTTTAAGTTATTCTACTGATTGTGGTGTTCAATAAAGTGTTTTTCATTCATTTCATTCATTTATAAAATAACAGCAAAGCGTTTAATTTTGGCTAAATTATTTCTATTAGCTACTAGCTGTTTCCTGCGGTTTCACTCGCAGTAATTTCGTCGTTCCCGTGGGAATTCCGGGGTTAAAAATACCCTATGTCCTTCTCTGTCTCCCGACAACCGACAACGTGCATGCAAAATTTCATAATGATCGGTTGAGCCGTTAAGGCGTAAAAGCGTAATAAACAAACAGACTAATTTTTTAATTTTTATTAATATAAGTAAAGATGTTAGATGATTGCTAGTTTAAGAAATTGTAGTAATACTGGTGTAAAGGGTTTCTCTGACATATTAGAGTGAAACGCGTGTGTGTGTACCGAAATAAAAGTTCAAATCCAAAACATGAATTTACGCCTTAAATTTCAATTCAAATTTTGACAAATGGAGTTTCAAATTCTAAGAATGGATGTGACTCACAGTTATAATTTTTCATGTCTCTAGTCTATATAGGTAGGTACCTATAATATTTTTGCGTTTAAGTCTAAAAAGTATTATAAGTATGTATACAACGTGTTAACAAATTAACTGGAAATCTGATACACCCCATTTAAAAAAATAAACAATAATATGATTAAAATATATTTTTGTCGAAAAAATATATATTTTAAAAGTTATTCAACATTAGTTTGGAGGTGACCTATCTACGAAATTCCAAGCGCTACGCCCGCGCCTACCGGTTCGATTTTTTTTGCTGCGGGCGGCGTACGCGCCAAATATTGTATTATAAATAATTTAGACATGGGCTGGTAAAAATGAAAACATATAACCTACATTAAAACATAGTGCGATCGATTCGCTAGTTGATTCTGAGCAAACTACTTTCTAGTTTTCAGTTAATTCATTAACACGTTGTATACTTTCTTTTTTGCTCAGTCTGAAAGAATCACAATTATAGCAAAACTCCATCTGAAATTCAATGACAGAAATCAATAAATATCTCAACATCTCTAAACAATTTCAGCAATATCTTAACAGCTATTACAATTAATAACAGGCGCTATCTTATTTCAACAGGAATTTATCAATATTTGCAACATCAGTTATAAACTTCTGTGCGTTGTTTTTATCTAAATCACTGTTTCCAGCACAATGTATTGTATTGTGGACATTATTACTGTGTGAAATATTGTGGTCCAAGAACAATGCGAGAGTTCGGTCCGCCGCTGGTCCGGGGTCGATTGGAGCGATGCCTGGATATGAGCGAGTATGCAAAATTCTATAACGCACGCGTGCAGACTTGCATAGTCCACTGACTATCTTGTAGGGTTGTCACGTGTGTTTGTCAGAAAAATATATATTAGGTAAGACGAGATGCAGAGGTTGATAAATTTTTCACTTGCCATTCAGTTTCATTATTATTCAGTTTTATTAGCTGTCCCCCGCGGTTTCATCCGCGGTCATTTTGGAGTTGTCACGAGAATTTCAGGATAAAATATAGATAATATAAACCTTTCTCATGAAACACTCTATTTATTGGTGAAAACCGCATGAAAATCCGTTGCGTAGTTTTAAAGATCTAAGCATACATAGAGACAGACAGACGGGAAGCGACTTTGTTTTATATCTACTATATGTAGTGACTTCACTCTTTAAAAGAAGCACGTAAACTGGTACGTGATTTACTGAAATCTCTCAAAACTCTTCGATGCACTTACTGAACTAGAAATTGTGTAAAATTTGCAAAGTTTTATTTAAATTAGTCCAGTGAGTTTTTTATGATTATGTATTTGAACAAAATTTATTAAACTACATTCTACATTCTTATTTGCATTTTTTTTTAACGATTGGTACTTTCATATTAATATTATAAATGTTAAAAAAAAGGATGAATGGATGGATGTTTGTTATACTCAATCACGTTCACTCCAGAATGACAACGGAATTGGATGGAATTTAGCAAAAAGATAGATTATAGTTTGGAATAGAATATGGAGTACTTTTTATCCCGGAATCACTGCGGGTTTCATAAGTTGAATAAAAAAAAATATTATTTGAACGTTACGCCGCCTGATCACAGTGACAACCCTGTGAAAAGCCGCAGTACCGAGATAGCCGGGGGTCGCGGCATCGCGTTTGATTTACCGCGCCACAGATAAGTTAGCACGCACCTCTACTCTGCCGATGAACTCTGAGATGTCATCTTATTAGCTTCTTTGAAATTTCAACGCTGATTTTAGAAAATAAATAATAGCTTTAGCAAAGAATCACACAAATTTTACTAGCGATTTTCTTTTCTAATTCCATCTTAAAATTCGAGAAGATATATGAATGTGCAGATATTCAGAATTTATATGAATGTGCTAAATTTTATGTAGGTACTTTAGTATCGCCTATAATTAATCGTCCTATCATTAATTATATCATAATAATTATTGTCTACTAGCTTTCCCCCGCGGTTTCACCCGCGGTAATTTCAGAGTTGCAGTAGGAATTTTGGGATAAAAATTACCCTATATCACTCAGGACTACCGTAGCTTCCTATACGTAAAAGAATTTTTTAATATCGATTTAATAGATCCAGAGATTACCCCCTACAACGTCACACACAATTCACAAACGCATAAACTTTATCTCTTTACAACATTAGTATAGTGATGTACCTATGTATAAAAAAGCGAAAAGTTAAATTTTAAAAACTACTTTACCCATGGAGCTAAAATTTGATCAGCTAAGAAAGGATTTCTAAGCAAAAGTAGTGAAACTGTAGGGAAAAGCTAGTGTATTATCTTAATTAAGTATAGGTATAATGTGAATAAATATTCAAAGGTACAAGTAATCTTATTACGCAGTTAAATAGGTGGCCCTTTGTCGGGATTAATTTGTACATTTTTATAAAAAAACTAGCTGATTCCTGCGATTTTACCCGCGGTGATTTCCCAGTTACCACAGAAATAACGGGATAAAAAGTACCCTATGTCCTTCTCTGTATCCCTGACAACGTATCTGCAAAATTTTATGTTGATCCCTTGAGTCGTTGAGGCGTGAAAGCGTAAAAAACAAACAAACTCACTTTCACTTTTATAATAGGCTAGTTTCCTGGGTAAAAAAATCAAAATTCTATTTAGTCCGTCAGTTAGATAATAAAAAAATAAAAGACACGTATTTTTTGCTTTTTTAAAATAATGGAAATATGCATAGATAAAGCGCATTAAAGTTTAGGGTGGGGGACTCGTGATGTCACAGCTCGCTATAACGTGCGAACAAACTGTAGCGAGGCGTGACGTCATGTGAAATTTCGACTTGATATATCTCCGTTATTTTTTGGTTATATAAAAAAAAAAATACGTGTCCAATATTTTTTAATAATCTACAAAACGGACTAAAAAAGAAAATTTAGGAAACTAGCCTATTGTAAGCATTTGATGATTAAAGATCTTTTCGTGTTCATAGAATTGATTCTCGTCAGTGGAAAAGTCGGAATCAATTCGAGTAAGTATACTCGGAGAATGAAAACAAACATAAGTGTCGTGAAGTTGAAACGAAAACGTGACTAACAATGTTTTAAATGAAGGAGAACTCTCATCATTTGATGCTGTGAAATTATTCGACAAATGAGCATCGGAATTGTCATTTTAAAGGATGAAAGAGCACTCGAGGGATCCACGCCCCGTCTACGCCCCCGTAGAATTGAAGGAAAACTAGATTTATTCCTTTACATTTTCTTAATTTACTTCGGTTGTTTTGACTGAATTAGAGCAATTAAGACGTACTTTTTATGTATTCGAAGTCCGAATGCCTGTACCAGTTGATTTACTTTCGAGAAAGTTAAATATTTGCAACAAATTTTAGTGATACATAAAACTGTCGTTATAAAAGCGAATCAATTCAATAGAAAAGAGAGACAGAATTGATCCTTGAAAATTTTCGTTAACGATGAATGAATTCAGCTTATAAAATATGTCATATTTATTGGATTGGAACTCTTATTTTATAATACAAACATGGAGTTTAATAACGTTCTCATATTGATTGTTAATAAATATTGTTTGTAAATTATAATTCCACATTTCAAGTGTCTTAGAAAGTCGAGGAGAGCGTAAAAGTGGGCGTGATAAAGCTTCGATTCCCTGTGATCTTTTGTCATGTAAATTATTCTATTGTAGTTCAATTGTGTCGAGTGTCAATGGCACAAAATTGGTAAACAATAGACTTTGAGTTGAATGATAGACGTAATAATTATATATGTATATATAAGTGTGAAGGCACATTTATCTGTTTAGAATATACATACCTACTATGTAATGCATAACCGCCTCTCTGGCTTCTGTGATATTTTTCTATGGCATTCGGTCGACGAACCCTCTCTAAGAGTTGCCACATAAAACAAAAGGATGCAGGGTTTTCGTCTTCAATTATTTGAATTTGGCTGGTTGCGTTAATTGTAATTCTTTACTCCTATCGCTAAACAGTTTGCAAAAAAATTAGCGCTATGAGTACGATGTGACTTGAACTTTAGAATACATAGAGGCTAAGAGAATAAGATTTTAGACCAATCCAAACCAAAAAAAGGTTGGAACCAAAAATTTCAGTCGGTGGACGCATACTAATTACTGAATTCATTCTCTTTGCTGACTCTAACGCCTTTGTAAATATCTCCTCTACACTGTTTTGAGCGCACGTCGTTAGAGGAGTATTTAATTTGTTCAAGAGATATTCAGCTGAGGACCTCGTTAGAAATGGGCGGAGCCGCTTGAAAACTCAACGGCATCGAGTGGTGCTTGTACAAGACAAGGGACAAGGGAAGGCAGACTGGCCTACGGTCTCACCCGTGTACACTTTGGAATTCCCTCGGGAATTCAATCGACGAATGTAAAAGTCACATTATTATGTGTTTAATCAAGCAGTCTATTACGCGATTTAGCTACAAAAAACGGAATTTTATTTCCATAATACCCTAGTAAATCTCTCACGGTTTGCGCGTTGATTTTGGAGTTCCCGAGATAATTTTGGGATAAAAGTTATATTAGAGACTCAAGAACACTGTACCTTCCTATCAATGTAACATTTTTCAAATCGGTAAAGTTGTTTTAGAGGTTATCCATTACAAGCAAACATACAAAAAATCAAACCTTTTCTTATTATAATATTAATTAGTATAGATATAGATAGTATAGATATCAGTACTCAAAACTGCAGTTGATAAAGTCATTTAAAACTGAGTAATTAATAAAATTTATTTACGATTTTGTATTACTTATTTCTTTTTAACTAAATCATTATTATTCTATTTTCGAAACACAGACGAATAAATCTCTTATTGTAGTACATACACTCCTGTCAATGGGTGCTTGTCAAAAAGGGAGACTTTGGACTAACGAGGCCCCCTGGAGCGTTGTAGAAGGCGTGTCGCCCCGCCCATCCGGCACGAAGGACCAGGCCCGAATAAATTATAAACTACCGCCCTATTCATAATGCTTTTACACTAATATCATTGTTTTGCTGCGGGCATTCAAATTTGTATGCAAATGTTTGTATGGAACGGGTTTGTTTTGACGACTTTCCTCTTGTGCGAGTACAAGTACTTAATTATTACAGTCGTTTGAAATTCTTAAGTACCGAATGTATTTGGAAAAGACCCCAAAAAGGTTCGTCTAAAACTAAGTAAAAATATAAACGTAATAACTGGTACCCGCGGTTTTACCCGTGTTAATTTCGAAGGTCCGCGAGAATTCAGGACTACTAGGTACCTCATGTCTTTTCGTAGGTAGGTACCCTTGACAATGCGTATGCAAAGTTTCATGAGAATCGGTTAAGTAGTTAAAGTGTGAAAGCGTAGATAGCAAATACCTACACAAACTCAGATTCGTATAAAGGTTTTCTTAAATGTACATCTCATTATGTGCTTGGATCGCACAACACTGCAAGCTTATAGTTTACTTTAGGTCAAGTAGATGTGTAAAGTGCGCAGAATTTATTCTACTGCAAAAGAATACTCGAATAAGCATTTTCAGCCATATTTTCGTGTGTCACTTACGACAAAGTCGTGCCAGCATAAATTAAAATAAACGTTCCCGCGGAGCGGCTGTAGCCTAAATAATAAAATTTTGGCGTACAGCCTAAAACAAGTTTAGGATAATATAACGAGACAAAGCACTGGGACTTCGGTGTAACCTTCTTGGACCGTACCTACTTGAATTACTCGAAAGAGCATTGCGTTCGAATGTGAGATTCGAGTGTGATATCCAAATCTTTTATTGTTAAAAGTGGATGTTTTTAAGGGATTTTATACTCGGTGACTTTTCACAGCGATTTAGTAGCGATACAATGGGCAAAAATACCTCGGTACAGTCGTCAAAGTAGTCAAATAGACTCGGTCAAAACACTACCGGTCTTCTTTTACCCAACGACGTCCGAAACAGTCATGCATTAGAAGCAATGCTGAATTGAGCGATTGTACCACTGCCGTTATCGCGTCTGTCGCGCGTTTCAAATCCGACAAACCACCAAATGCAGCAACGGTGATGCATTAAGGAAACGCACTACTGATCCGCTACAAAAAGTCAGCGCGTAAAATATCTACCTTTTTCTTTCAGGTCCTTTGATGATCGATTTATCCGGTAAGGGAGAAACAAAAAATTTTCCATACCACCTGCTCGACAATATCCAATTACATAATATCATGCAATCTCGACGTAAAGCAGCATTACCTCCCAACCAATGTTGTATGAAATTCCAAAGACATTAAAGTGATTTGAGATCGGAACGTTAAAATTTGTAGGAAAACTCTTGTCATTCTTTTCTTTTTATGTGATCTGCCTGTGGTGGCCAGTTCGATTTTCAAATAAACGCTCTTCACAATGCCCGTATGAGGAGGATTTATGTCTCCCAGTAACGAAAAGTAGAGTATTCACCTCGAGGTTAAAGCTTGTCTTCGTCACGGTCACGGGTGGCTTAAACCCCTCGATTCACTCAGGATTCTACATACATAACTCCCCCGCTTCGCTCAGGAGTTAAATTTTCAAATTAACTCTAGAGTCCCTCCTTACGCTCAGGATCCAACATGCCGCTCATGACGTAAGACACTGCTTTACTCCCTCGCTGCATAATCTACTATAAAAGACAATTTCGAATAACATTAGTAAGAGCACACAATTTTCATAGCTTCTTGCCCGTTCCCATTCCGGCGCTATAATAGCCAAGTCGCTGCCAAAATAAATGTTGCCTAATACGCTGAAAGTTTTGAAATATGCTCCGTTTAAATGTGCCGTTGAAAGCGTTATAATTCTCCCCTTTATGTGGCAAGCTCCGGAGTGTTTTTGTTTGTCCTGTCGTGTTTCTCATTTTATTTCTAGACACACAACGTTGAGCGGATGGTGCATTTTCTGCAACTAGTCCGCTTTGTTCAGTGCATTGTACAAAATGTACAAAGTCAATGGATTTATCAAATTACTTTTATCAATAGCTAATTTGAAACTTAGTGCACTGTAAAACAGAAACCAGTGTCACCGGGTGATTTATTTTCACAAACAAAACTATTCATCACGCACTAAAACAATGTATTGAACGCTTTATGGTTATGTTTTTAGTTAGTGTGTTAAAAATTCACACTTTTGGCAATATTGTGGTAAATATACCTACCTACTTGAGATGGCAGCAAAAAGAGTTTTGGGCAATTAGAGCATTTGCTCCTACTTGGCAACTTTGCAACAGTAGCGCGCCTGCCCCGCCTACAGTCATGTCCTCTCTAGTTAATTTATTTGCTGTGTGGTGTTTATGATGACTTTTTTACTTTAGTCGCTGCCGATACCAAGCCGAATTTATTTCTTGTTTTCTTGCTTTCTTGCTGTTTTTCCTGGGAACTCGTAACATTGTATTTGCATATTTTTTAAATCGTCTGCATCAATCGATCAAGTATTTATATAATTATTATCCATATAGATTGAAACTCTATTGCAAAACATGCTAAAGACTGAAAAATTGGTCTTGCACTAAGAAACTCTACATTTGTAATCACTTTTGTTGTCAGCAATTTAAAATCTGTAATGAAAATTTGTTTGTTAGGTTACTTCAGTAAATACTAATTTTATGTTATGACAAATTTTTCGTTTAAAAATAAGTTTTATAATCCATAGCAAAAACCATTATTGCATATAGGTCCATAGGAAATTTACCAAACCACCAACTAAGGTGCTGATAATTTCGAAATTCGTTATCGCACATAAATCCCAACAGCGCTATACATTGACTATCGCTTATGCGTCGTTCACTATCTCTAACGACCCCTTTAAGAGCGAGTCGTGAAGTTGTGCTATCACTATGGCTCTATTACCTCGTTGTAAAACGAGCTCTGGGGCATTCGGCCTTACAATTTTATGTTTACGGCACCCTGCATGCTGTTTAATAACAGCTATAAAGTGCAGAAACACACTACACGTTTCTTATTATGGTTGCTTGTTTACATTGTTTGCGATTTCAAATAGATTTGAGTATGCTGTTATTATTGTATGCGAATTGTGTTTTGGTGCTATTTGTTCTCAGCCAGTGCCAATTCGGACTGAAAAATAGATTCTGTTTGAAATTTTTTTTTTTCTTATATCAATATTAACAGATATTTGACATTAATAGGAATACACAATTATAGTTTGATATTTATGTACTTAGACTAATTAAATACCCTTAACAATGTTGATTTATAAGGTACCTAAACAAAGAACAATTGGTAAGCTTTTGTCAAACCTATAAGAGTATCTTCTATGGTGGCCTATTATATATACACTTAAACAGAACCGATACATAATACATTCGCCAAAACAGTTCCACAAATAATTAATTGATACATTTAGAGAAATTATGATACAGTATTTAGAATTTTGAATTTAGGATAAACTAAATAGGTATCATTTCCCTTTCTATAATGTTTTGTGTAACAAAAAATACTGAAAACTGAATTGATACTGATTTCAACACACAACCTGTGGCTATATGCCTGCTACTCTTATTAATGTTCCTTAAAATCCTATTTGTAAGAGTATTGTATTTGCGTGTTTCGTTAGAGGCCTAATTGCACAGCCACGTTAATGTCAGACAGGAAAGCTTGCGTTTAATCATTCTCGTCTCTGAACATTATTATCACAATAAATTATAATGATAGCTTCAACGCCTCTCTTCAGATTAATCAGTAATGGCGCGTTTAGTTAGAGTTATTATAAGCTTTATCTATGCTATAAAATTAGGGTTGCCTTGTGTCTGATCACAGCTGATATGATCGTAGTTCACACAACAGGACAAAGGAATTGAAGGCAAATCGTGGTAACCAAGCAGTGGTAATTAAAGGGACTTTTTTTTTAATATCATCTATTATTATTTTGTTTTTGACGATCAAATTATCCTTTGACATCTTTATTACTAATGTAATTATGAAACCTACCAACTCTCCTTTTCATGTTAGCAGAGGTCATCGCACTAACGCATCTAAAACGGGGAGGAAAAAAATGTGCACTTGGCAACCCTGCTTCACAGTCGCCATTTATACAACCGCTACTCGACTGCACGCTACAATCTCCCGACGCGCTTGGAGCCGCAACGGCATAGCCGTGGGTAACACTGGAATTATCGCCTCGACTCAAACGGAGCGGGATAATAATATTGGATTTACGACCCTTTGCGCCGGAGTTCTGATTTACGTCTTCCTTTGACGATAAATTACGATGAAACGATAGATTATGTATTTATACTATACACTATACAGATAGGTACCCACCTGAAACAGCGATCGACGCATCTCGGGTGGTTTGTCGCATTTTGTTCGCAATAAAAATTTACACGTGTTATAGGCATAATCCTTACTAAATATTATTATAAATGCGAAAGTGAGTTTGTTTGTTTTTTACGCTTTCACGGCCGAACAACTCAACCGATCACCACGAAATTTTGCATACCCGTTATTAGGAGTACAGAAAAGGACATGGGGCACTGAGAAATTACCGCGGGTGAAATCAGGGGCAACAGCTAGTATTCGCATCAAACAAACAAACAACTTATGTAAACTACATGTCAGAAGTGGTAAT
Source organism: Zygaena filipendulae (assembly GCA_907165275.2). NCBI lineage: Eukaryota > Metazoa > Arthropoda > Insecta > Lepidoptera > Zygaenidae > Zygaena > Zygaena filipendulae. The sequence goes on from OU015657.1 coordinate 546,239, forward strand.
TTTCTATTGTATTATGAGTGGTAACTTTCTTATTGACATGATGTTGTCAATTCGCTTATACCGACACGTATAAAATTTTGCTTTCGGTATGATGTAGGTGTTTTACTACAAATATTCCTACAAATCTAATAAGAGAAAACAAGTAAGATATTTATAAAGAATTGGTTATTTTTTCATCTTTTTCTTTAACACATTTGCTAGAAACTTTACGTAAACCAAATAGCTGTTCCCCCGCGGTTTCAACTGCATAAAGTTCGGCATTGCCGCAGGAATTATTTGTTACGAGATAAATAACATGCAAATATACTGTAGGTTTCTACGTTTTAAATTTTTCAGCAATTCTTACAGTCTCATGTCGTCGCCTACAAACACTTTTCATAAACTATCCAAGCCACTAACGACCTGCGAAATATTCGAAGTTCAGACCTAACGTAATCCGAGCGGGCAGAGCAAATAATTAGTATGTTCTCCCACCAAAACTGCACAGGTACGTACGTACAAATCCAACAGTATCACAGCACGCTCTGGCTCTCCAAACAAAGGCTATTCATCCGACGATGCAGCACCAAGATTATCATATTTAATGCCCCACTCGTTATTTATGCCACGTTGCCACGTAAATTACTCCCCGACACGCCCTTAGATCTCAATATGAAGGCTCTGATAGCAGGGTTGGCGGTACGAGGTGGTATTAAGGATAATTTTTGTCCAATTTTGTTGTGATGCATTCAGGAAATTACTGTTTTACGCTCCACAAGATTTTATCTGGGAATCATTTGAACTTATCCAAAATATAATACGAGTGCACCCATAATAATAAGCGACATCTGTAAAAGAAAACAACAAAGATTAAATTACAGAAACTATAAGAGTTTTCTTGAAAACTTTAGAAATGTAAATTTATTACAACAAAAAACAAATAAATACACAAATATGATAATACACGCCTCAAAAACATGAACAGAATATAATCGAAGTATTTTTTTAATAAACATCTTGCATATTTGCATATCATCGATCGAAATTACAAGTGACATATACATTCAAGTTAAAGTTAGGCATATTATAAGTAAGGTGTAAAAATCTACGTTAACCTGCCTTCATTATTAAAAACCAGTTGTACTGCATTAATTTTGGTTTCTCGTGGGAATCCCAGAATAAAAGATCCACTATGTCTTTTATTGTACCCCTGACAATGTGTTTTCAAAATTTCATGAAGATCGGTTGAGCAGTTAAGGCGTGAAGAGGCAACAGACATTTTGCATTAAAACATTAGTCTAATTTCATCACAAAATTATACAAACCATGGACATGACCTGAATACATTGATCTTGTCATTGATAAATAGACAAATGGACACGTCCAGCCCGCGGCGTTGCGTCCACCTTTAATTGTAACCCTTCGTTATAAAATTGAGATGTGTTAACAGCCTTTGGCTTCTCCTGATTAATGGCCTATAGAAATTATAAACACCATACTTCGGAGCTCGGCCATTTGTTTTAATATCTAAAGTGACTCGCGTGCTATTGTTATTATGTGCCATTAGATTGTCTTTATTACCAACTTTATTGTTTGTTGATGATAGGTTTCGCCTGAAGGCTTTACTTGTGAATGTTTTCTGCTATAAGCTGCTATATCATTCTACCCTTGGCAATATTTCTTACCAAGTTTTAGAAGTATCATCATCATCATTTATTTACTAGTCCATTTTCGGTAGTTTTTAATTGATCATTAGATTTTCTTCGCTCCTTTTTGAGTAAATAGACCTATAATTATTACTTTTCTTCATAACTTTTGGAGTCCTTTATTTAATGCATTCTGTGTAATCTGAAAATTAAAGATTTTTATCTTTAGATTTAAAAATAAATTGCTCATTCGTTTGTCTCGCTAAAACTCGAGAATGACTGGACCGGTTTGGCTAATTTTTGACCTTGAAATATTCGTGGAAGTCCAGCGGAGGTTTGAGAAAAAAATCCAAAACTCACGCGGGTGAAATCGCGGGGCACAGCTAGTAAACATAAATATGCTACATAATAACTGATATGTATTCACATAAATGTGCATCAGATAAATGTTCATGCGGGGATCAAGCCCACGACATCTGACCTAGAAGTCAGTTTCACCAACCAATGCACCAACAGCGATCTCTACACAACATACAATAAAGTTATCATTCAACTAGCTGTTCTCTTCCGTACTCATGACAACGCATTTGCAATATTTCGTGACTATCGGTGGAGCCGTTAAAGCGTGTAAGCGTAACCAACAAACAAACTCACATTCACATTTATAATATCGTAGTAATGATTTACGCATTTCAATCTAGTGATTCAAAATGTCGCTACAGGTTATAAATTAATTGATAGTTAAATAATACTGATAACACGATAAGCATCAAGTAAGCAACAAACACTCGTCAATCATGATAAACATCGGAATATAAATTATAATTAATTATGCGATTGAACTCGAAGGATAGTGACTTTAAAATTATGGTACGCAATTGTTCCGTTTCATATCAATAAAACTTGTATCGGGTCTTGTTATTTATTATAAATAAGGAACGCCCTCAGTCACGATTGAGTTGTAGGATCGTAGTCAGTGAGTTGAGAGACTGAAAGTCAAGGGTTCCGTAGAAAAAAATCATGACAGTCAAATAAAAGCTGCTTGACTTTGTATCTTTATTGCGTGAAGTATTGGTACCATCAGTAGCAATCGGTACTGTTACGTAATATATTAAGACTACTCTGTTATTTTAGTTAAAGACTAGCTTTGGCCCGTGACTTAGTCCGCGTGGTAGTCGAAATCAAGAAATCGTGAGCGACAGTTTGAAAATATAAAACGCCATCTAGTGAAATTTTACGGAAACTTCAAAAAGTGAAATGGTTCGATAAATAATTTCTTTTTTCCAGAACCAGAACTTTTTTCCAAGAAAACACGTTGTTCCATACAATCTTTGCAACACCTTTTCACCTAGGGGATGAATTTTCAAAAAACCTTTCTTATCGGATGCCTACGTCACCAACTGTAACATACCCTCCAAGTTTCAGGTCTCTACGATAAGCGGTTTAGGCTGTGCGTTGATCTATAGGTTAGTTATTTAGGACGTTTATAACAAAGCATTTAATATTTATAGATATTTATTTCAAGGGGAAACCATACATCCATTATCAATTATAAAGGATTCTATAGAAAAAATCGGACGTCTACTTACAGTTGACCAAAGAATCGATATCCAACCGGTAAAAATCGTCGAAAACCAAGATTGCGCTATCGCCAATTAATTAATTGGCGATAACGTTTAGAAAGTGTTTAAGATATTATAAATAGTCTGCGTTAATACACATTCATTTACATAATGAGGTTATTTGGCGAATCAAAGATAGCGGTTCGGTCATTTATTTTCATGTCGATAAAAAATTGTTACAAATGGATTTTGTTGTGCTATAAGGTGCTGTATTAAACAATAATTTTCACAGTGAAAGATTTTTACGTGATTTTTTCTGTTTCCTCCAAGAGCTCCGAGAAAGTTCTTCCATGCTATAGTACCGTGGTTTGCAAATTTCAAACCGTACGTAGAGATACATTGAAACTGGCTAAATGCATTATGTGCATCTCATTCAACTTCAAATATTACTTCTTCTATTGTATATTTATTACCAACCAGTATGGAAATGGAGGTTAACTCTACAGAGCGGCAGCGTTCAGTCTCTACAGAGAATAACTTGAGTACGAAATATTATGCATTACACAAAAATATGAAAGCAAACTCGTTTACCGAAACGTTTAGATATTACTTACGAATACGTCAATAAATTCCAACGCAGAGTGGGCGAGATTGTCTCCGCAAAAAACTTTATTGAATTCAAAAACAACAAACGATTTTCCACTCTGGCACGTAGATGTTAAGGTTCTAAACAGAACAAGATAGATCTCGATACAGTCAATAGAAACCATTGTTTCTCGATATGTCCCGGAACGTTACTTTTTATCGTCTCGGTGTCGTTACGTTATATTTCCTCTGTAGTATTGTAATATTTGTATCTTATTAGCTGTTCCTTGTGGATCAATACGGGAGTTCCTTCAAAATCTTTCTTAACTAACATCTACCTATAAACTACCTATTGACCAAATCATAGCTTCTCAGGATACGTAGTTTTCAAAATTTCCTATTTAGTCAGTGAGTGAGTATAAACTCCTAGAATATTAGCTTTCCTCCTGACTTTGTTCGCATGGTTTTATATTTTTCCACAATTTTCCCATTGTAATTGTTGAGCTGCGTACTCATTATACTATAAAGTATAAATCTAGTAAAGAAAAATAAATAAATAATAGGCAAACACACCAATAGCAACAATACAGGTAGTACGAATACTTATATCTATATTGTACAAGAGCTTTATGTTTAAACTAATAAATATTTTTAATGTTTGAATGAAACATAATTTATTTTAATTTTAATACTTGAAACAAATACGGATCTGGACAATGGATCTACTGAGAATAAACAATAATAGGGATGTTAACTACTATTGAAAATCAAAATTCTAATTAGTCCGTCAGTTAGAAAATAAAAAAACAATAGACACATAGATAAAGCGCATTAAAGTTTAGGATGAGGAGGTCGTGACGTCACTTACCGCAAAACCGCCATACAAACTGTCAGAATAGTGACGTCACGCGAAATTTCAACTCAATATATCGCCGTTATTTTTTGATTACGTAAAAAAAAAAATACGTGTCCAATATTTTTTAATAATCTACAAGACGGACTAAAAAATAAAAATTAGTCAACATGCCCATTACACATAAACCAACCTACATAATGTAGGTACCAGAATTGTTATTTCCTTTGGTAGCAGGAACCGATTATGATAAACGTTCTCATACCACCCACCACCGAAGGGTAATGAGGCATCCAACCCGGAATATCATCACGGCATTACCACTGGGGGGCAAACATTTGCGAAGCACGAAACAACTACAAATCATTTATTAAACCGACAATTTCCGAACCATACATAATCGCTGGTAATGTGCACTTAGTATCAGTTGGGGAACTTAACCGCGAGATAACAGGGTTGCCACTTGCAATCTGTCGTAACCGCCATTTTGTGAACTTTAAAAAAAAAGTCGATCCTCCACGGTCTCGCTCGCGTTATTTTGAACTTCCCGTCCGACATCCGGGAAAAAAGGTACCCTGTGTCACTCAAAAATACTGTAGCTACCTCATAGGTACCTCATAGGTACCTCATGTGAATGAATTGAAAGAATAGGTTAAATAGTTTTGAATCTAAAATAGTTAGTAGAACTAATTGAAATAGTCTTGTCTACTATTATAGATAAACCTAGTTTAACTTGTAATGTATCTGCTGTTTGCCTGTATTGCTGGTTGCAGCTTATTGTTCTCACATAATTAATTTGCAAATTGAGATCACTTATGTTATATTATAACTATAAACTGACAGCGTGCTACTGGAGAGTTTGTTGCGCAGCTTCTTCTCTTCAGCCATAGCACTAGGAAGCTGTGAAGGGTGGATATATTATGGGTGCTGTCATAATAAATGTAACTTTAGTGAACTGAAAAAGAGCCACATTATGGGCCAAATTTTAATAAATTATTTGACTTTGACTTTGAATTAAAATTAAATTTGCTGTCTTTATAATATTAATATAGATGGACTTATTATATCAGTTATTATGACAATGATAATGATCAAACGAGAGAAATTCTCTAAATACCTAATACTCACGGGGCAGGTACAATGAAAAACTAAAAATATAGCCAAATGATTCTAGATATAAAAAAAATATTCCCAAGAATTCTTTGATCCCCGTTTTTTTGGGGAAAATTTTCCCGTTGGCAACTCCCCGACACATGTTGATTGCGGCGACGCGACGCAGCGAAAGTACGGTCGTAAAATAAATCAAACACAGCACAATGAGCTGTTAAGCAAGCTAGAAACTACTCGTTGGAATTTATAGACAGCGGTGTATAAGGTCAGCATAATAAGTGATTTCTGTAAGCACGTAAATAATAGAAATAATGCTTGGGCTTTGTAACCGACTAGCTGTGCCCCGCGTATTGACTCGCGTTAATTTGAGGAAAAATCTAATGAAATATTTTCCATTACTACATGCTTTTGAGCAACTCTAACCGTTTTCGCAGGGTGCGCAACGTAAGCTTGCAAACAGAATAATTTTTACCGTTTTTTGCAATATTTTTCATTGCTGCTCCGCTGCTATTGATCGTAGCGTGATGTTATATAGCTTAAGGCCTTCCTCGATAAATGAATTATTCAGCACAAAAATAATTTTTCAATTCGTACCAGTTGTTCCGGAGATTAGCACGTTCAATCAAACAAACAAACTCTTCAGCTTTATAATATTGGTCTTCAGATTTATAATACCTATATACGTTTTTGTGAATACTTACAAAATATGTGCATCAAATTATTAAATAATAAAGAACTAGCTGTGCCCCGTAGCGCCACTCGCATGAGTTTTAGAATTCCTACAGGAACTCTAACAAAAGTAGCCTAATAGCTAGGGAGCTGGTGGCAATTTATGCTTATTTCAGCATCTCAGCTTATCTTTCTTACAGTTTTTTTTATAAAAACTCCCACCATCCTGAACTCTGCCAGCTTGCAAATCAAATCAAATATACTTTATTGCACACACAGTAGAAGACACAATATATACAAAACACAAAAACATATCATATCATAGCTTTAATTTCACTATTTATGAAATGTATTTAATAAGATATAATTGATGACAGAAACGATAGTATAATTTATAACAGTTTTTTTTACAATTTCAAAACTATTTATAAAAATAAATCAGAGCTACCTGAGCTCGCCACCAATTTTTTCTTGTTAATATAAATCTAGACTACATTACGTCTTGGTATCAACGACAGTGAAATCATATACCTAAATTGCCACCAGCTCCCTAGCTATAAGTTACTCTTTATAACATCACCTATCTGCCAGTTTTCGCATGCATTAAGTAAAAAAAAACTGATGTTGGCATTACAAACGGACACTTCGATTTTATTTATAAGTATAGATAAGAAAAATGTAGAGCTCAGTGCAGTTAGACAAATCATAGTAGGTAGGTATATAATATATTATATATTATTATGTTATGCATAGATAGAATCGCAATAGAAAAGAAACTCATGATAAGAAACAGACCATTTTTGCAAATGTTGCTTATCTGTCCGTTTGTATGACTGTCATTATACTCGAAGAACTTGAATAGAATTCACTATATTTGTAGGTAACTTATATTCCAGGTCCAAAGACATAATAATTTTAAATCCAATAAAACAAATAGTAATAATTTATGCAGATAAAACCGCGAGCAACAGCTAGTAGAAGTCTTAAAGCTATTATTCACTTGTTTGCGTCAATTCAACAAAGATAATATGGCGGTGGTTCCCAAAATAAAATTATACCACTTGGGTGTATAAACATTTTATTACATACTATAAAATTAAGTCAGAATATGACAGCGTTTATTTCGCTGTATAAATATTGTGAGTCACACGGGTAATAAAATAGAATGGATAAATTATTGCTATTGTACCATAAAAGGATTATATCAATGTTACCTATATCTGTTGTTATTGTACTACGTCTATGTAAAACTTAATACTCCATATCGTTTGTCAGTTCTATTGAAGATAATAATAATATCAGTTTTAAATAATCTATAAAATATGTCATTGAAGAATAAAATATCGACCAGTATTATACCACTATCATTTTACCAGTCTGTTAAAGTATTGTTTGGAAATTAACCTAGTTTTTTTGGTGAATATCCGATTTAAAATTTTTAAAATACTAGGCTACGATTTATTCTAACTTCATAATAAATGCATAATATGTGAGTTTGTTTGTAAAGATTTCCCGTCATCTATTGAACCGATTATCATAACACCTGTTTAAAAAAACATAGGGTACTTTTTAACCTGGAATTCCTGCAGGAACTCCTAAATTAACAAGGGCGTAATCGCGACGCAAAGCTAGTAATAAAACAAATGCAAATTTAAGTTTGTTTGTTACGCTTTCACTCTGCTTAACTACAAAACCAATCACCATTGAACTTTTGCATGCACGTTTTCAGATATACAGAGAAGGATAATTATAGAGTACTTTTTGTCCCGGTTTTCCCGCGGTAACTCCGAAATTAACGCGTGAAACACAACCGCTACTAATTCATAAACTACCTAGTTACACTGCTAGTAATAAGTTGACGTCAACGCGTCAAACCACTTGACAATTAACGATAATACCACTCGTGTCAAGTCGACACGCGGTATTAGTGGTAATAAAATCGTAACGGACAGACGGACGGTAATATGCGGCGGCCGAGACGCTCGCTCGATTGCTTTTACATCCTCTCGGTGAGACTTCGAACATGGAATGTATCGAGAGGGCATTGCTTGAAAAAAAAAATTAAAGAAAAATCTTAGAAGTAGTGATTTGATGAATTCCATTAGCTGACTAGCTGTGCTCCGCGGTTTCACCCGCGGTAATTTCGGAGTTCCCGCGGGAATTCCGGAATAAAAAGTACCCTATGTCCTTTTCTGTTCCCGTGACAACGTGCATGCCAAATTTCATCTAAATCCGTTGTGTCGTTTTTGCGAGATTGAGTAACAAACATCCAAACATCCACACTTTCACATTTATAATATTAGTAGGATAATTATAGAAACGCATGGAGAGTCGTAATATTTCAAGTGTGGTGGAAGCTAACTACATCATTCTGTCGCCGCAAACGTAATTATGCGTCCTACACGCACACATGAATTGGTTTTGTGTTTTAATTTTGAAAGAATTTTTAAATTAAAATAACGCTCTATGTGTAGGTAGGTAAAATATTTAATACTAGTTAGTTTATGTAGGTATAAAAATAAAAGCATATTATTTAAGTCATAATAAGTAATAGCAGAACTTAAAGCTTTGACAGCTAAGGTGCACCATGAGGAAAATTCAGTGACGTAATAATCGTTACGCTCAGTGACTCTCAAATTTTTCTATGATAAGTATTAGGTAATAGTAGAACCGAATTAACTAGTATTTAACTTTGTCAAAATAAAAATGTCAAGTCGTTAATGACAAAAAAATAGTAAAGACCTAATAAAAAAACTTATTATAAGGCTAATATTCACGTATATCATAACTAATTATTTTTAGATGATATATCTCAAGTTAAGTAACTGACCTATAATAATTATATAAAATTTATGTTTGAATAAAGAATTAAAAAAAAAGTTACATTCTCTGAACTACTCCATGGATTGGTTGGTCGCGCCCTCGCACAGTGGCAGCTGAGCATTGATTTATCGCGTATATTCATTTAAACAGTCGCGCTGTCAGATCGCGCGCGATTACCGCCGCGATTTATGTCGTGCGACGTCGCGCAGTCGTGCCGTGTGTGGGGGGCTTTATAATGGATCTGTGCGGGCGACGACGCGCCGATTTACACGGATCGCCTTTTGTTGGACTGTTGTATTGGTTAGTTTATAAATTATGCGCACTATCAGTCCCTTGGAGTTTTATACCTGCGTTAATTTCGGAGTTCGGAATAAAATGTAGGTACCTACCCTGTGTCCTTTTGTACCCCTTACATTGTGTGCCCGTGATGATCGTTTGAGTAGTTAACGCGTAATACCAAACGAACAAACGAATAAACATACTTTCAATCGTATTTATAATATTCGTTATTTTTTTTATAATAAGAAAATAGCTACTTAATATGTGACGAATTGTTTAACCCTAATCAGGATGTGTAATGAAACATTCCTATAACCCTAGCTAATATAAATGTATTATAAATACAAATGTGAGTTTGTCTGTTACGCATTCACACCTTAACTTACTCAATCGATCATTATGAAATTTTGCGAACGCGTTATCACGGAAAAGCACATAAGATACTTTTTATCTCAGAATTCCTGCGGGAACCCCAAAATAGACGCTAGTTAAACCTCGAAGAACGCGCTAGTATGTAGGTAAATTTGTGATCTTACTATTTTTAAGAACGATCCTTGACGCTCAAGATTGCTTGAATAAGGGCAATAATTTACATAGTTTTATATTAATCCTACAAATATTTTAAAAAGTGAAAGTGTGAATGTTTGAATGTTTGTTACTCAATCACGCAAAAAAACGGCTGAACGGATTTGGATGAAATTTGGCATGCACGTTTTCAGGAGTACAGAGAAGGACATAGGATACTTTTTATCCTGAAATTCCCGCGGGAACTGTAAAATTACCGCGGGTGAAACCGCGGGGCACAGCTAGTAGTTTTATATAAACTGTTCATTCTGTAAATATCGAATGATTATATTATTATGGTGCCAACGGAACGAGCATTCGATTTTACATCGACTGCATGTCATTCGTCACTCACTCGCCTGTCATCGACTTCGCATCGGATTGCAAACCTGTTGACGGATGCAGCTTTTCATCTTTAAATTGATATTTCAAACGCAACCTAAAAAATACTCTATTATCATAACAACAAAGTTCAATTATAACTAGATGCACAGCATAATATCTCAAGACCAATTCTCCTCTAGAGAACGTATTTGAAACTTTGCTGTAGTCGTCTTAAAAATGCATTTTCTTTGACAACATTTAAGTCGAGCGATATGTAATCTTAAGATTGTGGTTTAGAGATGAATTTAGAATGAGTTGTATGTTTGTATCGCATTCGTAATTCAAACTGCTAGGGATGGGAAATGTAAACGATGATTGATTGACAGTGATCGATTTAAGCGTGTGTCGTTTTATGGTTTCTGTGAATTTTGAAAATAGCATCAAAGTCGATGGCTAGATAACAAACATAGAGCAGTTTTGGTGTTTAAATTTGTTCTAAATCCACTTAAATTTGTTTTTTAAAACACCAAATACTATTAACTATACCTACTAGAATTGTGGGTCCTACTAGAAGAATGACTATAACATCATCCTATAATTCCTATTCTATCTGTATGAACTTAAGAAATCCTAAATAATAAATAAAAAAAACTGATCCAGTGCTTGAGAAAACACTAATAAAATGCAGATCTGGCTCTCCGAATTAAGTGAATTTTAATCATTCACTAACACCTGAAACAAAAACAGGTATACAATATACTTATGTACTATTATAAAATATGTAAGTACAGGATATTAAGTTCAAGTCTTTTATATTATTGGCTTACGATTGCGATTCGCGTCTCAATTAATTTAAAATATCTGGCCGACCGAGCTTCGCTCGTAGCTCGTAGTAAAGTAGAAAAGCAGTACCAATCACTCCGGTTTCATTGTCTGAAAACACGTATAAAACGACGTTTCCTAAAAATTTAACCTAGCAAGATCGATCACAAATACCTACTAAATTAGAGATACTAAATTTCATGAAAATTGTTGAAGCCGATCCCGATATTCAGATACAAGAATTGCTCGTTTAAAGATAGTAGACAGGTGATTTAAAATCTCGTAAAACAGATTAATAACACCATATATATAGTATCTCAGTATATATGATTCAGTTCAGACCCTCTTATGTTTTTAAACACTATGATCTCAGGATTTCAAGTGCTCGAGACAGTCGTAACTTATTCGAGTTGCAATTCAGTATCGCGCTGTGAGTTTCAAGCTTGCGTGAGTCAGCCAATTTTTCTATGAGTTTTCAACACGACCAAACCATCGCTCGTCGGCTCCACAACAATCCAGCCTACACAATCGTTAACATCAACTCTGTAACTAAATCACTAATGGTACATCCACGTATAATTGATGAGCCGCCTCACAAAGGAAGATTAATGCGTCCATTTATAATAGCCGATGCGTATGTGTGGTCTGAGACAATGAGGGCGACGCCCACACGTGTCCGGGTTATCGGGCGACGATTGATATATCATCGCAGTATTGAGGACTCTTGTGACGTGAACATATCGTCTATTGTATCTTACCTAATGGGTCGGAGACCGTGCAATAGACAAAAAGGTTGGACCAGATTTGAAATAAGACAGTATGATAGTTGACAACGGAGGAAAAGGGACTCTTCGTATACTGTATTTGGGACAAGAAGTAATGTTAATCTAGACATACAAATAAAATTGAAGTGTCTGTTTGTCATTTCAAATTAACAGCTTTTCACTAAATGCTTTCGAAAGTAGGTACACATATGTTACTAACATCAAAACCTCAATTTTTTAAATTTTTCTCTGTCTGTCTGTCTGTCTGTTTATTCCGGGTAATCTCTGAAACGGATGGACCGATTTTAACGAGCCTTTCACTGGCAGATAAAGAGTAACTTAAGTTTCTTTTTATCCCGAAATAACCGCGGGATCTCTAAAATTAACGCGGGTGAAATCGCGGGGCACAGCTAGTAGGTAAAGTATGTATTTCATCTCTGTGCAATTTTATTCTTATATATTTTGCTATTTATGCGTAATACGGACATCTTAATATCTAATTGTCCAAATATTCACATTTTATAATATTAATGCCTTACAATAAACTTAGAAAACGCATGGAGGTTTATTTTTGGAATGAAGTTCCTAATTTTTTAATTTTTTTCTATTAATTTATTCTACAAAATGTACAAATGGCAAACTTAATGCTTTGCGGCATTCTCTAGAGTTTTAGTTCTAGAGTTGACCATTGGGTAGATTTTGATAGTTGAAGATATGTATCTTATTAAACCCTAAGAGTTACAACTTGTTTAATTTCCTTTAGCATGAGTTTTCCCTTTAAATAATTTTCAATTCAATCTCAACAAAGATTACATTAAGATTTAACTGTTAACTAAATGTTTGAAATTGTATAAATTATATCGTCGGTCAGCCATTCTCTCGTGTTAGCTTTAAAATCCATTTAATCAGCCGCTTTGAGTCCATCCACGAGCAGTCAAGACATTCTACGAATAGCCTTTACATTCTACAACAACGTGATGGCATTTATATTAGTCGAGATTGAATAAACCTCTCAGCGACCGCAAACATTACAAAACAATTTCATTGCGCGCTTTGTGCTAAGCGTCCACTTTCACGATTAACACAGCTGTTCTGAGTGCATGTTGATTTGAAATTTTCAATTTTGCGATGTTAATAATAAGGTTGCAATTGAACTTTCCGATTGCGATCAAGTTAAGGTAACATTATATCAAAAGTGCCTAAGGCGTGCAAAGTAATTTCCTCCAGGTAATATTTCACGTGCCCACACTAGTGTTGCGCATAAATATGAATAATCGGCAACGCGAATCGTTCGACTGCCTTCATATATTATCCGTCGACAGGCTATCGATACGGCCGTGATCGAGTACTATCATTTGCTACGTTATGTGTGTCGTAAACCTACTGCCGCGATGAATCTCGTGGGGGAGTTCCTCACTTCCTTTAACCTCTAACATCACAAATGCAGGTTTGGTTGTTTGTTTTTCCGGCTTCCTTGGGATTTGAAAGGAAATATTTTTTTAAAATTTTAGTATTACTTCTTTTTGATATAGTATTTAGGGTCTTAGTTTGCTAGGTTTAATATAAGTAGAAAAACATTTTAAAACCCCTCTCGATATATCTAAAGCTTCTTATAAAAATATTGATTTCTTTCCTGTATAAGAGGCATCATAAAAGAAAGATGGGAGGTGTTTTAGCGTCATTAAATGTGACATAATATATATTTTTGAATGATAAATATTTTTGAATTTTGATATGATAAAAATGGTCTTGATAACATTGTAAGAGATCATTATTGTCAATACCTTTTTGTTTGTCATTCGAAAAAAATATTTATCTATCTATATAAGAATAGATAGATAGATAAATATTTTTATTTTTGGGTCAAGATCTAGAACCATGAAATTTTGCACAAATATTCCTTAAGTGACTTAGGTGTGTAATAGATAAATAAAAGCGAAAGGTCATACTGATTAAAAATGAAATCTCAAAAACTACGTAACCTATGATGATGAAATTGGCAAGCATAGCATAATATAGAGAGTAGAAGTTAGCTAAGAAAATAATTTACAGAATTTCTGCCAGGACTCCCAAATTGATGAGGATAAAACAGCAGGTAAACAGTAACATAATATTAAAATATCTTCCAAAATGTTGGTATAAAATAAATATTTGAATATTTAAACAGTAAAAAAGCAAAAGTAGATGACATAAAAATTGGTTTAGCTATAGTAACATCCTCAGACCTCAATTAACGTACCGGCAATAACTCTGTCACTTCGGAACTTATAAGTACCAATAAAAATAGTAATTTATCACGAAGCCGGGGGCGTCGTGGAATTATATTTAAGTACAACAACTAATGACAGTGTAACGACATTATAATGATACCGTGTCACTGTCGAGATGTGCTCCCATACTTCGTAAGCACTTACATGGGTTCAATTTAATTGTACCACAAATAAACTAACAGACGTTGGGCGTCAAGAAAGAAGAAGTAAATTACGATGGAAAATAATGATAGCTGCGGATGTTTTGTTTTTTTTTTTTTTTTCTAGAACTAGAAAAGCAAATTTTAAAGAGCCCTCATGTGATTACGAAAATAATCATTAAAATGAATAAGTTAAATTATTCTTTTAGAGCGTTTACTGCGAAATACGAAAGCTTAAGAAAGATATTTAATATGAATGTTTTCAAAAGAGAAGGCAGATACTAAAATGACCTCCACTTGCTACAGTAGAGTCAGTATTAACGGCAAAAACACAAATAGGAGAGAACGATTACACCGTCCGTAAGTTTTACTGTCGTAATTTCTCAGTATTATACGTCGGTTACTCGTTTATTATCAAGCCTATATTTCGTCTGGATAATAGTATTTGATTATATGGATCACTGCAGTGTGGTAATGGCGACAAATTACATAGTGTCCGTCTCCGGTTGCTGTTATTATTGACGCCCAGTGTTTAACACTCCTGAGAGATAACTGCAGCTGTCGGTGTCAATTGTGATCGTAGTTATTTCTGGAAAAAATGTCCTAAGAATAAATCTATGGTATTAAGTTTCTAGGTTTTTGCTTTCTCTTGTCAGTGTTGGAATAAATAATAATGTGTTGCCACGCAATGTTGTACATGTTTATGACAGAATTTATACATTTATTAAACAATAACTGTTCCCCGCGGTAATCTCAGAGTTCCTGCGGGAGTTCCAAGATAAACTATATATATAAACCTTTCTCATAAATTACTCTATCTATTGATGAAAACCGCATAAAAATCCGTTTAATAAATTTTGAGTTTCGCGTACAGACAGCGGAAGTGACGAGTGAAGTGATGTAAAAGGTGATTGGCAAAGACAATGTTTCTCGGCTAAAAATCTTAATTAAATCAAAGTAAACCTCATTTTATGGGATAATTTGAAGATAACATATAAACAGACTGCACCTCAAAACAATATATCAAATGTACCACCAATATATTATCAAGTGGGAAACATAATCATTCCAGTAGTGGCGTATAATGAGGTATCCCACAGGGCGGCGTGCTGGGGCCTCGTGTTCCTTGCTTTAATGTCGGCTATAAATTACGTGTATGGACAAGTTTTATAGGCGCCTGCAGCTAGTGTTACATCATCGACAATTCATAACGTTTGTGGAAAGGGAGTACTGAATTAATGAATTTTATGCGAGGTGTTGTAGACAAAAAACATTTTATTCGATGATTATTTATAACCGAATTTATTAATTAAATTTAGTAAACGAATTTATTAATTTTCTGACATTGTGAGTCCTACATTATGTAGCTTTATTTCTTTTCTTTTCTTTTATATTCCATTTATTTTGACATAATTTTATTTTATTTGTTTTAATTGACATTGTTTGACATTTATAACATTATGTATACCTAATTGTGTAATTCTTTTGTATTGTGTCATTTACCTATACCTATTGGAATTTAAATTTCTAACGATCACTTTATCCTTTGACATATTATAATTAAATGTAATTATGAATTTGATAATGTGAAATAAATGAATCTAATCTAATCTAAAGCTGTTACAAAAAGTAACTAACTTTTTTAACTAGTTGTCTATTGTTTCCTTTTTATCAACATAAATCTATTCAGAATATGATAAATTATATTTATTAGTTGGTAATGTCTTTATTGAAGACTCATTATTATTATACATATTTATTCGGCAAGGGAATTTCTTTCAGTCAAACTAATCTAACAGACTAAATCAAATTAATTAATAATTGTTACATTAAAGACAAGATTAGGAAAATACACATAAAGATGAAATTGGTGTTCGATATTTAATAGCGATCTATTATAACATAAACAAAAGTCCTCCAACGCTTCTGTCTGTCTGTCTGTTCGCGATAAACTCATAACTACTGCACGGATTTTAATGCGGTTTTCACCAATAGATAGAGTGATTGATGAGAAAGGTTTAGGAACGTAATCGTAATATGCTTGGTCGAGGCCCGCATATTATAATAACACCTCCATGAAGGAGAGAAAAAAAAAGAAAATGGATGATAATAATAGTAATAATAATTGTTTATTCACACAAATGTAGCGATATTGTCGGAGGTGTCGGAAAAATGGCATTAAAATTTTACATATAAACTTTGTCAGCGGTAGATACAGAGATCCCGCGGCAACTCCGCGGGATAAAGTATCCTAAATCTTTTTCTGTACCCGTGACGTTTAATATTTATTTATTTATTTATTTTTATTTAATATGGAAAATTTAATGCAGTTTCACCCGCATTAATTTGAGAGCTCCCGCGGGAACTCCGAAATTAAAGGTATTCTGGTACCCCAGTTACCGTGATTATGCCAAATTTCATGATGATCGGTTGAGCCGTTAAGGCGTTAAAGCGTAACACACGAACAAACTCACTTTCGCATTTATTCTAATTTATAATATGTAGGTAGGTATACGATTAATTTGGCATTTCTACAAAAAAAGATAATCTAGAATGTAGCTTTTCTTGCATAGTCAATACAAAAGGTACTCCGCTTATTATCTTTCAATACTATACTCGCAGGTACTCAATCATAATTAAATACTTCGATGCGAAAATAAGATTATTTTTATCGCAACATTTTAATTTATGAATAATATAAGCTGGTGAATATTATTTATGACTAATTTCTGATAACTTACAATTATTATTATGATACATATCGTTAAAGTTGAGAGAAAAAATTAAGTACATTACCTATCATTGTAATATGAATTAGAAAAAAAAAATATAAACATAAGCCACATAGGTAGGTTTGTTTAGGTAATTTTAAACATTTTATTTTATTTTCTTTATTTGGATTACCAACGATCATACAATAACAAAAGATATTAAACTCTAACCGCCGCACTCAGAGTCGACTTTAATGATTACTTAGTTAAGTATAGATTTTAAAACAAAACTGCCGCAATCAGACAAGTTTAATAAAATAATGTTAATTGGCAATTAACTAATTATGTTATATCTCATTAAATGCCAATTAACATTAATTTATTAAACTTGTCTGATTACGGCAGTTTTGTTTTAAAAATCTATACTTAACTAAGTAATCATTAAAGTCGACTCTGAGTGCGGCGGTAAGACAATAACTTAAAGCTAATTATACAATCTTTTACAGGTAAACACAGCATGCTTATAGTAGGTATAGTCTTAATTTGAAGGATTAATTTTGGACTAAAAATTTTAATACTTAATTTGAAATTTAGAACAAACACAGACAAAGATTGTATATATATATTTTAATTATAATATTATACATAATTTAAAACAGTGTTCATAATTGAAATTTATTTACATGCTCAGAGGGCAGATAATTGTTTTTTAAAGAGTTGGGTAAAAAACTTATTTTCCAAAACAACAACTGAAATGAGATATTAGACCTTAAAAATCGACTACCAACTAGTAGCAAATGAGAATCAAAGAAACTTCTTGTTGCTCAAACCCCGAACTTGCAAATGCAGGGGATTCTATTCTTTGAAACCCCAGTAGCTCTAAAACGACTCCATAGCAAATTGGTCACCATGACCAGAATGGCACAGTTCCATCGAATATGGCCTGAAACCGGATTTCCCTACGTTTTGTACCATTTTATTTTCATTATCATTATAATTATTATGATAATAAACATCGATCTTCGAAGACGATAACAATAGAAATTCAGGTGTAATTAAATAATTTTGTTTCTACATTATGATAGCGCAATAAATTAGCTTATGCTGACAGCTGTCGCCCGATAAAGATTTAAGGAGTTGGATGACTAAGGGAGGGTGGGGACTTTATAAGAATGTTGTGCAACATCTTATGGGCAGAGAATTTCAAACCAAACAATGATTGTGTTGAAGTTGATATTACAATCGGCTAACTAACTAAATTTTTTTTAGTCCGTCGTGTAGATTAGTAAAAAATATTGGTCACGTATTTTTTTTTACGTAATCAAAAAATAACGGCGATACATTGAGTTCAAATTTCACGTGACGTCACAACCCGGTGCAGTTTGTACGGGGCTCATACCGAATAATGACGTCACGAGTCCCCCACCCTAAACTTTAATGCATTTTATATGTTTTTTTTTCATTAATTTGAAAAAGCACAAAATAGGTGCCTATTATTTTTTTATTTTCTAACTGACGAACTAATTGTTCACCCGCGGTAATGTCAGAGTACCCTCGGGGATTCCAAGTTAAAAGTACCCAATGTTTTTCTCTGTATCCCTGACAACGTGCATGCAAAATTTCATGATGATCGGTTGAGCCGTTAATGTGTGAAAGCGTAACAAACAAACAAACTCACTTTTGCATTTATAATAGTGCTAAGGATTAGTTTTTTGGGTGTTTGTTTGAAATTGATAAGTCCTATAGTATATTTATATAGGAAGTTAAAGTATTCCTGAGAGACACAGGGTAGGTACTTTTAATCTCGTGATTCCTACGGGAACTCCGAAATTAACGCGAGTAAAACCGTGGGGGATCGACTAGTATAATAATACAGGCATTTAATCATTTACCACTTAGCCAGATCGTTTCACTGCTGCCCTCTAGCGACTTGTTAGCAATTAGAACGTTTTAGCTCCGTTGTGTGTGTAATTACACACATCAATCTCGGCTACGCTAAAGATTAATTGCGTTGTGAAAACATTATTTGCCTATTCAGTTGTATTGCGATGTGAGAGTTCTGGAGACCGTTCAGACATGATATTATAACTAAATATTGTACAAACATCAATCTCATAAAGTTTTTCCTGACAATTTTCAATACAGAATTCCCAACAAAGTTTGTATAGCTTGGAACTCAGTTAAAACTTTCCTAAATCGGATAAAACTTTCGACTCTAGGTAGTTCTTATTCAATTATAACGAGTGTGGCAATTCCAATCAATATTGATATTAACTTAGAATTTGGAAAATTTTATGTTGCCATTCTCTAATTTTCATTCACTACAACAATTTTATGACTAAACTAGTTGTCAACCGGGGTTTCACCCGCGATATGTTCAGAGTACCCGCGGGAATTTTGGATTACAATTTAGCCTATGTTACTCAGGGATAACGTAGCTTTCTAATGGTGAAAGAATTTTTGACATCGGTCCAGTAGTTTTTGAGTTAAGTCGTAACAAACAAAAAAACAAACAAACAAACAAAAAAATCAAATCTTTCCTTTTTATAATATTGGTATAGATATATATATACGTGGATAAATAGAAACCCGCTAAAATTAAGTTTGACCCAGTTTAGATGTAATTTATGAGATGTATCTCATAATATAATCTGTAGTGTAGATCTGTAATCATGTAGATCTATTTCATATAATTTAGAGACTGACATAAATGCAGAATAACTCTCACTATAAATTTTCAATGTATGTATTTATAACATTTTATCAGTTAACAAAAAGTCTCCGTGATAATCCGTTATAATAATAAATTTACTATACTTTTAATGACTTATCGTAAGATTAAATATAAAATTTATTGTAAAGGTTTTTTTTTGAAGGAAATTTCCTTTATTTATTTATAGAGAAATGTAGAGTTATTCCAGTAATGAAAACAATGATAACGTAGAATTAAACGTATTATATTGTTGCTATCTGTAGTACTTTATTTACTGTTTAATAGCCTTTGAGTTGATCGGTGCAGGTCTTAGCTTACTAACCAGAGGTTGTGGGTTCGATTTGTACCGGAAACGGATTTTTTTTTATATAATTGGACGCAGATAAGCAATAACATGTTAACCCACAAAATTAAGTTATTGATTCAGAACGATTTATTGAGAGTCAGAGAACGTTTTTTTATTATGTGTTTACCTTATTACATTGCCTAAATATGTAAGTAAATATTTAACATAAAAAATGTTGGCACAAAATGGCGCTTTATTTTTAAAACACGATTTCCTCAAAATTTCTCCAGTGTGGGTTAACACACTATTGCTTATCTATGTCCAATTATGATCTTTGTAGTACAGGCTCTAAGATTACATATTAATTATTTTGTAATAATATTGTTATGTAATTACCTAATATATATCCAAAATATAAAATAATGATCGTATAAGTTTAAGAATTTCGTTCTTCAATACACCGAAATAAATACTGGAAATACGAATAAAATTTGAAAAAGTCTCCACAGTAGGTATTACGTTAATATCGAATGCCTTTTTAATTTTAGTTATAACCGGTTACCGTGACGAAACAAACTTTAAAACAAGAAACATACATACAGCCGAATGCATAACCTCCTTCTTTTTGGAAGTCGGTTAAAAATACAACAAACAAAACATTGTTACCCCGACTTGTTACATATATTCATCGTACAGAAAATGTCTCTCTTGCTCGGTCGAAGGAAATTTGTCAAAAGAAAAAAGGTCCTAACAGTGACATTAAAACGATCTCCGACAGTGACGTGTCATTATAATAAAGTAAGGGGAGCTCATTTGACACTTGACAACATGCTAACAAAAAATATGGCAAATAACGGTTGTGGAGAGATTCAAAAGGTTCTTTATACAATATGTGGAAAACTAAATTTTTTCGTCGATTTGGTTTGTTTTTGGTGACTTTAGGATCTAATAAGTGAAACAGAGAAATTTAACTTTGAATTGAACTGTAGGTTGAGATTTAAGATTCAAATTTTACAAGTTTTTTATAAAAGGAAAATAGTGAGAATAGCGAATAGAGAATAAGAGGATATCGTTAAAAAACTGCATTTTAAGCCTTTTTCTCCGTCATTATATATGTATAACTAGCTGTCCCGTGCAATTTCATCCGCGGTAATTTCGGAGTTCCCGCGGTAATTCCGGGAAAAAAGTAGTTACTATACGGCCTTCTTTGTACCCCTGCACTGATAGTAGTTTACGGTGATTAGCTGTTCCCCGCATTAATTCCGGAGTTCCCGCGGGAATTCCGGGATAAAAACTATCCTATCTCTTAAGTTGGACCAAATACAACATAGTGACTAAATTTCATCACGATCGATTCAGTAGTTTCGGAGTCCATCGCGGACAAACAACGTGACATGTGATTTATGATGTACAGCAGTGTATAGTAGTGAATATATTGGGCATAATTTTAAAATTACTATTTCATACAAGTACTATTAGGTGTTTCTCGTGGCTTCACCCGCAATAATTTCGAAGTTCCCGCAGGAATTCCGATAAGAAAAGTACCCTATCTCGTTTCCTGTACCACTTACCACGTGCATGCAATACTTCGTGATGATCGATTGAGTGGTTAAGTCGTAAAAACTTAATAAACAATCACACGTATCCGACTGACGTAGTAGGTCGCCATGCCTGCCCGCTAATCAAGAGGTTCCGGGTTCGATTCCCGGTGGAGGTGGACTTTGTGTGATGAACACAGGGTTCCACTTTCCAGTCTGGGTGTATTGGGTGTATATCTATACATTCTATGTAGTATATACCACGTTTGCTTGGTTTCAACGACACAAGCTAATAATAGTTTACTGTGGGGCTAAGTAGATCTGTGTGTTGTGAAGTGTATTATTATTATAAAAAAAAAAATTATATTCGCATCAGCTTAATAAATAGTTCTGTTAAACAACTAAGTAGGCACCGAAATAATCGTCTTGTCAATCATACGAAGCGATCGCTCACGTCGAAGCCATACTAAGTCGTAGCCTTGACCAGATAACCATCTAATGACGCTACTATTTCACGGTCTTGCTCCATTTGGGGCGAACGTAATCGCTCTATTTATCAGTTTTTCGATCCATTTGTTCTTGATCAGGGATATTAGAGGATTACAATCGGTCTAATGGTACGCTGTTGCTATTGGAAGCGAGCAAAGTGTACGGGCAGGTTATTCCTAAAATTAGCATGCGTTGATTGAAATTCGAATCGCGGCGGGTTCGTCTGCAATCGTGCGTAAAAATTTGCAAAAAAAAAAAAATTGAATTACCTCATTTTGTGTAGTTCATAGCAAAAAAATACGTTTGTATTATATTATACTCGTACGTGTCGAAATTTTAAATATTCTCCTTTTTTTTTCTATAAACGAGAAAAATAAAGCTTTCTGACTTTTGAAAGCACCAGTAGGTATATTTGACATTCCCTCATCCTCATCTCATTTTTTATGACTCTACAAAACTGATTTTTAATACTCTTAGGTAAATTTGAGATTCTCGGCCTTTACTGGAAGTTTGCGGAACTATATTAAGAGTCGCGTGTCTGCTAGAGAGATAAAGTTAGGGTAAGCTTTTTAAACAATATCAATAAAATTTTCACGAGAATGTTAAAATAAACTATGGACAGGTTCAATTCATGTGTTCCAAGTGCAACGGCGCCCTGACTCTCAAATCCAACGGCGGTATGAATAAATCATAACGAGTCACTGTAATAAAGTAGCCATGCTTACCCGGCCTGGTCATTTATCACCGTTTTGCGAGACCACCGCAAAATGGCCCCTCGCCGCCCGCCCGCTTCCCTCCAGCACGATCAAACAGGGGGCTATGAGAGCACTTTAATAGCTCTTCCGCACTGGCCGTGTGGTATTCACGGCTCTACAGTCATCAATCAAGCGTGACGGCCAGAATGACGGCTGGTCTATTGCATAATGTTCGAAGACTATTTATATTACGTCGGTGTTATTTTTTTCGTAACTATTATTTTCTTTGAGCTACTTCTTTTGTCCGCTGTTTTTGTTACGGTATGAGTAGAAAATGGTAAGCGTTTCAACCGCCTGTAGAGATAAATTACTTCTGATAAGAAATCTGGCTAGCCATTTAAATTCAAATCTTAACTTGTCCTGCTACCCTGGTATCCTACAGTAAAAACGACAATATGCTGCTTAAACCGACATAAGAAGTTACAAAATAGTTTTTTGGAAAAGAAGCGTCTATAGAAGTGTTATGAAAATTGGTAACGCGTGTTCCAGGGATTTTGGTCAATCATCTCAATTCTCAAGTAAAACGGTTGAAGATGAGTGAAACTTGTGGGTGAAATCTAGAAGTTTTAGCTTTCAGGTTTATATATTTTAAGTACAAGCAGTTCCCCAAGGTTTCACTCACGTTATTTTCGGAATTTCTGCTGGGATTCCGAGGTAAAAAGTACGCTATGTCCTTTTCTGTACCTCTGACAATGTTTATGCAAAATTGAGTAATTAAGAAGTGAGAGTGTAACAAAAAACAAACAAACTCACATTCGCATTCACAATGGATAAGGTTAAGGATAAAAAACGTGAAATATTGTTAAAAGATAAAAACAAAGTAACTAATGATTGTGTTTTTCACCTCCGCCCATGTCCTTGAGCTGTCATTTCATGAAGTATTGACAGTTTCTCGTGAGCAAACAACTAGACAAAAACGCAACCTTCGCCCCGATGTCATGTCATCGTTTGACATTACAGTGACATGTGTTGTTACACGTTGACGTTGTTTAGCTATCCACACTAATTTTATAGATGGGAAAGTTTCTCTGTGTCAGTCTATCTGTCACGTTTTCACGCCTAAACGGCTCAACCGATTTTTATGAATTATACAGAAAAGGACATAGGGTACTTTTCATCAGGGGATTCCCACAGGAACTCCGAAATTACCGTGGGGAGCAGCTAGTTCGTTAATAATAATCATAATACTTAGGTATCTCATACGACGTGCTTTAGTTAACTACATTTTCATATATAGGTATACCTATTTTAAATTTATTTTATTTATTTAAAGAATATTTTGCACTTTATTGTATGAAAGGCTGACGTTGACTGGTAGAGAATTTTTTAGGCATTAAAAGTTAAAACATTCTCTACCAGTCAACCTTTTGGCTAGGTGGCTTTTGGTTAAATGCATTTGTGAGACTGACAGTTATTTAACACTTTATTATGTAAAATTATAATATCGTGAAATTTAGCATGCAGGCCGGGTTTCAGAGGCGATTAATCAATCTAGCTAGGTTTAATTTTTAGAAAACGTCGTATTTTTAAGCAATAAAAACCCGCGTTAATTTTGGAGATCCCGCGGGAATTCCGGGATATAGGTAGCCTATGTTCTTTTCCACGTCAAAGGCTACTTGCATGCCAAATTTCATCCAAATCCGTTCAGTCGTTTTTGCGTTAATTAATGATGTTTATCATCATCATATCAGCCGAAAGACGTCCACTGCTGGACACAGGTCTCTCCCAAGGATCGCCACGATCGGTCCTGTGCTTCACCGCGCCCATGACCGACGACTTGGTGAAGTGGATGTTTATCATCGCTATGTAAATATATAAAAATATGTTAATATTTTTAACAAAAAGGAACTTTTTTCTCCCTTTCATCAAATTTAAACTCAGGCTTTTTTGAACGATGTACATAATATTTTACTACTTCATAACTTTGTAATAAAGTGCCAAGAAAATGGACAGTCGTGACACTTCCGTGAACCTTGTTGTCGCTGTTAAATGATTGATTTGTTTTCGTTCTACTGCCACATGGGTCCCAGATTTATTGAACCTATAGCTGTGCCCTGCGGTTTCATTTACAAGAGTTTCGGAATTCCCGCAGGAACTCCAAAGTAGCCTAATTTGCTCCCTAGAACATCAGGTAGTGAAAGTCCCATAAAAATCCAACCGTTTCGGAGATTCGGAATTTCCGTAGGAACTCCAGACCTGGTAGTAGAATAATAAATTTTATTTCCTCTTCTACAAATGCTTTTTATGCTTCCGAGTGCCACAATGGGCATGATAATAAATTAAAAAATCAAAATTCTATTTGTCCGTCAGTTAGATAGTAAAAAAATAATAGACACGTATTTTTTGCTTTTTCGAATTATTGAAAAAATACTTAGATAAAACGCATTAAAGTTTAAGAGTGGGAGGTCGCGACGTCACAACTAAGTATACAGTGTACCTAGGTGTGACGTCACACGGAATTTCAACTCAATGTAACAAATAACGGTATTTGTAGTAAAAAAGGAAAAGTACGTGTCCAATATTTTTTATTAATCTACAAGACACACTAAAAATCAAAATTTAGTCATCATGCATGCCCATTCAGAACACTTTAAGAAGCGAGTCAAAGCTCACACAAAACCGGAACAAGTGTTTCAAATACAAATAAATATACAAATCAACTTGTCAATCAACTTGTAAAAATTTTGTTTATGCTCAATAAAGTATACAAACAAACAAATAAATTAATTAATTTAAAAAAAAAATCTTTTTTTTTCTCTCCATTATCACTCTCGCCGTATTATTATATTATAATGGCAACAGAGTTCTGCAAACTGTGTAATTACTCACCAACGGCGGCGGTGGCATGATACCGATTGACTTTGATAAAACGACTCAACCTACTTGCTTAACACGATTTATTACCTGTTCGCCGCGAGTGAGGCTTCAGCGCACCGAGCGAACGAAAGCTTCGGAGGTGACACGCGAACCCATCGAACGATATATCAGACGGCTGCGAGGGGGATGTTAATAAAAAACCTTTTTTCGGTTCCCGATTTTTATGTATAGTTAACATAGATGCTACAGATACCTAGGTACATTATAATCCTTATTATAGTCCTTACTAATATTATAAATGCGAAAGTGAGTTTGTTTGTTTATTTTTTTCTTTGTTTGTTACGCTTTCACGGCTAAACGGCTCAAGCGATCACTACGAAATTTTGCATATACGTTATCACTTATCAGGGGAGTCAAGAGATACGATTGCTGTTTTAAGACTTCATAATATGTATACAAATCTCATGACAATAAGTTCAGTCGTTAGTCATAACTAGTTTATTTAAGAAACGTCGACTCCAATCCTATTGGTACATTTCCTAACACATTGTCTTCGTAGTTATACTTATACAATGTGTTAATGAATTAACTGAAAACTAGAAAGTCGTTTGCTCAGAATCAACTAGCGAATCGATCGCACTATGTTTTAATATAGGTTAATTTTTTTCATTTTTATCAGCCCATGTCTAAATTATTTATAATACAATATTTGGCGCGTACGCCGCCCGCAGCAAAAAAATTCGAACCGGTAGGCGCGGCCGTAGCGCTTGGAATTTCGTAGATAGGTCACCTCCAAACTAATGTTTAACGTATAAATTTTTTCGACATAAAATAATATATTTTAATCATATTATGCTACTGCTCCACCAGCGTTAACGTTAACGCTGATGTTAATGTCTAACGTGGTAATGTTAGTAAGTTAACGCGTTAAAATGTTGGCCACATCTAAAATAGCGCACTAATTTATGCGTTAACTCGCAGGTGGAGCAGTAGCATTATTTTGTATTGTTGTAAATGGGGTGTATCAGGTTTTCAGTTAATTCATTAGCACGTTGTATATTTATGTCTCTACTACATTACATTACTAGCATACCTATTTCCATTTAGCATATCTATTTAAAATTCAATCTAAATTAAGTACCTATAAAATATTATCATATCCATTCACTGACAATGCCACAGTTGCTTCGAAGCGCCCGGGCTCGCGCTGTGCGATGGTCTATCAAGTTGTCTACAAAGATTAATGCGTACAGATGATTGACGATTTGCGATGCGCCCACGGCGCTGTAATGGCCGACGTGGGCTGGCGTTTGTACAAACATTGGCCCCAATTTGTTCTGATACATAAGCATAACATCCTAACCCTGGAAAATATCCTTTAAAGCTTTAAAAACCTGTGAAATTAGGAGAAATTGAGGTAAATAGGTTATGTCAGTATTTAAAAAAAAAAAAAAAACGTTGTACCTAGATTCATAGTTCCATAATAATGTCCTTCCAAAAAGTGTCGTCAAAAGTAAATTTCAAAAGGTCTACCCCTTCTTGGAATCGAACCAAGAACATCTTGACTATCGGAGGGGCACGATAACTATTTCTCTAGCCCGATCATATATTTAAAAGACATAATTATTTGGCATGACAGCAAAATTTTGGGAAGTTATGAGCATTTGCCCATAACCGTTTTGCACCTGCCCCACATCCAGATTGCCGCTCTAGTTTACTAGTATATAATCCTTTTCTTTTTAGTTATACGTATGCAGTGAGAGAGACACCGCACAAGTTATTGCGTGATCCAACTGTATAAATTACTATTAAGTAAAAACTTTAGTACCGTGAATGTTACCAAAACAACTCATTACTCAAAAAAATTAGCTGCTATTTTGCGTCACAGTGCCATCTTTTTTTAGGAAAAAAATTTAACTATCGAGAGTCAAACTTGCATCGCCCAAACGCTTTTCCACGTCTCAAATCCGTGCGTGTTCGCGATTGATCAATCTGATTGACCGTTGACAGCGTAATCGTTGTCAATGAATGTCAATTAAATGCCCTGTCATACATCAAACTGTCAGAGGATGCGAGCGAAAAAAACCCTATCGACTTTATTCTCGATGGTGTAAGGTTTAAATTCCAATAATTCGAGGTTCCAGTTGTGAATGGTAGGTTTGGGCTCAGATAATTTAGGTGATTGTCGATTGGCCATAGATGGTATTAGCAAATTGAGCGAAGCATTAAAATAATGTGTGTATCGGTTCGATGACGAATCGTGGCGCAATCTTTGATGGCTATTATCTGAAGGTGAAATTAATTTTGTTACAGTTTCTAAAAGAAACTAAATTAATTATTTGTTTATGATAACTGTGGTTAGAAACTAAATTAACTATTTGTTTATGATGACTGCGATTGGGAAGCCTCGGTGGTCTAGTGTTTATAGCTAGTTTACGCCGGGTATGATCAAATGGTACTTATTGGTAAAAACTAGCTAACATGTAAGTCTTTATCTTAAACAGGTGTAATAGCTATCTAAGAGAAAATAATGAAGAGCTAATTGTTTAAAAATTCTTTATTACTTAGGTTCGGTTGGTAAAATCACTTAGAATAATCGTCAGTAGAATCTTAGAGCAAAATTGAAATGACAGTCAGTTCGGAACGTGCCCTATCGGGAAGAATTGACATGAAGCAGTACAAACGGAATTGAAAACAATGATTTTTAGAATGTCCGTTTGTAAATCTGTATGTTTTGTCAGAATAGAATAGAATTCTTCTTAGTCGTCACACTCTTGACAGAGTGGTTGTGGTCATCGGTTCCGGATTGGTAGCACGCTTGACAACCCGTCGCCGTTCCTCCCGAGCCGCGCCCTTCTAGAGCACTCGTAGAGAGAGCTATCAGCGGCAGCCTTCACCTGGTCCAGGTCCTAGTCCAGCGCATCGGTGATCTCCCGCGCGGTCTTGTGCCTTCCACCTTTCCCTGCACCACAATACGCTCCACAGAAGTCTCTCCGCGTCGTGAAATATGGCCGAAAAATGTTAGTATTCGAGCCTGTACTATGGAGGACAGACGCTGCTTGACGCCTAGTTCCCGGAGGATGGAAGCGTTAGTTCGGAACTCAGTCCACGATACCCCAAGCATTCTCCTCCAGCACCACATTTCCAGAGCGTCTATCCTCTCCCTCCTCTTCCTCTTAGAATATAATAGAATAGAATGAAATTTATTTCTGCACAACACACAAGAATAATAAACAAACATTAAAGAAGTACCTAATCTAAGCCCGAGTTATCTTGCATGCTCTGCCAAAAGGGATACCAACTCAGCATTAACTGGACGCAGATAAGCAATAACATGTTAAGCCACAAAATTAAGTTATTGATCCAGAACAATTTATTGAGAGTTAGGGAACGTTTTTTAATTATGTGTTTACCTTATTACATTGCTTAAATATGTAACTAAATATTGAATATAAAAAATGTTGACACAAAATGGCGCTATACTTTTAAAACACGATTTACTCAAAATTTCTCCAATGTGGGTTAACACACTATTGCTTATCTATGTCCAATTATAGGTATAGGTACACCCAGCGCTGGTTTTCGCTGGTTTTGTATGAATGTGTTCATGTGTTAACAACCTAAACGCTCGTCTGTGACTGTATCAAAATTCACGTCGCAAAATGACCTGTAGTACGTACCTAGCTCGTCAGAACGCGCGAGTGACTCGTGACAGCGGGCGACAGCGCGGTCGTAAATCACGACCGTGAGTCGTGACTCGTGACACACGACAGCCGCAGTCGCAGCGACAGCGATGCGCCCAGCGCTGATTTACACCGAGTATTTTAATATACGTATTTTGTTACACATTATTGATAAAAATATGTCGGCTACTATTTTATTAACCACTAGCCGTCCCGCGCGGTTTCACCCGCAAAATTTCGGAGTTCCCGTGGGAATTCCGGATTACAATATAGCCTATGTTACTCAGGGATAGTGTAGCTTTCTAATGGTGAAAAATATTTTGAAATCGGTCCAGTAGTTTTGAGTTAAATCGTAACAAACAAACAAATAGAAAATCAAATCTTTCCTCTTTATTGTAGAAAGAAAGAAAGAAAGAAAGATTTATCCAAGCAAGAGGAGAAACACAACACAAATGAACACATATACAGAAAAACACAAATGAAAACCAACTATTTTTTGTTCTAGATGTTGGTCTAGATGTGACCAACTTTCTCAAGTCTGACCGAGTCGAGGTATTCTCTTACTTCAACGATATTATAAAAATATAGTAACTTTGAAATGTTGCGGCTTTTTTTATTTAGAATTTCTAATTTTAAATTGGTAGTTATATAGTCAGTGCGAAGATAGAAAGAAAATTACTCTTCATATTTCTCCCGGTTATTTCTGTGATCCTATACTTTTTTCTAAATAATATGAATTGTTATCTCGGAACAAATTTTGATCTGAGTTTGTTGTAAATGGAACAGTTACATATTTGTGTACCAACTCTACCCACCTCTCAACAAAGCAAGCGCCATCATTTTTGCATAATCCCCTGGCGTGCTGAATCACTCAAGCGCAGATCTGAATAATTTGAATAGTTGCACACTGCACAGTGTATGCGGGGTGTTTGAGGAATTGTGTCCGCAAAGTGCAAAATGTATTTCAACCGGACTTTGTTGTAACCTTTAAAATCTAGATCTAAATTAAGGGATGTCCGCATATTAATAAATTACGTACTTTCAGGTGGGGTGGATATTTTATGGGTGCTGTCATAATAACTTTAATTATATTGACGTCGAAATGAGCCACATTATGGGCCGAATTTAAATAAACGATTTGACTTTGACTTTAATTTATTGACAACAAAATATTACTCTGTATAACCTGACACACACACACACACACTATAAATCAAAGTGCATTGAACTCTTGTACACACCTGCTTGAACAGTGTACACTAATGTATATTAGTGTATACCAGTTGTATATTTGTATATAATATATAAGTCAGGTGTAAATTGTGACGAGATACGTCGAGTGTATGCTTGAATGGCGTGATGAGATACAGGCGTCGCGGCGCAGACCGTTCCGTGCCGCCTAATTGACACGTCTGTCGGGAACGGATGTTTAGTGATGGGATGAGCGTTGCAGATTAAATTGAACAAAAATATCGATAGATGTACAATTGTACATTTTATATTTTAGGTGGACATTTTTTAAAGTATAAAATACTAGCTAATCCCGCGTTATTCCACGTTGAAAGTACTTTATGTAAAATACTCTGTAAAAGAGTATGCATGACATATTTTTATTTATTTAAATTGTTTATTTTGGTCAAATTTTTACGCTTGACATTTTTTACTGTCGTTATTATCAGCTTTTACCATTTTATGATAGAATTTGTAAAATAATTATTAATGACAATCTCTTTTGTGAATTTATTTATATTTTGACATAAAATTAATATAATTACATAAAATTTAAATGTAAATTTTAAAAGAGAGAATAAAACATCTATCTATCTGTACCTTTCTGTACCCTTAATAAGACGTGATGAGAGGGTAGAGTAGTCAAGGTGTGAATGCATAAAAAACCAATTTGCACGTATAATAACATTATTATTTAAGCGTAGGAACGTAACATCTATTTGTTTTTGTCAATGTTGATACTCGAAGGTGGTCAGCAAACAGATTTTCAAAGTAGGTAGGTCGCATTGTTAAAATTAAATTGTTAAAAAAATGACTCAGTGAGTTTATAAAAAAAATCCACATTTAAAAAAAATTTAGAACTTTTTTATACGATATATTATGTAGAAAACGATAAATACGCGTCGCACGACGCACATCCCTAGCTGCTGTCAGCGGTTGTCAACGGAACTGCGAGACGGAAGTAATGGCGCGCACTGTCAAGACTCGGCGCGACTCCCGGCTGCGGCTGCCAACTGCAGCGCTTTACGGCGCAAAGTTGACTGTTACAAATGTTACAAGATACAGTCGGAGCCAATAGTTAGGTTACTTTTCATATTTTGTTATTTTTGATAAAATCTACATTAGGGAACATACCCATAATACCAACTGCAAATTCATCATATTTTTATCAAACGCGAAAAAGTCTTCAAAACTTGAAAACTCCCGGATTTCATGATAATCGGAATTAAGATATAAGATTTGGAAAGGTGAAAGACAGAAGTTAATTTCGCATTTATATTATAACTGTTTCTGATTTCCCGCAAATATTCCGAAATAAAAGTACCTACTTTAAGTCCTTTTTTCTGTCCCTGACAATGTGTAGTTAAAGCGTAAAAAGCTAACAGACAGAGTTGCATTCGCATTTACAATATTAGTATGGGTGTACCGTGTACATAATAAAATAAAGCATTCGTTTTGCGTTTGACGAGATACAGGATGCATTAAGTTAAATTTCAATTTCACAAAAAAACCCGAATCAAGCTCGAGGTTTTCTCCATAGTATAGTAATATTGATAACGATATGAACCGAAACTATTCTATTTTATAAATAATAGATAAAATATGTTTGGGTAAACCTGTAAAGGTTTTTAACACCTTCAAGAAATTATGAATGGAAAAAACAATGTACATTTACTTTAAAAAAATAAATAAATAAATAAAAATTTATGTCAAGGACTGTATCTGTATTTGGCTACTTGTAACATACTTGCAGTATAGTTAATTTAATATACTGTGCTTCACACTTCACCTGTACGTTGTGAACTGCGACAGACAGACGTACATGATTTGAAAACTTGGTGTTACACAGTTCTGGTTTCGATTTCTTATATTATAAGCTTGCAATTTCACAAACGAAAAAGGTACTGATTTTTTATCTGTACATAGTACTAGTTATTCCCCGTGGTCTCACCCGCGCTAATCAGGTACTGAGTTCCCGCGGGAATTCCAGATTAAAAGTACCCTATGGTAAATTTCATAATAATCGGTTGAGTAGATAAGGAGTGAAAGTGTAACAAAGTACTGCCGCGGTTTCGACCGCGTTAGTTTCGGAGATCTCGCGGGTAATCCGAGATAAATTTACTTACCTACCCTAATTTTCTTTTTGTTTTTTTCTGTTTTTTTTTTGTCCCTGACAACGTGTAGGTAGTATGCAATATTTAATGTAGTTTCTTCCGCGTTAATTTCGGAGTTCTCGCGGGAATTCCGGGATAAAAAGTAGCCTTTGTCCTTCTCTGGTAACGTGTATGCAAAATTTAGTGGTGATCGGTTGAGCCGTTTAGCCGTGCAAGCATAACAAACAAACAAACTCACTTTCGCATTTATAATAATATAGTAAGGATTAGTAAGGATTTCAACCAGTTTATAGAAAATCGTGACAAATGGTATACCTTCGTCATAAATCTATCTATTGCTGAAAACCGCATGGAAATCCGTGCAGTAGTTTTCGAGTTTATCGCGAACAAACAAACAGACGCGGCGGAGGCCTTTGTGCTTATAATATTTAGTGTAGATGATTATCTAGTTTTATTAATCAATTTTAATTTAGCGAAATTGATCATTTGTATATTTTTTATAGAATATTCGCAGCCTTGTAATCGTTTCCCAGAATTATTTAAGTAATGAATTTTTTGTGTTGAAAGATGACACGATTTCTAATAATAAATTATACTAATTAACGTAAGAAAGCGAGGTCGATCGGTCTTCATAATAACATTATCTGATCCAATTTAGTTATTAGTGTACTTGTCTTTATCATAATCAGTAATGATTATATCGATACCTGATGAAAATTTTGTGAGCTATAACTAGATCACTGACGATCATCGATAGATAAAAAATCGATATAGAAATCTATATCCTACTAATATTACAAACGCGAAAGTTTGTAAGAATGGATGGATGGCTGGATGGATGGATGTTTGTTACTCCTTCACGCAAAAACTACTGGATGGATTTAAATGAAACTTTACAATAATATAGCTTATACATCAGATTAACACATAGGGTACTTTTTATCCCGGAACTTCCGCGGGAACTCTGAAATTAACGCGGGTACAACCGCGGGGCACAACTAGTATATAACAATTTGATATTTACAATGATCAGCTTATTTTTACCCATGGGTACTTATTTAAAAAAAAGGAAGGATAGAGACATTACAATAATCAGACTAAACAGCAGTTTAGTTTAAAACTTGTAATTTTTGTTTGTCCTATTTAGTTAAAGGACAATGCCAATCTTTGTATGAAGAGTGGACCAAGTGCTGCCCAGAATAAAGTCATAGTACATTATGTTCCTTAGGATAGTAGTAGTCTGTAAAATAAAGCGCGTCTAATTCTATCCCAGGAGTCATGAAAAAAAAAGTTTTTGTTGAGATTTATTGGGATACAATAAACTTGCATGGAATGTAGACCAAGTGCTGTCCAGGATGTAGACATAGTACATTATGTTCCTTAGGGTAGTAGTAGTTTGTAAAATAAAGGGCGCCTAATTCTATCCCAGGAGTCGTAAAAAGAAAGTGTTTGTTGAGATTAATTGGGAAACCATAAACATTCATGGAAGGTAGACCAAGTGCTGCCCAGGATGTAGACATAGTACATTATGTTCCTTAGGGTAGTAGTAGTTTGTAAAATAAAGGGCGCCTAATTCTATCCCAGGAGTCGTGAAATAAAAAGTTTTTGTTGAGATTTATTGGGAAACCATAAACATTCATGAAGGCGGACCAAGTGCTGCCCAGGATGCAGAAATAGTACAATATGTTCCTAAGAGTAGTAGTAGTCAGTAAAATAAAGCGCATCTAATTCCATCCCAGGAGTCATGGGAAAAAAGGTATTACTTACTGGCTAAAAATAAATACTTAATTACAATAACAATAAATAAATGCTCTCCCGATGGAGGGATGTATATTTTTGAGGAGTTCTACTGATACACACTTTCAGTCAGCTTCACCATATGCACTGTGATGAGCATAAACTGCTCAGCAACCACCTAAAAGTAATTGAATCGCAACCTGTGAAATACCTATTATTGAATAGTTCCGCTGGTTATCTGTTGTCTTCATCATCAGTTTCACTTCACTAAATGGTGCTATCCGAAAGCAAATGCATGAAATATTCCAAAAAATACCCAAAATTGGTAGGTGTGCCTATAATACTTGATAAGTTTCCTCCATTTCTCCAATATCCCATCATCAGATCCTGACTTGATGACTGCAATGGTACCACCTTGGAAGTATACCCTTTCAACCAAAAAAATAATTTTCCAAATCGGTCCAGTCGTCTTCGAATAATCGGGGAACATACATACTATATAAAACGTACAAACAAAACTGACGTTAATTTTTTTTCTCCGGGACCGATTTTGAAAAAAAAATTTTTTTTTCAACATAAAGCAATGCAAGGAACTCAGTCAAGGTAGTCCCACTCCTGGGCAGCATTTGGTCCATACCCTGTCAATCTCCTTTTAGTTTACAATACTTTTTATTGAGTTACGATAACCAAATTTATCTCGATGATCACAAAGACAATAAGAAAACTGAATATTTTTAAATTGAAGTACAGTTCAACCTTATTAATTTCATGTTAGAGAATGACAAGCTTATTAAATCGAAGTATTATAATACAATCAACAGCAAAAATGTGTGGCTATAGCGAGTAAAGTTACAGATACATCACAATCCCCTACTCTTGGCCGACAGTCTGACAAGTCATGAGCGATGGAGGCTGCCGCTTTGATTAACGACCCTCGGAGCCATTCATCACGACCATATGAACACATGTGGTGGCGGTTTTATTGGCTCCCGAATGTGGGTTAAGTAGCATGAGTAATTCACTAGGAGTCAGATTTTTCTCTCGAATTTAATATCTATACGCTTCGCTTGGCTAGAACAACTAAGAGTATTTAAAATTACAAAGATTACATCCAATATTAGATCATTGATTGTTAGTATGGTTTATGCAAAATAATAATATCTATACATACGTATATAAAAGGCTTTGCCCTGAATGACTGACTGACGGATCAACAGAGACTAAACCGGACCTGAAACTTGGAGGTGTGTTCTTTTTATGACATAGGTATCCGATAGAAGAGGATTTTTGAAAATTCAACCCCTAAGGGGATGAAAAGGGGTTGCAAAGTTTATATGGAACAATTCCGCGGGAACTTCGAAATTATCGCGGGTGAAACCGCGCGGGACAGCTAGGTTATCAAAGTACACACAGTTTGTCGTAGATAAATTTTAATTAATTCATAGTTAGTCAATTTTATATTTTTCAACAATTAGGCATTCTTGCAACTATCTGTTACCGCGGTTTCACCCGCGTTAATTTTAGTTAATTCCGTGTTAATATTCGTTAGAAGGTAGGTAGTCAATGATAAAATACGAAATAGGCGTATTTCTAAATGTTGTACCTACTTCAGAAGCTTCTAAAAGCATGGTGCATAGACATTGAAAGATGTTTTGGTAAATCGTTGGCCTTGATGTGTGAAAATTAGGAACCTACCTATCAGTGGCGAAGGGTGAAATATTGAGAGAGGCAACCCGGAAATCTA
This sequence comes from Zygaena filipendulae, assembly GCA_907165275.2. Taxonomy (NCBI): domain Eukaryota; kingdom Metazoa; phylum Arthropoda; class Insecta; order Lepidoptera; family Zygaenidae; genus Zygaena; species Zygaena filipendulae. The sequence continues at coordinate 582,446 of OU015657.1, forward strand.
TTTGGTACCTACTATAAATACGTAATTTCAACTATCTACTTACCGCAAATACCTAATTTCAACGTACGTCTGCGTAACTGCTTTCACTATCATTACACACAACAAAAAAAAAATCCAATTATAATACTAATCAGTAATCATTATTTAATACCAAGTAATAAATTCTAACACGTGACACTAACTAATAAATTCTAATACCTATAAATTTTCAATTTTTTCATCATAAATTCAAGTTGTCTGTCAACAGTCAACACAGAATGTCCGGAGGTCCGCTTCGTTTCGAATTTCTAGGACCAATAAGGATATTTGATGAGACAGTAATAGAAAATGCGTGCGCGTGAGCAAGACGGAGGGAGTAACTCGATTTGCAGCGGCTTGCCATAGTAGCTACTTTAGCCGGCTGCCTGCGACCTTGATGTGACGTCACGGCATTATTTTGTATGGAAGTTTAACTGCCAGAAAGCCGATCGCGCCACCGGCTTATTTTATAACAATTTGTTGTTGAAGAGCAATTTTGTTGATAGTTTAGGCGTTTTGTAATATTTTCAACTCAGTAGAGATAATTTTTGTAGTATTTCAGTAGATTCTACTGAAATCCTTCCTACAAAAATTACTAATTGTGCTATTTCTAAATTACGGCAGAGAGAGTGATTGTGTTCCCAACTTCTGAAGGGAAGCCGGTGGGAATCGGCTTATATGGTACCTTCGCCACTGCTACCTATCTATATGAGATTAACAAATGAATACCTATATAAGATTTCAGTTCAAAATGAAAGCCCAAGTATCAAATACAGATATTAATGCCATAAACAACTTTAAAATACCAATTTAAGATCTCCATTTATGTGTAAAGGAACAGCGATATATACCTATCATTCAGATCGCTTAATTTACTTTCATATATGTACTTAGTTGTTTCAAAGTGCAACGCTAAAACCTTGTAATCAAGTACACACACATTCATAGTCAAAAATATGTCGAAACATCCATCAACGTCTAACTACATAAGCTATTTAGATGGACAATAGCAATAATAACAATATTGTGTATAATAAACCTTTCATTAGTATCAAAAACAACCGGTCCGATGGCTAACCTCGTCAGCCATTATAAAAACGTCCATCAAATTAATTTCCCCTGTCGAAATCCACCGTCGACGTGCCGCGATGGTTCGAGTCGAGGCGCCTCGCAAGTCGTCTGTCTTCACTATCAGGGATGTACACCATACACAGCGTAACTGTTGTTTGAAGCGTAGCTATGAATTACGAAAAATTCAGATAGAGTTATGTTTGTAGCGTAGCAAGCAACATAAGTAATGATCTATGAACTAGGTATGCATATGGATTCCATGTCAGGCAGAGAAAAAGAACCTGATATCATTCATATATCCGCTCCATTTATTGTAATTTGACTAGGGATTAATAGGTTTTTCTAATGAAAATTTTTTTTTTCTAATTTACATCATTGTTATACTTGTAACCAGTTTTGTTTCATGATATCGACGTGACAATTCTTGTGAGACCGAGTCAAAATGCTGTTCTCAACGTTTAAAATATTTATGATCGTTTGTATCCGTACATAAATTAAACTTTTGAAATGGTATGTGATATAATATTATGGAACGATGATATGATATTATATAGGGAAAGCTGCCAGTATCTTCGGAACCTTGCCTAAAGGGACTCCTTTTAATTATATATTTTAGATTTATTTTAGGTTAGGTTAAGTTTAGTTTTATATAAACTAACTAGATTCGCCCTGTGCGCGAGCTGCGAGCAGCTCGCGTTTCCGAGCCAGGGCCGAAGCAATTTCCCCATACAAACAACTAATGTTCGGCAGCCATCTTGAAAAATGACGCAATCGAAAAACTGATTCGATATTCGGCATCAGCGACCCCAAAAACCCCCGGATGCCGAACCTCACCCGGATCGGATCAACTTTTTTTTCGGCCGCCATTTTGAATCCGCCTTTTTGGATTTTTACCACGCCAGGCGGTTGCCCCCCATTGACCTCTATGACATTTGTTTGAGCACCCCCCACCTGACTCTTTTAGTTTCGGAGATAATCGAGTTTGAATTTTGTTCGGCGGCCATGTTTTTTTCCGCCATTTTGAAAAAAAAGTTACACTATTGAAATTTGCCCAAGGTGTGGATGAAATTTAGTTAGAAACGTTTTCACTTTCGATGGATAGTTCGGCGGGCAGTCGACACCCGATGAGAAGATGTCGAGGTTTTCCCATAATCACCGAAACGTCCCCTCTACATGTTCCATACATTATATCAACCTAGAGATGCTCCTTCTGGGAGAACAATTATGTCAGTGAGTGAGTGGTAATCGAGCTTTATATATTATAATAATAATATGTGATTTAAAGATGTTATACATATTTAATACTATGATATTATGGTAAATTGTAAGATCAAATGAGTAGATTATTCCCAGATACAACTTTTAACATAATTACTGACAAAGAGTAAGAATGAGATTTTGAGAGAGCGATCAGAGTCACAGGTATTTCTGAGTTCGAAACTCATATTCGTCCAAGCGTTGTGCACGGGAACTTATTGCTTTTTTCATCAGTGGTTGGTATTGTTCAAAGCTACGCACCGCTTCATCAGAACAGTGGACGCGAATGTTTCCGTCTAGTATGATGAATGGTAGCGTCGTTAATCACTGGCAAGGCAGGTCATCATTCATCGTCACCGCTGGGGGGTGGGTGGGTGAGGGGTGCGGGGGGCGTCCCCTTTACACCCCCAGACAGGGAGTGCGAAGTGAATGCTTCGCTGTGCCGCTAATTCGTTTAGCTAAAGCTAAGTGCGAACGTTTTTGGCAGTCGGATATGCACGCAGATAAGCAATAACATGTTAACCCACAAAATGAAGTTATTGATTTAGAACGATTTATTGGGAGTTAGAGAACGTTTTTTAATTATGTGTTTACCTTATTACATGGTTTACACATGTAACTAAATAAAGAGCTTAAAAAATGTTAACACATAATGGCGCTATAATTTTAAAACTTTAATCAAAATTTCTCCAGTGTGGGTTAACACACTATTGCTTATCTATGTCCATATATGATTTGGTTGTTTGCAAGTGATACATTTCAATCTGACGAAGTGAACGGTTAAAGTGATCCAGGAAATAAACTAAAACAAAAAAGAGTATGGGACATGGAAAATGTGATCCTGGAATATATTGATTTTAATGTAGAAGAAGAAGAAGAAGAAGAAGAAAATACATTTATTTCATCACAACACACAAGAAAAAGAAACAAACATCAACAGTGCCTAATCTAAAGAAACATAGATAATATCTCTTGCATGCTCTGCCGAAAGGGTCACCAACTCAGCATTAGCTAGGTGCGGGAACACCTAGCGCTGGTTTTCAGTTGGCAGCCCGCTGTCGCGCACGGACGGGGGCAACAAAAGACCAGGTATAGAAAAAAATGATACTATACATATAAATACAAGTACATGTAGTAATTTTTTTTGGCAAAAAAAGTATGATCACTAATATTATGTAGGTGGATGAGGATTTTTTATGATAGAGTATAGGATATGAAGGGATTCGTGGCTAAATAAAATTAATTGATGAGGGATTGTGTTAGTTAACAAAAGTATGTAAAATCTAATCCTTACTAGGTACTAAGAAGTGTTTTTTTTTTCTTGTTGTCTGTTCCGAAATATTTTTTATATTAATATGTTGCTAGGCAACGTATTGTAAGTACCTAATTGTGAATTTAAATCAGCTGTACTTATCATAGAGTTATCAAATAACAAACCATCCAAATCCTGATAAAAATAATTACCCAACAACACGCATCGATCTTTGTCAATGCTATGCTATTTGATATGTAATTGATCGCACAATCATTATTTTTGTGTCGATGCATTTCATCATAATCGCATATCCATTATAAATCTTGCGCGATAAAAGTGGGCCCATCAATTAAAACGTTTTAATCTGTACCCGACTACCGCCGCACCAATACATATCGAGGTTAAGTGAAACATGAAATGATAAAGTCGGTCCGTGTAAACACTAAACCCCTCGCAAACAAACCCACCGGCTGTTGGGATTATAGTTTCATATTAAAACACTCGATAAACCCAAATAATTGACAGTCAAAATTCTTGTCTGTTGCGATCGTCGTTAAAGTTTATTTTTAAACGGAAGCGGTTTTATGTTGAGTCGTTATTGAATTGTGTATTATAGAGGTACATTTATCATCGGCGAGTGATCGATGGGACAGTTCAAATATTTGAATTATTACGTGATATTTTATTTTCGATGCGTTTTCGGGAGCGTCCCTTGTCAGTTTAATAAATATGTACTAATCAGCAGGCTGCGAGTCTTGAGTGGTATTCACCACTTTATTGAGATGCTTTGGTCAACTCGATAAAGTCTCAATTTATTGAGTTCAATTTGTCGGTAAAACTTTTTCAAATAATAAGGTTGAATTTAATTATAAACATAATTTAAACATGTATAACCGCTTCTATCGTTTCCAAGCGATCCAATTTATAACCGACGATGACGACATTAGCTACATATTTTCTGTTTTTTTTTTTATACACGTTGTATTTAGTTTGTCTGGAAAGTTATATAAGTTATAAAACTTTTAACCCTTCATTAGACCCTACTATTGTTATTATTATTGCGTTGCTCTGAAGTTTTTTGTAGCTCTACAAAATAGATGTGTCAAAATTGACACAATCACTCAATCAGTCAGTCAGTGAGTTGGCGTGTATTTATACACATATAATTAAAAAATACAAGCTTGTGTTTTTGTTGGAGGTAATATCTGAAACTAAAGAACCGATTATAATAGTAATTCCTTTTACTGATAGGAAGCTACAGTATCTCTAAGCAACATAAGGATACGTTTTTGTCGCGATAAAAAGTTTCCCAGGACCGACACAGGTAAAACCAGGAAGAGTTCAAATAGTTAAACACAGGATTATTCCTTCGATTCGTTACTAATATTATAAATGGGAAAGTAGTTGTATTACGCTTTCACGCCATAATCACTCAACCGATCTTGATGAAATTTTGCAAACACACTATCATGGAAAAAGGGCAAAAAAACGAGGAAAAAATGCGGGAACTCAGTAATTTTCGTGGGTTAAGTCTAATCTTATAATTCCGCTTCAGCCGCCATAGAAACCACGTTTTTTTAATTAGTTTCGCAGGCGGATTTTTGTATAATTTCACTTACACGTTATATAACACGCGGTTAAAACAGAACTATTAATATTAACTAAATCGTGACATTTTACACCTTAATTCACTAGTCGTGAGGCGGCGATGGCGGCGCAAGCGCAGGCGCTTTAAAAACACACACTTCAAAAAAAAACAAAAAAAACCGATGCAACTTGAAATATGGCGGCCGATAACCAACTGACAGCCGAGCGGAGTGGCCGCTGTGTGTAATCACCGCGTTTTGTGTGATGCGGGGCGTTTTTTTACTTTATATTTTGTTGATATTCAATATTGATATAGGTTGACGAAAATAAATCGAAATTTGTTTCCAATTGTATATTCTATGTATTTTCGAAACGAAAATTTCTTTAGACACGTTGGGCATTTTGGGATGGAGAAAAACCACTGAACTCTAATATAATCTTAATCCTACTAATATTATAAATATGAAAGTGTGGATGTTTGAAATGAAATGAAGTTTATTTGTAACGACAGTAAATTAAATAATATACATTAACAAAAAGTAGCACAGACAGCGTGTCGCAACAAAAAGGCTCAAGCTCAGCATAAGCCGGGAACCGTTATGGGCCCGACGCTGGTCTTCCGCTGGTGCCGCGTGTGGCGTCACGGGTGTGAGCGCAGAGAAAAAAAATAAACTACCTAAATTATTTCTACATTAATTCCATAATCTCAAACCATAATACGCGAATGCTAAAACATAACTAAATAAACAGACTAGGGTAAAATATGTACAAAAATTACATAACTACATACAAAACAAACATTGGATATTAATTGTAACTCAATCACGCAAAAACGTCTGAAATTTTGCATGCACGTTGTCAGGGGTACAGAGAAGGACATAACGTACTTTTTATCCCGGAGTTCCCGTGGGAACTCCAAAATTACCGCTGGTGAAACCGCGGGGCACAGCTAGTATATTATATATTTATCTATATAAAAATGAATCCCTATTTCCCTTGGTCACGGCGTCACGCATGAACGGCTGGACCAATTTCGCTAACTCTTTTTTTGTTGTGTTTGTTATTGTAAGGAGAAAAAGAATAAAAGAAGTTTGGAGTTCTTGCGGAAATTAATTATCAAACTCACGCGGGCGAATGTCCGAATCGGAATCGGCCTTTCACTGCTAATTAGCTGATGTTATAAGTACTAAACTCACGCGGGTGAAACCGCGGGGCACAGCTAGTGAATGTGAGTTTATTTGTTTTTTTGTTACGCTTACACGTCCCAATGGCTCTACCGATCATCATGCAAATCTGCTTAGACGTTGTCAGGGGTACAGAGGGGGATATAGGGTACTTTAACTAGAAATTTCTGTAATAACTCTGAAATAAACGCGGGTAAAACCACAACGAAAAACTATAATAGATAATAAAATAGTATATTTATAAAATTATATAAACTTGATGTGTTTTTTTTTTTTGGTCTTATGGAAAATGTAGTTCAAAATGATAAGCAGGAATAAATTGTAAATGGTCCTCTATTTTAAATTAGATTACTTACTTTATATTTATTTCTTTAACGTTGTTCTATTGCGATTATTTTGATAAAACTACCGTTTTGGTGTGAGTATGTATACTGAAAATGATTTGAAAACATTGTATTTGGCTTACCACTTCAAACTAAATTTGAACGGATTGTTTGCCTCCGCGTTTCTGTTCAAATAGACCGAGTCAGCGCCGCGTTATGGAGCCACGAGATAAACATATTTTATTTTTATTGCCCCTGCTCGCTCCCAGCGGTAGCGCCGTAATGACTTTTACGGCGATAATGTTAGGCTTTCAGTGTGCCTCGGCTGTGTGTTTGATGAGGATTCGCCGTTATTTATTATCTTCCATATTTGTACAATGATACGTCTGATATTTTACTGTCTGTCTGTTCGTTTTATTGTTTAACTAGCTGTGCCCCGCGGTTTCACCCGCGTTAATTTCAGAGTTCCCGCGGGAATTCCGGGTTAAAAAGTACCCTACGTCCTTCTCTGTACCCCTGACAACGTGCATGCCATTTCATCCAAACCCGTTCAGCCGTTTTTGCGTGATTGAGTAAACGTATGCGAGGATTAGAGCTCGAAAGCGCATTTTCATCCGACTTGCTTCAAATTTATCGTCACTGCTCAGCTCCTATGTGTCTTAGCGTTATGTTGTATAGCCTATAACCTGCCCAGGAGTATGGACTACAATCGTACCAAGTTTGGTTAAAATCCCTTCAGTAGTTTTTGACCCATGCGTGCACATACAGACAGACAGATAGACAAAAAATTTACTAATTGCATTTTTGGCATCAGTATCGATCACCATTCATCCTCAAATATTAATTTTGAATATATATTCAATTTACAGAAATGACTTCTCTATAGTTTTATTATAAGTATCTATAGATATAGATAGATTACAGCGTAGAGAGATGTATTTCTATACCCGTCACCCTACAAAGTTTGTAATAGTTTATTAATCTTTCATGTGAATGTGAGTTTATTTGTTTTATTTTATTTTATTTTATTTATTAATTCAGACACAAAACAAGTTACAGTCACATAGATAATTAATTATAAAGTAAATTTGTAGGGCTCTAGGCTGCAACTCAAAACTTGTGCCCACAGCGGGGTTATGATGTGTACAATCACACAATAAACTTAAACTTAAATTAGGAACACAGGAACAAATAATTGTTTGTTTTTTACGCTTTCAGGCGTTAAACCGATCATCATGAAATTTTGCATACACGTTGTCATAAGATTAAATTTCGACGAATTCTTACAATACCAAACAGAAAATAGATCTATTATAAGAGCCAAATAATTTAATATAATATTGTACTTGCCACTGTATAATGTCTCGAGTGACAATACGCAACAATGACATGATTTATACTTTACTTGCATAGAACCTTCACTATTCGTCAATAGCGTTCATACAAACAATAATAATATAAAGCTGCCGACACGAAATGACCACACGCAGCCACTCGCCCGACAAACTACCATCGACCAATCCATTACGAAACCAACTGCCAATACAGAACAACATTACTATAACTTATCACCAACAAAAAGCTACCTTACAAACTACACCATAAAGTTCGGAATTCACTGTGAATATTTCCAACATAAAATGTTTTGTGAGGCTTTAATAGACAACACTTACCTTATATTGGTGTTTACACTATTGTATAGAGCGCACAGGAAGCCTGGACCTCACAGTCTGTCAAAGCTTGGCGACAATAGCGAAATGAGTGACATTGAGCTTTTGTTGGTGCGGAATAGCCCGGTGTGAGGTTGACGACTGACGTAAAAGAAGCTTTTGAGGTCGTAAATTGTTTCCCTTTTGATTTCACTTCGAGGTATGAAATTGTTCTTGATGGAATGATTTATGAAGTGTTCAACAAAATTTTTTTGTTGATGACGAATAATCGTGCAGACAAAAAAGTAAATACTTACAATGTTCTTTTATTGAACTCTACATTTCTGCTTTTTATATATTTTCGACTTACGACCTTGTTAACGTCAAACATAACTCATTTATTCACTTATTAAGATAAAATAATTAGTCTCGATAATTGGCTACTTGACAAAATTTTTTTTTGTCCGTCGTGTAGATTAGTAAAAAATATTGGACACGTATTTTTTCTTTTTTTACGTAGTCAAAAAATAACAGAGATACATTGAGTTGAAATTTCGCGTGACGTCACAATTCAATGCGGTTTGTATGGCGCTTATAATGAATATTGACGTCACGAGCCCCCCACCCTAAACTTTAATGCGCTTTATCTATGTTCATTTTCATTAAATTGAAAAAGCAAAAAATACGTGTCTATTATTTTTTTATTTTCTAACTGACGGACTAATTAGAATTTTGATATTCATACCTTGGAGAATACCCAATTACGAAAGTATTTCAAAAGCTGCATCAATTATTCACTAACCAACTAAATTCGTGTATAATTGTTTGGTTGAAGTTTGTTATTTCCTTTGTAGCTATGAGCTTTATAAGCCTAGTGATTTATTGGGTGATATGAGGGGGCAATTTTGACTTCGAATGACTTCTGCTTACCTTGCAAGATAGAGGCGATATGATAAACGTTCCCGTCTATTCAAACATCGGCCTATCCTGACCGACACAATCTAAAGCTTTTTTGTAACTCATCCATCTTACTTCGCTATTGTGTCATTGTTCAAGACCAGACCACACGCTCACCTACCAATGGGGTAGGCAGAAACAATATAGCTTCTCAACCACCCCATAAAAACCATTCGTGAACTTTTACTGACAATGAGAATATTATTTATACACATTCATTTTCAGCACCTAGGTACCCAATTACATCTTTTATGTAAATAATAACACGTGGATAATAATAGTTTTCAACAAAATATAAAAATTTATTTTAAGGTAATAAAAAAATCTTAACCGTTATATACTTAGCCCTTTTAATACAGTAAGTGATTCAGAAGCGGACTTATTATGACACTTGATTAGGTTCATAAAACAAGTTACAGATGAAATAATTCCGTAGGTAGCCGTTATCGAAGTCGGTTAAAATAACGTTAAATAATTACGTATATTGTTTATAACGATTAATGATACTACCAAATGTATTTGTATCAAAATCTTGACCGCAACTGCTTAATTAATAAGCAAGTACACACATATTTTATAAGTAACATGATAGTGTACCTACTTATGTATATAACGTAATGTACCTACCAAAGGCAAGTTGACGTGTAAAGTACTGTATTTTACCAAATTGAATAAATAAATAAAAACTCGTGACGGCATTAAATTCACTATTAACAACGATACGTCATTGAAGCGTAAAATCCATGTTTGCTATTAGCGTCTTCACGGCTTTCCAACAATTTATTTCTCTTGTAAATCACCGCTTTTGTCGATTCGCTGCGCCTGTCCTACCCAATTCACACCATTTACCCCGTCACAGAGTAAAGTCGTATCTTATAATTTAAGATGAAAAATAAGCAGTCTACGATTCGTTGTTGGAGATGCGACTGCTCTGTGCGTTAGGGGTGGCAGCCCCGAATGCGAGTAGTGTCATTGTCGTCGGTTTGATGAATCGATACCGCCCCGTATTGTGAGACTCCCCGCAGCTGTCAGCTGTCACGGGCTAGATGACACCGGTTTTTTTGACACCTCCCATTGTGCGAACGGCTCAGCGGAATGAGTTGATATCGATCGCTCAATATTCCGCTTGTAAAGAGGGTATCCAGCTCGAATTGAGCTCATAAATAAATAAGCGGTGTCGTGGTGTGTTTGTGTTTTTTCTACCGCGATGATGTACGCGTTTCCTTTGTCAAGCTAGCCCGGGGGAGCCGATACGGTCGTGATTCAATGGGAATTTACTGTGCACAATAAATAATTTGAATTGATAAATTGGCAGACCGGTTATTGTGGTTCTATGTTTTTTTTGTCGTCTGAAAAAATTAATCTGCGATGATTCTGATGAATTTGTATGCAATTATTTTGACGTTCGAATTTATGTCACACGATTAATGTCAATAGCAAATTAAAAAAGTATTTATAGAGTTATATTGATGACTAGCTGTCCCGCGCGGTTTCACCCGCGATAATTTCGAAGCTCCCGCGGAATTGTTCATTACAAACTCTGCAACCCCTTTTCATCTCCTTAGGGGTTGAATTTTCAAAAATCCTTTCTTATCGGATCCCTGCGTCATACAAAGTATACACCCTCCAAGTTTCAGGTCTCTACGATCAGCGGGCGTTGATCCATCAGTCATTCAGGACAAAGCATTTTATATGTATAGATTAGGTTTTGAAAGTTTGACTTCAGTTCAACCTCAGTAAAGCTATTGTTAAGTTAGTTTTAAATAATATTATAATTTTACTGGTCATATTATATCCAACAGACTCTCAATGATGGAAAACGATATTTTCAAAGATGCTACCCTGGTTCAGGTGGTGTCAGCTATCGTCGGTCCATCTACGTCCATCGTGGTTCGTGTGTGTGTGGTCTGCCCACTGCGTTTAATTTTGCATGTTACTTGGTAGTTTTTACAAAGAAAAAAATAATCTTATGCTACTGCTCCACCTGCGTGTTAACGCGTAAATTAGTGCGCTAATTTAGTCATTACGTAGATGTGGCCAACATTTTAACGGGTTGACTTACTAACATTACCACGTTATACATTAACATCAACGTTGATGTTAACGCAGGTGGAGCAGTAGCATAATATTTGTACGTATAATATTAAGTAGAAAGGCAATATAGGCGGGGTGCATTACGATAATTAGCTTTTAAGAATTCCCCAAAAAATTCTTTGCAAGCATCTTAAATATATTTTTCATTACTCATATTCGGAAAGTAGGTCTGAAGTTGCCTGAGAAGCGGGTTGAAAGTAACCCTTTTCAGCCCTAGGGAGAATCGCTTTCAACTGACAACTGTCAAATTATTAAAAAAAAAAACTAGGTCTTTCTATTGAACCATGTTCCAACTTTCTATACAGCCAGCGCGATGTAAAATTGAAATAACGTAAAGTTTAAGTAGGTATTAATTAAAATAAAATTCACTCACTTTTTCTTAAGCTAATTCCTATTTTTATTTTGAGTTTCCTTGCATTCGTAATGAAAAGCACAGTGTTATCCTCGGGAGAAAGACTTATTTAGTCCCTCGATCTATTGGCGCCCTCGCTACGTTTGGGCGCCAAACCCCGTCTCGGGACTAAATAAGTTACTTTCACCCCTAGGATAACAATGTACTATTCTATAGTAAACTATGGACAGTCAATTTCGTAAAAGTAAATATGCAGGTAACCAATGGTTTTTACGGAATCACTTTGTGTGCGAAACCTGAGTGTTTTGGTAGTTTCCAATTACACGATGCTAGTCTTTATATCTGCTTGTACATACCCATACTTATAACCGGATATACAGATGTATATCCGATAGAATTGATCCTTTAACATTATATCTTTTTTGAAGAGCTCATAAAACATAGCAGACATAATTTCACTTTTAACCTTCACTCGTGACGTTCACGTTGGTACAGTCAGAGACGAAAGTAGAGATTTTATAATAGTTATCTAAATTCACGACAAAAATTGTTGGTTTTTATCTTGAAATACTTTTTACCAAACTGCGCGGCGCAAAGAAGGGTAATTTATGTTTTTTTATTCCATTGAGCCACAACTTGTAGGTTGATTTTGATAATACTTATATAGGTATATAGGTCAATCGATTTATCTTATCTAATCTTGCGAGTTTCACTAAAACTAATTAAAAACCCGACAGCGTAGAAAACCACTTTACAGTATTGTGTGCTTATGGGGTGTCGGATTGGAGACAGAACTAGGTCATGGATAATGGACGAAATGTCCACCACCAAAACAGTAGGTAAAAAAAAAAACAAAACACCTGTTTCTATGTTTTTAAAGTGATTTTTTTACGCAGTCGTATTGTTTTATATTTAAAACTCATTTTTTTATCACACAATTTTTCTCACTGCTAGTACAAAAACATGGAATTAAGGCGGATCGCACGCGACCCCGGCGTCCCATCCCCGCGGGCGCTCCCCTCGCCCCGCGCCCCGCCCCGACACCGCGCACACTCGTAAAGCGGGTAATAATTTTGAATTATGGGCCCCGGTTACGAGGCGTACGGACGTAATGAAACAGCCCTGTATATCACCATTTGAGCCGCACTAAATGTTGACAGTAAATTAGCCGGCCCACTTTGTTCTGCACCGCGCGTAACGACACCGCAGACGTGCGACTGTCAGGGATGAAAATATCCGCAGTTCTTTTTTTTTATTTATCCGCAAATAGGTATACAAAATAACTTAAATATATAATATATCTCGCCATTGTATTTCTATGTATTTAAAGTCACAAACTAAGTTGACCACTAAGAGCCAACTCACACGGTGCGTTGCGGCGCCGCACCGCAAGCCGTTTCACTGCACTGGCGACCACACGGGCAGTGCGGCGCCGCAGCGACAAAAAGAGAAGGCTTGCCCATCGCTACGTACGACAGAGCAGGACAAACAACAGCGAGCTGCTTACTCCCCTCCCCGCCTCGTCTCGACTCCAATGCGAGCGCGCGGGAGCACACAGCACGGCGCAGTGTGGCTACAATGCCTTTTTGTATGAAATATACCTTAGCGGCGCACCTCAGACGCCGCACCTGAGCCGCACCGCAACGTGCGGGTTGGCCGTAACCCAACCACAATAAGTAAAGTAGCTAAATATATTATTACTGGGAACTTACGCCCAATAAAATTACGTACGTTTACTTTTTATAAGGATTAAATAATACAGCTGTTCCCCGCGGTTTTATCTGCGTTAATTTCGGACTTCCTGTGGTAATCCCGCGACAAAAGTACCCTACATCCTTTTCTGTAATCCTGAAAACATTTATGCAAAACTTCATGATGATCGATTGTGTAATGTATATGTAGTTAAGACGTTAAAGGTCCTGTTGAAGAATGAAGAAAGAACGAAAACTAAATTTGTATACATACGTTGCTACTCATTGATGTCTAGTAGTAAATCAGTGTTGCTACTGCGTAAAAAAAGCGCGCTAATTTCACCCGCCGTAATTTCGGAGTTCCCGCGGGAATTCCGGGATAAAAAGTACCCTATGTCCTTCTCTGTACCCCTGACAACGTGCATTGCAAATTTCATCCTAATCCGTTTAGCCGCTTTTGCGTGATTGAGTAACAAACATCCAAACATCCACACTTTCACATCACTACATAGTATAAAATGAAGTCGCATTCTCTGTCCCTATATCCCTATAAATCTTTAAAACTACGCAACGGAGTTTGATGCGGTTTTCACCAGTAGATAGAGGAAGGTTTATAATTATATTTTATCCTGGTTTTCTTGCGGAAACTCTGAAATTACCGCGGGTGAAACCGCGTGGGTCAGCTAGTTAATAATTTTAGTACGATAAATTGGGCTATACCTACATACTTTCAATTGATTAAATTTGATTAAAAAACTGCTGCCGATATGCGTAGATTCCGGCAGCTAGATATATACTTATGTTGAAAATTGGACGCTCAAAAAAATGACACCACAAAAAAAAAACAACGATAAATTAAAAAGAAAAACGAAACGCAATGTCATAAACAAAATTAATGACAAACAGTGTCATATAATCGTAACTCATGCCCGCTCGTCAGTATTAACGCTACACACATGCTCGCGCATCCCTCAAATTGAAATATACAGTCCACCATATTCATTACCGTCGGGCCCTCTCGGCTGTATATCAAACTTACCTTTGCCTTTTACGTGTTTTAAAAGCAGCACTCCTGAGAGGCGGACGCGCTAATGCAAGCTTGTTTATGACTTCAAAGGTAGAGGTGGAAAATGTATGGATACATTGTAGCTGACATTTTGAGGCCTTGTTTTAGCGCTAAATGCATCGATTCGTAATTGTGTATACTTTAAGATATTCTTTGTTCGTCAATTTATACGTATATCCCTACTTCCTTACCTACTTCTATTATAAATATGAAAATAACTCTGTCTGTCTGTTACGCTTCATCACAAAATTTTGCAGACACATTTTCAGGGGTGCAGAAAAGGACATAGGGTACTTGTGTTCCCGGAACTCCCGCGGGGACTCCGAAATCAACGCGGGTGAAACTGCAATAAATTTACGATATAGGGTGCTTTTATCCCGATATTCCTGCGGGAATAACACCAGAAAATAACACCAGAAAAAACACGTCAGTAACACAGAAATTATCATGGCATAACCAACTCTACCAAAAACAGTAGAGTTGCTTTGCGCAATTTGAATTTCGAAGACGCCTACATATATGATGTACTTCTTTTGGGAACTTTATAAAGCTTTTTTGTTAAATCTAGCAATCTTAAAAGTATGACAATTTGTGAAGTAATAATTCAGTTTCAAATATAGGGTAAGGAGAAAACAGATTTTTTTAATTAGTCTCGGTGAAGTGTCACAGCTGTTGTAGTCGTGATAAACGTTCAGCCATAATAGGCAGCTAATGACTTGACATATTTTTTTTTCTGCTCATACAAAACCGAAGCAACGACTTGCAACAATAACTCAAAACGATTTAAGAACACAATTTATCGAGACGCATACGTTTGCGGGCCGCGTGAAAATTAAAACAACATGTCACGGGCGAGTGTGCACGCCAAATTGAACCTTATGTGCATGTAGAAAGGTGTTGCGTGCGTTATAAATAAGATTGTCAAGCAACAACATGATGAATGAGCCGGAGGATCGTCTATTATACTCTAATGTCCCAATATATTATGTGATTCGAAAAGGCCAAGTTTGCCAGTGATAAATTGGCGAGCCATTGGCATTTCTTTGTACCTCAGCACACTGGCACATGTTGAATGGCATAAAAACTAGCAGGTGATACTTACCTACTCTGCCGGGCGGGTCAATTTATAATGCGCCGTGATAGCTCGTTGATACGCTGGCTTTTTGGGTAAATATGTTGTTTTTTAAATGTGTCAAGATAAGTAAACCTTCTTTAAGTTTGTCTCTTTATAATTCATGTAATCTATGTTAGTGTTTTAAAATTAAATTACATAATATTTAATAACAATATTTTTTTCATGTTATCCTTCTAATATTATATTTATGAAAGTATGAATGTTTGGATGTTTGTTACTCAATCACACAAAAACGGCTGAACGGATTTGGATGAAATTTGGCATGCACGTTGTACTGTACTTTTTATCCTGGAATTCCCGCGGGAACTCCGAAATTCCTGCGGGAATCCGCGGGTAAAACTACGGGGCACAGCTAGTATATAAATATGTATAATAATAATTTGTGACGGTTTATCAATAATTTAAACTAGAAGCTTATTTACATAACTGTACAAACTGAAGATTATAAAAAGTACCCTACATATTATAACTCAAAAAGTATAAGATTTGTAATGATACGAATATTCACAGATTATTGTGATAAAACACGACGTGAGTAGTATTTTTTGAACGCAATTTATTATACTCTCAAATTTATGATAAGCTGCAACTAAGCGCTAAGCTGGGCACGGTGTCGTACAATCGTTCAAACTAAAATCAAATCGTATGACTGCACGAGTGCTTCAATCCCCTATCATTTTTAAGCCGCTTAACATAAAAAATATACTCACTGTGATAAAAATGCTATAAGTCTTGTTTGGTTTGGTAGAAACTAGAAGTGTTTTTTAAATGAGACATAATAAGACACACTATATACTTTTCTATGCTTTCATTCTTTTTAGAACATTAATATCCAGTTATTTAATTTTCAATACTGTATACTAATGTTGTAGTTAATATAATTAAAGTACACCAAAACATTTAAAAAACGCTATAGTTCCAGACACAAAAGGCATAAAACGAGT
This sequence comes from Zygaena filipendulae, assembly GCA_907165275.2. Classification (NCBI taxonomy): domain Eukaryota; kingdom Metazoa; phylum Arthropoda; class Insecta; order Lepidoptera; family Zygaenidae; genus Zygaena; species Zygaena filipendulae. The sequence goes on from OU015657.1 coordinate 599,029, forward strand.
TAAAACAATATGATACGTCACTTCATTCTAACAATGTATTACAATAAGGTGCTACGCGCGTAGGCCGCGTAGCGCCGTAGCATGTCGTAGCGGTTGAAATATGGACCATGTATTATTCAAAGAAATTGCTACATATTTCATCCGAGGGAAATAACTCGGAGATATATTGCGTGATGCGCTACATGAAACATAGATTTTCTGAGCAATTTTTTAAATATGTTCCATGAGGCACAATTGAAAATTATCCTTTGATCACACAAAATTACATTTACAGTGACGTGTACAAAGTAGATAATTAAAAAAATTAAAAAATTTTGTAGTTTTATATCATCAAAGCTAAACATATTTGGTGTGTGGAGATGACAAGTATCGGTTCTTAATCTGTCGCCTAACAATAAATACACTAATTCTTAATTATTTATGATTTATCTTAAATGCTAAAGATAATATTTTTTTGTCTGATTTTTTGATGTCTCATGCTCTTAGATCTTGGAATTGCCTACAACGAACTGAACTTTTACCATAACATCCCACTTCAGAGGGAAAGAAACTCCAAAATTCATGTGCCCCAAAGCACTACTACAGCTGAGATGAGATCGCTCGAGTACTGGCTCCACATTATACAGCAAAGTGTTTCCGCCCGGCGTGTGGCCGCACACCGCCACCGCCGCGCAATTTATGAGCCTCCACAGATTTATGGGGTAAGACAGCTTGGTTAGGTGTGTGCTTGTCTTGCAGATGTTGGAACTTATTAAAGGTACCAAATACCATAAAACTAATGCGTTTTATGGTGGCACGAGAAGCTTATCATAGGGTAGTGAAATAAAAAGTTTAAGTTTATTTTGGCATGAGTATTACTATCATAAAGTTTAGTTTCCATAAAATGTGACTGTTGCTATGTATAGCCTTACTAGCTGCCCCCGCGGTTTCACCCGCGTTAGTTTCGGAGATCCCGTGGGTATCCCGAGAAAAAGAACCTACTACCCTATTTTTTTCTGTACCTACCTTTCACAACGTAGTATGCAAAGTTTAATACTGTTTCATCAGGGTTAATTTCGAAGTTTCCGCTGGAATTTCAGGGTAAAAAGTATCCTGTATCCTTCTCTGTATCCCTGACAGCGTGTATGCAAAATTTCATGATGATCCGTTTAGCCGTTAAGGCGTGAAAGCGTAACAAACAACAAACAAACTTACTTTCTCATTTAAAATATTAGTAAGGATAAGGATTTCCCTACTACTTAATATTACTAATACCATGAATAAAGTATGTGCGTCTGTCGTACTACAGTGAATTGTTCAAATATTTGGAAATGGTTAAAAAGAAATAGAAGCTTTTCATTCTGATACGTACATAGTTTTTGAGGGAAGTCACCAACTGTTACTTGCGTTACTCGATTTAGAAATTACTATCTGAAAATCTATAATTTTTTTTATTTATGTGCATCATTACAAAAATCCTCTACACTTGAAAGAAAGCTCAGTACCGTTATATCCCATTAAAAATAATGATAAAGCGTATGCAAAAGGTTCTATTAAAAAACAGATCGAGAATAAAGAAAGAGCACTAGGGTGAAAAAACTCTGAAGCACTAAAATAGAAAGCAAGTGGAAGAGCTTCTGAAGCATACTCTCACTTACCGCTCGTGTGTCTGTGTGTAAAAAGTACATTTCCTAGACACATTTAATATTTTAAAACCATTGCGTTCCCCTCCTTGTTTTATACAAAATGGTTGTCGGCAGTCGCTGTTATTTTTCTGGAAATTTTGCTGTACAACACACGAACTTCGAGCGTGAAATCATTGAATAATAATGGACTCTACTCGTTGATAAAATGACACAAGAGTGACAAACAAATCGCATTCACTCAGAATTATTAAGAAATAGCTGTTCCTCGCGGTTTCACCCGCGTTAATTTCGGAGTTCCCGCGGGAATTTTGGGATAAAAAGTACCCTATGTCCTTCTCTGTACCCTGGTAACGTGTATATAAAATTTCATGGTGATCGATTGAGCTGTTAAGGCGTGAAAGCGCAACAGACAGACAGAGTGACTTTCGCATTTAGAATATTAGTACGGATAGGTACACATAAGTTTTTTATTTTATACATTTGTATATCAAATTTTAATATTAACTCGAAATATAGAAAGAATCTTTGTAGTCAGTTTTGAATGATTTTTTTTTATTATCGTACACCAATGTTGAAAGAATTTGAAAAATACATTTTCAATGTATTTGAATTAATTATCTTGTACCATAAATTGGAATTATTTAATACTCATTTTAAACAAGCAACAAGATGATAGCAAATTTGCCTACATTACTTAAAAAAATACTTGAAAAGCTAACAAATCATACAACGCTTCAGCTTATGACATATACCGTAGACTAGCGCGTGATAAATGTACGAAAAGTAACGTACACTCGACGGAGCGGACAAAATAATTTATGTACCTAGTTTAGTGGGTAGTTTCGCGAATATATGGGCGCTGGAGTGGGTGACATCTTTGTTATGTGTTGCGCGGTACGAAGCTCCCTGAGTGATGGACGATCTACCCTGCTATCTTTACTAATATTATAAACTAGCTGTTCCTCGAGGTTTCACCCGCGTTAATTTTAGAATTCCCGCCGGAATTCCGGATTACAATATAGCCTAACTGCGGGCTATAACTAGCTTTCTTTCTAAGACCTAAAATATGTCTTTGCGATTCGATGACTTCGAAGTTCGAAGTTCTTTAGAATAAAGCTCCCAACACACACACGAGCCCATGTTGAGCGGTGTTAGCGAGGAGTTTGTTCGCGACGTCTCGATACCCGATAACATCTTGGGAGCGCCAGAGAGCTAATGAGCTGCCACCTGCACCATTTAACCTTATTTGTTTCAGAGACAATACGGGCGATGCGTGCTTTGTACAGTTTATCTTTAAAGGCATGAGTGTACAGTTAGCATATTTACATCCTACTATAAATGTGAAAGTGTGGATGTTTGGATGTTTGTTACTCAATCACGCAAAAACGACTGAACGGATTTGGATGAAATTTGGCATACACGTTGTCAGGCGTATACAGAGAAGGACACAGGGCACCTTTTATCTCGGAATTTCCGCGGAAACGCCGAAATTACTGCAGGTGAAACCGCGGAGCACAGCCAGTAGTATATAAAACAGAGTCGCTTCCCGCCGTCTGTACGTGTAGATCTTTTGAACTACGCAACGAATTTCTATGTGCTTTTCTTCTATAGATACTCGTAGATTGATTCAAGAGGAAGCTTTATACGTATAGTTTATACTGGAATTGCCATTTGTCGTGCACGTTGCCTGTACTTTTTAAAAGTCATAACTTGCGAGTTTCTGTCATGTCGTAATGAGTGATGAGCTTCGAGCACTCTGTAATGAGCCAACTATCTACCTGACAAAGTAGATACCTATAAACTAAGTACTTTGTGCTTTCAAATTATCGTAAATCCTCTTTCCTTAAACCTATTGCAATGAAGTAACTTACATAGTTTCGGTTTCTAGTTTGACTATAAATATTAGACGTAACTGCGAAAATTTCGTCCAATTCCGTGCAGTAGTTTTCACGTATACTTTATATTGTGTTTACATAAAGAAAAATAGACAGACAGTAAATACAAAAATTACTTTTATTATATTTATTTGCTAGTGTTGCTCACGTTATTTCTTTTATCTTATAATATCTATCTACCTTCGAGTTTCTTCAATCTGCAGATTTGACTTTGGTTATAGATTTATTATTTGTATAGATATTTTTACTTTTTTTTATTTTCAAACTATCGTTCTGCAAAATTATCTAACATTTCCGCTTTGTGAGTGAACCAAAATATCAAAATAATCGTGAAGCTTAAGACATTGATGTTTCGGATATTCTAATGAACTACACGCTAAGACATTAAAATATCAAAAGAAACGAATTTCTGTAACATTTGTATTCGTCCCACCTAAAATCATAAACCAATGTTTTTATTAGCGGCTAAATATTTCAATGGCTTTGCTCACCTAAATAAATTGAAAACTAAGTTGTACAAACATTACAAAATTATTTCGTCAAATATTTGCTGGTACTGGCAAACATTTGTTACAAATTAAGCAAAGAAAAAAAAAACAAGATAGAAATAAAACCAGTATAATATATATACAACTCAAACTCGGAGGGTTTCGTACCTCAAAACAAAACAGAATATTTTTAAAAAGATTTTTTTTTAGTGCTTTAATAAAATTCGTTTCATTGAAAAAAATTGAGCACTTTTGCTAGATATTTTGTCAACTGTCAATTAATGTTAAGTCGTATAGGACTTACCTTTGTGATATCCGAACTTTTCATGTGCAGAACCCCAACTTTGGGGAGGGTGTGACCCCTCCTTAACCCGACACCCGCTGACATGGGCACTTCGCTACTATTAATTGGCTGTATAATTTATTTGTGGACAGCTCGCATATTTTATGAGATACTCCACATAATTATGTTAATATTTTTTTTTAATAATACGTACTTTTGAGTCGAATAAAAAAGGATGAACATTTTACTGTATAAGAACATTTTTATTTCGGTTCAGTGTTTATGATTAAATTTTGCGTGTGTGTCAGCGTTAGTTTTGTATGAAAAAATACCAGTTCAATTTTTTGTTACTTCATTGACATTGGCTAAATGCGTGTGTCAAATAAGAAAAAAGAAAACTAGTTAATAGCAAGAATAGTGGCCAGGAGTTTTTTTTGGCCGGAATCAAAGATGGCGGTTCGGTCATTTATTTTCATAGCGATAAAAAATGGTTAAAAATGATTTTTTTTGTGGTAAAAAGTGCTGTATTGGACAATAATTTTCACAGTGATAGTTTTTTATGTGCTCAAGGGGATATATGACATTTCGAGCTGATTTCTTCAGTTTCCTCCAAGAGCTCCGAGAAAGTTCTTGCAAGCTATAGTACCGTGGCTTGTAATTTCAAACCGTACAACGAAGCGTTTTAATAGAAAACACATTGATCTAATTAATTTTAATTGAAACTGGCTAAATGCATTATATGCGAAAGTCCATAAAAAAGAAGAAAGAAAGTTTTGAACCAAACACCATAATACCGCAACAATTATCCGGCGTCCATCCACATATAACTCTGAACGAATCGAGTTACCTTAGCAGTTAACCAACGGTTTAGATTTATTATTATTGCCGGCGCATTTCCTCCGGGTAACGTTTTAATTACACAGTTCGGTGATAAAACATCCAGAGGGCGCACTTTTCTTCATTAAAAGACGGATTGCTATCGTTTCGCCGCCGTCTTGTGATTTACAGGGAGGTTCTAATAGCGTATCGATATAGCACCGTAAAAGACTACTTCTATGTGCCGCTCCAGTAAAAAACGAGCTACCAATATGCCATTTTACTAAAATGACACATTGGTGACTTTTGACACTATTGCAAAAAATAACAGTTATTTTTTTTTCGAATTTCCATTAAATATTATTAAAGTTAAGATGATATTGAAATAAACGTGAAATAAATAAGTAGAAATGTAATATTCTTAAGTTGTTCTCCCAGAATCATGTGGGAACAGCACTTCTACGCAAAACCTTCAGCGGGTAACAACATCGATCGGAATCAGAGAGTGAAACGCAATCGGCACTTGCAAACGTTCACTTATCTCTTCGTCTTATATACACTTAGTCTGTCACTCAAAAATGAACCTTACTGACATCACCGATTACGCCGATCACAACAATGAACGTCTAAAAGCGTGCTAGAATTTTTACTTTCGTAATCGTTATCGAAGGTTCGTTTAAGGGTGATATTGGCTTGTTTCTGTATGTACATGTGTCGTGTACCGGCCGTTCTCGGGTCGTCCGCAGACCATTTGTCACGGCGATCATTTGTACTTGTCGAATCACAGCCATTAGACGCGAATGTGTGCCCCGAACTAACCCTTGTTCCAAATCCGCTTCACTAATCTGTTGTAGACAAGTAAAATTTATAGAAAAAGCTGCCTCCTTAGCTAATTTGGCAATCTACAAACGTTAACGCATATATAGAAAACTTGGGAACGGATTCGGAATCGTCACTTTTTGACATGACGATTCGTTCCTCAGTTTTCTATACATTAACGATTGTAAATAGTTAACTTGGCTAAAGGGGCTGGTATCACTTCATAGTACACATAAAACAAAGTCGCTTCCTGCTGTCTGTGCCTATGTATGCTTAGATCTTTAAAATTACGCAATGGATTTCATGCCGTTTTCACCAACAGGTAGAGTGATTCATGAGGAAGATATATATCTATATTTTTTCCTGGAATTCCCGCGGGAACTCTGAAATTACCGCGGGCGAAACCTTGGGGGACAGCTAGTTAAAGATTAATGTGTGTAATAATATCCAAGCATTATTATTATTGGAATGAAACACAAAATTATGGTCTCTCCCATGAGATTGGAACTCAGAATCATAGAAATTTAAAGTTCGAGGAAAAATCTTTTGTAAAAAATGTGCCAATGTTAAAGCCAGTAAAGCTTATATATGCCACAATAATCAAAAGACAGGTGTGTTAATATCACAGAACATAAAATAACAAATAGAAGGGACATAAACTTAGTTTAATATGAAAACAGATGAAAACCAGTGTTGCCGGGTGATTATCGCACACAAAACTTTTCATCACACACAAAAACATTCATCAACGTAGAAATGTACCTATAGTCACACTGTTTTGAAAATTCGCAGTTTTGGGAAAATTGTGGTAAATATACATAGAATGGCAGCAAAAGAAGTGTTGGGCAAGTTAGAGCATTTGCTCTAACTTCCTTTGCAACGGTAGCGCGCCTGCCCCGCCTACGTGTCCTCTCTAGTTAATTTATTTGCTCTGTGGTTAATATAGTCAAATTGTTACTAAGCGTTGCCATAGACGTAGATACTAAAGTTACGAGTAACACTGTCCCATCGATTAATCTTACTTTGCGGGCCATTGTTACAAACGCTTGTGGTTCCGACTGATTTATATGATGCCTTGTTAATTGCGCTGACGTCGTCGCGTCATTAATTTCTCTTTCGCCAACATTTATATCTCCACTGACACTTTATATCCGTCGCTTCCTGTTACAGAGCGACGGATCCGAACGCTCACTCGACACACATTAATTCAAGTAATACACTCAAAAGCGATACTGGCATCGACAATATTTATGAATAAACTAGCTCGTCGCCGCTGTTTTACCCGCGTAAATTTCAAACATTCCAAGGAACTTTTGTGTACCTCTGACAACGTGTACCCTGAGAGAAAAATAGGGGCTTGTTCGGTGAAGTTCGCGACCGAAAAGTTCCCCACCGAAGATTGGTCGACAGTATTTCTGCTACCGGAGTTCTGTCGGGTACCATATTTGGTCAGTATATTCTCCAGCAGTTTGCACATTACTGACTCCGAGCGGGGTCGGTCACTGTGCCTGCTGGTCGCTGATATTGAGTCACCAATATATCCTTTGGGCAACGAAGGGCGACCGAAACCTCTTCGGTCTGATTGATTTCTTTCCATTGTATAGTATGCAAAATTTAATGCAGATTCACCAGTGTACATCTTGAAGTTCCTGCGGGAACGCCGGAATGAAATGTATCGTATGTCTTTTATTGCACCCGTGAAAAAGGTAAAGAAAGCTTAAAAAACAAACAAACTCACATTCGAATTTATTATGGTAAGGATACTATACATTCGCATAAAACTATATAGTTTATCTCACTAGCCTTTGATGTACGGCCAATGGAAACAAACAAAGCAATAAAGAAGACCTTTATCAGAGCCACGAGTCGACACGCGAGCTAATTTACAACACAGCCGCGGGTTTTATCTTCATTAACCCATCGATTCACAATTAAGACGCGGCATAAATCTCTGGTAATGCGTCCGCCGTCCGCGCCGGTAGATTCAACTTCAAACAGACGCTATATATAAATAAAGCTGAACAGAGGCAACCACTCGATATATTCCTGTCCGCAGTAAACTTTACAGATCTATCAGCGTTCAATTCTAGACGACAACTGTGGCGCGTCCGCATGCAATTCTAAACCTTAAACTCGGCCGGAACATCAAAATCGATCGTTGTTACTACAGAAACAAATCGGACACGAACGATGAAGACGTCGGTAGTTTAACAGAGAAAGTTTAAAGTTCATAATCGTTTGTTAACGTTCAAATGTTATGACGTTGTTAATAGTGCGGTGTTGCAAGCCTCATCTTATTTCCAGCGTAACGAGTGGATGCTCACATTCGATTATCTGGCTGCGGTATCCGAGGCATTACGCGTGATGTATCGCCGGCGACTGCGCGGGATTGTCGACCGTCACTTGATTTAGTGTGCCCATTTCTTCTTGGCACTCCATACGGGATGGATCCCCGGCCATCGTGAGCGGTGTGACGGATCGCGTCAATCGGAAAGCGTCGGGAGCCCCTCTAATGAATTGTACCAAATAATTGGGACACTGTTTCATATGGCCGCCATTTGTTTCGTGATCGATGCATTTGTTATGTGCCTCCTAGTTGTGCGTTGCTTTAACCTTTGAAAGGTATTGGACACTTATGTATTTATTATCTAAATGGGTTACGTATAAAAATAAATGTAGCATCGTTAATCCGATATTCAAATCGGACCTACAAATCGTTTTGTTTGTTTCGTTACATATAAAATACCAAACCGTTCGACCAATATCAATCTGCAATTCGAAAAGTCATTTTAAAGCAGCCATCTTAAAGTTCCAAGAAGTTGTTTCTTTGTCTCTTTTTACATCTTGACTTTGATGTAACTCCACTCAGATCTCTGATCGGCAGTCATGAATTCCAACAATGCTGACATCAGTCGATATCGCATTCTATATCTATGCTTCTGTTGCCACTGAAGTTTTACGGAGTGAGATTTATTTTATAAATAGTTTCATCATGTTACAATAAATAACTTACTTATATATGTATTTGTAAGTATCACAATAACATTAAGTTAAATATATTTTCTGATGTAGGTAATTATTTTGTTCGTCTCATTAACTTATTAGGAAAGATATTATGTTTGTTATAGCAATCGGTATACTTTGATAGCGCTTATAAAATTCAATCACTCATAAATGAACTAAAATAGTTATGTAGGTACCTACTTTCGAAATTACATAATATCATGAAAAAAATAACAAAAATATCAGTTATTACACACACACAGCACAGTACACACAGTACAGTACAGTAGCACACAATTGTGCTACTGTCATAGGCTTTGCAAAAGAAAAAATAAAAATAAGATTCACCAAAATGCACTTTTTTTGGAAATAAAAAGATTCATCAATTTACTTTCATGCGCTAGATATTGTTCTGTAGCAGCCTCGAAATATATGACCAGTGTTGTATAAAAATATAGTAAGAGCTATTCTATGTCTGTGCAACAGTTACACAGGAGCATAAAAAATTAGTAACGATGGAAAGTATGGATAAATAAATTGTTAATAAAATTTAATGGAAATCCTTTAGTGTAGGTACGTAGTAATGGAATTGAAATCGTGGTGGAACCACCTTACTACGTCTTTGCGAATAACAATTTTTGGTAATAACTTCGTCCACTTCTATAATAATTATGGTGAAACGCCAATAAAAATGTTAGATTGATCCCGATATAGAGACACGATTCTCTCTCGAAAACCAGTTTCTTTCTTGGAAAACAAAATGGCTGCTGAATGGTGATTCCAATATCGAATAACGCAACAGGCGTGTATTCACTACGACCATCACCGGTCAACAACCGTTTGGTGCTTAAATTCCAAATGAAAATTTTGCAAGAAGCTATCGCTCTATGTGTCTAGCAAAATAGAGCTGCGTGGTATAACGTACGATGTTCATCAAAGAGCGCTGTGTGTTGCAACATTCGTCGCCAGCGTAAATGCGATGGGACAGACGCGGTGCAGATAAGACGTGGTTGACTTTGATGGACGCCCGGCTCTGGGGTCTCGATCGGCGCTCGCACCCGTTTCAATGAGCACACGCCGGTCGCTCACTCCGATGTTCAATAGGAGCGGCGCGTTCAACGTTCCCTATTCAAACTATGTAGTTGATGACGCGTTCAGTTGGAATAGACCTCCTTTAGCCAAGTTGACGATCTTTAATTCAGGAAACTTAATAAATAAATAACCTGATCATGAAAAATGGGTCGATATGCAGGATGTCCCGTCAATCGACGTCAAGCCAGAATCAGGTGATAAGGCTAAGTCATAACAGCTGTTAACAGAAAAATATAAAAATCTTTGCTGTGCCTATTTAAAAAGAAGGACAGTCATTAAAAACTGACGAAACCAATAATTTTGAAAACTTCATTGGCAAAAATTTAAATTTAAGCAGTAGTTTTCAGAAAACTATTCAGGCTTACACAGTAAGAAGAAAATTGAAAAAAAGTTAAGGTTTGTAGCAACAGGAGTTAAAGAACCGTCGCAGGGTGTAAATTTTTATAATTTTTATAAATGACCTTTTTTTTTTCAAAGATTATTTTTTTACGTTTTTCTAGTAAGTTATGACTTAGCGTATCACCCGGTTCTGACTTGACGTCGATTTACGGGACACCCTGTATACACCCACACACACATCTGTACATATACAGATGGATCTGACCGTGACCGTCACGCGAGTTCAGTTTTCTCCCTTTCGCAAAAGTGCTTGACGTGCCCAAAGAATGTTAGGTATCGCTTCAAAAATATTCATTGGCAATTCTACTTTAAATAATAATTACATGCTTTATACTTTGTAATGTCTGATGCTGGCAAGTTAACGCACGAACTGCTTCGTCTAATCAAAGCTCGCGAGTAGACGCGAGACGTCGTTATGTAGGCATGCGGTGCTCGTATCAATTTTATGCAATGCTGCGTCGGAGCACGCCCGCGCCCGAGCCGCGCAATCTGTCATGCACGTCGCACCAAATTACATCACGTGTGCGACATCAAGCCTCACAGTGGAGGCTGATACTGCCTATTACCTAAAATTTATGGACCAACTAGCTGTTCCCCGCCGTTTCAGCCGCGGTTATTTCGGAGATCCCGCGGGGATTCCGGGATAAAAAATACTGTTTGTCCTATTCCAGACTATAATCTATCTCTGTGCTAAATTATATTCCATTACGTTCAGCCGTTCTCGCGTGATCGACTAACAAACATCTATCCATCCATCCATCTAAATTATCACATTAATATGATCATACAAGCTGCCCGCGGTTTCACCCGCGTTTATTTCAAAGATCCCGCGGGAATCTGTAATAAAAAGTACCCAGTGTCCTTCTCTGTACCCCTGACAACGTGTATACACAACTTCATTATGATCGGTTGAGCCGTCAAGGCGTGAAAGCGTAACAAACAAACAAATAAATAAATTCACAATCCTATTTATAAGAATAAGGGATGTTTCTGGCTTAACACTCATCCACGTATTAATTCCTTGAATTCGGCAAATACGTCATTATTAGTACTAAAAGTTGTGTTTGTAATAAAAGTTTATTAAATCGTGCCAGCCAATTTTTAAGTTTTAATGTCTAAGGGCACCTAATTTGTTTAAACGGGTTCACGAACTTCAAAATCGTGTCTAAAATATACAGTGTCGGTATTATTTTAATTCACCTTAATCAACGCAGCTTTTCATTAATAACTAATAGTGTTTTTCGTTTTTGTACATCATAGTTTTTTAATTTTTTTTGGTCGGATCTCCAGCCTAGGCAGATAGAATCATCCATGGATGATTCATGGAAACACATTCGATATAACCAATTACTCTATCCTCATCAACGGTTTATAGCTCTATGTCTCAATTCGATTTATCATCGCCCAGGCGCAGCAATAAATCATACTCCATAAATAAACCGAACGTTCAAACGTCAAAATAATGAACGAGCCCGACTTCCGTGCTCTGTTTCATCGGCGGTGTGTACGAAAGCCTTAAAATATAGTAGGTACACCTACCTCGTGATTACGTAAACAGACATATTGACGTGCGTCTGAAAGGTAATCATAAGCTGAAATTTATCATCGAGTGAATCATTCATATGTTGCGACAAGCGACAGCGCAGCACATACATTACAGTGATCGACAGCCTGACGTCGCTTGTCACAAAGGGATAATGTTGTTGCCACTCGCTTTCACACTTGCGCCGTTCCAAAATCAATCCTATTTCCAAACCACACAGTTCATTTTAGCTCGATAAAAGAAAATCCTTTGAAAGCGTTCTTGTTTCTGAGCCCAACAAATCTAACGAAAAGTACAAATTTCCAGTACAGATCTTCCAACCGAAAATAGACCTTATTTCTTGTGCTTTTAATTTGATGTCATACGAAAACACTCGTTATCCGTAATGGAAAATGTGACGTGGTAGAGCTTTTTTGGTGACACGGAGACTTTGACTCAATCGCTAATGATTAAGGTTCAGATTAGATTGAATTGATTGAGGGTGTATAAGCTGTTGATGCGGAGAAGTCACTCGAAAGCGCGGTAGCGGAGACGTGTCGCGGCGTGTCATCGGGCCGCAATGAAGATTTATGAACGTTCCCGGTACTACGGTAACGTTCAACAAATTATACCCGCAACCGTAGCTTGCAACGTTTTGTCATAGTAAATGTGCTGTTTCATATTAATGAATGATTCAGGTGTCTGATAAATATGCTATTTATTAAGATTGCGGTGCGCATTAAAGTTAATGTGAACGTTAAGAAATTATTGATGTTAATAGCGGATAATATTAAGAGAAAACACTTCGCGACGTGATGTTACTGCAATCCAAGATTATGATCATAGTGAATAGATAATAGTGAACATTTGCTAGTACAGACATTGTTTTTCAGGTGTCAGCATAACATCTATGACTGTTTTAATAATGCAGCAATTTACAATCTGACAATCTGAAACATTTCATCATCATTTACATCAGATATTTAAGTCTTTGCATGACCTTTGATTTCGATTAATCTTAAAACACATTACTTAACAAAAATTACAAAACCTTAAAAAAAACTTATCACGATACTGCTGAATCACCTTTCAATAACCCAAAAGGGTTTAAAATAAAATTAATTGATTTAAAAGTGATGTGTCTGTGATAAATGGTAATGAAAGTTGAACCGTAGTAGAGGGCTCGTAAAGTATTTATGCGCCGCATGGGATCAACTCAACGTGTAGCGAGAGAGCTAGCTCCGAAGCACCAACAAGTACGTTGGCCTTTCTCTAAGCATCCCTCAAACTTGACCACCAGCGTAGTTGCTGTCTGAGAGAAGGATGGGTTCATAAAAATCGTATATTCCCATCCCTTTCATGTTCTAAAACTTCGCCACTTGTACGAATCAGTATTACTACCAGTGTATGTATATCTCGTATTTTGAAAGGGTGCTTTTTGTTACGTTTCAACAAACTGTTGTGGGTCGGTTTTATAAGCGTTTTCATATTTTAAATTCAATTTCGGATTTTATATTCTGTTGAAATTTTAATTAGTTTGTAAATCTTCATCATTTTTGATAATACATACATACTTATACCTACTGTACTTGAATTTTCTCTGTTTGTATGTATAATATTATAATATTTGGAAGAGGGATATTATTCTTGTAAGGCTAATATTTTTATGGGCCTATTATAATGATTAGAAAGCACTTTATTGAGATATAAAAACGAGGTTGATAAGATAACAGGCCATAAAACGTGAGTTTCTTTTAAATATTTCAATTCTTTATAAAATATCGTGTTTTATTAGTCGATTTCTCAAGAGCTTATAGAAGAAGTTGTAATAAATTACATTACTCAATTAACATTTAATTAAAGCATTCAAATTATTAATAGCATTAATTTACAACCGACCAATTTATACTGTCACATTATTATTAATAATAAATAGGGGAATAGAAGCGATAGCGGACCATTATAATGAAACATTCCGTTTGTAGGCGTTCCGAACGCCATTAATAACACCATAAAGATTATAGCGGAGCTCATATTCAACAATATGCCTTACTAATTCTAACTACCGACCTTCATTATAAACGTCATCATTCAAAACGAAAATTGATTTACAACTGTGCATTACGCCATTATTTTACGAGCCGAGAACGCCCCGAAATAAAATACTAACAAACACACAACCGGCATCCACGACCATTATATCCGACCCGGCCGAGTGCCATCCCGAAAGCATCGCTACGCCATATTACGACGGTGATAAGATCCAAATTTGTGTGCACGTATTAAATATTGCCAGCATTGTCGAAGCGGCGAACGACCGTCATAAAGCGAATAAAATACGGGACACATAAAGAATAAACGCTCGTATAAACGCTGTTATGTCTGTCAACGTAAAATATTGTATCCTGTACGTAGCCGGGAGCGCTAGTTCAAATTGTGCCGCTTCTATTGAACCATTAATCTTTGTGATGCATCGTGTGTGAACCGTCACATGTGGAAATTGCTCGCATAGCCCGCTTGTACAGCACTTACACTTAGAAATACTACGTCTTCATCATTATTTGCAGCACTTTTTATATCTTCTTTGTGTTATGTTTGTGGTAATCTGTGGCTTTGCAAATTTAAGGGTGATTCATTTAACATTTAATACTAGCTTTTGACCGGTCTCCGCTCGCGTTTGTGTAGATTGTGTCAATCAATTTTCTATCCCTCGAGAACAGCATGTATTTTTGAATGGTACCCTATGTCCTTTTCTGTACTCCAGACAACGTGTATGTATATAAATTTCATGATGATCATTCGAGTAGTTGTAGTGTGAAAGCATAACAAACAAACAAACAAACTCACATTCGCAGGTTAAGTTAGGATTGCATGGAAACTCAGTAAATCAAAACTCTTAGTTGCGTATCATTATTATTGATCTAAAACTTTAACACAAAAACTACTTGACCAATTTTAATTAAACTTAGCATTTAAATAGTTCATGCGCTGAGCACTATTGAGTAAAGTATTTAAGTTACATTCGACCTGGTACATAAAGGAATTTTGAGTGATGTTGAAATTTTTGCGGGTCAAATAAATATTAATGCTATAAACAAAGAAATAATTGCGAACAGAAACGTGTAAATTTCTAGTGAACAAAGTACCAAAACCAAGACCATGTTGTAATGTTTTAAATCGACTTAAATAAGTCCGCTGACTGAGGATCAAATCATCCCACCATCGTATCCAACAGTCATTTGTTTGGAGATTAGGAGCTAATGACTCATGTATTCTCAGGAGCTTAATACTGACACGTGAAAGGAATTAGCTGACAGCGTGACCAATGTTTGAACAAACGTTGGCCGTCGACAAAAAACCAAATTAATGTTTTAAAGCCTATTTTAGCTTCGTATACTCTGTCCTGTAATTTTATGTTTTATGTTCTACTCATGCTTTGAATTATCTACACTAATATTATAAAGAGGACTGTAAGTTAAGGCTAACTGTATTAGGAATAAACTCAAAAACTACTGGACCTATTTCCAAAACCTACGGTTGTCCTGACATAGAGTACTTTTATCCCGAAGTTTCTACGGGAACTCCAAAATTAGTGCAGGTGAAATCGCCAGGAACAGAAATTTATATGAAATTGACTAAATTGTTATAAGAATAAAAAAATAGTTGCATAATTCCCTTATGTAAAAAACTAACACTTCATTTTATTTACAAAGTACCTACTGTTAGCAATATTGATTGCCATTCTATTTCCATGCAGACTCAAGTCCATTACTTCAAAGCAATATGCTCTAATTTAAGACTGGAACATTCAATTTATTAGTACGTTGTCATAAAGCAATCGAAAAGCTGTCATTGGAAACAATACCAACGTCTATTGTGCGTACACGAAAAATAATTACACACTTTAACTCGAACGATGTAGAGTTGAAAATTGAATGTCTATATTCCGAGCCGGCAGCAAATCTAAACATGCTGAGTAAATATAAACTTGTAATTAGTTGAGGACAAGTGTCGCGACATGTGGGCGGTTTTATTGTTACTTTGACAAAGCAATCGACTGACAATAATTAGCTGTTTTTAACATAATAAATTGTGAGGGCAATTATAAAATGTTAGTATTTTGCAACGTAAAAATTTTTGCTGGAGGTAATATGTATAACAAAAGACTGTCGAATGTAAGAAATATTATAAGGAAGAACAATGTTTCGAGTTTTTTTAGCGGGAATGAGAGATGGCGGTTCGGTCATTAATTTTCATGTCGATAAACAATGGTTAAAAATGGATTGTGTTGTGTTATAAGGTGCTGTATAGGACAATTATTTTCATAGTGACGGTTTTTTATGTGCTCAAGAAGATAATATATTATGACATTTCGAGCTGATGTCTTCGGTTTCCTCCAACAGCTCCGAGAAAGTTCTTGCAAGCTATTATACATATATAGGTAACTACTATTAAATATGATATACAACGAAGCATTTTATTTTTATTTTATTTTTCTCCAAAAAGTTTACCTAAAATTGTTAATTTAATTTTAATAGAATATACAATGATCTAATTAACTTTACTTGAAACTGGCTAAATGCATAATATGCAAAAGTCCATAAAAAAGAAGAAAGAAAATAACAGAGTTTGTGTGTTTTAATTTAATTGGAGCAGCACAACGCGTTACAAGTAACCAAAAAGAAGAGAGAGACGATTCCAGTAGGAAAGAATAGGGCGGGCGGCGGCGCCACACCCACGCCGGTGGCGAAAACTAATGGTAGACAATATAAGAAGTTGACCACCGCTATCAGCGGCGCGCACTAGGGCCAAAGGGCCAAAAACATTCTATATAATAAAGGAAGAAGATGACAATATAAGCTGCGTTCTGTATACTACAGTTTCATACGCGTCATTTCAGTAGATCTAGCAATACCTGAAAAAATACGAGTTTCAGAAGCACCCACAACTACACATGATGTATGGGTACAGACATGTATGAATATGAATGAAGCAAAAACTATTAGTAAGCGAAAAAAGCAGGTACGATCTAAAGACAAAACATACCGAGTAAACCAATATGGATAAAAGAATCAAGTAATTTACTACAAGGCCACAGCTGTTATCAAATTATCCTTGTTGCTGATAATGAACTTGATAATTACTGCCGTTGTCGTCGAATTTCAAAGAACATCAGGATCATAATGTGATGATTATGTCATTATTTTTTAATATCTTTCAAGTTTCAACTGTCTAAGTCGAAAGAAAAAAGTTTTTATTACATACATCGAGCATACGGTACATCTAGGTAACTACATACCGTAAGAAATTGATGAAAACAGAGGTTTGATGAAATCCTTGAGCTAACTAGATAATCAATTTACGGAAGATGTTAAAATAACGTCATATTAGCAAATCTAGTGCAGGAATCACAAAATACTTATAAAATTCACTATAATGCAGTCTCTACTTTAATTTAATTACGAAAAATCCAACACCAAAGAATGGGATACGAGCCTGCCCTTTTTATGTTACTTACCGCCGCACTCAGAGTCGACTTTAATGATTACTTAGTTAAGTATAGATTTTTAAAACAAAACTGCCGCAATCAGACAAGTTTAATAAATTAATGTTAATTGGCATTTAACTAATTAGGTTACATCTCATTAAATGCCAATTAACATTAATTTACTGAACGTCTCTGATTGCGGCAGTTTTGTTTTAAAAATCTATACTTAATAGAATAGAATAGAATAGAATAGAATAGAATACACTTTATTGTACACCAAAATAATGTTACAGTGTGTTAACAAAAACTTATAACTAAAGGCATACAAAAGGCGGTCTTATCGCTTTACTAGCGATCTCTTCCAGACAACCTTTGGGTGGACAGGACAACTACAGAAAATTTATATGTTGATAGGTAGAATAGGAATCATAAAATAATACAAAATATGCACATAGAACATAAATATAAAAAAATAAAAATACATAAGAAGATATACAAAGATACACGCATAGATATAAAATATACATACAGAAAAATATATATAGATAGATAAAATACATAATGTGATTACATACAATATATTATATATCAACAGCATACGTAACTAAAATTAAAATAAATATTAATTAATACGTTACATACATAGATACATAAATACGCACTCACATATACATACATACACATACATACGCATACATACAAATACTCACATACAGATACATACATACAATGCATATACAGAAATACTTACATGCAGCTAATATTACTGTTTATCAGTGAGGTAGTTACTCTTCACCAATCCCTTAAAAATAGATAAGGATCTAGCCGTGCGAACCTCCACAGGCAGTGCATTCCACAGTCGGGCTGCCTGTACAGAAAATGACGAGCCATAGAAATTGGTACTGTGAGCTGGGATCTTAAGTAGTAAGGTCTGAGATGAGCGAAGAGCCAGGCTATGAGAAGAACCGAGAAATTCAAAGCTCTTTTTCAGGTAGGATGGAGCAGATGGATTGAACAGTATGTTGTAGAGAAGATGCAGGACATGTGCATTCCGGCGGAGGCGGATGGGCAGCCACTTGAGTTTGGAGCGAAAGTCGGAGACATGGTCATATTTCCGTAAGCCAAATATGAACCGGATGCAAAAGTTTTGGAGACGCTCAAGTTTATTAAGTTGCTCTTCGGTAAGGTCAATGTAACAGGTGTCAGCATAATCGAGAATCGGTAAAAGGAGTGATTGTGCTAACGCAACTTTGGTAGCAGTTGGGAGAAAATTACGAAGTCGCCTAAGGGATGCCGCAGATGAAAACAACCTTCGACTCACCATATCCAGGTGCGGTTTCCAGGACAGAGTAGTGTCGATAATAACGCCCAGGTTTTTAACCGCATTGCTGTACGGTATGGTAACTGCATTAAACTGCACCGGCGGGAGGGAGTTCATGTCTAGCTTGGAGATAGATCGTGAACTACCAACGATAATAACTTGGGTTTTGGCAGGATTTACTTTTAGACCGTACGACTTGCTCCAGTCTAAGATGCGCGCAAGATCATTATTTGTTGTGTCAATGGCCGCACAGATGTTATTCACGGTAGCTTGCGTGTAGATTTGAAGATCGTCTGCATAAAGATGGTAGGAAGAAGATAGTTTCTTAGAAATACTGTTAATGAAGATCGTAAAAAGAAGTGGAGACAGCACGCCACCTTGCGGGACACCGGCAGATGTTCCACACCAACTGGAGAAGGAATCATCGACACGAATACGTTGCCGGCGCCCATGTAAATAGCTACGAAGCCAACCAATAACCGTTGGAGATATGTTAAGAGAACGCATCAACGCTAACAGAATGTCGAAATCAACTGAGTTGAAGGCGCTGCTGAAGTCTAGCAGTGATAAAATTGTCAACTGCCCGTTCTCCATGCCCAGTCGCATATCCTCTGTTATCTTAAGAAGCGCCGAAACAGTGCTATGGCCAGGACGGAAACCTGATTGAAAAGGATTTAAGAGATCATTATTGGTAAGGAAGAGACTAAGTTGGGAATGGATTAGACGTTCAAGTACTTTGGATAGGAATGGTAAGATGGATATGGGACGATATTCAGAAAAATGTTTGGGATTGGCTTTTTTCGGGAGAGGTATAACTTGAGCTTCCTTCCATGAAGTAGGGAATGATTCAGAAGCTACAGAGTTGTTAAAAATTTTTGTAATAACGGGAATAATAATGTCTAGAATTGGGAGTAACATGTTACGGCTGATACCGTCACTGCCAACTGCGCCTGAAGTAATGGATTTTATGGTTCTCTCAACATCACAATCGGAAAATTGGCTAAGAACGAAAGAAGAAAGATCAGGAGTTGCGGTTGAGGAAAGATGTTTGAGAGTGTCAGCTTTTTTAGCATCATCAATAGTAGATGCAGAAGAAAAATGTTGATTTAACAGATCAAGGTTTAAATCCTTAGTGAAAGTGTCATGGCGAGATTTTCCAACTCCTAATGATCGAAGGAATTTCCAGACCTTAGCTGGGTCACCGTTTTCTACAGATGCATGAATGTGGCGTCGCTGTGCATCCCTACACATCCTATTGCAGCGATTTCGAATAAGCACATATTTTTCCCTGTTGAGATCAGTCGGGGCAGATTTCAGTTTTGACTTAGCCTTAGATTTTTTAGATAATACAGACTTTATATCGTCTGTAAGCCAAGGTGCTGGGAGATGCTTCAGCTTCACAGCTCTAACTGGGGCATGCACATCGTACAGTTGTATAATGAGGGAGTTAAAAATATCCACTTGTGTATCAACCTTGTCCGAAACTATAGCAGACGACCAGTCGATTTTCAGGGCATCATCCCGTAGACTATCATGATTCATGCTACCAAAGCTACGCTGCAGAAGAACTTTCGGCTTAGCCTTGGGAGGACGGATTTTATATGATAAAAATAATAAATCGTGGTAGGAAAAAGCGTCAGCAGAGCATTGACCGTGCTGAGCAACGTGATCGGATGATGAAACCACAATAAGATCCAGAAGGGAGGGAGAACTATTAGGGAAGTGATGTGTAGCGCCTAAAGGAAGTATATGCATATTGCGACCACGGAAAAGAGAGGTAAGGGAGGTGGAACGCGAATCATTTTTAATAAGACAGGTGTTAAAGTCACCCATAATAATGGAGTGACTGTAGGAGGGAGTGAGGTTATCCAGAAGAGTTTCGAAAGATGAAAAAAAGTTGACTTGGAGGGATGGGCTGTAATATACACCGAGAAGGACTTTTGTGTGGGACAAGGTGAGTTCCAAGAACAGATGTTCACCTGCGTTAGACGGAGGAGGTTGTTCGGACATGCTAATAATGGAGAAGGCTATATGACTGCGAAGGTAGATTGCAACACCACCACCGCGGCCATGACTGCGGTCATTTCTAATGAGCTGAAATCCTGGCAGGGAGTACAACGTTGAAGGGAGACACGGTTTCAACCAGGATTCAGAGACAAGAATGGCGTGTAGATTTTTACAATTGAAAGATGCTAGCATGTCAGGAAAATGTGCCGGAATACTTTGCGCATTGATATGAACGGTATTAAAGTTTTTCGGAAAGCAAGAAAACTGGGAGTCAAGTGATTCATCAAGAGAGGGTATACTGACAAAGCTACTGCTGCTGTTCAATCCATCAGAGGAAGAAAAGGTCTGGTAATGAGCACTCTCATCACAGCTATCAGTCTGTTGCATAAATTATGAAAATTAAATAAATAATATAATACTATAAATATTTTATAAATAAATATGTAAACAAACAGATACAATATAAAATAAAAAGATGTATACGCAATACGCAAGACGAAAACAATTGCACTTGAGCAAACGTCCACCCGCCAGCAGAATGGGATACAAACATAATATCACGCACGTCACGATTCACCTGCGTGAATCGGAACGTGCCCAGTGACCCTTTGTAGCAGCTGCAGGGAAAAAAAAAATAAAAAAACAACTAACCTTACTGTCAAGTGTCAACTACAATCACAGTTCACTCAAGCAACTGACAAGTGACATGATCAACAAAACCTACCAACTACCTACCTACCAGACGACAATAACAACTAATAATCGAATTTTAACAGAAATAAAATTATTTGAAAAAATAAAAATATGTATACAGGCACAATCTTAAATACAGTGCCTACGCTTATAGTTAACAAGATGTTATAACATACTAACAAAATGATGAGCTAACAGACTTCTGCAAGTAAATAGTTACTAATACATTAAAAGTCACTGGTAAGATTGTATAAAATCACCAACATTCGTAATAGTCGCAATTAGAAGCCCAATATGGCTGTTTCATGCATTTATTTTGAAATAAGATAGATCAATATCCATCCATAATAATATAATTGTAAAAGAGTAGAATCCGCGACTCTGTACGTTGAATATTTTGACAAATTTTGACAGGGAGTGATAAAAAAGAGTAACCACAGAAAAAGAGCCTAAAGTTCATTCCTGTCTGTCTGTCTGTCTGTCTGTTCGCGACAATCTTCGAACCCACTGAATGGATTATCATGCGGTTGTCACAGGCATATTAAGCTAAACCTGGGGCTTCATGTAGGCTTTGTTTAATTTAAATCGGATGTTAGGAAAAAAAAAAAAAAAAAAAAGTTGTCATACAAAAACCCTTCATGGGGGTGAAACCGCAGGACACAGCCAGTAACTAGTAATCAAACTTATTAACAAATAAAATTATTCGAAAAAAATAAAAACATACAGGCACAATCTTAAATACAATACCTACGCTTATATTTAACAAGATGTTATAACATACTAATAAAATGCTGAGCTAACATAACTTCTGTAAGTAGATAGTTATTATTATTATTAAGTAAATAGCTACTAATACATTAAAAGTCACCGCAAAACCAGGTAAAATTGTATAAAATTACTAACATTCCTAATAGTTGTAATTAGATTGCCTGTTTCATGCATACACTTGAAATAAGATAGATCAATATCCATCCTGAATATATATAAAAAAAAAAATAACATATAATTACCGTGCCTAAGTGTTGCAAAAACTAGAAAAAGAGCTCAACTGGTTTGAATAGCTATTGTTATCATCATTTTAGGCCAAAGTGTATCTATACTAACAATAAAAAGAGGTAAAGTCAGTGAATTGAGAGTCTGTGAACTGTGAGTTTGCGAAACTGTAGGGGCAGTATCTGAATCCAGTGGACCGACCTTGAAAATTCTTTCACTCACAGGAAGCCACGGTAGTCCTGAGTGACAGGGCACCTCTCATCCCGAAATTCTCACGGGAACTAGACTGCTGAAACTGCTAAGCACAGATAAATAACAACATAGCTGATTCATACTCTGGAAAGCAGCTATTTTAAAATTACTTTTTAATTTAATTTAGACACTCCACATGAGAAAATCACAGCCGCTTTCCAGACCGCACCGGCCGTTCTGTTACAGGCTTCTGTGACCTCTGGGGGTTTGGTGGCTTCACAGCAGGCTTGTCAGCAGGGGTCTCAGTATTCGGTATAGCACTCAGTTCAGCCACGTCAATGATGCGGTGTCGTGAACCATTTGATGCGACCACATGCACATATCCGTCCCGTGTCCAGCACTTATTTACACCAAACTGTTTTCGGGCCGCCATAAATGTGATATGCCGCCTCCTTGTTAGAAACTCTGACAGAGTTATGCCGGAACCCTTAAGACGCGTCTTAGAAAACCACACCTGGTCACGAACACAAATATCTCTGAATTTCAGTAGAATTGGGCGGGGCTTATTATTATTAGAGTGTCCCATGCGGTGACAGCGACTAATGCCAGTGGTCTCAAAACCAGCAGCACATAGCTTATCCGCTACTAGGGCCGCAGCCACAGCAGTAGTGTCCTCCTGCTTATTCTCTGGTACACCATGCAAAAGTAATATTTTACGCCGGCCTCGCATTTCTAACTGGTCAGTCTCACGTGCTAACAGCTCCACTTGTTGCTGTAAACTCTGCAAGGCTTCCACAATAAAGGTTTTGAACACAGTGAACTCATCTGTAAGACCCACCATACTAGGAGGCGCCGGCACTGTTTTTTGCAGTTCCTCTTCAAATCTTGCCATACGGGAGTTGAAAAGCCCCATCATATCAGCCAAACTGTCCTTAATAGACTCCATTATGCAAGAACCTAGCGAACTTTTGTCATTTATGTTGTTGAAGAAAATTGACTTTCAGCTGCAGCCGTCACCAAAGATAACGTTGGGTGGAATGTTTTAGCTCATTGCGCGTTTGTACTACATTAAATTATTTAACATTACACACTTTTAGTTTAATTAAATAAAATTTTACTCAAACGTTTTTATTTTATGTGTTGCTTTCACACCTACCCACTTTAGTAATCATTAAAGTCGACTCTGAGTGCGGCCGTTAAACACTTATTTTTGTGTTCACTGCGTTATCTTTAATGCATCGCCGGCCATTGCCGAAGCACGCTTGCTACGCTCGCTCAGTTTGCGCGTAGTGGTTAGTTAGCAGACAAACTAATCAGGAGCGTTGGGGTGCTTTATAACTCCTCTGCGACATATTTTTATAACTACAAATTTGTTATGTACCAAATTGTGGTAGAATCATGGGAAAAGTACTTAAGTCGCTGCAAGCGTTTGCGCTGGTCTCTTGTCACTCAGACCAAGAACTCGTTTCATAACTTGCCTTATAATTTTGTATTCTGTCAATTTTGTCGTGTCGACAATTAAGTTCCACATTTAATTACACGACCGAGTGTGGAACGAAGATTATGGTGTATGATACCACCTAATTAAACATAATAAAATGCCTTTTGTGTGTCCGTTGCAACGTCGCCGGAGGGAATGTGTTGAATGGAATGGGTTTTGTTAAACGGTCGTAATGAAAATACCCTCCGTAATTTAGTAAGTACTTCGTCGAATTGAACACTCAACTAATTGTTGGTCCTCTTGATTTAATTTTATTTTTATGTGGTCTGGGAGTTACATTGTAACAGTTCACATTGATCCTACTAATATTATAAATGTGAAAGTGTGGATGTTTGGATGTTTGTTACTCAATCACGCAAAAACGGCTGAACGGATTTGGATGAAATTTGGCATGCACGTTGTCAGAGGTACAGAAAAGGACATAGGATACTTTTACCCCGGAATTCCTGCGGGAACTCCGAAATTACCGCGGATGAAACTGTGGGGCACAGCTAGTTTACGATTAAGTAAAACTTTCCACTTATAAGTAGCGGTTTTAATGTTTCACAAATCGGTATTGAATTAAATTCGAATTATAAGATTTTAACGAGTTGCTTTTTTACATAAGTGGGTAAGTAGGTAAACTAAAAAAAATAAACCACTTTAAAAGCGAATATATTTAAATATTCATGTGTATACAGTCGCCAAATAAAAACAACAAACAAAATCGCCTACCTATACCTAATTTCAATATTGTCCAGGGTATGAAAATCAAAATTCTATTTGGTCCATAAGTTAGATATTAAAAAGATAGTAAAAACACGTATATTTTGCAAGTGGGGGCTCGGGAAGTTCTAACGTCATATCTACCTAATTATTATGAACAGCAAGGCGTGACGTCTCGCGATATTTCGACTTAACGTCGCCGTCATTTTTTGATTACGTAAAAAAAAAATACGTGTCCAATATTTTTACTTAATCTACATGGCGGGCTTCAAACTAAAATTTAGTTAAATAGCCTATTAGTTTTATAAATCAAGATGCTAGTTAAGTACTTCTTGCAACGCCACCTTGTTACCCGTCGGTTGGTGTGGGGCGTGGGCACGAAGTTCCCCGGTGTGCTGGCGTTATCCAGAAGTCCCCCGACTGCACCGGTGATAGATCGATGCGACCTATCTGCTTTCGTGCACTGTAAGTAGGTATACTCAGCTGTACAGTGCGCAACGATACATTGTGATCAAAATTAAGAGTATATGCTAACGTATACTGTGGCTTTCTGTGTAGCAAACTATCAAATAACAAGCTGGTTCGCGCGGTTTCAACCGAGTTAATTTCAGAGTTTCACGCGGGAATGCCAGGATAAATGTAGGTATCCTAGGTCCTTCTCTATATCTACCCCTGGCAGCGTGTACCTGCCAAATTTCATGACGATCCGTTTAGCAGTCAGGCGCAAAAGCGTAACACACAAACAATTAAACTCACATTTGTATTTATACTAATAGAGTCAAAATAGGTAACTTAAAAATAAGTTATAAAAATATATTTAAGGTAGGTAGGTATACCTAGTGCTAAAAAAGAAAGCTGGAATAATCGGAAGCTATTAGAAACTGGTTTTTGTTCAAAAAAACTGGAAATGTAGAGAAAAGATAAAGATTAGATATTACAATTTAGATTAAATGAATTCACCGTAAAAAATAATAATTAGATAGTTTTTTGAGAATGGTTTTTACTAAATACTTTATTCAAAATAGTATCAATATGTGGAGAAATCTAAAAATCAGGTACTGCCTATATAATAACATGGATGGATGGAGGATGATATAGGTATCTACTTTTAAATCTCCATATGCCATGTCTCCATATTTTCACTAGAAAATGTTCTAAAAAACACCTAAATAACGTTCCTTGCACTATACACCACCATAAATTAATAATTTCCTAAGTAAATTGTTCGGTAAGGATGTATAACTAAGTAATTATTGCATTTCAGAAGTAAAATATTTTGATTCTAAGTAAACTCGACGCTCATAAAATTTACAGAAAGTCGACGTAGCCTCGATTCCGATGCGACCACGCACACATACCTATACAACGCGACGTGCGGACGGTCCCAATATTTATGTCAACATACACTAATCGTCAATAAAAGCTAATGACATTCAAATCCACCAGTTTGTATTCAATCAGCGATGGCGAACGCAACAGAAACGGTGATTCCCACATGAAAGTACACTCTTTGTAATGTCAAATTGTGTTTCGGTGCTACATTATGCATGCGCTAGTATTAGCGCGAACATAAAAATTGTCACAAACTGAATGACAATGAGTTGTTATTATCCTGTTCTATTCTAAACACGAAACTTTATCGCGTGATCTCTATCAACCAGCTGGGCATTGTCGAATTTCCTGTCACGAAAAAAAAAATTCAATAGCACACAAAAGAAGTCACACTCCATTGGACGGAATCTGTAGCAGCCCTAATGTGTCAATAAAGGACGGCTTAAAGTTTAAAATATCAAATAGCCATTTCAAAGAGATCGCGTTTTGAACTTCTAATGAAATATAATATAGGCGCAAACCATTTTCTATTTCAATGATAATGCAAGAGGATTTGACAACAAAGCACAGCGATGAAGAGCGACGTACTCTCTAATTTGATGTGCGGGTCTATAATACCCCGATGCATAATTCATAGAAAGGTAATATGTTAATTTCTTCACGTTATGTTTATGCTAAACGTAATTGGTTATTACGGTGCACGGCTCACACTCTCGGCCATCAGTCTTCCGCACTCGTCTGTCAGAGTTAATCTGCCCGTGAGACACGATTCTGTGTGGAGACGTTACGAGATATCGCCGGGCGGGCCCGCGGCTCGGCGGCCGCATAAATAAAATCCACATTATTACAATCTCAATTAAATATCTCGAGATTTATACGTCCCCTTTAAACTTTTTAATGCCTCGATTAATCACTCGCGCCGCGTAAAAACATCGTTTAAGGCGTATTGTAAATTAAAGCCTGTCTTATATTGATGCGCTGACATTTACACGCGTCCAAAGCAGGGTTAATTGAATGTCGGGTTTTTGACGCGTTTACTATTTGTTTCCCGCGTTTTACCCGCGTTTCACCCACGTTAAGTTCGGAGTTCCCACGGATTTTTTTTTTTCCGACAAAAAGTACGGTCAACATGTCCTTCTCCGTACCCCTGACAACGTATATGTCGTATGCACAAAACCTTGATAAATTATATACCTCCTAAACCTTCCTCATGAATCACTCTACCTATTGGTAAAAATCTCATGAAAATCCGTTCAGTAGTACTTATTTGAGTTTATCGCGAACAGACACACAGACAGGCGCGGCGGAAAACTTGGTTTTATAATAATAAGAAGTGATTGGTAGAAATAGCAATATATTTTAGTGTTTGTCATCGTTGCTATATTGATACTAGGAATTTAATATGTAACTTAGAAACAATGAAATAAGTAGGTACATATTAATGTGCAAAATAATATCTGTTACGATCTTATTAAGTATTTAGTACGGATATTTAATATCAATACAATCGTGCATGATATCATTAGTTAGAACGAATGTGATACCTACAGTTGATTTCTTAGTAGGAAATAAGGAAAAAGTAAACGGATATAGAAAATGGAATCTTATTTAATTTGACTCTTAATTTTCCTTACAACTTAGCAGGCCTATTGATATTATCTACTTGTGTGAATTTACTTTCTAATAATTTTAACTAAGTACCTTTCCTTATCCTTAAGTCCTAACTCCCCTAATCAAATAATAGAAAAATGAAATTTGTGTTTTAAAATTTGTATTGGAATTATAATTATTTATCCTTAGGAAACTCCCGAAAAACTGCAAAATTTAAACGGAATTTGGAAGATCTCAACCGCATAATAATTATGCTTCTGAGCGAAACTGAAATCAACAATTTTAACAAGTTCCATCTGTAGTCGAGAGATGGCGCTAGTCGTATCAGCAATGCGAAACCCGCGCTTCGCAATGCAAAAAGTGTGTCAAAGCCGTGTCACACTATCTCATATACGTAATCTTAATGGTGTATTCATTGACAGAATGATTTATTTAAATCAAACAGTAGTCACATAAATGTCATTAATAATCATGAAATCATTAACTTTGATATTTTACAGCTCGACTTCTTGGCACAAGTTGCATGAGTGGGTAAATTTAATACTTACCTATGTTTGCGCATAGAAATAGTTATTTAGATAAATAGGGACTAACTTTTATATGTATAGATAGGTACGAATGTGAGTTTGTTTGTTTGTTACGCTTTCTCGCGTTAACTCCTCAACCAATCATCATGAAATATGACAAGGGGAATAGCTAGCAATTCAATAAAAATAAGATATTATAAAATAACTGTTCCCTCTTTTTTGTCAATATGAAAAATTATTAGATAAGTAGACATAATTTAATGAAACAGGAACTCAAGATAATAATTACTTTACCTACTTGAGTTATCAAAACGGAGATTGATAATTTTAAATGTGCAAATTACAACCTATACCTATATGTTTTATTGCCTACTGGCTACTAGATATGTAATGGACGATGTGAACAAAAAAAATACGTCAACAAATTGATTTGCTACTCAATTCTAGTATCGAAACCCGCTATATAATTACGCAGGTCGTAAATTATAATAAAAGACAAGTAAACTACATTGTAATTGAGCAGGATAAACTATTAACCAAGATAATTACAGTTACTGCCGATCGTAAAACCACGATAACAACTAGAGGTTTTTTTCTACACTTTTGTCTGTTTATGTAACTAGTTACCTACCTACAGAGAATAATGTTAATGTAATTAGTATTGGAATTCAATTGAACTGCACGAAATAGGTATCCTAGTTATGTTAATGAACCAACACTGTATTGCGAAAACCGTTAAACCAGGCAGGTTTCAACGTCTAAAAGAATCACTTAGTAGTTAGTACATATTATATTGTACTAGCTGACCCGCGAGTTCCCGCGGGAATTCCAGGATAAAATATAGTTTTAAACCTTCCTCATGAATCACTCTTTCTATTGGTGAAAACCGCATCAAAATCCGTTGCGTAGTTTTAAAGATTTAAGCATACATAGGGATTTAGGGACAGAGAAAGCGACTTTGTTTTATACTGTGTAGTGATACAATATTATTCGATCAATGGGCATGTTGACTACATTTTTTTTTAGTCCGTCTTGTAGATTATTAAAAAATATTGGACACGTATTTTTTCTTTTTTTACGTAATCAAAAAATAACGGTGATATATTGAGTTGAAATTTCGCGTGACGTCACTATTCTGACAGTTTGTATGGCGGTTTTAGCGGTTAGTGACGTCACGACCCCCTCACCCTAAACTTTAATGCGCTTTTTCTCTGTATATATTAATTTATTTGAAAAAGCAAAAAATACGTATCTATTGTTTTTTTTTATTTTCTAACTGACGGACTAATAAGAATTTTGATTTTCAAAAGTAGTCCACATCCCCATTATTCATAGATGATAGAGTTTGAGAGCAGAATTAATAAATTATATATTTTAAAAGTATATTGATTGTGATATTGTGGTATTGTATGTCTTTATGTATGCTGTATTGTGACATTTATGATAATATATTATTTATCATAGTAAAAAAATATTAAGAAAAGAAATAAATACTTATTCATAAAATTCATGTAAGTTTTTAAATAAGTTTTCCACCGCAAATCATTTTTGTATTTTAATTAATTCCACTGAAAACGAAATTCCCCTTTGTAGGGTTCCTGACTTCAAAAGGAAAAAAGGAATCACTTTTGTTGTCTGTCTGTCGACATTTTTCCCAGGAATGCGTAGAGGTAGGTATATCAAATTGAAACTATTATTTAATACTCTGGTCTGCAATTACTTGGAGCTGTAAAAATATCAAACTCAAAACCTTCCTAGATGAACCTACATATTTTGACAATCGCAAGCGAATCCGCAAATCATGTAATTATATCAAAACATACCTATAAGTTTGTTCATAATACTTATTAATTGCCTACGCATTATTTTCTTTTAAATATCTTTAATGTAGAGTCGACTCTATGTCTATGTCTACAAAGTTGTTATTGTTTTTGAAATAAATTATATTATAATTGAATTAATGATCTGTCAACTATATTACTATTCTCTTTGAAACATTCACAAATTGCCTTCGACGTTGAGTGTTTACGAAATTTGAAACAATAAAACAAAGTTAATAATAATACCTCTCAACAGATGCTACTTTTCAATGTAACTTGGAAATAAATAAATTATTATTATTATTATTATTATAACATCGATTAATAACGAAAAATTCCCAAATGGACGCAGATAAGCAATAACATGTTAACCCACAAAATGAAGTTATAGACTGAGAACAATTTATTGAGAGTTAGAGAATGTTTTTTAATTATTTGTTTACCTTATTACATTGTTTAGGTATGTAACTAAATATTGAACATAAAAAATGTTGACAGAAAATGGCGCTATAATTTTCAAATACGATTTACTCAAAATTTCTCCATTGTGGGTTAACACACTATTGCTTATCTATGTCGAAGTAATGCTAACTCAATGAATCCTGAATAAAGGCCACGTATAGAATGGCTATAACATTAATAATTTTGAATGTTAATCTATTTATTACCACATAAATTTGATAGCAATTTGAAAATTACAAAAACGACAAAGACATGTCTGATTTTGAGACACAGAGTGATAAATAAAATCACTCGGAAGTCGGAGAGACTCTATTCCGCCTCCGTTTCATTATGTCCTGTCACCTGTCTGTCCGCCTTTTCATGCGACCAATTATGCTTTTGACAGTTGAATTTCTGACATGACACGGGCCCAATCAAAATAGCATTTGTGTTCGAAAAAAAAAAAGACGACTTGACATTAACAAAGCTGACAGCTCACGGTTTCGTTGTTAATGACTATCGGGGCTTTCGCATGTTGTTCTGTTCTATTTTTTGTCCATTTTCAATGAAATATATTATTGTATTTGTTATTTTTTCTCTATATGTATTATTATTGCGCGTTCTAACTCTAACAACAAGCGGTTTATTTCATAATTGTCAGTGAAATAGATATAGGTACCGAAGTCATGTAATGAATATTTTCTAAAATATTTTAATTTCATCCATTTTTCATTATAATCATTCACTTTTAAAGCAGTGGCTTTTGAGTTATTTTAGTTAAAACTTCAGTAATATTATAAAAAAAAATTAATATAGGTAGTTCTGCCTTTTAATAAATAACATTACTATTAAGATTATAAATTATATTTTTACGTTTATTTAAATACTTTGCCGTGGGCGGTTCAATTTTTAAACAGAAGAATCATTACCAACAGTTTCTATTTATAATGCTCCCACAATCATCATGTCTTTCATATGTTTGTTAAGAGGATTAGTAATTGATCATTCTCATTCGAGAATATAGACACGCGGTAGCGTGTCTAGCCAAGCTCAAAGAAAAAAAAATAACAGGCGACGCAGTAGTCATGTGTAATTTATTATTTAATCTCCGAAAGCTCGAAATCTGCACTTTAATTTTGAAGAGACGTTAATACTAATGTATTTCCTTTGCATGTTTATATGTGTGTAATTTACCTATTAATATTACAACAGTCTACGTATTGTTGTTTTGAAATTTAGTCGAGTTAAAATTTTACTACTGTGATGCACAACATTTATTGTAATAAGTTTTTTTTTTTGTAAAGAAAGAAAAGAAAAATGCATATATGATTGGTATGTAGATATTATATTCGAAATAATCCATTTTAATATTAAACATAGATGTTATTATGTACACATAACATTTGGCTGTACACTGTGTTCGCGTTCTAATTCGCCACTCCACATAAACGCTCCTTACATAAATAACTATGATAAAATTATTTTAATAAATTGCACTACTCACTATTTTTTTGTCATGGCGACTCACGCCTTAGAACGTTCGTTATTAGTCTATCAAATATCACAGAAGAAAATTGGACATTACAACAAACAGATTACAATATCAGTCCATTCAGTCCGTAGTAATTCACTTGTTTGATTGTTTTTCTTATTGGTGGACCGCAGCGGCGCCGAGTCTCTGGCCGTACATAGCGTACGGAGAGTAGAATGCTCCTAAAGCGGGGTTGAAGGCACCGTACGGAGAGCCACCAAGTCCAGCAGGCAAGCCCGTCTTAGAATAGGGATGGTAACGGCTCGCCGAAAGTGGACTTAAGGGTGCCGTCGGATACGCGCCGCGCAGACCCGCCGTAGTGAACAGTGGGTTCAACGGGTTCAACATCGACGGCTGGGACGACGACACCGATACAGGGGCGGATCCGTCGGTCGTGTGACTCCTCAGATGTTGTAGCAGCTCCTCGGAGTTGCCGAATCTCTTTCCGCAATACGACTCGCCAACGATCCAATTGCAAACGTAAGGCCGACTCAGTTGAGGATACGGTATCCCGCCGGCGCTCTGCTGTGATAGCGCCATTGCCATAGCTAGGTTATATTTCTGGTGATCGCATTGAGTGCAACCGGCTGGGCAGGATCCGTTGTTCATCAGCAAATGATGGTTGTTCACTGAGAACTGGCATCCGGTGCAGTAAGGGTCCTTGCAGACCGGCACTAGAGTTTCCCCGCCGGCCGGGGTTTTAACACGAGCGTAGCTCAGGTAAGGGTTCGGCGATGAGCTGGGGAAACCCGCTGCAGCCGCTAACATGGCTGCGTGGTGAGCGCTGAACGGCGCTCCAGCGTACGGCGGCCTGAAAGCCGGATTGGCGTGTTGTTCCATACCAGGAGGGCAGCAAAGTCCGAGAGGATTAAATCCGGGCAATCCAGGTAAGTTTTTGAACGCACCGAGATGGTCTTTCCCGTGTCCCAAAACTTCTAATCCCGAACGAATGATAGGGCTGGTACCCGATGAGCTGGCAGATGAAGATTTATGTTCACTTGCGGGACTATTCTTCCCATTTTCGTTAGCCGGCGGCGTTGATTTGCGTCCGGGTGTACTCTTGCCGGATTTTTTATCCTCGGAACCGTCCGAACTGGCTTTAGACGACGGCCTCGCTTCTTCGGGTTTTTTAGTAACGACATTGGTTTCGTAGGGTTTGAACGCCAAATGTTTGGTTTCCGGAGATGAACGGGGTTTGTCCGGTTTGGGCACGGGATTGTTTGGGGACGAACGACTCATATCACTGTTAACACTGTTCACTGTTTTCTTTTTGTCGAGAGATGGCAGCAAAGGCTTCGACGACATCGTGTCGGCGCCGATCTGACTGCAAGTTTGAGCCAAAAGCGCAAGTGGACTTTTCTTTGAATCCATCTGTAACAAACAAATAATTCTATAAGTATTGATGTGCATATAATTTATAAGAAAATTTTTGGAATGAAGTTTTAAAAACACGTTGAAAATAACTATACAACATAGCTAGATACAATATATACCTACATAAATATTTATTATATTATTATTGATATTATTATTTATTTTAATTTAATAATCAATGACAGAAAAATTAAACTTTGCAAAAAATTAAAAAAAATAAAATAATATACTTACAGATGAAGGAAGCGGAGATAAATAATCAGGTTGTAGATATTGATTGGGGTTTGTTGTCATCATTCCACCGTCTTCAAGCACGACCATTTGTAGAGAACTTTTACGATCACAAAAAAACTTCACAGTACGGCCGCGGCGATACCTCTGGCGACACAACTAGTATGTTCAACGACTGCGCGTTTACTGAGCTCAGGACACGTGTGCTCGTGGCGACGACCGAGACGACTCTGAGGGACCGGACCCCACTGCCGCTCGACGTGCGCTCCCCCCTGCAACCTGCGCCCCGCGAGAACAGAACACCGAATACGAAACGTCCGAGTCAGAGCGAGAGCGCTATGTCTCTCCGTTGCAAGACACGGCCATAAAAAACAAAGCGGAAACGACACATAGCTGCATTGCGGTAGGGGAAAAAGGAAAGGCGGTATGGCCGGCGGCCGGGCGCGGATTGAGACGTGCGATGGTGTCGGTGGCTCGCCACCCATGACGGGCAGCGCTTTGAGCCGCCGCCGCGGGCTCCGCTGCCTTCCTCGGCCGGCGCGCCGCGCATGCAAAGCGCTTTTTGTTTCATGCCACTTTTAATACGCCCCCGACTGCAGCGCAACAGCTTCTCTCTTTTGCTGGCGTCATCGAGCGCACTTTAAATGCTGACACATTGAAAACTACTTACGCTTTTACGAGCCGTCGCTTTGTGCCGGGATGCGCTGCGATCCTAGTTCAAAGGGGGGGCAAATTGATCTGTTCCGCGGACGAGCAGCGTCCATACGAAACCGTTTGATGTGTCAACACGCCAGCGTTTTACTACCCGATAGCTTTGTGCCAGGTCTGTACTAGGAAACTCGTAAAGCCATCGATAAACATCAGGAGAACTGGTGCCGTACAAAGGCCTTTATTGACTCCCATCGTCGCGACGGCACAAAGTCCATAACGTTAATGTTAATCCGACACTAAAACCTGTCAAACACGACTCAGAGTCCGGACGGACCCTCTGTTGCGATCAAATTAAATATGTCAATTTGGTAACCCATATCAACAGCTGCGAGCGACGGCGGGGCCCTTTGGAAATATTGCTTATTGTGTCCAAACAAAGATACTAAGTATAACGTATGGGCGGACGACAGAGGTCGTAAATAACACGGCGGGCTGTAATATATTTGACAGTGCGCCGACATGCGAAACAAAAAACATGTTTATTGCGACGTCGGGGCCTCGGAGTCCGGCGGCTCGCGCTCTCCTATAAATTAGGGATGCAAGTGTTCGAGTGTTTGTTTAGAAGCTCGACCCGTAGTTTATAGATAGCAGAGTTCGCGACCAAATCGCCTATGTACTTGAGTTCACTGCCCCGTCTCGCTTCAACGAGCTAGCTCCTCTGATAATTCACTAATACAAATAACTATGTTGTTGAAACGTTATATTTGTGGTATTTTGTTGTATCTATCAGCAACACAATCAATTTAATTCCGAATGAGTACGTGAAAAGAACTTCATGTACTTACTTATTGTGGTTTTGCAATATTATTATACTTTTAAATATTATTTGTTGGTACCTACTCTACTTAGATTGTTATCTTGCTTTTGAATTTATGTTCCGATTCATCTCTAAATCCGCATATCTATTGTTTGTCGGCTTAACCGACACAACAAAAGCGGAGAATTCACCGATGCTCGAGCACATATTTATTTCCACCGAACTGCTTACAACTTCAACAGAAATCCGCCTATTTCACTCCAATTTAATTCTATCAGCCGAAACCGTTTCATCGCATCGACGAATTTAATAGGTTTACGAAACGCAATATCCGAAAGCAATTATATGGCAATAATACACGAAAGAAAAAACTGTTCACGTGTAAACAACCACAATTATTAACAGCACGGCTGGGGCCCTGAACAAAAACATGGCGGAGGGGCCCCCGACGGAGTGGCATCAGTCCGACGGCGCTGGGCCCATTGTGAGCGGCGGATGCGGCGAGATCAAAGCTCCTTCACCGACAGCACCAAATTACTGTTTACAGTGAGTGTTAAAAAAAGCATGACAGGTCCCACACCGGAGTGTGTTTAGCTGTGTGCAGTTTGAGCCACTTTGGACAGCTTTGATGTATATTGTTGTACATTAGCGTCATGGGAATGAATTGCTGACGATTTATAATGCACATCACTATTGTAGACGAGATCGACGAGTGTTCCAGTCGATGTTGTTGTATCGATTACAGATTGATGGCGTACAGTTAGATATTGAATCGATAGTCAATTTAAACTCGCCGTATTCAAATTTATTTCGTATTCTAAAGCAATTGCTTTCGTAAAACATTCAAAACTAATAAGCAGAGAATAGAATGAATAGAAATTTATTCTGCGTATTGCCAAAAATAATTGCTTTGCTTTTTTATAATGTTTTATAAATAAAATCTCTTGACTCTTGCATTATATATACGTAAGATATCTTCAATATATAGACACGATTCGCGTTGTACCTACTAGATGTCTTTCATTTAGGAATACCTACGCGTATAACTAGTTGCCCCCGCGGTTTCAACCGAGGTAATTCAAAGAGGTCCCACGGGAATTCCAGTACAAACTATATATATATACCTTTCTCTTGAATAATTCTATCTATTGGTGGAAACCGCATTAAAATCCGTTGCGTAGTTTAAAGTGCAGACGGCGGGAAACGACTTTGTTCTATACTATAAAAAGATTTATAGACTCGCACGGTAGTGAGGATCCACAAAAAATAATGCATTTGATAACAAGGCCAAGTTCTATCTCAACAATGATAAGGGCTCAGTCTATTAAAATAGTGAGATCAAAATTGTGACCAAGTCCTTTGGTAAAATACTAAATAACATGGCAAATATTTTCTTGTTTTCATACAACGTGGTTCGTTTTATCTATTTATTATCTAAGACAAAAAAAAATCTTCTAGAACGATTCCCCCGAATGCATTTCAAGATATCCCAAGAAACTCTTGGCATCGAGAGGAAAAGTATGTATAGTAGGTACTCAGCAATACAGTAGTTTCCTATCAGTGAAAGAGTAATTCCAACCAAGACTTACAAACAGACAAACTGTTCCTCTTTATTCTATAAAATCTCTGACTTTATTTAAAAAAAAAAGCTAATGTAAATTATGTCACTTTGTTTGAATAGCGATCATAAAAAAATATAGATTTTAGTTAATTAGGTACGCCATAAAATTCAAATTGCTGTAAATGTTTGCAGAATCCCGTCATTCACATCTGTGAGTATTATTCTTGGGGCAGAACGAAATCTTTAACAAACAACAAGCTTAAAGCTTACCTACTTTGTATTATAACATTATTTATTGCTTTAGGCTCCAACTTTTTTATCTTGCTAAATCAAAACTAAAACCAACTCTATTATCTCTATCTTAAATATCAATGTACGTTGTATTAACCCTGTACTTTTAAGTAGGGTGTTAATTTTAAATAGACAAACTACAATATTTTTTATAGAAATGGTATTAAAGTTGTTTTTGCATCGGCAGCTGCCTCCTATAGGAATTATTCTCTTGACACTTTTGTTTTTTTACGGCCTGTCACTCTAGACGATGACAATGTAATTCATATTTGCACATTGTTTGTGTTTATAATCTCAATAATATTTCACAAAAAACTTTTAAAAAGCGTTTTGAATTTTTATTGTTTACAAGGATTTCGTCTGGACTTCCTTAAGTGCACTACGATTATAAAAGACAGGAATAAATAGAAAGAAGTGGGAAGTGAGAAATGGCGCCTTGAGTTCTCTGCTTGATGGCAAAGAACAATTATTTGAGTAAAATTTTCAAGACCAAAAAGGTTGGATACCAAACGGAAAACCGACACGTTGACACGTCATGTGCACAGCTGAGCTTTCGTCCACTCTTGTGTGGAAATTAAATAAAACGAGCTGTTCCCCGCGGTAATTTCGGAGATCCCGCGGGATTTCCGGGATAAAAAGTAACTTATACCCTTTGCTGTACCCCTGAAAACGTGCATTCAAAATTTCATGATAATAATCGGTTGAGCCGTTAAGGCGTGAAAGCGTAACAAACAAACTCGTGCCCCGCGGTTTTACCCACGATAATTTCGGAGTTCCCGCGGGAATTCCGGGATAAAAAGTACCCTTTGTCCTTCTCTGTACCCCTGACAACGTGCATGCCAATTTCCATCCAAATCCGTTCAGCCGTTTTGCGTGATTGAGTAACAAACTTCCAAACATCCAAACAGCCACACTTTCACATTTATAATATTAGTAGGATTAGTAACTAAGGATGCTGATGCACGTGCGTTAATTGCGGAGTTCCCGCGGGAATTCCGGGATAAAAAATAATCTATGTCCTTTTTTACATCCCTAATAACGTGTACCTATGTAAAATTTCAACATTCAACAACAACAGCTTAAGAAGTTAAGGCCTAAAAGCGTAATAAACGTCAATTGGTGGTAAAACAATTTTATTTATAAGTTATTGGCTTTTTTTTATTTTTATTTTTTTGTACACCTTTTTGATGGCAATAAACAATTTTATTATTATTATTATTTGCAGTAGAATTTTTTTAATGATTTTTCAAATTTTCTAAGAGAGAAAATAGTTTCGCAAATACTCAAAAATGACTCGACCGATGAGTTTTTATGTGTTCGTAATTGACAGCGCATAGTTTGTTTTAAGGAAAACTGGGAGTTCCTGCTGGAATTCCGATACTCACGCGGGATAAACCGCGAACACGGCTAGTTCAAGAATTTCCAGGAAAGCTGCAAGCCGCTGCCTCCAAAACTTACCTCCCTGTCAACATGCCAAAAGAAATATTAAGAAGATTTTGCCAAGAGCCAAAATCCACTGTTTCACATGTTAAGTAAGTAGATATATTTTGCTTCCATTCATTACAACTTTGTATGAAAGAGCCGATTTTATATGTATTTTAGTAAAGACAGTGTTTAGTTACAGAAAAAAAGTGGTACGGAATTTTACTCTTAACGTTTTTTAATGCTAAAAATGGTAATTTTTTTTTTTGTGGATTTGCCTTTAAAAATATCTATTTAACCCGTATTTTTAGGATGTGTATAACCATAAGCTGTATAAATGAAATATTTACGAGTGCAGGATAATCCTATCTTAGTTTTAGTTTCAAGATAAAACGTAGGTACCTACGTTATGAAGATAAGCATTCTATTTTTATCGGCGCAGTAAAATTTGCAGTCGCGACCACCTACAGCTACGATAATTAATTAATAATAATTTATTATCTTGAAAATACCGCCAAGACGTGGCTTATCATCGATATCAATAATGGTTTCACTTGATTATTTTACAAGTGTTTTTGTTGAGTGAACCTACTAAAGAAAGTTAAGTTTATGAATAAATCACATTTATGTAGGTAACCTTGCTATTTCAAATGCGATATAAATGCAAGTTTATTTTTTTGTTTGTTTTGCTTTCACGCCTTAAAGGCTCAATCGTCAGGAAATTTTGCATACCTACACGTTTTCAGGGGTACACAGAAAGGTAGAGCACCTACTTTATACCCCGGAATTCCCGCGGGAACTCCGAAATTAACGCGACCCAAATGAAAAACTGACAAGTGAAAAATTCTTAGTTACAGAGCTGCTGACGTGTTGACGAGGGATAGTTTAAAAAATATCACCGGGTAGATGTCGGCAAACAAAATGCTCCGAAGATATGGTGAACATTTGCAATCTGATAGATCTCTTTAAGAACAGGTGCAATTTTACCAATGACCCTCAAGTCTAGCCTTAACCGTCAGTGGTATCATATGCAAAGACGAACACTTATTATGCTAGACGAAGATGTCTCAGGAAACTAGCACACCCGAAATCCGGCGCGGAAC
This sequence comes from Zygaena filipendulae, assembly GCA_907165275.2. Lineage (NCBI taxonomy): Eukaryota > Metazoa > Arthropoda > Insecta > Lepidoptera > Zygaenidae > Zygaena > Zygaena filipendulae. The sequence continues at coordinate 638,583 of OU015657.1, forward strand.
CTGTGAACTGTCAGCAATAAATAAAAAGGTGAAGCGAAATAAATTTCCCCTACGTTGTATTAGTATTTATGACTGCAATAAACACGAGACAAGCTTTTGTAAAACGCCGCGCGCTGTAAATTATCTCAGTGCCAGCCACTCGTTTAGTAACACTCTTGGCGTTGTGCGGTGCTAGTAGGAGCGGGAAGGAGACAGAATACGCTTACGGCCGCACTCAGAGTCGACTTTAATGGTTACTTAGTTAAGTGTAGATTTTTAAAACAAAACTGCCGCAATCAGAGACGTTCAGTAAATTAATGTTAGTTGGCATTTAATGAGATGTAACTTAATTAGTTAGATGTCAACTAACATTAATTTATTAAACTTGTCTGATTGCGGCAGTTTTGTTTTAAAAATCTATACTTAACTAAGTAATCATTAAAGTCGACTCTGAGTGCGGCGGTTATTACTAGAAAAATTGCGTTGTTCATTTCAACTTCTTTCTATTTCACAGAGAAATACTTATCTAATACATACAATAACTTTCAACTTATACAATTTCAAATAGATTCTCGTAGCTTTGTGCCACAGAGGGCTCATAAATATTAAATAACTAAATGTAGTTATTAAACTGACAAAAAAAGGTATGTACCTATTAACAGTTGTAATGATACAAAGGATACACAAAAGATCATAATATCTAAGGACCAGCTTATATTTTAAATCTCTTTCGAAATAATACGCTTTTTAGTCAATTTTTTTTGCTGGCAGATCTTTGTCTAAAAGTATTGGACAAATAAATCTTTTTTTATTCGTTAATACACGTAGACAAAGAAAACGTTATCAATTTTAATAACAAGTTGGTGACATGACGACAGAGAATCGCTCCGCTTATGGACCCGCTCCGTTTGCCACCCCAGCTTTCGTTCGGCGGAACTTGAAAGGCGACAAGACAATACTTAATGACTGTTATAATGACTACGTATTGTTGGATGTTAGGTGTCAGGAGACTTTTGTAAACAGCCATTCATATCGCCTCCACGTCGCCTCGGCCACCCTCCCTCAGTGGACCCGCAGGGCCGCAATAAATCAAAAAAATTATTATTTATGTACTCAAAAGCAATAGCGTTTCTTATTTTCTTGTCGTCTTGGGTGTTTTATTGCTTAACGCCAACCATGCTTTAGTTTAATGTAATAGTTGGCTGTTGTTAAAAGATGTTTCACAGATTTATAGAGAGCTTTAAAGGTAACAATGCGACAACAACCACTGCGACGGGTTGGCGTCGGGCATGGTTTTTGTAATAAATTTTTTTCAGGTGAAGTTCATAAATTGCTTTCACTTGACTCACTTGGCGGTTGTTTTGGAAACATTGCTATCAGAAATAAGACCTTAAACTATTTATTTAGAATGAATCATTACATTTAATGGAAATACTCTGTTTTGCATACTAACCACATTTTACAGACAAATATAGCTACATTTATAAGCATAGTAACTATAAGTCACCAACAGGTGGTCATATCGATAAAAAACGATCTCTTCCAGGAAACTAGGAGGATGAAATTAATGATATTTATTATTTACTAGCTGTGCCCCGCGGTTTCACCCGCGGTAATTTCGGAGTTCCCGTGGGAGTTCCGGGATAAAAAGGACCCTATGTCCTTCTCTGTAGCCCTGACAACGTGCATGCCAAATTTCATCAAAATCCGCTCAGCCGTTTTTGCGTGATTGTGTAACAAACATCCAAACATCCACCCTTTCATATTTAAAATATTAGTAGGATGTATGTTTCAAGTTTTGTCATAATTACGTAATTTGCATAAGTAGGTATATAATTTACTGTGATATATTAATTAATGTACAGATTTCTGCAATTCCGTTCCAATTATCTCATATGATCGTGTCCGAACTCCAAACTTCAAAATATTAGTAATTGTCCTGTAAGTCGCTTTCTGACAGAAGGTTTTGCTCTTATATTTTTTTTAAAAAGACAATTTCATTGCTTTTAACAGGAATAGTATTCGTTCATGTAAGTTCATAAAAAATATCGTGCATTTGGTTCTCGTTTAAAAATACAGCTTTTGTGTTCCATTTTCTGAGACCAAAACCTAATAAAATTACACCAATAAAGATAAACACTTTGTATTGATTAGGATTTTCATATCACCACAAACAATGTTCTAGACTTGATTTTTTTAATTTGTTGTCTGAAGTGTTGTTTGTAATTGAAGTGTTGAATGTTGTAATGCGGGATTTTAATAGTGGAATTAATTGAAACACAAGAATCTCGAATGCAACACTATACTTTTTTAAATTTAGTCTTCAAGCGTCCTTCGCGCTAGGCTTATCGTCGTTCACCCTTCCTTTCACCACCTTCTCGAACGTTCTCTCCGATCAATCATTAATTACGTCACAGTCGTTCTGAAATTGTCAATCCCACATGTGTACTATCTGTTGTACCTCATCATGCAACAAGCATGAACTATATATGGACGCAGATAAGCAATAACATGTTAACCCACAAAACAAAGTTATTGATTCAGAACAATTTATTGAGAGTTAAAGAACGTTTTTTTAATTATGTGTTTACCTTATTACATTGTTTAAATATGTAACTAAATATTGAACATAAAAATGTTGAAACAAAATGGCGCTATAATTTTAAAACTTTAATTTACTCAAAATTTCTCCAGTGTGGGTTAACACACTATTGCTTATCTATGTCCATATATCAAATGTGATATGGGTAGCTAATGAATATTATCTGTTGATCTATCTCTAGCTATCTGCGTCTATCTCTTTATTGTATAAAAAACCCTGTTATTTCCGTTCTTTTTAAGGTAGATTTAATCATCCCACAAAATATCTGTATTCGTTCCTCATTCAGAATACAATAGCGGAGACCTCACAGCGGGAGGCGAGCGGAGATGTTCATGGATTGAATATTAAAGGTGATCTTCAACAAACCAAACAGTAGCCCATATAATAACACATCTAATCAGTATGTGCATACTGAACTAACGCATGACGGGTTTCTTAAATCTATTTAAATTATAATGATACACAAAAAAACCACAGAGAAAAGAATCCTTACGCGATAAATGCGAAAGTGAGTTTGTTGGTTTGTTTCGCTTTCACGGCTTAACGGCTCAACCGATCATCATGAAATTTTGCCTGCACGTTGTCAAAGCTACAGAGAAGGACATGGGATACTTTATGTCCCTGAATTTCCGTGGGAATTCCGAAATTAACGCAGCTGAAACCGCTAGCTAGTATAATAATGAAGACGCCTGCAGCATGGTTGCAAAAAATGTATAAACGAATGCTTATATTTTACCAAAATTTTATTTTCTCTGTTTCCAAATATATGTTTAACAATATTTCATGCACTGTTCATTTTTAAAATAGTGTAACTAATTTAATTAAAACGTAACCATATTATGGAGTTTGTACCTATGTTTTTTTCTTTCATTTTTTTTTGATCATGCTTCACGAAAAAACTGCCTGACAGATTTAATTCAAACTGACGTCCTGAGACAGGAGACTATATTATTTGATACTTTTGATCCGGTAGAAGCCTTAGAGCCTGTAAAGATGATGCGTGTCACGCGCGAGTCGAGAGTCCGACGAGTTGCAAGCGTTTTACGCGCGATCTCGGGCACACGTGCTTTCTCGACTCGCGCGTAAAACGCGGCATCTGGACAGGCTCTTAAATAAATTTTGATGAGTTTTCTTTATTAACACGGATGAAACCCTGGGAGATGTCTATAGTTATAAAATTATATTTACAACAGTGGCGTATTTATTCACTTAATCTAATCAAACAAGTCATAGTTTATTTATCTGAGTGAAGTTTATGCCTACACATGTGTTAAAATAATAGTTTCTGACAAAAAATGGGGTACGGCTTCCATTTTAATTCTGGCAACCCGTTAATTTATAGTTTGTGTTTTAAGGAGAAGGCAGTTGTTTTTAAATGTACATTTTAGGAAAAGTGTGAGTCATTATTTCTCAAAGACCTAGAGTTAGGCTAGTTACTAAACTGTTCAACCGTTTTTTAGGTCGAAATTTAATGTTTAAGTTTTTGCAAATGACTGTAGGTATTATCTATTATTATTTTTAAATATAATAATTATCAATTTCGTTTTAAGAATACGTGTAGGTACATAAATTTGCAATATTTTAACACATAAATTAGTATTATTATCTTGAGATTATGGGCCATAAATACTACGAAAATTCATATAAAAGAATATTTGCATAATAATAAAGTAATTCAAGTACGTAAGTGCCTATACACTGAATGCGTTAAAAATTTAATTCTTCACAGTCGTTCGCGCTTCAGTTCGTCCACGGAGCGTTCTTTTGTGCGCAACTTGTCCTTAACACACGCATCAAAGGCTTTATTTCACCAAACCGTATTATATTACGAGCCGGGTACACTCGCGAACACAATATAAATAAAATGGTGACCCACCATAAAGATAACGATAAACAAAATTCCACCCCGCGCCGGTACCATCCCCTTTTTTTACTGGCGGGGGCAATTCGAGACGATGTATTCTGCCCGTTGCACGAACGTAGAAACGCTGGGGTTCCATTTTAAATTATTTCAAAATCGATTCTACGACCCGAGCCGTAAGACACAAATTTAAAATGAGGTTTTTTCCACGACCGCATATTGTATTTGGTTATTCGTGTAATTTATATGCCAGTGACGTTTTACAGAGAGTTTAGTAAATTGTTAAAGACAGATAAAAGGGGTCGATATTTATATTAGTTGGGTGGTTTATTGGGGTCGGTGTGTGCGCCCGCGACAGCTATGTCGCTAATCATAACTTATGGAGCATTAAAAGCGATATCTCTCGAGTTTTATTTGTTCGCCGCACAGCATTTAGAGCCGTGACGTATATATTATTGCGATAAAACAGGATGTTCCAACATCCAACGCTGCAGCTGTGTTGAATGGTTGTATTCAGATTAAATGTTAAGAGAATCTCTACACAAAATAAAACAATAAAAAGGGCCCGAGGAGTATAATATTTAAAAAAAAATAACAGGTAGTTACATACCCGGCAAAGTCTTCTTAATATCAATAGAATGTTTTTTTTTTACAATATCTTTCACATACCTAAACACCAAATAATGAAACAGATATGATTATAATATGTGATGGTATAATTTTTTTTTTTTTTATTATACCTACCTATGCTGATGATTTCGAATATTGTGCAAAATCATTTGCTAGCTTACAGCTTGCAAAGGAATATTTTAAATTAAGACCACATATTATGTGGCTTAATATTTAAGACAGTACCTACTTAGGTAAAATAATAAGTAACTAGGTACGTAAATAGATTTTTAAAGTTCTGTCTTATTTCTTCACAAATATTTGTGAACTATAATTATGTATACCTACGTGCCGTTTTATTTTAAATTTTAATAATAACAGGCATCATTTTCAGTGTAGGTACTTGGTTGTTTATTTAAATAGCTACATTCTTTTTCAAAGCTGAGAATTACACTTATAAAAATTTAATTTATTCTGTACTTTGTTAGGTAAATATAAGTTATTTGCGCTTTACTTCCATAAAACCTGGCCTTGTTTTAAGGTAGTAATAAAAATATGTTTGTAGGTATAGTTTAAACATCCCGAAGATAATAAACAATAACATTGAAGGGTATTAAGACATAAGACATGCTATATTTCCGTCATCTTACAAAATTACATATTGTAAGGAAGCAGTTATTTTTTTTTACTTTTACAGGCACTTATAGCTCATAAAGTAAAAGTAATCAAGTTTAACATTTATTTTGTCAAACATTATTATGGGTACATTTTATTATGAAAATAGGACCAGTAATTTTTATACTGTACTGGTGGTACTGTGGTGTAAGTGATCTGTTGTCACATAATTTGTTTGGTTTTCCTTCTTTACTAGTCACTTTCCCAATACGTAGTTTTCAACACCTGGTAGATAAGTATGAGAACTCGTCTTGTGCCCTTGTTTTTTACTCCTCTGAGAATATAATATTGAGCACAAAAACATATTATAATTAATGCTACTTTAATATTATTATCAATATCAAAGTTTAAACAAAATTAAATAGCATTTGGAATATGCTACTTGGTCTCAAATTAGATCAGAACTTTTCTAAAATCACCCCTGAAAAAGTGTATGTATATATTTCATTATGATCGGTTGAGTACTTCAGGCGTGAAAACGTAACAGACATACAAACTCACATTCGAATTTATGACATTACAATAGTACTTAAGTTAGGATGTAGCTCATGTTTTCACCTGTATGAAATTGGCTCCCTCAGTAACGATAATTTGCAGCTATTTCCCCAGCACTCAAAATCTGTGCAAAAAAACTCATCAATCCACTGATTTGCAGTAAATTTAAAAGTAGACAAACAAACACACCTTCGTATTTAAAATATTAGCAAAGACAACACTTTGGGTGCAATAGAAATCTGAAATGACCGTGGCAAATAGGGGTCTACTATCTCTGCCCACTCCAACGGGAGAGAGCTGTGAAGTGTCGACCAGTAGCCATCAAGCATCGGAAGAAGTAGTGAGGTTCTGATAAAGATTATGAGGCTTAGCTGTACGAATACGAGGGTCCATCATCGTGGCCTGATAAACTTTAGGCTTACTAAACCTTAATATATAAATTGACGAGTGGATTGGTGCTGCAGTAGGTCACAACTTTTTTTTTTATTATTTTATTTTTTTATTCAACAAAATTACAACAACAAAATTTATTTATTTATTGTTAACACATACGGTACAGGACCAATTACGATGGTTAACAAATACTAGTAGACCTTGCATACAACTCCTCACACAATATCTTCAGACACACAGACCGTGTCTACCCGCTGATAAAAGGTTCCAGGTTCGTATCTCGGTAGGGGTGGACTTTTTGTGATGAACATTTCATTTCCAGTCTGGGCGTGTTATCTATACTTATTTATGCTTATGTAATATGTAGTATACCTACAATATATCACGTGTTGCTTGAATATTCACGACACAAACTTTTAGCGTGATATGGGATCAAGTGGGTATAATAGAGCTGCGTGTTGAGATATGTAATATTACATTTCAAGTATCATCTAAATTAATTTAACGATGAGAAAAGTTGAAACCGCAGGAGACAGCTATAGTTAAAATATACGAGTCAAATTTTACTGCTTTATCTGAAGTCAAACACAGCGTATTTGTCAGGTGACACTTTTGTTTGCTGGAACAATATAGATGGATTATAGCACATAGGTAGATGGTAAATATGACTAAATTTATGGGTGTGTGAATCCATTAGTGGAAACAAGGTTCTGTCGACACTTATCGTGCTTAGAGCTGTTTATTGTTCCACATTATTTTTGGTTTGCGATAGCACGTCGCGATGACTTAGATAAAACTTTTTAAGTAACTTTGAAATAAACAAGATTTTTGTCAAGAGATTTTAACATATTATCAGATAGACCATACCTACCCAAATTTCTATAAAAATGATTCAACGTCGAACTTTATTCATTGTAACGGGGTTTTGTTCGCTTGAATCAGCATTTTTGAACCTTAATTTTATTAATTCTGTAGACAGTGACCATTAAAGAAAAACAGTAAGATGTTTTTTTGTTATTTTTGACTATTTCCAAAAAAAACTTTCTAATATTGTTGTTTGTAGATGTAGATTGACAATTAACTATTTTATGTTGAAATAAAGAATCAATAAAAGAAAAAATAAAGTCAAATATGAAACCAATAATATGTTGCCCCCAAAAATATTATGTAGCCAATGTTTCTATCTATTCAATGTGCGAACTCGACTCTATATAGTTACAATTTTACTGTATGTTCAGAAGACATGACAGCAAAATGACAGCGACACGGTAAGCGTGGACGATGGTTTAGCACAAAGACATTTAAAGAGAATAGACGAACAATACAAACTTTTACCTTGCAATCCACGTCAACCAACTTTTGCGGGTGAATGATCAAAATAAAACCAATCACATTGTTGCGATGCAATCAAATACCAGTCACCACAAAGTACATTTCAAACAGCCAATCACATCGCTTTCCGTCAAGTGGTATCTATAGACAATAGTCTCTGCTAGCCAACGGCATTTTGTTAGCATAAGATCATTTGACCACTGCGTGGTTCAAGGGGTAAGCTTAGCGGCCGAGCATATTATCTATTCTCTATTCTCTTTTAATATCTTTGGTTTAGCAAACAGCCGCATAACAGCCTAATGCCCTTGTCATCGGACGGGCTAAACGCAGATTAGAACTGCCACAATTTTGTCATATCTGATAGTGATTCAGGATTAAATACAAATATTGACTCAAGTAAACACAAAAATTGGTCTTGTCTGATAACGTACAAATATTAAAAGGTATCATAATTGTTATGTATCTTTCCCAATCTTTCCTCAAAAAATAAAGAATTATAATTATATTTTGTTTATTGTAACGGTTTATCTTATCTGTAATGGTTATATTACATTGAATTGTATGTGGAAGTTGGTGTTGATTCCGGGACATTACCGAACGTACTTGAAACAAAAGTATTTTATTAGTATAATAATTGACCTTGGTGAAAAGACGTGGAAGAATTACAGGCTGCCATATAATTTTACCCGAGAGCTAGGCGCGAATGTTTGTTTTAGAGCAATCCAGTTAAAAAGTATTGTTCGACTAAAAAAACCTAATTATCGTGTTTAAATATTAACACGTTGAATACTCGCACGCTGTCGAGTCGAGGGCACCGTAAATGCCATTATACTGTAGAGACGTGTCACAAAAAAAAAGTATATCATCAACATAAATAAACACATTTTCGTTTGGCGTCGTACAAACTCAAAGTGAAATTACCGGGGCTTAGGGCGTCGTGCGCATGAAAAATTCATTCGGAACGAAACAAGAGGGCGACATGGAATAATAATTTGAATAAATATCAAAGAGAGCCCGAGCGAGTAGGGTTGCTACGTGTGTGGTCCGAAACTCCGGACTTACCTTACAGCTGACGACCTGATTGGCGCAGAAGTCACCATGCCTACTCGCTAATCAAGGGGTTCCGGGTTCGATTCCAGGTGGGGGTGGACTTTGTGTGATGAACACAGGTTGCCATTTTCCAATCTGGGTATGTTTATATATCTATAGTATAATATATAAGTAATTCTATGTAGTATATACCATGTTTGCTTGGTTTCCACGACGCAAGCTAATAATAGCTTACTGTGGGATCAAGTAGGTCTGTGTGTTGTGAAGTGGATTATTGTTATTATTATTATTATAGATATTACCCTCTGCTCCGCTGAGCCCTCGAATTTGGTCTATGTTTGTGATATGTCATAGCGCCACTGTTGAGGTTCTATATGATCTTTTCATAGTATGACTTCTTGGTTTCAAAAATATCGCGTCTTCCGTTGAACTAATTGCAATGAAACCTAGCCTAAGTTTTAATACTCGTAATTGGTTATAATTTCTTATAGCAGTTATGGTATTTATAAAAACCCCGTTCAATTCCATTCTGTAGTTCTTACATTATCGGGTGAACATCGAAAATACAATTTAGCGGTGGGATACATATTTTGATCCGTTGTCGGTTAAAAAAGCACCCCTATAAAAAAGCTGCATCAAGACAAAAAAAAAACAAAAACAACAATACTTACGAGAATATCAGTGTAGGTACTTACTATAAAAAAAACTTCTGTTTTATTAATTAAACAAATACTTTTCTATATGCGTATTGTGTAATAAAGACATATTCCCGCCACGCTTCCCAAAAAAGATACTTACACTTTAAAATACGGGAAATAGGTCCGGATCGAAATCAAAACTTTTGGCCACCCTACACACGTGAGACGTGACAAAAAGCGGGTTCACCCGCGTCGTGTGTAGAGACGGTGTAATTTGGCAGTCGCGGGCTCCAGCCGCCGCGGACCGCGTAATGCGCCCTGACACCAGTCGACATGAGCGCACACGTTACCAACGTTTTTAAGAACACGCGAAACGTCACATTCCACCAGGGAGGTGTCACTCCCATCTGTCAGTGCGTGCAGTCAGAGTGAATATCCGACGCTGGGCCCTTATTCACTATAACCAACTTAACTTTAACTTAACTTACTTGCTCGTAATGCGCATCCCAAAGACGCAATCCCGAACGTTCGAAGTACCCAAATATTAGATACTAGCGTTTTGTGTTGTGTTTCTCCTCTTACTTGAATAAATCTTTCTTTCTTTCTTTCTCTGCGACTTCATCCGCGCGTCGAAAATAATTCTATCTAATAGGATTTTTAATTATTTTTTTACATTAATTGGGACCAAGGAATCGTTGTACCATACAAACTTTGCTCCCTTTTTCAACCCCTTCGGGGTAGAATTTCGGAGAATCCTTTCTTATCTGATGCTTACGTCATAGAAAGAACACACCCTCTAAGTTTCAGGTTTCTAAGATATGAGTTTAGGCTGTGCGTTGATCCGTCAGTCAGAGATTCAGGTCAAAGCATTTTATATGTATAGATTATTATTATGTATGCCATGTGAAACGTTGTAAATGTGTTTTTTGAAGTGAAATTGCTTTGAGAACGAGGGAAAGACAATTTTTGTGACGCGTTATCTTAACGCGCCGTGTTATGGTCATAGTGAATAAGGGCCCTGAAGAAGTTGTTAGCGAAGTTGTGATACTCACTGTTCATTTCATAATTTTTTGTTAACTCCCTACCAAAAATTCGTATCTTTTCGATGTTCATATTTTGCTTTATCATCGAGAGTACATCAAATTCAAAAACTTATAATCTTCAGTAGGTTCTTAAAACTGAGTTGAAATGACTGTCAGTTCGGAACGCACCCTCTCCTCCGAAGAACTGGCAAGAAACTCAACATTGCTTTCTTTTTTATGACTGTAGGTACATAAAAAAATAGAGTAAAAAAAAAATAATAGAGAAATTCATTTCCAAACGCTTCCCACTTCTGATACCATGTTTTATGATAAGGATAGTTGGACGCAGATAAGCAATAACATGTTAACCCATAAAATTAAGTTACCTATTCAGAACGATTTATTGAGAGTTAGGGAACGTTTTTTAATTATGTGTTTACCTTATTACATTTTTTAAGTATGTAACTAAATATTGAACGTAAAAATTGATTCCTCCAGTGTGGGTTAACACGCTATTGCTTATCTATGTCCAGTTATTTGATAGGAAATTAAATAAACGAATACTCATCGGACGACTGATATATTGATATACCTATTTATTATCTTGAGACCAAAACCATAGACCAAAGATCATAAGATTACAAATTACAACAGACACAACAGGAGTCAGAATTGAGTAAGTTTTCTGAAGTGAGCATCTGAAGAGAGCAACCAAATCTACATTTGTCTTCTTGAAAATTTTCATAATAATATGTGATTCAGATACGTGATACGTCTAAAAGTTAGTAGTTTGTTTGTCTTTAGGTGAATCACTCGGATCAAAAAAATTACCACACGAATCTTTAAAACGGTATTATTTAAAATGAAATATATAATATTTATTATTTAAAATGAAATATATTATGATTTTAGTTCGGATGAAGTCTCTATATTTTGTCTAGGCACAAGATAAACATCAAAACCGGAATTTTTTAAATCTGTTGTCTATGGGCAATTTATTATTTTTGTTTATCTAGCTGTAATAAGACCCAAAAGCGAATTTAAAACGTTATTTTTTTAAGGTTTAACGACGGCAAACACATTCACGATCACAAAATTACGATTCCATTCACATGTTGCGTGCGTTTTCAAAGAAAGATAAAGCGTGTAGTAACATGCTTTATGGCGCACACATCCCTTCTTCCCAGAAAACCCAACAAAAAGGGTGCTAAGTGAGCTCGCAAACAGTGGAATAATAACAAAATCAGCCTGTATTTTGACAACATAATACTTGTTGGTCACAAAAGGCGTCGCGTCACGCACGATCGGGTTCGCTTCCCCATCGCCCCTTGATAAGGGCTCCGGGTTCTAATTCTAAACAAGTTTGGCAAATTATTTTGTTGAACAGTTTTTTGTTCGTTTTGGCGTTCCGTTTTTAGGAACGTAGTCTCTTTCGTTTCCAGATTTGTTCTAAAGCAGACAGCAAAAGTTTCTAGTTTATTTAATATAGTAGCCTTTATTCATTTCATATAGCACCTTTGATGTGCAAAATATTATTTATTACAGTTGCCATTATCAGGGTTGTCTGATCAAACTCAAAATTATCAGTAAGTACCTATATAATATGTAATTTATAGATCTTTTATTTTCCCTGAAACTCGAGATTTATGAAGCTGAAAATAAAATTTTAACAAGGAACGGAAGTGCCGAAGGCAGGCAGTCATTTATTTTATTTACTCGTGTCAATTAAGTAGACCTTTTTATGTTTCTACAGATAAACGAACACACACAAATAATATGCACATAATATATTTGCAACTTAATATATTTTTGTGTAATAAACTATCGCGAATCCTGATCAAACATTGCACAACATACCTATTGCTTATATTTATGTGCTGTGTTGTTTTATCTGAATAAATATTTTCTATACCTACCTGTGTCTATATTTTTTTCAAAGTAGTACCTATGTACAAGTTAACACTTGTTATCTACCTTTCACAAATCACAAAATACGTTTCTATAGTACGGAACCATTCCCGCGCTCACTTTACTTGGTCTTAGCGACTTTTTTTCGCAGCGGTCGGTCTTTCTCGTCAAATGCTACCGTTTGACGAGCGGCGTTGATAGATTTCTCGCCGGATTATAATTGACATGATCTTTGTTGGTTGTTACAATGGAGTTTTGGGGTCGGAATCGCGTATTGTGCCCGACGTTGGATTAGCTCGAGTGGCCTCGGGGCTTATGATTTCTGACGTGAGCGGCGTATTGCACTGTGTAAAATTCTCGCTAAACTTAATTTGGATTTAGTTAAGACGGCAGGATTACCGGAATAATGCATCACAGACATTACTGGTATCTTTAATTCTGTTTGTAAAGATGCGTGTTTCTTTGAATAAATTCAGTGTTCGAAAGGGTTTCGTTACTCTTTTGATTATGAGTGTTATACAGCTTATCGGCTGGAGGGTTAAAGAAAGAATTTTTAATCCTTTTAAAATAATAATATGCAATTATAGTTTATTTATTTTGTCCAAATCTTTCTAAGAATCTTCGGTACATATACAGGTGATCAAGTAGACCGAATCATTACAATCCAATCTAATTTTTATGTAAAACTAATCAACTTTAGAGTTCACTCATGTTATTAATGGGGCAGCATCAGAAACGCTTTGGAAAGCACATCTATACTTTATCCCGGTGCTTCGAAGAGGTGCTGGAGCAAAAATTCTTATTGGATTGCAATCAAAATATCCGTAATTTGAAATTTCAGATTCCCTCGTCTGCCGCTGTCGTTTTCTATACCCACTCTCGTTTAATAATTTAACTTCCACATTCGATCGTTCCACCGCCCACCCAAGCAATGGGCAGCTATGTATTTCACTTCTGAGAAGCGGCTAACAATACACAATTCGCGAATGCCGGGCCCGCGCAGTGTCGACGACGCGACGTCGGCCGCATACCGATACGCGGACGGTAGGCACGTCAGTCATGTCGGTCAATAACGTGCCATTGTCGTGCCGCTGGGTGATAGATACCTTATCGACATGTAGGCAAGACTAGCTGACTCCCACTCCAGTGCACCTGCTTCAAAAAATCAATTTGAATTTGTATCATTCGTTACAGATTAACACAATCCTTACATTTTAATATTTTAATCTAATATATATAAATCACGTGTCACGTTGTTTGTCCGCGATGGACTCCGAAACTACTGAACGGATTTTGATAAAATTTTGTAACCATATTTACAATACAAAACCAAAAAATCCCTATGCCATCTTATAATTCTGACAGCAGCAAACTGAAATAGAAAAACATATTATACTTTAACAATCAATTTCAGAATAATCGCAGCCGCGGGCATAGTTTTACAATAAGTATATCAGAAAAAATAAAAACAAAAGATCAACTCCCATAAAAACAAAGGCTATTCATTCCTCATGCCAAACAAGGGCAGACAAAGCCCCGATTGTGGATAAACATCGAGGTTTGTGACTGCGACGTCTACGTCAAATGTCGGCGAAAGTTGTCCGACGTCAATCGCCAAAGGTTGACGTTGATCGACAGCCGACTGTGGAAGGAATGTCTGGCGAATACAGACATGCTAATGAGCGTTTACCATATAATAAGAGCTAAACTGTGCTGCACATAAAAATGTGGAATTTTGTATTTATGTATTACTAGCTGTGCCCCGCGGTTTCAGCCGCGGTAATTTCGGAGTTTCTGCGGGAATTCCGGGATAAAAATTACCCCATGTCCTTTTCTATACCCCTGGCAACGTGCTTGCCAAATTTCATCCAAATCCGTTCAGCCGTTTTTGCGTGATTGAGTAACAAACATCCAAACATCTAAACATCCAAACATCCAAACATCCACACTTTCACATTTATAATATTAGTAGGATATTAAGTAGGGATAGGTATTAGGTATGATAACAATATAGTTAATAATATGCATCAAACATCAAATTACTAATTCATAATATTTAAGTTGAGTGAATCTTTAGTTGAGGGGAGCTATTTTCAGATACAGTAGATACATATGGTACGTAGCTATATGATTTATTTAACAATTTCAACAGTCACTTCATATCCGGTATGGTCTAGTGGCTAGGATACCTGGCTCTCACCCAGGAGGCTCGGGTTCGATTCCCGGTACCGGAATGTCTTTTTCGATTATATTACAATTTTTATTTGCATTCTATCCACAAAAATATCTGTTATTTTTAATCTAACATTAATTATGTTTTTATTTACTTACGTAAATCTTAAATCTTTATCGATTTTGCAAGGATAATCAAAATTATGAAACGATTGCCGTATCTAAAATCTAAAATAACCTTTCTCACGTTGGGACCATTAAAAATTCAATAAAACATAATAAATCATTTGAACGTGAATCAATTAAAATTTATTAAAAACCTATTAAAATTTCCATACTGATAACGAGCGGACAATCGTAAGATCTGTGTTGCAACCTCCTGAGATATTAATTAAACAAAATGTCAATATGAATTACAAATTAACAGATTGTAAACGTAGTTTTATGGGCCACTAATTAGCAGTGGAAGGTAGGTAGGCAGTAACCTAGTAAAAGCGAAAGTCAACTGTTAAACTAGGTACATAATTAAGCGATTGTCATTTAGTAACCTACTTACTAGATTATGAACGATAATTGTTACTGTAATCGTCATTTAAGTGTTTACGTTATGATTCTGATAGAAAATATCACTTGTTTGTGATTTTTAATCGACTTCCCAAAAAGGAGGAGGTTCTCAATTTGACGCGTATGTTTTTATTTATGTTTGTTACCTCATAACTCTCGACTGCGTGAACCGATTATGATAATTATTTTTTCATTTGAAAGGGCAGGCTACATCTTAGGTCCCATTGCCACCAAGTCGGGATCTTGAAGAAATCGAGGGAACTCTTCAAAAATTATAGGCACACCTATAGCGATTTGGGTATTTTTTATAGTAAATCATTCATTTGTTATATTTTTAGCAATTCAGTTCAACACAGACGTAGGTAATATGACGAATATTTAATTGTTTTTTGTCGCCTACAAGCATTAAATAATTAATGTATTTCTGTTACTTATGTTAATAATTTATAATTCAAAGGATTCAAAGTATAAACTGTTCAAAAAAGAAACAACTTTGTCAAGTTTAAGTATCAGTGCTGAGAAGCACTATAATCCGGTGAAAATCTCACGAGTTGAAATTTAATCGTATGTAAATTTTAACCGATCAGAGATACAATTTCATTCATGAAGTCTAGCAGCGATAATTTACATAAATCTTGCAAATAATGCCCCGTTTAATATCATTCTCATCGACAACCTGTTGCTACAAGCCGACGAATCCGCCTCTATTATCGAGGCTATGATATTTTTAGATATATAAATTTCAATCTGTGACGGACACGCAGACAGTCGGAGACAATTATGCCGCAGTTATAAATTGAATGTCCTTTTACCATATTCGAGTTTAACTAATTTCATTCGACCCCAAACGAAATTAGTTCTTAAACTGGAACTTTATAAAGGAGTGAATTGTGTGAAAGTAAAAATGGTTGAGAATGATTTAAATTCTCAAATTTACATTTGACTTTGCAACGGACGCCGCGCCGATTGACAGATATCAATAGGCTATCAGGTTGTGCTACGGATTGAATTGAAATGGAGCCTGATGCCTCAGACAATGTGAGTTTCGACATCAAGGATTCTACGGACTTTTCAGCACGAATTTAAAATGAACTTCTCATTGCAATGCTATGGATGTCTATTAAGAATATAAAAATATATATGTATATGATAATTTTATACAGAGAGAAGTTTACGATCTGGAGCGTAGTGTGTACCTAGTGTGATTCTAAAGGGGCTGCAATTAGCATAGTTGTGTTGCGACTGTACTAGTCAAACTCTAATTTTTAGTGGAGCTCTATCAAATATAATATTTCAAACAACACACAAGAAGAATCATTACCGCTTGAAAGATGGAAAAATATTAAGATATTATGACGTTTAAACTATCACGTCCTTTCACCTTCGACAACAGTGTCCCACACATAAATATTAAATTTGTTTTCAATAATCACAAAGACTACTGTATTAGCAGAGGTATCAGTACTACGAGAGATGTCAAAAACGACATTAAAATGTGAAAATATTTGAACGCACAATCTATTGCGTCGTAACATTTAAACGACTATAAATAAAGTAACGTTGGAAATTTATTTTCTATTGTTACAAAATATAATAGTGACAGCGGCCAATGAGGCCTTGTCAAAAATGAATAATAATATACGCCGTTGTGTTGATACAAGATTAGATGTGGTGTGACGGGGAGCGACATACAATTACAACTAAACGGTATATCGACGGATTTGTCACTATTTAACTGTGTTTTGACAGTTATTGCTGTGCTTTTGGATCACCATAAACTTTTCTATGTTAACAAAATTGATAGGAAATATTGGACGAAGAAGAATATTTAAGGAGGGAATTGATATTGACTGGATAATAGGTATAAAAAAAGGTTTTTCACAAAATTAATTTAGTTATTGTTTTTGAGCCAATGGTTGTTGAGTAATCAGTGACGACTAACGACGAACAGTAAATATAATGACCGTCTTTCTCTCTGACTTCAAAGTAAAATACACGTATTATGTATATTTAAAAGAAATTCTTAAAATAAAAGCAGCCAATTTTATTTGTAAACATAAAAACTAGAAAAAAGTCTAATATATTGGTTTCAACATAGTTAAAATAATTTCTAGAAAAACTGCATTCATTCAATTTATTATTAGGTATTTATAACATTCGAGAAAAAAGTCGGCGTTATCGTCTAATTTGTGTTAACAACCGTTGATTTACTACTCATTCTGAAGACACGTCACACATTTAGAAACCCATCACTATGCCCCAGACATGTGTTTACGATGCGGTCAAATTTCGTCTGTAGTCGGCCCCTTTGTGCTCGATGGTTTTGTATTATTTTCATTATGTTAGGAGGGTTTAGGATCACTGTTATTGTTATTCCATCTTTGAGGTGTGGCACCGGTTTTTGTTTGCTCTTCAACGTAATTTATTTGAGACCTTTTTGTTGTGCGCGTTACGTAGGTACCTATAATCCTCTCTGCGTCGCCTGTGGAAAATAAAAGAGTCACGTCGGCTACTGGAACTTTAGAAGCAAAGACTCCTTTTTACTCAACAATATTACCAATTTTACAAATTCCTCAATTACAATACAGTACCAAATATTATTTCTATGCCACTATAAGATACTTTCGAAATTTTATTTTTGCATACTTACTATTCCACGGTTTTGATCCATAAATTATCTCAATATGAGTCTCGGTTTTTATCCTCGACGCAACTACGGTGTTTTATCGCCTCTGGATTTCCAAACATTACAATATTTATGTAATTAAGATAACACTAATGTATGTTTTCATGGATTTACATTATGCATATAGGCGCTCCGCTCCACCTTTCCATTTCTCACGCTATCAATTCATCGAATTGGTATTTAAGTGATATTAATTCAAGTTAAAAATTATGTATTCGTAACAAGCCACTCTATAGTATCCGTATTCTTTAATGTCTGACTCTACAGCTACCGGTTTTTAGCTTCTGATTGACGGCTGTCGGCTCCGCTTACAAACTCACTAACTTTCCTATTACAAGTTCCCGGACTTTAGTGCTATGTAATAAAGCAGAATTCTCCTTAACTGTTCTGACTAATAAATTTGTACGTCGACATTCAGTGCGGCGCCGCTCGACATGGACCGATCTCAAATATCATCTACTTATTCATTACTGGTTTCTATTCAGTTTCAATCATAATCAGAACTTTTATTACGGTGGCAAGACAGTTTGTATAGTCATCCTCTAGATTAAAGATGATCGTTAAGTTAAACAACACGGAATTTAATTCTACAGTTATAACATAGTATAAATACATAATGCATCAAAAGAATTTTAAGAAAGTAGGTAAGACAAAATACGTAATTTATTATAGATCCGGAAGACATCATTAGATTTGAATTAATTTATAATATATATAATTAATGAAGAGTTAATCTTTCAACCGAACATTGAAGAAAGTAATAATTTAGAAAGAGAACGTGTAATAACAAATGCTGCTTTGCTCACACAAACCGCAAATAAATCATCTACGTAGAGAATATTTGATAAACAAAAGAAAATTGCTTAAGACGTGCCTCAAGGTTTTGACTGGCTGGAATTTATTAACGGAATTACTCAAAGACGATGAGGTATATTTTGAAGCGGTGAAGACAAATTGTCCGGGGCATTGTGTAGATAAACAAGACGGCGGTAGATTGAAGGGAGTGGAAAAATAAACGCCTTCATTTTCTTCTGAATTTTCTTCTATTACTTACACTGGAAATTTGATTTTTTTTTTAAACTTTTTAATCAAATTTAGGCAGTTTTCAGAATTAACCTACTTTTAGTACACAAATCCTTTTACTGTATCTACTTATAGAATAAAGAAAATTATATTTCAATTTCAGTCAGAATTTTAGATTTAGAACGTGACGAAAAAAATCAAATGATATCAAAGCACAATATTATAAACATAATCATTTCTTTTTCTAAAATAATTAGGTATTTCTATATTTATTATTTTTATCCCTTTTATTTCTTAAATTTTTTCCCAAAATTTCCTTACAGTAGGTATGTTTTATATCTGTAGTAATTATTAACCGTCAATTATATCAAAGATAAATAAAAAAATATGCTTGTGACTTGTGCCGTGATGTCTAAAACCAATCCTTCATGTATGATGGATGGTAATGAATAGCAATTTTGTACACAACCGAGGCGAACGTCGCTCGTTGGAGAGAATTGATTGCGAAATAACCCACCTTTTAAGTTTTATTGAGAAATTATAACTTGAGAATTTAATCGGCTTTGATTAATACTCTGCTGTCAGTATCCGAACATTAATTACTTTGATACAATAAGAGACGCGAACGCTGTTGGTTGAGTTAATGAAACAACCAAAATATTATACAATCTCGAGAATTTTCGGCAAAAATTCCATATTTTAACGAAATATCAACAACATTTTATTCTAGCAGGTGTTCATATTTGTCGCTTAATTTTAACGTGAAAGTTGTTAGTCTCCTAACGACAAGTCGCTCTCAAAAACCTTTTTCAATTTTTTGGAAACACAAATTTTCGCGCTGTAAATTACATGAAATTAGCAGCAGAAGCACAATAATTTCCAGTTATTCGCCAAAGCAAAAGCATGATAATAGAACAAAAGACAGAGATAGAAGCAACAAACTGGGCTAATTATTCACCATTACCAACAATCGCGGTACGTTCGGATGATGTATCGCGCCCGTGGCCCATTCATCACGGCGTAGCTTTTGTTTCATCAACAGAACACTGTAAACTTGGCGGTGCACTTAATAGAAATGAGGTTTGAGTAATTATTGGGCTGTAAATCTATGTAATGGATCGTAAGTAACCAGAAGAACTATTATTTAGTAATGATCAGAAAATGTTGAAACGCTTTTTGCTCGGTCACGAAGATTGATGCTGGGTAAGTAGTGATAGACACAACAAATTACACTAAGTTTTTAGGAGAAAAAAGAAATAAAGAGTTTTTCGTAGTTTGGAACTTTATATCTTAGACAAAATAACTCTTATAATTAGTTGTAATTAAGCTGGCAGTATAAATAATAATATAATTTGATGATACTTACCTATTTCGTCAATATAGCAAAGAATATCATGGCTAGATGTTTTTATAATTGAGTTTTACTATGACATTATGGAATTATAATAGTAAGTTATATCATAGCAAATACAATCGATAGTAGCATTAATTGATAAAGTTAAAATAAACGTAATTACAGACAAAGTAAGTATAAGAACTGACTTGGTTAACTGTAACAGTAAGGCCGCAATTTTAAAAACTCCGTTGGTTCATTCTTCATTACGTTTCACTAAAAAGGTAAACGTTTACACGTAACAACTGTCAACTTATCTCCCGCAAAGACAGATGACACTAGTTATTAATGATGAACAACAAAAAAGTTCCCCTGCACAATATCTCGTTATACTTTACCCTCATCAAGAGCTGTCCAATTAATTGACAGCTCATACAACTGACACGCAATGTCGGACAGTCTCGAGTTTAAAACAAAATTAATTATACAATCAATCAGACGACATGTCACGGCCGCAAAGGTGTTGCTTTTCGCGCGGCGAAATGCCAATCAACGCACAAAACGCTCACCCAAGCGCTGCGGTTTCAACCAACGCAAAACATCTTATTACACATGCTTCCAATTCACCGATTTCATCTTTAACACTCACGAATTAAAGTTAACTATCGTCTATACCTATCGTATTACATAATACGCGATAAACTCAACAGCCGTCGGTAGTTTAACAACCTGATTCGCCACACTTTAATCGAGAAGTCTCTCAATATTCCAAGTCGGCTCAAGGTGGGAAGTTTGAGAGTCAAAAGCCTCGTTTTGTGAGGAGAAATTTTTATGCACTCCCGTCATTTCACGCAAATTTAGCTTTAATTCGCACGTTTCTTTTTATACATTTCGAGGGGATCGGTTCTAAATTTGACACTACCTATAGGTGTTATACTTACAGGTTAAGTTGGAAAGGCGATAGCATCTACAAGGTCGCAAATAAGCAGACTTGTTAGAAACAATATTTTTATATTAGTTTGTGGTATTTTTACTCCAAAATGTGATTGATTCCAAATCTATTTATCAACATTCTACACAATTACAAGTCAAAATAAATCTGACGGAAGATTTGAAGAAACCTTTTTTTTTCTAAAATCTGTTTAGAAATTAATTATTTTCAAGGATACTTATCAATCCTTCCGGACTAACTAATGCCCTTCTTTCGCCAACCTACTTACCTACTGTGGTAAGTACCTATTTGTGGAAGTTCAGGGAAGGCTTAAAAAGTAAATTAGGCTACCAACTTTGGAGTTCCAGCGGGCATTCCGAAACTCACGCAGACGAACCCGCGGGGCACAGCTAGTACTTGTATAAATACGTGTTCAAACCAGCTTCGCTTTGTTAACTTGAGCGCCGTACGATTGGAAATCAGTTTTTATTATTATTTTATTAATAACGTGCACATGTTTAATGTCAGTTGTTATAAAATTTACGACGCCCGCCGTTTCACGAAAGAGAAAGGAAATTGAGCATGAAATATTTTTGCATTCTAATTTATGGTTTAATGCCCGAGGTTCAAATGATTTATGCTTTCGATTCTGTATCTAATCTTATAAAATAAATATTACTTTATAATATACGGCTGTTATATTATAAGATTATAGCTGGCGAAGAATTACGGGTTTTAAATGCGCAATATGCTATAAAACTATTCAGCCGTAAATATTATCAGCAACGTGTTGACACACTTTTACAAAAATGGAAATGTAAGGGCCAGTCCGCACAGCGATTTTTCACCGCTAGGTTTTTATTCTCGCGTAGATACTTACCTATTGAATTCCGCGATCGGAATAGTTACACCTAGGCCGCACTGCGAATAACATTTCGTACGATTTTTGTCGTTTTAATTCAAGAAATGTTTAAAATGAACCACCGAACTAATATGTTAATTTGTATAATACTCGCTGTTCTCTGCGGTTCCGACCGCGTAAATTCCGGAGATCCTGCGGGAACCCCGGATTACGATATAGCCTGTGCTACTCAGGGATAATGTATCTGTCTAATAGTGAAAGAATTTTTGAAATCAGTTCAGTAGTTTTGAGTTAAATCGTAACAAACAAACAAAAAAATCAAATCTTTCCTCTTCATAGTAATTATTAGTATATATAGAACTATTAGTGTATAAGGCGGCGTAACAGACGTTAGGTACAAGGTATCAAAAGATATTATGAACAATGGATTCCCGATTCACGCACTTACGGCATTGATTCCCATGAATGGATTTTTCTACATATAATATAATATCAAGAGTTGCGAAAATACACCAAAAAGGTTTTGGCTATCACAATAGTACATTGTTATCCTAGGGGTGAAAGTAACTTATTTAGTCCCGAGACGGGGTTTGGCGCCCGAGCGTAGCGAGGGCGCCTATAGATCGAGGGACTAAATAAGTCTTTCTCCCGAGGGTAACACTGTGCTTTTCATTACGAATGCAAGGAAAGTCAAAATAAAAATAGGAATTAGCTAAAGAAAAAATGAGTGAAGATCGGATAGTCGCTTGACACTTTCCCACCTATTTCTTTTTCTTTGGCCAGCTAGCCATTCAGCCAGTATTTTTTATTTACATTGTGGCGACCTAAAAAAAATATTATCTTTAATTATTAAGTATTAATTAAAGAAAATAAAAAAATATAAATAGGAATTAGCTTAAGAAAAAGTGAGTGAATTTTATTTTAATTAATACCTACTTAAACTTTACGTTATTTCAATTTTACATCGCGCTGGCTGTATAGAAAGTTGAAACATGGTTCAATAGAAATGTGAAAATAGACCTAGTTTTTTTTTAATAATTTGACAGTTGTCAGTTGAAAGCGATTCTCCCTAGGGCTGAAAAGGGTTACTTTCAACCCGCTTCTCAGGCAACTTCAGACCTACTTTCCGAGTATGAGTAATGAAAAATGACATTACATCTTTTCAATAGCGCCGTTAAACGACTGAGCGAAACGCGCGAACTTAATTCCGCAGTGCCGTCACAGTACTTACTTTATACCTACTGCACAAAAGTATTAGGTTGTGCACCAAGCACCCGCTCCTAGTTTCTATCTACAGCTCTCTATCACCTCAAGGTTGCCTTGAAAACATTGCCTCCAGCAATAAGGCCGCCTTTTGTTCTGTATTTACTTTTTATACGTTTTAGTTTTTTTATCTCTCCTGGGGCAATAAAGAATATTTGAATTTGAATTTGAAAATATTCGCGCGGAAATAAATCGCATCGCTTCGCGTTCGATTTGCTTCAAATCACAGATTTATTCCCGCGCGATTTTATTACAGCCAGTGTGGCCACGTCCATAAGATTCAATGTGTTACAAAATTGCGAAAAAAAAACCTCGCGGTCAAATATCGTGGTGTGGACAGGCTCTAAACCATTTACCATAGTTCTATATAATTTTAATTATGTGGGCTACGGAAATAATTACGTCACGAAGTTTTCCCATAAAAACCATTCCCTTTAATTTTCAAAAACGAGTGAGGTAATTCATTGTAGGTACCTACTAGTTATAAAAATTAAAATGCATGTGCAAATACTTACCACTAATAAATAGGCTATTTGAATATTTTTTTTAGTCCGTCTTGTAGATTAATAAAAAATATTGCACACGTATTTTTTATTTTTTACGTAATCGAAAAATAACGGCGATACGTTGAGTTGAAATTTCTCGTGACGTCACTAACCAGTACAGTTTGTATAGCGGCTTGTAGCAGTTAGTGACGTCATGAGCCCCCACCCTAAACTTTAATGCGCTTTATCTCTGTGAATTTTCATTAATTTGCAAAATAAAAAAATACGTGTCTAATGATTTTTAATTTTCTAACTGACGGACTAATTAGAATTTTTATTTTCAAAAGTCGTCAACATCCCTAAAGGATTTTATCTATAAAACGACTTTTAAAACCCACGATCCAGATTCCGTTGGGGACGTGGCATCGCATCGCTCAGTCGACTCAACATGCATTATTCAACGTTACCGCTTTCTTATCTAGTTCGATTGTCGATGGCCGATTCACCACGGGTAGCGGTCGATCTGAATCGATTTACACTAGTTAGACATCAATAAAGATGCCGCCTCGGTCGGCTCGCTTACGCCGTTTAATTTACCGACAGACAGACGGACAACCGGTGGCGGAAACAATCGGCGCGCATTAAAAACTATTGCCTTGTTTAGACACGCATTTTTAATTAACGCAAGTAACATTAAAATGGTTTTTTTTTCGACCACTGTAACTGTTCAACTAATTAGTTTACGAAAAAATAATAGTACGTAACTTGATAATGTGGAGACAAAAGCGTGTCTTGTTTTTTAATTACCCGTCCCCTGTGGCTTCACCCGGATAATTTTTGGAATTCCCCCAATAATTCCGGTATAAAAAGTAACCTATCTAGTAATTCAGAGTATAAGTTATCTGGGGGCACGGTAGTGCCCCCACCAAGACGAGCCAGCAAAGCGCAAAGGCACTACCTACCTTTTCTCGAAGCGCTTCGTCGTTTTTTTGAACCCTCATAACTTGGGTTTGGATTATGCTAGATCAACAAAATTTTCGGGATATATTGTCAATAGCGGACTTATTGAACATATTAAGTTTTAATTGCATAGCTCCCATCCTTTAGATTTTATTGATATCTAAAAAACCCCGATTTCGTCACTGACTCACTGATGATCATCAAAATTCTTAGGGTACTTCCTAATGTCCTAGAAAGCTGAAATTTGGTATGTAAGCTAGTATTAGTAAACAAACAACAAAAAAATTATAAAAATTGTAACTTTTATCTCTCAACCCCTTAAATTAGGGGATGGAAGTTTGTATGAGACTTCTGAAATTTTGACTTACAAAAATAAATGAAATCCCAACAAAAACATTTTCATGTAAAATGTTGCCAAGACGAGACCATATACCAGCACTTTCAAAAAGTTATCAGATCTTATGTAGAGCCAAGCTTCTAACTCTACAAGGTCTAACTTCACAAACTCTACACCTTAGCCAAAATATGTGGCTTGGCCGTTTCGTTACTACAAAGAACTATTATTATATAACAGAAAAGTAATGAAAAATGGACCAATTTTTCACCTTAGGCCCATGTGAATGTAGCGAATTGGGATCTGTATATTTCTTCATCCAAATCTATTCAGCCCCCGTGACTTCATAGTTATCTCTAACGAAAACTAACTTTACTAGTACTAATTTACTCTAGGCCATTTGAGAGTAAAAACAGAAAAATGAAGATGCCTGAATGTAGTCTAAGCCATTAACATTGTAGCTCAGACCATAAATCAGAGCTCAAGTAGTACCTATGATAAAAACCTACATAATAAAAAAACTTTGTAATCAAAACTTCTCATTTTTCCAAGCATCACAAAAATAGCACTAAAATAGTAATAGTCTACTTCAAAAGCGTATCATAAAGGTGTTTCAAGCATATTTTTGTGGTAAAATATTATTTAATTTATTATTTAAGAGTTTTGAAATGAGTATTAAGCGGTAATAAAATAGGTAATTATTTCTCTATCTTTCAGCTTTGCTGAGTATTTTTAATATATTGATGCTTTTTAACCACAGATCCACAGAAAACGAATGTAACGAAATTTTTATGTTAAATTATTTGATTTGCGTTATAAGCTGTAATTTAATCTAAATTAATAAATACAAAGATTAAACTAATCAATTTCACCAAGTATGTAAACCAACGGAATAATATTTTTAGCCTATTATCTATCCGAATATCGATGAAATCTAAAGATATCAACCGAAGGTTGAAATCAACACGGTCTATTAAAACGAATACGATCCGATACACAAATTAATCCATCAGGGCATATAATCCGACTGAACGTCAACGCCGCCATCTTGTCAAGCGACCTGTCAAACCAGCTGTCAAACGAGCTGTCAGAATTATGACGCATGAGTGCGCCCACCGCACCGGCGGCGCGGCGGCGGCAGCTCCACAAGGCCTTTATTTTATCATTTTGTTTAATTATTAGCTCTAACTTACAAAAAAGTGTGATCCGTGAAATTTGGAGGTTGTTATTGTGTTGCTGACATCATGAGGATGAAGACAAATTGAAAACTGCCCGGATCGTTTTTATATGTAAATAATACATAATAATTATGATTAAAGGTTTGTTTTATTTGCTTTTGGATTGCTGTATTAGGTGGTTTTATAATGTTTAAAATAATTAATATTCATACTTATTACAATAAAACAATTTTTTTACATAAAATTTTCCAATAAGGTAAATCTTTTGATATTATGGAAAGTAAAGATGAAGGAAGTAGAAATAGCACTATTGATTAGTTATTTATTGGGTTTATACATTTTGTCTACATTTTGTAGTTTACATGCAGCAACGTTTCACGGTCTGCTAGCTTCTGTCTCCAGACACCACTTATGTAACAATCACTTTTTGTTACCGACGCTCTGAACAAATAAAAACAAACAATATTAAATAAAAGTTGGTAACTAAAAACCGAGAACCTATATTATAAAACTTACCTACACATAAAAGGATAAACTGCACAGAAAAGGATAGACTGATCTGAAGAAATATATTTGAACAGTGATGCTAAGCTATTTTTAAATTCATAAAGTTGAACTACCGATTTAGATTAAATATTATGTAGATATGCAACTAGGTACATACTTCTATGAGATCATAGATAACTGTAAATAATTAATTCCGTCACGTAAATAATATCCTTCCCTTTTTTCTAGTTAGCCTTGCGAACTGGGGGAAATGGATTAAGCTTTTATTATCTCGTTCATTACTGGCGTCAGCGTAATATGACATAAGCCGAGTGCGGCCGCAATCTGTCAAGTGCGCTGTCACGCGAGCTGTCAACTGTCACCGTGACAGCACGTCACCCGCCCGTAATGCGGACGCGATAATAGGGGATATCGTGTCATTAGTGCTTTGTTGTAATAATGTTACGACTTACGGTCGAATACGAGTTCATTTAATTCCTATGTTAAAAGTAAAGTTATTGGATACGTAAAATAAATCACGATTCACGATTTTAAATATTATTCGATTATTATTGATGTTTTAATAATAATAATAAATGTCATCTAAAAAGGAGCATTCTTATCTCACTCTACGTATTTGAGACTTTAATCATACAAATTTAAAAATGTTAAATACTAGCTGTTTCCCGCGGTTTCACACATTGATTTAGGAGTTCTCGCGGAAATTTCACAGTAAAAAGTAGGTACCGTGTGATAAAATGTCCTTACCCATACCCCTGAAAATGTGTAGGTATTCAATATTTCATGTTGATTGGTCGAGTAGTTGAGGCGTAAAAGTGTAACAAATAAACTAAAATTCGCTTTATAGTAATACTAGCTGTGCCCCGCGGTTTCACTCGTGGTAATTTCAGAATTCCGGGATGAAAAGTACCCTATGTCCTTTTCTGTGTCCCTGACAACGTGCATGCCAAATTTCATCCAAATCCGTTCAGCTGTTTTGGCGTGATTGAGTAACAAACATCCAAACATCCACACTTTCACATTTTCAATATTAGTAGAAAGTAGGATTAAGAAATCACTTTTACGTAATTTCACCAGGTAAATACACATAAGGACGCAGATAAGCAATAACATGTTAACCCACAAAATTAAGTTATTGATTCAGAACGACTTATTGAGAGTTAGGGAACGTTTTTTAATTATGTGTTTACTTTCTTACATTGCTTAAATATGTAACTAAATATTGAACATAAAAAATGTTGATACAAAATGGCGCTCCTACTTTTAAAACACGATTTACTCAAAATTTCTCCAGTGTGGGTTAACACACTATTGCTTATCTATGTCCATAAAAGTTATTGTTTTCTACGATCCACTTTTTGTTTTAACTTTTAACCCTTCATGGGTGACCGACACCGCTGCCCGGTTGTCTATGTGCCAACGCGGCGAGCCGCACACGTCACCCGCCATGACGAGACATGACAGCCGCTGTCACGTGACATTTGACACGCGCGACGTGACATCGCCGAGCGCGCTGCCCTACCTAAGTACCCAGTATCACCGTGTTAATTACACATTTAGCGACGCATGGAAACGAGCTCGCTAATGAGTGGCATTTATCAACAACACGTGAAGTCAAATATAATTATTTTATAAAATACTGCACGATGACACTGACAAGTCGTATAGCATTAATATCCCTAAATAATGTCTGTGAAGTTATGGAATGAGTTTTTTTGTTCTTGGGCCGCGACACCGATGTTTTAATCAAATAAATTAATTTTCAAGCTCAAAATTATCAGTTTAGGCTTATGGATGCTTAATGAATGACGATGATTTAATTAATGACTTTTTTAAATAATTTGTACATCCTAACTTATATTATTATAAAATGCGAAGTTGAGAGTGTTCGTTTGTTTGTTACGCTTTCACGCCTTAACGGCTCAACCGATCATCATGAAA
Organism: Zygaena filipendulae; assembly: GCA_907165275.2. Classification (NCBI taxonomy): domain Eukaryota; kingdom Metazoa; phylum Arthropoda; class Insecta; order Lepidoptera; family Zygaenidae; genus Zygaena; species Zygaena filipendulae. The sequence goes on from OU015657.1 coordinate 667,386, forward strand.
TTTTGCATACACTTTGTTAGGGATACAGAAAAGGACATAGGGTACTTTTCATCTAGGAATTTTCTCAGGAACTCTGAAATTAACGTAGTTGAAACCGAGGGGAACAGCTAGTGGTTCTATAAATTTCATTTCGTGAATGTCATGTTATGTAAAAATCTTCTATCATTTTAGACACAGAAGGTAATGTGACAAATATCTCATCAAATTATGACACTACCAGATTGCATTGATTAATTTAATGTTTACACCCGCTTAAACAACTTTGCACATGCATCGTAAGCAAAAAAAACATTTATAAAGAAAGAGCTTAAATGTGCGCCATACGGTATATTGTAACTTTTATTGATTAAATTAAAAAAAAAAAAAAAAAGAAGTCAACACAAACCCTTTTTAAAATTTTTACTGACCCTACCATAACCTTTTGTTTACTCTCTCGACATCGCACAAAGAAAACGGTAAGTAATTCGTTGCGAAATGACTACAAGCAACATTCAGCAACACTGTCCCGGTCGTTTCAAATAAAATGAATCTTATTTTTATTGACATAAAATTTGTTGTAGATTACGCCGGTAAAACACAGTTCGCATATTGTAAACCATTGGAAAATTTGATCGGCCTAAATTGTGGTGAAAAAAGGAAAAAAAAAATTTTAGACAATTTTATTCACAAATATCAAATATTAAAAAGAAAGGATCATTTAAATGTTAACTGCTAGCAATTATTTATCGCATCGAAGTTGGTACCTATAAAAAATGTTTAAATTGATTTTCTTTAATCCTTACTATTATAATTGCGCAAGTTAGTTTGTTTGCTTGTTAAGCTTTCACGCTTTTCGGCTCAATGGATCATCACAAAATTTTACATGAACGTTGTCAAGAATACCAAGAAGGACATTTAGGGTGCTTTTTATGCGGAAATTCTGAAACTCTGAAATTAACACGGGTGAAACTGCGGGAAACTGCTTGTAAACACAAAACTGAGACTTTTAATACACGGGATGAAAATTCTGGTTAGTGGTTACTCTGACAACTCTACCGATAGTAAGCTCTAGATTTAAATATTGCCCGTTGCAATAAAATATTGCCAGTCACAATAAAATTTCTAAAAGAATGTAATCATCGTAAATAAAGTACCATATAGATAGTACAATCAACTATTTAATATTGTAAGTGCGGCAAATTTACATTAAGTATACTTTCTGGTAGTATCAAAAGAAATATTTATTTTCCGTGTACATATTTAATAAGTACTACCAGTGGTTGTGCAACCCTGCAAAAGTCGCAGGTACCGTTGCGTGACGGACCGGCGCGCCTGTCAGCCGCTATGAGTGATGGCGTGCCGTGTCGACGTTAGCACCTGATTTATTACTTCCGAACCCGCCCCCCCTCCTCGCCTCACACACCGACATGACAGCACCCGTGTGTACGACGAGTACCAACGGCAATATGTAAGGTTAGACGCAGAAGTTACTTGCGACCTCCTGTACTGTATATTTGAAAGCTGGAATGTGGAAGTGCTTTTAAGTAGTGACCACTCGTCAATTTTTATCTATCTATCTACTATCTTTAAACGAGCAATAGGGATGTGGACTACTTTTGAAAATCAAAATTCTAATCAGTCCGTCAGTTAGAAAATAAAAAAACAATAGACACGTATTTTTTGCTTTTTTAAATAAATTAAAATATACAGAGATAAAGCGCATTAAAGTTTAGGATGAGGAGGTCGTGACGTCACCAACCGCAAAACCGCCATAAAAACTGTCAGAATAGTGACGTCACGCGAAATTTCAACTCAATGTATCGCCGTAATTTTTTGATTACGTGAAAAAAGAAAAAATACGTGTCCAATATTTTTTAATAGTCTACAAGACGGACTAAAAAGTAAAAATTAGTCAACATGCCCATTCTTGTATATAATATGTATACATATAATCTGAATCTCGGAAACGGCTCCAGCGACTTTCATTAAATTAGTATGCAGGGGGTTTCGGGGGCGATGAATCGATCTGGCTAGGTTTCATTTTTAGAAAACGTAGTTTTATCCTTGTTTTCACGCAATGAAAAATTAGTGTTTGGTACTGCTTTTCTACCTTACAACGCTACGAGCGAAAATCGGTCGCCCAGATATTTTATCCTTTAAATTTACAGATTAAAGTTATGTTTGCTCACAAGACAGAATTTATAATATGTAATTAACTAACATGGAAATCTGAATATTTTTAATTTTTAACTATTTCGACTCGTTACAAAAAGATTCGATTAAAAAATCTCAGCTACAAGAGTAATAAAATTAAAATTATACAAACGTGAATTTATTATTTTCTCGGCTTCTCAGATAATTATCATAATTATCATACTTAATTATTTATTATTTTCTTAATACGAGGCTTGCATTATCAAATTTGCACACAAATTGCTTAGTTAATTTATTTGCGCACTGTACTGTGTATGTTTAGTGGGTAATTAGCTGTAATTTATAAAGTAATTCCAATTAACATATTATTAATTTGTGCACGGTTCAGTCTTTGCGTAATTTAAATTGTGCACTCATAATATAATATTTACAAAAATATCGCTTTTAGTGAGGTTAGGTTAGCTGAGTAATTTTTTAATACATTTGCCATCATTATCCGTGTGATTTCGTCACGCATCTTGAAAAAAAAAATCTGTTCCAAAAAAATGAGGTATTTGATTTTTTTATACTTAGTTGTAATTTTTTTAACAAAAAAACACAATCAATAAATTTTAAAACTTAAACGAAACGGAAAACTTAATTTACCCCTGCAAAGGATTAATATTTACCCCTTTGGATGCCGCCCTCTATATTAAAATTCATCATAACATTAAAGTTTCATTATCATAGCATCCGGCGGACGTCTGTTGGACAAAGGCCTTCCGTTTTCTGTACCCCTGAAAAATTATATGCGAAATTTTTTGATGATCGGTTGAGTAGTTAAGCCGTAAAAGCGTAACAAACAAACTATTAGCTATTAGTCGAATTATACAGAGAAAAGATTCTTATTTGTAGAAGGTAAATCTCCGGCCCTGTTGAACCGATTCGAAAAATTTTATCACAGACAGGAAGCTACAGTAATGCCTGAATAGCACGGGATATTCCTATGCCGGAAATCCTGAGTGAGTTCCGAAATACATGTGAGTGGTACCGTACGTACGAAGCAGCTATTAGAAGTACCTTTTTTTTTGTTTTTTTGTTTTTTTGGAACCACTTTTCCACACCATAGTACGCACCGTTCTATACCTATTATGGTCTAGGCAGGTGTAAAACGTGTGAGTCTTATTCTATGTCACTACAAACTGTTTGTGCTCGCTTGTCACAGTTACACATTGTATGGCTGTTTTGTTGTTTACTACTAGTGTCATAAATTGTTACAAACTACACAAACTGAACTAATATTATGGGTTAAAGTTGGTATTTCATTTTACTGAGGACGACGTGTGACGAGTATGAACCATATTATAGCTGTTCCCCGCGGTTTTACCCGCGTCAATTTCGGAGTTCCCGCGGGAATTCCGGGACAAAAATACCCTATGTCCTTCTCTGTATCCTTGACAACATGTTTGCAAAATTTCATGATAACCGGCTGAGCCGTTATGACGTGAAAGCGTAACAAACAAACAAGCAAACTCACTTTCGCATTTATAATAAGTAAGGAATTTTATTTTCTAGCTGTTGCATGGTCGCTATAGCATTGGATAATACACATCCTGGTTTAAATAGAATAGAATAGAAAAAAATAGAATAGAATATTCTTAATTGTACACCAAATGTTATAGTATGTTCACAATAAATCTTATAATTTAAATTAGGCATTAAAAAGGCGGTCTTATCGCATTACTAGCGATCTCTTCCAGACAACCTTTAACTCAAGAATAAAAATAAATAAAAACTAATAGAAAAAAAGTTTTTTTGTAAGAGGTAATCGTTGGATGAGTACTTATAAGCTACATTGCCATTTTGTCTGATAACTAGGAAATCCCAAGGGAGTTCCGAAATTCACACAGTGAAGCTGTGAGTATAAGTTAGTATTTAAAATACTGTAAAAAATATTGTACTGAATGTTTTTTATTCTAGTCAGTGGTTATTCAACATCAATATAAACCTGTCAGTTCGAATGCCAATGACAAGTGACAACACATTTAACCCCCGAGCCTGACCCACTACCGCGTCGTTACAAAACATAAATTAACATAACATAAACAATTCTGTACAAAATCATTAAGCACAACGATAATAAATTTGCAGAAACAATAAAATACGTGAGTAGTTACAACAAATTCCGTGTCAAATGTAAAACAACGACGCTATAGGTGGACGTAAACTCGATCTACCACCGCGTATATCATACTGTTTTATGAATTGTAAATTTTACGTTATACAGTCTTTAGTGTGCCATATTTCAAGGTGTATTAATGACCCGCCGGCGCTGCCAGGGTTGACTCGCTCGAATGGAAACGAAATGAAAATGGAATTTGTTTACATCAAACGTTCGTTTACGCCAGCGTTAATAACAGAGATCCCGCGGGAATTCCGGGACACAAGTACTCTACGTCCTTCTCTGTACTAATTGATAATGTGTTTTCACAATTTCATGATGATCCGTTGAGTAGTCAGAGCGTAAAAAACAAACAAACAATTTTACATTGCATTATTAGTTAGGCCACAACAATAGTAAAGAGCAGTTTGATTTTAAACTATCTAAAATAGACGACATTACAATCCCGTTTTTTCCTTTTTCCCAAAACTGGACCGAATTTAAGTTGAATTTTTGTTAAAAAATAATTTTGTTATGCCTCTTTATTATTATTTTTTTTTTTATATTCATCAAATTTCTTTTCCGGGAACCCAATGACTCCGGGTATGACTGGGATATGTTTGAAAAAATATAAATGTCTTTATTCTAGTAAAAATCAATTAATAGACAAGGAAAAGAAAGAAAATACATCACCAAGGTAGAAAACAGATACGTTTGTTTGAATTGGTATGAAATGAACGCGGCACGCTTTTACTCATAAGTGGCCGGAATGTTTAAATTAACTTTGCATTTAACTCAAATTAATACACGTAATCATTCACTGTCAAAAACATAAGTGCTTGTTCATCTACGTATACAGAAACTAATTTAAAAAAAAAAACCTGCAGTCGTGAAGCGGTTATTAAAGAGCTAGAAGAACATAAATCATTGTCAGCGACGTAATAAATACAATTAAAACAAAAAAAAAATAGAAGAAAAACCATCAATATTAATAAAACAAGTCACAAACTTAATTTTATTATATATAAATGACGCAATTTGATCCATCAGCTGATATTATTCATAATGAATTAGAAAGTTAGATTACTAGCCACCTGAGTTAGATTGGACCGTAATTACCAGTCGTTTGATTTGTTATCAGTCGTATAGGTATCCATTAGGCTGTCATCATTATTTCTATGACGGCGTGTAATTAGTATTAAAAAATATACATAAAAAATAAGTATTCGGTGGCGTGAACTTTGATATCTAAAGAAAAACAAGTTAATTTATTGATTTAATCTCTTCTTTACTTAAAAATGAAGACGCAGATTGACTTTTGCAGATATTTATTCTCAATTCCGCAATATCAACTAAAATGGCACCAGATGTGTAGATAAATTCTTACCATTATAAATGCGAATGTGTTTGTTACGTTTTCACGCATCAACTCCTCAACCAATCATCATGAAATTTTGCATACACGTTGTCAGGAGTACAGAGAAGGACAAAGGGTACTCATATCCGAGAATTCCCGCGGGAACTGCGGAATGAACGCGGATGCAACCGTGAGGTACAGCTAAGGTATACTAAATTATTTAGATTTTCGGGTAGGTATTTTCAACAGATACCAATGACAATATTAATGACCTATCGATACTAAATTCTCTATAAAATTACCAGCATGTAAATGACTGTTCTATCGAATCATTTTTTGATTGTAGAAAAAACATCATTAACAAAAGAATAGAAGAGCGAACGTGACTGCGGATCGTTGAGCACGATCAATTCAATGTTGAACATAACACAAACATCATTAATATTGTTTACAACATGATTAATCGTCGCGAGTAGTTACTATACTGACAAAGTAATTCATTGATCATTCGATGCAATCATCACTATTGGTCGTGTTCGAATAAAAACAACTTTTTTCTCTTGTCACAAAAGGCTGTCGTGCCTTACGGTGGCTACCATTGCAGACTTTGGACACAATTGAACATTTATTTATTTATTTAAGCTTATTACACAACATGGTACAAAAGGCGGACTTAATGCCACAGTGGCATTCTCTACCAGTCAACCTTCATGGTGTTCAGAAAGTGTGCTTGGTGGTGCTTGAGAGGAGCTAAATATAATTTCCTAGTACAATACAAAATACATAAATAATATATAAATTATACATAAAACAAAACTGAGACACAAATGCACAGAGCATACCTACGCACAGTATGCTGCACATTCCGAGTATCTACTGCCCACTAAGGAGATGCTGATATACCCTAGCTCTGAAAACATTCTTACTCGTAGATTGACAAATGTCAGTGGGCAGAGAGTTCCAAAGCTGGATAGCCTGAAGAGTGAAAGAATCAGATACAAACCCAGTCCGGTGAGAAGGAATTTTTAGGAGAAGATTTTGGGTATCTAGCAAAGAGATCTGTCATGAGAAGAATAAAGAAATTGAAAGCGGCGGTGAACATCTGTGCTTTGAGTGTGTGATGTGTGGTCCAGTGTCAAATGGTCACTTTTTGGAAAAGAATGAGAAAACTATCTACTCGTAAAGTGTGCAAAAAAAAACCTTAGGTCTTCGAACGATATGACCAGTTCCATGGACGGTAAAAATATAATAAATTAGAGAAGCATTAAATTCACCTATTCAAAGAAACTCTTCGAGATAAAAATCTCAATGTGGTAATAAATAATGAAGATGCAAACGCTAACGATCCACACGAATATTATAAAGAAGGAGATTCTAGTAATTTAATACATAAAGCTTTTATTAGCCATAAAATAAAAAAAAATTACAAAGAGATAAAATTATGATGTTCATGTGTATGGAGGTATGAGTAATGAAATAAAATTGTGCTAGCAACCCTAAGCGAGTCTGTAATAAACAACTTTTGTGTGGAAGGCAGCGCTGCGGCCGATTCATAAATTTTGTGGCGCGCCGTTTAGTTTTATGTACGATATTATCTATCTGCACGCACACAGCGCCGAGCTGGGCGTGCAACAAATAGACAAGAAACAACAGGCAAACACAATAAGCACATATTATTTCGCAGCAGTGTCGCGAGGTGTCACGAATTGCTTACAACAATGAAAACACAAATCATAAAGACAACGCTAAAAATTGTTCCTTTTCACCAACATCGAAACAATAAAACAAACGATACCTAGAACCACTAACCGTAACGTGACGCTTTGTGCATAAAAATTGTTGATTAATGCTAAAACGAAAGTCGTGAAAACAATAAAATTCAAAGTGAGTCGGTAAACAATCCATTAACGACTGCAGACGGGGGAATATGGCGGCCGGGGCTCGACCGCGGGCACGATATTATCATAATCACACGTATTCGTCGAAGTAATGTGTGTAAAGAAGTTTAATGAAACGTCCCCGATAGCGAGCTCGGCGAGTCATGAAATAACTATCATTAAAGCCGACACGATACGGACGATAATCATCGAGTACGAGCAAAAAGCTATGGAATCGGTTGTGATGCAAATTGTGCATGCCATAAATCAAGTACATAATCACCGTGCCGCGGCTACGAGACGTAATAATGAGATTACTTGAAAAAATTATACACTACCATATTCACGAGAGTTACTCCACCTCGACAAGAACCACGCTCAGGCAGACAACTCTGACGGTATCAATGTTGTCAAACACAAAAACAATTATAGTAAAAGTATAATTTTTTATCGTGCCACTTTAATATACGATGATTATAGACTTGTTTTGCGTTGAATTGAATGAGAAATAAATTCGCAATCATAAACAGCACGTCAGTGAAGATGTAAGAGGCGATAATAAGAAATCGAATGCAGCAAACGCTGAATTTATGGGGCGAGCTAAAAGAACAAGCGGTGACGATAATTCACCGCATACAATAAAGAGCGCTATTGATCTTGCAGAAAGCGAATCGGCTCGTAACACAGAACAAAACACGCTACCGCCGAGCGTCGCATAAATCTTTATTATTGCCGCAACAAGCTTATATCGAGTCGTTTCAGGTACTCAAACCGGATCCGGCTCGGTATAAACTCACGACTGCGAAGCATTTTTTCGCTAAATGAAATATGCTACACCGCCCCCAGCCCTGAGGAAGGAAACCCATAAATAAATAATAATACAACCATTTATATTACCAAAGGGTTTCGCCCGACGCGTCTATTATCATCTGAATTGTTTAAATATGATAATGTATCAAAATAACAGGACGTTCTTTCGCGGCCGCGATTTCTGTTCGACCATTATCATAAAGATTCACTTAATAGATTGTTTCAAAAAATATTTGCGTCATACAACAATACTGTTTTACGACCGATGAAGATTTTCCTGTTGACTTCTCGTTCGAATGTGTAATTTTGAAATGAATAATAGTAAAAACGTAGTGAATTTATTGCAAAAAGAATTCACAACGTCGTGAAAAATTTTCAAGTTCCGTGCATTAGCACTTTTGTAACCTCACTTTTACAACCGCCTCGTAAAAAATCTTATTCCGAGATAACAAAATAATTAGAGATTGTTTGTCAAGATTTAAGTCAGTAAAAAAAACAGTACATTTATACCAACGCAATAACGGAGTATGCAATAATTTTATCCGCAGATTAATATCAAATTTAATTAGTACCATCCGGCCGTTCCGACATCAGCTGTTTAAAATTTCGCTGCAAATATTTCAACATTAAAGATCGCATTTTAAAGGGGATAATAAAATGCCCCCCAATAAACCCCGAAACTCACTGAGCCATTTCACTTTAGCCGTGTGTAGACTAAACAAATGATTCTCTTAACAATAAAAACGTCACAATAAAAATGTAAGTCATTAAGTACACTTATTTACGCTGCGAAACGGATATGGAGGTCGTAAACATGTGGAACGGCTTATTGAGACGTTGGCAACAGAGTTGGAGCAAGATCCGACTTAATCTATAGCGTGCACGGCTCGACGAGCTAATTCGGTGCCTCGAACTAACAATACATTAAGACGTAAGATTGAACGCTGTTACAATACCCATCTTAAATTAAGCTTCAACAGTAATTAATTTATTTTTATTTAATTACTGGCTATCACCCATGGTCCTTTTTTACTTTAAGGGTTTAACCGCCAAACATTATTTTGGAACTAATTTCGAAAAAAATGAAAAACCTACCAAATCAAAACTAAACTAAAATAAAACCAAAACCGTTGTTTTTCGTGGACCTCAAGCTTCCTTGTTCAACAAACTTTTTACAAGCACTGTAGATAGGTACGTGTATATCAGATTTTTTAGGTATCCTTCAACGTTATATATGTATTTCGGAAGTCTGATCGTATGCCATTTTACTTGCAGAATCTATGAGTTATAAATAACCTACACTTTGGACTTTTTTAAACTTCTTTTCCTTCTTTTTTTCGTCATAAAGACAAAGTAATCGACGAGTCAATTTTAATACGGCACATAGTTTTTATAATTACGTCAATAACAAATCTCTATCGACCTTCTGGGAAAGGAGCGCAAACGTGAACAATAACATAACAATAACACAAATAAAAACAAAAACCAAAGTCAATTAGCAAAACCGATAAAAAACATCTTCTATTCATACTCGAATGCAAGTAGCCGTGAATTTGAAAAATTTACTTTTAGTAATTTTATCGCCAGCACACCGATGCTTACAGCGGTCGGTAGCGGCCAATTAAGTTAGTTGAAAGGCAAGGCTATAATAACTTTATATAGATTAACTGTGTCAGATGCATTCAGAGATATGAAAGTGGGCTTGTCTGTGAGACGGAGCGCGCTCGAATTCAATCCAGAACGCATAAATTATAACGCTAGGTGAAATTTCATTTAAGGCCACGTCACTTTTAATAAAGATAACGATTAATAAAAATGCATTATTCGATAACAATGGAGATCAAAATGGAGCTTTTGATGTTAAAATGTTCTCAAAAAGAAAATAACAAATAACCGAAAGGCACAATGGTGATAAAAAGAATATCCAAGGAACTCATATTATTATGTTTGTAAGTTCCATTGTTGTAGACGATAGAATCGCTTTTTGTTGTTACACTTTAGGAACGAGAGGCGATGCTATTGAGGCTCGTTGTGTTATTGCATTAATAATTTATCACTGTATCGACCTTTGTATTTAAATGTTTCGAAATCTATTGCCTGCCTGGGAGATTAATGCAGCCGATGTCGTGTACAAATTCATATTTTTTGCTGTGCAATGATTTGACACAAAATACGCGTGTCACGCTACCATTTTCTACTAGGGTGTCATTTAAACTTTAAAACATTAGGGCCACAAACTTGACCAGACACTAATATAGTGTCAACAATGAAAACTAGACTCAATTTAAAAGATAGTTTGCAGTCAATGTGCATGATGACAAGGTATAAAAATCAAAATAGGGATGTGGACTACTTTTGAAAATCAAAATTCTAATTAGTCCGTCAGTTAGAAAATAAAAAAACAATAGACACGTATTTTTTGCTTTTTCAAATAATTTAAAATATACAGAGATAAAGCGCATTAAAGTTTAGGGCGAGTGGGTCGTGACGTCACTAACCGATAAAACCGCCATATAAACTGTCCGAATAGTGACGTCACGCGAAATTTCTCTCAAACTCAATATATCGCCGTTATTATTTGAATAAGTAAAAAAAGAAAAAATACGTGTCCAATATTTTTAATAATCTACAAGACGGCCTAAAAAATAAAAATTAGTCCATATGCTCTATTTAGCCTGTCAGTTAGATAGTAAAAAAGTTGTATTTTTTGCTTTTTCGAAATATTGAAAAAATACCTAGATAAAACGCATTAAAGTTTAGGAGTGTAGTGTGTTTCTGTGTAGCTACCTCTGACAACGTGTGTACAAAATTTCATGATGATCGGTTGAGCTGTTAAGGCGTGAAAGGGTAACACACAGACTGATCGACAGAGTTACTTTCGCATTTATAATATTAGTAGGTAGGGATAAGATCACTGTGCGTAATATGGTGTCATCAATAAATATGATCCTCAATTTAAAAGATAGTGTTCGCAGTCCATTGTGAACTAAACGCAAACATTTTCTAGTAATATACGATGTTGAAACTGGTCCTGCGTTATAAGCCCAGCGTGTTTTATAACAGGGGTGATAAATTTCCGTTGATCGTCTTATGATTTCCTGCGGCCAACAATGCGATAGTTTGTCAGTTCTAGACGGTTGTTAGTGCTCGTGGGCGGGGAGCGGCGGCCATCAATCACTCTCCGTGACTCTTTCAACCTGCCGGCGGGCGAGGGGAGGGAATAGGGGAGCAGCGGCAGGGTTGCTACACAGTAACAGACATAAATTATCGCTTGTTTTTGTCCGTCTGTCGAGTGGAGACAAAATTTGTTGACGACACTCTTAATTAATTTATTCCACGTTTAACAGCTTTCATCGTTTTTAGGTATATTATATTTCACAGTGCTGGTGTTATTTTTGTTCATATTATGTTTAATTTGTTGATAGAAAAGTGGAGTGCCAACATTTGAAACAAGAGGTTTTTCGTCATAAGAGATAAAGTAGTAAAATAAAAAGTAGTTGGTTAAAAATAGTTTAAGTGTTAAAAGACCAGTGCCAGACCAGTACTTAGTGCTAAAAAGTAGTTCGGTCGGATGTTGAGTTCTGACCATATTATGCTTTTCATGTCTAGAGTTGTACTTTGACAGCCCTGAGTACAAGGTGTGAGCGAGACCACTTGATCATGGGAACTCTTCGCACGTCTGATGTTTTTATACTGACAACTTGCGATGGATTCGAGCCGTCCGCGTCAGGTGTGGACGAAAAATTGCCTCCCATCCTGTTTGCTCAAGGTACCCCGCTGATTGATTTGAACTGACTTGATTAACGCGAAAGCTTATTTAGATGAGCGAGTCCGCCTTTTGTGGAGGGTTTTATATCGTACGATACTTTGCGTCTTTTTGTATGAGGCATTATAATTTTTATACGTGGCATCGGACTTTTTTTTCGTGCATAATAAATACTAAATACCAGTATGAGCGAGTCTGTTTATTGCAAGGCAGCCCTCCTATCACCTATGTTATAAAGAAATACTTGTATCATTAAAATAATTTAATTTGATCATTTATATCTATTATTTTAGGGACTAAAAAAGGGTTCTTGGTACTTCTGTATATTTTTTATGAATGAATAGCTGTTCCCCGCGGTTTCAGCCGCGTTAATTTCGGAGTTTTCGCGGGAATTCCGGATTAAAATATAGCTTAAGTTACTCAGGGATAATGTAGCTTTCTTATGGTGAAAGAATTTTTGAAATCAGTTCAGTAGTTTTTGAGTCAAATCGTAACAAACAAACAAACAAAAAATCAAATCTTTCTCCTTTATAATATTAGTATAGATAATATTAGTATAGATATAGATACACGATATCTCAAATTGAATTTGAGTTTTATTAAATCTAAAAGGGCATACTGAAATTTTACACACAGGTATAGTTGAAGAAAGGACTTTCATCCTGGAGTTACCGAGATTACTAAAAATATGCAACAAGTTATCTTGCATCTTTGATTTGAAATTTTCTTCTATTTATTTATACCAGCTACATTTAAATAAGATTTCATATTTTGTATAGGTACAAAAGTATCTACTGGCATAGTTTTTAATTTTTCAATCATTGAATATTGATATTATTATGGTCAGATAAAGTTTTATTCGAGCAGTTAAGTTCAGATTGAGAAAGCTGAGCTGTATAAGTATTTATTATCGTAATATCAAAGATCGCAGCGTTAGATTTTTAGTTTATATTTTTATATGTTGCGTAAAGTTTAATATATTTATTCTTTTTAGAATAGAATAGAATAGAATAGAATAGAATAGAATAGAATAGAATAGAATAGAATAGAATAGAATAGAATAGAATAGAATAGAATAGAATAGAATAGAATAGAATAGAATAGAATAGAATAGAATAGAATAGAATAGAATAGAATAGAATAGAATAGAATAGAATAGAATAGAATAGAATAGAATAGAATAGAATAGAATAGAATAGAATAGAATAGAATAGAATAGAATAGAATAGAATAGAATAGAATAGAATAGAATAGAATAGAATAGAATAGAATAGAATAGAATAGAATAGAATAGAATATAATAGAATAGAATAGAATAGAATAGAATAGAATAGAATAGAATAGAATAGAATAGAATAGAATAGAATAGAATAGAATAGAATAGAATAGAATAGAATAGAATAGAATAGAATAGAATAGAATAGAATAGAATAGAATAGAAATATATTTATTTACCTACACACCACGACATAAAACAACAAAATATATAACAATAATAAAAAATAATAATAATAAAATATTAAACAAACAAAAAAAACCTTCTAAACGATAAAAAAAAAGAATTCTATAAAATTTTAATGAATACAAAATACATAAAAGTCGTGGCCTGCGTAAAATGGACCCACTCAGCATAGATGCTGTGACTCGGGGTGCGAGCCACAGCGCTGGTCTTCCGTGGGCCCAGTTGGTTAAGGTCACGGACACCACGCCAACTCCGAAAACATAAAAAACATAAAAAAACACACACATAAAAAACTCATTCCGCACACACGCTTCTCCATAACCCCCGGACCAAATCGCTCAACCACCCCGCCCGGCCCGGCCCGCCTTTGACCAATGCCGACCGCGCCTTTCATGCCATTTCGCGATCTGGTTTTAAAAACATGTTTTAATAAAATGGTAAGTAAGTCATTTTAGATAAAATATAACTACAATTTTATAGAACACTAGCTGACCCCTGCGGTCCCACCCGCGGTAATTTCGGAGTTCCCACGGGAATTCCGAAATAAAAAAGATCCAGAGATTACAACCACACAAACTCCGGAGTTCCCGCGGGAATTCCGGGATAAAAAGTACCTTACCCCACTCACGATCATTGTAGCTTCCTATAAGTGAAAGAATTGTTAAAATCGGTTCAGTAGAACCAGAGATAGCTGTTCCCCGTGGTATATTACTCGCGGGAAATTCGGAATTCCCGCGGGAATTCCGGAAAAAAGTACTCTACGACACTCAAGATCACTGTAGCTTCCTATAAATGAAGGAATTTTCAAAATCGGTTCAGTAGATCCAGAGATTACCTACCAACGTCACAAACTCACAAACTTTTGCTCTTTATAATACACTCAGCGGCACGGAATGTCGCCCAAGCGCGTTATGTGATTTATTGTCAAAACTAAACCTGAAGCTTGGGTTTTTGTTTCTTGTAAAGCTTAAATGTTTATCCTAATCTTTAATGCGAATAAGTAATTAGTAAAAAAATGCATTAACTTTATTAAATTTTTATTAAATAAAAAAAAGACATTAAGCTCTATAATCAAAACAGTATTTTTTAAAGAAATTTCCAAATTAAAGCTAAAGGTACTTAAAATTAGTAGCGGGTATTTCCACCTCTGTCCCTGATAACCACCTGCATGCGATCAGGCATGCTGTGGATAATGTTTTTAATGTCCACATGAGGCAATTCTGCCCAGGTGGCCCCCAGAGCTGTTTTCAAATGACTGAGTGTTTTTGATGGGATGGAACTTGCTCGTATGCGTCTTTTAAGCATGTTCCATACGTGCTCCATGGGATTTATGTATGGGCTTCGTGCTGGCCATTCCAATTTAGAAATTCTCAGGCTTAAAAGATAATCATCGACGGAACGTGCTGTGTGAGGTCAGGCGTTATTTTACATTAAATTGAATTCTTCACTACCAATGAACCCGACGTATGGTAGAACATGGTCCTGAAAGATCTCTTCGACGTACCGCACAGCCGTTGAACGACCTTCAATGACCACCAACTCTGTACGTGCGTCTGAAGTGATCCCTCCCCAAACCATAACAGATCCACTATGAAAGCTGACCGTTTTCCTGGTGATGCCCGGCAGAAATCTCTCTCTTCGCCTTTTACACACACCTTCGCGACCATCTGGAGCTCTTAAGGCCACTCTGCACTCATCAGTTCACATAACTTTACTCCAGTGGCCGTGAGTTCAATTTGCATGCTCACGAGCAAATCATAGTCGAGCTACGCGATGGTGCCGGAGCAGTTCTGGACCTCGAGCTGGTCTTCGAGCACGCAGGTTCCGTTCCTTCATTCTCCTTCTTATCGTTCGCTCACTAACGTTGATCCCTCTTGTCGATTGTAGACGCTGTCGAATTTCGACCGCAGTGAGGAACCGATTTCTCAAAATTTCGAGAGCGATAAATCGGTCATCACGCGCTGATGCGCACCTAATTCTGCCACTATCTGGTCTCCCCGTGTAGAGGCCGGTCCGATCGTGCCGTATTAAGACGTATCTGAGCGCTGAACGCGGTACATTTAAATTTTCAGTAATTTCTCACTGCGTTCGCCGTTGACTCCGAAGCAACACAGCTTGAGCAACTTGAGATGAAAATTAAGGGCATTGTGATTCGATTCTGGAAGCAAAAATGACTACACATTAATTTAAAAACAAAACATTGAAGATTAGATGCACAACCATTTAAATATCGAATTTTAACTCACCCGTATTTTGTGCGTTTCAGCAACGAACTAACGTAAAGTGTCAAAGAAACGAAAGAAATGCACTTTTTATTGTGTTTACACTCATAAACTAACAAAAACGAACGTCCTGATAAGCTGCTACTTGAAATAATCATACCCGATACCAAAAACGCCTGTTATCGGCTTATTTATGTTTGGGCCATATTCCGTGCCGCTGAGTGTATTAGTATAGAACTATAGATGAACCCTGAGCAGTTTATTAGAAGCGAAAATATAAATTATTTTGATTTTTTTTTTTTTCGTTTTTTCCGTAGGTTGCACACCCCGTCCCTTTTATCTCTCTGTCAACCCAATGGTAAACTGTCAGAGAATGTTGCAAGGCATTAAGTTCGCCATTTGTACTATTTTGTGCAAGAAGAATAAATAAATAAATAAATATAAGATTGACCCCAGAACAAACAAAGAATCAATCCTGTTTTTTATAATATTAGTAAAGATGTTTAACTGACATACGCCACCATTTATTATTGAAGTTAAACTAATTTCAGTACGTTGAGAGTAAAATAGCCCGGAAACGATAAACAGCCAAGCAATGAGCCATAACTTCTTACCTTTCTTTACTTTTTTTTATAAACTAAAATCCTTTTTGGAGCAACAAACGAGTGCCCGTTGTTTCGGGCGGGAAATTAAACATTTGATTCAGTAGACACACTCGCAGCAGCAGACGTGACGCCCTTCGGGACACCCCTTAAAATATTCAGACATATTCGCCTCCGAAAATGTTCAACACGCATTTTGCATTACCAGTTTAGGTAGCTACTGTGGAAGTTTAATTTATTAAGCACCGAATTTGAGTATACATGGTACTCAGCATGGCTTTTTTAAAACATCACTTCTTGTATTAAGTAAGTAGTGTTTATGGGTTACATTTACTCAAAAAACTCCTTCTAAATATTCTTCGTTTGGAAATGAGCGACCATAAGCTTCGCTCGTTGTGTATTAGCGCCATCTGTTGTTAAGGAAAAATAGCAGTACCAAACACTCATTTTTCACTGTCTTCACGGATAAAACGACGTTTTCTAAAACCTAGCTAGATCGATTAATCGCCATCGAAACCCCCTATATAATAAATTTCATGAAAATCGTTGCAGTCATTTCCGCGATCCAGATTATATACTCCAACAAGAATTGTTCGTTTAAAAATAGTAGATAGATATAATATACTAATCAATTTTAACTTTTTCTACACCAAATTAATATAATTTGTAGCAATGCTCTTCTGACTGCAATGTCATGTGTCGCGGGTTCGATTCCCGAGTCAGATACTCATTTAAGGGATGGACGTATTTTTACGTTTACTCCAAGATCCTAGTTAATCTTTAAAAATTATATCAGTTCCCCAGTGACGCTGTGTGAAAACATCCAAACAAACAAGAATTAAAAATGTACATATTGATGTTTTTTTTTTCGTTACTTTTGAACGATAAAATATAGGTACCTTTTTTGTCTAAAAATACGATGGATACACATACGTTTGACCGAATAGATTCGACTCAAAAAGTAGGTACAAAAAGCTTAATTTTAAACTGACGTGACAAAAAGGGTGTATGTTAATTTGAGCCAATAGATATGCTATTTCTGCAAGAAATTTTATAATAGTACGCGAACGAAATCACCAGTTAAGTTTATATGAGAAAAAAGTGTGGGACGTTAATGATTGAGTTGATATTCCAAATATGTAGCGGCCTCTATAATATAATGCCACTGAGACCCTATCAAGATGGGAGTTGTGCCGTAAATTATTTTTATTTATTTTAATGGCGCTTTGTAAGATGTCAGATTATAATGAATATATTACCGGTAGCACGAACAGCGTATTCTTTTGAGAAGGTAATTATTTACGGGGAACGATCGTCGTATTTTGATAAACAGCCCCGATAACAATACATCTCCAGCGGCGTTCACGCATTCTATATCCACATTTATTACTGTTTCATCTTTTGTAACACGTTCCGCTGATGCAGCCTCTGGAGCGGCGGTCGATCCGCAAAAATTAACTCTACAACCCTCGACATAGAGTTCAATAATCGCGATTCACCCGTCGGCTTTGTGGGAGCGCTAACTCTTTCATCTATCATAATCGTTCATGCTGAAAACAATCAAGATTGATTTTTCCTCCGGACCAAAGTGAACTTTGGGGCGGTGGATCTAGAGTTGGATTCGAGTCGGGCCGGAGCTGAGTCGTCGGTCGACAGCCAACCACCGACGGAGGCGAACGTAGGCGGCTGCGAGCGTAACGAAGGGACCTTCGGATCCAGGGAAATGACAAATGACATCTGCCTACCGCCTGTCAAATAACGGAAAGATAATAAATGACCCCGATTGTTTATCATCAAATATCGCATATATATATCATTATCGTAGACTCAGCGCTTCAGAGCGGGGGTGCTTTGACTTCGGTTATGATTAATACTGTTTGGTTAATTTCGAGTCGGTAATGTTTTACTTAAAGGGGGAATTTAGTCGCCGTCATTGTGGGTTGATTACTTATGTGATGCGGGTTTTTTTTTATTATTTGATGGGAATATGGTTTTTCTAGTTGAATATCTACCATTTTTTTATATTTGCGATCGATTCGAGGTTTTTCCTCCATCACCAAATAGAATCTAATATGACGATGAGGATAAAAATAAGCACAATCGTTAAAAACGAGAATAAACATTATGCATTGTGCGAAGATCTATTTTCAAGGTAGCGCAAGTAAATCCTTGCACAAAACACAAACCGAATACTAATCGAGAACAGCCGTCACAGACACTATACAGTTTGCTTACCGTCTCGCTTTCCAACTTGACAGCATGTGCATTTGTAAACATAGTTTATTTGCAGTCGGTTCGATCAAAAACCGACTTTATTCCGAACGTGTTAAGTTCGCCTTCATCGGCACATATAAATTGTTCGCCTGATAAATGACAATCTTGACCAGACTGCGAAGTGACGTGAGGTGACTACCGGCGCAGGCCGTGGTGTGATTAATTCAGCACTGACCTGCCCATAATGCCAGCTATCTCGAGAGCAATCCGAGTAATGGATGAGACACCACTTTTAATGTCTTTTAGTTTTAATGTCTTTCAGTTTTTTATGTGGCATCCACAACCTCTGGTTATCTTGCCTGCGGCGTATTTTTATTTGGAATCATAATGAGTATTTAATTTAAAGTTTTCAACGGACTTAAAGGGGCGTGGATTAAATTCTTTAGATTCCTATTCTTGTTTATGAGCAAACCCTAATATGTATTAAAAATACCTGCTTTAACATAGCACAAATGTAATTTCTCTCGTTTGAATATTGATCTGGTTACAATTTATTATTAATTTATTGTAATACTAGCTGTGTCCCGCGGTTTCACCCGCGGTAATTTCGGAGTTCCCGTGGGAATTCTAGGATGAAAAGTACTCTGTGTACTTCCATCCAAATCCGTTCAGCCGTTTTTGCGTGATTGAGTAACAAACATCCACACTTCCACATTTATAATATTAGTAGGATTACTTTTAATTGAATTTTTAATAAGATGTTTTTCAAACCTTTGAAGTTGTATTTAAAAGTACCAGAATGATTGAAGCTTTATATCACACTAAGTCATTCTTTTTTTACTGTGTCGTAGGTACACAACTTAATTTATTTTCTGGAAAGTGTTATTTCTGTCAGTCATCACGTCTGGCACAAATTCATTTATAACCGCACTCTGTAAATTATACTTGACACTACATACTATTCGGCTTGTTTTCATGTCATAAGTAGAGTATTACATAGCTATTATGTAATATTATATTTTTCATAATACCGACAAGACTCTTGGCTGAGACTTAAGTGCTTCTTTCATAATAATGCTCCTTTATCACATAGTGATATTAAGACTGACTACAATAGATCATTGTTTGTGATATTCTACTAGTATACCGATCAAACATTAATGTACATTTTATTTTACATCAATATGTACGTGTCCATCAACTTACTTACCACTATCTTCTTGATATAGATAGTACCCAAGGTTGTGCCTTTCAAAATCCTTTTCAAACACAACTGCCTTCAGATTAAAAACAAAACACCCAACAGCGACAGTATCGTTGCCATTGACAATGGTAATTACGATTTAAAGATTCACTTCATCATCGATTTGTGCTATACCTTCGTTATCCTAATCTCTTTGGCTTGACGTTTGCGGCGCGGCATTAATTTTCCGTACGCAACTATAAGCTTGATAAATGAGTGCCGGAGTATCAAAGCGTTCCACAATGGAGACGTGACCCGCAGGAATCGTGGTCGTTAATCATAAAACGTCTGAAACGGTATGTTAGTGTTGTGATAAGTGTACGGGGCATAGTCACTGGGTTTTGAATAATGTTATTCAGCATTACACACGGTTGTGTCACTTCAACTTCATTGTGTTACGAATTCGCTACCACATTAATATTGTGGTCGTATCCAGATACTTAATTCCGTATATGATCCACAAACCATTGTTCCAATTCACAAAAAGAAATTTTGGGCTAAGTTTGAAGAAAAATATTTATTATTTTGTTCATTTTTTGATTAGAAGAGACTGCTATAGGACAAAATTCGAATCTATGAAGCAAGTAACCAAATTATCCTATTGCAGAATTTTTGTATTTTTAGTATCGAACGAAAAGGCTATTTGACTATTTTTTTTTAGTTCGTCTTGTAGATTGATAAAAAATATTGGACACGTATTTTTTCTATTTTTACGTAATCAAAAAATAACAGAGATACATTGAGTTGAAATTTCGCGTGACGTCACTAACTAGTGCAGTTTGTACGACGGCTCGTAGCGGTAAGTGACGTCACGAGCCCCCACCCTAAACTTTAATCCCCTTGCTCTGTGCATTTTCATTTTTTGAAAAATAACAAAATACGTGTCTAATGATTTTTAATGTTCTAAAAGACGGACTAATTAAAATTTTGATTTTCAAAAGTTGTCAACATCCCTATGGTTTAAAATTAAAAACCGTGAATGTGCTTCCTTGTCTTCTTTAGTTCTGCATACTTTTATCGTAGTGTTCAAATCAAAACTTCAAGTAATTAAAACTGTTTTATACTCGTTCTACATATTATACTATGTGGCAATTTCATCATTCAATTTCCATCGATCGAACTTCTAGTTACATCTAAATTTGTATTTACTGAAAACATATACTTAACTGTCACTATAATTGTGTTACAGCATGATTTATAAAGGTTGCAGCTTTAGTAACAGATGATCTTGTTTCATCTTTTATCATGCTCTTTCTTATTACGTGGAATAGACGATCAGTGTCAAGCGTAATGCGATTAGAGCCCTTGGTGTCAGGGGTTCGTCTCAATGCCATCGGTATAATGACCCGAGACAGTTCCTTGTTGGGATGAATGATTGAGTTTCTCCATTCGTTTTGTACTGTAAATTTATGATGTGTATCTAATTCAAACTCACAGGTATTGCATTATTTATGACTAGTTGTGCCCCGCGGTTTAACCCGCGT
This sequence comes from Zygaena filipendulae, assembly GCA_907165275.2. Taxonomy (NCBI): domain Eukaryota; kingdom Metazoa; phylum Arthropoda; class Insecta; order Lepidoptera; family Zygaenidae; genus Zygaena; species Zygaena filipendulae. Next base: position 688,696 of record OU015657.1, read on the forward strand.
TAATTTCAGAGTTCCCGCGGGAATTCCGGGATAAAAAGTACCCTATGTGTTAATATGATGTATAAGCTATATTATTTTAAAGTTTCATTTAAATCCATCCAGTAGTTTTTGCGTGAAAGAGTAACAAACATCCATCCATCCATCCATCCATACATTCTTACAAACTTTCGCGTTTATAATATTAAGTTGTATCTACTCACCGTCGTTTCATCTGCATGCGTTTTGGTTTTTCCGCGAAAACTGTTTGTTCCGAGATAAAAAGTATTTGATAACACTGTAGCTTTCTAACAGATAAAGAACCTTTGGCACCCGTTCGGTAGTTTCAGAGTTTCTCTACATCGAACTTTACCATAACAGATTAAAAAATAATCTTTTTAGATTATTTATTATACATTATTATAATTTAGGAAGCACCTCTACTCTTTATTTTTTTTATTTATTTTTTTATTTACTTACCACCTTTTTAACATTCAGTATTCTTAAAAAAACTTCCTGCTTTTCCATACAAAAAATTGTATATACTTAGAAACCAGAACAAAAATGTACAAAATAGCTCTTTTTTAATTTTTTTTTCCACAATTTATAATCGCTCTAATGTAGAAAAAGTTGCATAAAAAACATAGCACTTTTATTTTATTTACTTCCATATTTTTGTTCACTGGTCTATTGATGAGGTTAAAATTTTAGTTAAAAGTAAATTGAAAACATATTTTTTTAATAAATCATTCCAGTAGAAATTCCCGAGGCAAGCAGCGATCATAATTATTAGGAATATACGGGTATTTTATCGTAGAACTGAGGTTTCTTAGAACACACCGAGTCGTTACAAAGCAAACAGGATACGGAGCGAATAAAGCCAGTGCCGGAAACGAAAATCGCTCCATCGACAAATTTATGCAGTTGTAAAGGCAGATTTATTCGTGAGGAGGTGACATGTGAAGCCATAGACTGAAAACACTGGCAACACGAACATCGAACATGGCTGTTTTGAACAACTGTTCTGAAACATCATTGGTGTTGTGCTAAAACTTTAACTGTTATACGCCGGGTGTCTTACTTATGCGATGAGTATTGGTGTTTACTCCAAATCTGGGTGTTTAGTGTCCATCTTATATATTAATTTGAACGTAGTTGTTATCACATAGTACAGATGGGAGCAAAGATTCATTTCCCGTCATGGCGTCATAGGTGCGCCGTGCGCCATAGAAAATGAAATGAAATGAAAATGAAATGAAATGAAAAAATGAAATTAAATAAACTTATTTTTTAGTGATTTTTGGAACGAAAGATCTTTAAGTTTTAACCAAACTCGGAAACTACGAGGCGCAGAAACTCCGTTCCAACCAAGTGTTCCGCGACACTCACGCATTTTTATATAAATAGAACAGAAATTATGTATAAAACTTACATTAGTTACATTGACATAAATTGAGAATGGGGATGTGGACTACTTTTGAAAATCAAAATTCTAATTAGTCCGTCAGTTAGAAAATAAAAAACAATAGACACGTGTTTTTTTGCTTTTTCAAATAAATTAAAATATACAGAGATAAAGCGCATTAAAGTTTAGGGTGAGGGAGTCGTGACGTCACTAACCGCTAAAACCGCCATACAAACTGTCAGAACAGTGACGTCACGCGAAATTTCAACTCAATATATCGCCATTTTTTTTTATTACGTAAAAAAAAATAAAAATACGTGTCGAATATTTTTTAATAATCTACAAGACGAACTAAAAAAAAAAATTAGTCAACATGCCCATTATCCGAAAATATTACCTGACACTTCAATTATTCATTAATTGTTTATTTTTTTATTTTGTATTGATTTCCGTTAAATAGCATAAAAAGCATTGAAAAGCTTTCACCGGTGTTCCTGACCGTGTGTCACAAACGATTTCCACGTCTAATAATGCGTAGAGCTCTCTTTATGTTACGATGAAAAATTTATGTACAGTAAAAAATGACATCAAAGCAAAAGCGAAACGCAACTAGTTTAATATTACGATCGTTAATTCCACTACGTAATTTATGTTTAATGTCTGAATAAAAATATTTGTAGAAAGATATTATTTCTGACTAACTTTTGCCTGCGGTCCCGCCCGTATATGAGTGCGTTGAGGTCGCTATAGCGTCATAACTCCTATTTAGTGAACCAGTTGCAAATAAACAAAGCTTATTGTGTACTACCTACTAAGTTAAACCTTAAAAGAAGGGTTGAAAACATCGTCTAATTCCGTTGTTTATAAAGGCAGATAGAAGGATCCTGGATAATAATTTTCTTTTATTAATTATGTTTTCAATCTTAAATATACAGACCGCTATTAACTATATCAGTTTTAACTTTATGACACAAAAAAACAATTGCTGTAAATTATTATTTTTTTATTTTATTGTTTACTTGCACTTGAAAAGTTCTGAAGTTTTTTTTTAGGATTGTAAATTAAAACTTACTAAAGCAATAAAAAGCTGTAGCTGTAGGAGATAAAAAACTTGCTGTAACTGGAAATAAAGGCCATCTATTAGACAGTAGACACACACATTTCCTTTTAGATTATTTGCTAAGTACCTACTAAATGAATCAATATTTCCCTCGGTCACAGGATCACACAGGGTCACAGGACAGGCGTGAACGGCTTAACCGATAATCATCAAATTTTGCATCTCGTCAGCGGTGCAGAGAAGGATTTTTGTGATTGACCTTGCTTGTGTGTTTTGCAAAATTTTTACTCAACCAACTCTGCGAGGCAAACACAAGACCCAATAAAGAAGCTTTTAAGATTTCTCATGAAAAATGTAAAAGATATTCGAGTTGGTACAATATCTTTTCACTTTTATATTTCTAAGTATTTTCAGTTCTGTTGTTTGTTTCGTTCGACATCCGTCTCTTTGATGTTTTCAAGTGTTGAATGCTGAATAATGTATACAGCAATCACATGACCGGTTCAATACACATATTTTCTTTTGCTGTTACAATGATTTTTAAGATTTTCAGCGCGCCTACATGTTGTTAGTCATATATGGACATAGATAAGCAATAGCGTGTTAACCCACACTGGAGAAATTTTGAGTAAATCGTGTTTTAAAAGTATAGCGCCATTTTGTATCAACATTTTTTATGTTCAATATTTAGTTACATATATAAGCAATGTAATAAAGTAAACAAATAATTAAAAAACGTTCCCCAACTCTCAATAAATTGTTCTGAATCAATAACTGAATTTTGTGGATTAACATGTTATTGCTTATCTGCGTCCATATACAAGATGTGTCAAAAACTGTGTCGGAGTTCCCGCGAGAATTCCGGGATGAAAAATATGCCTTCTCTGTACCCCTGACAACGTGTATGCAAAATTTCCTGACGATAGGTTGAGCCGTTGAGGCGTGAAAGCCTAACAAACAAACAAACGAACAAACTCACTTTCGCATTTACAATATTAGTCTGCATCAAAGTTGATATTTCGGATAATTTTATATATGTTACTAGCTGTCCTCCGCGATTTCATCCGCGGTAATTTCGGAGTTCCCGCGGGAATTCCGGGAAAAAAGTACTCTATGTCCTTCTTTGTACCCCTGCCAGTAGTTTACGGTGATTAGCTGTTCCCGCAATAATTCCGGAGTTCCCGCGGGAATTCCGGGATAAAAATCTTTCAAGTTGGGCCAAATACAACATAGTGACCAAATTTCATCATGATTGATTCAGTAGTTTAGGAGTCCATCGCGGACAAACAACGTGACACGTGATTTATATATATTTGATAGTGGTCATTATAGATGTCACTATATTTTGCTGCCGCGGCACGCTTGCTGCGCTTGCTCGGCTTGCGCAACTTGGCCACCGATACCAACCTAACCTTACCAAGAAAGTCGGGGTGCTCTACCCCTGCCTAGTGTCAGAAAGTACCTATTTGTACCTAGAAACAAGCTCCAAGGCCTTGGTCAAACCTAGGATAAACCAGTTCCATTCCTGGAAGAGACATCATACAGCCATATAGGTACAAATGAATTCAGTCAATTCACGTTGAACGACAACAATAAAAAACTACGCAGTAATAGACAATTAACCCCATCTTCATTTAAAGAAAAAAAAGGGCTGCTCACAAACTCACATTACCTTTACCTACCTAAATTAGCAAAGCCACTTAAACATACTTCTAGTTAACAGCCGGCATAATATGTGCGAACATAAATTACCTTTTAAAAAACTTGCCCCGACCAAGTGACGCAGTAATTACCCTGTCCGGTAGACATCTAAAAAGGTGTTTAACGATTCATTGTTTTCGCACAAAATTACTGCGAAAATGACACCCGAGGCTCGAGGATTTTCGAATTCACTTACACACATCACTTAAACAAAATTGAACTTTATATATTACACCGCAAGATTAAATATTCTCTGAGAGCAAGTTCGCTGTTTTTTTTTAATTTCTGAATTCGCTTTTCGAATATGGTAATGTTTGGTAAAGAAAGGTTTTTTATAGTAGACATTAAATATTCTGAAAGGCATTTATGGTTTGAGCCTTTGTAAATTTTTATTTACTTAATGAAAGACAACAATTTGCTGATCAGAGAGATATTTACATTTTAAGAGAGTACGTCTTGAGTCGTGAAGTCAGCTGCAGGGAATTCATTTTAAACAGTATTTCATACTGGACTGAACTTATCTTACCATTGCTTTACCAAAAAATCCAGGATAACAGTACCTATCCTACGTGTTAAATCCGGAACATATTCTATCTATTCTGCTGAATTTTTTCCACATTTATTCAGCTATTAAGCGTGATTGAATAACAAACATGCAAATATTCAAACATTGTTCTAATTCACAAAAACCAAGCAACCAAGCAAAAAAATGCGTATAGAAACGCTGTAATTTGTATGCACCCTAAGAATTATGAACACGAAAACAATTTTCAACAACTCCTAGTCCATTACAAATCAATTCAGCCAAAAAAAAAACAAAACTGCACACACATAAATTGCGCTTAATATATTTTAATTCAAAATATTGTTCGAACATAATCAAAGCACTAATTCGAATTTCCAAAAGCCGTGACCGTATGGAGATTTGTATTCATTAAATCTCTCCGCTCGGATGCCTCTCAACACAAAGTTTGTTTTTCGTAACGAAACACCTGGGAGTTATTGATTAAGTATTATTGAGTTTTTACTTTGAGCACGAACAAAGAAACCAATGGAGATCCATTCAGTGATCACACATTCATAATAATGTTTACAGAAAACATAATTTGAACATAATTCACGTTATAATAAATTGAAAAATTAAAATACGTTATAAATTTTAAGTTTTTTTTTTCAAACTTGTTCTCAACACAAGTATGGTGTCAAAATAGAGTCGTTCTAAATTTTACTGTTACAAGTATTAGTATTTTTTTAAGTATTTTTTGCTGTTTAAAATTATATTGATTTAAAAAAAAAACTGTATATTTCATAGAGGCATAAGTAACTACCGGGAAATACCAATTTTTTTATTAGTTAGGTACGCTTTTCTTATATACATAAATATGGAACTTCAAACTTGAAACTTTTCTTTCACGATTATTATATACCACAATGATTGTTGAAATTTCATGATAAGAAAAGGTATTTAAATACTGTTTGCTGCTAAAGTGATTATGTTATAATTTTTACATCACCAGTAGTATCAGTTTGAAGGGAAGTTTGACGTTCTTTGGATCCCACTAAATTCTCCTTTACCTTTTTTCAATATCAGATAACATCAGCAAAAACAGTTGATTGTTTCCATGTTAAGTGGCGAAGTAATAAATAAACATGAGATGGCAGACCTTTGATTACCGCAGCCCAAGACGAGCGGTTGGGCCGCGCAAATTATACAGGTTGCCCCGCTAATTGAAGGCTTGCTTCCACCAAAGCGCTTATATTTAGAAACCTTAACAGTTTCGTTAAAGCACGTAATCCCACCTGCATTAACTAATTCAGCCACAGTATGTTTTAAAAAAAGGCCATGGTTACCGGACGGTAGAATTCTTGCTTGTTCAGTTACAAGTCAGAAATTCGATTTCAGACTCGACTTTTACACTTTTTATCCATAAATATATAATAGTTGAAAATCAGTAACTGTTATGGTATTCACTAACTTGCCATCCCGTTTCACCCGGGTAATTTCAAGTTTCCGCTGGATCAAAGATTTCAAATTGAAATCAAAATTGATTATTGATTACCATTAGCAACTTATTTTGCTATTGCGAAAAGTTGAAAAACAATACAGCAAGATACTAGCGATTAATGTCAGTTATTTTTAATAAGCATGCTAAGTTAATCAGATAAGTATAGACATTAGCATAAAAATAAAGTTCCATACTGTTTAGCATTTACCTACTTCCATACAATAAAAACACCCGATGCTCACTAAAACATCAGTTATTTTAACCAAGTATTTTTTAGACTAATAAAACCATCATTTTTCATAACAGAAACCATTAAAAAACACATTATCAATTCACAACTGGCACGCACACTCAACCATAAAATATAGAATTATAATACCTCACACACGATTCTATGATCACGAACATTATCCACCGACATAAATCGAAGCGATAAATCTAAGTGAATCATCATCAAAATTATCTTGCACGGCGTAAAACAAAATAATAACCCATAGACTATAATCGGATGAAATACGATACAATCGATTCGACGCACCTATATCGTTTTGTGTCGAATCGGATAGATTTTTAAATTACGAACGTAATTACGTTGTTTCCACAGAGCAAATAAATTAACTAGACAGGACACGTAGGCGGGGCAGGCGCGCTACCGTTGCAAAGGAAGTTAGAGCAAATGCTCTAACTTGCGCAAAACTTCTTTTGGTGCCATTCCAAGTATATTTGCCTAAAACTGTGAATTTTGAAAACAATGACTAAGAAAAAACATAACCATATAACGTTTAATACATTTTTTTACGTTAATAAATGTTATAGTGCATGATGAATAGTTTTGTGTGTGAAAATCACCCGGCGACACTGGTTTTCATCTGTTTTCATACTAAACTAAGTTGATGTCCCTTCTATCTGCTATTTTCTGTTCTGTGGTTGTTTCGTTGTTGACGTGACGTTTTCGTGTCGAGTTATTTTCGACTACTTAACGTGTTCACGGTTTCGCCCGCGTAAATTTCGGAATTCCCTCGGGAATTCTATATTCTATCGGTATAGAAAGTAGCTATGTATCTTACACATTAGAAGGATAGTAGGATTAGTGGGATACCGGTTTTGAGATGATTTTCAAAGGAACTTTTCAAAGGAATCTTTTAAATAAATCAACGGCTGTGGGAGAATGTTGTTTTACTACTAAATTTGAATATCCAGATACTGAAAATAAATCAATTATCATGTGTGTTTACAGCATTCACAATTGTAGGTACTCGTACAGACACACTTCATTCCGAGAATGTAAGGTACCTAACGTAATTTTTGTAAATTTTAATCGTCAGTTTTTTTATACTGCTTCAGTTTTTTAAAGCGAAGGCTATTTTTCATTATTTTTTAGTTATCGTTTTATATAATATTATTATTTAGCATTATTTATTTAATTTATTAACATTTAAATCAATCAAACAGTTTTTTTTAAGTTGCATGTATAATGTAACAATTTTAATCAAGTAACTAATTGTTTTTTTGTTTATGCCTTTTTAGCACTATGCACGCTTTTTTATGATTAAATCTAGTTTATTTAGTTTTAATTTAGTAGGTATGTTTTATAATTTAAGGCACGCTTGTTTGTTGAACACCGATGAAAAATTTTGCCTAAAAGCTGCCTAAAAAAATTTGATATGGGCGGATGGGCGGGCGGTGGGACCATATGATACACAACTGTATTTTATTTAGTTTTAATTTTTTTTTTCTTTTTACGTATTTTCACAAGTCTCCCAGAGCTGCATACAGTTACTACAGAACTCTAATAGCTATAAAAACAGAAACTGAACACACCAATTTTATTAAATTCCAATGGAATTTGCACTTTGAGTCGTGACTGAAAAGTAAAAAATATCGTTAAAAAAAAAAACAGGAACTCTAATAAAAATAAAAATAATGTCAGACATTAAACACTGCACATTAATAACATGGAAAAAAATCGTGTTATCGCACAAAACAATATTGCGATCCCACGATGGTAAACGCTAATGGTGTGGGCATGAGAGAGTTATGGCCGAACGAGCGGACAGACCGACGTGTTATTATTGAATTATTGCGTACACGAATTAAAACATTAATCGTTGTCATTAAATTACATTGGCAACGTGAACGGTGAAGTTGGGGTCTCACTTGTAGCGGCGATCCGTTTGTTTTTAATAAAACCGTATAATAAATTCACTAGCTGTTCCCCACGGTTTTACCCACGTTAATTTCGGAGTTCCAACAGGATTCCAAAACAAATATGCCATAGTTCCTTTTCCGTACCCTTGACAATGTGTAGACTTTAGATGATCGGTTGTCTATGCAAGGGTTGAAAGCGTAGCAAACAAACCACCGACTTACATTCGCATTTATTATATATGTATCGTATACCTAGTATTTTAACTAGTAATTAACATACTAATGTTACACCATGCAAAAGGTAATAACTTTTTAAGTAGGTATAGAGCTGTAATAAAATATTTAAGACCCTGTTATATTTTACACTTGTCTTATATCAGAAAAAAATTAAATTGTTTATGCTGAATTTGTCAACCGTATAGCGAACATAATTCACCATCGCTTAAAAAAGTGATATTATGTATTATTATTAGAATTCAAATACAATGTTCCTTCTATAAATTATTATGATTATGTCACCCAGCTGGGTTCCGCCATCTTTATTTTTTTTTTGTTTTATGTCAAAGGGGGCAAACGGGCAAGTGGTACACCAGATGGTAAGTGATTACCGCCGCCCATGGACATCTGCAACACCAGAAGGCATGCAGGTGCGACCTGGAATGGGGATGGGAACTGGCTTTCAAGTGGGGCTGCCGGAACACACCTTTAGGCGCTTGGCGACAGATTTACAAGACTAGCCATGTAGCCAGGCCCTAGAAGGTGTCCTACCAATGTCCTCACGATGTTTTCCTTCGCCGACAGCTCAAGCTCATTGTTGGGGTTTGAACCTGCGCTTTGCGGCGTTTGATCCGAACGCACTAACCACTGAGCTATTATTGTCGTAAGATGTGCCACGTGTAACATGATTGCCAATTGACATATTTTACCCCCAACGACCGTCACGGCTCTACTCATTCTTTCCAAATTCCTCCGCTACCAGCTCCCCTCTCCGCTCACACTTCGACTTCGCGTTATGCAAGTGATATAATATTCAACCGCACAGATTACACACAGGTCGTAATACGCAGCGTGTAATACCTACCTGTAGCAAGATATAGAACCCGATTCACTGCGACCAATAACATTCCTTGTAACACAATCTCAAACGCGCTGCATGCTGGAAAATCCGAAATTATAGTTTTGTATGCCATAAAACACGTCTATGTACTTTTAATGTCTATGAAACTTCTGAAATGTACACTTGGTCATAATAAATATTTTCATAAATATTTCTCAATTCGACTGTATACAGAATTAGTTTTAAAAGTGGGCGTGGATGAACAAATCCGAAACTACGAGGAAAAGTGAAAATTCCCAACGAACTTTTGGTGCCGATTTTGATAAAATTGTATTGCTAAACACTAAACCAACTATACATACGTACCTACTACTATTTCTTTCTTGTTTTTCCTCTTATAAACTTTTTCATAAAAGTAGAATAAAATAAATTTATTGACTCTATTTATTTTATCATTACACCGTTTGAAATACAGGTAGTTTTCAAAAGCTGTCTTGGAGCTCTTGGAAAACACTGAAGGAATCAGCTCAAACATTCATATAATATCTCCTCCTTTTATATTATATATATAACATTGAAGTGTATGTTTGTAATGTTTAATGTTCGAAATAAATGTTGTTCATATAGATATAATTATATCTCCTTGTGTACCTACATAAGAAAACATATTATCGTCACGAACATATCTGACCATATCTGACATTACTGGAAAGCACCCATCTTCAATTTCCTTCAAAATCTATACTACTATTTAATTACAGTAGACAGATTCTCCGTTAACGTTGTCGCTTCTTTTATTCTACTAATATTAAAAATGTGAAAGTGTGGATGTTTGGATGTTTGTTACTCAATCACGCAAAAACGGCTGAACGGATTTGGATGAAATTTGGCATGCACGTTGTCAGTAGTACAGAGAAGGACATAGGGTACTTTTTATCCCGGAATTCCCTCGGGAACTCCGAAATTACCACGGGTAATATGTATGAATAGGGGAAGTCCGGGCAAAGTGGACACCTTAACGTTCGATTGGCTGTGGAAATTAAAAGGATAGAGGCTGAAATAAAGTAACGACTGAGTTTGAATCAGTATTTATTAAAGTTTTTTATATAATCAACAAAATTAACATAACATCAGTACTTTATTTAATATTGTTAATAATATTACAGTTAGTGCCGCTATCCGCTTTGCCCAACCCACCGGGTAAAGTGGATAGGAGCATAAGGCAAAGTGATTACACTGTTAAATCGAGGAACAATTACCGAAAAATAAAACCGAAAATGTAAATACAGAAAAATAATGATTAAACAACATAACTAATCAGTTATCAGTGCAGTTGTCACAGAGACCTTTCCTTCATAAGCCGTGCATTTTTCGTGACTCCATTGCTTGCAGGAATTAGACTGGATCCAATCATCAACTGGCTGCTCATTTATTTCAATATAGTCGTCTCCACAAAAATAACACGTAAACTTTTCATCATTTTCTCTGTCCTTAGATTTATTTATTTTAGAATTTTTGGTAGTTTTAGCATTTTTGGCCGTTTTCTTATTTTTGGTTATGTTCGTGTTTTTCTTCAGCGTACTTTTTGTTTTTTTTATCTAAGTCATTGTTAATATTTTTCAATACTTTGGCGTTTTTTTAGTTTTCTGTTCTTCATAAGTGTATCCACTTTGCCCGTGTTAGCTTTGCCCAACATGTACTTGTTGAACGAAACCTAACCGAGAATGAAATCTAGAAACAACATCTCAATAAAACTCACAGTATATCAACACGAAACCATGCTCTTTGAGGATACAATCAATCCAAAACAGGATCACCACATGTACATGAATAATAATGCAATAACGTACCTTCAAAGATCGTAACAAATGTTCACTTTTCTTTTTTTCTCGTTTTTTTCGTAAATTACGCGTGGCCGTCCGCTTCCGCTGTTTGCATGCGACTGAGGGGAAGGGGAAGGGCCTCTTGCCACAAGACCCGCGTGTTCGGGGGAGCCATTTTGGAATTTTAGAGGGTATTCGCTTTGCCTAGGCTGTTCGTTTTGCCCGGTCTTCCCCTACTCTTTTAAAGAAGTACTCAATGAATAACCGTCATATAAGTTTCTATACACAGCTATAAGTAGAACAGTTTTAATAGCTGCTCTCGTAAAAGCTTGATATACAGCAACAATATAAGTTAAGTCAACATAAGTCATTAAACGTCTGCGTGAAATTAAGGGCAATACGTTTTATTGAAGCTCGTGCAACCGAGTAAGCGCTAATATGTCTATGTGCTCACTATTTTACATTAAGATGAAGGTTATTCGCTCAAATAAGATGCAGCATTTAGTTGTAAATAATAATCATTCTTATTTAGATATCAAAGATGTGTGTGCGGATTGGTGTGGCTCTAACCTACTTTGTTATTGGCAAATTATATTGTTTTAGACTAAAACTATTTGACTGAGATAAAAAAATAAACATATTCATCGGTCGAAGCAAGAATTGATCGTTAACATAAAAATATAAATGTAAAGTTATATAATATTGTCTGTAACAACTTTTTCATACCGATTAAAGTAAATCAAAGTATTTAGATACTGTATTTATCAATAATACACGTATACTGTGCTTATAGTCCTTCATACCTACTAAATATGTTTTGACAACGAAAAATTTATTTGTTTTAAATAAAATCTTTTTGAATGGAATACATACTTTCTAGTGCTGATTGTGAATAAATAGAGTCATTAATGTCAGTATCGATATACCATAATATATTAACCGTTTTCGATGGAGAAACCGTGTAGTTTTGTGTTTTCGATGAGCACAATTAGTTGTCTGTTATTTGTAGATTGAGAAGAAAAGAGTGACTGCAGAGCACGCACCGTTATCCCTCGTACGTTCTTTAATCTACCACAGACCGACCGCGCCGACGCCATTAAATCTACATTGAAAATTAAAAATACCGGCGTAATAAGCACATTTTCAATTCGCTCGCTCTCAGACGGAAGTTTTTTATTGGGCTAATATCATCATTATGACCTTTATTGCAATGGCGCACAGCGCTATTCAAAATGAACGTCTGGCATGTTAATATGTAGACAGTACATACCAACTCTATCGAAGTACCTACTTTATAGGTCGTATTGTATTCAATACTATAAACTACATAATATAAATTACTTGCAACCATTACAAGGATTAAACTGACGTCACCCGCTATATAAAATACTTGTCTCCTAAGATGTTTCAGTTAAGAAATAAAATAGGAGAATAATATAATATAACGTGTTAATGAATTAACTGAAAACTAGAAAGTAGTTTGCTCAGAATCGACTAGCGAATCGATCGCGCTATGTTTTAATATAGGTTATATTTTTTCATTTTTACTAGTCCATGTCTAAATTATTTATAATACAATATTTGGCGCGTACGCCGCCCGTAGCAAAAAAATTCGACCCGGTAGGCGCGGGCGTAGCGCTTGGAATCTCGTAGATAGGTTACCTCCAAACTAATGTTCAATAACTTTTTAAGTATTAACTTTTTCGACATAAAATATATTTTAATCATAATATTGTTTATTTTTGTAAATGGGGTGTATCAGGTTTTCAGTTAATTCATTAACACGTTGTATAAACGAATAATATATAAATTAATATTTTTTATGGCAGTTATAATATTATGTATTATGAACAAGTTACTCGCTTAATTTTCATGAATATAATTTTCAACGTCTAAATTTAAGACGAGATTCGAATTCTGAACGCCCTCATTCAATATAGTCCTCGTTTAACTATACACTGTACAGCCTGTATAGTAAAAACAAGGAAAACCTTATACCTACTCTTATATAACCTATAACGGCAATTCCGTTAAGTAAACAACATAATTGTCCATCAGTAATGACTTTATTGCACGCCTCACAGTGGAATGCTCAGACGGGTTGTAATTGCATTTTTACAATACAAACTATATTATAACTAGCTGCCCCACGCGATTTCATCCGCGGTATTTTTGGAGTTCCCGCGGGAATTCTGGGATAAAAACTATACTATCTTTTAAATTGGACCATATTATAAACGCTTACAAAATTTTATCAAAATCCGTTCAGTAGTTTCGGAGTCCATCGCGGACAAACAACGTGACACGTGATTTATATATATTATAGAATGGTACAATAAACGATAAGATAATTATAAATTTCACTAGCTGTTTCCGGAAGTTTCACCCGCGTTAATTTCGGAGTTCCCGCGAGTATTGCGAGATGAAAAGTAAGCCTTACCTGGGCCATGTCCTTCTCTGTGCCCCTGACAACGTGAATGTAAAATTTCATGGTGATCGGTTGAGCCGTTAAAGCGTGAAAGCGTAACAAACAACCTCACTTTCGCATTTATACCTAATAGAAAAGATAAACCGCTTCAATTATATTAAACACTAGCTGTTCCGCCGCGGTTTCGCTCACGCAAATTTCGGGACTCCCTCGGGATTTCTAAAACATATTTTATGACACTCAAGGATACTGTAGTCCGATAGGAGCTTACAGTGAAAGAATTTCTGGGATCGGTGCAGTATTTTTAGATATTATACCCCTTACCTACATCCAAACCAATTTATTTTTTACATACTTTATCCCTAAAGGTAATACTAGGTACAATCAGTATCTGAAATATGTAACCACTTTTAACAGCTATTTGACTACTTTTTTTTTCTAAATTCTATTTAGTCCGTCAGTCAGATAATAAAAAAATAATTGACACGTATTTTTTGCTTAGTCAAATTAATGAAAATATACCTGGATAAAGCACATTAAAGTTTGGGAGTGGGGGCTCGTAACGTCATACGCAGCTAAAAACTGCGAGTGCTTGTGACGTCACGCGACATTTTGACTCAACGTATCTCCGTTATTTTTTGCTTACGTGAAAAAAGAAAAACTACGTGTTTAATATTTTTTATGAATCTACACGACGGGCTACAAATAAAAAAAATTACAAATAGCCTATAGTGGTAAAGTTCAAAGTACGCGCTTAAATGACAAACGCGTCTACATTTTTTTGTTGCTGATTGTACTTACTACAAGTGTATGCTTAGAGCTCGGGTCCGGCCCACTTGAGCACGTGTCTCGTATTCTTAATGTTAAATAAACATTCACCGCTATATGACCGTTAAAGAGCCAACAAAACTATCAAAAAAACACTTCATCAATTGACGAAGAGTCGAGCTCTTTAGCTGTACCTACATAAAACGTTTTGGATTTGCTAACTAGTGTCTGGTTGTACAAACATTGAAAGTTCATCTCTTGATTTCAGTATTTTGTGTTGTATTATTAAGTAAAATTACACGTGAACTCACCATGACAAAATGATTGGGGTGCGTAAGTACATAACTGCAATTACGTAAAAAGACAATTTATTATTTCTATGAGACTTCTTACATCGTAGACAGAATACGTTTTAGAGTTCCCGAAGAGCTCCAGAAACTCTTGCTTGTAAAATCATGGGAAAACTTAAGAGTAAGTATATACAAACCTAGAGATATACTAATATCTATTACAAATGCGAAAGTCAGTCTGTCTATCTCGCTGTTACCTATTTCATACTCCTTAATTCGATCGATCATCATGAAATATTGAACACGCATTTTTACTATAACAGAAAAGGACTCGGGGTAATTTTTATCCCAGGATTCCCGCGGCAACTCCGAAATTAACGCGGATGATAACTGAAACGAGGGGCACATTTCATTCCGTCACATCAATATCATCTAAATACTCGAAATCACGTGGAAGAAGCGGCACTGAAAGCTTTAAAAAAAACTGTCAGATGTTCCTAAAGTGAAATTCGTACCACTCTCACAGAATATTCCCGTGTCGGTCACAATATCGCCTCTAGCTCGTGTGGAGAGCACTCGAATCGTGCGCGCCAGACCTCTCTGCTTACCACTCGATGCCCCCAATCTGCCGGGTGACAAATAATCGCCAATAAAGTTGTGACAGCTGTGACAGCTGTGACAGTGGGACGAGTTGCGTGTGTAACAATGAAAACATGGCCGGGACAACGCGTACTACAGAGACTAGGTACTGAAAGGAACAGTAGTCCGCAGCGATAAAATTTATTTGCACCGCATAATATGCAACGGACTCAAAGTCATGGCGTTTCGAATACGATGAAAAAAACTTAATACTTATGCGAATGTTATTACGCGCCGCTGACTCACGATCAATTGTTTTTCGGAGTTCCTCCGAAAATTCCGGGATAAAAGTCTACCTATGTCTTTTTCTGTGCCCCTGACAACGTGTATGGAAAATTTCAGATTGATCGCTTGAGTGGCTAAGGCGTGAAAGCGTAACAAACAAACTAACTCACATTCGCACTCATATTTTTTTAGGATTTCGAACGGAATTTTTAACAAAACAAAAAACTAATGCTCTAACGGCCGCACTCAGAGTCGATTTTAATGATTACTTAGTTAAGTATAGATTTTTAAAACAAAACTGCCGCAATCAGAGACGTTCAGTAAATTAATGTAAATTGGCATTTAATGAGATGTAACTTAATTAATTAAATGCCAATTAACATTAATTTATTAAACTTGTCTGATTGCGGCAGTCTTGTTTCAAAAATCTATACTCAACTAAGTAATCATTAAAGTCGACTCTGAGTGCGGCGGTATGTGCTTTATCTATATCTCTGTGCCCCGAAAAAAGTTGTATGGCAACCCTAACGTCAACTTGAATTGGAACCAAAGGTGAATTATTTTCTTTTTTTTTTTCGCAAACCAGAGTGTTCTTACTGTTCTTGCCACAGTACATAGTTGAAAGCAAACAAATAATGTCACGCGCCACTCACTCCGCAACCTGTCAATGATTCAATTCCACGGTCGGCCCGCGCGACATACGACAAGTGATGTGTCACTCGCTAGGTTGGGAGAACTGTTTATTTTTGTACACTAGTAATTGTAGCCGCTGTTTCACCCGCGTTAATGTCGGAGTTCCGCGGGAATTCCGAGACCAAAAGTACCCTATGTCCTTCGTTGTACCCCTGACAACGTGTATGCGGAATTTCATGATGATCGGTTGAGCCGTTAAGACGCGAAAGCGTAACAAACAAACAACTCACTTTCGCACTATTAAAATGTGTTTCTTTAGAAATGTCTTTTCTATTTATTGTTTGCATGAATCGTTTAAAAATAAAATAAATAAAAAAACCACAGGCACTTTCTGAGAAACATAACAGAAATCGGATTATCTTGAATTTTTTAATTATCTTCAATGAACAACTTTGAACACTAACACAAACTAAAACGGTAATATTACGATAGTTTGTTAAATATAATCCTAAACAGGCGAAGTCGCGTGACTCCGTTATAGTAATAACTGTAATTACTAACTGCGACAGGCTTTAATTAACTTTTATTTACGACATAATTAATATAATTTATCGCGCTTCCAGTCGTTTTATCGCGGATAATTTTTATTACAGCTGGCAATATTAATTTTTATAAATCGTTATTTTAATTAGGCCCCATTGTTTATCTCCGGTTTCTTTAAAAAAATACTTATATAAATTCTAAATATAAAGTTTTTGTTGGGGAAGTCTAAAATAAGCTACCTACCTACGTTACATTCGGAGTAATATTTTCGCAAAGTATAACAAGCTAAATTAGTTTTTAAATGTGTTTCAGTGTTATATTTTATTACATTTTTAATTATGATAAATAATACCTAATAAAAAATATAATTTTAATGTTTATTAAATTAATTAGACACAGCAATCAAGAAATCTTAATATATATAAATCACGTGTCACGTTGTTTGTCCACGATGGACTCCGAAACTACTGAATGGATTTTGATAAAATTTTGAAATCATTTATAATATGGTCCAACTTAAAAGATAGGATAGTTTTTATCCCGGAATTCCCGCGGGAACTCCAGAATTAATGCGGGGAACAGCAAACTACTGTCAAGGGTACAAAGAAGGACGTAGAGTACTTTCCCGGAATTCCTGCGGGAACTCCGAAATTACCGCGGGTGAAACCGCGGGGCACAGCTAGTAATATATAAATATTATTGTTGCTAAAATGACTCGTTTCAAAGTCTAGGTGTCATTAAACAATGGAGCTATAATTTGACGCCGTCTCGCGCGCTATGTAATTATCACTCGTAATATCATAAAAACTATTAATAAATGCCCTAACAGCAATAAAATTTTGATAAGGACAAGTCTTAATTGACGCGCCACTTTTGTTGAAACAATGTGAACCTACATTTCGGTAATAAGAAGGGTCCTACCATGAGATTTTAGTTGAGTAAGCAGTGAATGTGATAAGACGAGTTTTGTATTATTTTTGGTAAGGATAATATTAACTTTATCTAGCAAAAAAACAAAAACTTTACTATACTTATATCGGTAAATTATGTAACTTGTTTAGTTGTGTCCGCAAGCAACATAAGAACGACACTTCCTATTACAGAAGTGTATTTAAGAATATTATGATTAAATAATTCATTTACTATAAAACTATTTTAAAAAAACTATCGTAGGCTTCGTGTAGGTACACCAAAAATTAGTTTGGTTATATTACTTCGTTGAAAATATACAAATACCGATTTCCATCACTCTGAGTTACCTAATAACTGACTTTGCCTTTTAACTTTTACCCTTCTTGGGAGTCAAATTTAAAAAAAATCCTAAAACACATTATAAACACCACATGAAACAGTTTTGAATAAGCAAGATCAAAGCTGTTGCCAAGTTTTTGATGTAAATAATAACTGCGTATAACGATACAAGTTTAAAAACTTGACACAGTTTTCAAGTGAACAGAGCAGTATAAAAACTCATAGTGAGGGTCGCAGATGTTGATAAAATAGCTGTGAGGGAAAGGTGGACATCAACATTCGACGCGCTTAGAACTAATTACGAATAGTGTGATAGCAATTAAAATAACAGTGACTGTGCTAATTTTAGTGTTGATGTGTGAGGGTTCCGTGCTATTTCCTTTTTATACAAATTTTGTTGCCAAGCGACTGTTGTTGTCAATAATGCGTTCTAAGCGATTCAACTTGGGTTGTTGACGAGTGAAAGCCGTATCGAAAACACGCGTGTCACGTTTTTCGTTATTTCAGTCACTTTTCAGCATCTATTTTGGACCCTGAGCAGGAAACTGACTTTCAAGAGAGCCGTTTTAACTTGGGGAACAATCTAACATTGTCATTGGCGTTTCGCCATAATTGAAGAAGTAGATGAAGAGATTTTTATTATTAAGAAACATTTTATTATTGCAATAAGCTTAAATAAATAAAAATAAATAAAAAAATTGTCATTGGCAAACTATAATTATAGACGCCATTATTAAAGAAGAAGAAGAAGAACTTTTATTCAGGAACGAGCGTCAGAACCCAAAGAAATCTAGAAACAAATATGAAATATTTCACGCTTTGGTTTTGTTGTATCCTTAAAAATGGCGCAATCGGCTTTCAGGTAAGTAGGTACCTACCTATGTACTTACATAAACATGAATCGAAATGCTTTCGTTCCAAAGGGATCGTAATAAAAATTGACGAGAGCCGGAAAATTTAAATTTCGACGCCGTCACCTCTTTACGGCCGACAAAATTAACCGACCTCAACCGAAAAAGGGGAACTAGGTTCCACAAATGTTATAAAACATCTGTTAGCAGCCTTATCACGAGGCGTCAAAGTCTAAATTTATTTGTCACAATAACAGAAACTCTTCGAGGTACGATGATAATGCATGTTTGCTTTATTCTTTTTAGTAAGTACTTACTTAATATTGTTTTTGGGGGGAAATTTTGGAGGGTTTTGTAATAGCCAAGTTTAGGTATTAAGTAGAATTTATCACCGGATTAATTACGGGATTTTCATAACAATTTTGCATGTAAGTACGTAAGTACTGGACTATAATTATGTACACAATGCCGGATCGTATTTGGACGCAGATAAGCAATAACGTGTTAACCCACAATATTAAGTTATTGATTCAAAACGCTTTATTGAGAGGTATAGAGCGTTTTTTAATTATTTTTTTACTTTATTACATTGTTTAAATACCAAAAAATATTTAAACATAAAAAAATGCTGAAACAAAATGACGATATGATTTTAAAACACAATTTATTCAAAATTTCTCTAATGTGGGTTAACACACTATTGCTTATCTATGTCCATTTATCCTTTGACAGTAGGTATATCTTTTGGCAGTCGTTGAATCTTATTTCAATAGTAATGAAATTCAACGACTGACTATAATGTTTATCTATTATAAGTATTTTTGATACAGTTAAGGTTTTATGTTGCTACGTATTGAAATCCTCACTATCATAAATGTGAAAATGAGTTTATTTGTTTGTTTGTTACGCTTTCATGCTATAACCCTACACGTTGTTATGGGTAGGTAAACAAAAGAAAATAGGGTACCTACCTACTCTTAAAACAGAATTTCCGCCGCGGTTGAAACCGCGGGGAACTGCTAGTATAAAGCTATAACCTTTTTTTTTAGCCAGTAGGTAAATATACTTAGAGCTATGGAGTAAAGAGAATTTCTAGTTAATTATTAAAATTATTTATCAAATAATTTGGCAAACGGAAAAACAAATTATGTTTTAACACCTAGGATACTTTTGTATTCCAGAGTTCTTAGGGGAATCTCCAAATTCACGCAGGCGAAGCCGCAGAGAACAGCTAGCAGGCTCAGACCGAATAAAATTTTGTCGGTATTTATTTCGCCTGAGCTAGCAAGTAATAAGTAGAATAGCCGTGGGCAACAACAAGTATGCAGTATTTGTTCAATTTGCAGAAACTTCAGTGCATAGAATACCTAGTTAAATATGCGCACTAAACCAGCCGTGACTCGAACCCATTGTGCAATGTTTACGTGACTCCACATAAATCACAATACAATAGGGTAGGAGCACAATAAAAAAATATAATATATACGTATATATCATAATGAAATCACCGTGCCGGCCGTCCTCCATTGCTTCACTGAATATGGATTGGAAGCCTGGTCACCCTCTGCAACTTGTAATTGCATTTTTTTTTTAAAAACAAACATCCATCGCTTCAGAAAAAAATGTTGAAATAATGTAATGTTTTTTTTTATTCTACATAGGTATCTATAATTTATGGTATCATTATACTTATTAGGATTATTTTAAAAATAGTGTAATTAGTGGTGTAAGGGTAACGTATAAAATAGCTTTTTTTTAAATTTGTCATTCGTTTCTACACATTTTTTGCAAAAACTACCGAGCGGATTTTAATGAATATTGGCAAGTAGGATTAGTGTTATAGACAAAATATGTAATTATTACTTTTTAAAAGACGTGAATACTTTTGAGATGCATATTAATTAATTTTAGAAAAAAAAAGTATCTTTTGCGTTAAAATATTAGGCGAGAGAATCTCGTTTACCCAAGCTTATTTACGTTAGTAGGTATTTATAAAACGATGTCATAGACAATTTAGGAAGGTTTTATGGTAGCGTTGAGAACATAACGATTTCATTTCAACGTTATTGTTGTTTTCTATACGCTGAAGTTTTAACTTGACATAATTAATTAGGCTGAACAGTCATCGTCTTCTGACCGCGCGACCCGACTGCGCTGTATTTCAAAAGTGGCCATTAAAATAAATAACACGCATAAATTATAATTTATCGCCACAGGCCGGTGAAACATTAAATCATTCGTGAAACATAAAAGCGGGCACACATCGAGAACGGAGACGCAATAGTTCATAATCACCTCGCATCAATCGCCGGGGCAAAGGAAACGTGCAGCGGACAAGCCTTTGGCTCGCCACTCATTAACGGCCCGGTTGACACTTCAAAAGAGTCAACTGTCACTGCGCGTCAGCTGTCATCCGAGCGGTGACAGCCGCTCGAATATGATAAATAGTCGTCATCATTATTCCTCGGTGCTTTTTTTTGTGCACTCCTTTTTCGTGTGATACAAAACCTGTCAAACATCGCTTGTTTTTTTTTTCTGAATGCCCGACGCGTGGCGCGCTGGTGTTGGGTCATTGTTAGTACAAACAATGTGTCTATTCACATTAGCAGTGGCGGTAGCGTGTCAAGGCTTTCAAATATGTAGGTATACTTTTTGTTCACTTATTTTATTTATGGCCGTTTTTAGTTTTCTTTGTTGGCTTTTACACTCGACAAACTATACGCTTTTAACTTGACAAATGATTTGCGACATTTTCGTTAATTAGCCACATATATTGTTGTGTAATGTTCGTTCCGAACGTCGGTTAGCAGAGTTTCTAGTGCATTGTGTGGGATGACTTGAATTTTCTACGCTAACTAGCGAATTCCTAGAAACGCTTTATCTTAAAAATGAAATGAGGGCTTTAAAATAAACCGACTTTTTATTAAAATATTTTATCGATAACATTTTTAAGTGGCTAAATTTGTTTTTTATATTTTCATTTATTATTTTCCATCTTAAAATAAAGTTGCCTGAAGTATCGACAAATTTTATCGACGCGGTTCACATCCCTGTCGACCGCGCGAACGTAAATTACTTCAAAAGTGATTTACTCACGGCGTGCTAGCCACCGCAGCCGTCTCCGCCTGTCTGCCCGCAGAGACGGGCAGGTGTGAATGATGACCGAACAAGTCTCACGTACACTGACAATTGTACTCACCGTACACTTTTCAAGTTTCTTTGATGCTAATCGTTTTGTTTGTTCAAACAAAAAACACGTTTCTCTATTTAAAGTCTAGCGGTTGGATTGTTTTTTTTTTGTTGATGGAAACGTGTGTGTATTTTTATGTTAATATTCTTGTCAAAAAATGTTTGATAGATTATGACTCTATTTATCAGAATAGGGGATTTCCTTTTTTATCATAGGTTGTTTGTTTTATATATTTATTTTATCATGCTTTTTATTAAATTGTTATAAAACCTGTCTAGATAGTTTCGACATTTGATCCCCAATCAAGCGTATAGAGTTAGTTACATTTTAGTTTCTAGTTAACAAAACATTTAAAATAACCGAAAAAGGTATTATATAACTGTCAATACCATTGCAAATTTATCTTAAACCGTTAAAATAAAAGAGACGGCAGTGGCGTCCCAGAAAGCCGACAAAAACAGGCTACCGAAAAACATACCAATCTACTCAGAGAACAGCACAAAAGATTTTTTCATCACGAAACTCGAACGGTTATATCCATCGCATTTCTCGGTCGCGTCTAAAAATTTTGCGCGGCTTCTTTCAAATTTGACCACAACCCGTCGATTATATATTCTGCCCCTCTTGGCTGGCCCGTCACGTACACAATTCGTAAAATAAAACACGTGCGGAGTGGCAGCCACAAATCACATTTTTTAATCGAACTCACGTCTTTGCGGCTGGCAGAAATGCAGCGGTCAGCGATAAAACTTTAACCCTTTCGTCTTAGGGTTGATATCCGCCTGATTTGACGTGTCGTTTAACGTTGTCGCATTTCAGTATGCAGTCACGTCGCGCTGCGCGGAATGCTATCGACATCCGCTAAACTATCGCCGCCTGCACAACACTAATTGCTTCTTTTTAGTAATTTTATCGTATTATTATACACACTTTTATATGAGCGAATAAAATAGCGATGATTTATTTAATTGCGTTAGCTTCTGCGTGGTCGTACCATTAATTAATGCTTAATAAGATTAATATGATTGCTTATTCTCTTGATGTAATGCTCTAAGATTAGGAAAAAAAAACAGTTTAGTTGGTCGTAAAATAATATTTGGTATTTTTTATGTGACTGCTGTAATAGGTGTGTGCGTTCACATGTTATTTAAGAAAAACCTTCCATTTAGCGTTAACTTCGTGTAGTAATAATTAGACAAATTATACAAGGCGTGACGGAAAGGATATACATATATATACACTGTACAGTTCTGAAAAGTATCCATGAGGGAGTGAAAAGTGTGAAACGCGGGTAAATTCACAGGGAACAAGTGGTTTTTAATAAGATTATACAAGAAATTTGCGTCTATGTATCCGCTTATTTCTCCTAAACTACAACACGGATTTTTAATTAAAATATTTAATTTAAAATATTTTTTGTGGAATGTTAAAGTAGATACGAATAAATAACATACCCTATTATTTTATACATTTTCTATTGAACAGGGAGTTCCCGAGGAAATCCTTGAAATCCGGATGAAACCACGAGAAACAAAC
This sequence comes from Zygaena filipendulae, assembly GCA_907165275.2. Lineage (NCBI taxonomy): Eukaryota > Metazoa > Arthropoda > Insecta > Lepidoptera > Zygaenidae > Zygaena > Zygaena filipendulae. The sequence continues at coordinate 712,226 of OU015657.1, forward strand.
AGCTCGTAAAATATAAAATGATGTATCAAATTTGGAAACCTCCACAATTATATTATTAGAAATCGAGATTTCCTAAGTATTTCGTTGGTTTGCATCAGTGGGCGTTTATTGGTCATAATTTATCCTTTAAATGCTGCATCAAAAGACATTATACTAACGATGTGACATAAATTGTTAAGTTAGGAAACTATGCCGACAAACAACCTTTGCTTATACCTATACCTACTGCTGTCTAGATGGAATGTTTTGACTATTTATATTCACTATATGATTATGTTATTCACAAGAGTGATGGACATAGCTGCTTTGCACATATACTCACATTGACAGGTATGCATTGCCGGAAAAGTACATAAAGTTTGCATACTAAACGGAGAGAAATCAATTCGCCGAAAGATATCTTCTAAGGTCTTCTACGGTCGCCACTGAAAATCAGCGTCGTGGAACTTAGTGCCACGGCATAATGCTGAGTGGTAGCCATTTTGGTACCAAATATTTTAGTTTTAAGACTCACGCTTCTTGATTTATCTTTATGGTATCAAATAAACTTTTTTCTATTCTATTCTATTCTATATGTTGGCGACACAATATCAGTGACCAGCAGGCACAGTGGCCGACCCCGCGCGGTGTCAATAATGTACAAACTACGGGAGAGTTTACTGATCAAATGGACGCAGATAAGCAGTAACATGTTAACCCACAAAATTAAGTTACCTTTTCAGAACGATTTATTGAGAGTTGGGGAACTTTTTTTAATTATGTGTTTACCTTATTACATTGTTTAAGTATGTAACTAAATGTTGAAAATAAAAAATGTTGACAGAAATTAAAACACGATTTACTCAAAATTTCTCCAGTGTGGGTTAACACACTATTGCTTATCTATGTCCAAATATGGTGCTGTTTTCAACCGAACACCAGTAGCAGAAATACCGAAGACCGATTTTCGGTGGGGAACTCTCGGTTGCGAACTTCCCCGAACAAGCCCCTAATTTTCCCTCAGGGTACACGTTGTCAAGGGTACAGAGAAAGGCATAGGGTAGGTACTTTTTGCAGCGGAGTTCCCGCGGGGACTCCGAAATAAGCGCGGGTGAAACCACGAGAAACAGCTATGCATATAATAATAATTTTACTATCAACGCATAACGAAACACTGTTGTTTTCATCGAACATAGACCTTGGCGGGTGTTGGTCCAGATAAACCGTGATAAAGGTGTTTAACCATGTATTCACAGAAATAAAGTATCCAAATATGATTCACAAAAAATGTCAAGAATTAAATAATAATAGTAACTATTTATTACTATCTCCCATCGATATTTCAACGTCGCACCGCGACTTTGATAACTTACTTCAACCTTTTTTTGTCTAAAGCTACTCCGCTACTGTTAAGCTTTTTTTAATAAGTGATACATCATTGAGCTTTATCTTGATGCAAGGCACGAACCTGTTTGGTACAAATATAATTGTCTGGTTTATCTATTGGGTAGCTTGCTACAATGATTGTAATTTGAATTACATTATATGGGTAATTATTTATTTTTCTTATTTCTTTGGTTCGAATGTCTGAGGACGTCTATGTTTGGGTTAGGTTTTTTTTTCTATATATCCATACATATGAATGTGAAATCTGTATTATGATCAATGCCATAATTGACGACGTAGCTTAGGTACGTTAGGTATTTTCTGGGTTTATTAATTACAAACAAACTTATCTATACATATGTACATATTAATAAAATTGAAGTGTCTGTTTGTAATTCCAAATTAATAGCCTTTCACTAAATGCATATGAAAAGATATGTAGTACTTACTTAAAAAATAAAACTATTTTTAAAAAAATTTTCTCTGTCTGTCTGTCTCTTTATATGTTCCGGCCAATCACTACCTAAATTCCCGAGGAATCTTCATAATAATTAAATCGTGTGAAACCGCAGGGAATAGCTAGTTATATTACAACACTGATATCTAATAACTTATCTAACTAACTATCTAATATCTAATAGCTTAGATTTGAAAATCATGTCGCGAATTGTGTAAAGAACTGCTTTTATAGATTAAAAGTATTGTATAAGATGCGTCCCTACCTAAGCCAACAGATGCGCATTCAGCTTGTGGATTCAATCATCTTGTCCAAATTAAATTATGGTGACGCGGTATACGGCCCCAGGCTGCTAGCTCGTACTGAGAAGTTGATACAGAGAGTGCAGAACGCGTGTGCCAGATTTTGTTTCAATATTCCACCAAGAAGTCATGTTACACCATTTTTTAATAAACACTTTATACTTAAGATGAAATTACGTCGTAAGTTACACCTTGCTTGTCTTCTTTTTGGAGTTCTCAACACTAAGTGCCCCTCATACCTGTACTCGAAAATCTCGTGGGTAAAAGGTCACCATCGGCGTGAGGGCAGACGGTGCGCGCAGCGGCTGGCTACCCCTTCACACCGATCGGCTTCATTTCGTGGTAGTTTCAGGTATGCGGCTTCAAAGATTTGGAACAATATCCCACCGCCAATCAAAGAACTGAAAAGTATTCACGGTTTTAGAACTAAATTAAAACAATTTCTTCTTTCAAAGCAAAATTCCTTCGAATCCATCAATATCAATTTCTCATTCATTTAAGTACTTTTGTTTTTCATATTTCCATACTTTCATTACTTACCCTCATTATTTCTTCCGGTGTAAAAACGATCATCTTGATCTTACTTTTAATAATTTAATAATTTTTCGTTTCTATATTTGTGCACTGTAATAGTATAATAAATCACTCCACACACACTTTCGTACTATTTCCAAAAACATTTAGTTAATTTTTCATTTACAAAATGTGCCCACCGTCTTACAGGCTGAGATAAATTTACATTGGCGTATGTTGCATGCATCGCGTCGTAGTGGCTATAGGTATTCCCTTTGTATTGGAACCTGATTGTAGCGATTAAGTGGTCGATAACAGTCTTTTTTATTTACTTTATGTTTATTTAGTTCAATAGTGGTATACGTAAATATTGTTAATTTAATTACACTAGTATTACATTTATTTATGTATTTCTTTTTATTAAAAGTATTGTATTTTGTTTATTATATCATAAGTACTTAGTGTATTATAGAAGTTACAGTATTTATGTTGTGTACATGATTTATAATTTATTTACTTGTATTTTTTACTGCAATTTAAGTTATTATATTTTATTTCTATGTTTAATTGGTTTATTTATATTTATCCAAATAAGTATGATATTATAATTTTTTCCTCTTCTTTTGTTACCCCCGTCCGTGCGTGACAGCGGGCTGCCAACTGAAAACCAGCGCTAGGTGTACCACCCGCAGCACCTAGCTAATGCTGAGTTGGTGACCCTTTCGGCAGAGCATGCAAGAGATACAATAATAATATTGTGTACCAATTTAGATTAAGCATTGCTTGTGTTTTTATCTTTTTCTTGTGTGTTGTGCTGAAATAAATGTATTTTCTTCTTTCTTCTTCTTCTTCTTAATATCTATATATAACATCCTTATTTAGGTGTGTTTTTGGGTGTATTTAGATGTATAATTATCTATTAGAAACTTGTTTAAAGAAAAGAAATCGTTTCGAAACTGCTAATTTCTAGAAAATCTTATCGATAAATTATATAATATCTATCTCTCAAATTCGGAGAAACGAACCATAATTTGCGAGGAATTCAGCGTCTCTCACTCATAATGCGACGGATTTTATCACTTATAAGATAAGGCTGTCAATAAATTAATGGTTTGTTACCACACAATTTATTTAAACTTTATTGTCAGCTTTTATGGCCGAGCTTCTTTATTGCCATGAAATAATTTAGATAAAAGATTTACTGTTATTGTGTTGCCAACACATACGAGTATAAATAGTTATCATTCGGTGATAAAAAAAAACCGAAAATAAAACTAAAACGCTGAACAAAATAAAAATAATGTTTTATTGTTTATTTTGTGTTGATACGTTATGTTGAAAGCATCGTGTTTTATGTTTTTAATGGGTTTCGTGATAACATTTTACGATTCTAATAAATATATTAGTACGTTATGTAAGTATATAATGGCTATAGGACATAAATATAAGTGTTGGATATTTTTATATTGTTTCAACAAGAAGTTTTTGAATGATTAACGTGGAACCGCGGACCAAAACAAGTGTTAAGTTAAAACACTTTTTACAGTTTTGTTCAGTTTCAACTGAAAATAATAGCTGATTCGCGTTAATTTCAGAGTTCCCGCGTGTGGCAACATCCTGACAACGTGTTTGTGAAATTACATGCTGATCGGTTGAGCTTGAGGTAGTTAAAGCGTGAAAGTGTGACAAACAAACAGATAAATAAACTCGCATCCGAATTTATTAGGTATCTATACTTATAATAAAACTGTAGAGAGGTCAATTCTGTACATTGAATATATATTTAAAACTAATATTGGAGGATGAATGGTGATCGATACTGATGCCAAAAATGCAATCAGTAAATTTTTTGTCTGTCTGTCTGTCTGTCTGTATGTGCACGCATGGGTCAAAAACTACTGAAGGGATTTTAACCAAACTTGGTACGATTGTAGTCCATACGCCTGGGCAGGTTATAGACTATATAACATTACGCTAAGACACATAGGAGCTGAGCAGTGACGACAAATTTGAAGCAAATTGGATGAAAATGCACTTTCGAGCTCTTATCCTCGCATAAGTCTGCTCGCAAAAACCGCTGAACGGATTTGGATATAATTTGGCGTGCACGTTTTCAGGGGTACAGAGAAGGATATAGGGTATTTTTTATCCCGGAATTCCCACGGGAACTCCAAAATTACCGCGGGTGAAACCGCTGGGCACAGCTATATAATACTAAAGATAAAACGTTTCGCTCGTAAAACGCAACTATACTTTATGGCGGTCATGAGATCGAAAGTTCACGACACGAGGTCGGCGTCGGTGTTGGCGGCAGAGAGCCGACGGTAGCTGTCGTGAGTTTATCAGTGGCATCTAGACACGACAGCGTACTGTCGCGGCGCGGGCGTACCAACACGTGCGAAGCGAGCTTCGAAGGTAGATAAGGCTATTTGACAAAAAAATTATTCAGAATTCTATTTAGTCTGTCAGTTAGACAATAAAAAGTTATAGATCAGTAATAAGTATATTTTGCTTCTTGAAATTAATATAGGTAGGGTACTTACTTGAATAAAGCGCATTACAGTTTAAGAGTGAGGGCTCGTAACACCATAATATACATGTATAAAATGTACTTGGTTGTGACATCACGCGATATTCTGACACAACGTATAGCCGTAATTTGATTACGTAAAAAAATAAATAATACGAGTTCAATATTTTTAATGAATCTACAGGATGGCCTGAAAACAATAAAAAATCGTCAAATAGCCCATTTGGATAGGTACGCAGTTCACCGGTTTCTTATCCACGTCGTAATTAAAAGAAACACGTATCTAGACTACTCGCTACCTGCGTCGCCTATTTTCATCCTTAATAAGAAAGAAAGAGAGAAAGCAACGAAGTTTATTTGTCCGAATCAAAGAGATCCAAGATAATCATTACGAAAAAACCTATTCAGCAAAATATAACTTAAAATTTAATCTGAAATGCCACATCCAGATCCACCCATGTTTAATTAGAGCCTCCACGGTCACGGCTCGTAAATCATGATGTACACCGATAACTGGCTTTAGTCATAAACAAACAATGTTTAAGAATAGCTTGACTATAAGTAATTGTCTTCACTAATACATAATTATAAGTAAATTAAGTTATTTAAAGTTTTTCATCTTGTAATTTTGAACGTTTCATTCGCTGATTTATGTTAAAGTACATTATCTCTGATCTAGGAGCATGCTAGTGCCCCCGCCAAGATGAGCGAAGTGAAGCGCAAGGGCACTACCCTACTTTTTCTCGAAGTGCTTCGTTGTTTTTTTGAACCCTTATAACTTGGGTTTGAATTATACCAGATAAACAAAATCCTCGGAATATGTTGTCGATAGCAGACTTATTAAACATATAAATAAAGTCAAGCTTCTAACTCTACACGCCCTAATTTTACAAGGCCTAACTTCACAAACTCTACACCTTAGTCAAAATATGTGGCTTGGCCGTTTCGTTACTTCAAGAACAGAAAAGAAATGAACAGTGGATACATTTTTGCCCATGTGAATGTAGCGAAATGGCCAAGCTACATATTTTGTGACTAAGGTGTAGAGTTTGTGAAGTTAGCCCTTGTAAAGTTAGGGCGTGTAGAGTTAGAATAAGCTTGACTCTACATGAGATCTGATAACTTTTTGACAGTGCAAGTTATAGTCTCGTCTTGGCAACATTTTACATGAAAATAACTTTTGGTGGTACCAGTATAAAGGATACTTTTTAAAGTTTCCAAGGGAGATTTAAAATGCACGTGAGGAAAACCACGGGTATTAGCTGATATTTTCATACAGGGCTTGTCAGAAAGGAGACAGTAAGCATTAAAATGCGTTTTAAACTGAATCAAGAATTTAGTAGGTATCTAGTTACATAATGATTCGTGCACAAGATAGACGGACAAATAATACATTTTTCACTTCAGTAGCTCAAACATGTAAGTTTTGCTGCCTGAAATCAATGAGTAAACTCGCATTTTGCTCACTGATTTCAGGCAAAGTTTTTTGCATCTCGTGCCTTTGAATCCCTCGCCACACTCAGGATTCAAGTTTAGAATCACTCGTGATTCAATTATTGAATCCGTCGCTTGCTCAGGATTCAAAATCAGCACTCGCAGCAAAAAACTATTTTGCTCTCTTGTTGCACAAATAACAATTTTTATCGTCTAACAGACAATATAAAATATTACCTTGATTTAATTACGAACGAATTAGTTATAATTATCAATTGTAATCATAAATTAATTTATTTTTTAAGGAAACAAAGCAAAATAGTACTTAAAATAATCATTTATTATTTTTTCCACGTTAATTATTATTTTATTAGGTACTTAATTTATAATTAGTTAAAATTTAATATTTAATATTTTTACACCGCATTTTTTGGGGTTTTCATTTTAAAATACTCGCTAATTTGCGTCTAATTAGCTCTATTAATGGGTACCTACCCGACTAAAATAGTATATTGTTTCGTGAACATAAAAAAAAATCCGGCCAAGTGCGAGTCGGACTCGCGCACGAAGGATTTCGTACCATTATTATCAAAAAAAAACAGGTTTTTTGTAGGGAGCCCCCTTGAATATTTATTTTATTCTGTTTTTTAGTATTTGTTGTATAGCGGCAACAGAAATACATAAAGTATCTGTGAAAATTTCAACTGGCTGACTATTATGGTTCATGAGATACAGCCTGGTGACAGATGGACAGACAGACGGACAGACGGACGGATGGACAGCGGCGTCTTCGTAATAACGTCCCGTTTTACCCTTTGAGTACGGAACCCTAAAAACAATTAAATAAATAAGACTTTAACTGTAATCCTAACTTAATATTATAAATGCGAAAGTGAGTTTGTCTGTTTGTTACGCTTTCAAGGCTTAACGGCTCAACCGATCACCACGGAATTTTGCATACACGTCTTCATAGGTAAAGAGAAGGACATATTAGGAATTCTGGGAATTCCGAAATTAACGCGGAAAAAACTACCTACATTAAGTCAAGGGTGAGGTACCCACAGGAAAAAATATAGGGTAGTAAGTACTTTTATCTCGGAATACGCGGGTGAAACCGCAGGGCACAGCTAGGCAGCATATAAAGCAGTTCCGTGACTGAGAGCAGTAGGTATAACAGGCCAAAATACTGCGTCTATAAAACTAGAAAAAATGCACAAGGAGTTCTTTATTTTATTAAAGGCAAGCATTAAGAGAGTGGTTTTTGGAATTCATCTTTACTATGATAAAAGAATAGAATACGCAGTTCTGTGCATTGAATATTTTTACTAAAGGTTAAGAGTTACTAACTAATCACAAAAAATAGGTTTTTAAAATCCTTTTCTGTTTGATGTCTGTTGGCGATAATCTCCGTATGTACTAAACGGATTGCCTGCGGTTTTCACAGTTAGAACAAGCTTAGCCCTGAGCAACATAATATAAGTAGGTAGGCTTTGTTTCATTTAAATCGATGTCGGCGGGGAAAAAAGTTGTTATATAAAAATGCAAAACCGCGGGGCATATCTAGTCTCACATAAATAGAAGTCACGACAGCTTTATAAGTTTCCCACTTATATAACCACTATACCATCACTGTTTCCCGCTGTTTTACCCGCGTTAATTTCCGAGTTCTCACTTGATTTCCGGGATAAAGTAACCTTTGTACCCCTGAAAATGTGCATGCAAAATTTCATGATAATCGGTTGAGCCGTCAAGGCGTTAAAGCGTAACAAACAAACAAGAAACTCATTTACGCATTACTGAATTACCCATAGCAAGAGTTTTAACAAAATTTTATATACCTATTATAAGAAATAAGTCGTTAGTGGTACCTACTCGTAAGAATCATTAAAATAATGGGCATGTTGACTAATTTTTATTTTTTAGTCCGTCTTGTAGATTATTAAAAAATATTGGACACGTATTTTTTCTTTTTTTACGTAATCAAAAAATAACGGCGATATATTGAGTTGAAATTTCGCGTGACGTCACTATTCTGACAGTTGGCGGTTTTGCGGTTAGTGACGTCACGACCTCCTCATCCTAGACTTTAATGCGCTTTATCTCTGTATATTTTAATTTATTTAAAAAAGCAAAAAATACGTGTCTATTTTTTTTTTCTAACTGACGGACTAATTAGAATTTTGATTTTCAATAGTAGTCAAAATCCCTATTATGACAAGGAATTTTGTAGCTTACTGTACATTTAAAGCGAGATCATCTTTCAAAAAATAATAGTTTATTATTATAATATTATGTAGGTAATTACATTTTACGATAATAATCACCTTTACGGGCATAAACGGCAAAATAAATAATATGAACGTATGTAATTTACATTTATTAAAACCGCATCATAAAACTTTAATGCCCGCCATGTTTTTTATTGCGGTTTAAATAAAGTTTAAAAAGATAATAGCTCCTCTTAAATGTATTTACATATTTTAGTTTTTCCTCGAGCAATTAATAAGTAATTATCAAACCGTTAATTGCTTTACTAACTTAATTAAATGTGCCACAAATGCAGTAATATAAAAATTTGGAGCTTCTATTATCGTATTTTTTTTTATTTAGTAGGTAAATATTCTAACGGAAACAGGAATCTTGAAATAATAATAGATATAATTTATTTTTTTGTATTGTTTTTCTAGAAAAAAATAATTAATAAATAATAAAATAAGTAAATACCCCTGAGAACGTGCAGTATGCAAAATTTCTTAAGATTTCATCCGCGTTAATGTCGGAGTTGCCGCGGGAATTCCGGAAAAAAGTACCCTATGTACTATGTATCTAACGGCCGCACTCAGAGTCGACTTTAATGATTACTTAGTTAAGTATAGATTTTTAAAACAAAACTGCCGCAATCAGACAAGTTTAATAAATTAATGTTAATTGGCATTTAACTAATTAAGTTACATCTCATTAAATGCCAATTAACATTAATTTACTGAACGTCTCTGATTGCGGCAATTTTGTTTTAAAAATCTATACTTAACTAAGTAATCATTAAAGTCGACTCTGAGTGCGGCGGTAAGTCTGTACCTTTAACAACGTATGTGCAAAATTTCATGATGATCAGATGAGCATCGTAACAAACCAATAAACAAACAAACTCGCTTTTGCATTTACCATATAGGTAGGTAACGATTACGTCAATATATCCGTTGATTCAAATCCCAACAATAAACTTGAGTTGTATCGCCGAGCACCTAACCCTCATTTGAAAGCCAACTATTACAAATGCAAAATACATTACCAGTTTGTGAGCGTGTATCTGTGTCTGTATGTTTATTAGACCAATATCAAAGTTCACGCGGGTAAAACCGCAAGGAACAGCTAAATAAATAATTCTGATTTAAAATTCAAGACACATAAAATCAATGAATAATCAAAAAGCCATAATTCTCCATTATAAAATTTATTGTTTCCATTCTCCATAAAAAGACAAAGATGTAAACAAGAAACAGAGCTATAAATAAAGATCGCTCGCGAATCGCCAGCGATCTACCACAGAGCAAAGAATATAATAGAAGCAATATTTGTAGCGCGCGGCGAGTGCGCTACGGTTATGAGCAAGTGCGTCTAACTGCTGGATTGATGAGCATTGTTTCACACTTACTCACAAACTACTATAAAAGTGAATTGATTACTTGCAGACAAAGAAGCGCAGTAGGTAGACCGTACTATCATCACAAGAATCGATAAACTGGTATTCTTTGCAATGTGGGGACTACAAGTAAAGTGTTTGCTTTGTAATGTGTGCCTAATTATAATAAAATTTTAATTTTCATAGCATTTCATATATGTAATTCGTTATCCTGAGAAACATACAATACTTACAATACAATATACTTAATTTCACCAAAGATTCTATTCGCAGAAAAAAAAATTTCATTCGCGTTGCTTTTGGTAAAGTCCGATATGTACTATGAAAATACGTAGAGATGTTTGTCTAACATTATTTTTAACAATACGTCGAACATTGTGTGCGACAGTCACCCGGCGACACTGGTTTACGTCTGTTTTAACTCTATGTCACTTCTATTCTGCTTGTATATTCTGTGCGCTCAACAATTAAGCATGCACGAAGTATTAACAACGTTGCCGTGATTAAAGCCAATTTCTCACAGCATTAGCATATCGAAAATTATTCCGTTGCGGTGTAAATAATTCAAAAATAATACGACTCGGGTGCACGCGACCGTGAATTCTGAACCCCTGGAGATGCGATTTCCTAAGCAATCCACCATTATTGAATGCAGCTAGAACGAACCAAATTGTATTTTAATCTGTAAAGAAATAGGGTTCATTTTTATACGGAGCAACCCTGTCGCTAATTCTAGAGTTGCTAAGCTTTTCTCTGAGCTATCATCATTGATGAGTGACGATAATGTTTTAGTTTCTAATTTTGTAACAACTTTATAGAGCGCTTTTTTTTAATTGAATAAATTACAATACATAATAAAACGTTCATTATCTAATCATTGATTTATTATTTTGATATTTTTTAAACCAATATACCTACCTATTTAATGTATTTTTATGTTCTATCAACTAAAAGTAAATGTATGCAAATATTATTTCGAACCAATTTTTTGCAAAATATTTTTTGATCTATGAAATATTTATCGTGAATTTTTAGTTTTTAGGTATACAAATTTTTGCTTCTAAATCACGTATAATTAATAAAAATAATTTTCGCATTAATTTATTTTCGAATACCTATAAAGATTTTGAATAAAAACTACACAGTTAAAATAAAATAGATTGTGTTTTCAGAACCAAAGCCATATTATTTCGAAGTTCCCATGATATTTATGGGATAAAACTATGGCTTTTTCTCTGTTGATCGGTTAAGAAGTTAAGGCGTGAACAAATAAACACAAATTTGCAAATTATAATTATACTAGTTGTGCCCCGCGGTTTCACCCGCGTTAATTTCAGAGCTCCCGCGGGAATTCCGGGATAAAAAGTATCCTATGTGTTAATGTGATGTATAAGCTATATTATTGTAAAGTTTCATTTAAATCCATTCAGTAGTTTTTGCGTGAAAGAGTAACAAACATCCATCCATCCATCCATCCATACATTCTTACAAACTTTCGCGTTTATAATATTAGTAGGATTAGATATTAGAATGATGGGAACTTCCTTCTGTCGGCTATAAACTAGTACGAACTTTTTAAATTAGTAGGTATTATTATATCAAGAAACCAGCAACTATAGGTTAAACGGAGAGTGTTGGGGTGGCGTTAGACAAACTGACCGATAAATCACCGGAGAACGCTCTTTGCAGGTGCTTCCACCACCGACCACGGAGTCACTTGATATATTAATACACAGATGTTGGACTTTCCCTTGGTGCAGAGGTGACAAAGCTTTTATTGAAAAACCCATGTGTATACATGAAATGAAATACATTCGTATGTATAGTAAAGATATTTTGTTTATCCTTACTCCAGGCTCCCATCTGTACGGTTGCTCTATCCCTACTAATATTATAAATGCGAAAGTAACTCTGTCTGTCTGTTTGTTATGCTTTCACATACTAATGACTTAACCGATCACCATGAAATGCATATACATTGTCAGAGGTACAGAGAAGGACATAGGTTACTTTTTGTCCTGTAATTCCCGCGGGAACTCCGAAATTATCGCGGGTGAACAGCGAGTTTTTCTACAAATCAAAACTTCCGCCATGATAAAGCTCACACTACATAGCCTCACATTGCCACACTGGAGCGAAAAGTTAATCTTCTTTAGGTAGTACTTAGTAGTACTCTTTGACAAAGGAGTGACGCTTCTGTATTATACATTTTTTTAGTCTAGGAATTAAATATAGCCATCCGTTTTATTGTAGATTAATTGAGATATTCTATCGGAAGACATTTTAATTATGGTAACAATTATAATAAACTGTAAAGCATTTGCCGGTGTTTCGTTTACTGTCGGTATTAAATGGTATTATTGCTATTCTTAATTGGATATAATAGTGAACGGTAGTTCAAGACAGGAGTCAGATTTATAAAGTGAATTGACTAGAACTTTCTGTTTTTCTAAAATAATCAGACGATTGGTTGCGATTAAAACTACAATTTATAAGCGTTTTGACACAAAATACCTAATTGTTCAGTTTAATTAAAAATAAATACGAGTATTAGATAAGAAAATCACATACAAAACTGACTAGTAGCGGTTCAACTAGCATGAAAATTTGAAGTTATTATTACGAGTTAACTATAACTAATAAATTTTAATACATTTGCAATACCAAATTCCATAAAAAAGGAATTTCAGTTTTTTCTGAATTTTCCAATTTTCCGGACAAATTTTTAATTTTGTTTTCATTAAAAACCTTACTAGGGCTATTACAAAGATTGAAAAAAAACCAAATCGATCCAGCCATTTTATTAATGGATATCTATATTAAGCTAGTTTCAATAAATTTTTAAGAATCCTTCAGTTGTTACGTCTTAAAACAAGGCATAGTGATGCCCGCATTCCACAATTATAAATTAGTAACACGTCAATAAAAAGTAACTCATGGTTGGCTACCTAAAGCCGGAAATTTAAGGCAAAAAGCATTTTTGATCCCTATTATCATGGTTTTTGGGATGATTTTTAATTGTTTCAGCAATTTTAGTGAAGGAGCACAAAGCTATTCATCATTCGTTATAACAACCGCACATAAATAAAAGATTTAGAAATGTTATGCTCTACACTGAACATAGCGATTGCACCTCATTTATATTGTATTTATTACATGACTGTGCAGTAGTGTAGGTAAGTACATAATTGTTTTGGATGTCGTGAAAAATATAGTTTAATAATTTTCAAATTTCCCGTTTTGATAGACAGTGCTTTGAATCACTTTGTCCATAATTGTTATTTGTTTGTTTAACGGTGAATTAGAAAGAAAGAAAGAAAGAAAGAATACATATTCTTGTTAGTTTTCTATACTAATAAGTAATATTATGAAATATTAAAAGTTAACCAATGCTACTATAGGAAGCTACAATATTCTTAAAGATATCAATACATATTTACTTACAACTTTTTATCAAGGACTAATTAGTCATTATGTGAATAAAAATTTGTTCATAGTGAAACAATTATTTTTATATACGCTTAAGTCAGCTTAGTTTGTATCTCGTGAAGTCTCATAGTCAATGTTCGGACAACAAGGTTATATTACGGCTATTAAACACTATTTTACAGCGAGCTTTATTGAGGCTTCATAAATCTTGAAATTTTATTACTTACCATCAGACGGAAGGTTGGGAACAAGTGGGCTCTTATTAATTTAATAGTTACCTAGAATTATTATGGGATTATTTATGATTACAGTCGAGACGGTGCGAATTAGAATATTATTCATGCACCCGTATATTAAATTGGGTCGTTTGAGTTCGTTCGTTCGTTATGTAGATCGTTATAACTCTAGTTTGAATAATAGATTTGGTAAGTTTCAATCATCAACTGGGTAAATTGGTACTTAAACATGTTGTCAAGTAACAGCTGAACAAACAAACTTACACATTAGTAATACTAGCTGTTCCCGCGGTTTCACCCGCGGTAAAAGGTTATCTGGAAGAGATCGCTAGTAAAGCGATAAGACCGCCTTTTGTATGCCCTTAGTTATAAGTTTCTGTAAACACACTGTAAAATTATTTTGGTGTGCAATAAAGTGTATTCTATTCTAATTTCGGAGTTACCGCGGGATTCCGGAATAAAAAGGATCCTCTGTACCCATGACAACGTGTGAAAGCGTAAAAAACAAACAAACAAACAAACTCACTATAGCATTTATAATAGTTGAGTTTACTGTGATTTAATAACTTTTGTAACAATAAAATCATAATATGTTATTATAATAGAAAAAAAGTTTGTTTGTACGTGCTAACCTTTCTTGGCTCCTGAAACATTTAAACAGACTGACAGGGGGACAAGCAAACCTTTTATTATTTTAAGAATAGAAGAGTAATAAAGTTACTTGTATCAGTCTTTGTTGCGAGATACATATTTCTTTTTTAAAGTTATGACATTTAAAATATCAACGAGATATCATAAATCGCTATTATTAAGTAGGTGGCGGTATAAATTAAACAAACAGCCAATCGTTTATATATTATTCCAGCCTTCATAATTCGTGATAAACATTTTTAATCTTAGCATTAAGTGTCATGATAAATAATGTTTTGTGTCGACGAGTCGGCCCACGCCATTTGTGTTTTATAGCCGCTTGTAAATACACAGTCCGGTGTTAGGGGTCCGTGTGCTGTTGGGAATTACTTTGAATATTATGCAGTAGCCGTTCTCCGTGCTTTTTCGGAGTTCCCGCGGGAATTCCGGGATAAAAATACCTCTCTCTTTCTCTGTACTCCTGACAACGTGTATGCAAAATTTCATGCCGATCGGTTGAGCCGTTGAGGCGTGAAAGCGTAACAAACAAAGTGTGCCCACAGGTTGTGCCTTACAACTAATATAATCAACTCAATCCGTTATTTTGCCTAAACTCATATTTGCATTTAAAATACAGGCGTCACTTGCTTTAATTTCGGAGTTTCTGTGGGAATTCTGGGATAATCAAGTATTCCAGGTGACTCAGGAACACTGTAGTTTCCTATAGGTGAAATAATTTTTAGCATCGGTTATATAATTATTGAGTTTAACCATTTCAAACAAACATACAGAAAATCAAATCTTTTCTCTTATTGGTACAGAATATATTATGATCATGCACCGTTTTGAGTGCCAAATCATTTACGGAACCCTCACTGATAAATATTATATCGATCAATTTGATTGTATCTACAATATTTTTATTTTGTTTTCTTTTAATATTAAGTCGATAGGTAGGTAGGTACCTTCTTTTAAACATAATATTTTTGTCTTAATATAAAAAGGCTACTGAGAAACTGTTAAATTTATATAATACTGGCTGTCCACCGCGGTTTCACCCACGGTAATTTCGGAGTTCCTGCGGGAATTCCGGGGTAAAACTATCCTATCTTTTAAGTTGGATCATATTATAAATGGTTACAAGATTTTATCAAAATCCGTTCAGTAGTTTCGGAGTCCATCGCGGACAAACAACGTGACACGTGATTTATATATATTAAGACTAGCTGTCCCGCGCGATTTCATCCGCGGTAATTTCGGAGTTCCCGCGGGAATTGCTGCGGGACAAAAGT
Organism: Zygaena filipendulae; assembly: GCA_907165275.2. Lineage (NCBI taxonomy): Eukaryota > Metazoa > Arthropoda > Insecta > Lepidoptera > Zygaenidae > Zygaena > Zygaena filipendulae. The sequence continues at coordinate 728,057 of OU015657.1, forward strand.
ACTCCATGTCCTTCTTTGTAGTACCCCTGTCAGTAGTTTACGGCGATTTGCTGTTCCCCGCATTAGTGCCGGAGTTCCCGCGGGAATTCCGGTATAAAAACTATCCTATCTTAGACCATGTTATAAATGGTTACAAAATTTAATCTAAATCCGTTCAGTAGTTTCGGAGTCCATCGCGGACAAACAACGTGACACGTGATTTATATATATTAAGATGTATAAATAAAGTATTTTATACATTTAAATATCAAAATTTTTCATATTTGACATGTAGTTTATGAACTTTGGTTTTATGTTCATTTTATTTTTGCTCAAACGGACGTAAATTATTACGGGTAAATATTAACGAAACTCATAGTAAAGCTTGATATATTATTATGGATAAGTTATTTGAATTTTAATCTTTTTATACTTGGGTTAAGAAATTAAATTACATATTATTATAATAATATAATTGAGCTGTTAAATGTTATAATTTATCAATGTATATAATGTCACCATTATAATTAATAATATATATAATGTCTAGCTAACATCCGCCCTAGATACATAATAGGTGCATAAATATTTAGAGAGCTGTGGAAAAATGTAAATAATTTATTTAATTTACATTTTACAATAATTCGATTTCATTAATGTAGATAACTATCATTGATGGTCAGTATATTTTTAATTCTATTTCTATTCGGCGGAGTACTTAGTGCGTGTGCTATATGACTAATTATTTTTTTTAGTCCGTCTTGTAGATCAATAAAAAATATTGGATACGTATTTTTTCTTTTTTTACGTAATCAAAAAACAACGGCGATACATTGAGTTGAAATTTCGCGTGACGTCACTAACCAGTGCAGTTTGTACGGCGGCTTGTAGCGGTTAGTGACGTCACGAGCCCCCACCCTAAACTTTAATGCGCTTTATCTCTGTGTATTTTCATTTATTTGAAAAATACAAAAATACGTGTCTAATGATTTTTAATTTTCTAACTGACGGACTAATTAGAATTTTGATCTTCAAAAGTCGTCAACATCCCCATTGTATGGATAATAAAGCTTTTGACTTCGTATTGCGTTAGTGAAATTCTCGAAATGACCTATCTTCCCCTCTTAAATGATAACTAGCTGTTTCTTGCTGTTTTACCGGCTGTTGTTTCGAAGAGTTTCTGCGGTAATTGCGGAACTAAAAGTACCCTATGTTCTTCTGTACCGCTGACAAGGATGATCCGTTGAGCCGTTGAGGCGTGAAAGCGTAACAAACAAACAAACAAAGTCACTTTCGACTTTATAATAGTAAGGATTAATAATTTATCATTGGCCTAGGTAGATATATAAATAAAACACCTACCTATACATTGGAGATTATACTGGTACAATATGTGGGTGTGTAATAATGTTGCTTGAAACATTCAAAGTTCCTTAATATTATATTTTTCCTTGAAATTTGTGGTTATAACCGTCGTAATCATATTGAATTACGCAATAAAGACAGCGGCGTTCAAACTTTTATTTCGGCCGATAAACATTTTAAAACGATGTTCAATGGTTATGATAACAACATACCTTCTCTGGCTCGTTTTGATATTAAATAAATCGGTATTGTCGATCGAATGACTTTTTTTGCGATCGTAAGTTTTAATGGTTTTTTTATTAAAGCTACGATTAAAAAGTATAAAACGTAGTTGAAATAACCTTTAACCAATTTTACTTCTTTTAACTGTGCGAACCACGGCGGTGCATGATTTTTTAAGGATATAATTTTGTGTTCTTCAAGAATAAAGTTATCAGAGCGACATTTTGGTTTCTCCATTCTCTAAAGTTTATTCGTGAATAAATCCTACTAATATTATAAACGCGAAAGTTTGTTAGTATGTATCAATGGATTGGTGGATGGATGGATGGATGAATGGATGGACGGATGGATGGATGTTACTCTTTCACGCAAAAACTACTGGATGGATTTAAATGAAACTTTACAATAATATAGCTTATACATCAGATTAACACGTAGGGTACTTTTTATCCCGGAATTCCCGCGGGAACTCTGAAATTAACGCGGGTGAAACTGCGGGGCACAACTAGTTCATTATAAAAAAATTCCTAAGAGAAATTGTGACTCGAACCAGTTCCCACGGTTTACAGCCAGCGTCCGACTAAAGCTATCATATAACTACTAGCTGTTTCCCGCGGTTTCACCCACGTTAATGTCGGAGTTACACTATAGCCTATGTTATCTACTCTAGCATAGTGGAGCATTCTAAAGGTGAAAGAATTTTTGGAATCAGTCCAGAAGTTTTTGAGTTAAATCGTAACAAACAAATATAAATAAACGAAAAAACAAATGATTACCCTATATAACATTATTTTCCCTTAAACTAATCTTCGATCTGTTCGCAAACAACACTATCAGGCAAAGGTGTTAAAAACCCCTTAAGCTGATGGCTGTGATTCATAACGTGGTAAATGGCAATATGTAGATAATTTTATTGCTGTGTACATATCTACTCGAAGTTTTATTGAACACGACAGGTTTTTTGTTGGTTACCTTCTGGAGGTATAAAAGTAAAAGTTGAATTCGCTTCCTATATATTCATTATCATTTTATTTAAGTTATTTGAAGTTATGTACCTACTTCACCGAGTTCACCGTTCTCTAAGCATAAAAAAAAAAATCTTATATATCCTTAAAAAGCCGATTCAATCTAAATATCAAAATCTATGATTGTTTGTTTAAAATCATGTGTGTAATGGGCATGTTGACTAATTTTTATTTTTTAGTTCGCCTTGTAGATTATTTTAATTTATTTAAAAAAGCAAAAATACGTGTCTATTGTTTTTTTTATTTTCTAACTGACGGACTAATTAGAATTTTGATTTTCATTAATAGTCAACATCCCTATTGTTTAGTTGTTGTTGTAAATACATTACTTAACAGATATGGGCGCTGGCGAGGGCTTTTCTAAAAAGACAATCTACTTATAACTTTTTTAATTGGATACTTTAATTGTCTTAACCCTAAGGCGACTTACAACTGAATGTTTACAAAAAAAAGTCTTCCACACTCACTTAACATCAGATGGGCTGTAGTCAAACACCTAGCCTGTAACCTGTTAACAACAAAAAAACTTGTATCTACTAAAACTGCCATGGATTCCGTTTTGAGGTTGAATCCTTGCCTATTTTAAATGCGTTTGTTTATTTGTTTGTGTGTTTGTTACTCTTTCACGCCTTAACGGCTCAACCAATCATCATGCAATTTGGTATACACGTTGTCAGCTATACAAAGGAGGACATAGGGTAGTTTCTTATATGCCGGAATTCCCGCGGGAACTCCGGAATTACTGAGGGTGAAACCGCGAGGAACAGCCAGGAACAAATACATAAATAAAGCTACGTTTAGACTTGCAATCGCAATTACGTATAGCGTTGGTACGCGGTGTGTGGACTGCGTATAGAGTTTTTGTACAAATTAAACATTGCCAGATACATGATAAAATTGTTGGGAGCAATGCGTTGCGAATAATAAACAGATCGTTGTGAGAATTTTTATGGTTATTGGCACATGTCTTTTGCTCTTTTATGTGTAATGTGGTACGTGATGTCAATACGTAACCGCCAATATTATTGATAAAAATGTTCTCGAAATTCTCGGTAACATACCAATGTTAAAAGCATTTTTTACCTATGTATTTAAAAATGACTATAAATTTCAGAAATCTACTAAAAATTACTATTTTCTATAGGTGCCATTGCTGAAGTGATCGGTTCTTACCATTCATATTCTTTACTGCTATATAAATTTTATTTAGGTCAAATTTTTCATATCCGCACTTTGTTCTTTGCTTATTCGTCTGATAAGTCGTGCTATTCCATTTTATAAATAGATATTAGAACAAACTGAAAAGCTGACATTAATAAAAAAAAGACTATTTTGTGTTTTTTGTAATTCCTGTTACAAAGGGTTTGAATTCGCTTAGTCTTGATTTTGAGAACGAAATCGCAGTAATAAATATAAAAAACAATAATCGTGTTTGATATTATAATTATATTTCAGTCAACCAAATTTTTTTGTCAGTTTCGTATACGATTTTGGATTCTCTATCTGAAACTCTGTTTTCACTATGAGTTCAAAACATAAGCTTCCTAAAAGAAAAGAGTGAACGCAATAAACTTTATTTAACACAAAACTATTTAAGACGTAAAAGTCCATGACACTTATATGCCAAAAGGGCACCTGCATACTTGCAGCGTTTTCGAACAAAATATTTTTATTATATTGTGCACAATTTACAGTAAGTAATTAAATAAATCAACATTGCCAAGCACACGAGTGCAATTATTGTTCAAATGTATTATTTCTCCCCCGTAATTGCGTCATGTCGTCTGCTTATCGCGTCAACGTGGCGGCAATGGGCGTGTGTAAATGTGTCATAATTCATTTTTATCATGGTTTTTGTTAATTAACACAGCCATTGTTTGTTACCTGCGCTGCCTGCGCGCGGCACCGGCGCTCGTGTGAACATGCTTTTACTTCTTTTTTTTTTATCTGCAACAAGATATTACTTTGTTTGAATAGAATTGTTTTTAAACTAGCTGTGCCCCGCTGTTTCACCCGCGTTAATTAAGGAGTTCTAGCTGGGATTCTGAGATGAAAATATATCACATTGTGATTTCACTCGCGGTCATTTCGGAGTTCCCGCATGAATTCAGGATAAACTATACGTATAAACCTTCCTTTTGAATCGCTGTATTGGTGAAAACCGCATGAAAATCAGTTAAGTAGTTTTTGTTATATGTATATATAGTGATTTCACAAGAAAAAAATAGTCCGTCGTGTAGATTAGTAAAAAATATTGGACACCTATTTTGTTCTTTTTTGACGTACCTAATCAAAAAATAACAGCGATACGTTGAGTTGAAATTTCGCGTGACGTCACAACCCGGTGCAATTTATATGCGGCTTATACTGAATATTGACGTCACTAGTCTCCCACCCTAAACTTTGATGCGCTTTATCTATATTTATCTCCATTAATTTGAAAAAGCAAAAAATACGTGTGCATTATTTTTCTATTTTCTAACTGGCGGACTAATTAGAATTTTGATTTTCATACCTTGGAGAATTTATTTAGACTGTAGATATCACAGGTTCACCGGCCAGCCGACTGCCGAGTGCACTAATTCACAGGGTGCTACAATATAGCTCGGCGCGTTCGATCGTAAATTCTGCCCGCTCGTAAATCAAGTTCATACATCAAGCGCACTAATTGACATTTACAATGCGACGTCGATAAATATCCGACACACCGGGTTCGGTGTTTGACAGATCGAGGTGAGCCGGGGCCCCGAGACAGGAGTTAAAGTATGAACTTATCGGCGGTTAGTATTGCGAAAAAAGAATGAAAGAAAAAATATTGTTGAAGAATTTCTTTTAGACTAGCTTCAGTATTTCTTTAGGAACACATATTTATAACACACTAGCTATTGTCCGCGGTTTCATCCGCTGTAATTTCGGAGTTTCGCGGGAATTCCGAAATAAAAAGTACTTTATATCCTTCTCTGTACTCCTGACAACGTGCATGCCGAATTTCATCCAAATCCGTTTGGCCGTTTTTGCGTGATTGAGTAACAAACATCCAAACATCCACACTTTCACATTTATTATATTAGTAGGATTAGTAGAATTTCATTGCTATGTCACTTTGTGTTGAAGTGTATTACTTTAAGTTAGACTTTCTCAAGATTTAGCGTGTCTCAATGGGTATAAGTCTGAATAATTTGGTTTCGAATTCGACGTAACCTTAATCCGTTTTATATTTTTTATTTCTTAGAAACTTTAAGACAAACCTAATATTAAAGCCTTTAAATTAAAATATGATAGATTGTTAAATTTCTTTTCACCTGTTCATAGAACTAGATTTTTTAAACTTTTTTTAAAGCTCAAAATTTACACAGTGACATTGAAACAACTAAGTTTCAATTTCTCAATATTTACTACTAGCTGTCCCCCGCGGTTTCACCTGCGGTAATTTCGGAGTTTCCGTGGGAATCCCAGTACAAAATATAGATATAAACCTTCCTCATGCATCACTCTATTTATTGGTCAACGCACGAAAATCCTGTCTTCTACTGTGTGTGCAATAAAGTATATTTGATTTGATTTGATTTGATTTGAAAATCCGTTGCGTAGTTTTAAAGATCTTAGCATACCTACATAAGGACAGACAAACAGCGGGGAGCGACTTTGCTTTATACTATGTAGTGATATGTGCTGTTGTAGGTAAGAACTAAGATTTGCAAAAGCACTTTTAGTTTTAAGACTTGATAAATCATACATCTTATTGCACTCACACATCTGGGTAAGGATTTACAATCTTTATAATCGCTACCGCTCATAAATTGATCCGGAAACTAAGTTTTGACGCCGCGCGCCGCTTATGTAAAATATCATTAATTTGTTCACAAATAAACATTATTTTGACGTTTACAAATGGACGTGGTAATTTCGCTCAAGTTTTGATGGGATAATGACAAACATCCTGTAGCGTACACAGCGTTTTAATGTCAAAGGAAATAAAAACAACCTTTGAGCTGGCACTTACATTTTTATGTGCTTATCTTAATTTAAAAAAAATGTTAAACTTTATTTAAAACGGCCCGAAACCAAATGAAAAAAAAAACTAAAATTACTTCCAAACGTATTAATTATTTATTTCCAATAAATAATATTATCATTAATTAAATCACACGACTGGTCCAATTAATTTTATTTAAAAATTATGAAAATATCATAATAGTTACCTTTCAAAGTTATGATTTTTGTTATTTACCTATTGTAATATTATAAATGCATGATATTTTATTAATTTATGAATCGGTGTCGGAAAAATATTTCTTGTATTTTTATAACAATATCTATTTAATCGTTTATCTCTTTGCCAAGTAGCTTGCTACCTACTCAAAATATAGTCAGTTAGTTTGTTTGTGCATGATACGTAGTCTACTAAAAAGTATCTATGACTTTATACCTATACAACATTGTTACTTAAGTCTCGATAGAAAATACTATTTTGTTTTTGTTTTACAAGCTTTTATTTAAATGCGCGAAAAAGACATTGCAAGTGAAAAGCTTTAAAAAAATTAGTTTATTTATTTGTTTGTTGCGTTTTAAGTTAACCGCTCAGCCGGTCTTCTTGAAATTTTTCATACACCTTGTCAGGGGTACCTACTACGGAAAAAGACGTAGGTACCTAGCTGGTTCTATTTGTATCGGCATTCCCGCGGGAACTCCGAAATTAACGCAAGTAAAATAGTACATTGTTATCCTAGGGGTGAAAGTCTTTTTCCCGAGGATAACACTGTGCTTTGCATTACGAATGCAAGGAAAGTCAAAATAAAAATAGGAATTAGCTAAAGAAAAAATGAGTGAATTTTATTTTAATTAATAGGTACCTACTTAAACTTTACGTCAATTTTACATCGCGCTGGCTGTATAGAAGTTGGAACATGGTTCAATAGAAATGTGAAAATAGACCTAGTTTTTTTTTAATAATTTGACAGTTATCAGTTGAAAGCGATTCTCCCTAGGGCTGAAAAGGGTTACTTTCAACCCGCTTCTCAGGCAACTTCAGACCCACTTTCCGAGTATGAGTAATGAAAAATAAATTCCCGTCGTTTCTATAGAAATTACTTACTCGCAGAACGCAATTCATCGCGGATTTTGCAGCAGCCCGCCTTAATCCCGTAAAGCTGTGTGCACACCCACGCGCACAGCACTTGTCTGCGCAAACGCATGTTGTGACAACTTAATACTGGCTCTTGAGTATAGCTTAAAGCTTAATGTGTCATAATGATAGGGGCTAGGAGAACGCTATACTAATCCCTATGACAAAATACCTATTCTAATATATATAAATCACGTGTCACGTTGTTTGTCCGCGATGGACTCCGAAACTACTGAACGGATTTTGATGAAATTTGGTCACTATGTTGTATTTAGCCCAACTTAAAAGATAGGATAGTATTTATCCCGGAATTCCCGCGGGAACTCCGGAATTAATGCGGGGAACAGCTAATCACCGTAAACTACTGTCAGGGCCGTCAGGGGTACAAAGAAGGACATAGAGTACTTTTTCCCGGAATTCCCGCGGGAACTCCGAAATTACCGCGGATGAAATCGCGCGGGACAGCTAGTATGTTTATATGATTTTTACAAAATATTAGCTGTGCCCGGCGGTTTCACCCGCGTGAGTTTGCTTGCGGACGCAGGCAGAACGACCCGCCAAAGTTTCATGGATCGGATTCAATCGGACCAATAGTTCCGAAACGCATAGGTGACAGACATACAAACATTATTTTATTTATAAAGAAGAAGATAGATTAGGTAATGTGGTAAAAGAGCATTTTAAGAAACATCATTACGTCAATCATAAAAAGAAAAAATAAAAAAAAAGCAACAGAAATTTAATACAAAACTAGGTAATTATTTATTTATGAAAATATAAACAATCAGCTTAATTTACGACGTACAAAACGTTTTGAATGTCAATCGTTTAACATTCTTTTAGTTAAAACGAGGTTAATAGGTGATCTTCATACATACATACATAAATAATCAAACCACTACGGGATTGTAAACAGTGTCAATGATTTATCAACTACCTAAAGCCCGCGGTTTCAACCGTAGTTGTTTTGAGATCCCCTCGGGAACTTGTATACTTAGTTTCGGTATAAAAAGTAGGTAGTTTACCTACCTAAGTATCCAAAAACGTATTTTGATGACAACTTTTCCCGACATCCGCTTTCAATGAAACAAATAGTTTTAGATATAAACAAGATTAGATAGTGAGATAGAAATGTTGATCGAATTTTTTGTTTTGAATATTATCCTTTTTTATCATTCTTGAACTATTTTTTAAACCTAAAACCTATCAGGCGGTTTTTTTTATTTTATTATATAAAACCATAGATCGTCTGATGCATCCCATATACAGAAAGTCGCCGGTCGAAACAAGAAACTTGGGGATCTGTTTTGGAAAATCTGTAGGTAAATATGCTTTAGACCGTTGATTCCCAAAGTGGTCCAGGTGGACCCCCAGGGGTCCACGGGAGCCCGACAGGGGTCTACGCTTGCGTGGAAAAAAAATGGGGGTCCACAACTCGCTAACGGGGGTCTATAAAAATGTATTAGGTGACTTGACTTCTCCTATGAATATAGGCAGACAATATTATAAGAAGCTCAGCAATTGTTTTTGTAAGAACTTGGATATTCCTTATTCAGAAAGAGCGTGTCAAGACTCGCCGATGCCAAGGAATCCAACTGTTGGATGAAGACGCTTTTCAGACTGGCCTTGAAACTTAGCTTAAATGACATCCACTCACAGCATAATTCAAGCAATATAAATTCTCACCTTTTTTTCGAAAGCTTTTAACTCATTATTGATTGAAAAATAGCCACAACACACACAGATTGCCATAGGCATATACTTTTTTCGGGTTTCGGAAGTAAGTTAGTAAATGTAATAGCTGTAGGGGGTCCACCAGATCCAGCAAAATGTTTAAAGTTTGCTTAATGCTTTAGACAATAATATTTGAACCGCTCTGTATATAACCGATATTGATACGTTGCTTGATAGATGATATTCGGCAACCTCTAAACGGTTTAGTTTTATTAAGAAAGTATATTATAAATATTTTATTACCTCAAACAATTTGAAAAGTTCTCACGGTGTATTCACGGACTGTGAATTAATAAGTCATTAATATAAAAATGCAAATAATAAATAGATATTATGTTAATTCATTAATTATTCAGATTTAGTTAAGTAATTTCAATCAAATATTTCGAAAGAAGCGATAATTATATTGAATTAATTCTTAATTTTGAATCTGATTCCAAAGTTGATGCCGCGATTTGAAAAGTTGAAAAATTTCACAAACAATGTCTTTATTTTTTGGATCAAGGAGATTAAACTTTATTAGGAATATTTAACTGCTGTGGTATAATATAGGTTAATAAACGTTAAAAAAGATAGGTGTGTCAAAAAATATGTAAATTTTGTAATTTTAATTTGTTTTTGGAATTGCCTCAACTAAACATAATTATTCGAGTCTCTATCTGTAAGTAGGTACCTACATCAGATATAATTAGTACTACTTAGCTAACATTAAAAAAAAAACCATTCGACAAACGATGAAAACCAAATTTTATTTCAATTATGCGAAACTCATAAAAAAATATTTACCAACGAATAAAAAAACCGGTCCCTTTTATGTTATTACAAATATGCCTATAAACGATGATAAATTTCAGTCAGCAATCATCAAATATTCGTGATATATCCCCAAAAAAGCGAATATAAAATTTATGAGCCATAAATTATTTATTGGCATGCTCACCGTCGACTGGGACCGGGTTGGTAACAAATTTTTAATTAGCATTCACGTGTTATTATTTACTATAACTGTTCCCCGCGGTTTCACCTGCAATAATTTCGGAGCTCCCGCGTGAATTCCGAGATAAAAGTACCTATCCTATATTCTTCTCTGTACCCCTGACGACGTTTTGGCAAAATTTCATGATCAGCTGAATACCTAGTTAAAACATGAAACAAATATACAAATTATTAAAAAAAAAATTTTTTTTTTATATTTAATAGGTATGTAGGTATAAAGCCCATTTTTAAACAAGGGATATATTAAATAAGCCCTTGATGCTTACATGTGGATGTTTGGATGTTTAGATGTTTGAATGTTTGTTACACAATCACGCAAAAACGCCGGAACGGATTTGGATGAAATTTGGCATGCACGTTGTCGGGGATACAGAGAAGGACATACGGTACTTTTTATCCCGGAATTCGAACGGGAACTCCGAAATTACCTCGGGTGAAACCGCGGGGCACCGCTAGTTTATAATAGGTATTTGTAAAACATCTGTATGACGTTATAAATTACCGTTATTGCAGTTATAAGTTGTCTTTTTCGCATACAAGCGAAAAACAAATATTGGAGCTGCAAATTGCCGCTGTCTATGTGGCCCACTGTACCTACCTAGCTAATATAATATAATAATGTTTTTATTTCAGCCATTAAAAACCTATACAAAGATGTAACATAAAATTTCTTCCAACTAACGTGTCTACAATTTAGATTCATTTTTAAGCCTACTACTAGTTATAGGTACTTACTAACCTAAGCATGAATATCATTATTTCGACAACTACGAACATCCACAGCTATTTTATAATTTCACAAAGCTACTAGCTGTGCCCCGCGGTTTCACCCGCGTGAGTTTTGGAATTCCCGCGAGAACTCCAAAGTAGCCTAATTTACTCCTTATAACATCAGCTAATTAGCAGTGAAAGCCCCGTCAAAATTGGTCCAACCGTTTCGGAGATTCACTCGCGTGAATTTTGAAACTCCCGCAGGATATCTTTATATCAGAAACCATTGCGGACGCAGGCAGAACAAACCGCCAAAGTTTCATCACAATCGGACCAATGGTCCACACATGTGGTTGAAACACATATATAGGACAGACATACAAACATTCATTTTTATTTATAGAGCTATTTTATAATTTTATTGGAGAAAGTAGCAAAAGTAATATCATAAATCTTTTAAACAATTTCGCAGCTTTCTTTTTGCAAGAAATTTTAACAACGCCCGGATATTAACGTCACTCTCCTTTATTTATGAAACGTTATTATCTTTACATGTCTAATATGTTATTATGAACATAATGAAGACAAAAATATAAAATAAAGCGCCGAAATAATTTTATCTCAAAATATAATTGTCAGCTGTACGTAATTATCTCGTCAAAAGAATTTTTAAGTACATTCAATTAAGACATTAATTTGAAAAGGATTTAACAATTAGGAGCTTAATTGTGTTTAGTGTAATTTCTGACTTTTTTGCACGCAAGTCAGTGATGGAGAATCTGCTTTGTTTAAAGCTATGAAGTTAAGCTTTAGATTGATTTTGATCAACTCCGTTAAGCGACAAACAAGATATTGATATTTGCTATTATTAGTTAAAAAGAGTAAAAGGGTAACATTAGTTGCTTTGTATGTTTGTAAGTTAAGACATAGGGGATAATCTCTGGAACAACTAACGGCCGCACTCAGAGTCGACTTTGATGATTACTTAGTTAAGTATAGATTTTTAAAACAAAACTGCCGCAATCAGAGACGTACAGTAAATTAATGTTAATTGGCATTTAATGAGATTTAACTTAATTAGTTAAATGCCAATTAACATTAATTTACTAAACTTGTTTGATTGTGACAGTTTTGTTTTAAAAATCTATACTTAACTAAGTAATAATTAAAGTCGACTCTGACTACGGCGGTAAGTTAGTCGATTCCAAAAATTCTTTCGCTAATAGGAAATGTCAGACACATGTGAATGAAGAGATCCTCTGGCAACTAATTACAGCTGTAATAGTTGGACATTAATTAAACTACTTGACACCGGTGGAATGTAAGTCAAAATTAAGTTATTCAACTTTAATTTCAATGCCCATTTGAATTTTAAATAACTGCAATCATCAAATATGTAGGTATGTATCATCGAATATGCAATTTTATGCATACTTACCTACCTATCATGAATTATTTAATCTATTCATTACAAATACAGCCAACGCCGCGGGACGTTAGCTTGTATGCAATAAATTGAATCCTATACAGTAATTAAATAAGCCGTTACAATACCATAAATTACAAGCGAACAAGCGAACATCGAGTGACACAAAAACGTCTTATAGCGCAGCGCTCCTATAAAATGTTAATCGTACACTCGCGTGAGTAGAAACTCGTGTAAACGTGCTCGCGATCCACTATAAAACTAATTGCATATATATAGCATGCACGTTCAAACATAAAGTTAGTACGTTGAACAGTGCTTGTCACTGCTAAATACATATAACACGGGTTCAAATTAAGCTATAGAGTGTTTATACATTTGTTTTCTTAGCGCTACATAAGAGCTTCCGCTATTTTCATTGAAACTTTTAACGAATCAAAGTTAGTTGCTATTTTATCATATCCAAATTCTTAACATAGCTCAAATAATCCCAAAATATCATAAATATATCAAAAAATATCGTAATAACTGTAATTTTCTCTAATAATATTGTAACATTTTCGTCGTACCAATACTTATTTTGGCTTGCAGTGTATAGTCGAGTTTCAAATGGATGTGTCGTCGTGTCTTTATTGCTTTTTGACACGCAAGTTGACAACAACGATGCTTATTAGTCAGATTTGAATCTTGCCAGCTAATTTAAGAATATTATACAACTTGAAAGATGAAATAAACTGTGTTTCTTTAGTGGAAACTTTTTTAGAAATTATTTTTTATTATCCCAGTTCAGTCAAAAATGTAGCATTTCAAAAGTAGACATCGTAACTTTTTTTCACAGATTACGATTGAAGTAACTCTTACATACTCTTAGCCTTAACACACACAATACTTTTTGTAAGCTGTACGAAACTTTATTAAACGTCACTGATGGAAAAGAATTTAAGATTTTTCATGGATTTCAGTTTTTTTTTTTTAAGGACGTTTTTATGTCGCTGATTATTATCACAGCTATTTAGTCCGCCAATACTTCTCAGATTCTTTGTTATGAGCGCGTAGGTATTATAGCAATAAAAAGTTACGTTATACGCAGCCGCAGCAGTACAATGACAAACAGATGAATAACGTCAGAAGTGCCAATTACGCCAAAAACTGTCCATAGAGGCCAATTAAAATGATTTAAAATGTCAATAAATCCACCTTTACACAGCCGCTGGGTTTTAAAACGGCAATTTTATAGCGCCCACGCCTGTATCAGATTACGGCAATCGGACACATTATTGAATGTTTCAATGAATTTATGAGCACAAACATAAATTATTTATTGGGCCATAAATTAATGTTGTTGTGATACTATGACGATTACTTTGTGTACCTGCGCCATTGTGAAAAAATATGATTTTTGTTACTGATTAGTCTCTTTAGTTTACACATCCTTATTATTCTTACTATTATGCAAAAGTAAGTTTGTTCGTTTGTTACGCTTTCACACCATAACGGCTAAACCGGTCATCATGAAATTTTGCTCACACGTTGTCAGGGGGTACAAAGAAGGACATAGTGCCTTAGGTTCCGAAATTCTCGCAGGAATTCCGTTTTACCGCAGGCGAATCCGCGGGAGACAACTATTCCTATTGAATATGCGAATGTGAGTTGGTTTGTTAAGAAGAAGAAGAAGAAAATACATGAATATTTCACACTTTAACTACTCAGCCAATCATTAAGAAATTTACATACCTACACGTTGTCAAGTGTACAGAGAGAGACTTATAGGTACTTAGAGGTACTTTTTACCCTGGAATTCCCTAAGGAACTCCGAAACTGCTATAATAATGATTATTAATAATAAAGCTGTTCCCGCTAATAATTTTCCTCTAACGCCACATCGTTAATATGCTATTTGACTAATTTTTTTTTGCTGAATTCTAGTCCGTCAGTTAGATAATAAAAAAATAATACACAAGTATATTTTGCTTTTTGAAATTAATGAAAATATACTTGGATAAAGCGCGTTAAAGTTTGGGAGTGAGGGCTCGTAACGTCATATGCTGGTAAAAACTGCACCTGCTTGTGACGTCACGCGACATTTCGTCTCAGCGTAACTCTGTTATTTTTTGTTTACATAAGAAAAGAAAAAATACGTGTCTAATATTTTTTATGAATCTACAGGACGGATTAAAAATAAAAATTTAGTCAAATAGCCTATTAAGTTAACACGTCTAAACTTACACACCGAGGATCGAGTCTCCATTCTGGCCAGACACAATTAACATCTTGCACCCCATCCCTTATTTGTGGCCCAATCGCGTGTTACGTCACCATAAACTCGTACGGAACCACCATTTAATGGCATTTTGCGGGTGATGTTAACTCGCCCGGGTGTCGTGCGGGCTAATTGCTAGTGTTACGGAAATATTTCTTTATTTACGTCACGTTTTTAGTGTTGTAGGGTGAGCAAACGAAGCCGCCATTTAGGTACACAACTTTTAGTGGCTCCGCTATCAATCCATTACCAATTACGTGTAGGTATACTTACCTACCATTAAATGTGAAAGCGTGTTTGTTTGTCCGGGTTTATATTTTTACTAGCTGTGTCCCGCTGTTCCACTCGCATCAATTTCGGAGATCCCGCGAGAATTCCGGAATAAAAAGTACTTTGTGTCTGTTTCTTTCTGACAACATATAATATAATGCAAAGTTTCATGAAGGTCGATTGAATAGTTATGACGTGAAAGCGTAACAAACAAACAAATAAACTCACATTCCCACTTATAATATTAGTAAGGTATCTACTGTAGGTACAGCAGCAATTTTGTTCACTCCTGCTGGTTTTCGCGTAAAAATGCGTGTTTAGATTTGGGCAAAAAAAAATTCAATGTACGCTGTTCCGTACCTAACATTTTAAACTTTATTTCTTGATATTGATAAAATTGTGTTCTTACATGGACGCAGATAAGCAATAACATGTTAACCCACAAAATTAAGTTATTGATTCAGAAAAATTTATTGGGAGTTAGGGAACGTTTTTTAATTGTGTGTTTACCTTATTACATTGCTTAAATATGTTACTTAATATTGAATATAAAAAATGTTGACACAAAATGGCGCTAAACTTTTAAAACACGATTTACTCAAAATTTCTCCAGTGTGGGTTAACACACTGTTGCTTATCTATGTCCACATAATACTTATTCAAACATAAATTAATTACTTAACTAACTTAACCTAACTGTTTTATAAAAATTAAAACAAATAATTGAGAGGAGAAGATGCAATAAGAGAAGTAGCAATAAAGAACGAACTTGTCACAGTTTACTTACTACCAGGCGATAGGTATATTTTACTAAAATGAAAATAAAGTTCATTTCAATTTCACATACTGACCGTACCGACTTGTTTACTAGAAGTTACTCGTTCAAATAACACATAAATTTAACGTACTATTTCCATTTAATGGAGCTGTAAATTCTGTTTTCATTTCTTAAGTGTGACGTCGAAAAGTTTATGATTTGATAATTTTATACACGGTTCATGGCACAAACTTGACCTAAAACCCACAAATAGTACATGAACCTATATAATGACTTTAAATATGTGTTTTCTATCAACACCTTTGATCACCCTATTATATCTATATCTATAATTCTTCGTTAGCACATTCTAACAGAAGGCGAAAGGTTCACGTCGTTCGGTTAGGACTTAAAGCGTTATTACACTTTACAATTTGTTGGACACCAATTTAGGAAATCAGAAGGTGTAATCGAAGTTGGAAAGTTGGTTCCGATTTAGGATCAATGAGAGAGAAAGAGAGCGAGTGACCACACTACATTAAAATATACCCTAGATTAGTCGATTTAGGGTACAATTTAGTGTAGTGTGATCCAGGTCAGCGACACTCCCTTGAACCAACAGTTACTATGGATTTATGAGCGAACTTCTTTACCAACTTTGGAATACTTAACCAAATTTCTATGACCGCGTCATACATTGAATTGGTACGGTTGGCACAAAATGCTTTCATAGATCGGTTCAGCGATTAGTATGGAAGTGCCTACTCTGAAAATGTAGTTATTATTTGCTCAGTGGTGTGATTACTCGCTCTCTCTCTCTCACTCACTGATCCTAAATTGTATCCGATTTAGATTCCCCAAATTGGAAGTAGTGTAATAAGCCCTTTAGACTAAGATAAGTATGTAGTTACTAAACTTATTATTAGAACGAAGTTCGAACGAAGAACGAATAAACGGATGGGAGTAAAAATTCATTTTCCGTCACGCGTCATACTACGTCATACGGCTGCTCTACGGAAAAACAAAGCAACTGTAATTTTTTTTTTAAATTAATTTGTTTTGCCTCTTTTTAGTTTCATGTTATGTGAAAAATATCTTAAAAACACATTGACTGCAACATTTATGGTTATGAGGCAGTGACTGACAAAAAAAGATTAAAACCTCAAGTATAGACTGCTGACAAATGTCAAATTCTCGACAAAGATTACACTTATGCAAGAACCTCTAGTCTAAATAATGGGCTCTGCACATCTATTGCAAAACAAAAGACATAGAAGAAAGTAGGTCCCACCGAGATTTGAACTCGGATCGTTGGATTCAGAGTCCAAAGTGCTAACCATTACACCATGGGACCGTTGCGAATATCAGTGACCAAAAGGGTTTGTTTCTTGCAAATACCTACAATACATAGCTAAAAAAACAATTCATCAGCCTACCGTGCCAAATTAACGAATACGTAATATTTGAAAAAGCACTGTGATCAAATGTCATAGTTCCCGAGGGGATTCTGGAATAAAAAGCACTCCATAGCAAGCTCAGGTCACTGTAGCTTCCTATACACGATATAGTTTTTAAAATCGGTTTCAGAATTTTCAAAAACAAAAAAAAAACTTTCATCGCATCCCTATATTATCGTTCGAAAACTTAAAACCAAAGTTAGCCAAAGACACCAGAGGCACTCTTCACCTTTCACGGATGAAAACACAGAAACCTTCAGTATGGCCACTTAATACCACAAATCAAAGTTACATACAGTTAAAGCGAGCATTCTGGTAGCAATCAAACACATAATAGCGATGATAACGATCAGCCGTAGGCAAATGGATGTTTAAAAAAACACATTTTAACTACGCGGTCTTAGCATGAAGCACATTTTTAGGGTTCCACGGTCTTGAATAAATTTTATTCAAGTCCGGTGGCATTTTATGCATGAGTGCAGAATAAATTAAAAAGGTTGAGAAAAGTTTTTTTTAGTTTTGTTTGCCCAGAAATATATTATGCAAGATAATTTTTTTAACTACTAGATCCTTTTTTTAACATAAAATTTGGCCGCCTTTTTTCACCTCGTGTTTTAGAATTTGGTCAGAACTCTTTTTGTACTGGGATTAAAAATAAAAATACACATATTGGCAAAGTTTTATTTAAAACCGTCTAGTAGTATTTAGACATATCTCACATCTAATGAAGATAGATCTGTTAGTTTTATTAATTTTAAAGTAATCATATAGAAATGTATAGAAAATTAGAAAAATCTTTTACAAGGACTATAATATGATGAAGCGCTTGCCATTGATCCGATGCCACTTTTTATGACTGTGTTATATGCGAGGAGTTGTGCATCTAGAGATTTTTATAACATACTAACTGTGCCCCGCGGTTTCACCCGCGTGAGTTTCGGAATTCCCGCAGGAACTCCAAAGTAGTCTAATTTACTCCTTATAACACTCGCTGTGAAAATACCGTCAAATGCATAATTTGAAAAGAATTAAAAAGCAATCCGCAAGGAACCCTCCGATCGCGATCTAGGAGTAGCTCTTGACTGATTTTTTGGGTAGTTTTTAAAGTAAACAGCCGCGAAGCCTACGTTTCCGGCTCGCTCATGATGGATGCTCAACAAACTATAGATAAGGACTGCTGATAAGAGAATGATTTAGTACCTACAGTTCTATGTGTAACATATAATTTATTACCACATAAATTACGAGTACCATCGTAAAAACCAGTCAATTAAGTTCTAATATCAGCTCCGCTGGCGATACCTAACTAAAATCGGAGGCATTCCTAAATGACTTTTGTTTTTGGTAAAATTTTACCCCTTTCGAGAAAGGAAAAGGAATTGTGATCCATACAGCCAAGTCAGAGCTTTTTTTTTTTGGTGAAGTTAGGTATTTACATTGAAATGCATTGGCGAGACGCGATGAGATTTGAATTTTTGTATGTTTGTTTGTAATGCGGGATACACTCAAAAAACTACTTCACTAGTAAACTACAGTCCTGGTTGACATAGGGTAGATACTTTTTAGGATAGGATCTCCAAAATTAGTGCGAGTGAAACAGTGGGCGATCGACTAGTAGATATAAATTCATATAGACATCATCAGCATGGAGTAATAATTAATTATACAGTTACCCCAGCCGCGTCGAAACGGAGTACGTTTAATATTTTAATTCCGATGACCATGTTAAATAATCACCGAGGGTTGCCAACTGTTTCTTGGGCATATACTTACCTATACGTATTTTCCAGCCCAACTATCTGAGCTGGAAAAAGGCTATTTTCCACTTAAACTACATTGGTGCATACGTCGCGTTATTACGGTTTACGATGTAAAATGAAGGAGAAACAAGATAAAAACAAGCTCTATGGTTTATTCTACGTTGTTTATTGTTTAAAGGTATATCCTACTAATATTATAAATGTCAAAGTGTGGATGTTTGGATGTTTGGATGTTTGTTACTCAATCACGCGAAAACGGCTGAACGGATTTGGATGAAATTTGGCATGCACGTTGTCAGGGGTACAGAAAAGGATATAGGGTACTCTTCATCCTGGAATTCCCGCGGGAACTCTGAAATTACCGCGGGTGAAACAGCAGGGCACAGCTAGTATTATGTAAAATTTTCGTGCACTACTGGCACTGTGTAAGGACTGACCGAAATACATATATACCTACCTAGTATCTTTGCGTACTAAGTATATTTCTTCAACAGTATAAAGAACACAAAATATAGTACATCCTTAGTAATATTATAAATGCGAACGTGAGTTTGTTTGTTTGTTTCTTACGCTTTCACGTCTACTCTCTACTCAACCGGTCATCATGAAATTTCGCATATACACGTTTTCAGGAGTACAGATAAGGATACTTTGAAATTAACGCGGGTTCAATCTGCGGTTTCAACCGCTTTAACCACGTTCAATTTCCGCGGGAATTCTGAGAGAAAAAGTGCCTTTTGTCTTTCTCTGTCCCTTTGACAGCGTGTATGCATTTCATGATGATCGGTTGAGCCGTTAAGGCGTAAAAGCTTAACAAATGAACAAACTCACTTTCGCCTTTATAAAACGTAGTAAGGATGGTACGGTTGGCAACCCTACAGTCACCACACGTGCTCCGAGTCCACGCATTATTTCAACCGTTTCCCGCTTCAATTAATCTTCCATATCAGCACCATCGCTGACCGCCGGCTAAATAATCGCGTCGAAGACAAGTTTAACATAAATTAACTTTACAACCACACCTGAATGCCTCCCTGTGTTAAATTCAACATTTTTTCAACCCAAACGATTTTATGTCTTGCACAGACGTGATAAAGTTGATCTGTGTAGATTGTCGAGTTGTAAATGAGTTATAATGAGGTTAGGTCCAGAGATGTATATCGCTGGAAAGAAAGGTTAAGTGTTAACATTTGTTTGTTAATGTGCTTGTTTAATGGGTTTTTTGGAGGGCTCGTTTTATTTGTTACTTTTTTTTACAATGATAAGTTGTTTCACTTTAATTGATCGATGGCGCAACGAACTTTCGGATAAAATTCTTTGTTTCTTTTTTTTCATCACTTCACTGGTCGACTGCTGGCAGATTATTTATCATACTTAATGATAAATTATGATTTTTGTTCAGTGATAATTTTTTTTTATATTAATCTTCCTCGATATATTTTATTCCTACAGAAAGAGCGTGATTGTAAGTGTAAGTGTAAGTACCTACTGAATATTTTGATTTCAGAAATTGTTAATATTAATTTCATGTCACGTTATATACAAACTTACGCCTTTTTATAGAAAGGTACTTATGATTATATTTGCTACAATACTTAGAAGTTTTTTTCACCTCATAAATCTTCGTTAATTTTTACTTCCGTATCAGACTAGTTGTTCCCTGTGTTTTCATTTCGCGTTATTTGGAAAATTAAAAAACAATAGACACGTATTTTTTGCTTTTTCAAATAAATTAAAATATACAGAGATAAAGCACATTAAAGTTTAGGGTTAGGGGGTCCGCTAAAACCACCATACAAACTGTCAGAATAGTGACGTCACGCGAAATTTCAACTCAATATATCGCCGTTATTTTTTGATTACGTAATAAAAGAAAAAATACGTGTCCAATATTTTTTAATAATCTACAAGACGGACTAAAAAATAAAAATTAGTCAACATGCCCATTATTACATATTTTGCGTGATGCGGAGATCGATCCTGAGACACCTGGTACCAGGATATACCAGGTGTCGCACGAACGGTGCTCTTATTTAATACCTGAAAGTCGATAAAACCTTGGTAAACCGGTGTGGTCTACGGGATTGAAGGAACGCATTTCAAAAACACTCATTATACCTGTTTGTAATAACAACATAGCGATCAAACATAGCAGGCTAACGCTAACGAGACGTAATCGACATAACTACAGATGCCACGAGCACACCAAACATTCCAGGCACGAGCGCGCAACTCGAAGGCTGTACGTACATCTATAGATACTAATTACCATCGCAAATAAACGAAACACAACCGCTTATGAGTTTTATTGAAAAAATCGTACGATTCCGAACACCGGTCCTTCTGCTATTCTCCTTTTAACTGAACTGTCATATTTAAATGGAGAAAAAGTTCGGATGCAATATGTGATGACAAGGCATAAGTACAAAACTTTATAAAGTATCTACCTACCTAAGGTTAGGAGGGAGAAAATAACAAGCTTCTCTCTGGTTGTAACCCCAGTGGGAGATGTAGCAATAATTTGAGTCAAAGATCGCGTCGATAGTTCCGAGCTGATGGGCGGGCGGCGGGCAACGTCGTGTATAGGGCGGGCTCTGTAGGTACGCGTTCAGACTTGGAGACTAGCGACTGAAAAATAATTAATTGACGGCTAAAAACAACCTTTTTCTCATCCTACTAATATTATAAATTCGAAAGTGTGGATGTTTGGATGTTTGTTATTCAATCACGCAAAAACGGCTGAACGGATTTGGATCAAAATGCAGGCATGCACGTTGTCAGGGGTACAGAGAACGACATAGGCTACTTTTTATAATAATAATTAATTATATCTCACCTCAGAAGAATAGCTAGTTATTCTTCTGAGTATCTCACGATTTACGAAACTTAAAATAATACTTCAACTTTTTCCTTTTATTTTTTTTTTGACATTCTCACATAATGTTTTGTAACTCTTGGACTAAGCACTAAGCAGAATCATCAATCACTTAAAAATGGCTCTTTTTGTATTCAAAGATTAATTTAAAACACTTGAAAATCAAATAACAATTATTATTATAGAAGACTTCAATTAGAATAATTCAAACAACATTAACTTCTAACTCTACACGCCCTAAGTCTACAAAGCCTAACTTCAAAAACTTTACACCTTAGCCAAAATATGTGACTTGGCTCTTGACTCTACATGAGATCTGATTTTGACAGTGCGAGTCATTTGGTCTCGTCTTGGCAACATTTTACATGATAATGTTTTTTGGTGGGATACTATTTACCTGACAAGTAGGTACGTAAAAATAAATAACAAATTACCAAAGTTTTCCTCGTCTTGTTGTTAGTGTGAACACAGAGTACAGTAACAATCAGAGGCTGCGGACGTTGCCGCTTTATAGCAATGATCCCGGATAATCCGAGCGATCGACTCAACGACTGTCCGTTCTGATCCGATTTATTTCTAGCCGTGGTCTGCAGAAGGGACGAAACTTAACACATTTTTATGGTTCTGTAATAAAATTTTGATTTAAAAGTAATGCTAGAGCTCTCAATACCTTATTCTGTTATCCTACTAATATTATAAATGTGAAAGTGTGGATGTTTGTTACTCAATCACGCAAAAACGGCTGAATGCATTTGGATGAAATCGGGCATGCACGTTGTCAGGGGTACAGAAAAGGACATAGGGTACTTTTTATCCCGGAATTCCCGCGGGAACTCCGAAATTACAGTGGGTGAAACCGCGGGGCACAGCTAATATATTTATATTAGAGCAGTTTAAATGATGAATAAAACTTTTCTTAAAGAGTACACCTAAATAAATGTGACCATATATTATATTTACCTATATGTCGGTTAAAAAACCATAAACAAATCGGCCTCTTTGTAATCGGCCACGCGTATTAGCGAGCCAATACGAAAAATGACCCTTGATAATTTGACCTTTCGTTTCGTGACGATCCGATATAGAACAGTTTGCTTAACAAATTTGATATTGGAACGCGTTTTCGTTTTTAGAACGCACAGTATTGACAGTTGATCCTTCTGAGAACGCGTGAGAAGCGACAGAGGGCGCAAGCGTGATTTTAGCGTGTTCACGCTAAAGATTGTCGGAAGGCGAACGCTTTGAGATTATTTTTCAAATATTTATTTTCGAACTCTCTAATAATATTTGTAATTCTATGGAATTGTATGTATTATACTAAAGTTATATGTTTGCACAAAGTGCTACCATTTTTGTTGGGTTTTTTGTTGTTTTCTGTCAAAAGCGACTTTGTGATTTTTAATAATTAGTGAATACCTGCCGCATAAATAATGTCACGTACCTACCTATAACAAATCAATATTTGGAGTGGGAAAAATAAAAAGGTAAATATGTTTTCGAAGTGGTAACTCCCCATAACCCTAGAACACTATTTTTATAGGTTGTTATAGGTAAATACGAAATATACTTGTGGACAAGTTATAAACTCTGTTTTTCACTTCGATTGCGTAGAAATGAAACAGTATTATGTATAACATAAAATTTCTTTAATTAAAATTCAAAGTAAAATTAGCACAGCTTTGAATACTGCAGGAAATTGATTTTCCCGGCATATTAACGGTATTTATGTCTTAAAAAAACACATAAATATATAAATAATAAATTAAATGAAATATTATACTGAAGTGGTGTATGTTGCCTTAAGACGTCCCTACAATACAATAACAAATTTGTCTTTGAACTTATAATTGTGTTTGGCCTATAATCTGCACAAACAAGCACTTTCAGATCATTTAGTTTATAACTCGTCCACAAAACATTTTTCGTTTGATTTTGTGGTTGGTTCGTTTTGTGCACTTGTTGTAAAATCTGCTATTTCTTAATAATTCATTCGACAATATTCCACAACACTTGATTTAATGTTAGACAGTTTTTTTAAACTACAGATAAGTACTTAGGCTGTAAATATAATAAAATCAATATGTTAACATAACTTGTACACAAATAACATTATCTAATAAAAAACTAACGCAAAAATAGGTATCTATATGTTTGTCCACAGTTAATAAAACATGTTATTCATAAAACAAATAAGCCCTCTCTGAGTTTATTTACCGGCAACTTAACGTCGAGTTTCTTTTCTGATTAACGTAACTACACTAAAATATGTGAGCAAACATGGGAGGCGTTCGATAATATATTAATATGCCTAAATGTAATGTTTACAAGTGATTTTAACGGAGTCATACCAAGGAATTTCTATACGCGAAGCTTCCAAAGCATATCGAACCTTAACCTCGCAACCCTAAAGTTAAAAATTAAAATCAGCCGCTAGTGGCGAACGAAAAACAACGTTGCTCGAATAGTCATAGAGCTCGGAAACTATTGGAAATACAATTTTATTTGTTCTGTATGAAACAATGATTGTATGCTCTAATGGATTAAATCAATAACAAGTATATGGGATTGTGCGTAATTGAGCGAAAATTTGTTGTTGCCCAACCTACGTCTGTGATGATGATTCGTTTGCGTTTTTTCGAAACTGTAAAATGTCTGAGATGTGCTAAACAGATTACTAGTAAAATACATAATTATATTATTTTTAACTACCTACTCACAAATTACGGCAAAACAACTTAGTCCGCGTAAGAGGTGCATTGAAGACCAGCGCTGCCACATCCTTGCCACATTATTTTTATTAATTTTATGCTGGAGCTTTCCTTAATATTTTATAATTAGTTAGAATAATTATATTGTGTTGTATTTTAATTAGTATCTAAGTAAGAATTATAAGTTTACTTATAGGTATATATATACCTTATTTTTTATTCAATTTGATATCTTTTTTATTCTCTTTTCTAAAGAAGCGCTGAAAATTGTTCTCATTACAAAATAAATAAATACTACTTGAATATTATCATACTAATACCTGGTTTCAAACTTAGCAGTCTTAATAGGCTACCAGACAACTGATATAATACTTTTGTACCTATATATTTTCTTTTTTGTAAAAACATACCTACTTATGATACATATTAAACTCTGAAGCAGACATGTGAAACCGCGGGAAACAGCTATAGTTATTATACATTATAATTTAATGGACACATCGAAAAGATTATTTATCATAAAGATTAAAAAACTAAGGTAGTAAATAAGAAATAAGTTGTCCTTTTTTCCTTTACAATCAAGACTTTTACAAGACTTTTGCAATAAAACTTTAAAGTGCCCGGCGCCCCAACTAGCCTCAGCCCTCACGGGTGTACTTATAAGGGACAATCTCAAATGAAATGCGACACGTGCTTACAAAATCTTATCTTTAAATTGTTAATTAATTTATACTAATATTATAAAGAGGTAAAGTTTGTGAGTTTGTGACGTTGTAGGAGGTAATCCCTGGATCTAGTGCACCGATCATGAAAATTCTTTCACTAATAGGAAGCTACGGTGGACCTGAGTGACAAAGGGTATAGGTATACTTTTTAAATTTTATCCTACAGAAACTCCGCAATTATCACGGGTGAAACCGCGGAGGACAGCTAGTGTTGAATATAACTAACTACTTTAAAAGTTATGTAGTGTACCTACTTATAATCTACTCCATAATCGACTTTATAATCCACGATATTTTCGGAGTTTCCACGGGAATTCCGGGTAACACTAAGCCTATGTTACTCGAGGATGATGTAGCATTCTAAAGGTGAGAGATTTTTTGAAATTGGCCCACTAGTTTTTGAGTTAAATCGTAACGAACAACACAAACAAAAAAATTAAATCTTTCCTCTTTATAATATAAGTACGTACGTTTTTCAGCTGATGTGATGATGAAAACTTTAATAACCCGAAGGTCGAAAATTTTTAGGCAAAACAACACAACGCCAAACCGATCGGCAATAATATTTGCTCTAACAAAACATCGCCTCAGGTGTCCGTTTTTAATAACAGCCAATCAGTCGGCCGTCGGATGCGGCGTCGTGGCGCTCTTCCGCGCCGGAAATGGAGCTCGTGTTCCCTACCGCCCTCTGTCGGCTTCCCGCGCCCACCGGAAACGACGGTGTCGCCCCGGGCGCGAGACTGCCTGCAAATGAACCCGAGCCGACGTTTCGGTTTTGCCCGCGATAAAGGGGCGCTCGAAATCGCTGTCCTTTTTGTGCTGTCGGTTTGTCGTTTTGTTTTCTGATGCTCTACTATTGCATAGAACTTTATATAAAAGGTTTCTGGTTAGGTTGAGGGTTTTTATTGAAAAATATAATGAAGATTTGAAGTGTATTATTTTCTGATTTTGCTGTACATAACTTGTCATAACCTCGTGGGATTTCCTAGGGAACTCTCTAAAACTATAATTGCTAAAATTGCTGCAAGACAGGCGTCTGTATGTCTAGTAATTTAAAACGTAGGTGAATAAGTATAGAATTAAGAAAGACACTTCTAATTTTCATAACTCACCATGAACAAAATTGAAAACCTTATAAATCAACCCAAAAAATTACTCGAAAACAGCAAACTTAGTTACTTTTCGAATAATTTTTAACAGAGCGGAAGCGTGGAGTTGTTGCTCGGGTGACGTGACGTGGCGAACTAGTAGTTCTATTTTATATCACTTGCGTTGCCACTGCCGTTTCAGGATACGAAAACTTGATAGGGTACGTTTTAGGAACAAGTACGATGTGGGCAAGTTTACCCTAATATTAGGAAGGATTATCTTCATTATTTATGTAAGGAGAAGATCTTAATTATATCAACCTCAGCAAGCGATGGTTGTAATTGTACTCTTTTGTGCATAATGTTACCAGAAAACCAGAGAAGCTTCAATCTAGAACCTCATGTTAACACTCAACTTTGAGTAAAAAAAAGGAAATATATTGACCCAAGTGGACATTTTTTACACCTTCATTCACCCCCGAATACAAAGTCACAAGGCTGAACCATATTTCTTCCTGAAAGAAAAATTTGAAATTTCTCATTTCATTTACCTACACAAAAATATATCATCCCACTAACTCAGCCCGAGCCAACAAACAGCGGCACTTAATCACTAGCAAAGCATCTGACGTGTGAACACTCCACTTCCCCTAGATCAGGGTTGTCACTTGTTCAATTTTAAGTAAACAAATAGATACAGATTTAGAGATACAGATTTCAATAGTGGCAAAAAATGGTCCGATGCGATGAGCTTCCGAAATTAGGTATCTGAAAAGTTGTGGTTATTATAAAATAGGTACATAGGGTACATATGGTTATTTAAATATGATCTATAGGTTTATGATAGAGTAGGTATAGATATGCTTATTAATTCCTAAGTGTTTATTGAGTAGCCATGTAATCAACTAAACCTTTTCAAAAACTATTAGGGATGTGGACTACTTTTGAAAATCAAAATTCTAATTAGTCCGTCAGTTAGAAAAAAAAAACAATAGACACGTATTTTTTGCTTTTTCAAATAAATTAAAATATACAGAGAGAAAGCGCATTAAAGTTTAGGGTGAGGGGGTCGTGACGTCACTAACCGCTAAAACCACCATACAAACGGTCAGAATAGTGACGTCACGCAAAATTTCAAATCAATATATCGCCGTTATTTTTTGATTACGTAAAAAAAGAAAAAAATACGTGTCCAATATTTTTTAATAATCTACAAGACGGACTAAAAAATAAAAATTAGTGCACATGCCCATTAAAACAGATATTATAATCGAAGCTCTCACGACTGCATGCCTTCTTTTTTACTGTCCCGTACTTTATGTTTGTGGACCTATACAATAAAGTTATTTCATTTCTTCTTATTTGGACCTGTATATTTATAAACGATATAATTTTACAATCGGCAACCCTAACCACAGGTAAGGCCACCGCTTCACTGTTAGCGAGCGAATGACAAATGCCAGCGCCGCGTTCGCTCGCAGCCGCGATCACTCACCGCGAGCGAGACGAATGCGCGCGTATTTGTCACGGCCGCGCCAACATGGCCGACGGGCGCGGCCATCTTGAAAAATGTCATCGCACCAAATAATAATGTCACACGAGACCCTGTTCGTTTAATTAACTACATTTATTATCCCCATACATCGATTTTAATGATTGTGAAGAAAAAATATTAATAATAAAAATAAATGTCAGTCGATCGAGTACCTATTTATAATAGTGCTTTTTTCCGGTATCAATATTTAATTTTGTAGATATTTATCTGTATATAATCACTGGTAAAATCTTTGTTTTTTATAGCCACGTATCGGATTTCAATACTAACAAACGGCTGGACATTAACACAAATCACAACACTTTATTGAGACACAAAATTATGTTTGCCTCTTTCTATTACAAACAACGAAACCGGTACACAATTAAAAGCGACTTACCTTCTAATTTACAATGCGTGTACAATAACAATAAATTACAATATTAAATTAGTACTAAAAATCGTCTCGCATATAAAATATCGGACATAATTAGGTGCGCGCGGCGCTGGCTTCTTGTATTTAATGCCGCCCGGGCGACTTGACGGATAAAATATCAATTTGAGAGTCGATTTCGAGTTGAAACGACACAGCGATAAAACTTTATTAGTCGTAAAATGCAAATAGATGTTACAACTGCGATAATGACGCTCGAATAATCGAGTGTCGCGTTCATTAATGATACGTCTTAGATCAATGGTTGTTTTTTTTTTTTTAAGATTAGGTAGGTATATGGAATCGACACATATGAAGATTTAATGAAACTTGCCTATCGAAAATTTTACATTTCTGTATGTTAAATACCTAATATAATATGTAAACAACGCGTTTCTGTTGAATTAAATTTCTTTTTTATCAACAAACCGTTGTGTACTTACTTATATTAGGTATATATTATGTTGTCCATATATAAACAACGTGTTAATGAATTAACTGAAAACTAGAAAGTAGTTTGCTCAGAATCGACTAGAGAATCGATCGCACTATGTTTTAATATAGGTTATATTTTTTTCATTTTTACTAGCCTATGTCTAAATTATTTATAATACAATATTTGGCGCGTACGACGCCCGCAGCAAAAAAAATCGAACCGGTAGGCGCGGGCCTAGCGCTTACAATTTCGTAGATAGGTCACCGCCAAACTAATGTTGAATAACTTTTAAAGTATAAATTTTTTCGACATAAAATATATTTTAATAATATTATTGTTTATTTTTTTATATGGGGTGTATCAGGTTTTCAGTTGATTCATTAACACGTTGTATAAGTGACATGGACACATTCCGCAAACAATCGCAAATATGTATGTGTAGTTATAAATACATGAATAATCGAATAGTATTCATTTACAATGTAATTAATATGTAATGAATATTTATAGACAATGGGTAGTTGCAATTGTGTAAAGTGTTTTTTAATTATTTAATTAACATACAAGGTAAATACATCCACTTAGATACTTACGTGTCTCTCAAAGGGTGCATTCAACTTTACTGGAAAATATGCAATCACATTTGTCAGATTGACAGTTTCCGATAAAGTTCCGACCACAGGTTCCGAAAGCCTTACTTGAAGCCAGACCCCTCAGTCCAGTTGACAATCTATATGCTCGTTAGAACCATAGAAGATTGTCATAATATCATGTGGCCACGGAAAATTAGATTTTTGCTTAAACACGTGACATGACGTCAAACTTCGGTAACTCCGAAATTATCGCTTGTGAAATAGCTAGTTTAAAAATGTGTGTTTTTTTATGAGTTAAGATAAAAAAAAGTACCTACTGATAAAAAGTACTAATAAACAAAGTAGGTAATTGCAGCTGAATAAATTTTGCAGGAGGAGCAAAAAACCGGAAATCGCTTCATTTTAAATAAATCTTACATAGTTTAACGATTTGCTCAATTTTAATTTCTCTAAGACTAAACCTTTTTTGATGGTGGTGAGTATGTAGCAACGTCCGTTACGCGTGAAAAGTGGCAAACACAACTCGATTTGAAAAAAAATTTTTGCTTTGTTTTTTCCATAGAGCAGCCGAAATATATAGCAGCCTATAGAAGTGATAACGGTACAGGCTGTCACTGCTGTGTGTTCTGTGTAGGATAATATCAACTTGAGTGTTGATATTATCCCTCCCTGCGAGCCCCACGCCGTCGCCACAAGCACACCTTGCACGTGTGCACACGAGCCGGCCGCTTGTAGTAGTAGAAGGGAGTTAAATTGGTACACTTGTAAATTGTAAAGAGTGTCACTGGACTAGTGTTTCTGGTTTCATAACGTTGATCTACGCGTGTCGCGTCTTGAATAAAACTCTGTTTATTTTGAACACTCGTCGGAGGTTCCAACAATTTCTCTATCTTCATTAACGACGTCGGCGGTATCAATTAATAATTTATATTCAACAGATAAACCGGAACGGTTCAACTATCCACCGTAATCGTAAACTAACCAACACGCATTAACATCCATTCCACTATCTTAACGACCGCACGGTCTGTAAGTATTAGCTATAAATCGATGGGCTGCTAAGAAAACATGTTTAATGATTCAATTTTAATTATGATATTTGAAGAAGAAAAAAATATACCTACTCACCTATGATACAAACTAAAACACAGACTCAATGAAAACACAAGTAATATTCATCAATAATTAAATAATTTCCTTAATATCCTTACTATTATAGATTAGAATAATGCGAATGTGAGTTTTCTGTCTGTCTTTCACACCTTAACTACTCAACTATTTAGAGTAATTTATCATTTGTTGTGCATTGTATGGTAAAGTGTCTAAGTACATACCTTAATTTTTTAATATTCAATACGAAACCTTTTATCTATTCTAATTCAATCGTTATGGTGAAATAAATAAGAAATAAAGTTATATAAATAAAAGAAGGTAAACGGGATCCTTTGAGCAACGGACGGCCGACATAAATGGAGTCACGATATAACATAGGCAGGTACCGCTTAACATTTTATTTTAATGATGCCGTTTATTTTATTTTTATGCGACAAGTTTTTACAACTCGTGTGGTAAATGTAGAAATACTTAATACTTGCCTGTTGGCACGCTTCAATAAGTAAGTGTAAGCTACAGTTTATTCACCTAGGGTGTAAGGTTGAACGAAGGACCAAAACCTGCGTGTTGAAATGTCCGGCTGGGTAGCTACCACCTTCAAGTTGAAAATCTGTCGCCAAGCACCTAACGGTCTGTTCCGGCAGCCTCACTTGAAAGCCAGTTCCCAGTCCGCTATGACATAAAAAAAACCGTTTTTAAACCTTCGATCTAAACTTCGATTATAAAGTTATATGTATATTTAATCAGGCTTACATGTAATAAAAAATATTTATGTTATGTATAAGTAAAATAACAGAATAATTAATAGAGAAAATCATCGAAAAGGGAAACTTTTGCCGGTGAATAATCACTACATAGTATAAAACAAAGTCGCTTCCCGCTGTCTGTCTGTCCCTATGTACTTACCTATGCTTAGATCTTTAAAACTACGCAATGGATTTTCATGCGGTTTTCACCAGCAGATAGAGTGATTCATGAGGAAGGTTTATATCTATATTTTATCTTGGAATTCCCGTGGGAACTCCAAAATTACCGCGGTTTTAAGTTAGAGATACAAAGGAAGGATCATATTATACCCTTAAAGGTCATTGGAGGGAGGATCTGTCATCGGGTCAGCTACTTCATGTACTGAGTACTCAGTTTTTGTGATTTTTTTACCTCATAAATTAATTTTTTTTATGTTTTTAAGACCAGAATCAAATACTGAACGGTCCTTCAATAAGTTAGTTCCTCTTCTAACGTCACGCGGCTTACACCCTGTATAATTATTTATGGCTCGCAACTCCTCAAGTCATAGTTACAAAGACTTAACTGTTAATTGAAATGAGTTCATTTAATTAGTAAAATCATAGATTTCCATTCCAAAACTGTTTTAAGATTTTGAATTTTCCCTTTTTTTATATCAAAAATCAGTTTTTATTTTCATTTTGCACCTCAGACAGAAAAAAAATATACATTCAATAATAAAAAAAATTAGACTATCAAATAGTCATGAAAAATGTATGTCGGCACTTGAAAAATGAGCCAGACATTGCACTTCTTACTGTCGCGGTGTGGCATATCTAATGTGGACACTTCGGTCCGGGCGTACTGATTTTAGGGTTGCCAATTACATATTTCTAACCTATTCATTAATTTTTATACTCCAGTAAATTGTGATAACTTCATTTCATATTCTGACATTGAATTTGAGAGTGATTTTACGATTATATACCTGTATATATATATACTAAATATTTTTTATTATAAAATGAATTAAGTTTAAGGTTCTTACAGGGGTGGGATCATTCTGATCCCAGCTGCTATAAAAAAATCATATCTTGTAAGTTGTAAGATAATTTAAATTCTACAACTTTGCATATCAATGTTTGTATCAATTTCTTTTTGAACGAATGAAGATAGATAAATGATTTTTCATAGCATTATTTATCAATCTATCTATATATATTAATGAAAATATGTGTAATGTGTGTATAAAAAATACATAAATTTATATAAAAGAGAACAATAATTTAATAGCCTTATAACCTACCTCAACTTTTTTTGAGGTAGGCACACTTAATTTTTGCCAAGGGCATATCTAGTTCCAAACATACATAACTACATGCGGACATACACTTGTGTGACGTACATAGACTGTTCCCCTCGGTTTCACCCGCGTTAATTTTGGCGATCCCGCTGGAATTCTGGGATAGAAAGTATCCCATGTCCTTTTATGTAACCCTGAAACTGTAAGACGTGTATGCAAAATTTCGTAATCGGTTAAGCCGCGAAAGCGTAACAAACAAACAAAAAAACTCACATTAGAATTTATAATAGTAAAGATTGTGCAACTCTAACAACACCACATGGGCACAAATATCTGAAACCCGTGGATTTATTGTACATTCCACGTGTAAAAACCGACTACACGCGTAATAGACTCATCGATGTCTAATTTCAATAAGCTACCTGTCGACATTGACTTGTTTACTACGAAAACAACCGCCGCTAGCAAGGATTCTGGCGAACTACTTCTTCTTATGGACGTTTTTTTAAGTAGGTATATTTGGGTGTAATTTCTTTCTTAGTTATCACAATTAATTTTTAAATAATTTAGCTGAAATACACAAATGTGAAGATTTCTTAACTGCATATGCTATTGGTAGTTAAATTAGTTATTTATTGTAATAAACTGCTGTTGGTCTTAAAAAAAAAAAAAAAAAAATAAATAAATAAATAAATAAAATAAATAAATTAATAAAATAAAGAAATAAATGTGGAATTGGTATCCTCCTTTTTATCAGGTTGTGAAAAATA
The DNA here is from genome assembly GCA_907165275.2 of Zygaena filipendulae. NCBI lineage: Eukaryota > Metazoa > Arthropoda > Insecta > Lepidoptera > Zygaenidae > Zygaena > Zygaena filipendulae. The sequence continues at coordinate 761,448 of OU015657.1, forward strand.
TAAGTATATCGATGACTGCCAGGTCACAACCCCGACGTCGTATGCAACTGGACAATGCTAATGCTAATATTTTCGCTGAAAAACTTTTATAATAAACAGATTTGCCAAAGTTAATGCTCATGAAAATAACATCAGCCGAATACAGTGCAGTTGCTATCGGGGCGCGGAGAAAAACGGTGTCATGAATTCAGAATCTCAAAGTCAGTTTGCTGCGAAATTTTCATTGAATTCATTTTAAAATGGACAGCTATTATGTCGCTAACTCTGTTCTTTTAGGTAAGTTGATATTAAATTAAAATAACAATTTTACAGCGATGAAAGCTCTGTGGTTGGTGCGTTCTGATTAAACGCCGCAAGGTGTAGGTTCAAACCCTAACAATGAGCTTGAGCTGTCGGTGAAGGAAAAACATCGTGAGGAAACCATAGCATGGTGGTAGGGCGCTCTCTAGTGCCCGGCTGGCTAGCTACCACCTTCAAGTTGCAAATCTGTCGCCGAGCACCTAACGGTGTGTTCCGGCAGCCCCACTTGAAAGCCAGTTCCCATCCCCATTCCAGGTCGGCAACGCACCTGCATGCCTTCTGGTGTTGCAGACGTTCATGGGCGGCGGTAATCACTTACCATCAGGTGTACCACTTGCCCGTTTACCCCCTATGACATAAAAAAAAATAAAAAAAATAAACCCGTACCGATGGGCACTAATCGTAACAACTGTACCTACCTACCCAGGCACTTCAGATAGCTATGAACTTACAGACATTTAAAATTTTGGTATCTCAACCGATTCAGTATTTTTTCCCTAAACTAAACATAGCCACTTCATGGAATAATGATAAATGAGGTGGTAAATATTTTGTTGTCCGAGAAAACTTTTACTTTAATCTATGTAACTAGGTGCCTAATGTCTATAGTAGTTGACAAATTGAAAATTATCGTAATTATATAGATATTTATCTACACTAATGTTGTAACATTCAACTTATGTTTCCAATACTTGACTTATAATTACTACTGTTATAGCGCAGACAACAAAACACTCAATTTAAGCAATTTCACATGATGGTATAATATCCACATCGATATCGTAAAATCTCATTATAACATCAATAAAACGCGACCAACTTGATTGCAGGGCCAATCAGGTTGGTCGCGTTTTATTGATGCGCGCAGCTGCGGTCTCATTGGTTAGATTTTAATGGCGGCAAAATCACTGTGACAATACACGTACGCGTGAATTTAATTTAATGCTTTTACTCTTGTTGTTTGATTAATTGCATTAGTGAAGATAAAGTAGTGTATGCAACTGCATATAACACTTCATTATATGACAGTTGCATAAACTACTATTATGCATAGAGTAGCGATTGAATTTAAATCAGTGCTAAAAATATTAGCAACGCATACTTACTCGGAGTAGGTAGATACAAAAAAAGATAAAATTTATTGATCGAAATATTATACGAGCGACGAAGTGACGATAAAAAAAAACCCTATGTATCATACATGAGGCGACATGATTATCCGATGTCTAAGCGACGGCCGCTTTGATAAATAGCTCGTATACTAAAATGTTTCAAATGCACTCGGTTTTGCTACGGTCGTGGTGTATAATTTGTACATTTCACAGTCTTGATGGATTGCGTCGGCTCGCCTGCAGTCTGCAATTTACGTAGCGTATAATAGCGGCATTAGGCGGTGGACGTGTTTTTTTTTGGTAACATTTTGGGTACAATATTATATATTGGGTATATCAGGCTTCTTTAGGTGACCTTGATTTACATTGCCAGTGACGGTGGCGGAAGTGACCCAAATTTGGTTATTTTGTCGTCAAATCCTTACTATAGAATAAGTTTGCTAGTTCGTCAGTGAGCAATGAATCGATGGAGATAACTTGCCAGTCTCTCGATTCATTGCCGATATAAAAAGTATCATTACTTTGCCGCAACTTGAAGGCTAGAAAAACGAACACTTTTGCGTTGATTTTGCGTTCTATGTGTATCTGAACTGAAACTGAATCGTATTAGATTTTATATAATAAGTAAAAAATTCAAAGATAAATTGAATCAACTGAAAAGTTATTCGGGAACCACAATACCAGACCATATGTTAAACACAAACAATAGAAAAAGATGGATGTGTGTAACAAAATTTTGATCTTTGTTCTGTAAACAATGATATCACTGATTAAAAGTATCTCAACACCTTATGTTAGTTAATGGATGTGCAATAAATAAATAAATAAATAAAAGTCATTGCTGTAAACCATCGAATGTAATCTTTACTAATATTATAAATTCGAAAGTGAGTTTGTTTCTTTGTTAGGCTTTCACGGCTAAACGGCGCAAGCGATCACCATGAAATTTTGCATACACATTGTCCATCCTCACTGGCAATCGAACCTTGAACCTCTCGATAAGCGGGTGGGAACGGTGACCTACTTCACCGATCCGGTCGTCTGTGATCATTCTGCGCATATCGAGGCACCACGCGCTGATGATATATCTATTTGTTTCCACAATCCGAGGCATTGACAATGCACTCACTGTAAATCTCACACAGACATCGCATCAAGCGATCAGGGCCCTTATTCTCTATGAACAACAACATTCCTTGCCCATAACGCGCGTCCTAAAAACACAATTCCGACCGCTCCAGGTGACGAAATATTAAAAACTAGCTGTTCCCTGCGGTTTCACCCGCAATAAGTTCGGAGTTCCCGCGGGGATTCCAGGATAAAAAGTACCCTATGTCCTTTCCTGTACCCCTGACAACGTTTATGCAAAATTTCATAATGATCGGTTGAGCCGTTAAGGCGTGAAAGCGTAACAGACAGATAGACGGACAGACAGAGTTACTTTCGCGTTTGTAATATGAGTAGGGATTAATATTCTGTATACCATAATGTATTTTTTAAAAATGAAACTTCTTTGATCACGATGGAAACGATTTTTGTGTCGTCTTAACGCGACGTGTTATAGTCATGGTGAATAAGGGCCCTGATGAATAATGGAGGCGCACGAGTCGGCGACGCGATAAATAAACTTTATAATTTTCGCACTGAGACTGACTTTCCAATTCTCTTCATACAAACGGAATCTACGACTTTTCCGAACCGGGGCAAAAACTTGATAGATGGCACCCCTCTCTCCAGTCTTTGAGATAAATTACATAGAAAAAAAAAAACCACATATCTACTTAGGTATGTTCACTTGTGGTAAGGGCCTATGTGCGCCTTTTTAACCGACTTCCAAAAAGGAGGAGGTTCTGTGAACACTGCTCTATATAATATTATAAGTAAACAATTATAATCCGGAGTTCCCTGGGAATTCCGGATTACAATATAGTCCATGTTGCTCAGAGATAATGTAGCTTTCTAATGGTAAAATAATTTTTAAAATCGGTCCCGTAGTTTTTGAGGTAAATCGTAACAAACAAACAAAAAAACGTCAAATCTTTCCTCTTTATATATAATATTAGTATAGACAATAAACAAACAAGAAGTCAGTGTGTCCCAGTACAATCAATCGATTGTATAGTTTTTTTAGGTCCGTATAAATGATTTATCGTGTTAAAATACAAGATTTATTACAGCCGGAACGGAGTGTGCGAACGCAACCTACTTTATAGCGGTTGAATGGAACGAAGAGCTTGGAAAATAACTTTTTCTTCATCTCGTCCGGAAATGTCACAATTACAAAAAAAACATAAGTCTAGCTAGAATATAGTATATAGGTACGCTTTCCGAGACTTCAGGGTAGGGTGACCGATCACTGAAGGCCTGTCTTTTTTTTATGTCATAGGGGGCAAACGGGCAAGTAGTACACCTGATGGTAAGTGATTACCGCCGCCCATGGACAACTGCAACACCAGAAGGCTTGCAGGTGCGTTGCCGACCTGGAATGGGGATGGGAACTGGCTTTCAAGTGGGGCTGCCGGAACACAGCGTTAGGTGCTCGGCGACAGATTTGCAACTCGAAGGTGGTAGCTAGCCAGCCGGGCACTAGAGAGCGCCCTACCACCATGCTATGGTTTCCTCACGATGTTTTCCTTCACCGACAGCTCAAGCTCATTGTTAGGGTTTGAACCTACACCTTGCGGCGTTTAATCCGAACGCACTAACCACTGAGCTATCATCGCTGTCTACAGAACAGGAATGAATTGATTCCAATCATCCCAATTACAACGCGCGGTCAAATGTTGCGGTTTAGTGACGCCTTTTTATGTATTACCTATAACAATTCCGGGATAAAAAGTACCCTATGTCCTTTTCTGTACCCCTGACAACGTGCATGCAAAGTTTTATTATGATCGGTCGAGTCGTTAAGGTACAAACAAACAAACTCACTTTCACATTTATAATAGTGAGAATTTGAAGAAAATGTCTATTACATAAAGTTCGATTTCCAAATTTGACTCAGATGTTTTTAATTGGAACTGTTTAGTAATCATTCATTTAGTATTTTTCGCTATGAAAATAGATCATTTCGCATGCAAAATTTCGCATTTTTGCATGTAAAATTTGAAATACCATTTGAATTTATGTGCAGCTGTTAGTCTCCTCTGAATCATGTATCTTTTAATTAACGGCCTTCAAACGTTCAAACTGCCAGCGACAGTTCGCTTATAATAGCTGCGGTAAGGTAGTATTGTTCCAAACATGGCGTTCTTAGAACAAAATAACATAAGGCTGTTGATACACAAGAAGCAAACAATCGTGAATAAAATTAATTAACGCCGTAGGTTTTACTTTAACAAGAAAAGCGAGGTGAGTCAGTGTGTGTATTTATGTGAAACTCATTAGGACTTGTTAGGGTCCTTTCACACATGCCCGAGGTGTGGGGTGGCGTGCCGAGCCCAAGTTGGGCATTTGACCACACATTGCGAGTTTCTTTTGTTTCGAATAACAAGGCTGTTGAACCGACCGCCTCTGTCGATCGTACAATAGAATGCTTCGGTCACTTGAAATGTTGTGTAAAATAAACTTTTTCACAATTAGATTGGAGCTTTTAAAGATAAATCATGAGCTACGGAACTGGTTCTGAAAATTGAGAAAAATTTTCCGCTCGTAGGAATCCTTGACTAGGACACTTTTATGGCAGATTGACGAATCCTTATAAAATCGTATCAAAACGACCAACGGAGACAAATACCGATTAATTTCAAGTGTCACTGGTTGCATCTGTGTTTTTAAAATTCAATGCAAAAGCACATTTCCAAAGGAATCATCAGCGTCAGGTAATTTGCTTCGGGAACATATTAAAAAGGTCAACAACTGTTATAAGATTTTCTATTGAGGGCACTCCCTAATATGTACTAATATATACCTATTCACAATTAAATTGCAATTTGCAAAGTAAGGAAAATATTTTTTTCACTCTACTTTTTTGTTAGCTTTAGGTACCAGGTACCTAATTTGAATGAGTAGTTTTAACTAATTATTATGATCCACGAATTTTGTTTAGTGATTATAAGTCCATCGTTATAATGAGCTGGTGGTGACTTGGTCATCATATGGTGAGATATCTGCATATATCGATACTTAAGACAAAATAGAATAGTTAATTTTTTTTGAACAACTGCAGATTCTAACCATATTATAGTTTAGGCAGGTAGTTCATTGCGCAAAGAATTTTGCTTATCTCATTTTGGCTGTTAGCCATCGATTTACCTTATCAAATATACCTATAAATTCGGTGGTTGGTAGGTATTACGTACGGTACTAACTTAAATGAAGCCGGTTTTAAATAAAATATAACAAAAATTAGGGATGTAGGAAAGGAAAACTTCACTACAGGTTAATTAGAATTTATTGGTAACAGTACCAGACCTTTTAACTATAAAAAACACAATGTTAAAAACCGTTTCTACTTTGAAATATAGTTCATAAAACTGGGCCATGATTAGGTTCATATAAGTGTACCAGACCATCGCCCTGTAAATGCGAAACACCGTACAAAGCTCCATTCAAACGATCAGACAGGCTGACAGATATTGCATTAAATAAATGTAGAGACGGTCATTGAATGCTAAATATGGGCCGCCATTTATATAAAATAATAATTAAGAGAAGTTAAGAGCGAAACGATGGGTTAATAGCTCGACATTCCGTGTGATTAATTCGTTTCTTACTCCATTATGGTATGGTATTACTCCAAGATGGTATGCCATGAAATGTCGCCAGGCAGTGGCACGTCGGCTATAGCAGCCCGCCAATTCAAAAAGGAATTGGATGACAATTCTTTTATCAATTAACGTTTTTTTTTTTAAGTAATTGCAACTAATTTATTTTTATCGCCAGTTTCGTTTTAATTGTATTCTTATTGAGTTTAATTAGTGAATTTACACATTTCAGTAATTGATACGGCCGTTCTGGGTCTCTACATTTGTATTTACTCTTAAGTTTTTGGTGATCTTTAACTGAAAATATTTGCGTGGTATCCGGAAAAGTTGACAAGCCTCTCCAAGCTATTGCGAAAACATTATGAATGAATGAATGCTGTATCTTTCTAATGCCACACTACAAATTGCTCTAATTATGTCGGAATTACTGCAATGGGCAAGTGTCGTCGAGTAACTAATTACATTAAAAATTGCTCGTGTAGTGATGTGTCTTTAATGTATTGAATAATAATCATTGGATATTATAACACAGTGCCATCTGGTTCCAAACTTAGCAGACTTTGTTTAGGTACTTAATGTACTTTTTTGGCAACATAAATTAACAAATATAGTAAACATCCAGACTCAAGAGTAGGTACCGCTAGTTATCTTCATATAAATGTTAACACATTAATGCAAGGATCGAATCCGCGATAAAGACTTAACAGTCGGTAACCTGACCACTACACCAACGTGCAACGGTGTTGTCTAAACATCATTGCCTTATAAAACCTGAGAAAATCGAATGAAGCGAACGGTGCAACAAACTTTTCAACATCAAAATGTGTAATTACAATCCACTTGCCGCTTACTGTGGTCTCTGATAGGGTACTCACGACTTCACCAGTCAATCACAGCGAGGGACGGTCGACAGGGTTGACAATTAAAATTCCCGACGCTCCATCAAACGGGTGCATTGTGACGCGGGTAACGCGCGGGTAATGCGCGGGTAATCGCGGCGCGTTTCACGATTAGACACGACTTCATGGCGTCTGACAGACACCGCTCAGCGCTTTGTCGGCGCCGACAGGGTTGGCACTAGGTTTTTCAAGAAAAACAATTAATAGGCAATTAACGTTTTTTCGTTTTCGGCTTTGTTTACCTTTACAAACAAAAAAAAAAGTGGCGTCAGTTAATTCTTCGATGATGCTCTCACTCAGACAACACATCATAAATCATAATACGATCATAATAATAAATTACGTAATATCAAAAAAGAAAGAGTATTTTTGGTTTTCTCTAATACCTCCCTGTGACTTTTAATTTTATAAACATTGCAATGGTTTACAAACAACAGCTACTTTAACCCTAATCGCATATAAAGTTTTTATTTCTTCGGTGGTCAAAAATTGATCATATTTGATCAAACATTGATCAAATATTGCATATTTACGGTTGTCGTTATTTAATTTTCATTTCATTTCATTTTCATTCATTTTCAAACAAGTGTTAACCCTAGCCCGCTACGGGTGGCGCGTTCGACCGCCTCAGACGAGCCTACTCCACCACTAAAAGGGTTTGACATAACACGTCGCGGCGGACGGCAAAAAAAGAAATTAGTCGTAACACGGACACTTTGAAGGCATATCGTGTAACACCGACCTAATTGCATCGCTTTGATCTCATTGGGATAACTTCGGCCGTGTGCCTTCACATTCGATCGTTTCAAGGCTGATGTGGAACACACGGCAAGTGGTAATGGCTGTGTTTTAGGATCAAGTGTGTGTGTGTTTTGTCAATGATATAAGTCATTGAAAATTAAATTTTCAGAGAAAATCCCTACAAATTATAAATGCGAAAGTAACTCTGTTACGCTTTCACGCTTTTACGGCTCAACCGATCATTATGAAGTTTTGCATACACGTTATCAGGGATACAAAGAAGGACATAGGGTACTTTTTACCCCGGAATTCCCATGGGATCTCCGAAATTAACGCGGTTGAAACCGCGGGGAACAGCTAGTTCAAAATATATTTACACAAAACTTTGTTATTCAAATTGTTTACCTCGCTATAGCACTTAAAAAGCACAGCCAATAACAAATGTAGAGACGCTAAATCATCAAAAGATCAAACAGCGGTACTTTGGCTTCGGAAATTAGCAGAACCACATAAATCATCGCTAAACTTATCATTTATGAGCACAAATCATTATTTTGCACCGGAAGTCGGGTTTTTCTGACACCAAAACGATGACCGCCATCTTTATACTCGGCTAGTGTAAAATTAAACATTATAAACGTTCGAATTATAAATAGGTCGGTTCGACCAAACCGCATCATTAGATCGAAGCGATTCATTCTTGCGTACGCGCACCAAAAGCGACCATTCATCATAACATGAAAGAAAATCATCGGCGCCTTTGACGTGGCCTCAGTAAGGCGCCATTTAATTGATAGTTGGGGCGGCTCATTAAAATAATAATAACCCGAGGCCCCCCCGGCTCTAAATAAATATTATGTTTCTGACAAATTAACGGAAGAAGCCGTTAAAAAAAATTGTTTTTAATGGCGTTAACTCAAACGTCCGCTCGAGTCGAATGGAACGCGGGCTTATTCGGTGCGCGGCGATCGTCGAAAGGAGTTTTTATATCGGGACGTAAAAGGTAAAAGTAAGTAGGTAGGTAAATGAAACTGCACCTTTCTTCAGTCTTGTTTTGTTAGTTATCCTACTAATATTATAAACGCGAAAGTTTGTAAGTATGTATGTATGGATTGGATGGATGTTTGTTACTCTTTCACGCAAAAACTACTGGATGGATTTAAATGAAACTCTACAATAATACAGCCCGTACATCAGATTAACACATAGGGTACTTTTTATTCCGGAGTTCCCGCGGGAACTCTGAAATTAACGCGGGTGAAAACGCGGGGCATAACAAGTATACAATACTTTAATTTAGAAGCTCATATAATTTAAGTATGTATATTAGTACTCTACGATTTTAATACTGTGTGTGTACCTACTTGAGGAACTATGCGTCTGTGTGTGTGTCTGAGTGTGTGTGTGTGTGTGTGCGTGTGTATGTGCGTGCGTGCGTGCGTGCTAGTAAATAATTATATTAGCATAGTTGGATTTTAATTTCAAGTAATATCAGTCCACAGTGACAAAATAGGTAGATTCAAATCTTTTTTACTAAACTTTTTTTAATAGATAGAGAGTGTCTGATCTACAATAGTACGTATACTCAGTACACTTATAGGCTATCGTAATAGCTCATCGTAACCTCACGAAATAGTTTCATCATTGATATAAAATCCTACAGAAAGACCCTACATTATTGTTGTGTTAATTGGTTTGTTAATATTCAAACAAAAAGCCATAAAATGAGAGTGCAGGTAGGTAGGTGCTTAGTTAACAGCCTAAATTGCATAACAATGGATACTTATTTCTTTTGACGACGGCGCGGATAAAATTGTCGAATTTCGCTGTCGTGTTAAGGAATATCCTCCGACGCCCGACTAAGCCCCCGACCGGCGTCTTTGATGTAACGCTCTGTTTACACTAAGCTAACTGAGAAACAAGTCATTTCAGAGTTCGTCTGAACACACCGCCGCGGCAGCTTTGATCTCGCCGCGGTCGGGGATTTTTTACCGCACAACGCGCCCCGCCGTGTTGAGTTACCGCCGTCACTGGCTGACTGACTGACTTGACGAGAAGCGAACGCCTGTCGAACGACGACAAGTCACGCCAAGTATGCGGCACAGTTGAGGGGAGATGCACGGTGTTTTTTAATGGAATCTACCAGATTTGCAGCGAGTAAAGGTACATAATATAATACGCATATTGTAGGTAGGTACAGGCTGCGCACTCTGCTTTCATTTGTATTAGATTTTGAGACCGTATAAGAGTAGGTACTAAGATTAATGGATAGTGTTATTTTCTTTAAATTATCGTTAATATACCTACAACTTTATGATCGTGCTATACTCTGAATAATTGGAGCGATGCTACCTAGATATCTACAGGCGACCTACCACCGTTTTGCTTGTATGGATTTCGAGAAAATATAAGACTCTACTAAAATTAATTGATATTGAATATTTTTATAACCCTTAGGTATATTATTATAATATAATACTATATATATGTGTACCTATATATATATATATATATATATATATATATACTGTATATATATATATATATACATAGTATTAATATTTACAGCGATGATAGCTCAGTGGTTGGTGCGTTCGGATCAAACGCCGCAAGGCGTAGGTTCAAACCCTAACAATGAGCTTGAGCTGTCGGTGAAGGAAAACATCGTGAGGAAACCATAGCATGGTGGTAGGGCGCTCTCTAGTGCCCGGCTGGCTAGCTACCACCTTCAAGTTGCAAATCTGTCGCCAAGCACCTAACGGTGTGTTCCGGCAGCCCCACTTGAAAGCCAGTTCCCATCCCCGTTCCAGGTCGGCAACGCACCTGCATGCCTTCTGGTGTCGCAGATGTGTATGGGCGGCGGTAATCACTTACCATCAGGTGTACCACATGCCCGTTTGCCCCCTATAACATAAAATAAAAAAGTATAATACCTACTTAACAGTGGCGAAGGGTGAAATACTGAGAGAGGCAAGCCGGAAATCTATTTGGTACCTACTATAAATACGTAATTTCCACTTATTAAACTATCTACTTACCGCAAATATACCTAATTTCAACGTACATCTGCGTAACTGCTTTCACTATCACTACACACAACAAAAAAAATCCAACTATAATACTAATTACTATTTAATACCAAGAAATAAATTCTAATACATGAAACTAACTTATAAATTCAAATACCTATAAATTTTAATTTTTTTTGTCATAAATTCAAGTAGTCTGTCAACAGTCAACACAGAATGTCCGCTTCGTTTCTAATTTCTAGGACCAATAAGGATATTTGTTGAAATAGTAATAAAAAATACGTGCGTGCGAGCGAGATGGAGGGAGTAACTCGATTTGCAGCGGCTTACCAAAGCAGCTACTTTAGCCGGCTGCCTGCGACCTTGATGTGACGTCACGGCATTATTTTATATGGAAGTTTAACTGTCAAAAAGCCGATCGCGCCAGCGGCTTATTTTATAACAATTTGTTGTTGAAGAGCAAATTTTGTTGATAGGTTAGGCGTTTTTTAATGTTTTCTACTCAGTAGAGATAATTTTTGTAGTATTTTCTACTGAAATACTGACTACAAAAATTACTGATTGTGCCATTTATAAATTACGGTAGAGAGAGTGGTTGTGTTCCCAACTTTTGAAGGGAAGCCGGTGGGAATCGGCTTCTATGGTACCTTCGCCACTGCTACTTAATCTTTATGATCGTGCCCAGTCTGAATAATTTGAGCAATAATATACTAGGTACTTACCTATACCTATAGAAGGTACCACGATATACCTATAGGTACGTAAGACAGACAAATATTATAACACTAGTTGTGCCCCGCGGTTTCACCCGCGCTAATTTCAGAGTTCCCACGGGAATTCCAGGATAAAAAGTACCCTGTATGTTATTCTGATGTTTAAGCTACATTATTGTAAAGTTTCATTTAAATCCATCCAGTAGTTTTTGCGTGAAAGAGTAACAAACATCCATCCATCCATCCATCCATCCATACATACTTACAAACTTTCGCGTTTGTAATATTAGTAGGATACCCACGTAAGACGACGTTTGACAAAATATACGCAAGACTCTACTAAACAAATATCTCTAGATACTCCCTACTCTATATTATGTATAACAAATAATCATATCATTGACTCTATAAAGTAAATGTAATTGTAATAGTTATTTAATCCGTCTGTTTAAGATAGTGTTACTTTAATAACTTGAGCGATTGAGGTATTCTAACATGTTTTTCACGGAATATTTTTTAAGGCTTTGGTTTAGAGTTACGTAAGGCGTTCCCGGGGCAATTTCGACGTTTAATATTTCGGAGTTCCTGCGAGAATACCGGGATTTGGTAAAAGTAGGTAGGTGTCAGGGTAGATAATCACCTGAGTGGGTTTAGTACGTGTACTTTCGGTGTCCCACAGGGTAGTACGCTGGGACCAACGCTGTTTATTATATATATTAATGACCTATGTAAAACTAAACTAGAAGGTGCGGACATACAGATGTTTGCCGATGATACAGTTCTTCTTTTTCATGGCAAAGGTTGGAATTATATCCGGAAAATAGCAGAAAAGGGACTATCTGCTGCCACCTCGTGGCTAGAGGACAGTTTGTTGACCCTCAACGCCAGCAAAACTAAGTTTCTATGCTTTAGTAAAACGAGCGCGGCGTCTCCGGATAACTTTGAGTTGCCTATTCACTTATACCCATGTAATAGAAATGCCATACCTAAACTACAATGTAACTGTCAAAAACTGAAAAGAGTTGATAACATAAAGTACTTAGGCATTTTAATTGATGATAAATTAAATTGGAAGATTCATATTGGCGCTGTCTCCAATAGAGTAAGAAGATTGATTTATGTGTTCAGAAGGTTGCGGATTGTTTCTGACACTAAACTTATGTTACAGATTTATAAAGCACTTGCTGAATGTGTCATTATTTACTGTATATGTTCTTGGGGTTCTGCTGGGAAAACATATATGCTCGAGCTCGAAAGAGCCCAACGAGCTGTCCTAAAAGTTTTGCTTTGCTTGCCATTTGACTATCCAACTCAGAGATTATATGAAAATGCAGAGGTTATGTCGGTGCGTAAGTTGTTTGTTTATCAGAGTATTCGTAGGTATCATAGAAAGACAGTCCCGCAGTTGCCTTTTAACCCTTGTAAAAGAAGAAATTACTGTCCAGTGCCACGCACTAAAAGTACAATGGCGCACCAGCGCTTTAGTTCCGTGGCACCAAGATTATACAATAAGTTTGCTGAAGTTGTTGACAGGTGTAGAAGTTTATCGAACTACCAGATTAAGGCTAAAATCAAAAATTGGTTACAGAGTTTAAATTATGATGCTGTGGAGGAGCTATTTAATGTTGTGGCATGAGTGGAGAACATTGCTTATTGATTTATTAATTATTATTAGTTTTTTTTTACAGCATGTTATTTAAGCTTTCGATTTCATTTTAAATTTATTTTTATTTTAAATCTATACTTTTTTTTATTGATTTATACTTATTAATTTATACTTATTAATTTATACTTATTAACTTATACTTTTTAATTTATACTTATTAATTTATCCTTTTCTGATTGTTTGTTCAAGCTCAATGAAATTATAATATGTAACTGGCTTCTAACATACAGCTTACGCTAGTTTGGAAGCCAGCGATTGTACGGATATGGTAAAAATTTTTTGCTTGTGACAATAAATTATTATTATTTATTTATTTATTTATTTTATTACTATATACCCTTCTCTGATAAGATACACCTTATAACGTGTACGCAAAATTTCATGATGATCGGTTGAGTCACTTAGCCTACAACTACATTCGCATTTATAATAGTAAGGATAAAAATCGATAAAATCATCGATTAAACTAGTCACCGGTCAGTAATTACGTTTTAGTTTATAATAACAAAAAAAGAGTTGCAAAATCTGAATGGAGCGAGCGAGGCGGGCGCGGAGGCGGACTGTATCAAGCCCCGCCCTGCTGACGTCACGGACCAAGATGGCCGCCGGTAGCAGGTGCAAAGTGCATCGACGCCGCATGCAGGTTTGTGCAAGCTTGTGTTCTTTATGGAAGTTGGAACTCAATCGAAGTGCGACTTGTATTGACTATTGAGGCGACTCAATAGAGCTTTCATTACGTTCGTGATTGCTGCTATTGTTTGTAGTAGTTTTTGCTTATTTGCTGAACCCTTAAATGTAATAGATAAGCTTCAAATTTGATAGGTACCTATGAATATTTTAATTCGAATTGTAAACTTGCAACTGGTTTGTTTTTAATAGTACATGTTAAGGTGCGTTGAACAAAAGTAAAAAAATAATCAGCCGTCTAATATTAATAATAACTATACGTACCTAATAGGTCATTAAAATGTATTGCAATAACCTTTGTAGACTTTTATTGGTATTGCAAAATAGTGTTTTAATTATTCAGCCATAAACAATTTAATGTATAAACGGGGGTAAACAAAATACATTAAAACATTCAATAAATACTTAGGATGATGTAAATTTTAATATCAACCAGTTTTTTTTATTTAATATATCTAGCTAATGCTGATTTTCATAACATTTATGCTAAATTAAAAGATTAAACTTCAAAAGGATGACATTTCGATACCGAATTGAAATGTTTATTGAATGGAAATTAAGTAGGAAGTAGGGATACCTATTCGTGGTACGAACGTGAAACCTACTTATCTTTTATCTTACCATAAGTAATTTTTTTTTATATATATTTCCACCAGAAAAACTATAGAGTTTTATCTCTCCTTACAGACTTAGGTACAACTTTGTTTAAAAGTTGTATAGAAACAGATAACTATTCCTTATCTATTTATTTATTTATTTGTTTATTTATTTATTTAATTGTTACATGCAAAGGTAACTATAAATAGATATAAATTATACGTACCCTGGCAGGGTGTTACAATATTATAATGATAGCAATATTAAGTACACTTTAAAATATGTTATAAATAATAATAAAATACAATAAAAAGCGATCCAATCATTGAAATTATTAATTAACAATTACATTTTACATTTTATCTGTCAAGTAGTCGTCATATTTGTAGTAACATTCATAATTAAGAAAGATTTAAGTCGTTTCGCAAAAATTAGGTCATGTGTTGTGTTTCTATGTCGTCCGGGATTTTATTATAAATGTTTGGGCAAACCTGTAAAGGTTTTTAACACCTTTAAGAAATTATGAATGGAAAAAACAATGTATATTTACTTTAAATAAATAAATAAATAAATAATTCCTCTGCAGTATGGAATTTTTTTATATATATTGTATATCTAGTTTTGATTCTGGAATTAGAATCTACTAGCTGTTCCTCGCAATTACACTCGCATTAATTTCAGAGTTTCCGCAGGAATACCGAAATAAAATGTAGGTACTTACCTTATGTCCTTTTTATTACCCTTGACAACATGTACGCATTTCATGACGCAGTTGAGGCGTGAATGTGTAACAAACCAACAAACAAACTCACATTCGCATTCAAAATGGTACCTATAAGTTACGGTTTAGCCGTTACAGCGTACCTACCTCAAACAAAAAAGGCATTCTCGTGCCTAAGGGTTTGCCCTTAGATATGTACCTACCAACTCTATTCTTATCTCGATAACAAATCGACTTATTTCAAATAGAAATATTAATATAGGTATGTAAAAATACCCTTATTAAGGCGGGAGCTGTGTGGTCGAATTAGCTATTTGAATAAAAAAACATGTAATATTGTGAATTTCTTTAAAAAACTAGCCTGCATGTGTAAAAATAAACTTCGAATACTGACCATGCGAATGCCAAGCGGCAGCCGATCTCCAGAATACTAATACACGTTAACTAAATTTGCAAATAAACCCGTCTATAAACTTTTTATTGCAGGTAAAGCCATGTGAATGCCGCAATTAAGTTTTATACCGCATGCTCTTTATAGTCTAGTTAACTCGTACATAATTATTTCTAACCGCGCCAAAGTGGGCCCTCGCTCCAAATTACACGTCACGGCACACAAAATTACAAGGTCCAATCGAATGATTGACGCGAGTGTACAGATTGTCGTGGAGCGAATTGTGTAATTTCGTGCCCAAGGTATACTTATCTAAGTTATACTTAAGTGCAATTCCGAGTTGAGTGACGGTGATTACGATTCCGGCTCCGACTCTGAGGTCTCAAGTAAAAATAGTACGAAGTCCGCGGACGGTACTCTAATCATGTAATTCTAGTTATTTCACGGCGCTCGATTGAAAACAGGGACGAATTTACGGTTTGTGTAAGTGGTTTCAATTAGACACACGTCATAAATTATTAGAATAGGATAGGTAGGTATAATATTTGTTTAAAAACTAATTTCTTGCTTTCTTAATTCGCTTCTTGTTAATTTGCTTTTTTCTTCTCTTTAGGTAAGTACTGTAAAATTGTTATTTTATGTGCAATAATGAATTAAATAAATAAATAATACCTATATTATATAACTAACAACTTGTGTAAGTATGTTATTAATAATAAGGTACTCAAAAGCCATAAATTAGTAACAAATATTTTTTTATTTGTTACTTTATTACTCTCTATAACATTATTATGGACAAACAAAAACTGTTTTGTGGTAGCTCACAAACTTATTTAAAAATAATAAAAAGAGGTATAGAGAGAAGGCTCAATGAAAAGCTCTGCTTGTTCTTTTGATTATTCGGGTAAAGCTTCGTTTGGAAGTTCAAAGCAATGAAAATATTTTTTTATTGTTTTTATTTGAAAACAATTGTTTTTTAAATTAGACAATAACACTCGTATTTCGAAAGAAAAACATACACGAACACACATAGGTATTTAATTTACTTAATGAAAGCTAAAAATTGTGACACTAATCAATTATCTAATATATTAAATGGTCTCCTCAATAATTACATAGACATTTTCAAGCGTCATTATTCCTTACCCATTAATTTTCTAACTTCGTAGCGTTTTATAAAAAAAGTCCATAAAATCTTTAAGTCAAGCGCCAGTCCGTCCCTGGCCGCCAAAGCAATGGATTCGCCACAGCCCTCAATAATGTAATGACCCGTCTCCCAACGAGGCGCCAACACACGGATTTCGGCTCTCGACTCCGATGGTATAATAATATGTAATTTGTCCAGAGGAACAGACGGACAATCATACGGCCATTTACGACGTCCGATATATTAGATTTATATTGTAAAATAATTTGAGATGCGGTGCAGACGAATTACAGGTGCGATCCGATAACGCGTTTAATCAACCTCGCTTATCGTTATTATTATCTCAAAGAGACGATCTATGGCGGTGTTTTTCTTTTTTTTTTCTTCTTATGGATTTTCGCATTTGGCCAGTTTCAAGTAAAAAAAAATAAAATTTATAGTAACTATTAGTGTCGTTGTACAGTTTGAAATTGCAAACCATGGCGCTATAGTTTGTAAATCCTTCTCGAGGCTCTTGGAAGACAGCAAAGAAATCAGCTCGAAACGCCATTATACTTTCTTGTGCACATTAAAAACTGTCATTGCGGGAATTATAGTCTATACAGCACTATGAAACACAGGAAGATTTTAACAATTTTTTTTAGAAACGAAAAGTAATGACCAAACCACCGTCATCGATTCTCGTCAAAAGCTCTATTGCAATGTTTTAGCGGTGTGCTATACCTACCTGCCTAACTACGACCCCCATGGAGGATTGATCAAAGATATTCATAAATCGAAGGTCGATAATGGCGCGAATTTGCCAAATACTAATGTCAAACATTTGACGAATGGTATCTAAATAACGTGTTATTTATTGTTGGCGCCAAGTTTATTGTAACAACAGCGTCGGCCTCAAATTATGACGATCCATAATTGCCTTTTACCTGATCCCTTTGATGTTTACAATTCGAGATGAAAAAAATTAACATCCTGGGTGGCGGTGTAGTTATGAATGAACGATGTTTTTATGGTTAAATAGTTTTTTGATATTTTTATTATATACTACAAAAACCATTAGGCATTTTTTTTATCGCTAAATTGAAAAAAAAAATGAACAAAACTAGTAACTGACAAAGAAAAAGGGAATTTTAAAGAGTCACCAAAGGTAAGTCCTACTTAAGCTAAATCATGAAACAATCGAGAAGAGATTTTACACTTTTGTGATGCTAGAAATGGTTTTGGTGACACTCCCAAAGTAAAATCGAATTGATCATCCGTAAACAGCGAACGTCGAAAAGAATGACATAAAACTCGAAAGCCGTGTGCCCTATTCGACGCCTCTTAAAACTAAGTGCCACCGAACGTAAAGCAAACAATAAATTTAATTATAGTTCAAGAAGCGGAGGAGTATGGCTTTGTCGTTCACTGCCATTCTATTGTCGTTGTTATTGAAACTTCAAACACACTGAGTCGAGGCGTCCTATTCATGCACTCGGAGCGACGCGGCGCGCTCCCAGCGCTTCGAATTTCAATTTCAGAGTCGCGAAGAAACGACTCTATGGAATCAAAAGCGCCGCGCGATCGTGCACCGTGCTCGCCAATCAGCGGCTTCATCGCTTTTTATGTTGACAAGTGTCCAATTATATATTGTATTCGATTGAAATAATAATAGAGCACGCGGTTACGCAGCGCTTCGAGCGCACGGCGCGGCGTGAGGATTGCAACAGCTGCTTGAATGTTATGTTTTATCACAGTTTCCTTTAAAGATGTAGGGGCAATCACGGTTGACATGTCTGATGTCCTATTGGAATTATTTTTTTCATTTAAAAGTTGCAAAGATATTTCACAATTTTATTTGACACATAGAACAATAGTTTTTAGTTACCTACCTAGGTATATAGCCACAAAAAAAAATGAAAATAAGTACCTACGTCTACCTTCACGCGTAGTTGTTGTAAAAAAATGGCATTCTATTTAGAGGTGCTTAAGCACTATCATTACATTTTATTGTTTGTATGTTATTTGTTTATTTGTAATGGGCAAACTCAAAAACAGCTAAACCGATTAAAATACTCACCTTTATAGAAATCTACATTGTTCCTAAGCGATATACCTACATTGTGAATACCCTCGGGAATTACGAAATTAACGCTAGAGAAACCGTGCAGGGGGATCGGCATGTGACTGATATGTTTGAAGTTGCCGCCGTTACACCAAGCGGTAATTGAGGTTTCACCCGCGTTAATTTCAGAGTTCCCGCGGGAATTCCGGGATAAAAAGTAACCTAAAGGGTCTTTCAATAAGGACGGGTCGATTTTGACATGAAATAAAAAAGGCCGTGTGTGAGATTTTAACGATTTTTTTTTTTTATTTGAAAGAGCTATATATGCCATTATGTGTGGAAAATCACATCGTTTAAATGTCCGCCGCGGCTTCTCACGGTGGCACGAATTCGAGTTGTCCAATGTTCAACAACTCTGCCGCATAGTTCGGGTTGAATTTCAGCGATAGCCTGAGCTATGTTGACTTTAAGGGCATCGGTCGATTGTGGCTTATTGGTATAGACCTGCGACTTAAGAAAACCCCACAAAAAAAAGTCTAAAGGTGATAAGTCGAATTTGGCCACCAAACGTTGGAGAGTCGACTTTGAAGGACCACCTCGTCTGCCGTAAAATGGGCGCAATGCACGTAACGTTTGCACTAACAAACACTCATTTTGGTAATACATTTTTAACATTTGGACGTGTTGCTCAACCGTGTAACTTGCCATGGTGATTTGGCATTACTAACTGAATAAAAAAATATAGGTTAGAAAGACGACGTTAAAACAACATGGCCGCCACAGGCTGCCAACATCGACCCGTCCCTATTGAAAGACCCTTTATATGTTAATCTGATGTATAAGCTATATTGTTGTAAAGTTTCATTTAAATCCATCCAGTAGTTTTTGCGTGAAAGAGTAACAAACATCCATCCATCCATACATTCTTACAAACTTTCACGTTTATAATATTAGTAGGATAAGTATGAATGTTACAACTTAGTCAACAACAATGATCGCGTAATCTTTAAATACGAAACTATTTCGGAATAGGATCGCACTCTCGTCGCTTTTGTTTTGTCGGCGGAATTAGGCGCACAATTTTTGACGTGTTTCTTCCCTCGGATATCTCAAGCATGCTTATAAAAACTATGCAAGCCTCTACCAAAATTCACTTCTCGAAGATGAAATATCTGACTTAAGGCTTTTTCGTTTCGAAAAATGGAATTTGGCGGCTTTGAATCGATTTCTCAACAGTTGTCTTTCGTTGACAGATTTATATCTATTGTGTGTGTTATCACACGATTCGATCTCCCGAATCGATATTCGCGTCGAGTTGCAATAGGTACGACAATCGACTCGGTTAGTATTCGAATCGTTTAGTAATCGGTGAATGCAAATCCGTTTGATTTGCAATTTGCATGCATATTCCAGCTTCAAAGCGTTCACGACGTGAAAGAGTAATTAAGTGAGACCTCCCACGCTGCTACATCCATGTAACCTAAAACTTTTTCTAATTTTTATTATCTTAGTGTCTAACTGTAACATTTGTAACCTGCCTTCCTAGCAAAGTTGACAATCTTTAATCGTTACCGCTATAGAAAACTAACCTACCTATCTATTAATTTACAGTAAAATTTATCTATAATAATATGATAGAAAGGAAAGAATTGATTTTGTGTTTGTTTGTTACGATTTAACTCATAAACTACTAGACTGATTTCAAAAATTCTTTCACCATTAGAAAGCTACATTATCCCCGAGTAACATAGGCTATATTGTAATACGGAATTCCCGCGGGAACTCCGAAATTATCGCGGGCGAAACCGCGCGGGACAGCTAGTATCGTATAAAACCGACAAACGCGAGTCTTGCAGTCAACATGCAAGCTGTCAGATTTTACTGACTGAGCGACGTCGAATGCTTTTGTTTCTTGCGTTTGCAATTTATTGTTTGTAAATGCAGAACTTCTTATTTATTACTGCTTGTATTGTATTCTAATTTGCTTACACATAAAAGAAACTAAGAAGGAACGAAAGAAAATACATTTATTTCAGCACAGTGTTGTTTATACAGCGCCTAATCTGAATTTGTAGACAAAAGCTTCTTTGAAAATATACAAGGCTTACCTATTTATCTACTGTTTGAATTTCATTATAACTTCCTTGCATGTACAAAAGATTTTTGAATAGGTACATACCTACTAAGTTGAGACTTCATGATTTTAATATCTCTAAAACCTCCTTTTTAATATATTCACTTTCATATTAATGTTTCCTCTTTGTCTATATTTTACCTCTTTCAATTGATACGAGTTTTAGAACCCAGTCTTAATAAAAGTATTAGCACATCGTCATCAATACCACCATTCTTTTCAGAACACATAAAAGATCACACAATTATGTCTCCGCATTGTGTGCAAAGTGCTCCAAACGACTCCTTGGATACGCAAAACAAAAAAACAAACTTAAACTCTAAATACAACTGAGTTAAAGTTAATTTTTCACTATCACAAACTCCAAAAGAATCTAATAATGGTCAATTTGCAAAAGAGACTTAATTACGAGGGAGTTTAGGTATTTTTTGCAATTAAAACGGTTGAGTTTGTTAAGGCTTGACGTATTTAAGTTTGCAGATCGACAGCTCGATGGGGAGAGAAGAAGTGGTATCAATCATCTGTGACGATGATGAATGACCCATCGATGGCTGGTAAAGTGAACTCGGACTTCAGAGCAGTGAACGCTTTAAGGCATTATTTGCGTTCACTGCTCCAGCATCCATAATCAGTTGATGTAGATACTCATAGAGATTACCTATATTATTATTTACAGGAAAAAAAAAATTATAGGTATAAAGAAATTAAAAAAACTACAGTACATAGTATTAAAACGAGGTACTTACACTTTGGAAGTTACAAATAGTGTCTAAAATATAACTGAACCGATTTTAAAAATTATTTCATGGATTTCATGAAAGCTACAGTAGAGTATAGAAAGTTAAATTAATCCTCAAAATATAATATTGTTGAACCTCATTAAAATCCGCTTAGCCGTTTATGCGTGAATGAGTTACAATCATTTAAGCATCTTCATAAAATTTCACACGTACTGTATAGATATAATATAGATATAATCTATAGTATAGATATAATCTATCTAAATTTTCACATTTATATCCAATACTAGATGCTCCCTGCGGTTTCACCCGCGGAAATTACGGAGATAAGGCAGGAATTAGGTACGGTATAAAAAGTAGTAAAAGGACCCTATGTCCTTTTTTGTACCCCTGACAAACGCGTGTGCAAAATTTCATGATGACCACTTCAGCCGTTAAGGCGTGAAAGCATAACAGACAGACAGAGTTACTTTCGCGTTTATAATATTAAGTAGTATACTAGTCGTGCCCCGCGGTTTCACCCGCGGTAATTTCAGAGTTACCGCGGGAATTCCGGAATAAAAAGGACCCTATGTGTTAATCTGATGTATAAGCTATATTGTTGTAAAGTTTCGTTTAAATCCATCCAGTAGTTTTTGCGTGAGATAGTAACAAACATCTATCCATCCATCCATACATACTCACAAACTTTCGCGTTTATAATATTATTAGTAAATTAGTAATTAGTATTAGTACATAAGGATTACCTTTGCTACCTTTTTCTCTAAAAAATACGAAGCCTCAAAATTAATCCCACAATCGAAAACGCTACCGCAATACTTACGTTAGATATCGGTTATCGCGCTCAGATAATATTGGCGGGGACACGCCGCGCGCCGCCAGCGTCTCGCATGTGTCGACGTGTCGGTAAAACTCCAACTTGTGTTTAATGTTGGCAGATAAGAGTCGAAAACGCGGCGGGTCTGGAAGTGCCCCTTTTTAGGGTTCCGTAGCCAAATGGCAAAAAAAGGGAACACTTAAGGATTCGTCATGTCTGTCTGTCTGTCGGTCCGTCTCGCCGTCCGTATGTCACAGCCACTTTTTACCGAAACTATAAGACCTATACTGTTGAAACCTAGTAAAATTGGTTTGAACGAGATCTAGTGAGTATTTTTTTTTTAATACGTCATAAATCGTAAACCGCAAAAAAAATACACTATTATCAAAACATCGATCAAAGTTACAACGAACTACAAGAACTTGTATATATTACTAGCCGTCCCCTGAGATTTCACCCGTAGTAATTTCGGAGTTCCTGCGGGAATTCCGGGATAAAAAGTACCTTATGTCCTTCTCTGTACCCCTGACAACGTGCATGCCAAATTTAATCCAAATCCGTTCAGCCGTTTTTGCGTGATTGAATAACAAACATCCAAACATCTAAACATCCAAACATCCACACTTTCACATTTATAATATTAGTAGGATGTTACTTGCTGCTACGGAACCCTCCATGGGCGAGTCCGACTCGCACTTGGCCGCTTTTTTGTAATTACGCGGCAAGTTTTGTGTGAACGCCGCCTTGATCCGGCTTATCTCGCTCGAGTGGCCCCCTGTAATTGTTATCTTGGAAATTTGAGATTTTTTAATTGAACCTACCAAATAAAGACACATGGCTCTCGAGTGTGAGATAATCGTTAGTTAAGCGCGTTCTCTGATGAGATAGTATTGATAACGTATTATAGTAACTAGCTGTTCTCGGCGGATTCACTCGCGTTAATTTCAAAGTTTTCTAGGGAATTTCCGGATAAAAAAGTACATACTGTATGTCCTTCGCTGCAGTATCATTTAACTATTATGCAAAATTTCATGATGATCGGTTTTTCCTATTTTACCTCTATTGCTTGTTTTTTTTTATAAAGTGCATAATTGTCATGAAAGATATATATATTTTTTTTTATTGTGAATGATTTAGGTATGATCACATACCTATCCTTATCGATTATTTTTATTTTAATTTATTCCTTTACTTACCTATTCGACTACTTTGGAATCGATTCATTCAAAAATTGACCTCTTTTAGTTACAGAGTAGGTGCTACTTAAAGTTGGTTATATATAAATTATATATTATAAATTGGGTATAGATAAATTATATTAATATACTTACGACGGCTTTTTTAAAGCTTTTGTTTGAATATTTCTACATTATTACCAGAGAAATACACACAAATCAATAATTTTAACAGTTACTTAGTTCTTTTTGTCTACTTTCAAAGTTCATGTAAGTCCGAGTATTAATTAAAACTAATTTCAATTTCTTTACGAACGGAAAGACAGATATTTTAACGCATCTTTATTCGTCATAAAGGTTTTTTTTTTATGCCAAGCTTCTCTGCATTCCGACAAATTATCGCATAAAGAGTCGACCTACTAAAAGCAAAGTCGAGTTAACACGAAACGAATGGTTAGAGACTTTGACGGTTATTCGAGGGCAATGCTAAGTAATTAAGTCGTTTTACGTTAAAACGCCATTTAAAATGTCGTAAATAACATTAATTTATGAGTTGCGGCGTTTTGCTGTTACGGGTTTAAGTGGGGACTGAGAACATTACCAGTAAAAGTGTGTTTTTTGTAATAAAACCAAAATATTTATGCTCGCTGCTTAAACTAAATAAAAATGTCAGATGACTTAAATCTTATTCGTACTCCATTCTCACCATTTCAAGTCAAAGTGTTTTAAATATTAGTTTAACATTATTATAATTAGTAAACATTTTAAGTTACCTTTTACGAATATAAATACAGTACATTACAGTAGTTTATTAAAAAGTAACTAAGCTCTTCTCCTAAGTAGAACTTAGATAAACCAGTCTCCCATGAAATTGATTTTTAATAAAAATAACCAAACGGATTCTGGGTACAGACCGCCCAATGACAGTAAAAAAAAAACTGACAAAATAGACAATCATGATATATTTTAAGACGCAAAGGTTTTCTGACAGGGCACATATTAATTTTGATTTCGAAGAAAATAAAAGTCACGTTCGAGTTTCGAACAGTGAAGGAGCATTCAAACTTGCAGTTGTAATGTAAACAGTAGCCACAGACCGGGCCGACCACCCGCGGGCTTTTTAAAAACGTCAATATCGAGTGTTAACTATGTAAACACGATTAACTGAACGCAAGAACTCGTCTCGAGCAATCGATCATGCGATGTACTAACAATCGAGTGTTTACCTACCGGGCTACTGAGATGTTACGAGATGTTAAAATTGTACGAGATGCTACGATCTATCGATTTATTATTATAAACGATATTTCATAGTAACTTTATTCAGAGTTAAATTAATCACTGGTTCATGTTATGACGCAAACATTGATTAATTGAATAAGTATTAATTAATTGGAAATATGTGCCTAGCAGTTTAAAAAAAAATCGCGATCTTTGGCCTATTTTTATAGTAAAATTACTCTTTAAAATGAGGAATCTTCACTAATATTATAATGCGACAGTAAGTGTATCTGTCTTCTTTGTGCGAACGTGAGTTTGTTAGTTTCTTTGTTAAGTTTTCACCTAACTACTCAACCGATCATTATGAAAGTTTGCATACCCACAGTCAGGGCTATAGAAAAGGGTATACGATACTTTTATTTTGAAACTCCCAAATTACCGCAGGTGAAACCGCGAGTATTAACTAGTAGTAAATTTCTGGAATTTATAGCATTGGGCATATACGTAATTTATCGATCAAATATCATCCCAGCACTATCGACGTCTATTCAAACAATGGCATACAATTATTTCGCCGCTCTCGACACTCGACCCGTGTTTATTCAGCAGCCTGTCACAACAACCGCCAGCGCTACCGTGACGCGGTCGACTCCACTCGATCGAGCACTCTCTCACAATGTAAACAGTGCTTCGAGTGTTTACCAACTTAAAAGTTTATGAATTCTGTGTGCACTATTATCTATTCTAATTGCAAATTTATTATTTTACCAGGTGTTCCCCGCGGTTTCACCCGCGTTAATTTCGGTGTTCCTGCGGGAATTCCGAGATAAAAAGTTTGTTATGTCCTTTCTTGTACTAACACTATTAGTATAAATTAGATAGGTATTTTTGGTTTCGGTGCAACAAAGAATTCCTGAGGCGATAACAAAAATCACGCAGACTTAACCACAGGCTAAAGCTAGTCGTTAATAAATCGTGTATTTATAAAAATAGGGGTTGCGTGCGCTTATCAAAACACAAGGTATCGATACATAAGTGCCCCGTCATTACCCTCAGGGAACGGACAGGCATCAATCATCAGTCAAAGGTTCGATCCGGACACAAAAACAACGTAAATGCATATTATAAGTAAAAATTATACGTTTCGCCGACTTTAATTTTAACCGACTTTATTATTAAATTCAGTATTCGTACATCTATATGTACATTATTTAAAAAGGTATCCCTATTTCTCTTTGGTCACGGCATCACGCGTGAACGGCTGGACCAATTTCGCTAATTCTTTTTTTATTGGGTTGCTCTTGTAAGAAGGTTCTTATGAAAGGAGTTTTTAAATCTTACAACTGACAAAACTTCGAGACCGAAAGGTCCCCAACGAGGATCGTTCATTAGTATTTAACATGTCTGCTACCGGTGTCCGGTTGGGTACCATATTTGATGAATAACTGTTCTATGGACATAGATAAGCAATAGTGTGTTAACCCACACTGGAAAATTTTTGAGTGTTTTAAAAGTATAGCGCCATTTTGTGTTAAAATTTTTTATGTTAAATATTTAGTTACATATTTAAGCAATGTAATAAGGTAAACACATAATTAAAAAATGTTCCCTAACTCTCAACAAATCATTCTGAATCAATAACTTAAGTTTGTGGGTTAACATGTTATTGCTTATCTGCGTCCCTATATAGGTTGCACACAACTGACACTATAATATATAATAATATTATGTCGCCAACTTATCTTTCGGGCAACGCTTTGGTATCGGTTCGAAACCTCTTCGATCTGATTAATTTCTCTCCTTGAACATTAGGATTGCTTATAGAAAAGAATCGCGATACCACCTCCTGCGCACTAGTGAGTAGTAGGTACTAGGTACATCTGTGATACTCCATACAAGCGAACAGATTTAACTCCCATTACCACTACAGGCAGGCAGCTTGTGTGCACACGTGAGTCGCGTAGGGAGAGAGTTCCACATTCAAGTCGATATTGTCCGACACACACGCATCAGCAACAACCTTCTTCGCTAACTCCTCTACATGGAGAGAACTCAATCAGACCGAAGAGGTTTCAGTCACCCTTCGTTTCCCGAAGGATATGTTGGCGACACAATATCAGTGACCAGCAGGCACAGTGGCCGACCCCGCGCGGTGTCAATAATGTGCAAACTACGGGAGAGTATACTGAACAAATGTGGTGTCCAACTGAACACTGGTAGCAGAAATACTGGTGATCAATCTTCGGTGGGGAACTTTTCGGTCACGAACTTTACGGAACAAGCCACTATTTTTCTCTCAGGGTAGGACTAGGCTCATCGCTACGTTGCAACTAGGCGCGGAGAGGCACGAAGTCGGTGGGAGACGAAGAGTGGCGCTTCTTAATGTGTGTTCTTCTGTGTGTGGTGGGCAACATGATTGCAAGAAAATTCAGCAGGTCAGCGCCTGACGTGAAAATTACTTTGTTCAAGTCGTTCTGTCAGCCTTTTTACACGTGTCAACTTTGGACTGAATATACTAAAAAGTCACACGATGGCGTAAGAGTCGCCTATAATAACACATTTCGATACCTCATGGGTCTGAAGCGTTATTTTAGCGCTTCAGAAATGTTCCCGGAGGCCAGGGTCGATTCGTTTAATGCCATACAGCGTAAAAGAATAGCATCATTCATGTCCAGGGTTGACACGTGTAATAATGTCATCGTAAGGAGCATAGCGGATAGACTCATACTGTCAAAAATGTACAGACAATGGGTCCACCCACCTAAAAGGTATTGCCACCTAAAAGTATTTTTATTTTTATGCTATTTTATACACAGCGATAGTCAAATGATTGCCAAATTAGCGTTCTCTTTTACTACAGATCTTTGAATCTAAAATAAAGAATCATTATTATTATATTATTAATGTAGTATAATGGTTAGTATTCTTTGGTCTGCGTTAGAACACGTAATCATTCTCAAGTGCACATGCGGATTTAGTTTGAAAGCATGACTGAGTAATGCATAGATCGAATGCGCTAGAGTGGTTCGCGCATCCTGCCACTCGCTCTTTGATCTTATTACGCGGTTATCGACAGTTAAATTATTGTTCGAATGGTTTATGTTATTGCATCGTGAATAATAACACTTATTGCGTACATACCCACTTTAATGCTTCTGAAAATCATGCAAACTGTTGAAGTTTGACAGGTCTAATTGCACAAGGCAGTGTATAAGGCCAAGTTCCGTCCAACGTACGTAAAAAAAGAAAATATTTACATATTTCCAAAAAATATGCATCATCGGCATATAAATCGTTTGTTTTAAAACTCGGCTTTTCTTTTAATGCCAAGGGGCAAGGAATATAATGTGTTTTAATGAACCTGCTAGGACTACAAAAAACTCAAATGGTATTCCATTTAACTCTGTTGTGGTCACGAATCAAACTTAACCTAACTTAGCAAACATCGAGATGCTCCTGGTATTTCCTATCCTTGACATTATACGAAATGCCGGCCGTTTACAATTGGATGAATTATACAGTTTTCCTAGGGTATGCAGGTACATTAAATGGTAAAATTCAAGCTGTTTTCATCATCTGCACAATTACCGCTTGGTCTTGTTACCTTTTTATCGACTTGGTATAGAGTTTAATAAAACACTTTTTTTTTATTAATTCGACCAAAAGCTGTTATAATAAAACTCGTGAAAGTGTTTGCCATGGAAAAGCTGTATAAAAGATCTTGGCTAGAACTTTGCTCTGCCTACCTTTTAGGGCTAAAACTTCAACTTTTTAGCTTAAAATTGGCCATCCTTTAGCGTTTTGGAATGGGATTCAATATCATCAAAAGATTCTTATCAAACATGAACTTGGATTAGCTAAGTAAGCTGCTAAATAATGAGCGTGTTACTTACCTAATCTCCAAAAGCGTAGGTATCATATTTTAATGTGGTGTAGACTGTAGTGAAACTGATTTACAAAAACAGTCAGTCAATTAGTGAGTGACGGCACGCGTCGCTTGCGCAGATCGACAGCTCGCATTCGAGATTTATTGCGCCGGCAAAGATCAAAGGGCGCGTCGGCAAGATGGCGGCGGATCGCAGCCATTGCACGTTCACGACTCGTTTAGAAGTTTATTATTCAATCAATTTCCTTATCCGGTTATGGCGACGCAGGTTTAAATAAATCACTATCGTGTGTTATTGAAAGAAATGTTTACAACAAAGTTTCAACTCATGAATCCATATTCCTGGTGCCTTTAGAAATGTTAATTGCCTACCTTATCTTACCAAATTACCTTAAGAGTAAATACTTAATAAGACAAGTTGAAACATATAAACTCAACGTAGATATAAACTTATACTCACAACACAACGTGACGTCCAGAAATTTCAACTCCATCTTGGATCAAGAATTTGCGCAACCACCTCTGCAGTAGCATAGGTAGGTAGGTACCTGCTGTAAACAGTAAATTAATGATACAATTCGAGACGAAACAGGAATAAAAACTGGGTCGAAAAAAGATTTTTTTATGTGGGACGAAACTCTGCGGGCCGAATCAGAAACAAATCAAAAATTGTCTGAACCTTTTCGAGATTCGGTGATTAGTCATTAGATGAATCAATCCGGCAGTTGAGACAAAATAAATAAACATTATTGTGCTAAAATTTGCTTTATAATTTTTTTAAAGTATTTCGTTTCGTGCATATTAATATTTATCGGTAGGTACTTTATTTTTTACTTTGTAGTGATATATATTAATGATATTTAACAGGTACCCAAGGTAAAGTATTATAAAAAAAAAACAGCTAAGTATAGGTACGTAGATACGAAATAGCAATGAAATTATCCCTAATAAAGGACGGATGAACAGACAGACCCCCGGGCGATCGTGATACATAATTTGCTAAGAAAACCACAGTGCATCATCGGCTACCCATTATGGTTGGCAGGCTTTGTGATTATTCTGACAATATTATGGCGGCAAATTGGATTGTCGGCCTGATTGTACCGATTTGGTTTTCTTTTGTTGTTGTTTTATTTTTTACTCGTTAACGACGTATCGTTTGCGATTGTGGTATGTTATGGATCAATCGGTAGCACTTAGCATGATAATCTTAATCTTTACTAATCCTACTATCCTACTAATATTATAAATGTGAAAGTGTGGATGTTTGGATGTTTGTTACTCAATCACGCAAAAACGGCCGAACGGATTTGGATGAAATTTGGCGTACACGTTGTCAGGGGTACAGAGAAGGACAAAGGGTACTTTTCATCCCGGAAATCCCGCGGGAACTCTGAAATTACCGCGGGGCACAGCTAGTATTATTATAAATGCAAAAGCGAGTTCGTTTGTTTGTTACGCTTTCACGGCTAATCGGCTCAACCGAACACTACGAAATTTTGCTTAAACGTTATCAAGAGTACAGAGAAGGACATAGGCTACTCTTTATCCCGGAATTCCCCCGAGAATTTCTAAATTAACGCGGAAGAAACTACATTAAATACGATTTTTATTGGCTTAACCTATTTATTAGCTTTGTAAGAACATACCTACCTATACCTTACCTACCTATTTATAGGTATAAATTATCACAATTTAATCTTTATACTCAATTTTCACTCAGTTCCATGAAAATTTGAAATTTTGCAGAGATAAGAAGACCAACGACAATATAATTTTTTGTTGGCTATGGTCTAGTATTCTTACCACGATCTTAATTACATAAGTCCATGATTTTACAAATTAAAAAGTAGTGCTACCTATACATATTTCTACGATTATGAACTTCATAACTTTTAGGTATAATGGAGTTTCGAAATTTAACTAACTCGTATGTCCAGAATAAAACATGAAATGTTCTAGCTTTTCGTTTATAAATAACAGTCATTACACAAATTTTAGTAATAAACACACATCAATCAATGATAAAGGTTGCACAAATTACTGCAGCGAAAAAAACATGGCGTGTTCTGTCGGCCATTTTGATCCGCCAATTAAAGTTGAATAAAGGGAGTCATGTAATCGATTGTATCGATAATTATGTAGTTATAATATTTTTTCGGATCAGTCTAAGAGCAACGCATAATAATATGTATCAAGGTTATTTTTAAATATATCGTTTTTACAAAATTACCACCTTCGTAGTCCTAAATATATTTCAAGTAGTGTAGGTACGAACTTTGCTATCCCTTATCTAATATACAAAAATTCTCGTGTCACAATTTTCGTTCCCATACTCCTCCGAAACGGCTTGACCGATTTTTATGAAATTTTGTATGCATATTCAGTATGTCTGAGAATCGGACAACATCTATTTTTCATCCCCCTAAAGGGAGTTCCTGCGGGAATTCCGAAACTCACGCGGGTGAAACCGCGGGGCACAGCTAGTAAATCTATAGTTTTGAATGAGTAAATTTGATTAAGTAGAGAAATCAAATATACCTACAAAGCATGAAAGAATGATGATGAAGTTTCAGTAAGTTTGTCTGTCACGCATTTGGTTACAAAAACAGAACAAATGTAGCAGTAGAAATGCCCAAGTATACCTAAGACTATTTTCGATTTTGCAGAAACGTTCCTCGCACATTGCTTAGTCTTTGAAAGTTTATATTTTTGTATGTTACAAGTGGACAGAAACTTCTAATTGCGATGTGCAGTAATATTGTTGCAATTTCTGCTTGCTTAGTGGGCTTGAAACACTAACTTTTATACCAATAAATAGTTGATGAGACACATGCTTCTAAACTCGTAAAAATACTCGTATATCCCGCTCTCTAACTAATTTAAGATTCAATGTTTACTGGAGAGATTTGTGCCCTATCGACTGGTGCCATAAAAGTAAAGGAGGTTATTTATTTATTTATCTATTTAATCCTTTATTGCACATAAAATAACAATGATACAGTACCTAAAGAAAAAGGAGAAAGCAAATGGCGGTCTATTCGCATAGTTGCGATCTCTTCCAGACAACCAATTATGCGAAAGGACAAACAAAAATACATAGACACGGGTGGTTGGGTAAAGCATTTCAAACATTATACTATACATACCATATACCATAATAAATATATACATGTACTATACAAATACATCAACTACACAATACATGACAATACTTAAACATATAAAATCATTACATACCAACTACCTATACTCATGCAGCACATACATTGACATATAGGTACATAAATAAATATTATAACATATTTAATTTTTATGTTTTTCGGATTTAGGCCGTTTCGATGCCCAAGGTTCGTTTATTCCACCCGGTAGTAAATAGATCAACTATCTTTCACCTTGACACAAAGGGACCCCGAGAGCATTTCGCAATTGATGCGAATGATAATGCAGTGAAGACACCTGGCATTTAGGGACACCGCACACGGGCCACCGGCCACAGCCACAAAACGCCGCCACCAGCATATTTCATGTAGTTTTCATACATTTATGTGGGCTCGCCGCACATGGTTGACGCCGCGCCGGTGGCCGCCACACGCCATTTGTGGCCCGCACCAGCCACAAAACGCCGTCACACGCCACTCGCGCGATTCTTCACCTCTCTCCGTTACCTCAGTAAACTCTATTCGAGCTGAAGGCAACGCACGCACACGCGTAGTTCTTTTTTGATTGAACTACATAATATTATGGATATAGATCCATTTATATCAAAAAATCATTAATCCATCATGTAATAAAGTTCATTTGGATGGTTTAAAATATAATCGAAATGCTCATTACATTCGTGTACGTTTGTTAAAATTGGATGTATCCAATAACTACAGTTTCGTTTTCTACAACGACGTTTTTTTTAACAGAAGCAGCGCCATTAAAACTCCTTCGTCAGAGTCCATAATGAAACTGCGCGCGAAGGTTTAAAAAAAGTGGCAGCCACCGACCACAAGACAAGTGTCGACCACAAGCCAAAAGCAGCTGTCGCACGCTTCAGGCACTTTTGTGGCTGTTAGCTTTTCGTGGCCACGTTTGTGGCTGTGGCGTGTGGCCCGTGTACCTACTATAACCTTCGCTTAAAGCAACACAAAACAGTACTTACTTCAATTACCTTAATAATTTCCCAAGGGTGACCCAACGCTTGTAGCGTGTGTAATATATTGTTTACTTTCACATCGTATTTTTTAATTTGTCAAGTCATATGATCAACAAATTGCGTTTCATAATCATCAGTTAGTAATTAAATTAGCCAATAGTGCCATGTTAATAAATTGGCGAAGCTTTTAACCTGATTACTATGTTTAACTATCGCTGTAGTGTACCTATATCGTTTGCAACGGTTTAGTGTCTGAATTAACGTGGTGTAACTCGGTTCTTTGTTGCAATGTCTCTGGAAAAGACTGAGTAAGTTATAATATTATTTAATTCTTTGATAGTGCCAGAAGCATTCTGCAGCCTATTATCCCGCTAGTGCTTTTATAAACGTGAAAATATATAGGTATGTTTGAATGTTGTTTATGATATTATAATCATGCATCAACGGCTAAATAAATTTGAGTTAAATTTGCCACACCAATAAATCATTTTATGCAATATTTTGCTGTAAATCGCATGCGGTGGAATGGAGTTTGGAAGGTCCTGATTATTTTAGTAAAAGTTTAAGTATGACTACAGGTCAGTTTTATACTGTACTACATAAGGTTAAGTACTCGGCTTATACAAAAATATGATACCAATATGCCCAATATGCCCGAATCGCCTGTCGCCAAAGTTGGATGCCACCCAACTTTGGGGCTTGCGGCTATAGTCACTTGCGACCTAGCCGAATTGCTATTTTGACGGGTGATTTTCCGTGTCCCACATTATCCCATATTAAGAAGATGACTTTGATGGTGTTTTATCAGCATCTAAGATTTCATTTTCATCTTTGTTAGCTCTTTTTGATCTATCTTAAAGTTTTCCAAAATATACCTATTCAGCACAGAAAATGGTGTGTCCGGACAGTTTGGAAAGGTATGCTTGAGAAAAATAAGAAGGAAGCGCCAAAAGCTGCTAATCATTGAGCTGTTCTTTGACTTCGCGAAGAACACAACCCTTCACGGCCTGAGATATATCACCGAGAGGGGGCTCTCCGTTGTTGAAAAGTAAGTTTACTGGAATTTTGTAACTTTGCTTCTCATTTGTACAATCGATTACTATGTACCTCATGTAGAGGTCCTCATAAAGGGAAATAGGGATTCATTTTCCTTGGTCACGGCATCACGCGTGAACGGCTGGACCGATGAGAAGAAGAATGTGAAAGAATTTTGGAGATCTTGTGGAAATTCCGACGAGGGTGAATCTCCGAAACGGTTTGACCGATTTTGACGGGACTTTCACTGCTAATAAAAGGAGTAAATTAGGCTAATGAAACAACAAAAAACTCATACTTTATATCTCGACATTTATTAAGAGAGGCGATAAAATTGGTTTACCTATCACTATTTTCAGAGTGTTTTGGTTCAGCACGTTCTCGATGAGTTTGGCTTTATGCTTCTTCCTCATCAGCAAAGTGTGGATGAAATGGCAGACATATCCCGTCATGGTCTCGTTTAGTGAACAAATGGTGCCTGTCAGCAAGGTAATATTTCGCATAACATCAATACCATAAAGGGGAAAAGTTAGTTTGCGTGGGGTAACCTCTGAAACTGTAAACCTATGAGATGCTTTTTATCATGCAATAAAGAATCCACGAGCGAGTCGTGAATACCCACGGGAGTAACGAAAGAAAAGATATTTATTGTTCATCACAATATGTATCAAATGATGAACTCAGACCAAATAAAAACTAAAGACGGAACGCGTAGAACAAACAAGTGAAGCCAGGAAAAAGACACCATCGCCGTGCACGTACACAGAAACACGCAACACTTACAAGAAAAAGACACCATAAATCCTAAGTAAACTTTGCAAATCCATACACTTTCCTAATCACCACATGCATACGCAATCGGCTTCACTTCGTTGTTCGAGACGTTCCGTCTTTATTTTTTATTTGGTCTGAGATGATGAATTAAAACATGACTATATTGTTGACGAAATGGTCTCGGCCCAGCATAATGCTATCTCATACTTTTCAATAGGTATATAAGGCAGCGCTGGTTTCCAGCCGGAACCAAAATCAAATATAACTAAAAAATAACTAGATAAACGAAAATAAACGTTGGCAACAGCTATTTGGTTTGTAGTTGTATGTCAAAATAAATAAATTAAAAAAAATACATAATTATATACCTAATATAAGTCCTAATGACTCTGTACCTAATAATTAATTTGTTTAGTTACGACTCTTTGTTCGTGCGTACCTAATTGGTTGTAATTTTAATATCTATTATACAACTTTAAACTGACAGCATGCTACTGAGGAGTTTGTTGCACAGCTTCTTCTCCTCAGTTAGAGCACTGGGAAGCTGTGAAGGGTGGACATTTTATGGGTGCTGTCATGCAAATTTGTATTTTTTCTGACGTCAAAAAGAGCCACAATATGGGCCAATTTTGAATAAAGTTATTTGACTTTGACTTTGAATAGTAATTAACGAGTTTATAGCAGTTTAGTGCGGAGTGATTTTAAAATAACCTTTTGTTTTCCAGGTTCCATTCCCATCCGTGACTATATGTCCACAGTCGAAATGTTTGCGGTCAAAATACAATTTTACAGAGGAAGTGAAAAAATACTTACATTTCGGTACTAATAAAAGTAATGCTGAAGAGTATGTAATTGTTTCAACAATATTCAAGCTTTAAAAGTCTTCATCTATTCTATACTTATAATAAAACTTTAGAGTCAAAATTAATATTGGGGGATGAATGGTGATCGATACTGCTGCCAAAAACGCAATCAGTAAATTTTTTGTCGGTCTGTCTGTCTGACTGTCTGTATGTGCACGCATGGGTCAAAAACTACTGAAGGGATTTTAACCAAACTAGGTACGATTGTAGTCCATACTCCTGGGCAGGTTATAGGCTATATAACATAACGCTAAGACACATAGGAGCTGAGCAGTGACGATAAATTTGAAGCAAGTCGAATGAAAATGCGCTTTCGAGCTCTTATCCTCGCATACGCTTACTCAATCACGCAAAAACGGCTGAACGGATTGGGATGAAATTTGCCATGCACATTGTCAGGGGTGCAGAGAAGGACATAGGGTACTTTTTATCCCGGAATTCCCGCGGGAACTCTGAAATTACCGCGGGTGAAACCTCGGGGCACAGTTAGTAATAATAAATGTGACGAAATAAGAGAACTGAGAATATCAGTCAATATTGCTGTTGAATTAAAATTTCAAACCAATTTCAGGCCTGAAGACATGGCTGCAGTTCAAAAGCTTAATGACGTCAATATTTTATGTAATGCCTTTATCACCGAGGACCTTTCAAGATACCATAATATTACATTAAACTCTTCACTATTAATTGACCATATTGAGCAGGTAAGAACGATGGTCCGCTGACTTCCGCAATGCTGCATCTGCAAGGACAGTCACAAGTCTGATTTTAACATCTATGACAAAGTCTTTAAGTATGTTTTCATTGGTTTTTTCACTTTTAATCATGGTTATAGTAATTAATAAATAAGCCTTTCATTATTTTACATTTTTAAGCAGTTTTACAATAATATTATTTACGTATATGCAAAAAAAAACAAGGCAGATGTATTGTAATAATTAGTAATAATAACGAAAACAATGAATAAAATTATTTTATTCTCTTAGTTATATTGCAACATTTCATATTATAATTTAAGTAGGTACATTCATTCTGATTATGACCTACCCATCAATAATTGCATAGGTAATTATTTAACATTATAATCTTTACTAATATTATAAATGGGAAAGTGAGTTTCTTTGTTTGTTAAGTTTTCACGGCTAAACGGCTCAACGGATCACGACGTCACGACGACGATCACACGTTATCAGGGGTACAGAGAAAGAAATAGGTTACTTCTTATCCCGGAATTCCCACGGGAATTTCGAAATTAACGCAGAAGAAACTACATTAAATTTTGCATAGTACTTACCGTTGTCAAGGGTAGGTACAGAAAAACTATAGCGTAGTAAGTGTTTTTATCTCGGAATACTAGCGGGATCTCCGAAACTCACGCGGGTGATACCGCGGGGCACAGCTAGTTATTATATACTTCGGCAACCAATCGGTAGTTGAATAATTATTTTATACTCTTGTCGAATTAATTTGGTTGGTTTTCGTCAATTCTCGTAAATATTCGGCTTAAGATACATTTTGAGAATATTTTTTTGAGACTAGCTCTGCCAGAAGTACAGAAATTTCATCTCTTTTTGATAACCTTTCATATAAAGAAACTAGCTGTGCCCCGCGGTATCACCCGCGTGAGTTTCGGAGTTCCCGCGGGGATACCGGGATGAAAAATATATGGTAGCCGATTCTCAGACCTAAAAATCAGTCGAGCCGTTTCGGAGGAGTTAAATTACAAATACCGTGACACGAGAATTTTATATATTAGATATTATATTTAAATTAATTTATCGTTCGGGGACTCTCTGATATTTAGGTTATTTTAGTTAATAGCAATCTTCTTTGCCAGTTTTGAATGCATCAGTTCACATTTGGAAAACTGTCTGGTGATGGGGTAGGTAGTACTAGTAACCGATACCTAATTTTTTTACACCTTCCAGGTATCACCAAGCCTTGAAGACGTATTTTATAATTGCAAATGGCGAAGTAAATGGATTAAATGTACCTCAATTTTCAACAAAATACTAACGGCGGAAGGAGTGTGCTATAACTTCAATTCATTGGCTGCTGATGAAATCTTCAACACTGACAAGTATAAAAATAGTTATACATTCTGCCAAAAAAGTATCGTGAATCGATCATTTATAAAGTCCGCTTAAAATTTATCCTCAAAATTATTTTATCACTAAGTTGGCACCATTGTTCTCTATAGAAACGCAGAAGTTGAGCGTCACTTGTCATTTAGTTTGTTAACAGTCCGCCATTTTGTCAGTTCCTGTCAAGGGTGTTCTGCGATTTTTGCAAGGCTTTTGCTAGTCGTCCAATAAACGGACGAATAATATAAAATTTATCGTCCGCTAAACACAAACTATATTGATGTTTTCTTAAGTTCCTTCTTTTTTGTTACGGGATTTGCACGCCGATTGAAAAACCTTTTTATATGATATACATTTTTTGTATAAAAATAAATTGTTCACAATCTTTTGACAATTTAAAATCTCTCGAGATAAATTATAATCTAACAGCAATACAAATTTATAATATGTATATTGACAACCTCTTTTGTGAATTTATGTAGTTTAGTATGTTTAGCGGACGAATTAATAATATTTATTAATCCGCTTAGAGGACGACTAGACACTTCGTTTTTGCAATGAATAAAGATTTAGAACAATTCAATTTTCCTCAATTTTTGCTTTGCAAAGGTCTTGAGCTGATGCTCTGAAAATGTTACATTAAGCTTACGTTGTCTAGATTTTGTCAAAAACACCTGCGTAAGAGTGGTACAGTGCATTTAAAAGTAGTTGAGATGAGGTGGAAGATTTGCTTCACTCTGGTCGGCTATCCACGTTTTCAACGTCTTCGTACCTTTTTAACGAATGGGGTAGAAAACTGGCAATTAGTCCCAACCTAGGGGGCGCCAAATGTTTGTTACACAAGATCTATCAATCTACATAGAAACTGAGTGTATTTTTGTGGTTTTCACTGGTTAAATAAATTATGGGACGCTGTTGTAACTTTTGATTGTGAGGAAATAGGTGTAAACCAAATCCCAAGTGATTTGACATTAAGGAAAGAGTGATAAATAAATCAAGGGATTTTTTGAGGTTATGTAGGAAAAATTTTAAAGAAACTGATTGTGAGACCACGTCTAGAACATACAAATACATCACGAAACTAATTTAAAGACTCAACAAAGCTAAACTAGTGCTTAGAAATTCAAAAGGGCAATAATCAGTTGTTTTAAAAGTGTTTTGACAGGTAACAAACACACAGCGCCCTCTGCTTAAAAGCTTTGCGTTTTCTTCCCCATTATCGGCCATGAAACGCGTTCCCACTCGACCAGTGCCCAAAGACTTGAACGCACCATCTCACAAAGCTATAATTGTGATTGAATCTCTGCCCAAAAATTCTACAAAACTTATCGAACACCTACCGTATGCTTTCTGCTGACTTCTTTCTTTTTCCAAATCACAAATTACCACTTTGCGGCACACGTTTTTAGTTGATAGATGACATAATTCGAAGCGATTACTGAAATCGATTTCGAAAAATGCGTACAAATTTTTTGGTGATTGTCTTATTCGTTAGCGTAAGGGAATTGTATCAAAAGGGCCCTACTTTGAAGGTGATAGAATAAATTATATTAATTATATGAATTGATAACGGTACTTTCTTGACAGAGTGGTGTTTCAATAAAATTTCGAATTATATTCTCTCTAAAAAACAAAACCTTGTTGTTTTAGTATTCAAAAAGACTATTCGTATTTGGATACGAAGAATAAAAGCAAGGACTGGACTTTACTAAACGGTTACACAAGTGATGCAAGTAGCGACCAATACCCGTTTCGTGGAGGAGTAAGCTAAGAATTTTATAAATTCACTAAAACTTATAGTTGCAGTTGAATTTAAGTGCACCTGGATGCTTATAACGATAAAAACATGAGAGAAACGTATCCATCACTATCTGGCAAAAACTTCAAAACTTTACATGTGCTTACGTGTATTTTCAACTGTGTATTAGTGAATAATTTGTCTCTTATTAATTAGGAAAACGGTGCTGGACCGGATTTTGATGTAATACTCTCGCAGAAAAAATCCGATCAAGATTTGGCGTGTAATAGTTTTAACAAAGGTTACAAGGTAAATTGAACTTTTCTTCACTGATGTTTAATAAAAAAAAGTAACTTAAATGCCAGTAGTATGGAAACAAAATTATACAATGGGTATGATGACAAGGTATAAAAATCAAAATTATATTTAGTACGTCAGTTAGATATTAAAAAAAAATGACATGTATTTTTTGCTTTTTCAAATTTTTAAAAAAACCTTAGATAAAAAGCATTAAAGTTTAGGAGTGGGAGCTTGTGACATCACAACTAAGTATAAATTGTGCCTAGGGCCTAGGCGTGACGTCACACGGAATTTCATCTCAATGTACCTACCTAAATCGCCGCAATTTTTTGGTAACCCACGTAAAAAAAAGAAAAATACGTAACCATTATCTTTTATTAATCTACAAGACGGACTAAAAATTCGAATTTAGTCATCATGCCCATGGTAACTGGCGACATGACGTGCACCTAGATTATAACATCAACATTGATTTCCTTAGATCTATCTGCATCATCCAGCAGACCTTCCTCATTCCTCGCTGTACTACTATGCAGCGTTGGCTGGGCAGGTGTCTTCACTGGCTCTTAAATTTAATATGGTTTTCACATCGGAAAATTTGAAGGGTTATGATCCACAGATGTAAGTTCAAGTTTTTTTTCCATATTATTAATGTGACTTTCAAAGTCAACTAATATGATCTGATGGTTTTCAGTTTATGAATTTGAAGTTGGTGAGGACCGAAGTAATAATATATTTTGCTTACGTTATTCCAGACGTCAATGCTATTTCCCAAATGAGCGTCCGCTGCGATACTTTCGCGAATATACGGAGAACAATTGCATGTTGGAGTGCCAAGCTAATCTCACATACAAGAATTGCGGTTGCATTTGGTTCAATATGCCACGTGTGTAACATACATCCTTACATATTATACAGGATGAATTTTTGAGACGGGACTACTGTCCCGTCTCAAAAATACTAGGTTTAAAATTTAAAACTTTTTTTTATTTACCTACTTTTTCACCCAGTATTCTTTATAGCGGATCTACCTATAACAAAAAGTTTGACTAATTTACAGGTTTGACTCTTTTACCGAAATGTATGGGAAAAGTTTTTTTGCGATTTCTGACATTTCTAGTATTCAAACCTTAGTCCGGTAAAGACTTTTGATCCTTATAAGAGACAGGATCGATTGACATCAAAAAAGTTTTTGTGTAAAATGACCATTTTCTGACTGACTGTACATTTTTTCCAAAATTTGTGAAGTCAGTTCAGAATATCTTAAAAATTCATGGATAGCCTTCAAAAGGCGTTTTCCTGTAACTATAATAGTTAAGGTACCTACCCACTATCCCGCCCTTACTGTCCCGTCTCAAAAATTCACCCTGTACCTACTATACAGAATCTTCCGCCGCGTCTGTCTGTCTGTCTATTTGCGATAAACTCAAAAAGTACTAATTGGATTGTCACGGCGTTTTCACCAATAGATAGAGTGATTCATGCGGAAGGTTTAAACTACCTATAGAATATCCTGGAATTCTCGTGGAAACTATCGCGGTTGAAAGCACGGGGGACAGCTTGTAATAATATATACAATGCATGGTAATATGCTATCTAACATAGACTGACATGATGACACTACAATGAGTACCTTCGGTTTAGGTACAGGGTTTTTATTTTATCAAATTGATTTGATCAAATATGCTTTATTGCCCCAGAAGAGAAAATAAAAACTAAGACAGATAAAAAGTAAATACAGAGCAAAAGGCGGCCTTATTACTATAGGCAATCTTTTCAAGGCAACCTTAAGGTGATAGAGAGCTGTAAATAGAAACTAGAAGCGGGTGCTGGGTGCACAACGTAATACCTAGCTATATACTATATAAGGATAATACAACGCTAATACTTAAATATCCTTTTATCTTAAATGTGTATGATATTTATTTCTAAATTTGCAGATAACAACAGTGAGGAACTTTGTACTATGAATAAAATAGAATGTATGAAGAATGCTAAAGGTATATTAGTAGTTTGAATACTATTAAAATATTAAATATTTTGTCAAGACTGCCCGTTTAATTTTTGGCTGTAGCTAGTCGTCCACTAAACGGACGACTAATTAGTCGTCCGCTCAATGCAAAATGTATTGATCTTTCCTAATGTTCTTTTTTTGTTACGTGATTTGTACGCCGCGCCGAATGAAAAACCTTTTTAGGTGATATACAATTTTTGTTTAAAAATTAATTGTATGTCACTGTAAAATTGTAAATACCGTTAGATTATAATCCATCTCGCGAGAGGGTAAATTTAACACTATTTTTGGCGCATCGCCGCTCGCTGCGCTCGCTCAGCTCGCGCGACTTACTCAGCTGCAGTAGGTACTAACCAAATCTAACCTAACCAAAATTATAATCTACCGTAAAATAATGCGTTAAAAACATTAAATTGTAAGCAGTATGTTACTGTTCACGAAATTTTGACAGTTAACAATCTCGCGGGATAGATTATAATCTAACGGTATTTACAATTTTACAGTCCGGTGATATATTTACAATATATTGACAACCTTTTTTGTGAATTTATGTAGTTTAGTAGGCCGTGGACGACTAATAAACAATCCGTTTAGTGGACGACTAGACACTTGTCGCTTCCCTCTGTCTGTCCGTCCCTATGTATGCTTAGATCTTCAAAACTACGCGACGGATTTTAATGCCGTTTTTTATTAGGAGTTATTCTAGGGAAAGTTTTATACGTATAGTTTATCCTGGAATTATCGCGGGAACTTCGAAATTACTGCGGGTGAAACCGGGGGGGACAGCTAGTTGATTATAAAAAAATACTAATTATTAGGTAGGTAGATACACACTTTTCAATCAGGGTATGAATTCCAATAAAGTTATTTTAGTATTCTAGAAAAAAATTAGGGTAAGTATCACAGTCAATCTAGACACGCGGCATCGTGTCAAGCCAAGTATTACTTTCATTCTTATTTCTATCTTTAACTTTCAGATACTATAGCAACGAAGGGGCTCACTCAGACTTGTAGATGTTTACCCCTGTGTGACAACATCAGATATGATGCAGAAATTTTAAAGACAGATTTCAATATGAAAGCATTTCTGACTGGTCTGGTTTATGCTTTAGGAGGAGATGCAACTGTAAGCGATCCGTATGTACAAAAATTTTTGTATTCCTATTTAAACGAATCTTATTTTGTTACCTACTATTGAAATTTGTATTACCATCAAAACAGATTACAAATGAATGATTTTTAAATATTTATTTCTCCAACTTGCTCCAATTCAAATGCAACAAGTTTTCGATTTGATGATGATTCGATCTGTCTGTTCGCGATAAACTCAAAGACTCCTGCGAATTTTCATGCGTTTATCACAATAGAGTGATTCTAGGGGAAGGTTTATAGGTATGACTTATCTTGGAATTCCCGCTGGAACTGCAAAATTACCACGGGTACCAATAACCGTGGGGGATAGCTATCTTATTCATAATTTTATTTTTTCCCTTGATTTGTTCGTCTGATCCTAAATCAAAACTCTTAAATATTCCCGCGGTGATTGAGGTGTTCTTTTCTTCAGCTACAAAATATACCTAATTTGTTTTTTATCCTGATCCAATTTATGCAATTAGCCTAAAGATAAAAATTTATATCAAATGGTAATAAAAGTATTTCGATGTGTTGATTCAGAAAAAACCTCGTCAAACAATACATTACCATTTTTAAACTTTTACAACAGCTGTACTAGTTAAATCATTTCGGTCCGTCAGAGAGACAGGCTGACAAACAGAATAATAAAATATGTTTGACATTAGATTTGAGGTTGAGATATAGAAATTTAGAGCGAAAAAGCGAAAAAACCTACGTAGGTACTTTGTACTTATATTTAATTATATTTTGTAATAAAAAAAATAATAAATAATCTTAAGTACCTACCTAAACGCAAATCCTGATACCTATCCGTTAATTTAATCTCAATGTATTGTGACCATTGATGAAATGTATTAAATGTATTATGCTTTTGTTATTGTGATACAGTTTAGAATACTCAAAGATCGAGATGTATTTCA
This sequence comes from Zygaena filipendulae, assembly GCA_907165275.2. Classification (NCBI taxonomy): domain Eukaryota; kingdom Metazoa; phylum Arthropoda; class Insecta; order Lepidoptera; family Zygaenidae; genus Zygaena; species Zygaena filipendulae. The sequence continues at coordinate 805,180 of OU015657.1, forward strand.
AAGAGCCGACCTTCGTGTCCACTCGCCGCTCGGAGCTGTTCGGTCTGACCGACTTCCTCGCGAACTGCGGCGGGCTGCTCGGCTTATTCCTCGGCTTCTCGTTCCTCAGTCTTGTGGAGATATTCTACTTTATCACCTTGAGGTAAATTTTTACATGCACACAATATGTATACTTTGTATGAAGTTTTCTCGAAAATTCGTGAAAAATGACAGATATACGTACTACATATATTCAAATGTGCGGTCAAAAAGTTGTTATTGTAAGTTCAATGATGCAGGTACCAATTTTGAACAGAAGTTATGTAGTAAATCATTGAAAAGAAAAGAAAAAGAAAAGAAATATTTATTCAGGCAAGATGAGACACACAACACAAATGAACACATACAGAACAACACAAATGAAAATAATTAAAGAATAACAAAATCAATAATAACAAATTAAAGAAAAACAAAATAAATAATACTTAACAAAATAAAACTAAACAAGAAACGATAACATATTTGGTCATTTGTGTGGTAGGTATGTCTCCACGCTCAAAATGAACCTTGACTCAGCATTATGTCGTGAGTATGGGGACACTCATTATGGAGATTATGGTATTATACTGTATTGTAATATGGTATTATAATTATCTTGTTATTTATCAGGTTGCTGTTATTCATGTTTATTGTTAGTTTGTTGTTCTCATGTCTGTCTCATTTTGTCTAATGAAAATTTTTCTTTCGTTCAATTAAATTAATAGATAAACTCAGAATATCCACGACGTAAGTTTAATTTATTTTGTTTCAGATTATTTTGCACCATTAAGAAAGATTTGAGAGAGGAAAGAAAAAGTCTTAAAAACATTTCCAATTGAACTATATAACTTTTATTAAGAAAACAACTTTTTGATTATACAATACTTGTACCACTCCAACTCTAAATTATTTTAAAGTTATACATTTATTATACCATTGACATTTTTTTTAAATTTATTTTCGAACTCTTATGAATTAATAGTATGAAGGTATAACTGCATACTGAAAAATTAAAATAATAATACAACATAAATAAAATTAAATGTACTACATAATGATTTCATTTCTGCCTAAGTACCTATCTATACTATAATAAAAGAGTAGAATCCGCGATTCTGTACATTGAATATTTTTAACAAAAATTGACAGGGGGCGATAAAAGAAGAGTAACCAACCACAAAAAAACAGTTTTTAAAATTTTTTTATGTCTGTCTGTCTGTCTGTTCGCGATTATCTCCGTATCTACTGAACGGATTGACATGCGGTTTTCACAGGTAGATTAAGCTTGCGAGTAGTAGCCTGGAGCTACGTATAGGCTTTATGTAATTTAAATCGGATGTCGGGAAAAAAAGTTGTTGTTTGAAAACGTTTCACGCGGGTGAAACCGCGGGGCACATCTAGTCTATCAATAAGCCTATACAGAAGATGACGTGACTGATTTCATGCAAAAATTGTAATATTTATCTGTTGTATAGTACAAACTACGCTTAGTTTGGGACCTGGTGATGCTGTATGATAATGTCCAAGCATCAATCACTATAATTACTATGAGCTATAATGTGGAAAAATTGGATGATTCCCAATCCTCAGTCAAAAGTCGTTAAACCTACCCAAAGTTGACATTAATCTCCCGAAGAATGAGGCTCGAGCTAGTAGTTACACTTCCTTGAGGAGATTTATCTGTATCTTTATTACTGTCAATAGGGATGTTGACTATTATTGAAAATCAAAATTCTAATTAGTCCATCAGTTAGAAAATAAAAAAACAATGGACACGTATTTTTTGCTTTTTTAAATAAATTAAAATATACAGAGATAAAGCGCATTAAAGTTTAGGATGAGGAGGTCGTGACGTCACTAACCACAAAACAGCCATACAAACTGTCAGAATAGTGACGTCACGCGAAATTTCAACTCAGTATATCGCCGTTATTTTTTGATTACGTAAAAAAAGAAAAAATACGTGTCCAATATTTTTTAAAAATCTACAAGACGGACTAAAAAATAAAAATTAGTCAACATGCCCATTGTGGGTGTGGATTGCTCCGCTGTCAGTATAGCGACTGAATTATCTCTGCGGCTGTCAAAAATGCATTAAATCATGTTTCTGGTAGTGAATGTAAGACCAGTGGCATTCGTCGACGCTTGGCCCGACATGACCGGCCAATGACTCACGTGTGCGGTCAGCACACGAAAGTCGAAAAGTTTCGCTTCTACTTACCTTGTAAATGCATACAGAACAGTCGCATGTTGATATATAAAATGTATATAAATGAAATGAAATAACTTTATTGTATACCCACAATAATGCGAAATAATAATACTAGTACATATTTATAAATATAAGGCGGCAATCGGCGACCTTATCACTAATAAGTGATCTCTACCAGGCTACCCTATGTTAGAGGAGACAAACTGACTTAAAACTAAGTGGGTGGCATAAGCAAAAATTATTAATATAGGCACATTAAACCTCAGACGAAATAAAAACTCAAGACGGAGCGCTGTGAACAAAGAAGTGAAGCCGTAAAACTACGCCTCGGCGTGTACATGCACAGTTACACGCACACACATATAACGAAACTACGCCTTACCTTGTCAGTCAAGCTATTCCGACGCGCGGAGTGTCACGCTGTAATAATTTCTATTTTTTAAAGAAAAAATGCCGAATTTTGTAGTGAGAGGGTGTAAAAACCAATCTTCGAAAAATAAAAAGCAGGATAGAACCACATTTTTAATAAAATATCAATTTTGTTAATTTATGACAACTTGGAACACAAAACCTCCACAACTTTCATAAGTGTTGCTACTAGTGAGCGTCACAATAGTCCCCATTTTTTGGGTAAGTTAATGTGATCTGGAACGTAATGTAACACGTTCATTTACCTATTTCGATTTTAAGTTTTTAACCGACTTTCAAAAAGCAGGAGGTTATGCATTCGATTGTATGTATGTTTTTTTTTTTATGTAGATTCACCGATTACTCGAAGACGGTTGGATCAATTTCGAAAATTCTATTTTTGTTTAAAAGGGTTTACTCTCAATTAGGTCCCATTGCCACCAAATCGGGATCTGATGATGGGATCTTGGAGAAATCGAGGGAACTCTTCAAAAATAATAAGCACACCTATACCGATTTGAGTATTTTTTATAGTAAATCGTTCATTTGCTTTCGGAAAGCAAAATTTGAAGAAGTGGAACTGATTATGAAGACCACAGACTACTCAATAATAGGTATTTCACGAGTTCCGATTCGTTAACTTTAAATGGTTCCTAAATAATTTATGCTCGTCATAACTCACAACGTATATGGCAAAGTGGAACTGAGTGTGATGTACCAGGAAAACTCCACAAAAATTAACGTCCCTGCATCGAGAAGAGCAATATTTTGTAAAAGATGATGAGTAGTTAACATCAGGCTATTGTAACTTAGATAAATTACAAACCGTCTCACTTAAAAGCAAGAAATTAACAAATTTTTAACAAAAAGCACAAAACTAAAAAGGTTAAAATATCAAAATACCGATTTAATCCAACAGACAATAATACCTACCTAATCGAAAAGTGGTAGCACAAACCAATAATAGTAGGTATTACGTTGTTGGTCTGTTGGATTAAATCGGTATTTTGTTATTTTTAGCTTTTTAGTTATGTGTTTTTTGGAAGTCGGTTTTAATTATTTTGTAAAAAAATTTAATATTCATAAAATTAATGTAAGTGTAAATAGGCGTTAATTTTTATTTTCCATGTTTTATCATAAATTCGAAACCTATATTTTTAAGGTTCTCGAATATACAACCGAGGTATACAACTTAAAAAAATACTAACTTATCTATTTACTTATCCATTCATCTTTCTAGAACTTAACAATTTTGGGTAATAAGTTTTCACTGCACGGCAACACTCACTAAATGCTCACATGTTTACGATACGGGCTTCACTCTGTTGTTGACAGCGCTCCGTCTTGAGTTTTTATTTCGTCTGAGCTTTAAACATATATATAATACAAACGTACATACAATAAACATACATATGTTATGGACCAGGTGATTAATGCGGGCATTATTTATAATGCACGAGCATTATGAATAATGTCTAGCTTTATCGGGCTAAGTGATTAATTACTATCTTAACTTCATTATTTATCACATTGCTAGGTCATTATTATAATGCTACATGACAATTGGGCAATTTGATAAAAAAGCTATATTTATGAAAGAATAACACTCAGTGTTGAGTCCAAAAAGAAGAAAAAAAAAGCTATATTTAACGCGGTGCGAGGGCGGGGAGGGAAGTACGCATGGCGTGACACGCTTTGGCCAATCAGAGACCGCCATTCAGCGTGCAACTCGTGCGACGGACTTCAAGCGCCTTTAAGCTTCAAGATTATACAACGTGTTAATGAATTAACTGAAAAACTGATACACCCCATTTAAAAAATTAAACAATAATATGATTAAAATATATTTTAAGTCGAAAAAATGTATACTTTAAAAGTTATTCAACATTAGTTTGTGGGTGATCTGTCTACGAAATTCCAAGCGCTACGCCCGCGCCTACCTGTTCGAATTTTTTTGCTGCGGGCGGCGTACGCACCAAATATTGTATTATAATAGTGCGATCGATTCGCTAGTCAATTCTGAGCAAACTCCTTTCTAGTTTTCAGTTAATTCAATATCACGTTGTATATCAAGATTATCAGCGTTTGCGAAGATTTGACGTCATGGCTGTTGGAGAAACAGAGAAATTGATTGTTCCAGTCAAAGACAATATGATTAGGTAGTTAGTTAAATGACAATAACAATAAAAAAAATGTAATTAAATATGTTTGTATTACTCTGCCCAAAAGGTGATGGGCAATATGTATAATGCCCGGTCAATTTGATTATTTGAATAATTATTATCAAATTGCACTCTCATATTGGGCATTTTTCATAATGACCGGGCATTATGTATACTGCCCAATTTATCACTTGGTCCATAACACATATACAATATACACACATACCAAATAATATACATGCAATACATAAATAAATACTTATTCAAATAAATATATATGGACATCAATACATAAACTTACAGTGATATTATAATTACTCATAGTAGAGTTTCAATAAAAATATAGAATATATATATACTAACTGATCTAAATAATATGCTAACTAATACTTGGGGTGATTTTAGAATTCCCGCGGGATTTCATGATGATCGGAAAGGCGTGAAAAGATAATAGATAGACAGACAATATTACTTTCGCATTTATGATATTCAGTATAGGAAGCTGTTTCTCTATTATTGAGTAAAATTGAAGCTGTTAAAATAAAATATCAAAATTTGAGGTGTATATTAAATAGCAACGGTTTTTTCTAAATATTTTTCATCAATCCGACCAAATAAATGCATACTTATGTAGGTTTTTTAACCACTCATTACATAACTAAACAATAAAATACAAAACAATAAAATAGATTTAGAACCGGAGATAGAGACAATACTTTAAATAACTATAGTTAATTTCAAATTACATTAGAAAATATGTAGGTACATCTCATTTTACGGACACTACATAGAAAGTCAAGTCAAGAACTCGTAGATTCTAATGATCGACATTTGGCTACCGGATACATTATTTCATGACTGTTTGCCGTCATTGTGATGCCATCTCGGTGATTGGCACGGATGGATGCTTCCAAGTTTTGCTTCTGTTTTGTGATGGTCCGAAGCGGCTTTTACGGGTGATTGGACAATTTTAAACAAATGTTAAAATTGCGTATTATTTTGATAAAGGTTTATTTTAGTTCGGTATGTACAGATATTGAAATCATAAGTGATTTATACGATTTGCATACCAAAAAAATTAATTTTTGGTCTAGCTATTGAAAAATAGTGAACAGTATGATTTTACTATTATGTGTTCAATAGAAAATAATCAGTAATCAATTAGGTGATTTAAGAGGAATCAATAAAATCGGTAAATATATTAAAACCAATTTATTTATTTATTTATTCTTCTTGCACAAAATAGTACAAATGGCGAACTTAATGCCTTGCGGCATTCTCTGACAGTTAACCATTGGGTTGACAGAGAGATAAAAGGGAAGGGGTGTGCAACCTACGGAAAAAACGAAAAATAAATAAAAATAATAGTATTAAAAACTAAAAAAGTTATAAACTAAGACATAAAAAAGGACTAAATATAGAGATAATTGATATATAAATATATATTACACATCATAAAATACGTATTTAAATATTTAGGTATTATATATATAATAATAATAATAATAATAATAATAATCCACTTCACAACACACAGATCTACTTGATCCCACACTAAGCTATTATAAGTAAATATACACACACACACATATCACACACACACACACACACTCACACCAAAAGGAATTATTTAGTTTACCAATTATTTAGTTACAACCGTGGAAGTTGCCAGCAATAGGTTTTATGTGAAGATTAGATCAGATTCTAAAATATATAGATTATTGTGCAAAGGAAAGAGAAATAAATTATATAAAGCGTATTATTTTTAATCAATCAGTTGCAACAGTAGGTAGTAAGTACGTAACAATATTATCATCGGCATCTATCCAATTACATTCGGCCCGAATAATCGATCTACGAACAAAAGACGACGCATCGATTTCTTTAAAACGTCAATCAAACGTATCGATTGTCTTGATCCGATCGAATTCACAGATGAATCTGAGAAAACCTTTTGAGGTCCATATGATGAAGGCTGAAGGGACGATTTTTGAGTAACATACTTGTCGAGTACGTGCAGCTGTAGAGCTGTTAAAATGCATTGATGCGAAAGGATTGATTGACTGCCCATCACGATAGCGGACGGTTTGTGGCTTTGTCTGGCTACTGGTGATGTGGAGTTGGAGTTGCTGCTTGTTATATTTCGACTTTTAGGGTTGCACATTAATAATGAATACAGAAAATGTATTTATCAGATTGCTGCGTAGGTATAGGTTGTTTTCGTGTTTATATACACACCGGCAGAATTAGCGGAACATAAAAAGGCAGAGTATAGAAATAATTACGTATATATATTAAAACGTGAAGTAATAAATTAATATACATCTTTTAACACTTTAACAGTTTGTAATTAAATTATTAAATTTTATTAAAATAATAATAAAAAAAAACACTTTCTCTAATTTGTGGGCACACAAATAATGTTGCAAATTAAAAATTACTGTGATTTTAACACTAAATAAATGAACGATTAATAACGTGTGTTCCCCTTCGTGATTCAACTTTTATTTGCAACATTGTCTGTGTTCTCACAAACTAGAGAATTATTTTTTTTTTTAATTTTGATTACTTTTAATAAAATTTAACTAAAAACTTCTTAAAGTCGATGTTAAAAGATGTATATTAGTTTATTACTTCATGCCTGATAATAATTTGTTTTAATATATATACGTAATTATTTCTATACTCTGCCTTTTTATGTTCCGCTAATTCTGCCGGTGTGTATATGATGTCCAAAATTCGGTACGCAAGTATAACTAGATGTACTTTAACCATTATCATCACCATTTGATTATGTAAAATATTGCCTCCGGGCTTCAGCACACTGAACATTTTGCGCTCCAGAATATAGAGTTTGGAAAAAGGAGACTAATTAAAGGACAATTAACAGGAAAAGAAAAAAACAGTTCTTAGTCTGCTTTATCGAGTTAGAACACATAAAATCGCCTGTTGCCTTTCCAAGTCGGGTCACACTCTAATTCTACCTATACTTTAAGAACTAAACACTGATGGGATAGTGCCTTATCGTTTGTCTGCCAAGTTTTCTAGAAAAAAAAACTGCGTGAGACCCCCGAGACATCACATTATTCTTCATCGCAAAAATTCATTTCACGAAGGAAACAAAAGTCCCCTTGAGTACGGAGAACGTCGAACTTACCACTCATTTTATACAGACTTCACAGCATGCGGCTTTTTCTTATCCCAGAAAACCAAGAATACATGGTTTGGCTTTTCGTGGTTCTAGTGCTTACTCGTCTTGTAGCATGCGCCACCTTGTGAGCTACAATTTGCCACTTTAATGACTAAAATAACCAACAGTTATAATGCAAACACTTGCCTAGGGCTTCGCTGTCAATTTTTCCTGTCTCAAAGTCAAACGTGACAGGCAGCTTCGGAGTAATTTAATAATAAATTAATAGATACCAATCGTATGCTACAGTAACAACGCCAATGATTTCATTATGAGATAAATTAGAGTGAATGTTTTGCTCTAGGTACCTATATCAGGGTTGTCATTTGTCGCTTATTTAATAGGGATGTGGACTACTTTTGAAAATCAAAATTCTAATTAGTCCGTCGGTTAGACAATAAAAAAACAATAGACACGTATTTTTTGCTTTTTTAAATAAATTAAAATATACAGAGATAAAGCGCAATAAAGTTTAGGGTGAGGGGCTCGTGACGTCACTAACCGCTAAAACCGCCATTCAAACTATCAGAATAGTGACGTCACGCGAAATTTCAACTCAATATATCGTCGTTATTTTGTGATTACGTAAAAAAAGAAAAAATACGTGTCCAATATTTTTTAATAATCTACAAGACGGACTAAAAAATAAAAATTAGTCCACATGCCCAATGTTTTGTATTTTGCCAGTAGGATAAAGACACTTTGCATCATTTTCTGATAAATATTTTCAGAGTAATATTATAATACTAACTGTTATCGTTGTCCGTGTAAACCATGAGACAATAGGTAGCATATACCTATATGTATCAATTCACGATACACATAAGCTATTTTCACTCAAAATTTTATCAAAATACATCCAGCCAAATTTCATCGTATAGGAGTAATAAAGACTCCAGGACCTACCAACCCAGACGTATACGTAGGTATATAATATTTATATTGTAAAATAAAATTATATTTCATTTGAAACTGTCAGGGCTGCTTGCAACTTCCTGTATATTGCGATTGATTGATTCATATTGTTTGCTCATTGTCACTGCTGGTATAACAACAGCTGCAATCGCAAAAATTGTTACAACATAATAACTGTCTTTATTACTAAAGTAATAGAAATTAAGATTGTTCGAAGTCTTGTAGCAAATGCCACTAGATTTAAATGTTTTATCGAGCACAGCTGTGTTTTAATTTGACAAGTGAGTATTGATAAGTCGTCAAGCGTATTCGTGCTTGGCAGTAAGGTTATTTCACACCTACTCATTAAAGAAATCAACTTATTAAAATGATAATTTATTGTTTCTCCATGGTGACTTTATTTACATAAATACACATAATATAGTTAGTTAGTAAAGTTTTATTAGTAGTTACCTAATAAAACTTTCAAATTCTTTATTACGTGGTATATGATACATACCTACTGGATGTTAATATGCTGCTAATATAATGAATATAAATAAATTAAAAAATTATACCAAAAATTTTACTCGTTTAATTTATACATGTACTATTCTATTTCATATTTATTTTTATGGAAATTATCACTAGAACAAACTATGATATTTTATACAATGTAGGAGTATAATGATGTGCTTGTGCGAAATTATATGACTATTTCCTCCTATATCTAAGTAATAACAAAAAATTTGGCTTTGTTTCAATCATCAGTGTTTTTAAAACTTCTAAAGCAATAATTATGCACTTTACTCACTATTTCATCCGTGAATTTGGCAAAATTTCCAATTTACATCGGGCATATCCCTATTAATAAATGCGATAGTAACTATGTTTGTCTGTCTGTTACGCTTTCACGCCTATGGCTCAACCGATCATCATGAAATTTTACATAGGTATTAAAAAATAACATCAGCTCTTTCAAAGCCTGGCTCTTTCATCCACACTCTCCCCTACACGTTGTCAGGGGTACTTTTTATCCCGGAATTCCCGCGGGAACTCCCAACTCGTCGCGGGTGAAACCTAGTTAAAATTAAAGGAATCATTATTATACGGGAGGGGTACCAAATAAGTGACTGAAGGCAATTTCAATCAACACGCGAATGGAGCTGAGGGCATCGACTAGTTCGTAAATAAACCAGCATTATTATAGGTATATTATGTATTTAGTTACAACAAGTAAACCAACAAGTATACAAAAAAAAGGCCGAAACATAAAAACGCCATAACCCACAAAAAGTGACAAGATTTATATCTCATTCAATTTAAAAGTGATGTCAAGTTAAACCGCGAGCCGCCACGGTCCGCGAAAAGAGATGAGTTGTAAACCATTCACTGTTGACATGTTGACTGACGGCTAATTTATTAATGGAAACAGTTTTTCGGTTAAAAAAGGAAACACAGTTACGAACTGGCAACAAACAGTGTGCCAGTGTATAAGACCTATAACATATGTGTACCTAATATAGACCTATAACAAACAAGACGTAGAGGCTCCAAAAATATTTTGCTACTTTGTCAATAAGTAGGTAACGTTTTTTGTGTTTGTAGATTAGTAGTTTACATTTATATTCTGATATCTGATAGATAGAAGCTAAGAATATTAAAATTATAACAGTACAACGAAAAAAGTATAGCAGATTATTTATTTTTGAATAGTGTTAAGATTAAGACACTAGTTAACACTGACATTATTATCCAATAACTTCTCTGCGGTGTCATCTGTGTTAATAGAGTTTCGGAATTTTGGAGTGTATGCAAAGTATCATAGTTTGTTGAGTTGTTAAGGCATAATAAGGTAACAAAGAGACAAACCGTTACTTTCGCATTTATAATGAAACCGCTGAGAACAGCTAGTATTAAATAAATAGATTATGATGGACGCTCATATAGCTCATATTTTATGGAAAACAATACAATAAAACGAGAAACCGACAAAGTTATTATCATTAGAAACTGTGTGGTGGTGTGGAAAGTTAGTAGTTATGAGTAATGAAAAAGGAAGAGTGCATTTAATTCGGCTGCACTATCGTATTATGTAAACCGCCATCTCAAGCAAAAGTTCCATTAAGATGCTGTTATACATTCTCCTAATAAAAAGCATTGAGAAGCTAATGGAACACTCGTCAGTTTTTTGTCTTTGTCTTTCGTCTGACAAGAACTCGTTCCGACCAGCTTGATCTATGCTTCTTCACACTTACACTTTTATCTTGCAAAGTGTTGAAGATAGACACGCCAAGGAACTTTGAGGAAAATTCATCTCTGCAAAAATGTTTAAAGGTAATATACCGAGATAGCACACCATTAGAATTTGAAACGTAAAACAATAGAATAGACTTGATATTGCAGTGGCAGGAAATGGGAGAAAAGGTGACACGGACGAAGCACACGGCTTGTTAAACACAAGAGCTGGGTATAAATGTATGAAGGTACATTAATCCAAACAGACGTGCATTCCATTGTGGAGGGCAGAGTTGAAAATGGCGTGAAAATATGACTCGTTATTTATGTCTCGCATCAACTATGGGATGAAATTTCGGCGCTCGCCCACTTTTGTTTTATAAAATAAAGCTTCGAACTCTTGCTATGAAAAAGGATGATTTATAAAGACGTATTACTGAGCCAGTGGTGTAAACTATGATTAGAAAAATTGTTTTTAATCTTCATTCCAGAAAAAAATCTCAAGATATAATAGAAGTAAGTATAGTTATCAAATTTCTAATAATAAGTTTGTTGTTACAAGTTTTTATCGTAACTTAAAAGTTTTTTTTTTTGTTTTTGCTACGGTAAAAATCACAAAAAGAAACTGTAACGCTGTTGACTAGCTATATATCGCTAAAAGCGCTTCAAGATCAATGACACCCTCAGAGTTTATGACGTCATTACGTTCGCAACGAGCTCTAACGCTACAGCGCTTTTTCCGGCACGGCTTTACCACCGAATTTATTTGACAATTATTAAGGTGTCCGCATTAAGGGGGCATTACAGCCCGCGCCGGGAGGAAATTCATGTTTTTCTTTGGATGTTTTCCCCCGTAACTCAGGGCAAAGGCCGACACGTGCGAACTATTAGCTTCCCGCCGTTGGATTAGAAAATAATTCACCACTCCGAATGTTATTATGTAGCTGAGTCGGATTTATTTTATTGCTCCGCGAGATATATGCGAGTCTTTCAGCTTTATCCGTACGCTTCCACTGTTTGTTTATTGAGAAAGCTCCCGTTCCCAGATAAACGTGTGTAGCGAATTTTATAGTCGACGGAGACTGTTAGAGACTCACCGTTTTTGCGTAAATCTTGTTTATGTCTCGTTCGTTGTAATTATTGCTTTATTCGCTTGAGTAACCCGCGCCCTAGATGTTATTGAATGTAACTATAAAATATTATTGATAGAGACGATAAAACATGGTTTATGATAGTTGGTGTATGTGTGTATTCTTTTTTTATTTTTCTCTTTTATTAACGTTCGCGTCGTAATTCACTTTGGCTATTTCGGTTTCTGCTCTAACTTCTATTTTATCGTTGCGTATTGGGGCCGATATCGGTATTTTTTGCCATCTTCAATACGATTAGTGTCGTTAACTTCTATTTTCTCTATGTCGTGTTGGGAGGGAGAGGGTGGATGATATTTTCAGTGTTGCCACATTAACAGACCTGTAATTGCCGTGCGGTCGGGTGCTCGTAAATAATACCCACTAAGCTCAGTTCCACGATATATGGCGGATGCGCCAACTGCACTGCTTTTGGACTTCCGTTCTTTGTTTTTGCTCACGGCTGTGCGGTGAGTTCTCTTTGTTTATTTTAATAAAGCTTGCGAATCATTTATTGTTTTCGTATTTGGAACATATTTTAAAAACAAACTTTCATATTACAAATAGGTATTTACTTAAACAAATTGCCGGATGGCGAAAAATAAAAAATACAAAAGTCAAATAAATTAAGCCACGCAAAATACTCAAGACAAAAAGTTATGCAAGAGGAAAAATAACAATATATCATTTCGCACGAACTTTTTCACTAAGCAATGATAATAAATTCCGGCGGGAAGTTGGCTTAAGCCGAAACTACCATAACTTGAGCGGGCTCATAATCCACGGTGGCCATAACTTAACCGTTACATCCAAGTTTCCGTCCGAACGGTGTGTAACCAGCCTAATCTGTTGTTATTAGCCTGTGTGTATACTCAGCTTTAATGGATTATCTTTTATAACTGCCAAATACCTATGCACTTACATATCTTACTGTCGTTAATTGGAATCGAATTTAAGTTTCAAGCGAGTGTATTATTTTATGGAGGAATACTTAATTTCATTCATAGTTTTGAGAGATTTTCAATTTTCAGACAGAGTCCTTTGAAAATTATAATTTACTAGCTGTGCACCGCGGTTTCACCCCCGGTAATTTGACCCGCGAGAATTCCGGGATAAAAAGTACCCTATGTCCTTCTCTGTACCCCTGACAACGTGCATACCAAATTTCATCCAAATCCGTTCAGCCGTTTTTGCGTGATTGAGTAACAAACATCCAAACATCCACACTTTCACATTTATAATATTAGTGGGATTTATATCCATATTAACATTTTTCTTATTCCTTAAAAGTGCGTGTCTGTTTTTCCCTTTACTTGTTTTTCTTCTACTTAGTACCGACACGTAGTTACAATCTTTTTCACCGTCCCCCGCTAATAATTCAAGTTGTTTTCCATCGTGAGCTAAGTCTTAGTGAGCTCTTTATTTAAGTGATAAGCTCACAAACTGCTCCGCGGCGCAAATATATCCCGTCGGCGCGCGGCGTCTTCCTCGCGCTAGTTAGCTTGCTTGCACACTCGTTTACACTGAAGTCTCGCGTGACGTGCCTGCCGAGCTTGGTCCAAGTGAAAGAATGCTTCAAGTTGGCCCTAAGAGATTAGCTTTATTGAAACGAAACTAGACGCCCCTTCGATAGCGGAAAGATAAGTGACAGTGAAATTTCTAGGAGGCGTCAGATTTAGGCTAATTTTGTTATATGAGCCAGAAAAAAGCTCGTAATATTATAACGTAGAGATAAGAAGAGAGAGAGAGCGGTAATCCTACTAATATTATAAATGTGAAAGTGTGGATGTTTGGATGTTTGTTACTCAATAACGCAAAAACGGCAGAACGGATTTGGATGAAATTTGGCATGCACGTTGTCAGGGGTACAGAGAAGGACATAGGGTACTTTTTATCCCGGAACTCTCGCGGGAACTCTGAAATTACCGCGGGTGAAACCGCGGGGCACAGCTAGTCTGAAAATAATGCACCGGTGGTTTCAATCTTTTGTACGTATTTATGTCTAATAAATATTCTTCTTCCTATCTAGTCATGTATTTATAAAAATAAATTCATTCAATTTCCTATATTTATATGGTTATAGCTGTGCCCCGCGGTTTCATCCGCGTGAGTTTCGGAGCTTCCGCAGGAACTCCAAATTTCTTTCATATTCTTCTTCTCCTTACAACATCAAACATAGCAAAAAAATAACCAATGATATCGGTCCAGCCATTCACGCGTGATGTGCAATGTAGGTAGGTGCATATAGCATTTCAAGCCCAGCAAACTTTTTCTCTGCATCGATGAGTCAGTCGCAATTAAACATTAGACATGAAACTACGTATTTCTTTGCAACCAACCTACCAAGCACTTGCAGTGATAGAAAATAGGCCTTAATACAATCAACAGTTACATCAGATAATACTTCGTTCTTTCCTTTGCATTTCATCTCCTTTATCGTATTTTATATCGCTTTCAGCGCCTTCTTAAAGTTCACCAAGAGTGAGTCGATCTTTGGTGCTCGCGTCAGCTTATGCTTTCTGCTGACACGTTTCGCCTTGTCTGTCTTAACTAGGTCTCTAGTTAAGTTACCTAGGAATAATGTTGCACGTTGTTTGACTAATGTACTTTCAACAACTTAAGCACTGAACAGAGTAGCACCTATAACTTGAATAACAATTTATTTATCAATACTTGTAGTTTCGTAGAATTTGCTGTCAGTGGATTTCAATATCTGGATTGTAACATTCAAATCCGTTATTCTTTACGAGAAACTAGCTTTGCCCCGCGGTTTCGCCCGCGTGAGTTTCGGGATTCCTGCAGGCAGTCTAATTTACTCCTTATAACAAAAGCTAATTAGCAGTGAAAGTTCCGTCAATATCGGTCCAACCGTTTCGGAGATTCACCCGCGTGAGTTTCGGAATTCCCGCAGGAACTCCAAACTTCTTTTATATAAACCTTGTCCTGATAATAACGAACACAAAAAAACAAAATTATCCATTTTGGTGCAGTTGTTTGGAAGTTATGCGCTTAGCAACACATTTGGCGACTCATTTTTATTATATAGATACCTACCTATCTTATTTTGTCTGTTTGATTTCAAGCGGCAACTAAATAAAAATTTCTTTACTTTTTGACAAAGTCAAAGACAGAAAATAATCCACTATAATCCACTTCACAATACACAGATCCCACACTAAGCTATAAGCTTGTGTCGTGGAAACCAAAGCAAATTTTATGAACTTAGTTCATCACTTTCGATAAATGTAGAAAAAAAGTCAAACACTAAGAAAAGCTATGAAAACAGCTCGATTTAATTCAGTTATTCTTAAAAACAAATACTATCTACGAGTACCTTAAGGATATATCCTAATATTTTTTTGGATAATTGGATCAAAACGAATTATAGACTAGTGTTGCGGGGTCAGTAAAACCTTACGATTAGTCGATATAGTTAGCTTTAAGCTGCAGGAGCACGATGTTCAATAGCTGTTGAAGATAACGGCACGGCACTATTGCGGCAAGGCTTATGGTAACAACTTAATAGTGCCATATTCAACCTAATAACTACCATAGAAACCTTATCTTTATCGATAATGGGAAATTGTGCCAACACTGCTCCCACAACTATATCTGGAGGAGATTCCACTATAAGAAAACAAAACAAAACTTTAACAGTGTAAACTTACGGTTCAAATTTCGTTTTCGAAAGTGCACAAAAAGACTCTCTCAGCTGACTCCAATGTTGGACCATAAGACCTCGTGTCAATAAGAATGGTTCAATCTATTTCATATGCAATCGGTGTTGCTCTCGACGTTGCAAAACGAAATCGAATATCAAATCGACTGTGGAAACAAGATAGAATTGAAATCGTTAGATTTAAATAAACCATCGATAGTCAACTCGAGATATTCCCTACAAGGATTTTTAAATTATCATCAGCTAGTGGATGCAGTATTTTTTGCCGTCGGATAGCTGAAAGGATGAATGCAGACGTTGAAGAATGATAAGAATAAATAACTCGTCATGTAAATCTTTGTATAATATATCTAAGTATACAGAGTGTTACAGAAAGGTGTAGTCATATTTGACGGTCGTGTTCACGTTATCGTCTGCAATGATTTGACACTAGTAACTGAAACGGTACCATGAAATAAATTTTCCTAAAATTCGCAAGGTTTGCTGTTATTAACTTGTCTCTGCCCCCCAACGGTGGCAAATTGCATTAAATGATCTTGAAACCTTTACTTGTAACCTGTTCATGACCTTCCCAATGATGTGACATGTTTATTTTGTTGCGGAAGTGGTCGATAAAAATATTTTTTATTTTGGTTATGAAATTATGAAGTAAGGTTTTTGAGCTAAATATCACGTTGTATAAGATTGCCAGATCACGATCTCCAAATATGACTACACCTTTTTGTAACATATTGTATAATTATGTATAAAACAACAACTATGTAATTTTAAACGAGAGACTTATTTATCAAGCTCTGTATAATTTAAACTTTACTTTAACACAAATAAATACTAAAATTACTTTGCAAAAAAAATGAGTTTATGGTTGAGTGAATGTTTTTTTGCCCACTATAATGATGAAGGAATTTGTCGGCGGATTGGTGACAGTATTTGTAAAGGAAAGGCTTGTGAATTGCCCTTAGGTATGGTTCTTCTCTTTACCTATCTAAAAAACCGACTTCAAAAAACACAAAACTAAAAAGCTAAAAATAAAAAGCTAATAATGACAAAATACCGATTTAATCCAAAATACAAAAACACACGTAATATTATTATTGGTTTGTGCTACCACTGATCGGTTTGAATTCGGTGACAAGCCCGCTGGTGTCTGCCCACTGGGGTTGTTCTGCTCACGAAGAGCTGGCGGTTAGAGTCGACTTAGCTCATCTACCCCCTCCATATTTGACTTGTCACCGACTTCATACCTATCAGTTGTAGCACAAACCAACCAAACCAACATACAATCGAACATAGAATCTCCTCCTTTTTGGAAGTCGGTTAATAAAATAAACAAATATACGTAGTAGTACTGTGTGATTTATCTATCACGTCTTTGTTCAAATGTAACTATAATAGCTATAGCAACTTTGTCGAGGTACCTATTGAATCGCAATAAATAGATTTACTGTCGTCAGCTAACAAACTGCAGGTTTGTTCAACTATCAGATAAACCTGTGTCTCTCTGGAGACTTACTATCTAGCAGATAAGGTTGGCACAATCTACTCATTTGATATTAAGAAGTGAAATTTGGAATTTTGGGCCTCAGAGGTAATTTCTTGACATGTACTTAACAGGTTCTAAAAAAACTTTTACACACATTATATAGCGTTAATTTCGCAGTTCAAGCAGGAATTGTGGGATAAAACGTAGTCTATGTCCTTTTCTGTAACAACGTGTATGCAAAATTTCATGACGATCGGTTGAGTAGTTAAAGCGTGAGACGAACAAACAAATAAACTCACATTCGTATTTACGCCTCAATTTAGAGATTTCTTCGTGATCTGTATAAATTTAAAAATCCTACGTCACTCAGGAATACTGCAGCTTCAGAGCAAATTTTTTTTTTTGAATCGGTTCAGTAGTTCCAGGGATTGCCCTCTACATTCAAACTTACAAACTTTAGCTCTTTTAAATATAAGTGCAGATGTTTAATAAATATATACGCAAAGATTTAATTAACAGATAACACCAGTATCGCAATAAAATATTTCTAACATAAAAACCCTAAAGATAATTAAAAGATATTATTTGGTCGTCAGCAAAACCGTTGCATTTAATATTAAAATACCTATTTGCATGTAATATCAATTTAGGTAACGTCAAATATTTGGATGTTGGCAACCCTAAAACCAGTCTGTAGCGAGCACAATCGCCGGGGTCCGTGTAGAGAGAGCTTAACAAATGATCCAATATAGCATTTACATAGAAATGTGTTTGTAATAGCATTATACTTAATGGTTTTCGCTGACCCCGTTTTGCGGTGTCTTCACATTTTTTTTTTATTTATCTATAGGAAGGGTGATTTAGATAAAATTTTATTTATTTTAGTAACACATTTGTTTATGTTTCATTATAATTGGTTCGATTAATGGTTCGCTGACGCTTTTATTGCTTCTAGCCACCTAGCTATACAAAACTATTATTTTTTTGTATAATCCCTACTAATAATAAATCTGTTTATTTGTTTGTTATGCTTTCGCGCCTCAAAGGCTCAACCGATCTCCATGAAATTTTGCACGCACGTTCTCGGAGTACAGAGAAGGACATAGAGTACTTTTTACTCTCCAAAATTACCGTGGGTGAAACCCCGGGGAACAGCTAGTATTTTAGTACATACCTACCTGCTGCTAACTACGTTTTGATATCATTGGAAGTTTATTTATTTTTAATTTTTTTTTATATAAGTAGATGAAAACGCTAGATAATATATTTTGGTGACCGCGCATTAAAAAATTTGTATTTTAAGCTATCTGGTACCCACTCTGCTGTAGGTACAAGCTCTTCCTGCTTTGGTACCAGATAGCACGGTGGATATAATACCCCGGGGCGCAATTCAAGTGGAGAAATACGAATTCCAGTATAGAACTAGCATCTTGTTCGTCACTTTCGTTGCATGTTGCGTTGAGTGAAAATACCTACATATAGGTTTATCTTTACAAATTAGAATAAATATTCTTAGACGAGAACTTCATTATTTGTAGTCGCTTGAAACTTTTCGGTGGCCGTTTCAAAATCCGGCCACGGAGAATACACTCGCGGGCTAATCCCGGTAACCTGCGGTTTGTGACCGTTATAAAGCTAAGCGTAAGCTCGCTCGCCGCGTGTATGAAAAACCCGACCGTTTGTATGTTAATAATATTAGATTGCCGGCTTAACTGTGACATGTTTTGAAGGCTATAGTTGTCGTAATGCTAACATGTTGCGCGGATTATGCTTTCGTTAAACAGCCCGCCGCGCCGGCCACGTTATATTGTGTGCGGTTGTGTTTGGTTATGTTTGGGATTGTGTTCTTACTGTTGTAATTTTATTATTGTCACACGTGTTTACTTAATTTGCAACGTTCGAATGCATTACTTTCCCGTCCTCTTTGAATTGAATTGAATTAAAAAACCTTATTTATTTATTTATTGCACTTCCATTAAGTAACAAAAAGGCCTTAACTTAGTAAACAGTTCTTTATAGACCCTGTTTATAGAGCACAGCACAAAACAATTCAAATTCGGAGAGAGCAAGACGTATCACAATTTCACAACTTTAAATAAGTACTTGTATTCGACACAACACAATATGAAGAATTACAGCATAAATTAATTAACAGAGAAGTATGAATGAATGAAGTATGAATTTCCTATTCCCATTGCTTAAAGCTTTAGGTACAGTTCGTTAACTATTCAGTTTTTTTCTTTTTTCACTTCTATTCATTTACCAGTTGATTTCTGAGGTTGCGCTGGCGATTTTTTCGGTTTCCCGCGGGAATTCCAGGACAAAAAGTACCATATGTCCTTCTCTGTACTCCTGATAATGCGTATGCAAAATTTCATGATGATCGGCTGAGCCGTGAAAGCGTAACAAAAAAACAAACAAACATACGAGCAAACTAACTTAATTTCGCATCTTTGATAGTAAGGATTGCAATCCACTTCGCGATCCTTTTTGGTACCCTATCTCATATAGCTCTAGTTTTAATGTAATTTTTTTAAAATGACTTTTATTATAAAAAAAAGGAGGCTACCAATCGTTTTTTTTTTTTTTGTAATCTAACATTCTATCTAAATCAGCCCTATTCAATACTTTCAAGTCGCGCAAGTAAATTTGTGTTTTTATTTATTATTTTTAAACACTCGTCGGTTGACTATTATAATAAAACCGATGTTTGTTTCGTCGTATATTTCGATGGTGAATATGGCGCTTTCCTTCCTCTACGTGTGAACTACGGTTACAACCAATATTACTAATCTAATATTAGTACGCAATATTTCAAATCTCTGGTCTGTTTACAAAGTTGGGTATTGTCTGTGTAATTATTACTTCAATAGTTCAAGCTCACAACCTAAGCTTATTTACATATATATTATGCAAATCTAGCCCAAAATCTAGGATCACTAACTTACCTACCGCAATCCTATGGTCCCCTTTATAAGCGTCGGTTGGCTTGGCTAGTTACCAGTGTTAGGGTTGCCACCACTAATTTAGAAACGTTAATACTATAATAATAACTTCTATACAAATCTTTACTAATATTATGAATGCGAAGGTGAGTTTGTTTGTTACGCTTTCACGGCTAGACGGCTCAACCGATCACCACGAAATTTTGCATACACGTTGTCAGGGGTACAGAAAAGGACATAGGCTACTTTTTATTCTGGAATTTTCACGGAAACTCTGAAATTAATGCGGAAAAACTACATTAAATTTTGCAAAAATATAGAGCAATAAGTACTTTTATCTCGAAGTAACCGCAGGATCTCCGAAACTAACGTGGGTGCTAGAATATTTTAAATGTGAAAGAGTCGATGGATGGATAGATGAATGTATGTTCCTCAATCACGCCAGATGGGCTGAACTAAATTATACGGAATTTAGCACCGAGATAGATCATATTCTCGAATAGGACATACGGTATTTTTATACCACAAAACCCGCGGGAACTTCGAAATTAACGCGAGTGAAACCGCGGAGATCAGCTAGTAGTTAATAAAGTGTGCAGAGAAGAAAAAGTCCTATAAAACTAATGTCGAATCCGCCTAAATACCAAGAGAATATAAAAGCCGTTAGGAGCGCCGCTGGATCCCTTTAATTTACTCCGGTGGACCCGGATAAATTGCCGGACAAGCCCCGACCTCGCCATACTGTCTAGTCTATTAAAACAATAAATCTTTTTGCACAACCCTATTGGCCGTTCTGAGGAAATTAAACGATATAGTTTTGGTTAATGCGTCGCGTTTAATATTAATAAATAATAGAGACGTTAGGGCTGCCCGGAGTTTATTAAAGTTTATTCTGAAATATGATTAAGTACCCTTACCTACTAATATTATAAATGTGAAAGTAACTCTATCTGTCCGTTACCATTCACGCTTTAACTACTCAACTGATCATCATGAAATATTGCATACACGTTATCAAGGGTACAAAAAAAGCATTAGGGTACTTTTTATCCCGGTATTCCCGCGGGAGCTCTGAAATAAACGTCAGTAAAACTGCATCAAATTTTGCATACACGTTGTCAATGTTACAGAAGAACTTTAACTGCGTGAATTTCGAAAAACGAATTTTATTTCGATACTGATTTGTAGAGACATTTAATATAGACTAGCTGTGCCCCGCAGTTCCACCCGCGTTAATTTTAGAGATCCCGCGAGATTTCCGGGATAAAAAATAGCCTAAGTTACTCCTTATAACATCAGTTATCTGCTAGTGAAAGTCATTTTAAAATCGGTACAGCCGTTTCAGAGATTACCCGCAACAAACAGACGGACAGACAAAGAAAAAATTTAGAAATTGACTTCTTGATGTTAGTACCTATCGTATATGATTTCGTATGCATTTAGTGAAAAGCTGTTAATTTGAAATTACAAGCAGATACTTCAATTTTGTTTATATGTCTAGATTGGGAAAGTAAAGACTCATAATACACGTTATAAATTTAAAGTAAGTAAACTATTCGAACCAAAACACAAACCAATAAAATAAAGATCCGAATACACAATACACCGAAACTCCCAAGCGCCGACAAAATGTTAGCCCACCACCAACAAGACGGGGAGCCGACAACTTTATCCGTGTGGCCAAACTGAAATCAGCACAACAATGGCGAGCATGTTAACTGCTTCGGGTCACCGCAAGGCTGATTACTGCGGCGGAGGGAGACAGATGATCGACCCTCGTCACTGGTGGGAGCGGGACGGGGTCTCGGGTGTTAATTGAATTAAACTGAGGGGTTAATTGCTGGTGCAGTCAGGGTACAAGCTCGTTGGCTGTTTCGAATTTGTTTCAGTTATTTGCCTGTGGTAAGTTTTAACGCGTAAGTTTTAAAATCCCCTATATATTTATTTATAAACAGCCATAAAAATTAAAAATCCAATACACATGCTATATCAAAATGCTTCGTCCAATGTATATCTTTAATTTTAGACTAGTGTTATCACCGGTTTTTATTACGATTTTTTTTCGGGAACTAAGCGATACAAATTCTCTCTTACTTGACTTTAACTCCCCTTAAAATACCTAAATGTCAATTCAGTTATAGTTATAAGGCAATGTATATGACGTTATACGGATTTTGGATCCTCATTTCACCCTCTGAGGGGTTGAATTTTGGAAAACCCTCATTTAATGGATGCTTACGCTACTCATAAGGAACCCTAATTTGCTGTCAATCAATGCGATTTTTTTTTCTCAACCACTCATCATGAAATTTTGTTCGTATTCACGTCTTCGGGGGTACAGAGAATGCCAAAAGAATAGTTTTATTCGAGAATTCCCGCGGGAACCCTAAAATAGGGATGTTGACGACTTTTGAAAAAAAAAATTCTAATTAGTCCGTCAGTTAGAAAATTAAAAATGATTAGACACGTATTTTTTATTTTTCAAATAAATGAAAATACACAGCGATAAAGCGCATTAAAGTTTAGGGTGGGGGCTCGTGACGTCACTTACCGCTACAAGCCGCCATACAAACTGCACTGGTTAGTGACGTCACGCGAAATTTCAACTCAATGTATCGCCGTTATTTTTTGATTACTTAAAAAATAAAAAATACGTGTCCAATATTTTTTATTAATCTACAAGACGGACTAATAAAAAAATATTCAAAATAAATATCCTATAAACGCGGGTGAAACCACGGGGAGCAACTAGTTTGGATTTAATGGTTTTCACAAACACCAAAAACTATTTACCACGTGAGCAACGCCGTTGGCGATCGCTAGTGTTGCTATATTCTAAATACCCTCTCATAATAACAAGGTTCACCCCGCAAGCTTGCCCCCAGGGGTAATTATCCCCGACGCCATGCATAATGTATGCGATGGCTGCAATTTTAAGCCAATAAATAACAACCCCAGACTGATGCACATGAAAATATGGCAACACGTTCATTGCGAGGGCAAAAACTTGATAAGATATAACATAGAGCTGTTAGCACTGGAGTATTAATCAGTTAAAATATTATGTAAATCCAAAAAATGTTTTGGTATTACATTATTAAGCCGTGCCCCGCAGTAATTTAAGAGTTCCCGCGGGAATTCCGGGATAAAAAGTACCCTATGTCCTTCTCTGTGCCCCTGACAACGTGCACGCAAAATTACATCCAAATCCGTTCAGCCGTTTTTGCGTGATTGAGTAACAAACATCCAAAAATCCACACTTTCACATTTATGATATTACGTTAAAATTACCTGTTATTAATTATTATGTGAAAAAAAAAAATTTCTATGCATGCATGCATGTATGTGCATGCATGTGCAAAGATCCATTTTGCATATCGATAACACGTTAATGGATCAGTTTTTAACGCGTTTTCTGTACACAAAATTGATCTACACTTTGACTGTCATCAATAAAGTTTGTAAATGTTCGAAAACTCACTCACTCACAAATAGAAAAGAAACAGCTGAAGAAATTAGTTCGTTCAACATTTGGATATTCTGAAACTCTAATACCTATTAATATTAGATTCATCAAAACAACAAACAGCTCTAAAAACATATCCAAGACCGATCCGTTTGAAATATTGTCGCCCTTGTTTGTGAAATAATGGAATCATTCCACATTCATTTGCATCAATAATGAGATTGGTGTGACACCGGCGTCGGTGAATTACCCTGTCAAATATAATAATCACATCTCCCTTGTTAAAAGTCTGCTTAATTGACTTAAGGACGAGTGCGAGCGAGACGGGGACACTGCAAATTGTTGCGTCTTGAAAACAAGTGACGTGATGACGTGATCCAATTTGGAATTTCACCCTCACAAATTTCGTTGTGTCGATTTGAATTAAGTACAATTACAGTTTCTGGAGATGCACCTACCTATCTGTACTTGCAGCTAAGAAAATGTCTCATTTCGATTTTTATAGTGATTATTTTAGTTCAGTTCAGGCCCCTATTTACTATGACCATAACACGGCGCTAAGGTAACGGGTAACGAGTCACAATTTTTTTTTATTTCATGCTCAAAGAAGTTTTACATCAAAAAAATACCTTTACAACATGTCTTATGGCATACAGATGTATAATTTATATATTATGATTACTGCAGAAGCTCTAAAATTACTGGGGGTGAAACCGCGGGGGACAGCTAGTCTACACCATAAAAAGTACCTGTTGCTTGGTCTTCAAGGCACAAACTTGTGGCTTAGCTATGGATTATTATTCTCCATAAAATTTAAAGTTACCACTGATAATAAAATCAATTGGTTTATAGAAAGAGAAGTGCTGACATTTTAAAACCTACAGCATAGAGGCTCAATAGCAAACGCTGACGTACTCGGAACACCACGCGACCGAAGCTAAGGGCAACTACTAGTCCATACTGGAATATTATAAAAAAAGAGATTAAATTTATTTGTTTGTAACTCATAAACTAATTAATTAACCGATTATAAAAGCTACAATGTTGTACAATGTTCTTAATTGACAGTGTGTTTTTTATCCCGGAATCTCCACGGAAACTCCAAAATTGGCGCAGGTGAAACCATGGAGGATATACTAGTATTAAACAAAAACCGTTATGTCTTGAAACACATAAACAATTTCCCAAGAGTAACGAATAGCATGCATGAAAAATATTAAATGAAATGTAAATTACTAATTGTATTAGTCATATTACAGATAAAATGGTGGTTCACTGATGGTTCAGTTGCTAATTAGTTAGTCAATAACGCCAAGTAATTTTGCGAAGCTTTTACACAACTTCATTATTAAAAGTACCAGCGCCGTGACAGCGCTAGCAACGGCTTAGTGTCCTAAATAACTTGGTGAAAGTTGGTGCTTTGCCATATTTCGGGAAAAGATGGAGTAAGTTCATACATATTATAATTACTATTATTGTTTAATTTTTGAAGTGAAAACTTCCATGGACACCTTGGGCACTCTTGAGATTGGGAAAAGGTACTGAACTCGGGGTGGTCAGATCCATATATACAAATGCGTGAGTGTGTGTGCAGCAAAATAGAGCTATCAAAAATAATATTCACAAGATGTGAAGCTACGAAGTTTTCACTTCTGACGCGCAGCGATTTTTTTTTTGCGCGACTGATTGATTTCTTTTTTTACCTGAAAATGCATTAACATATTGAAGGAAGGAAGGATTAGATCGACGAATCATCCCTTAATGGGCATTCCTCTGTTTTTTTTTTTAATCTCTTTCAATATTTCATAAAATATTCAGGGCTCAGAATGGTGTGCCTGCACAAGTAGACAAAGTATGCCAAAAGAAAGTAAGAAGGAAGCGCCAGAAGTTGCTTATCATTGAGCTGTTCTTTGACTTCGCGAAGAACACAACCCTGCACGGCCTGAGATATATCACCGAGAGAGGGGTTTCGCTTGTTGAAAAGTGAGTCTATAGAAGGCACCTAGTCCTTTCAAAGGCTCATCTGCATTAATTCTGCATTAATGCTCTTTGTTCCAGGATAAAACTATTCTATTTATTTATTTATTTACTATCTATGCCCCGCGGTTTCACCCGCGTGATTTTTGGAATTCCCGCAGGAAGTTCAAGTAGCCTAATTTACTCCTTATAACATCAGCTCATAGCATCAGCAGTGAAAGTTCGTGAAAATCGGTCCAACCGTTTCGGAGATTCATCTGCGTGAGTTTCTGAATTCCCGCAGGAACTCTAAAATTCTTTCACATTTATTTTATTTATTTATTCTTTATTGCACAGTACCTAAGTACAAATGGCGAACTTAATGCCAATGAACATTCTTCTTCTCCTTAAAAACAAACACAAGAAAAAAGAATTAGCGAAATCAGTCCAGCCGTTCACGCGTGATGCCGGGACCAAGGGAAAAAAGGATTAATTTTTATTGTTAGATATATAGATTTAAACTTTATGCACATCACGGTACTTAATACCACAGTGGCATTCTCTGCCATTCAACCTTCAGGTTCTATGTCACTCAGCGAGACTTTAGTTTCTTATAAGTAAAATAATTTTAGAAATATTTCTGTAGTTATAATGACATCTTTTTACTTTTTTGTATCATTTTAATATAGATTATAGAGTAGACTGTCATTATCATATAATATATTATCAAACCTAAATATAACAGTCATTTACTTTTCCATTGAAGTTCAATCGTACAATAAATGATAAGAGCTTTTACAATATACCTACATATTTCACATATTTACGGATTTGGTATTTATTTGACCGATGGGATTCTTACTCTACACTAGCTGTCCCCTGCGGTTTCACCCGTGGTTATTTCAGAGTTCCCGCAGGAATTCTAGAATAACTACAGATATAAACCTTTCTCATGAATCACTCTATCTATTGGTGAAAAGCGCATGAAAACCCGTTCAATAGTTTTTGATTTTATCGCGAACAAACAGCGGAAGTGACTTCATTTTTTATGTAGGTACCTACTGTGTAAAGAAAAGTCTAGTTTTGTGTCAGCTTACTGAATGGTGTGGTAATGCTGTTTTGAAGAAAGATATTAAGTAATATGCAATTATCATTTTCAGAATATTCTGGTTTGCCACCTTCTCAATGAGCGTGGCTTTATGCTTCTTCCTCATCAGCAAAGTGTGGATGAAATGGCAGACATATCCCGTCATGGTCTCGTTTAGTGAACAAATGGTTCCTGTCAGTAAGGTGACGTTTTTCATTATACATCTATAGAACAAAAGAGGCATGTGTATGTGTACAGACTCTCGAATAGTGAAACTAATAAAACTAATAGAAAAAGAGTGAAATAACGAAATGTTCTAGAGAACCTATTAGCCGCATATCTAGAAACTTAATTATAACAGTTGTTGAGATAAATTATGAATTTTTTTTAACGTATTTTAGTCGAGTGGCAGTCAACCAGAATATTTTCCCCCTATATCTATTATAGGGTATGTTCCGTAAATACTGAGAGCACTGTAAGGTATGACGTCACTGCGCAGCCGTTCCTATAAAGTTAGCTATACTGAGCAATACTGGTTACTGTTTAAAACAAAACGCATCCAGTATACGTCATCCATGTCAATGTCATGTCACGCTATCAACCACTCATGTCAACCGACCGACGTGGTTGACCTATCATTGGTCCGAGGTTGATCACGTGATCAAACCATTGAGAACGCCTTACCTCCAAAGCGCCTGTGGTCACAGTACAAAAATGGCGGCGACTATGACGTCATACCGCCTACTGCGGATACTGCGGTAGTACTGAAAGTTATTCGGAACGAATTTCAGGGCACTGGGAGCACTGGGCCAGTGCTATCGGTGCATTTCGGAACATAACCGAAACTGAAAATCAGCGTCGTGGAACTTAGTGCCATGGCATAATGCTGAGTGGTAGCCATTTTAGTACCAAATATTCTAGTTTAAGACTCACGCTTGTACCTACTTATTTTATCTTTATGGTATCAAATAAACTTTTTTCTATTCTATTCTATTCTAACCATAATCCCTTTATTATTATTTAAAAAACCCTTTATTATTATTTCAGGTTCCATTCCCATCCGTGACTATATGTCCTCAATCGAAATGTCTGCGGTCAAAATACAATTTTACAGATGAATTGACAAAGTATTACAATATTCCTGGTAATACAAATAATAATGGAGAGTACGTAAAGGTTTTTTTCTATTTACGAGTATACAACGTGTTAATGAATAACTGAAAACTAGAAGGTATAGTTTGCTCAGAATCAACTAGCGAATCGATCGCACTATGTTTTAATATAGGTTTTATTTTTTCATTTTTACTAGCCCATGTCTAAATTATTTATAATACAATATTTGGCGCGTAGGTACGCCGCCCGCAGCAAAAAAAAACAAACCGGTAGGCGCGGGCCTAGCGCTTGGAATTTCGTAGACAGGTCACCGCCAAACTAATTCTGAATAACTCTTAAAGTATAAATTTTTTCGACATAAAATATATTTTAATCATATTGTTGTTTATTTTTTATATGGGGTGTATCAGGTTTTCAGTTCATTCATTAACACGTTGTATTTGGCTTTAAAATTTTTTGATATAAAAAGTAAATGTAGCATAGTGACATACTTTTGGGCCCTAAAATGCGTCAAGCAGTTGAAATACTCAGACAATGCAA
Source organism: Zygaena filipendulae (assembly GCA_907165275.2). Classification (NCBI taxonomy): domain Eukaryota; kingdom Metazoa; phylum Arthropoda; class Insecta; order Lepidoptera; family Zygaenidae; genus Zygaena; species Zygaena filipendulae. The sequence goes on from OU015657.1 coordinate 833,698, forward strand.
CTAAGTTGCACTTCTATGTAGTTTTTTAATTATTTTTCTTTTTTAATCGAATACATTGTAATTTATAAGTAATAGGTACGTATTATGGTTATTAATTTTTATTTTTAGTCAAACTGTATTTAATAAACTAAGTTTTTTTTCGTTTAAGTTGATTGATATCAGATTGGATGTTTTCTATTGATAGAACTGGATGAAATAAACCATAATATTATTAGGTATTTAGTCCGCAGACCCGAAAGAGCAATTTATTTTTTAAATCATAGGGAGCAAACGGGCAGGTGACACGCTAGGTGTTCCCGCACCTAGCTAATGCTGAGTTGGTGACCCTTTCGGCAGAGCATGCAAGATCTATGTCTCTTTAGGTTAGGCACTGTTGATGTTTGTTTCTTTTTCTTGTGTGTTGTGCTGAAATAAATGTATTTTCTTCTTCTTCTTCTTCTTCTTCTGATGGTAAGTGATTACCGCCGCCCATAGACAACTGAAACACCAGAAGGCATACAGGTGCGTCTTCGACCTGGAATGGGGATGGGAACTGGCTTTCAAGTGGGGCTGCCGGAACACACCGTTAGGTGCTTGGCGACAGATTTTCAACTTGAAGGTGGTAGCTAGCCAGTCGGGCACTGAAAAGTGCCCTACCACCAAGCTATGGTTTTCTCACGATCTTGTTGTTTGTTATAACAAACAAATTTCAGCCCCGAGTATTTGGCTGCAATGAGAATGCTGAATGATGTCAACATTTTGTGTGATACCTTCTTCGTCCAGGATTTGTTGCCGTATCAAGATAATACACTTTTGGGTTCTTCACTAATTCATCATATTGAGCAGGTAACAGTCATTTGATTAGCTTATTTGCTGAACCCGTTTACAGGACTTGCATGAGCCGAATTATAATTAAGTCTTCACGTAGTCCGATATAAAATATACAATATACCAAAATAGCCACCACTCAACATATGCCGTAGATCTAGTTCCACGACACTGGTTTTTATGGTTTTATTTAATTTTAAATCATGATTACAAATCATTATAAACGGTAATAAAGCTTTACAGATCTACACAACTTATTCTTTTTCATTTAACTTAATGGCCAGTTTACACTTCCACAAGTAGTAAGTAAGTAAGTAAGTTCAGCTTACCTTAAGTATAGCTTACTTACTTACCTAATCGAAAAGTACACATAGATAGATAGATAACTCTTTATTGTACACCAAATGAAAAAAAGCGTTTACAAATTTTCTCAAATTTAACTTAAAGGTATACAAAAGGCGTCTTTATCGCTTAAAGCAATCTCTCCCAGGCAACCTTTGAGTGGACAGATTACTAAGAGAGAGGAAATTAGATAGGTGTTTAAATATATTAGATTGGAAAATGCAACCAGTATAAAATATACATGTGATTACATATAATATTATATTATATATCAACAGCATACGCAACTATAATAAAAATAAATATTAATTAATGCATTACACACATAGATACATAAATACGTACTTACATATATATACATACACATACCCACAGAAATACTTAAGTAAGTGAAGAAATGTATTGTTGAACTTACTTATGGATCCTCACCGTTTGTACGTTGCTTACCACTTTTCAATTAAGTAAGTTGGTAAGTTGAACTTAATTACTACTTATGGAAGTGCAAATCAGCCATTAGAAGACGAACTCTAAAGAGAAACACATACAAATTATAGATTTGTGTAGACTATTTCTTGTTTTTGTGGACGCACTTGGAAAATTCTTATTTAAGTAGATGTGGCTGATACCTACCTACCTAATTCCATATTCAGGTGTCGCCGGCCCTCGAAGACATGTTTTACTCATGCAAATGGAAAGGAATAGACGTAGAATGTTCCTCGATTTTTAACAAAGTACTAACTGCAGAAGGAGTGTGCTATAACTTCAATTCATTGGCTGCTGATGAAATCTTCAACACTGACAAGTATAAAAATAAATGTGAGGTTACAATTTGAATTCAATTCATATTATATTGTTAATAAATGTTCCAATATATTTGTTACAGCATTCAAAAGGATTACTCTTATTTGGATACGAAGAATAAAAGTAAGGATTGGAATTTACTAGAAGGTTACACAAGCGATAGTAGCAGCAATCAGTACCCATTTCGAGGTGGAGTGAGTTGACAGTTAAAAATTCTTTTTTTTTTTAATATAAGTAGGTACTAGCTGATCCCGCGGTTTCACTCGCGGTAGTTTCGGAGTTCCCGCGGGAATTCCGGGATAAAGGTACTCTTATATCCTTTTCTGTACGCCCGACAACGTGAAGTAGGTATGCAAAATTTAATGCAGTTTCACCCACGTTAATTTCAAAGTTCCCGCAGGAATTCCGGGATAAAAAAATATTATATTTCCTTCTCTGTATACCTTAGAACGTGATGCATAATTGAGCTGTTGAGGCGTAAAAGCGTAGCAAACTAACAAACTTACTTTCACAATTTTATTGTACTTAGTAAGGATTTACTATTTGATTTTGTATGTCTTATTTAAGGAGAATGGTGCAGAACCAGATTTTGAGGTAGAACTGTGGCAGAAAATATCGGATCGAGACTTGACGTGTAATAGCGTAAAAAAAGGTTACAAGGTAAGTACCTAAACTGAACTTTTGTTAAGATTTTGACTTCTTCGCTAGTTGTCAGGTGTTTACCTTAAGTCTAGATATTCATTATGTAAAAATTTAAGTAAATAAGTATTAGGTGCATCAATTTTTAGTATAGTTTTAGCACAAGCTCTGATTTTCTGGTATAACGTTGTGTGATAATTTCCAAGCATTAATAAATTTGCAGTAGTTTCGTAGTTCCCGCGGGAATTCCAGGATAAAATATAGATAAAAACCTTCGTCATGAATCACCCTATCTATTGGTGAAAGCTGCATGACTCTGACAGCGGGAAGTGACTCTGTTTTATCTATGATTTCCTCAGATCTATCTGCATCATCCAGCAGACCTTCCTCATTCCTCGCTGTACTACTATGCGGCGCTGGCTGGCCAACTGTCTTCACTGGCTCTCAAGTTTAATATGGTTTTCACATCGGAAAATTTGAGAGATTATGATGCACAGATGTAAATCGATTTTCTTTACAAATCTTTATTGTTAGTCTTAAATTCTTAGAAGAATACTTATCTATTGTAAGAACTATACAATCACCTATGTCTTATTTCAAAGGCTATAATAGTTTGTGACTTATAAGTCTGTACTCAAAGTATTATCAAGTATCTGTGTAAAGCTCAAAAGAAGAATAACGACGATTATTACGAGTCATTGTAAATAGTAAATACCAAAAGTTACACAAGAACCATAACTTAAACAAACACCCACAAAATTCGTCATATTATATGAACCTACTAAAAACTTTTGCATATTATTCTGACGTAACGCGTAACGTTTAACGAACTTGCCCTGCCATGCCGAAAGAAGCTTCACTTTTCGGCTGCTCTACGGTAAAACAAAGTAATTGTAGCCCAAACCCTTCCATGGTTTAACGATTTTCTTAATTTTAATTTCTCTTAGACTGAAACTTTTTTAATAGTTGTTGCAGCTGAATAAATTTTAAAAGAGGAGCAATAAACCAGAATTTGCTTTATTAAAAAAAAAAACCGACTTCTAAAAACACAAAACTAAAAAGCTAAAAATAAAAAGCTATAAATAACAAAATACCGATTTAATCCAAAAGCCAAAAACACACGTAATATTATTATTGGTTTGTGCTACCACTGATCGGTTTGAATTCGGTGACAAGCCCGCTGGTGTTTGCCCACTTGGGTTGTCCTGCTCACGAAGAGCTGGTGGCGGGAGTCGACTTAGCCTATCTACCCCCTCCATATTTGGCTTGTCACCGACTTCATACCGATCAGTGGCAGCACAAACCAATAATAATATTACGTTTGTTTTTGGGTTTTTGTCAAAGCAGCCGTTTTGTCGTTTCAAAAAAAAATTTTTACATACAGTCTCTACAATAATCCCCAATTTCGGTGTTTCAGACGTCAATGCTATTTCCCATCGGAACGTCCGCTGCGATATTTTCGGGAGTACACAGAGAACAATTGCATGTTGGAGTGCCAAGCCAATCTCACATACGAGGGATGCCGTTGCGTCTGGTTCAATATGCCACGTGAGTTATATTATATTTTTATATATGAAATGCTTTGTCCTGAATGACTGATGGATCAACGCACAGCCTAAACCGCTGACCTGAAACTTGGTGGGTGTGTTCTTTGTATGACGTTGGCATCCGATAAGAAAGGATTTTTGAAAATTCAACACTAAGGGGATGAAAAGGGGTTGCAAAGTTTGTATGGAACTATTTCCGCGGGAACTTCGACATTATGTAAACTTTTTTTATGAGAGAAACCTATTTAATAACTTAAAAAGAAAAACTTATATATCTATACTATTTATATTTTTAACTAGCTGTGCCCCACGGTCTCACTCGCATGAGCTTCGGTAGGAATATCGGGAACTGCTTGAACGCAGGGACTCCAAAGTAGCCTAATTTACTTCTTAAACCTTCCCTGAACTTTCACAAATATTGTCAGATCAAAAATAGCCAAATCATTTTTATATACAAACTTAAAGATTACAACTTCTTTTGGAAAGTTGAGATTAAAATCATGTATAAAATGTTCTCGAATTATACTAATAAGTATATCTCTACATTTGCAGATAACAACAGCCAAGAAATTTGTACAATAAGTCAAAAACAATGTATGAAGATGGCCAAAGGTTAGTAGTAAGGCACTAGATACTGGATTTATTCTCATGATTTAGTCGGCTAGATATTTTCACTCTCTGAAATATTGAAGTCCAGTGGGAAAGATAAATTTCATCTGGATTTCTCAAAGATTTCTTCGAGATTCATTAAATGACGAAGCATCATAAATATTAATTACTTACACAATAGGTATGTAGTATTCCAAATTTATTTATCTGATTCAATCAATTTAATTTGCAGGTAATATTACTTTGATGGGGCTTGGACAGACGTGCAAATGTTTGCCGCTATGTAACAATATTAAATACGATGCGGATATTTTGAAGACAGATTTCAATAAGAAAGCTTTGCAATACGGCTTAAATCAAGTGTATGGAAAAGATGACGAAGATGAAGAAGATGAGGACGATGAGTATGCTACAGTGAAATAATTATTGTATTATCTTCATATGTTTTTATTTTTTGGCAAAAATCCACTTCACCTGTGAGAAATGACTAATTCTTAGTATTATAAATGCAAATGTTGGTGTATTAGTTGCATTATTCGCCTTAAATACTCAACTGATCATCATGAATTTTCGCTCACAGATTGTCCACACGGTGAATTTCTTTTTCTATTGAAATTTAGGTACTATGGACGCGTTTTAGAGCCCGTCTTTAATAATACTATTTAGAATTTTATTATGGCACACTATTTAGAATTTCTTATTTAGAAATTCTTATTTATTTATTTATTTATTTATTTACTAATTTATAAACATTGTAACCACTTGACGGTGCTACATAAACCTTTTTAGGTTTTTCCGTGCACCGACTATACTTATACTATTTAGAATTTCTAAATTATTATTATTATTATTACGGGTTGTCTATTATGTATTGAGTTCGATGCAGTGGAATCTTTTTTTTTTTATTCCACTTCACAACACACAGATCTACTTGATCCCACACTAAGCTATAAGCTTGTGTCGTCGAAACCAAGCAAACGTGGTATATACTACACATATTATTACATATATATTACACTATAGATATATATATACACACCCAGACTGGAAAATGGAACCCTGTGTTCATCACACAAAGTCCACCCCCACCGGGAATCGAACCCGGAACCCCTTGATTAGCGGGCAGGCCTGATGACCATTGCGCCAATCTGGTAGCCAATCAATACCTAATGATGTTACAATTTTCATACAGTAAAGAGTACTCCAAGATCGAGATGTACTTCAAGGAGCCGACCTTCGTGTCCACTCGCCGCTCGGAGCTGTTCGGTCTAACCGACTTCCTTGCGAACTGCGGCGGGCTGCTCGGCTTGTTCCTCGGATTCTCGTTCCTCAGTCTTGTAGAGATATTCTACTTTCTCACCTTGAGGTAAATTTATAAACACGAAAGTTTGTGAGTATGGATGGATGTTTGTTACTCTTTCACGCAAAAACTACTGGATGGATTTAAATGAAACTTTACAATAATATAGCTTATACATCAGATTAACACAAAGGGTACTTTTTATCCCGGAATTCCCGCGGGAACTCTAAAATTAACGCGGGTGAAACCGCGGGGCACAACTAGTATTAATATAAATCATGTTTTTTTTTACTTGAAATTGTTGTTATTTCTATTGTTATTATCAATATGCGTTATGCCCAAACAAATAATTATTTATTAGTAAGTAGCTTTCAATTTTTTTATTTTAAAAAAATTATTACAATTTACATTTAATATTACGCACAGTAATTATAAAATTTTATTTCAGATTAATTTGCACGATCAAGAAAGATTTGAGACAGGAGAGAAAAAGTCTTACAAGTGTTACTAGTTAAATATTTGCTAAAATAATCACGTTTTTACATTTATATGCTAATAGTACCTACTCTTTACAGATTTTTAATAATCTTCAAGGACTTTTTAATTGATAAAACACAGATCGGTATATATTAAATTCTCTGATAATTTAATTTTTACCTATTTATCAGGCTAATAGATAGAAAATACCACACGTTTTGTTGCGACACGCTGGTTGTGCTTGTTTTTGTTATTGTTTATATTAACGGTTGTCGTAACAAATAAAGTTTATTTCATTTCATTTCATTTCATTTCATTTCATTTCATTTCATTTCATTTCATTTCATTTCATTTCGTTTCGTTTCGTTTCGTTTCGTTTCGTTTCGTTTCGTTTCGTTTCGTTTCATTTCATTTCATTTCATTTCATTTCATTTCATTTCATTTCATTTCATTTCATTTCATTTCATTTCATTTCATTTCATTTCATTTCATTTCATTTCATTTCATTTCATTTCATTTCATTTCATTTCATTTCATTTCATTTCATTTCATTTCATTTCATTTCATTTCATTTCATTTCATTTCATTTCATTTCATTTCATTTCATTTCATTTCATTTCATTTCATTTCATTTCATTTCAATTAAGTTTATATTCGAAAATTTATGAAACTAATTCATATAATCCGATTGATATAGGTATTATACTATAAATTTTGACAACTATAAAACAGTGACAATGTACGGATAGTAAAATAAATAGGTAGATAACCTCAGCTACAATGTTAATAATCTTACTAATTAAATTAAATACTAAATCATTTTATACATGACAGATGGTATTATAAAATTGATAGTCATGTTTTAAAAGCAGGCTCGAGTATCGACACTGGATTAAATTTATCGCGCGTCATTAGTTTTATGGCGTAGAGGATTTATATCGATAAATAAACTTACATTTTCGATTCTAATGGGCCGAATCGATTAAACTATTTTCTAAATAATATACATCTAATACTTTATTGAGCAATATCTATAATTGGATTACAAAAAATCAATACTTTTGTTATAAAATACTCACGTTATGATAATAATAATAATCCACTTCACAACACACAGATAAACGTAGAACTTATAAACTTAAGGCGTGAAAGCTTAACAGACATACAGACAGAGTTACTTTCGCATTTATAATATTACTAGTTGCCCCCGCGATTTCATCCGCGGTAATTTCGGATTCCAGAGTTCCCGCGGGAATTCCGGGCTATCCTATCTTTTAAGTTTATCAAAATCCGTTCGGTAGTTTAGGGAGTCCATCGCAGACAAACAACGTGACACGTGATTTATATTATATTAAGATAAGTAGGGATTCTAACGCATGACGAACATTTAGTTATTTATACTTGTGATAAAATTTACTATCGTTAGACGTCGAATCCTACTGAACCCAATGTATCAAATTTTGATAAAGCCTCAGTTTAATTTTTTACCGCTAACATTTATTTACTAGTAAGTTTGAGTAACTCAACGTCCAATAACACCAAACGAAATAAATCTTTATAAATCCGGACCTAAATGTGTTGATAGAATGAAAACGGATAGGCAATTCAAATTATTTATTGGACAGTTTGTGATAAGTATTGTTCGTATCGAATACTTACATCGGTCACTGATTTAATGCTTCTGACGGTAATTACGTAGAATTTAGTACCCATATTTTAACTTTAATTTTATGTCATTCCACTTTAACTTTAATGGCTTTTAATTTTTATCTCGCTTGTTCTCTATAATGGTCACCGAATAAGAAACATTTGTTATTTGTGTTTTTTTTTTTTTTGTTGATAACGTTTTGATTATTTATTTGTGTGGTTTGGCAAGTGAGTTTAACGTAGCACCCTGAGACCGTGCAAATACAAAACAGCGGTGTTATAAATGGACGAATAATACAATTTGTCTGTGACACTGACACAGTGTCTCCACGGGGATTCGAACATGGGACCTCTTGATTTGTAGTGACCACTAGCGCCAATCCGTCTTTCGCCTATAGGTACAATAGGGATGTTGACTACTATTGAAAATCAAAATTCTAATTAGTCCGTCATTTAGAAAATAAAAAAACAATAGACACGTATTTTTTGCTTTTTTAAATAAATTAAAATATACAGAGATAAAGCGCATTAAAGTTTAGGATGAGGAGGTCGTGATGTCACCAACCGCAAAACCGCCATACAAACTGTCAGAATAGTGACGTCACGCGAAATTTCAACTCAATATATCGCCGTTATTTTTTGATTACGTAAAAAAAGAAAAAATACGTGTCCAATATTTTTTAATAATCTACAAGACGGACTAAAAAATAAAAATTAGTCAACATGCCCATTATTAACTTACCTACTTAAAACTTTGTAATTCAATAAATAAACAGACAAAATTAGCTTCGTTAGTAGGTATACCTTTTAACAATATTTCACGGTCTAACTGCTATCGGGTCCCACTTGACCACAAAATTTTATGACTCTCACAATTTTTCTTGGCCACCTTTTTATTAAAATGATGGTAAAAGTTTCTAAAAAGCGCAGTGATAATGATAATAACATGTAAATTGAATTTAGTTTTCATCGCTCCGACTTTTACGATGTATTTTTATAGGGTTTATATAATATAATACTAGCTGTGCCCCGCAGTTTCATCCGCGGGAGTTTCGGAATTCTCGCAGGAGCAAATTTTTTTTTCTGAAATAAAAGCAGGCTATGTTACTTCTTATAACATCAGCTATCTGCTAGTGAAAATCCCGTTAAAATCGGTCCAGCCGTTTCAGAGATTAGCCAGAACAAACAGACATACAGACAAACACAAAAATAAAAAAAATAAAATTTATATACCGTACCGTATTATATACTTTCACATGCATTTAGAGAATAGCTGTTAATTTGGAATTACAAACAGACACTTAAATTTTATTTACGTGTAGATGTATAAATAAGAAATTGCGTATCTTATATAAATTAACACACATTTATAAAATGTGATTTCACATCGGATATTTATTTAATTAACTTAAATTACGAGATATACCTAATTGTATTAATTCATTTCTAAGAATATAAAAATTTCATAAAAAATGAAATGGAGTGTCGATTTGTTTTTTTTTTTTGTTAATTATAATTTTGCCTCCTCGGGAACTCTATTAGGTACTTTACAGACAAACATTTCGGGATAAATTTTAAGGTGCTAGTGAACACCACTTGAAAATCCGATACGTTTTTTTAAAGAAAGATAAAAAAAGGAGAAATAATCGAAATCCTATACGTCCGAAAAAAACAACGACAAAATAGAAAACAATTGCCAATGACGACAGAGAAAAAAGGAGTGTCCCGAACTGTCCCTAGTGTCTCGTTTCAAAACAGGATGCAGGATTATAGCCCATAATAATAATATATAACACGACCGATTGCAATAACGGTTATGATATTAATCACGATGAAAAATATAGATCTTATGATCCCATAATTCACTCCAGCGTAAGGGCGGAAAGTGCACAGTGCGTAAAAACGCGAGGGGCACCGGTCTGAACGACCGGCACTTTGTCATGCAGTACAGTTTTATTGACGCCGTGGTCATTCCCCTGGCATATACTCACGGCGAATCTGTGAGTTGCATATGCGAAATGATGATGAGTATTTAAGCATAGCGGTGAGATATGTTAACGATTGCATTGTTCACCCGCAACGTAATCTACCAACCTGCAAAGTTCCATTCTTCTGGTCAGCGATTTTCGCGTGCAGACAGACAAAAAACAGGTGACAGACAAACACCTTAAAAAGGTACTTTTAATCCAAAAGCTTGGGTTTTCTCCCTGCATCAAGACAAACGTTTGTTTTTTTAGTATTTCAAGTGTTGTAACACAAGGTTACAAAAAATAAATACCTAGTTAATTATAAAAACAGTCTCATGATATACCTACAAATCGTATGTACTATGTACCTACAGGTATAACATCAACGGAAATTACTCTAACACTTAACATATCCCACAAATAAACAGGAGCATGGTAAACCTACCTACATGTCACATTTTATTGACCCTCTCATCATTACCATTTCATTTGATTGTCGTTTATCACGCAACACATAATAAAAGCACTTAACCATCACAACATTCGGAACAGCCACCCGTCGGATTAACAATGCGTCAGCCATTTTGTACAAGTCATTTGTTACGAAAACTAGTGTGACCATACATCACTGCTGAGAGCGGACACGCCGCGACACGGTTGCGCAATCATTTTTCATTACGCACGATTCATTAATACGATTGTGGGGGGAGGCCAATTATGTGCGCTCGATCCATCAAGTCACCCCAACGTTTGATGTTTTTATGGCACTGGAATATTTTGGCGATAGATTATTGTCAGGATTAATTATTTGTTTCTCAGTTTGATAGTACTTTTGATAAAACCAATGTTGGGTTCTACCTACAGCTGCGCTTTTTTCAGGTTTTTCCTTGTTTGGGAACGATAAGAGTAAGTAATTCGGTAAAGCTTGCAATTTAAGGGTTTTGTCTGAAAACGTATAAGGCATTCTTTGAGTTGCAATAAAATAAAAAATTGTGGCTGATACATACAAGTGATTTTTTTAACTAAAAATATCAATGACGCAAGGGTTTTCCACAATTTTTTTGTTTAACGATATTTGACTATATTCTTAGATTAGATAATATTAAATAAGAAAAGATAAATGTGTTTATATTTGAAAAATATTTTGCTATCCAAAAATAACAAAATAATATATTTATTCTCAATTTTTGTGTTCCCGCATCACTATTAATCTTAATCGCATTTCAAAATCTTTAACAGTTGTTGGAATGGCGCAATGATAATAAATAACACGGCCATTTTCCACTCAACGACGCATTACGATTCACGTTTCCGACGAATTTAATTTTTATTATAATACGCTATTAACTTTATTTATATATGTTCCACGAATTCCGCTTGACAAATAAATCCTCGCGATTTAAATTATTATGTTAACACACATGCTACATTTGCAACGAGCTGTTGTCACCCTAATTTTGTTGGAGTGACTAGACAGAGTACGAATGAATTCACTCGAATTTTGTTATTTTATAATATTGTAGTTGTGCCCCGCAGTTTCACCTGCGTTAATTTCAGAGTTCCCGCGGGAATTCCGGGATAAAAGTACCCTATGTGTTAATCTGATGTATAAGCTGTATTATTGTAAAGTTTCATTTAAATCCATCCAGTAGTTTTTGCGTGAAAGAGTAATAAACAACCATCCATCCATTCATACATACTTACAAACTTTCGCGTTTATAATATTAGTAGGAGTAGGCTGTAGGATGTTTAACAAAACTTACACATACATTACCGACTCATGTTTATCACCATTTATTGTAAGGAAAGAATAAAACGTGATACCAATATTATCTATTAAATATAAAGAAAACATGTATTTACAATAATAGGTAATAAATTTTGATTACATAATTCTAAACTTTCAATCGTTTTAGTAGGTTTATTTACTTCTTTAAATATCCAAATCTCATTATTAGTGCTTGTCTGCATTACAAAAGGAAGATTTATGTAACGTTTCAAGTTTCTAGACCCAGCGGATAAGGCAATCAGTCAGTTGCACAAAAAAAAAAATTAACCAAATAATATAATTTCATTTGTATAAGTTGACAAATAAATCACAACAGCAGAAAAAAATGAAAAGTGCGTCACGCGGCATTACACGCGGATTGTGAGTGAGTGCATTAGTTATTATAACACGACAAAATATACGCAATAAAGTGTAATTTATTGTGCAAATAAAATATAAACGCGGTTAGGGGGTGGCAGATGGGGCGAGAGACGTCGGGAGCGGCGCGAGCGACGGGCGTATAGCGTTCGGTGCAGAGAAAAACATAACAACCCGTAATGAAAACAATATTAGGCAACAACTAATTAATCTGGACTGATCCATGTACCTACCTCGAAAACTACATTGCTTTATTAATATTATAAGTAACATTATTTATCTCTCAATTATAAATGTAACCGCTCGTTTGTTCGAAACCTGAAAAGTTCTTTTCCGATTGTTTTGAAATATTGAAACAATACTGCATTCGAGTACTGCATTCGAGTGTTTATAGAATATGTATTAAAGGACTTCTCTGGTGAAAATCCATAAAGAAAAGCCGCGGAAAACGACTTGTATTAAACCATATTAATGGAAATGGAAAGTATGCCTGTTTAATTGCGCCCTATTTTTTTACACATAGAGCTGTAGGCTAATTTTAATTGACTTATTTTTTTCTCATTACGTCATTCAATGGTGCAGTTTAAACCTTTGTCAAAATATTATTGTTATTATAATTTAATTAATAATAATTATAAAATAAGTAGTTGCCTTAATTTTATATAAAAAGAACTTAAGAACTATAGACAAAAGGAATTCAGGGTAAGCTACTCATGACCTAGATCCCAATCAGCATTGGTTTTTAATAACACCATGAGAATAAAAAAAGCGTTTAAAATTAAACATCGCTCGCTGCTCTTCACACACACCACACTAGCTCACGGATATATTGACAGAGACCTCGGATACGGATGCCGGTGAAAAATGGAGGTCATTTGTTGGCGTCACCATTTTGTTCTGTTGCTTTCGAGAGCTAGATAATGGTTGATTTATTTCATGCGATTACGTGTGACGCGCGCCGTCTGTGCCCCGCCTTATTGTGCGACACCTATTGAAGCTCCATGGTGTGACTTGATATAGGTACGGGGGTTAATATTATAAGGGTTTTTTGTCGAGAGAAATGTCGGTTTACTCGTATTGTGCTATTTCTCACAGAAAGTGCGAAGGTAAAATACTATGAGGTAAAGTTCTATGAGTAAGTAGGTATGATATGCATGCGACCTTCTTCAAAATCTTTCTACTTTTTCTACCTATACTTTTTTTAAAGAGCAAAAGTTTGTGAATTGTGAGTTTGCGAGGTTGTAGGGTGTAATCTCTGGATCTGCTGAACTGATTTTAAAAACTCTTTCACTTATAAGAAGCTACGGTGATCTTGAGTGATATAGGGTACTTTTATCACGGAGTTCCCGTGGAAACTTCGGAGTTTGTGAGGTTGTAATCTATGGATCTACTGACCCGATTTTGAAAATTCTTTCACTTATAGATAGGAAGCTAAAAGATTCTGAATGACATAGGGTACTTTTATCCCGGAATTCCCACGGGAACTCCGAAACTACCGTGGATGAAACCGCGAGGGTAAGCTAGTCTTCAATAAATATTTAACTGCTCATCGGAAAAATTTGTATGCATGCATAATTTTTAGACATAACAAGTTAGTGAAATATGAAAACTACGATTTGGTGTGAAAAGGTAACAGACATACAGACGGAATATTATTATGGATATGCAGTTGTATAGATAAATAAGAATGAATTGCTATACCGTACCCTTAGCCAAGTTAACAGTATATATATAATGGCAACTTATAACGTCATAAAGACGTTTTACAAACATGTATTATTGTTACAAGGTGGTTTACTTGTCTATTTGGCCCACTGTACCACAGTGTTGCCAGCCCTCCTGTTTGCGGCACAACCGCCACAATTATGAATATTAACGATCCGCTGGCGCATTATCATATCACTGAGACGACTCGGTAACGTGACGCCAATACACCGAGCCATTACTGAGAACGTGATGGATGGCAACCCGGGAACACGGAAATATATAGAGCTGCGTGAATTTTATTACAGAACTACTCGATCCACCACGTTTGACACACAACATCTGATTAAAATCTAGGTCCGACACCCGAAAAGTGGGATCTTTTTTTCTTTTTTTTTTCACATCACAACACACAGATCTACTTGATCCCACAGTAAGCTATAAGCTTGTGTCGTGTAAACCAAGCAAACGTGGTATATACTACATAGAATTACTCATATATTATACTATAGATATATAAACAGACCCAGACCGGAAAATGGAACTCTGGTGTTCATCACACAAAGTCCACCCCCACCGGGAATCGAACCCGGAACCCCTTGATTAGCGGGTAGGCCTGGTGACCTCTGCGCCAATCGGGTCGGAATAAGCTGTTAATTTTAGAATTCCCGTTAGAATTTCTAGATAAAAATAGGTTCTCAATGTCAGTCAGGAAAACTTTAGTTTATTTTTAGTGACAGAACTTCTAAATTGATGAAGTAGTTTCTTTAGTTTATCCATTACAAACATACAAAAAAAAATATTATGTTAGTATAGATAGACTGTTTCCCCGTCTCGATGTATCACTCCCACGAATTTTCGTATTTCCCACGGGAACTTTTTGTTCAGGTATAATTATTATTCCATGTCACTCAAGAAAACTTTACTTAGATATACTTAGTTGAAGACTCTAGAGGACTCTTTAAGAGATAATTCCATCCAGAGCTACAAACTTTAAGATAATGTAGATTTAGAAAACCAAAAAACACAATTTCATCAGGTTTAAATATGTTTGAATTTGCGATGACTAGGACAATATTTTATAAGTTTTCTGATGGATGTTTGTTACTCAATAACGCAAAAACGGCTGAACCGATTTGGATGAAATTTGGTATGCATGGTGTCAGGGGTACAGTGAAGGACATAGGGTATTTTTTATCCTGGAATTCCCGCGGGAATTCCAAAATTATCGCAGGTGAATTTTTGCTTATTTTTTTTTTGTTGTGTTTGATATTGTAACGAGAAGGAGAATTTGAAAGAAGTTTGGAGTTCCTGCGGTAATTCCGAAACTCACGCGGGTGAATCTCCGAAACGGTTGGACCGATTTTGACGGGACTTTCACTGCTAATTTGCTCATGTTATAAGAAGTAAATTAGGCCACTTTGGAGTTCCTGCGTAGGAAGTCAAACTCACGCGGGTGAAACCGCGGGGCGCAGCTGGTATTTTATAAGTTTTTTTGTGAGTAGGTATCTGTATTAAAACTATAAACTGAAATTGTCAGCTCCAACACGACTCCACGCCACTCTACACCTCCAGCGAGAATGTCACTACAGAATCCGAGTTCGCCGACAATATTTACACCAAAGCTCGGATAATTGCCCACCATTTGTTATTCAAATAAACACGCCGTGTGCCACGGGGCCTTTGGAAAACGCCCGGAGTGTATTTCCAATAGGAACCCTCCTTGACAACATTGATACAGGTAACAAATAAGTTTTATTTCACTAGAGGAGAAAATTATCACAACCTTCCAGATAATCTGATTATTAATGACTCAGACCGTCAAATAGGTACTTACCTATGAATACATCGATCAATACAAACAATCAATACTAAAATAATATTATTAATGCTTCGAAATGACATAATATTATATGGACATAGATAAGCAATAGTCTTTTAACCCACATTGGAGAAATTTTGAGTAAATCGTGTTTTAAAATCATAGCGTCATTTCGTTTCAATATTTTTTATGTTTAACATTTTGTTGGTATTTAAAAATGTAATAAATAACACATAATTATAAAACGTTTTATAACGCTCAATAAAGCGTTCTGAATCGATGAACTTAATATTGTGGGTTAACATGTTATTGCTTATCTGCGTCCATATTTTATTATACGACTGATAAAATATAATACATAGATACTTAACATACGTACTTGTTTGTAAATCCATACCAACTTAAGACCATATAAGGTATATTATTATACTTAACGCCCAGACTTGGGGTTAACACAAAAATATTAAATACATAATAAAATAATTTACCCCGACTCTCACCCGGGGAGTAAACCCACAACACCTGGCGTAGGATTGAGTTCGCTAATCACTGGACCGACTGGCGACTTTAAATTTTGTTGTCATTTATAAATTCTTTACTTATTTTTTTTTTGTTTATCGATATTTTTATCTGTTTTAAATTATTGAAAATTGTCATTCTGTTTATTTGGTAAATTACATTTCCGTTATAGAAGAAGTGGAAAAATTAGCTGCAAATATTTAAAGGGCTGAAAGTATACGTTATAACAAATAGGATAAGCGAAATTTTTTTTTTTATAAGCTAGAATAATATGAGAAAAATAAATTAATTGAAAAAACATTACAACTACATTTACAAGGTACACACTACAAAATAAACGTAGCTCACTAATACGTATACAAGGTACGCGCCACGCACACAGCGAGTAATGCAGTTGGTCAGCTCGATCGAGCGACGATCGAGGTCATTGATCTTAAGATACCGGCACGCGGAAATTCTGTGTAAAGCGATTGAGTGGCGAGTGCCTTCATAAGGTGTTTTCTTTTTTGTTGATTGATTTATTTATTTCTTATCTTTTTAATGATAAAATATTTATAAAGGTGTATATTTTCAACCGCGTAAATATTTGAAGCCAAGTTCACCACACCTTATACACTCTTCTGTTTAAAAGTAAAAAAAAAACAATCAGATAAATCAATAACGTAATAGTTGTTTTACGTAATAAAATACTGTAAATAATAAATATAAATTGTATTTAATTTGATTTACCGTCCAACAAGACGTTTAAATCATGTTTAATATCCGTCGTAATGTCGCGACCTGTTGGCAATTTATTATATTGTCCATAATGAGTAGGTGGATAATATTAATCACTGAACATAAAACATTATAATTAACTTTAGCTGAAGCCACAAGACGTAATATCAATAATTTCTTAGCACAAAGCTTATACGAAGTCACCAAATTTATTTATCTTTTATGCAAATCTGTTTGTTAACTTGTTTTAAAGAGCTGTGGACTTGTAATGAGCAAATAGGTAAATAAATAATTGACATAATTATAGTGTCTATGAAAAATTGAGTAAAGACTAAAGTTCGTTTTTGTAACCAGTGTTGGGCTTTAATTAATCCCGAACAGGATTCTGTAACTGAATTATGACCGTATAGAATAAAAGAATTATTCTGACCGTAGTGAGGGATGGTACAAATGTCCAAAAACACAAATAATTTCGTGGGTCGAACCATAGGTAAGAGCTAGCGAGCTAAAATAGCCAAATAGATATCCAGATAACGAATAAAATGTTTTCGAATGTTATTTTTGCATTATATTGATCTTATCGGAACCTGAATATTCTGTTTAGAGTATTCAAGATTAATTACCAGATTGCTCGCATATACACGTTAGTTTTATCTGACCCCAGCAAAACAGAAGAGCTGTAAATCTCACTGTAAAAAACTTGCAAAATTAAGTACATTTTTTATTGTTGCCAGAACAGAAGACCGGTTTGCATAGGTTTGAATAGTAAGCTACATATATATTTAAATTCACTTTCACTTTTTTTTTGTTTTTTTATCTTTCTAGTTAAGTAGGTACGGGTTGCCTGGAAGAAATTGCTTTTAAGCAATAAGGCCGCCCTTTGTTGCCTGTATTTCCCACCATGTATTTTTTTTCTTTATATTTATGTTTTGGTGACAATAAAGAATATTTAATTGATTGATTGATTGAAGACCGGTTTGCGTAAAATGTTTTGATTACTAAAACGCATCATTACGACGTCAAAAAATTCTTTAAAACCTAATCTACCACACGATTTTCTTTTCACCAACAAGCACTAAAATTTGGCGACGAAACAAAATGGCGACAATGTTCATAAAGAATGAACCAACAATAACAATGTCAACAGTCTGGTAATCCAATTTATGGGAATAAAAAGCGATTGCATGATCGACTGGCTTTGGCAATGCACGAAACTAACGCAAATTGTTTTGTTGTAACTTTAACTTACTAAAAGCATGTTTATTTTTATTCGTTTTCTTCTTTTGCGAAACATAAAGTTACAGCACAAGTCATAGTTATTTTGCTGAGAAAACATTATAATTATTTTGAAAGACTTTTTTACAGCAATTGGTCAGTCATTTGTCGATAACCTCGCCCGATGTAGTCACATGCAATAAGGTGTCACACGTCTTTTTACTTTAGTTTTGAAGAGTTATTAATTTGTATCTATGTTATTCAATATATTTTTTTTTGTTGAGTCAACGTATAAATGAAGAATTTGCAAAATCTATACATTAACTTATTCTTATGATAATGATTGTCGTAGTTCGACTGTAACTGCAGGTGATAGTAGAAAAAATATTTCTAGTTAATACTTTGTTTTTTTTTGTGTTAATTACTAAAACTTGTTAGCATAGTAAATAACATAATAACACCAATAAATCTTGTGCGCGATGTCTGCAGTCTGGTTGAAATACAACGATAAATTTCGGACGACCCACCATCTCAAGGTTGGTTCGATCAATCTTTCACACATCATTAACAGCGTCGCTTCAGGCTGGGCGACGCGTTCCGTGCAATAACATAATGCGATGGAAGACCGTTCGACCTTTCTTCCACTTTAAAGAGCGTTTTCACATTATCCGATCCGATATCGGTGTCGGACGACGATAGCCGACATCCGATAGCCGACACCATGTGCTATTTTCACATATTTCCCACAAAATCGTTCCGATACGACCATTTGCTCCATAGCTTAGTGCGGGCAGGTCATCATGGCAGACTATAATAGAAAACTTTATTTGCTGTATCTGACAACCAAACTAGTAAAGAAGCTCAAAATGGCCGCCGCGCATCAGGCTCTACGCACACAGAGACAATTTAGATACACGTACAGCACACATACAAACCGATGGTGCCGCCAGCGTATCGGTGTCGGCTCCGATATCCGATATCGGGCCGGACAATATGAAAGACATTTTGACATTCATACATTTTGCTTGCCCCGATATCGTGTCGGCGTCCGACAACGATATCGGATCGGATAGTGTGAAAACGCTCTTATTGTTCGTCGCGCATAGAATGTGTCATTTGAATGGATAATTCATATAATATTGTCATTTTTCATGTTTCTTTCGACAGCCATTCACGGTAATGACGTCATAGGGACCCATCTATGCATATACCTACCTAACTAGCTGTGCCCCGCGGTTTCACCCGCATAAACCCTGTATATTTACATGGACAAAAGAACCAATCCTTATGAATTTTTTTTTACACTTGCATTTATATAAATTATGAAGTCCGCGAAGTGCAAAAACTATCGAGTACTTACTGGCAGCACGTTGACAATGTCTTTGTATTAACATTGCTAACTTCCGCCTTCAAGTATGGCTTTAATTTGACCGTTAATTGCTTATTTACACTTTAGCCATATTATGTTAATCGTATAAAGAAGATATATTATTATCAATGCTTACTCTATGTTGGTAACTGTGTCTACTATGGTAATCAGTATGCATGCTAGCATCAGAATTGTAAATGTAAATGTGCAAGCTTCAAATAAAAAAGTGGGAAAATTTGAGGAATAAACATTTTATTACCTAAGCCTTTTTTTAACAGTTAAAAATAAAACTGGTGCCTTACTCTTGAAAATGATTTGAGGCTGATTTCGATTTTGATTTGACTTCGATTTGATTTTACCCCGATGTCATTTTAGTACATACTTTTGAGATCGAAATCAAATCGAATTTGGAATCATGTTATTATCTAATGATGACGTGCAATAAGTGAATAATACAATTCCTAAATTGAAATCGAGAAATTTGACAGATAAATTCGATAAAGACACGATCCCTGAAAGCTTCAAAAGTAAAAAAAAAATTATCGATCTCATTTCGATTCGAGTTCGATTTGATCGTAACACGATTACGTCTAGAGCATGACCCTTACTCGATGGCGTCAAGAGTTAGCCGGCTGTTTTCTTTTTACTGTACCTAATATTTCGTATGTTGGGTATTTAATATATAAATGGTATTATACTATCCCTTTAATTTAGCTAAACCAAACGTTTTTAACTGAACTATAATTTCCATAAAACATTTCCACAGAACATATTTCATATCAAACATATTAGCTTAAAAACTGAGCAGTGGTGTAATAAATTAAAAACATTTTTACCACCCGACCAAATTAACTAGATCTACCCCTAGTCCTTTCATGCCAAATAACTTGGGATCAAGCGGTGAAATTTAATGGAGGAAAGGGGTTCTAATGTAAAACGGTCACGTTTTTTCTGTGGTCGGTATAATGTCGGCGGGAGCCACTTTCGTGCGAGACTGTACGGTTAGCGCCAGCTTGTAGCTGAAATGTAAACTTCGCCGGGCGAAGTGCGGTGTGAAAATACGAGTTTCTGAACATGACTGTCTGGGGCTTATTTTAAAAAGAAAATTACTCTCGCGTTTTATAGTATTTACTTGATTCGAAATTGTTTTTGCTTTGTCAGTTTATTTAATCAACAACAAAATATAATACTTGCATACCTACTTTAGGTTTGTCTGATAACTAAAGCGATGCTCGTTGATTTCATTCTTTTATAATAATAATATTGTATCCAAAATGATAAATAAAGGTGTGATTAGTAATAATGATCAAAACTTTCTATCATGACAATAAAAGGTAGCAAACAATTAAATGAAAAATAAAAGTTAACTGTCATTTTATTATAAGTACCTGTACACTAAAATTACACATAAAGAAAAAGTTGAATAAATGGATTTAATAACAAAAAGAAACCAAGCAATTGTGATATAATCCTACTAATATTATAAACGCGAAAGTTTGTAAGTATGTATGGATGGATGGATGGATGTTTGTTACTCTTTCACGCAAAAACTAGATGGATTTAAATGAAACTTTACAATAATATAGCTTAAACATCAGATTATCACATAGGGTACTTTTTATCCAGGAATTCTCGTGGGAACTCTGAAATTAACGCGGGTGAAACCGCGGGTCACAACTAGTATAATTATATAACTACACAGTATAATCATAACCTAAGCACTATCCAATGTATCAGAACAGAGAAAAACACATGCGCAAGTTTACGATCACAAAAACAACGGTAGAATCCATCAGGAATAGATCCATATTGAGTAGATTTCCAATTAGTCTTACGATTCTCTTCACCAAATAATCGAACAGAACGCAGAGCGAAACCTTTCATCCACAAACACAAACAGTACGGTGCATCAGTCCAGGTACAGTCAGCCGCGTTGCAATCAAGCTGGCTGCGCTCGGCATGCCGCAGACGTGCCCGATTCAATCTAAACTCGCAACTACATTACCGATGGCACGCCTTTGATGCATCCATCGCTTGTCTGTCCAAACGATTGTAAGACACGACCGACCCAACCGGAGCCCCGGAGGTCTACCGAAGCTCAGAACCCACGGCGGCGACGGAGCTCAAAATACATTTGCCGCTGACAATTCAAATCCTGTAGAGACCATCATTTCAATTGTCAAAGTATAACTCGTAAAATAGGGGGAGGTGATAAATTAATGCGGCAAGTACATTAGACGGCCGTGATAATAAAACACGCATTAAAATGTAATTGCTGACAACTGTACTTACACAAACGATCTTATTGTTTTGTTGGAGGTACATTACTTGTTTTCTGAACATAATGGAGACACAACAGTGGTGTTGAAGAGCAATGGAGAGGATGCGACTCGTTACATCGACTAGAACGGGGAGGGTTGGTTCGCGTCCGAGGGCGTTCTAACAGCAAAACTCACTCTGGAGGGTAATCGCGCACGAAAGCGTCTAGTAATAAAAGTGGTCGTAAAATTGGAACGTTACGACCTGAGAGACGGCTGAGTGCTTTTCGGATGGCACAGTGATACTTCCAGAGCTACACTGATGCTTTTTCCGCTGCTTTACATCGTAATTTAATTGATTTATGGATTTGTTTTTTTTTGTCGTGTTTTTTTAAGTGTGCGGGCGTAATACAATAATACAATGTTGTAAAGGAATTTTCTTGTACTGCTAACAGAAAAAAGAAGTACCTATACTGAAGTACTTAGAACTGTAAGTAGTTTAAGAAGTCATCGTTACGTCTCTTAGAGGCTACTGAAGCTTCCTACCCACGAAAGAATGAAGTGTTCAGTAGTTCCAGAGATTAACCCTACGTTCAAACTCCTACTACCTCTTTATAATAATGTATATTTATAATTTTAACATTAATAGTTTTTTGAACTAGGTATAATCGCTTAACAGAGTTGCCCAAAATAAGACCCTAAAGCAAATGAGATAGGCACGACACGGTGACTGTAGATTACCATATTTTACATAACATCAGCGCTTGAAAGGCTATCCTTATATCCTTACTGATACCAGAGGTTTATAGAAAAAAAAAATAACAAAAAACGTTATATTATAATTATTAATAATTTCCATCAAAAATAATTTTATTACAATTTTTATTTTTTAGTCCGTCTTGTAGATTATTAAAAAATATTGGACACGTATTTTTTCTTTTTTTACGTAATCAAAAAATAACGGCGATATATTGAGTTGAAATTTCGCGTGACGTCACTATTCTGACAGTTTGTATGGTGGTTTTAGCGGTTAGTGACGTCACGACCCCCTCACCCTAAACTTTAATGCGCTTTATCTCTGTATATTTTAATTTGTTTAAAAAAGCAAAAAATATGTGTCTATTGTTTTTTTTATTTTCTAACTGACGGACTAATTAGAATTTTGATTTTCAAAAGTAGTCCACATCCCTATTAAGTGAAGACATTACCACCTTGTAAATTAAGTAGTTGTCGCTTAGCAAGAATTCTCTTTCAATCGTCGATATCCTTCAATATTTTTTTTTAACCGACTCCAAAAAAGGAGGCAGGCTCCTCCTTTCCAATGAAATATCTTGGGCAGTGATAATTATTTTTATAAAGCAGGTACAAGTAGTAGTAGAGTTCTCTAAGGGCTTATAATAGATTTTTATACGCACTTATACACGGCTGTTGTTTCAAAATTAATACAGGTACTATTTACGCAGCTTTTCGCCAACGTGTGTAAAAACTTCACCACTTTGCGACGCTAAGCAGAGGGCAGCTTAAAGAGCTTTATCCAGTCGCATAATTGGTCGTAAGGTGCGGGGTTTATGCCTGAAGCGTTTTTATCTTTCAAAGCTTTCGTGAGCTTTCGAACGGGATTGTACCGAGACGTGATTGTCAATGGAATAGATGTTGTAGGTAACTCTTGCCGGAATTCGGTTCAATTATTCAATTAAAAGGAAAATGTTCGATAGTGGAAACGTTTTAATTTGTCATTAATTTAAATGAAAAACTGACCCTTTCGCTACTCTATCTCTGTAGTTTTAACTGAAGTTATTTAGTTGATATTAATGGATATACGCACAGCCTAAACCGCTGATCGTAGAGACCTGAAACACTCGGAGGGTGTGTTCTTTGCATGTCGTAGGCATCCGATAAGATTTTTGAATATTCAACTCCTCAGGGGATGAAAAGGGTTGCAAAGTTTGTATGGAACTATTCCGCGAGAACTTCGAAATTGTCGCGGGTGAAACCGCGCGGGATAGCAAGTATATTATAAAATCCATAAAAAAGTCAGGTTTTTTAACCCTAACCATACCTAACATATACCTAAAATACCACCCTTACCAGCTTCAAACGACTAACGAGGCTAGAAATAGATTAATATTATCTTAGATGATAAACGATACGAATTGTAGCCTAATCAAACTTTGGAAGGTTTTTTTTTATGTCATAGGGGGCAAACGGGCAAGTGGTACACCTGATGGTAAGTGATTACCGCCGCCCATAGACATCTGCAACACTAGAAGGCGTGCAGGTGCGTTGCCGACCTGGAATGGGGATGGGAACTGGCTTTCAAGTGGGGCTGTCGGAACACACCGTTAGGTGCTTGGCGACAGATTTGCAACTTGAAGAAAAAGAAAAAGTTAAATAAGAAAAAGTTAAACAAGACTTTGATACCACTTCTTTCATTCCCAGAGGTGTGTAACAGACAGACGGGAACGCAAAAAGTTCACGTTTCCATGAAATATTTCTAGCTTCGAACGTGACGTTTGCGTGCTGTTGCATCGTAAATCATGAAACTATTTCAAATCGTTAAGACCCATAAATCTGTTTATGCAAACTTTTCAATGTACTCCTCGCATGATTCGACCCCATTTGCTCGGTACGAGAAATAAATTAAATTACGCTAAAGTAATGCCCTCAGCTGTGAATTTAACTGAATCATATTTTCATAATGTTACAGGAAAATTCCATCCATTAAAGAAGCATAAAAAATGTTATATGAGTAAAACGAACATAGTAACTAAAAAAGTGTAATAAAAGTTTTATTTTAGTTGTCTGGTGCCCGTATTAAGCTCTGCTTAGTTTGGGACTAGGTGCGAAAGGTCCAAACAAAATTAATTACTTATTCACTTTCATGGCTCCTTTTTATAAAGTTTTTATCTACAATCTATACTAATACTATAAAGAAGAAAGATTTGATTATTTTTTTGTTTGTTAAGATTTAACTCAAAAACTACTGGACCGATTTCAAAGCTTCTTTCACCATTAGAAAGCTACGTTATCCTTTAGTAACAGAGGCTATATTGTAACCCGGAACTCCTGCGGGAACTCCGAAATTAACGCGGGTGAAACCACGGGGAACAGCTAGTCCTACTAATATTATAAACGCGAAAGTTTGTAAGTATGGATAGATAGATGGATGTTTGTTACGCTTTCAGGCAAATATTACTAGATGGATTTAAATGAAACTTTACAATAATATAGCTTATACATCAGATTAAAACATAGGGTACCTACTTTTTATGCCGGAATTCCCGCGGGGTCTTTGAAATTAACGCGGGTGAAACCGCAGGGCACAACTAGTATAGCATAAAACTTGATTTTAGTAAGTACCTAGATAAAACTAGACAGTATACTATAGTTCATTATACCTACTAGTCGGTATGTATTATGTATAAGTATTAGTAGTACGTAGTATATGCTACGTACTACTAATACTATACAACGTGTTAATGAATTAACTGAAACTAGAAACTAGTTTGCTCAGAATCGACAAGCAAATCGATCGCACTTTGTTTTAATATAAGTAAGTTATATTTTTTCATTTTTACTAGCCCATGTCTAAATTATTTATAATACAATATTTGGCGCGTACACCGCCCGCAGCAAAAAAATTCGAATCGTTAGCCGCGGGCGTAGCGTTTGGAATTTCATAGATAGGTCTCCTCCAAACTAAGGTTGAATAACTTTTAAAGTATAAATTTTTTCGACATAAAATATATTTTAAAGATATTATTGTTTATTTTTTTAAATGGGGTGTACCAGGTCTTCAGTTAATTCATTAACACGTTGTATATATAATAGTATATTATTACTCTGAGGTATTACTGTCGCCTGTTCTGAAATAATTTCCAAGTAATAAAGTAATAAATAAATTCAACGAAATTCAATCTACAAATGTTCCGTTCAGTAGGTAATTGGGTTAATACCGTTCAGTATATTAAATATTTATTGCTCGTTTTGAATCCTATTAAGAAAATTGCTTAAGTTTTTAATGACACTTAGTTTACAAGTGTATAATTGGTATAATAATCCGATCAATTTATCTTTCATCGAAACAATAATAAGCTCAAATTGGAAATTTCCTAAGGTACCTATAACATAATTACCGTGGCTGAAAAAGGCTGTCGACTCCTACCTGTAAAGGGATGATATTTTCCGATGAAAATCCAAAATTAGGATTCGTTCGTTACAATAATATTATAATAAGTAGTATATCGTTTATCATAAATTAATTCTGTTTGTGTGTCCGTTTGCTTCTTCTTGACTATAGAATTAACTTTAAACCTTTTTTTACTGTTATTACTAACAGAAATATTGTTCGTCGAACACACAACTTTGAGTTTTTTTTTACATAATGTAAAATTTGTCAGATCTAAGAAAGTTTTTTAAGTTACTTTAAATATAAGTTTTTTTTCTTGTAATCCTGTAATCTATATTTCCGTGAACTATATCTTCCCGCAATTTAAGCAGGTGAGCCCGCAGGAAACAGCTAGTTAGAAAATAATACCGCTGTGCAATTCGATCGATACCTACCTACAGGTTGTCTCAATCTGACAAATTTAGATATTTCTAGTTTATAGCGTTAAAACACCTTTCATCAGTATAATTATGACAGAAAGTTGTTGAATTTATGCTCAGAATTTATGTAAATTTATTTTTTTCTATTTCACATTTCCATTTGGCCATGCCATCATTAGGTACAATAATATTTATGGTTTATTACATGCAATTTAGAAAGAAAAAACATAATATTAAAAGTATATAAATCAACCGCAAAATTACAATCCATCTAGTTTTATTGCGATATATACACACATACAATTTAATATTATAAATTATTACGTATTTAAGATGAAATTGTGTATCGTAAACATGAAAATTAACAATTTACTATCGACGTCGGATCGCGTAATTGCAATAAATAATACAATAATTTTATTCAGATTTATTATTGAGAATGATCAATAAAAATTGATTGCTCAACATCACTATGCTTGAGTGGTTTATTTAGAGTTGGTCAATTACGATATGAACACATTATACTACTGAATTATTATAAATGTAGAAATGGTGTAATTATGAAGACAGAATTCTATGACCATAGAGAGACAGAGGGTTTATATACAGGATGTAAATAAGACGAGCAGCTTATTTAAACCCTCGATATCACGTATTTACAATAACTAATCAAAAGATTTTTTTTAAAAAACACTGATAAATAACTTTAATCTTTTTTAAAGAATCTTTAGTAAAAACGTGAATATAGGCAGGTGATTGACTCTTATATTAATTTGTCAGTGTAACAGTAGTAATACAGAGGAAAAAAGTGTTGAATGACCTTTAAGGTATGATCCGTCAGCACGTCGTCGGTAACTTGCACACTCAATTTTCGTAGACACTTTTTTACGTCTAAAAATACTTTATGATTTTTTTGAGACGAGAATCGAATACTGAACACCTCCCTTTACGTCCCTCGTTTAACTATACATCCTGTATAGTTTTATTTGAATTAACTAAAGTTAGTTATTGGATCCCGGCATATTATTTTAATTTCAATTTCCTTACATTAAAAATTTATACACGATAATCGTAGCGGATAGCGTTTAGTGAGAATAAATTTTCAAGTTCAAATTAAGTGTAACGTTTTATAGAAAAATATCAAATATGAAAATTAAAAATTAAAAAAAATATCTATTAAAATTTTCTATCCACACTGTATAATATTCAATCAAAATCAAAAAAAATATTTCAGTTCTACTTTTACAAAAATATCCTTTCATTCAAAAATCACAAATTTCGTTTCGAAGGTTTGAATTTTTTGGTATTACATTTTCAGTTCATTTTCACTTCGTTCGAAAGGTAGGTGAGTGGTTAAATTTAGACAGACTGTGCTGAATACGCTACGGCGGTAAATTATGACGGCCGACGACGTCCGTTGAATAATTGCACTGAATGTGTCATCGTGCTTTGAAACAAATGCATTAATAACATTGCGATGTACGATTTACAACTTGCTAGTCCGGTGTTGACTAAAGAGGGAATGAGAAAGTTCATTAGGTATAACTGATCAATGCTACGGAGTTACCGCGAGAATTCCGGGATAAAAAGTACCCTATGTCCTTCTCTGTACCCCTGACAACGTGCATACCAAATTTTATCCAAAACCCTCCAGCCGTTTTTGCGTGATTGAGTAACAAACATCCACACATCCAAACATCCACACTTTTACATTTATAATATGAGTAGGATTATAGTATAGTGTAGTAACACATAATCATAAAGACTTAAAAATTAAATGAGAGATTTACTGAAAAATAAAGTGCAGTATCCTATTTTCATCTCAAATATTTAAAAAATTCAAAATTCACCCAGGAAAAGATAAATAATTAATGTAATGAAACTAAAACTTTCCAACAATAAGTTTTTTTAGTCTATTCTAAAGATATATGGCCTACTTAAACAAAGCAAGAAAAAGAAAAAAATATATGTATAAATTAATTAAATAGAGCGTTTCAAAGTTCCTACTTTAGGCTTTACCGTCGAAACGCGGCATGACGTCACTAGTTCAAAATTACGCCTTATTAATCTGTGATAGAAATGTCACTGTCATATTGACAGGGTCATGTGACACTGACAGACAGATAACTTCAATATCCAAAACCGAAATTAAGGTTGGACTGTGTCGAGTTACTTCCAAAAGTTCCAGTAAAGAATCGAAATGCATCTTAGTAAAAAACTTCAGAAAATAAAAAATATGCGTTAACTGTATGCACTTAGTTTCTTTTGCCTTCTCTGAAAGAGGTAAATGTTTCCTAAAAAAATAAAAGTGACGTCATGTCAAGCGTGGCTGTTATTGGTGTTTCGTTGCAACGTTCCGTTTCACAAAATTAAAAGTTGAATATTTTGGAAACTATTGAAAATTTTTTTGTAAATCTTTCACGATAACGCTTCTCTAAGGCTCTATTTTTGAAATATTGACACAATTTCTTATAATAAATTCCATGCAAGTACCCTATTGTACTATTTATTATTCTCATTTCTACAATCACAACTATTGTGCTATAACATAATCACTTAAGTGCGGTAGAGTAACCGGAATTCCATCGTCCTGGCTAACCTCATACCCACAATTCGGCCACCTATAGCGGGCATATAATATAAATACCACAATGCTAAATCTTTCTGGAATTAGGGACAAGTTAACGAAAAACATGACACTAAAATACATAAATTTTACTAATAATATTGGAAATCTTATGATGTACTCACTTCCACGCCAGCCAACTCTGAGTAGGAAACACAGATAGAACTGTAGATTAAGTAGAGAGGCCTTCTAGGTGGGGCAGGAGCGCTTCAGTTGCAAAGGAAGTTAGATCAAACGCTCTAACTTTCCCACAGTTTCCTTTGCTGGTATTCCAACTATATTTTCTACATTATTCCCAAAATTGTAAATTTTAAACACAGTGTCTAATTAAAAATCAAAGCAAAGGGCGTTTAAAATCAACCGGCGACACTGGTTTTCATCTGAAATACATACTAAATCGACTTGATTCCAAGTCTTTGAATGATACAAACGTTTGCAAATGGATTGCTCTATTCAATTTTTATTTCTTGTAATCCTATTTTATGAGTACAAACATAAAAAAGACAACCCTGCTGAGTTTCTCGTCAGTTATTCTCAGTAGAGAGCGCGTTCCGAAATGACAGTCATTTTACCTAAATTAATTTTAAGAACCTGCTGACGATTATAATATTGTAAGAACCGATCATGAGTATTAAAGAATTTTTGATTTGATTTTAATTTGATTCTATCTGTTCTGTGGTGGGCACTGAACGACCGCATTCAAAGCTTTGATCACAGCACGTTATTCGCATCAAAGTAATAACGCTACCAACCGAACTGTGCAATGTTTACTTGTAATTAATTGTACGCAATAATGAGCTTTATGTGCCGGCCCAACAGTTCGGAAGTAACCAGTGAGTCGGGCCCTAATACGGAGCAGTTAACTTCGTTTGACGCCCGACGTGAATCTTTTGAAGACTCCACTCGAACCGGTTCAGAAGTCAGGTGTTCTGAAACGTACTTCATTCAAGTAACAAAAAACACATAGGTATTTTAAAATTTAATTCTTACTTATTATAAATGCAAATGTGAGGTTTTTTGTTTTGTTATACTTCCACGAATCAACGGCTTAACCGATCATCGTGAAATTTTGTGTACACAATGTCAGGGGTATAGAAAAGGAGATAGGGTACTTTTTATCCCTGAATTTCAGCAAGACCTCCAAAATAAATGCCGGTAGAATATCTCGAAAGTTTGCTTACACATTGTCAGGGGTACAGAAAACGACACAGGGTATTTCAATTTCAATTTTCAGGGTAATTCCCGCGGGATCTCCGAAATTAACGCGGGTGAAACCATGGGCAGCAGCTGTAGCCTAGCACTGAAATAAATTAAGCGAATGCGCATTCAACGATTGCGTTAACACTAAAGTATCGTTTTTAAAAACCGGCCACCCGTGGTCTCGGGGACCACCTTGTCAGCTAGAGCGTAAATTAACATGAAAACGTCATACAAAGCCGTTTAACCCTTCGTACGCGGCGGCATAATGAACCGCCCGGGGCACATCGCAGCTCTCCAGCAGCGAACTCACCGTACCGCCCTTTCAAAACGTTGGACATTATCGTAAATATTATGGTGTTTATACACATTTTGGGCACAAACAATTCAATTCACGCTTCGACTGCTAATTGGGCATAAATCGTTGTAAAAATATTTCAATAAGCTTCTCACATCGATTATTTATTATATTTAAGTTTTCTTTTTGATCTTTCGAAAATTGAGGCATTCATTTGGATTCGTGTGAAGCGGCGCGTCAATAATTCGATATGTCGATTTAAATAATGCATGCTGTTCATCGTGTTTGTTAAGTAGGCTTCCATTGTTTAACAACCTTTCGGGTTTTTGTTTGGAAAACAAACAGAGCGGTTTGAATAAAACATCGATTAATCTTCGATGAACTTAGTATTAATATCCCCGCAGTGAAATTATAATTTTCATAAAATACATAATTCCTTTGAAACGATATTCAACCCTCTCTGTTCACCAAGGGCCGAAACACAGCGTGAAGTATACGTATGTAAAGCATGCAAAGTTGTTGTGTTCGACTGAAACGTATTCATTCGTCGCCTAAAAGTGCGGTAAATTTTTAAGCGAGGTCATAAAATTTTAATTTTAATGACAGCTCATATTTTTACACAAAGAATGCGCCGAGAGAGAAGTTTTACACCCGATTGTGTGACATGAAAAATGTCAAACTGGTGAACAATTTACAATAATATTATAATAGAAAGTAATGGCTTAACAGCCGCCATGAATTATTGTCTACATTTCATGTTAAATTGTATGTAAATGTGGGCCCGCAACGACACGGCTCCCACAATAACATAATAATGGTGGATTTGTGACTCATGTCAGGTTGTTAGTGTATACTTAACCCTTTATCGGGACACGCACACGGTACGTGAGACCATTACTCGGGTCGCGGCGACCGTACACAATGGATATTACGTTTGAGAGCGTCGCCGACTTGGGGTTAGTATTAACGTGCTTTTATGAACTCGTGAGCGAACAGTTAAAACGTATTGTGACGTGTTACGTATACTATTGTACATTGTGTTTTTGTTTATTCTGTTGATCATACCTACGTGTAATTTGAAAGCGGGTTTGGGATATTACGTATACTAATTTCAAAGTTTTAGAATTTAGACGTTTCTTCCCTACATATTCCTACTAACATTATAAATGCGAAAGTTACTCTGTCTGTCTGTCTGCTTTCACGCCTTAACGGCTCATCATGAAATTTTGCATACACATTTTGTCTTTCTGGACATAGGGTACATTTTATCCCGGAATTCCCGTGAGATCTCCGAATCTGCGGGGAACAGCTAGTTATAACATAAAGTCCTCTGCCACGTCTGTCTATCTGTTCGCGATAAAGGAACTAAAAAACTACAGAACGGATTTTCATGCGGTTTTCACCAATAGGCAGAGTGATTTAAGAGGAAGGTTTACACGTAATTCTTGTAGGAACTCCAAAATTACCGTGGGTGAAACCGCGAGGGACAGCTAGTGATATTATATTGTTGTTTAAATTTTCAATCAGATTTTATTAAATTGGTTTTATTGTGTGGCTGAATAATTTCAGGTTTAATTTCTGTTATGAATAGTAAGTAGGTAGGTACTGTTAAATGTTTCAAAGAAATAAATTACTGTAGTTAGGCAATTTACACGTGTTATACGTGTGATATCACGAAATTCTAAGTTTGAAAGAAAAAAACGCAAAGGGCAAGTTATTCGTAAGAAATGTATTTATTTATTTATTAGTTTATTTTTCGGGAAACAAACGGTACATAAAAAATACAAAACAAAAAAAAGATATAAAAATTTCCTAGACCTAGCAGTTTCCACATATAGAAAAAAGACAGGTATAGGTACATAAAATGGAAATCCACACATTTATTTAAAAATACAAAATCTATTACCGTGCAGTGTGGTGCAATTTTATGTGTGGTGGAACCAGCTATCTACATACTACATCGCGAATGGAGTTTTGAATGAATCTATAACGCTCTACGTGTGTTAACGTTACATTACAACATCCACTTATAAGGTGAAAAACAATTTCTTTATAACGTTGCAAAAAGAAAACAAAATTAGACGGCATCAAAGAGACAAGCTAATCCTGAATGCAACTCCCACTCGTTACGCCCGTGATTTGGGGCACAGTCGCCCCGGGCGCGGAAATTACTCTGTCTGCCCCCCGGGGGACCGTGCCCTCGCACCCCTGGGGCGCCCGGGGTACACGCAACAACATTTTTCATCTAACATCGCCTCTGGTACACATAAATAATTCAATTTCAAAACTGTTATAAATTGCAAAATAGCCATTTATCAAAGTGGATGGCGTCGTGTTTTGTATGGGAGAGAAAACAATGTTCGAAATAGGCTTTGGGGTTAGTAGAGATATTTTTTATACAATACATTTTTGTCTTAGATTTTATTTACGCTTCTCATACGTATATACACTACTTTTTAACTCGTTTTTTGTTAGTAAACAAAAATAAAAAAAGTTCTTTGTAGTCAAAATCTTTTGTAGAATGCATTTATTCTCTGAAACTACTGAAGCGAATTCAATTTTGATTGATAAAAGCTCGTTATCCATGAGTAGGTGTGTTTTGTCTTGTCTTGTATAACGGCTGGACCGATAACCATGTAATTTTGCATACACATTGTCAGGGGTACAGAACTATGTCCTGTTCTGTACTTTTTATTCTGGAATTTTCACGAAAACTCCGAAATTACCGCGAGCGAAATTTCGGGCGACGGCTAGTGCTCTACATACATATCTCTCTATAACTCAAAAAACACAAAGTAAACTGACAAACTAGAAACAGGTGCTCTGGCTCTCATCTAATTGAATGTAGATTAAAATAATAACAGCGTACACACGTCAAACATTCATAAATTACATTGTATTATGCTATCAAGCGAACTAGGTATCATGGCGGATTAATTGCCGGCCTAGATGTTGTAAGTACGGCGGCACAAGTAGCGTGGCTCGAGGCGATTGGTTGGAGCAATTAAGTAATATGACGTGATAGGTCTGCAAAGCTGCCTTGTTTTAATATTCAACTAGTTACACTTACAACCGTTCGTTCTTTGTTTTTATTTAACTTAGTTTTAACTTATTTAATTGAATGGATAAATTGAAATATATTTTACTAGTCGATCTCCCTACGATTTTACCCATATCGATTACGGAGCTTCCACAGATACTAAATAAACTACTAACTAAGACCTTTCAGAAAACTACGATAAATATTTGGGCTATGCTAGATCTAGTGGCAATATGTACCTTCCCCCATAGACATACGTAAGTCATAATGATGTAATATCATAATATTATATTAAAAATAATATAATGTAAAGATAATTAACTTAGTGATATATAATCCTCACAAATTTACCACCACAAGCTGAAGAGATTAAACGAATATGCGGACAAAGTTTATAAGACTTGGGTCAATCAGAGTTCTAGATACAGACAACTAAAAACGAACGACTAAGCTGTGGTTACTCCGCAGCTGGACAACGTTTTCTGACATCTTTCTGCTCCGATTTGGGAGGAAATCTCTTAGAGGAATGTAGCTGAACTTTTCGGTAGAATATAAAGGTTGAAATTTATATTCTAGACTAGCTGTTCCCCGCAGTTTCACCCGCGGTAATTTCGAAGATCCCGCGGGAATCCCGGGATAAAAGTAACCTATGTCCTTTTCTGTACCTCTGACAACGTGTATGCAAAATTTCATGATGATGACGAACAAACACAAACTCACTTTCGCATTTCGCATACGTTTCTCAGAATAATAAATTTGTGTCGCAGATTTTTGGCCACGCTCTTACTGCTTCAGTTTAAGGCCCCTAAGACGTTAAGGCGCCGACACCCCGCCACACTCGTCACGTGCTATCACTGAGCTGGCACGTCCAAATTTCATTGCCATTTCGACGAAACACTCATTGAGACTGTTGAAACTATTTCAGACTAACCAACGACGTCTTTTTATTGCTCGCGCTATAACATATTTGATGGTTTCTGCTCGCGGAGCAAACCCTGCCGTGCTACGTTGCCTATTAGTTTTATCGCGGTTTTAACTTGACTTTTCTGGGCAGTAATAATGCTACTAGTAAAAAAAGTTTTAACTGTTTCATATTATGTCTGTTTACCTACCTCTTTTAATATTAGTATAGATAAGAAAGGCACAGATGTTTTACAACACTAAATATAACTTTATAATCCAGGAGACGACTGAACAGATTTTCATGAAATTTTACCTACCTATGCTAGGTATAGTAAAACAGTCAAATCCACGTGTCTGCACATTGAATATTTTTTTACCGAAAATTGAAACGGAGTGACAAAAGACAAGTAATCAAATAAAAAAACTTAAATCAATTATTTTCTGTACCTACTCGCATATTTTTGTTCTGGCTAATCTCCGAAATGGTTGACCCGTTTTTGACGAGACTTTAATTAGCAAATAGCTGGTATTATAAGGAGAATGTCTGGTTACTTCTGTCAGAGATCCTGCGGGAATCCCGAAAGTCACGCCGGCACAGCTGGCAGTTATTTATTTCGTTAGTTCGAAATATTCCCTGTGAGTTGTGATGTCTGCATATCAAATCAGACGACAGCAATCAAATCTAAATGCAATGATGAAAGCAACCGTTGCATATATGGACGCAGATAAGCAATAACATGTTAACCCACAAAATTAAGTTATTGATTCAGAACGATTTATTGAGAGTTAGGGAACGTTTTTTAATTACGTGTTTACCTTATTACATTGCTTGAATATGTAACTAAATATTGAACATAAAAAATGTTGACACAAAATTGCGGTCCTACTTTTAAAACACGATCTACTCAAAATTTCTCCAGTGTGGGTTAACACACTATTGCTTATCTATGTCCATATATAAAGTTACCGCCTAGCGCTTACTGCTTATAAAACATATCACACAAAATTATTACCTTTCAGGTACCATAATACGGGGTCATTATGCTATGAAGAGGGGAGCCTGGGTACCCTACAGTTGGCAGTCGAGAGGCAATTATAATGAATAGAAATTCACCATCGCTGTTTATCAAGCATATGTAATTTGTTTGCCAGCAACATATCATTTCACGGTTGGTTTAATGCCTACTGGTCTACGAGTTTTTATTTTTCTTTCACTATTAATAATGTCTTGATTCCTATGTAATAATGACCGGTTTTAAGTCTTGTTAAAGGGACGGTAATGAGTGTGTTGTAAAGTTAACAATATGTATGGTTGGTTTACCTACTGCTACCTTCAGTTTAATATAAATGCAGCTTATGCTTGAAAGAATTTTGTAAGGAATTTTGCTTGTTTGTCTTTAAAGCAATAAATAAGTATCTAATAATGCTTGGACAGTATCGTGCAGTCTTCTTATCCTAAACTTAGGTTAGCAGAGTAGTCCATACTAATATTATAATTGTCTGTCTGTTTATCTGTTACCATTTCACGCCTTAACTACTACATGAAATTGTTCATTTGTAGAAAAAAGTATCGTTCCCGAGAGACAGAAAATTGATTGATAAAATCTAGCGAGCAAAGCTGCGATCAAAAACTATAACTATGTATTTATAAAATATATAAAAATGAATTTCTAATTCCCTTGTTCACGGCATCACGCGTGAACGGCTGGACCAATTCCGCTAGTACTTTTATGTTGTGTTTGTTATTGAAAGGAGAAGGTTTTTATAAAAGAAGTTTGGAGTTCCTTTGGAATTCCGAAACTCACGCGGGTGAATCTCCGAAACAGTTGGACCGATTTTGACGGGACTGCTAATTAGCTAATGTTATAAGGAGTAAATTACGCTGCTTTGGAGTTCTTACGGGAATTCCGAAACTCACGCGGGGAAACCGCGTGGCACAGCTAGTGTGCTTATAAAGCTCATTTCCTGTTGAACAAAAACGATGACTCAATAAAATGTCTGATCCATTAGTGAGGGGAGAGACTTAAATTTGAAAAACAAAAGAATCCGCAACTCCGTGCTTCCGGCTCGATCCCGGGGATTACCCTTATCATCCGCGTGGCACAGCACTAGCTACGCGTGGAGTAAACACGGGGGATTTGCTTGTTTTAACTCTCACTAGAGGAATTTGGTTCAAACTCTTGCCCACGTTTGTGTGTGTGACGGATTTATTATATCGCAAACATTGAATACTGAGTTTATTTTTCAATATATTAATATCTTTCCTTGACACATAAAAAACTCCATTATACTCGTTATTTGATTTTGAAATAGGTAATAAAAACTTTTTAAACTACTACTTTAATAAAGTACCCTGCCAGGGTACATGTAATTAATATCTGTCTATAGCTATTTATTGCATGTAGGTAACAATTAAACTAATTAAAATAAATGAAACTTACTACTTTAATTTACTATGGATTAAAAACTTATTTATTTGCTTTTCTGTTATATCTACCTCTTTCGTTTTTCCCTATATTTTTCAAACTATAGCGACTCTAGCTATTTAGGAAAGGTTATACAACCAAATCTTTCAGGTTTAAGGATGCTGTTGCTACAATTTTTAACCATTACAAAATAATTTTTAAGTAAATATATCCTATCCTTACCTTAACAGTAGGTACAAAACTGCAAATCTTAGTTCATAATTATAATTAAAGAGGCATAATTCTAAAGTGGTTCAAATGTGATACGAAAACGGGTAAGGACTTATGCAATGAGGCTCCATTACCATCGGCGGTTCATATTAGTGCCTGCGCACGCTATGCGACTCCTCATTGCGTCTTGTCGCAACGACTTGTCGTCAACGCAAGCGGCTGCTCTGCGTCTCGTTGGCGCGACTTGATGCGGAGTTGTCGCTTGCGTCGACGACAAGTCGTTGCGACAGATGTCGTGCTGGAAGCGATACGTAGTAGAGTATTTGCGAAAGAAGGCCGTTTTGTTCATGTTGTGAGTGAATATGATATCTAGTTGCACCTGCTTTGGTGTTTAGTGGCTAAAGCAAAACCGACGCTGCGCTGTCGCACGACTGTCGTCTAGACGCAGCGATAAGTCACGAGCGCGCTCCGACTCCCCTTGCTTGTCATTGCGACTCTGCAGCTCTGACGCCAAGTGTGCGAAAAACTAAATTTGAACAAAATAAATGAAAACTAGCTGTTCCCCGCAGTTTCACCCGCGTTAATTTCGGTGTTCCCGCGGGAATTCCGGGACAAAAAGTACCCTATGTCCTTCTCTGTACCCCTGATAATGTGTATGCAAAATTTCATGATGATCGGGTGAGCCGTTAAGGCGTGAAACCATAACAGACAGACAGACAGCGTACTTTCGCATTTATAATATTAGTAGGGAGTAGGATTTTAGGCAGCAGCCTGTCGTCACGTCTAGTCGTTGAGCTGTCGCTGTCGCGTGTCGCATAGTGTGCGCTGACTCTTATTGCCACGCCAGGCGTATAATTATTTTCGTCAGCAAAGCCGAATAAATCTCAAGTCACCGCCATCGTCATTTGGCAACTAATTCCGTCTCATAGATATGCTAATGCTTCAACCCTCGAAAAATGACTGACACAGATGGATGAGTTGCTTTATCACATCAATTGTCAAAAGTAATAATCCAGACCACGCTTTGCTGTAACAAAAATAAATTTCCATCCGTTGACACCCTTTTTTTAATGGCATAAGAATGATTTTGCTGCCATATATATGTACAAAAGACCTTATTTGAATAAGAATATCCAATATGAGTGATTCATAAAACGCTTCGTGACGCGTGAAATTCTCATTTTTTGTGTAGCAGCCGTTGAGATCGATATTAAGGTTTTTTATTCAGGACATCATGTTTTAGATCACACGATGGTAATTCCTACTAATATTATAAATGCGATATTAACGCCGTCTGTCTGTTACGCTTTCACGCCTTAACGGCTATAGAGATCTTCATGATATTTTGCACACACATTATCAGGGGTGCAGGGAAGGATATAGTGTACTTTTTATCCCGGAATTCCTGCGGAAACTCCGAAATGGGCATGTTGACTAACTTTTATCTTTTAGTCCGTTTTGTAGATTATTAAAAAATATTGGACACGTATTTTTTCTTTTTTTACATAATCAAAAAATAACGGCGGTACATTGAGTTGAAATTTCGCGTGATGTCACTATTCTGACATGGCGGTTTTAGCGGTTAGTGACATCACGACCCTCTCACCCTAAACTTTAATGCGCTTTATCTCTGTATATTTAAATTTATTTGAAAAAGAAAAAAAATACGTGTCTACTGTTTTTTTATTTTCTAACTGACGGACTAATTAGAATTTTGATTTTCCAAAGAAGTCCACATCCCCATTATAGTGGGTGAAACCGCGGGTAACAGCTAGTCCTTATTATGTATGAAAGTTTTGGTAAAACTTTAAATACGTAACGAACTGTTACGAACAAAGAATAGAGACTATAATATAAAGAAGCGACGCTCCAGCCCCCCACCAATTTCATGCCTCCTCATACCCCGCGAAGTTTCTTGGATATTCCGAGGAAAGTTTGACACAATATTAAGAATCTACATGTAACAATTTATTCAGTGTCAGCTGACAGTCAAACTCGGCTCGCTGTCAACGTACAAGTACTTTTTTCTTGTGAGAAAGTACTTGAATCAGTTCATTTGTATGGAGTGTCACCGGGCTGATTACCAAGGTCAAATGTTTCTTACCATTTTTTCTTTTTATTTATTTACTAGCTGTGCCTCGTGGTTTTACCCGCGTTACTGTCGGAGAGCCCACGGGAATTCCGGGATAAAAAGTACCCTATGTCCTTTTCTGTACCTCTGACAAAGTGTAGTATGCAATAATTAATTCTGTTTCACCCGCGTTAATTTCGGAGATCCCGCGGGGATTCCGGGATGAAAGGTAGCCTATGTTCTTTTCCATGTCAAAGGCTACATGCATGTTAAATTTCATCCAAATCCGTTCAGCCGTTTTTGCGTGCAAAGATCCAAACAACCAAACATACACACTTTCACATTTATAATATTAGTAGGATTTGTTCGGGAAACATACAGCTATAATTATACAATTAAACAGAACAGATACACAACACATTCGCCAAAACAGTTTCACAGATAATTAATACATTAGAGTGATTATAATACAGTATTTAGAATTTAGAATTTTCAAATACATTCATTAAAGGTGTGAACATAAAAAAACACTCAGTACTTACCTATACGAGTATACGTAGTCTATTACAAGACCACTAAATCACTATATCGCCTTATAGTTACATATCCAGCAGCATGTTGAAACGGGTCGTGAGAAAAACTCGGTTCATAAATTTATAATTTAGTGTAATCAGTACAGAATCTAAGAGTAAGTTTAAATATATACAAAACAATCACTGGCCTTCGCGATCCGTGGTAGACGTAGAGTCCGAAGCTGCAGTGGCGTCGGCCAGGATGCGAAGATCAGGAGGAGGAAGGAACAGGAACAGCAGAAGATCCAAAGTTTTCAAGTTTCAAGTAAAGATTGTAGATAGGTTGAAGATAGTAGTTTTGATATCCAAAGAAGGAAGCTGTTGAGTGTACAGCTTCCTTTTGTAATATTAGATATAATATACTTATTTAATGTGTTTAGAAGATAATTTAATCACGGCGTAGTTGCTTTACGCAGCGTGAAAGAATCCGAAAGAGAAACAAAACAATAACGCCGACGCCCAAGAAAAATAAATTTTGAATTTAGATGAAAAAAAGAACGTACTACCTCCATGGGCGTTAGCACCACGTCACAGTGTAACATTCATTTCCAATGTTATTACGTCCTGTCACATTGTCTTTTCAAACGACACGACAAAGAAATTAAGTACTGGTGAAGCGTAATGGAGGCTCCCGCCTAATTTGCTCGAGTCGTATCTTGTTTAACGCCGGGATATCGCACCGAGTCGACATTTTGTCCACTTGCCCTTTGTTAGTAGACGTATTACGTGTGTTCAATATAATATTTTGATAGAAA
Source organism: Zygaena filipendulae (assembly GCA_907165275.2). Lineage (NCBI taxonomy): Eukaryota > Metazoa > Arthropoda > Insecta > Lepidoptera > Zygaenidae > Zygaena > Zygaena filipendulae. Next base: position 874,230 of record OU015657.1, read on the forward strand.
TTGCATTGCTTTTTCTTTTTCTTTTAAGTTTGCTTTCGGTAGAAAAGGTAAGGTTTTTGTCAATATTCATTTTTGTCACTAGAATAAGAATAATGAAATCTAGAGAGAAGTAACCGAAACTGGTAAAAACGGCGGTCGTCTTCACTCTGGAAAATTCAAGTCTTTTTCTAAGCTTTACATAATTCATACGATACTTAGTTACTTAAATACCATATTATGTATGTATACCTACCTTTTAGCATACTAAGATAAAGACGAAAGTAAGTATATGTCTAACTCAACGCCCAGACAAAAATACTGAATCTAAAAACATGAAATTTGCCACAACCACAAAGAACGAATTTAAGAAAATTCGAGCCCTTGTTGAAAAAGGCGTTGAAAGGTTGGACCAACTGCGAATTGGACCATTTGCGAATTGGACCATTTGCGAATTGGACCATTTGAGAATTGGACCATTTGCGAATTGGACCATTTGCTAATTGGACGGTTTGCGAATTGGACATTTTAAACCCTCTGGACCATTTGCGAATTGGACCATTTGCGCCTAAACGGTTGAAAGTTCAAGTGGAAATATTGTATGGGAACAGATAGTTGAACTCTTCTTTTTATATAATAAACATAAAACACATATTTTCGAGTTTTTGGGAAATATGCCACTTATGAGTTAAAACATGTTTGTACGCGAGCGAAACTGCTAAAACCAGCCCGTACTACATAAAGTGTATTTAGTTAGTTACTTTTTCACACCATTGATGTCGATAGAAACAGAAATCGCCATCGAGTCACGTAACAGACCAACTGACCGCAATATAACGCACATGTTAACTGGGAAAGATTCACAATTTGCGCGCAAACACGCGGCGAGAGCCATTGCTTGTTTCATTACACCCTAGGAGGGGTTGAAATGTGTTTAATATCGCGTGTTGTCTTGTGTACGCTCACCCTAATTGCTTATTAGCGTCTCGTATGGGCGACGTCTCTTTCTATAACGTTCGGGGAGAATTTGTTCTTTTGCGTTTTCTTTTACGAAAATTAGGTGCACACTGCACAGTTCTGTTTTTATTATTTAGGTACTTAGATACAATATTGGAATATTTGTGATTTTTGCAACCGTAAAAACTTACGGCCGCACTCAGAGTCGTTTTAATGAATTAATTATCACATCGCCACCTGTTCCCGAACTAAGCAGGTCATAAATTATACTACTAGCTGTGCCCCGCGGTTTCACCCCCATGAAAGATTTTATACACCAACTTTTTTTCCCGACATCCGATTTCAATAAAACAAAGCCTATATGTAGCTCCAGGCTAAGCCTAATCTACCTGTGAAAACCGCATGACAATCGGTTCAAGAGATGCGGAGATTATCGTGAACAGACAGACAGACAAGATTTTTAAAAACTTCTTTTTTGGGCTTGGTTACTCTTCTTTTATCACCCCTCTCAATTTTAGGTAAAAATATTCAATGTGCAGAATCGCGGATTCTACTCTTTTATTACAGTAAGTATCGATAGATTAGCTTAAGCTTATTTCATCTCGTAAAATATACATATTTTCCCCGACGCGAGCATCGAACCCGCAACACCTTGGCATAGCAGTCAGATTTACTAATCAGACAGCACGGTTGATCATGGCATAATTCTAAGCTAAATAATATTATTTACTAGCTGTTTGCTGTGGTTTCACCAGCGTTGATAAATACATAGATAACTCTTTATTGTACACCAAAAAAAAAGTTGTAACAATTTTTTTTAAATGTAACCTATGATTTAGAAGTTCCTGCAGGAACTCCCTGAAATCCTTTCTGAGCTGACTTCTGCTTACCCAATTTCAGATGCATAGGTCAAGTAGTTTTCGAAATATCGTGTTTGTAGTGAGTGACCTTTCGCTGTTATATATATACCTATATCTTACTAATATTATAAATGTGTATGTTTGGATGTTTAGATGTTTGGATGTTTGTTACTCAATCACGCAAAAACCGCTCAACGGATTTGGATGAAATTTGGCATGCACGTTGTCAGGGGTACAGAGAAGAACATAGGGTACTTTTTATCCCGGAATTCCCGTGGGAACTCCGAAATTACCGCGGGTGAAACCGCGGGGCACAGCTAGTTATAATATTTGTATGTATAGTAGATGATGAAACTATAGTCAAAAGGGCAAATATGATTCGTCATTTTCCTCTAGACCCAGTGGTTATACTTATTTATTATTATAGTGACGAGTGAAGCGCCCTAATTCACAAAGATAGATTAACATTCGGCTAATGAGCCCGCGAGCCGTCTGTCCGTAGTGATAGGTCACAAGGTACTAGCGTCGGGAGGTCAAGAAAATATTGGTTCGTCGTTACGTTGTGGTGGTTGGTGGTCGTGTAGATAGAGTGACAATCTAAAATCTGCTGAAGATCACGGAAACCAGCTGGTATACGGTTAACATACATTTGATATAAGGCTGTATACGGTTGGTATATGGTTGTATAAGGTTAGTATATGACTATAAACGGTTGTTCTTGTAGAGCTTGGACGTCTATCTATCTATGTAAGGAAAAAATAACTAAATAACTGACCGACTGACATATCAAGGCATTACTCAAACCATTTAGTCAAGAACCTTGAAATTTGCCTCAAGGATTCTTTATCCTACTAGTATTATAAACGCGAAAGGTTGTAAGTATGTATGGATGGATAGATGGATGTTTGTTACTCTTTAACGCCAAAACTACTGGATGGATATAAATTAAACTTTATAATAATATAGCTTATACATCAGATTAACACATAGGGTACTTTTTATCCCGGAATTCCCGCGGGAACTCTAAAATAAACGCGGGTGAAACCGCGGGGCACAGCTAGTAGTACATATAGTGTAGGCATGCACTAGGAAAGGGTTTTCCAATATTCAACCTTTAAGAGGGTTGAAAGAGAGGTTCAAAGTTTGAATGATTCCGAAAAGCTGGGCACGTAAGCAGTTTGTGGGACGAAAGGTTTTGTTGGAAAGAAAGAGAAAAATAACATAGACAACCCTGATTCTAGTTAAATGAAGAAACTACTACTTTTGTTTATCGACTGACGTTTAAAACCGCCCAAAGTCAGCAACTTGCAACGGGCCATTAAGATGAATTATGTTCTTGGTCTTCCTCCACAATAAGTGCGTAAATACGGGCCGGGACGATAACTGGCATATAAATCACCGCGTCCATCCATCACGGATGTGGCACGAGGAAGAACTCTGTGCCAATGTGTATGAGCTCATTTGCATATCCTCAAGTTGTAGCCGTCTTTGTAGTCATCCGAGACGATGTAATAATACGTAATACGGCTGGCATGTTCCAGAGGTTAAAAGGAACTACTCAAAATTCAAAATTCAAAATATCTTTATTATTTAGGATCGGTGCAATCACTTATAATTGACAAATTTCTTAAAATTAAATTGAAATTACCGTCAGTTCGGAACGCGCGCTATACTGAGGAGAACTGACAAGAAACTCAGCAGGGTTGTCTTATTTATGATTGGTACAATCAGGTAGTTAAGTACCGAAGACCTACTTATAAAATGGGATTAAAAAAAAAATAAAGATAGATAATAATAGAGCAATTAATTTCCAAACGTTTGCATCATTTAAATAATCTACTAAGCTATAATATGATTTATCGCATAATTTGTGTTTGATAAAGGTCTTAATTTTATTAACTGACAAATTAACTACATCGTTTGGAAGCTTTTTATAAAAGTGTATATACATTTTCCTTTAAAAGACTACTACAAACTATCAACTGAAAACCAGCGAAAGCATCTTGTGTGTTGTGATAAAATAAATTTCATTTCTCTACCTACTGTGTTATTTTATCAGCTTTTGTTAATGGTTTCAACCAAAAGTGGTTTGATTTATCAAAGTTAAAAATATCATGTATATTGACCCAGCACATAAGCTACCTATACTACATATACCTATCAGTTATATTCAAAACCACTGTAATTTTTTTTCGATGTGCTTCCACATTTCAAAGTCATTTTATATAGAGACATGACCTTGTAACGGTTTTATTAAAATTTGTAAAGATAAGATCGATACTATCTATAGTACAATGACATTATCATGCACACATATTAAAGACACACATAATATCAGCAGTGATTTGTACAGTTGCACAAATATCTCCAGATATCTGCATCAGATCCGTCTCCGACCACTTAGTGGTTGCACTGTGCTTAAAGAATCGAGCTGAAGACTTATATATTGCTTAAAATAGATTCTTAAAAATTTGAAAGAGACGCCTTAGGTTCAATGGTTGAGGAACTGAAAGTAGCCGAACGTAGTTGATTCGATTCTTACTGGGGACCAGCAATAAGTTTCTCTGTGATTGCTAAAATATCAATCCAACCAACAAGCGTGGTATATTCAGATCTAATTCAAATTCTTCTCAATATAATCTGGCAAAATTCACAGTAACAAAATGACTGAGAATAATCCAGAACTGGTTGTCTTGGAGATCCTTGATCTACTGCCTTGGCTAAGACCTTTATATAGTAGAGATCATGATGATTATGAAGCCCGCAACTCCCATTAATATAATTATAGTTTTTAATTAAATTCTACAACTAATTAATTATCTTCTTTTCTATCGTTTACCATTAAAGCGTTAGTGCTAAAGTTATTCAATGGGCTGTATAAATAAAAAGTTTAAAATTATGATCACATCTTATTCATACGACTCAAGATTTCTAATTAACAAATACATAAGGTTTCTGTGAGAGTAACGACCTTGCTAGTTTATAACGACTTCTTAATTCTTCAAACTAAATAAAGCGACAGCGAGAAACCGTGACTCGTGTCTAACCCATTCTAATATGATGATTTGATTATGATATTATGAATGCGAATTGTTTGTTCATTTTGTTACGTTTTCATGCCTTAACTACTCGACCGATGATCATGAAATATTACATACAAGTAGTCAGAGGTATAGAAAAAGACAGGCTCTTTTTAGCCCGTAATTCCCGCGGAAACTTCGAAATGAAAGCTATGTATATTTACGAGTAAGACTACTGTAATAAACAAAAAGCACATTCACCACCATAAAAATAATTTTCATTTTAAATATTAATTTCAAGCATTGGCATTTCTACATGATTCCTACGTCTATTTCAGCGGGAGATCTTTGAAAGCATCGACTTCCGAGCATTGTGTGTAGTGCATACACTCAATTGTCACGAGCTGCTAACTGCATTCACCGATTACTCAGTACCTACCCCTCTTCTACCCCTACGCTGGTTCCATTTACTTACAACTCGAGACACGGTTTAACGTAAATTTAGTGGAATCACGAAAATGTTCATTGCCAACGCCAGCTTTCGATAAAATAAAACGTTTGTCCGTCCAACTAGTTAGACCAGTAATTATATGATCGAACTGTTTGGACATTTTTTTTTTCTAAATTGTTCGACTGACTGAGGTAATGTAACTGTTTGGATATAAATTAGCTCCTAAATTTTAGTAGGCACGTTAGTACGTAGTTTAACTGATGTTTGTTCAAGTAAATATTAAGACACAAAATAACATTTTAATAACGTATTCATTTTTATGAGTAATGGGAAAAAAATTGTCTGCTTTATATGAGGATTATTCTGTAAAGTCCAGATTTGCCGAAAACACTATATTTTAAAACGACTACTTCAGACTTGCAACTCATTACGAATAGCAAAATATGCAAATATAAGATTACGGTTCTGTTATGTTAGTAGCTCTCTTATCTCGCTCGAGGCTCACTGGATTAGCTTTAGCAGCTTGGATATAGCTTGGTTGTAAGCTACTTGAGTTTGCTGCCTTATTCTCTATGTTGCTACTCAGGTGACGTAAACAACGTCAAGCATAATTATGTGACACCTCCCAAATAGAATGATTCATTATCACGTTGACTTTTGTAAAGGAAAATATCCTGTTCATTTAAGTCAAATTGTAATTATGGACATCTCTGAACACTTATAATAAGATGTCTGTATAATAAATATAATACAATATCTTGGTGACCGAGTTTCGCTCGTTGTGATTATAGCGCATTGTTAAGTAAAAAAGCAGTACCATTTTTCATTGCCTGAAAACACGGACAAAACGACGTTTTCTAAAAATGAAACCTAGCTAGATTTATTGTTCGCCCACAAAACCCCCTGCATACTAAATTTCATGGAAATCGTTAGAGCCGCTTCCGAGATTCAGATTATATATATATATCCAAACACATTTTTGATCCTATTACATTTACAGTATAAATAAATTTATGCATATTCAATAACCAATGCTTGGAACTGAACCCGGTATAAGATCTTACTTTGAGTTTAATCTTAAATTTATAAAATATAAATTTTGTGTCACCATCAGTCAACGAGAAGAGAAGATAAATGAAAAATAAAGAAATTAAACATTTGGCTGTTACGGGCGTTACGGTCAAGGCTGTGTGTAAAAAGGTCCAGAGTCACCACCGAGTCCTTTAAAGATGAACAGTCGTCTATAGAGAATAACACACCACGTCAGACGCAAACGCTTTGGTTGAACTGTGCCAAAGCTAATCTTGAGATTAGGTATCCGGGGATCGTGTAATTGCATAGTTGTAACTCAAGTTTGCGCTGCGCTGAGCTTTATAGCAGCTTTGTCATTGTATAGTGCACGGAATTTGAAATATGCGGTCAATAGCGGTATTTAATTATGAGAATACAATTTTTGCTCAAAAATAAAATTCTTTTCCATTTTTTTTTTTTGTATAATACAAGAGAAATTAAGTAGTTTTATATGAATTGCTGGCAGTCAAGAATTGAACTCCCAAAAAAAATTTCAAACTTCACTTAAAATTTTATGGCAATCGACAGCTTCAATAACATTATTAAAAATGTGTCTATAAATAAAAGGATGACCATAAATCTAATAATAATGTGTGTTTGTAATAATTATTTACCTACTTATAATATACATTTTCATCTGCACCTAAACACGTCTCTACTTAATTTTCAGTATGGCTTCATTCCCATTAACCACCATTTTTTGTAGTGTTCTACTTTGTTAAAGGAAATATAAATAATTATTATAATAGGCTAGTTTCCTGGGTAAAAAAATCAAAAATCTATTTAGTCCGTCAGTTAGATAATAAAAAAATAAAAGACACGTATTTTTTGCTTTTTTAAAATAATGGAAATATGCATAGATAAAGCGCATTAAAGTTTAGGGTGGGGGACTCGTGATGTCACAGCTCGCTATAACGTGCGAACCAACTGTAGCGAGGCGTGACGTCATGTGAAATTTTGACTTGATATATCTCCGTTATTTTTTGGTTTCATAAAAAATAAAAAAATACGTGTCCAATATTTTTTAATAATCTACAAAACGGACTAAAAAAGAAAATTTAGGAAACTAGCCTATTGTTCTATTTTAAACGAAGTGACACTGTCATCGAACTATTAAATCAAGTCTAACGCTGGGCTATCTACGTGTACAAACAAGATGGTGGGTACCTAAAATAACAAATAAAATCAAATAAGTCCAGTGGCAGCCGTGTCCGATGGTGTGACCGTCAAGTCACGGTGACCGTCGAAACATGGGAGCGGCGCGTTTGATCGTCAACGTCAGGGATGTCACGCGTGCTGATTCATTAACTTTTAAATCCACGTTTAACCCTTTTCAGTAAAGTTAGAATTTTGTCTTGTGCAAGTCTTATATAAAATTTTGAATTAATTGACGAAACGGTTTTTCATTCAGTCATAATACTGTTTTATATTTACTGATAAATTAATGTATCAATTTTTTTTACATAACTAGATATTGTCTTAAATTTTAATGGAAATAACTTTGTTATGAATATTTAAGTTAACACTTGGATTTTTGAAAATTTAATTTACTTTAATTTAATTTACTGTTTTATTTTTTTAATTTAGTTAGATTAGTGATTAGTAGATTATCGAAAAAGGGGGAAATAGTCTTTTAATTTTTGTATATTTAAGTATAACCGGAATTCTACCACCGGATGAAGGAAAAATTACAATGGATGATGATTTTTATAGCAAACCTGGACTTTTCCTATTCCTATCCTAATTATAATCCTAATAAATCGATTGAAGCGCAAATAAAAAAACTTTAGTTTTAACTTTTAATTTACCTTAGGTGTTCATCGTTCATGAATTATTTCACTACAGCTAATGAAAAAAATGATAGGTAGAAGCAATTCCAAATACATAAAATGATATAATAATTGACACACTTACTATTCTGTATATTTTTGCTAACAATTTTAGCTATAAATAGAGAGTGCCAACCCTGAACTCTAAGAGTGTTTCTCTAAAAGTTGGGGCCAATCGATTTGAGATACTTATTTTGTCTTTGTTTAAACCGACGTCGCCATGAAATGAAATGACTGAGCATATTAGCTTTACGGGGTGGAAAAGCAAAAGGCAGCGTTCGGTGGAGAAAATGTACTATTTAATTTCACAAACAGAAAACGTAGGTATCTTTGTTTCTTAAAACCAGTGATCAAACGCCAATTCGGCTCGCTCTATAAATATTGCATGAGAAAATTAAATGTTCATTCCTTGAAAACAGGCGTTTTGAATTTAGAAAGATGCAGATTGTTGCAATATGACTAGGTGATTAAATTTTTGTTTTGAGTCTGTCATCTAGAATAATAAAAAATATTGGACACGTAATTTTTTTACGTTATCATTGTGTCGAACTTTCGCGGGACGGTCACGATCCGGTACGTATTATAGAGGGTTTATACCGGTTAATGACGTCACGAGTCACACTCCTAAGCTTTGATGCTCTTTATCTAAGTCGTGAATTATAATTCCCTCGGGAACTCCATCTTGACATAGATTATTATTATTATTATTATTATTATTATTAAATAGGCATTATCTTTATTTGGAACTAGCTGTTCCCCGTGGTTTCTCCAGCGTTAATTTTTAAGTTCCCTCGGGAATTTCAGGACTAAAAGTATCCTATATCCTTTTCTGTACCCCTGACGATGTGTATTCAAAATTTAATGATGGTTGACCCGTTAAGGCATGAAAGCGTAACAGACAGGCAGACTATAGTAGGGCTCATAAAAAGTATCAACAATAATATCTATAATAATTTATGTGAATGTGACCTCTACCAGTCAAATCATTCAAAAGTTCTATCACTAAAAAATAATTAAAACACAGTAAAATTGACGAATTTACCCATGTAGGTACTATGCATGTAGGTACCTGTAAAAAGCGCCAGCAAGATCAAGCCATTTCGTTGTTTTCTTTATCTATATTTACAATTTTTTATATTATGATCTTTAGATAGGTACCTATACCTAACCTATTTTATTATAGGTACTTAAAAGACAAAAACACAAAAGCATAGCTACGTGAAAAAAATATCTATAGAGGTAATTAGATACGTCATACAGGTAGAGTCCTAACGACTCCATTTTTTTGACAGACGTTATCTCGAGTATACCTACACCTACTGGTATCAGACGTTATCAGTAGGTTTAGGTTTTCTAGACAGCCACATACAGCAATACAAAATCTTTCTCCACAATACTTTTACAAAAATAGGTACAATATATACAATGACAGGCGAACCCGTCCAGCTTTCGAAATTTTTGATTAATTGTTTTATCTAAGGAGTAGATCCGCAGGGCACTTAATTATGTAACTTTTGTTGCTATTATATTTCAGTTTCAATCAGAAAAATAGCGTTTTTGTATTTAATTAATCATGTTAAGGCAGCTTTAACTTTTAAAGTAAGTATGTTTATTATGGTAGATTGCTATATATTATAAGTTTCAAAACATACATAATATTCTAATCGCAACCGCCATGTTTTTTGATTGCAACCGATAAATGATAGAAACAAAAGTTATATAATAGGCCTTCTGTTTTCATACACCGAAGATAGACCTTATTATAAATGGACGCTGAACCCACAAAACCAAATTAATGATACATAACGCTTTATTGAGAGTTATAGAACGTTTTTTTTATTATATTTTTACCTTTTACTAAATTTAAATACAAAAAAATTGTTAAATATAAAAAAAAATTGACATAAAATGGCGCTATAATTTTAAAACACGATTTAGTTAAGAAGGTACTCAAAATTTCTCCAATATGGGTTGACACACTATTGCTTATTTATGTATCCAATTTGCAAAAGGCAACCGTAGTAAAAATAAACAAATACAAGAAAAAACAACGTAGGTACTTAATTTAATAATAAAGATTTTTTGTTATTACTTAAGTAATTAAATAACATTATTATTTATGATACAGTATAGACAAGATAAAAAAATTACAGGTAAAAATCTACCCAATGTCTGCTTACTTTAAAGACATAAACGTCGCCGGTGGTCTCCAAATTAATTATTTTTTTTTCAAGTACGTTCAAATGGGTACCTACATTTTATGAATACTAATGATTTGTTCATTCACAAAATCTGCTCGAGAAACTGAGCTTCTAAATTTCGTTGGTACCTAGTCATATAAATATAAAAAAATAGTATTTTTAAATTTCAAAAGCTCTATAAATTGAAGCCCGATTATAATTAATTTTATTATGAGTTGGTGACTTATGGGCGTTTTAATGACAAAAAATACATACATACAAACAGACAGACGCGCGAATGATCTTATAAGGACTCGGTTTTTATTTATATTAGGTATGAAATCTTTAATCTAAACTAATTTGGATTATAAAAGAGAAAGATTTGATTTTTGTTTGTTTGTTTCGATTTAAATCAAAAACCACTGTACTGATTTCAAAAATTCTTTCAACATTAGAATGATATATTATTCCTGAGTAACCTAGGTTATATTTTAATCCAGGATTCCCGCGGGAACTCTGGGATTACCGCGGGTGAAACTGCGGGGAACAGCAGCTATTTACTATAAATGTAGAGTAAGTAGAACTAACCAAGGTGTTTGTTTTTTACTCAAAAAAGTTATAGGCAAACGACATACTTAATTATATAGTTCTGAGAGTTTATATATGGTTTTACTTATATAAAGATATAGTTTCAAATAACATTCTTCTCAAAACTCTACAATGTGCTCTATTTCTGATATAAAATAGATTTTGAAACATCTGCCTAACTTGCTTTTGCACCGTTTTAAATATCTATACAATGAAGCAAACTTAGCCACAAATATTTTACTCGTCAGTTTTCAAATTAAAACTCTTTAGAACATGTTAAAACCTACTTTCATTGTTTACTGTACAGACAGAAAACTTGTTCAATAAAAGTCAAATAAAAGAAAACGCGAGCCGCTTAATGCAATCGTTAAATAAGAAAATATAGTCGTTAACCTGTCGACGGGTTTAACAAACGACCGCGATGACAATCAAACAAATTGTACACAAAGTGGTGTAATAACCTCACTGACCCAAATACAGAGGTAAAAAAGACGTCAATACAAAGACACCCACGCCACGCGACCAAAAACGAAACGCTTAAAACACAATTTTCAAGCCGTGCCCTAGCTTTGCCCTTTTCAATTTTCCAAGCGATGCATCTCTGTCCGCTCATCCTTTGAACGCGCGTTGCATATTTTATAATCCTTTCATCAAAAACGTCGAGTAATTTTTCGCTAGAATGAGACGGAAGCCGACAAACAGGGTGTCAAACAGCGGTGGGGATAAGACGGCAAAAGCTCCCGCAAAGTACACAGAATGCAAAAATGGCGCGGCGACGAGTGACAAGGTGTCAAGGGGGAGGGGGGACAGCCGTCGAGCGTTGAGCAGGTCTCAGTTGAAATCGAGCAGCTGACCGCGACGCACGTACGATCCGTTGTTCCCGCGCGATCGCAACTAAGTGTCTTGTGTTGTGATTTAAATTGAAATGCAGTGCTGACACAGAGCTGAGGATTTAGTGAAGTTTTTTTGTTGTGGCTAAAATTGTTATACATTGAAGCTGGAAAAGGATACAGTATTGTGGTGCAATATGTTGACTTCTAGCAATCAGTATTTACGACCGGATTATCTTTCGCCGTTACCCACAACGGTAGGTTTCATGAAATTATTTTTTTTTCAGCTCTCTTTCTTAATCAAAAAGTTTACTGACAGACTGCAGCTGTATTTTGTATTGCTGCTCTGCACGCATTTTTGACCTTTTTCTTCATACATAGTTTTTGCGCTCTAAGTTTCAATTCTGCGATTTCAATTGGGATAAGTAGTCCAAATAATGAGATTGTAATGAATTTTTGACACGAACATAAAATTATATGCATTCCACATTTTTGAGTATACGAGCTGTTTGTACAATCGAGTAAAATATAACCATTTCAGTTAATAAACATGACGTCATGCACAACACTTAATTAAAAAATGCACACTCCAGAATATCATTTCTAAAATTGATTTAATACTTATTTTACTCCCTCAATTTTAAAAGTAACTTGAGTTGAATTAAAAAAAAAAACTTTAATTTAAATGACGATGGAAAAGTTAATAGACAATGACATATTAAGTATTCAAGGACGCAATAAAGAAATTTTCAAAGACTGAAAACAAGGGAGTGAATACTGATAACGCTCATTTGATCGCTCACTAGTTGTTCCGTTTTTCATACTAGAAATTTCCCATGTTTATCCGTAGATGTAGGAATTTTCATTCCAATCCTCTTCATTTTGTTCTTTATTCAATCAGTCTCATGAATGGCTAAGTCCCAAATGTAGAGTTACAATGGTTTGGTACATTATATAATAATAATAGGTTATCATACTGTTTTTAAACTCTTTACAATTAAAGAAATTATCATAAACGACGGGTTTGAATCCATTATTCATTTAATCAATTGATAAAAGGGCAATAAAATTTTATTCTGTCTCTCCGAAAACATAAATCAATGATAATCACATTATACGAATAAAATTATTTTAAATTACTTGTTTATACATCAGACATATTATTTAATGTTAAGTTATTCATTAATTAAAAAAATGAACGGAATCCAGATTCGATAGATGTATAAAAGATCAATAAAATATCAATCAATCTGTGATAAAAATGCATTAACCTTTCAATTTTTTGGGAAATATCACAAGTTTCCCATCGTCTTATGTTAAAGATTAATTTTAATCTTCTAAATAATCGGAATAGTTATCTTGCAAATATTTATATTTAAAATAGTCGAGTTTTAATTATGCTCATAAAACATTAGTTTATTTTAATTGGCCGTCATTGCGGCAACAATAAAATTATAATGTTATATTGTATAATTAGTTTTATGTTTATGTAACTAGATTTATTTATCTATAAATCTCTAGAACGTAGAAAAGTCTTGCGTAAAGCTGATACAATTAAATTGAATCCAACGGTTATTTATTATGCGATATGATAAATATCTTTATTACTTTAATGGCTTGAATCTGTTTACTCATTTACTCGGTGCACACGAAATAGGAAGGTCGGAAAAAAAACTTAGAAAACAATTCGTTCGTTTTTAAAACCATAACTTTTGGAGATGTTAGTATAGAGCCATTCATGTTTTGTTAATCTAGTATTATGAAATCATCCTAAGATTTTAAATGGGAATGTGAGTTTTTTGTTTGTTTTTTATGCTTTCACGCCATTGATATATCACGCATTAAATTCACAACCAATCGTCATGATATTATGCATATGCCTTGTCAGAAGTACAGAAAGACTTTTTTTCCGGAATTCCCGCGAGAACTCTAACATTAACTCTGCTAAATCCAAGGTGTAGTAATGTATAAATTTTGCCCCGTCAATACTCGTAGAACGGTGACAAAACGTTTCGAGTTCAAAACAAAAGAATGCAATATTTCCACAATAAGCACTCGGCTGGGGAAGCGTTAGTCCCGTGATAACAGACGTGACAACGCGCCACGAGCCGAGGCGCGCCGCAAATTCAGCAGCACAAATTGCCCTTTTCACTGCGAGATTACATCACATGCGGGAGAGTGAAATGTCAAGCGGAGCCGACGGCTGCCAGACGCGCGGATAATGGCGCGTCGGCGGCGTGATTGGACCACCCCTCCCCCTCCCCCGAGACACCCGCGGTCCCTTTGTGCGCCCGTCACTCGCAACCTCGGCCCGACATTTCATTTCATAAACTGTTCCTCTTTGTTGCAGCTGGACGCGAAAAAGAGCCCGCTGGCACTTCTAGCGCAGACATGCAGCGCTATCGGCGCTGACACGCCGAACCCGAAACTCATTTCGGCCGCTGAAAAAGCGAACAAGAAATACGATGAGAAAAAATCACCGATAGTACACGTGCCGGACAACAAACCCAGCTTCAAGCCTTACGAATCGTGCCTAACTTCGTCGAGAGAAAAGACTAGAACGCCGGAAGATCTATCGAGTACAAACGCTCAGTCCAAGACACCGGTTTCATCGAAAGGAAGCGCCTCCAACACCCCGGTGCAAGCGAGATGCGGAAGCAATCAAAGTTCTTCATCACAAAGGACTCCGCCGCCCGCTCACAGGAAAACCCCGTCCGAGAAATCCGAGGAAAGATCTAGTCCATTGCAAGGATCACCCGTTCCGACCAAATCGACCTCTGAATCCAGGAGAAGTCCATCCGTTTCTAAGTTACCTTATACACCGACATCGATGTCCTCGAGCGCCGATACCAAAGAACATTCGAGCTTTAAGCCTAGCGTACCTGTGAGCTCATCAGCTTTCCTCAACGGCTTGCCTCCGACTGGGTTTCCGTTATCAATGGACCTAATGACCAGTAGTATAATGGCAGCGCAACACCATGCGCTAAAGAACGGCCTTAATCCGTATTTAGCTTACGCGAGAATGAAAGCGCCTGGAGAAATGAGCGCGTGTAGAGATCCTTATTGTACAGGATGCTCTCTCAGTTCACACTTGCTCAAGTCCGCCGTGTGTCCGGCCGGCTGTGCGCAGTGCGACCACGCCAAAACCCCATTTCCGATACCGCCTAGTCACCCGGCTGCGGCTGCATACGCCCACGCCCAACTGGCCGCCTTGGCCGCAGCCTCGCAACTGCCTTACGTGTGCAGCTGGATAGCTGGAGACTCAGCTTACTGCGGCAAGAGATTCTCGTCATCGGAAGAGTTGCTTCAGCACTTGAGATCGCACACGGCGAGCGGCGAATCGAGTCCGAGTCTGTCCATGCTGAGTGCGGCACACCCTTTGCTTCAGAGGACGTATCCGACGCCGCCCCTATCGCCCCTGACTCCTCGGTTCCACCCGTACAGTAAGCCATCGCATCTGGTGCCGTCACCGCCCCTGTCTTTCCCGATGCCCCCTCACCCGTCGCTGGCGGCCTACTTCCCATCGTACCCACTGTTCGGCCCGCGGCCCCTGCACCCGTGAGGGCCTGCGGCGCTCCACGCTCAAAAGAAGGGGGGCGCCGATCGCTAACGCCCACACGAGGACATTCTATACGGAAGGATATTGTGTAAATATAACGTAGCATTCTCCGTGTTCAAAGTCTGCTCATATCACCGACGGATGTGTACATACCCCGCGGGGACTGCGACTGCTGTGATCTCTAAATCGTAATGTTTATAATAATAATCACTGTGCACCAATTGTACTACGTGAGTGTGTCCTTAGCTTCACTCGATCCACGACCTGGATTATGTATTATTTTTTTAAAGAACTATTTTAACGAAAGTTTATTGCACCAAAGTAGATTGTAATTTTATACTTATTATTAATAATAATTTTGCATATTGTTTAAGTTGTTGCAGATATTTCAGTAAGGGATGTTAATATTTTTAATGTTTGTATTTTTTTTTTACTACACGCACGTACCTACCTATTTGCGTATAGGTATACTTTGTATTATATGAGATTGCATAATATGGTTTTGACCGATTGCTATAACTGATTCATCTCTTAATTAACTTCATAAGCACACGTAAAAGATGATTTAATTATAAAAATCGCTTTTAAAAAACGGCACATAGAAATATCACATATCTAATTCATTTATAGGTAAATAAAATTTAAAGTTGTATTGACAGAACAGGAAAACATTTGTACAGTTAAAATGTTCAACTCCGAATTAAGAAATAAAAGCATAATATTATTGGAATATAAATGTTAAATCCTTAGGTATTTTGTAATAAATTTGCATCATTCAGATCTTTATCTTACTAGATGAATCTCATACCTACATGTTTTTGCTTATTTCATATTAAATAATTCAGACTTACATAATTGGAACTCGTTCAAAACGGGAAGTGAACGACGTAATGAAAACTTTCTGTATTTTATTTTATCTTCAACGTGTTATAATTACTGTTATACCACTATTGGTATAATAATTTTCCTAAGAAAATCCACTACCCATATAATATAGCATCTAACAATAGTTGTTCTTTGACTATGTAATTCAACAAAAACTACGGATTTATCAACTAGATAATAAATAATACAAACCAGATTTATTATTTGAGAATCAACGATCAATATTTATTAATCAATTCGTGAAACATTTAACGATTGTGGAATTCATAATGAAGATTATAGAATGTAGAGCAAAAGGTTCGAGCAAAAACATAAGGAATAACAAATAAAGTTCCAAAACTATGGGAATTAATTTGAATAGCTTACTACTCAAGAGATCTGAAATTTGTGTAGTTGAATAAAATTAATGTTAACAAAAATCTATTTCATTATTATTATTATATTGATAGAGGTTGCAATGTAAAGTTGACAGTTTCCAATAAACTGACATAATAATTTATTGTTACAAAATGAGTCAAAATAAAAAGAAAATTGATTAAACATTGAATTGAAAAACTATGGTTTTTTTTTTCAGTCCTATTTTATTTAAAAATACCTATTTTATTTTTTACAATATCTATGGCACAAGTTTAACAGTTAAGTTTTCCTGATCAGTGGAGCTAAGATGCGCAACATGATAAAATTTCATAGAGCCATTTTATCGATTCTCGTCGACAAATTATATCGTTTTGTCTACCAGTGGTAAAAAATGTTTAACCGAATCTAGTCTTAACTCAATACCCTACTACTGCACTTTTTTGCTTGGACGCCCACAAATATTTGTCGTGTCGACAATTTTATCTTTCGTTCGATAAACATATCATGTTGCGCATCCTAGCTCCGCTGGTATAAAAGTCATTGTCATCAAAACATGGTCACCGAACAGAAAGTTCTCAATTTTACCAAAAATCGAATTAATTTGATTTTAAATATTATCAGAAACGCATCCCGTTTTCTAGAAAAGCATTAAAATTAATAGACGCGTCTACGAACTTTAAATTGATGGTAATTACCAAAAAACATAATTCTCCGTAGAGAAAATTATCCAGCATGAATCAACCAGTGAGCCATGGCTCGTAATTAGGGCCACGAAGCTTCCACTAACAATAAATTATAAGCAATTTATCTGTCTGTCTGTCACCATACATCACGCTCGCCGCTGCGTTTGCCAGCGTTGAAATATTATGACCGACGATCAGGGTAAACGCACCATTAGTTGACACCTTCATATCTGGCAAGTTATCTACAAGTTTTATTAAGAACGCAGGACAATTAACGACGCTTTATGGGCTTGTAGTTTATTATCGTAAATAATATTAAATTATAGTTAATTATTACATGAAGTTGTATTGAATTATTTCTTTGACAACTTCCCCGATATTATAATTATTACGCATAAATAAATGATATAATTTATTTATTTATTTAAAGAACTTTATCGCACATTTTCGTATAAAAGGCGGACTTAATACCTACGGCATTCTCTACCAGTCAACCTTTTGGCTAGGTGATACTTTAGTGGTAAATAACTAATGAATATTATTAAAATCTGACTCTTATTGAAATTGGAAATAACAAGGTAACGCAATATTTTAGTACTATATTCGCATTAAAATAGCAATAGGTATGTACTTAAATATAAAACTTGACGCTACCGGGATTGTTGCGTTTTATCACAACAGAATTTACGAGTGCAAATAAACAAGTCAAGCGAAATTATTACACTCTTTAAAATTATTTATTACAACATACAAACAGAAATTATAATTGTCTTCGTATAGGGTTCTAGGAGCGTTAATATGAAATTACATTACTTTAGCTTGAGCAGTTACAATTCTGCTTTGATATAGGTGTTATATAGCCAGTCAGTATCTTTTTTGTTTGTATAAAGGAGATCAACAGTATATAAACTTCTCAGACCGCACTAAATCTTACTCTTAATCAAATCTAGTCTTCAGTGTGCATGCTAAAGTGGCTCGAGTGTCGTTAAAGACGCGATCTCCCCCTGATATCGGACACATCAAAGGAGCGGTCCGCTTTCATGTCGCCGCCCGCGCGACGCCATGACACCCGGCACAATCGCGCGGAGAAGTGTGTGCCGACAGTTAATGAAAATGTTAATTTTATGGATGCGGCAATTTATTGTTTTATGGCAATCGTAAAGAAATGAGGGCTGCGGCCATAGATTAAACTGATATAGAGTATGGTGATGGAGTGGTTGTTTATTGTTCTAGGTGCGTAGTGCGGCACCGCCTTAAAATAGTCGCAATCCAACTCCGGTTCTTGATGATAGATGGATTTAAACATAGATAGCACAGCTGTAAATAATTTAGGAATTTACTGAAGTATGATTTTTGCTGTGTGTTAAGGATTTAAATGGATAATTTTTTTTTTATTCTATACATCTCGCTGCACCGCCTTGCCTTGTCCTGTGCTGAATTTTTTTCTTTACTCTGTTTAGTCAGTCAGTTAAATAATAAAAAAATAATGAACACGTACCTATATTTTACTTTTTCAAAATTACAAATGCACTTGGATAAATCGCACTAAAGTTTAGGAGTGGGGGCTCGTAACATCATGTGCAGTTAAAAACTGCACCTGCTTGTGACGTCACGCGAAATTTCGACTCAACGTATCTCCGTTATTTTTTTCTTACGTAAAAGAAGAAAAAATACGTGTCTAATATTTTTTATAAACCTACAGCACGGGTTAAAAATAAAAAATTAGTCAAATAGCCTATTGTACAAAAATGACACACAGTAAACGCAATTTCTATTTTATTCAAATGTCGCAAATTTTCGGATGAACTTTTCATATTGTGTTATCAACCCTAAAAACATTATTCGGACTATTATACGTAGGTACAAACTAAAAATAACCCAATCTATCCAGCCGTTTTTATAAACGTGTATGTTTTGTTTATATTTATAGCATAACACAATTTAACATTTATTTATTCTACATAATATAAAAGTATAAACTTGCTATGTCTGACCACTTTGAATATAAATTCAAAATAAATTACCTGAGCGAATGCATTTATAAGTGATTTTTTTTTTTGTAACTTCATGTGTTGTTGTTTGAACGCGCGTCACGCGAAAACTGCTCGGTGGGCTTGAATTGATGAAACTTGATAGGTATATAAATCTATATATGTATTATATTATTAACTAGCTGTGCCCCGCGGTTTCACCCGCGTGAGTTTCGGGATTCCCGCAGGAACTCCAATGCAGTCTAATGTACTCCTTATAACAACAGCTAATTAGCAGTGAAAGTCCCGTCAATATCGGTCCAACCGTTTCGGAGATTCACCCGCGTGAGTTTCGGAATTCCCGCAGGAACTCCAAATTTCTTTTATATAAACCTTGTCCTGACAATAACGAACACAAAAAAAAACAATTTTCCAATTTGGTTCAGTCGTTTGTAAGTTATGCGCTTGCCAACACATTTGGCGATTCATTTTTATTATATAAGATAAAGAAGTAAAAGTTTATGTCTGAGTGACATAAGATACGTTTTGTCCCGGTGTAACAAAGAGTTCCCGAGGCGAAATTCAAAAATTATTCCAAATAAAAATTAAAATCTTTGGCACTGCCGAAATTTTGTGGCCAAAAAACGGTTTGTGGTTTATCGATTGTTAGTTAGGTGATAATAGGTACCTACCTATCTACATAAAATTTATACCTACAATATCATTTATCAGTAGAATATCTCACGCTGTAAAAGTAGAGAAAAAAGGGTTGAACATGTTTAAACTTCTATTAATAAATAATTTAAATAGAATGACAATTCAAAACACAAAGTCCAGTTGACACAAGGTACAAGCTATGAGCTTGTGTGTTGGAAATCTTATAGTAATCAAATATCGAACTACGACATTTCATTAGCGGATCATCATCATCATACCAGCCGAAAGACGCCCACTGTTGGACACAGGCCTCCCCCAAGGATCGCCACTACGACCGCTCTTTTAGGAAAGTGGACGTTTTAGGAAAATGGATATTTTAGGAAAGTGGACATTTTAGGAAAGTGGATATTTTAGGAAAGTTGACATTTTCGACCTAAAGGAAATCATTGGGTATTCTCCGAATTATGAAAATCAAAATTCTAATTAGTCCGTCAGTTAAAAATAAAAAAATATTACACACGTATTACAACATACAAACTGTCCGGTTAGTGACGTTACACGAAACTTCAACTCAATGTTCGAGTTCCGTTATTTTTTGATTACGTAATAAAAGAAAAAATACGTGTCCAATATTTTTTATCAATCTACAAGACGGACTAAAACAAAAAATTAGTCAACATGTCTATTTCTCGGTTTTTTTTAAGCAAAAAAATATTGTACAGTCGTCATCAGCGCGTCAACATAATTCGCTTTGGCGGTTTAACGCGTGAGTTAGCAAGTTGATGAGCGTTGCCGCTCGGGGGTCGGCAGTGCGTAAACGCAGCGTTGCCGCGTTGTAGAGTGTTGGTTCAACGTTGCAGCACATTCTATTGTTTGTGGTTTGTTAGTGTCATGGGTATCCAATCAAAAACATAAATGTGAAAACGGGAGCCGAGTTCAAATATCGATTATTTATCAGACGTTAATATTTCAATAAACATTTGGGCTGTATTTGTTAATTTTAAAATCAATCAACCTATGTTAAATAGATTTAATGGTTCGCGACCGTCATGTATATCTATAAGACACGGCTGCTGCGTTGCTATTTTCCTTTTCTTTTCATGAACATGGCTTGACACACCACCGCGTGTCTAGATCTAAGTTTTGAAGCGATGTACTTTTGTGATGAGAGGACGTAGAAGTAGAACGTCATGAATGGCAGATATATCCATTAATTTACTCAGATGGCTAAAATAAAAACATCTGAGTAAATTAATTGATTAATTATATTTCTAAAATGTTAAGTTTCCGTATTTTGTATGGAATAAGGCAAGCTGACATTAAAAAAAAAACTTGGTGCGTCTTGTATTTATTTTATTTTCAAAATTTCGAAAAGCAACTCTCAACACATATACCACACTTAACTAAACATGTGACCACGTCGAGCTGCGAAGCGTAAAGTTCATACAAGACCGGGTACAGTCAATGTCAATATAATCTAAAGTGCAACAGTACAAGGCAATAAGCAGATAAGCATCGTACAGTCGAGTGGAAGAGTGATTACCGCCGGCTCCTCGCGCCTCGCTTTGAAGCGGCCGCGGCGCGCCCGGCTGCACGCGTCGACGACTTTCATTAGCCCCAATGTTTGCCTTTGATTAAATAGGGACTATTTAATCAAAGATGTTTGCTACCGACTTGTAACGTGAAAACAAGCAAAGTTCTTTAAAAAAATAAAATAGGGTTCCATAAAGAAAATTAATAAAAATGGAACCCGTGTAATTTCATCATGTATGTCTTTGTCCGTATGTCACATAGATTTTACTAGAGACGACTATTGACAATAGGCATTTGCAGATATATTCAATGGAAAAAGTTGTACTCTATAAACCGGCTGCCCTACGAAAAAACAAAGTAGTTGCAGCGGAAAGAATTTAACAGGAAGAGCGAAGAACCGTAAATCGCTTTATTTAGAGCACACCTTCCAGAGTTTAACGATTTTCTAAATTTTAATTTCTCTAAGACTAAAGCCTTTTTGATGGGGTCCGTTATGCGTGAAAAGTGCCAAAAATACAAAAATAAAGTCATTATGCAAAAAAATATCAGTAACTTTGTTTTTCTGTAGGTCAGCCGAAACGGCATTATAAGAGAACCTGGAAAAAAAAATTAGGGATGCCACTTCATAAATATAATTAAGGAATGAAAAAAAATCTTTGATTGCTTATCATGTGAAATATCATTAAAAGGTTATATCTAGAAAAATCGTAAAAACAGTTTCCGACTAACCTTTTCAATTTAGTCGATAGTTTAAAGTTATAAACTTCTAAAGTAGTAAAATGGGGGCATTTTACTACTCTAGAACCCCACCAAAATTAGCTAGGGGATGAACCTACCTACTATTCTATTCTATATTATATATTCTATTCTATTTTCTATTATATCAATATGGATTACACGAAAGATACGAGTTTGTTTTATTAAGTCTTACCTAATTGAATTGTTATTTGAAACTAGTTTTTTTTTTTTATTTAAAATTTAAGAGAAATATCTAGGATAAAAAAATGTTTATAGAAATTAAAGTGAATTCGTGGTGCGTGAGTGACAAGCGGCTGAAAGATACTATGTAAACAAATCCAGCGTTAAAATCCAATAAATGGAGACGTTCACGCTCGGACAGACTGACAAACAAGCTGGTACAGTTTACTTTGTATTTTGTAATCTATGACATACACGTAGTGCCTATGCCACGCATGCCATAGATACTAGAAGAGGGTCAGACAAAAATATAGTCAAATGTGAAAACGTCGCACATTTCAACCGACTTCGAAAACAAATAGAATAGAAAAATATCTTTTATTTCTATCTGGAAACAATGAGCGTCATTATTGTCTTTAATAAAACCACAAATAGGTAATTAGGTATTGGTTTTTCTTAGTTATGTTTACTGTGATTATTATAATTTTACAGACTCAGGTGAAGTTTAGAATTTTCTATAATTTTAATTATTTACTAATTGAAAAATTTATAGATATTCAAAGACAACCCGAAACGCCCTCCATTATTTGAATAAGAAATAATAATTTGAATAAAAACTGATATAATATTGATTTCACTATCAATAATGACTAATCATTATTGATATTTTAATTCTAAAACTCCAAACCACCCAGCAAGTGTTTGCATAGACTATCACTATAATAATATTTATCCTTACATAAGTGTACATAGGCACACAAAAAAAAATCCTTTCTCACCATTATTATACCTCAGCCATTTCACCATTCTACAAAAAAAAAGCAAAAAAGGGGCTAGAAAAAACACAAAGTGTTCCTTATACAGGACGTTGTGGAAAGGAAGTGGGAAGCGCCGTAAACATCAATGTTTACGACCGCTCAGTTGATAAGAGCACCCTTTATACGGTTCGCGATTAGAAATGATAAGGCCTCAAGTTGGAGCGGTCTATTACTGCGGATTGTGACGTCATCCAGCACGAAAGGCTACGTCTAGGTTTAGTTTGGTATCTACTATCTAGTTTCTGCACGTTTTATTCGAGTTAAAATAAGGGTAAAATATTTTTATATTAAAATGAGCAAAGCCATTAATGGGACTAAAAAAAGGGTAACAATCATAACGATTTAACAATAGACCCTAAACTAGCATGTTACCATTAGGCATATAAAAACTAATTAAAGATATTTGTATATATAAATGAAATCTAGATAATAAAGACAACAACAGAGTTAAAAATATAGAGTTATCTCTTTTATATATGAAAGAAGTACTTACCTAACTAATTAGAATAAAATAAACCATTTATTGCCAAAAAACTATACAAAAAGAAAACTTAAAATTCCTATTAATTAATTAATGGAGAGAGTCGCAAATGCGCGACTCGCCCCAGCACAAAATTAACAGAAAAAAATAAAATATATATACATAATATATTGTGGCAATAGGAGTGCATTCAGCGTGTGCTGTGAATATCGAACTCTATCTTGCTACGATCAATTCATACTTCATTAAAACCCTAAATTTTCAATTTTAAAGTTTTATTAAAATAACCTTTGTATACTCACGTTTGTTGTTAAAATATTTTCGTTAGCTAATGGCAATCTTAAGGTGTGTGTGTGTATGAAACAAATCTTAAAACACAACATCACAAAGCTGTTATTAAAATAAATAAGGAACAGCGGATAGAGGTTATTTTGGTGCATAAATTCATCGGCGAGTTAATAGGCGAAGCTCTAATTGGTGCCATAAATATTGTATGTAAAACAAACAGCTTGTCTGTCTGTGTATACGGGGCAAAGAATCGAGATGTTGAATACAGAAGTGACGCTTTTGATAAAATTTTTACTACCTACATACATAAATTAATATAGGTACTAATTTCGTGTTGCGTTTGTTTTTTTATATGCCTTGTATTTGCGATGTGGACAGCTGGACATCCTGGCACAAGTATCTACACTAATATTATAAAAAGGTAAAGTTTATGAGTTAATGACGTTGTAGGGGAGCCTGAGGCGCTACTGAACCGATTTTAAAAATTATAAAGCTACGGTAGTCCTGAGTTACTTAGGGTACTTTTTATCACGAAATTTCCACGGGAACTCCGAAATTATCGTGGGTGAAACCGCGGGGGACAGCTAGTATAAGATTTAAAAGGATACCTATTCGTTAAACCGTATTGTTAAAATAATTGAAAATTATAATTTTTATGAATCTTTGTAAATACATAAATTATTTACAAATATTAGTAAGTATTAACTTAGATAAAGATAAATAGTGCATCGAACATGATTTTTATTTAAATCTGTAATACATTAAATATTTAAATCCACTGAAATCGGTTGTAGATCGCAATGCGTTAAAATTAATAAACGTGTTACGTTACTTTAAAATAATATGTAGTTGTAGCCGTATCTCAAATCAGAGATATAATTTTATTAAAAAAAAAAACAAACAAATTCTAAAATTTCAAAAATGTTTGCACACATTATAGGCACAAATTTGCTTGTTTTCAAGTTGTCAAGTTTAAAAACTAGTGCCATAGACATTATTGTAGTCTATTTACTTTTATTTTATTTTTTGCATAATATAACTTCAAAGAAGCATTTTTTCTTATTGTTTATTTATGACGCCTACAAGACATGTCTGCTCTTATATATTCTACATCCAGTCTTAGGATAACGCCGGCGTTTTGACGAAATATGGCCCTCTTTTAACGATAATTGTAAACATACGGACCGATGACAGTTTTGTACTGTACGCCTGTTTTGTGGTTCCCTCCACAACAGTTTACGTTCAGCCGGTTTTAACTCATATCACTACGTAAAAGAGTTGAAATTACTTATGTACGAATGGTAAGTTGATATAGTCGTATCATTGAAATGTTTCATTTTGACGGTTCGTACATAGTTAGGAACTTACAAGTGACGTGTTGTATCTACGTTTTAATTAAAATGGTATACCTACTTAAATAAAAACGAGCATTTTCAACCGAATGAGTTTGATAAATTATTGGGAGAAACCTAATCTGAAAAGATTAGATTTAGCTGCTGTGATGTGATGGAAATCCTGTCGAGTGCGCACGCTTTTTGCTCCTGTCATCGCGCGGCCATTTTGTTCAATAAGTCGGCAACCATTTTGCTCATCTTGCTTTTGTTTAAACTAGGGACCAGTTTTCTACAGATCTAGCTACCATTTTCCCTTCTTGATATTTTTCATTTGCAGAATATACATATAAATAAAATTGAAGTCGCTGTTTTTAATTCTAAATTAACAGCTTTTCACTAAATGCATATGAATATAGGTAATATGTAGTTATTCGGTAGGTACTTACATAATTATTTTTTTCTCTTTCTGTCTGTTTGTTCCGTCTAATCTCTGAAACGGCTGGACCGATTTTACGGGACTTTCAATGGCAATATAAGGAGTAACTTAGGCTACTTTTATTTTAAAAAGTTTTTATTCGTCCGGAATTCTGAAACTCGCGCGGGTGAAACCGCGGGGTACAGCTATCTAAGATTATGAGGTATTATTATTATAATATTATGTAAACGCAATTGTCATGCGTTTCGCGAAAACTCGAATTTCTTTTTATATTATGTTCGTAACAGTCAGGACAAGGTTTGTATTGAAAAAGTTCGGAGTTCCTGCGGGAATTCCTAAACTCCCAAAGAGGGAAACCGTGGGCACAACTAGTATTAGGTATATATTGTATACTTATAGAAAACTCTTCAATCTCCATGCGGCAAACGTTGGGTGTGATTGACAGATGGTGCCTCGCATAGCCAAGGCGTGACAGACGGACAGACACATTGTGTCCGATCACGGTTTAATGTGCGTAATGGAGTTTTGATTGCTAGATGTATGTCTTCATGCCGTACCGTGACGAAGAAACATCATTTACCTACATCAAAATTAAAATCAAAGACTCTACTGTGTTTTTTTATTCTCGTTCATAAAATTTGACCTACTTAGATTTCCGTTTTCGCAAGTGCCACGGGAAAAAAATAACTATGTCATTTTTATCTCTTTCCATACTATAACAAAACTTTTAGCGTACACTGTTTGTCTGTATATTAAAAAAAATAATGAAAAACAACTCTCTACATGCTATCGTTATTGGCTGGGAAAATTAACCTATGACTTTTCTAACGAGTTTTCACTACAGGTACGTATCAAAAAACTACTGAGTCACAGTCGACCTTCATAATTAATGTGATTGCTGGCGCCTGACCACTTCGAAGTAACTCAACACATTGCTACCTATACCTCCTTACCGTGTTGTAATAAAAATGTGTTTAAATACTAATAATAAATCATGCTTACTGTAGGTACGTAAAAAGGTATAAATAATATTAAATATTATGTACAGTATTCGTGAAAATATGCAGTCGAAAAAATACGAGTCGAGAACTGTTTTAATGAACCTACTTAAATTCTTAGGTGCCTCTAAATATAACGATTTTATTTGAACGCCAAAGTAATTAATTTAATCCGATATTAGATACCAGAGTTACATACCATTAGGTATAGCTACAAAATCTGCAGCGACCCGCAAACCTCTCGAAAAAAGAAAACCACAAAATTGAAATCTGTAATGGATTTGTGTAGTTTTTTTCGATAAGTACAGTTTTTTAAAACAAACTTTATGTTATAAGAAGCTCTCAGTTACAAAAAAATAATTTATACCTATATGAACGTACGATATATTTTGACCACACTTGCATACTTTACATAATATGTATAAATTAACTACATTTTCATAGAAAGACACTACGTACTAAACGCATAGTGACCAATGAATACGTGCCTATAGGTACTCAACGAAAATTGTATAAATAAGGACACGCTTGAAATCGACTATATATTTTATGAAGAGTAAAAGTTGAAAATTCTACCCCAAAAACCTATAAAACAATGTTTTGTTTTACCTTTTTTTGTACAAGTAAATACTTATACCTACATTTATCATGAAAATTAAGACTTTTTTCGTCTCTGTATTTTTTTATTAATATTACGTACTTAAGCAATAAAATTGTTTTATCAGAACTAAACCTTGTTACATTTCAAAGATTTTAATATTACCTGTGTTCTACCTATTTAAGATGCAGCTATGCTATTTAAAATGGATATACAAATACGTAGTTCCCGTGACTACCTTCAAGTCCTGGTCATAGCAAGATTGTGCTCAGTGTCTATGATCACTAGAGTATACTGGCAATATTACCTATACTTGATATCTAATAATTTTATAGCGTGATAAAATATATTATTTTACGACATGATTTTGCGCCGTAAATACTCACTCAAAACAATGTTTCTATTCGCCTGCCTAGTAAGTACCTAAGGATATGTTCCGAAATGCACTGATAGCACTCTTCTTCCTGTTCTTCGCATCTTGGCCGATTCCACTGCAGCTTTGGACTCTACCGCGGATCGCGAAGGCCAGTGACTAGTTTGTATATATTTAAACTTACTCTTTTGTACTGATTACACTAAATTTAATTATAAATTTATAAACCGTATTTTTCTCACGATCCATTTCATTGGCGCTCAACCTAAGGTGCTCTCAGTGATTTGATCACGTGATCATCCTCGGACCAATTAGTCTTCTTTTCGGATTAGTCTTCTTCTTCTTCTTTAATAATGGCGTCTATAATTATAATTTGCCAATGACAACGTTTCTTAGTAATAAAAATTTCTTCATCTACTTCTTCAATTATGGCGAAATGCCAATGACAATGTTAGATTGTTCCCCAAGTTAAAACATGGCTCTCTTCAAAGCCAGTTTCCTGCTCGGGGTCAAAAATAGATGCTGAAAAGTGACTGAAATAACGAAGACTTCACGTGACACGCGTGTGTTCGGTACGGCTTTCACCCTTCAAACCGCGTCGGTCGGTTGACATGAGTGGTTGACAGCGTGACATGACAATGAAATAGATGACAGTATACTGGACTGCGTTCCGTATTAAACAGTAACCAGTATTGTTTAGTATAGCCAACTTTATGGAAACGGTTTCGCAGTATACTGCAGTGACGTCACGTCATACCTCAAAGTTCTCTCAGTGTTTACGGAACATACCCTAAATCTGACGATCAATAAATAAATCTGCCTTAAACCCCGCCCGTATTTTATACACGTGTTGAACTTAACACGCAGTTTTCTCCTAATCGGCACTTAAATTTTGACAAAGATTAATTAGGTATCTATTCTCTACAGAAGTGCAACTTCGTGATTCATGCAAACAGAAAGGACATGGATCTTGTGAATTAAATAAATCATAAATTAGAAGAAATAACTTTTGCGTGCATATTTATGTGCGCCGCGGTTTCACCCGCATGAAACGTTTTTGTATGAAAACTTTTTTCCCGACATTCGATTTAATTGAAACAAAACCTATATTTAGCTCCAGGTTTAGCTTAATCTACCGGTGAAAACTGCATGAAAATCCGTTCAGTAGGTTCGGAGATTATCGCGAACAGACAGACAGACAGACAGAAAATAATTTTAAAAACTCTTTTTTGTGGTTGGTTACTCTTCTTTTATCTCCCCTTGTCAAAATTTGTCAAAAATATTCAACGTATGGAATCGCGGATTCTACGCTTTTATAGAAGATTGATAGAAAATAGACAGATTCAACACTATCTGTATTTTCAGCGGTCACCAGCATTACCTGCTTCCATTTCAGGCTTAGGGGTTGAATTATCAAAAACAGTTGATAAGAAAAAGATACCGATTTTCATAACTCTTCAAAACTAGCAATAATTTGATACAAAATTTCGTCATCTATTTCACATTCTCCTTTGGCTAAATATCCAAAAACTAAGGACAGAGCAGCAAAACGTGACTCATTGTTATAGGAATATTCATTTAAATAATGGATTTCTTCTTGTACCAACCGAACAGTCATCTGATATTCAATAATAACTTTATTCTGTTTTTAATCTTTCTGTTTTTACCGTCTCGAGTTTCTATGCAATGCGGGTTTGAATAAATATTTTTCATTCTTCGATGACCACAGCGAGCTTGTCTCGATAAATTTCTCTACTCTATGGTCCAAACATCTCAAGTAGCCGCGGCTAATCCTTACTGCTGGCAGTCGTCGATAAATCGTGATATTATCACGAGCGCGTCTCGTTCGAACGTGGAACACGTATAAACGGCGAGCGGTAGCGGTCCGGGGACGGGACGGGAACGGTCCGCGACCGGTTATCAACACGATCGCCGGCGGTAACTATTTACGCGGCTAACCGCCTGTCGATTATTATCGACGCTCGTTTGTTGCTGTTGGCCTTCGAATTTAAGCTTGCAGTACAATGAGCGGAACAAATAGACTTGTAGTTTCACTTATTTGTGAAACAACCACCGGGTTAGCTTTGACGACCCGATTGGCGCAGTAATCATAAAATAACAGCGATATATTAAGTGTAAATTTCGCGTGACGTCACTATTCTGACAGTTTGTATGGCGGTTTTAGCGGTTAGTGACGTCACGACCCACTCACTCTAAACTTTAATGCGCATTATCTCTGTATATTTTAAATTATTTGAAAAAGCAAAAAATACGTGTCTATTGTTTTTTTTTTATTTTCTAACTGATGGACTAATTAGAATTTTGATTTTCAAAAGTAGTCCACATCCCTATTATGCTATGATCCACCGTGTTGTTTAATTAGCAAATCTGACTGCTATGCCAAAGTCGACGACCCGATTGGCGCAGAGGTCACCATGCCTGCCCGATCAAGGTGTTCCGGGTTCGATTCCCGGTGGGGGTGGACTTTGTGTGATGAACACAGGGTTCCATTTTCCAGCCTAGCCGTGTATATATAATATCTATATTATAATAAATAATATGTAATAATATGTAGTATAGGTATACGACGTTTGCTTGGTTTCCACGACACAAGCTTTTTTAGTGTAGGATCAAGTAGATCTGTGTGTTGTGAAGTGGATTAGTATTATTATTACTAGCGCAACCGGCAATAGTAATCATGCTTCTCTTCCAATCAAGAAGTTCCGATTGTGATTCTTGATTTCTATTACGCCACCCCAAATAGACTTTGGTGGACACCGGCTTCCACTTTCTAGCCTTAAATTTAATTATACATTTAATGCACATGTTTATTATTATATCTGAGCGTATAATTTACATATACCCCAATTAGTTTGCCTAATCTCTTCATATGACTAGGTGTCGATCACGAGTTTGCTTGAGATGGTCTCTCGGAGCTGAGTATTGGTTAAATTATAGTGAAATGTAGAGACATATTTCAAATTAATTATTTGTCATCATCATTCTGTTTGTTTCAAACAAACAAACACGCCACTTGTTTATTTGAAGTAAACAGACAAATAAAATCTTTTTTTTGTTCTATTATAGTATTACTAGTTTCCGTCCATCCGCGTTTTCTTCCATAATTCCATATTGATTTTAGAGTTGCAACAGAAATTCTGGAATAAAGAGTACCTACCATACGCCCATTTCTCTACTCCGGTTGAGAAGTTAAGTTGACCAACAAACAAACAAACAATTCTCAATGTATTAGGATGTATAGAATAGAAATCGAGAATAGAGACGCACTCATCAAACTTATTGATACAAAAAAAAATCTTTCTGTTACTGAAAATTTAATGTCTTTTTCAGTGTGTTACAACCTTAAACCGGGAAAGTGTTGAATTACACCAGTAACGTCTATTAGTTCTCGAGATATGTAATACCTATACATCTGTGTGGTTTTTGAGTTAAAGAAATGTATAAATAATATTGAGATAGCATCGAATACTTTAACACGAATGTGTTCAAAACATGATAATAAACTTGGTAAAGTAACGACATGACTTTGGGAGTTTGTAGTAATGTCTAGTATAAAAAACATTTGTAAGAAAAACACTTGTAATTTCTTTTAAATATAGGTTTGGGTCTATGACTTACTGGTAAAGCCCCTGAAATACTCCTATATATTTACCAGGAGCAATGGATATTTAAGTAACATAATATTATTGACCAGGAGTAAATAAAGGCAGTAGAGGTAACTTTTTTCTAGGTATACTTCTAATATACATATAAAATTCTCGTGTCACAATGTTCGTTCCCATACTCCTCCGAAACGGCTTGACCGATTCTCATGAAATTTTTTATGCATATTCAGTAAGCCTGAGAATCGGCTACTATCTACTTTTCATCCCGGAATCCCCGCGGGAAGTCAGATACTCACGCGGGTGATACCGCGGGGCACAGCTAGTAATATTATTATAAAGAGGAAAAGTTTGTGAGTTTGTGTCGTTGTATTTCTGGATATTTATAACAATTTCTGGATCTATTGAACTGATTTTAAAAAATCTTTCACTTTTAAAACTTTTAAAACGTCCTGAGTGACATAGGTTACTCTTTATCTCGAATTTCCTAAGGGAACTCCGAAATTACCGCGGGTAAAACCGCGGGGAAAGCTAGTGTTAGATAAACATGTTATAGTCCTGTAGATAAAATACGGATGTTGACTACTATTGAAAATCAAAATTCTAATTAGTCCGTCAGTTAGAAAATAAAAAAAACAATAGACACGTATTTTTTGCTTTTTTAAATGTTATTGATATTTTGTCAAAAGTATAATATGTCAAAAGTCAATTAAATCTTAACATTATCGGAAAAAATCCTCGTCCCAAATCTAACCCTATTCAAACAGTCCGCCCCTTGTCATCCCCGGCGCAAAGGTGCCCATGATACTCGCGGCATTACCTCGCTGAATGGCTATGGACAGCCTTTGCACCAGGTATGACCTGGAGCGGTGGTCACCCCCCTTTTCCTTCAGGCGCCGGCCGATTTCCGATACAAATTTTTTTGCTTCACTTCCCCAACAACCCGTCGTTTCCACCGCAAAAGGGACAAACATGTAATTTTCAACCAGGGCCGAATACTTTTGCCGCTTTTTTGCGGCTGCAACCTCAGCAGCAGCCCCGGCCCTCCCAACGGTATGGCTGAGGTACGAGGCGGCAAAGGTGCTGACGCACATGGCGTCCCACAGTAAGCACCTTCCCTTCTCCCATGGCACCATAGTCATACCGTCAGGCCTCTTCCCGTCCAACCTACAGAGACCAGGAGGCTCCAGGACGCAGGGGATGTTGGCCGATACAAGTGCCCTGCGAATTATGTCGTTTAGGGCGTGGTGCCGTGGAAACCTCCCCGCACATCGATAACAACTCATAGCGTGGTGACCGTTGGATTCCACCGTGGAACCGCAGATGCATAAATGTTTTTCACAGAGATCGCAGCCCAGGCGGAGAGCCACAGCCACACGCAGAGAGTTGCCGTCGAGAAAGGTTCCCATATTTGGAGAGGGCAAAGCTTGCAGCCACGCCCCTGACTCCGCCTGGGAGACGGATCTGAGTCTGGCTTTATTTACACCAACTGCCCCGTCTCTTTGCCCCTATTTCATCCCATGTACGCTGGCTTTCCGGAACAGTTGGTGGGGATGCGCCCGGATTGAGAGCCCCATTTTTTAAATAAATTAAAATATACCGAGATAAAGGGCATTAAAGTTTAGGATGAGGAGGTCGTGACGTCACTAACCGCAAAACCGCCATACAAACTGTCAGAATAGTGACGTCACGCGAAATTTCAACTCAATATATCGCCGTTATTTTGTGATTACGTAAAAAAAGAAAAAATGCGTGTTCAATATTTTTTAATAATCTACAAGACGGACTAAAAAATAAAAATTAGTCAACATGCCCATTGCGAGTGTGCCAAATAAAAATAAACTTTCTCAAACAAGTCGAAACGAAACTTTATTTATTTGAGTAATATACTGATTGATAAAGCATTATTTAAAAAGTGGTTCAGTCGTCATTCGCCGTAGCAAAGACGGTAATGTTTTAGATAAAGGGTACTTACATGAATTTTATTTCGACTAGACTCTATAATTTATTTTTGGGTAAATATCTACTATAATTTTATTATTTAACTTTGCATCGTATCAGTTTGTATTTATTTAGTCTTAGTAGCAATATTTAATTTATAATAGCTAATTAAAATAATTGTAATCCATACCTATTCAAATCTAAAAGCAAAGATTGGTTCACTTGTTAGTTAGTTTGTAAGGGGTGACCTCTGGAACCACTAAACTCATTTTAAACATTCTTTCACCAATAGAAAGCTACACTACATATACCTACAGTTAAACACAATTTTTTATATACACACATCAAAAGTGTCTAGGGATCAAGCATTTTTATGCGGATTTCTTGAGATTGAGATGTGACTTTGTAATAAATTTATGATTTTATAAATTTATATGGATCCTTTTTGGTGCATTACATAATTTGAATCAGGAACTGTCAATCAAATTCGAGTAAAAGATGAAAATCAGCTGTCAATATTTTCCCTATAAAAACATACAACGCATTGAAGACATTATTAGTGCTACTGTTTCCCTACTACTGATTAAAACCAACGTTATTATGGAGCGGTGACGTCATTTAAGCAGGGAAGAAATGCTCAGAGCCGTGGGAATGATAGAAGCTGGTTCCCGGCAACGTACTGTGGCTTTAGCTCTGAATACAAGTCAGAGTGTTATCAGTCGACTTTGGACACGTTACCGAAGCACTGGTACCGTGGCTGAGCGCCATGGAGGACGGTATCGCTGCACCACACGGAGACAAGACCGATACATTCAAATCTTAACTCGAAGAGCTCCAACAATAACCGCCATGATGTTAGCCGTGAGGCTTCATCACTCTTCAGGGAACTTAATTAGCGACCAAACAGTCAGAAACCGCTTGCATGAAGTGAACCTTCATTCCCGAAGACCGCTACGGGTACCACCTATAGCAATGCACAATCGTAGGATTCGATATCAATGGGCTCTTGAACACAGAAATTGGGCAGAAGAACAATGGCGTTTCGTGTGCTTTTCTGATGAGTCTCGTTTTGGTATGAGACCGGATACAAGACGTATACGACACTGGAGAACCCCTGGATGCCAACAGCGATTAAAATCCTGCCAGGAAGTCCATCCTTATAGTGGTGGAACCATCATGGTATGGGCGGGTATTTGGATCGGCGGAAGAACTGAGTTGATTTGGATCAGAGGCAACCTCAACGCTCAAATTTATGCTGAGACGATTGTATCAGACGTCATCGTTCCTCTACAAGTGCAAATCGGTCCCTTATTTCAGTTAATGCATGATAATGCACGACCGCACACCGCAAGAGTTGTAAGACAGACTCTCGCCGCAGCTAACATCAATGTCCTGCCCTGGCCTGCTCAGTCGCCAGACTTGAACCCGATTGAGCATGCATGGGATATGCTACAGAGAAGAGCTCTGCCGAATATGGAGGGTATCCAGTCGCAAGAAGACCTTTTTTTGTTGTTGCAACGAACATGGGCGGCCATTCCACAGCGTGATTTGGATGAACTCATTTTGAGTATGCCAAACCGATGTTCTTGTGTTGTTAGTGTTCGCGGTAGAAACACGGATTATTAATTGTTTAAGTTACCCAATAAAATTTTAAAGAAAACTGTTATTTCAGTCTTTTTTCGAACTTTAATGTTAGTGGTTCAAATGTCAAAAATCCCTTTATTAGGAAAATGGCAAATTTCTTTATTAATGCAAAGGTGACTTGGTTTATCGTTACTGTGACAAACGAAAACACTTTATTTGATGAATCCTTAAAGAAAATTTTAATTAATATCAATCAGGAGAAAAGTTATTGCAAAAATATATGTTGATCCCTAGACACTTTTGATGTGTGTAAGATAAGGATAGTTATAAGTGGATTTATAACGCAGTAGATAATATTAAAAATAAAAATAAAAATATACAACACAATACTTATTTTCATCCGTAAGCAGCAATATCGTAAAAAATGATGCGTCGATACATTACAAACAAATTCATAACAATAAAAACTGTCAACACACAAACTAACAGAATGTGAAGTTACGGCACCATCGATCGGTAAAAACTTCATAGAATGTAGTCACAAATGCACTCGTGTGAACGACCAAAACATTTACTGACATAAAACCATAACAATCCCAACGAAAAAACAAAGGATTTTCATCTTTATCCGTGTTGAAATAAAGCATATCAGCACAACGGTACCGACTCTACTTTTCAACATGCAACAGAACGTTCAAGTGAGAGACTCTAATACAAAAACAATCGAACTTGGAGCTTATTTCACGAGCAACAAGTATGGAAACGGTTCAATATTGTATGCACGAAATAAAATTGTCATCATAAAGAGGGATACACACTGTTATAAAACTCTAGATTATGAGCGCATAAAAATTCCCTATGCGATGTCTTCGGCCCCCTAATGTCATTACATTTGTCAAGTGTCAGTTTGATGCCGGGCGAGGACAATTTAAATGATAATTACGACGTGCCCGGCTCGGATGATCGCATTCTATCGACGGGCTTTTGCGACGTGCCTACTTGGTAACGTTACACATACAATATTTGAAATACTAGCTGGCCCCCGCAGTTTCGCCTGCGAGTGATTCTTATCATTCTTAAGGATCGAATTACTATTCCAATGGCTCGACTACTTCAAAATAGGCTATTTGACAATTTTTTTTTAGTCCGTCTTGTAGATTAATAAAAAATATTGGTAACGTATTTTTTCTTTTTTTACGTAATCAAAAAATAACGGCGATACATTGAGTTGAAATTTCGCGTGACGTTACTAACCGGTGCAGTTTGTATGGTGGCTTGTAGAGGTTAGTGA
Organism: Zygaena filipendulae; assembly: GCA_907165275.2. Taxonomy (NCBI): domain Eukaryota; kingdom Metazoa; phylum Arthropoda; class Insecta; order Lepidoptera; family Zygaenidae; genus Zygaena; species Zygaena filipendulae. The sequence continues at coordinate 910,319 of OU015657.1, forward strand.
CGTCACGAGCCCCCACCCTAAACTTTAAGGTGCTTTATCTCTGTGTATTTTCATTTATTTAATAAATAAAAAATACGTGTCTAATGATTTTTAATTTTCTAACTGACGGACTAGAATTTTGATGTTCAAAAGTCGTCAACATCTCTATTGACGTTACTTACTCACATACAAACTTTCAACCCCTTAGGGACTGAATTTCTAAAAATCACGGTGCGTCTTCAAATGCTAATTTTCGAAATTCAAAACCATGTCACCAATTGAGAATCAATATGAAGCACTGCCACCTTGAAACTCTTTCAGTTATGTCGATTAATATTATAATCCTCCTATAGATCTCATTTGCAATTTTATTCTATTTACCAAAGACATTCTGTGTAATAAAAATATCATTGCTATTTACCCAGAAACTCCCTCAGAGTTACGTATTAAACTCCCCTACGTATTAAATTACCCACATTTTTGGGCAAACCTCAAAATTAGTGATTCAGAGAGTGAGTTTCAACAACTCGTAGCGTGTTCAATTAGTTTTCTTCTATAATAATTACCTAGAATGTTGAAAATTTAGATTTATTAACCAAACTAGTGTCGCCATCTATATTATAAGCTGGTAAACTTAGAATAAAAATATTGTGTTCTCTCAACAACCTTACAACAATCTTAATATAATTATATTTTAGCAATATTGCAGTTTGAAATTGCCAACCATGGTGCTAAAATTTGCAAAATCTTTCACGAAGTTCTTGAGAGACTTCGAAGAAATTGATTCGAAACGTCCTCTCTTCTTGTAGGCACGAGAAAATCATTTTGCATAAAATCCACTTTAAAATGTCAACTAATTAATCGAATGTATACTATAGGTAACTAGGTAATAATCACAGAAATATCAATATAACTAACTTAAACCTCAAGTGGACGCAGATAAGCAATAACATGCTAACCCACAATATTAAGTTATTGATTCAAAACGCTTTATTGACAGTTACGGAGCGTTTTTTAATTATGTGTTTACCTTATTACATTTTTTAAATACCAAAAAACATTTGAACATAAAAAAATGTTGAATCAAAATGACGATATGATTTTAAAACACGATTTATTCGAAGTTTCTCCAATGTGGGTTAACACACTATTGCTTATCTATGTCCAAGTGTTGAATTTATTCGTTACTAGCTGCTCCCCGCGGTTTCACCAGCGGAAATTTTGGAGTTTCAGCGGGAATTCCGGGATAAAAAGTACCCTATGCCCTTCCCTGTACCTCTGACAGCGTGTATACAAAATTGCATGATGGTCGGTGGAGCCGTTAAGGCGTGAAAGCGTAACAGACAGACAGAGTTACTTTCACATTAATTATAATATTAGTAGGGACTGACCACACGGCCCCGGTTGTAGTCGGAGCCCCCAACGTGTACCGAAGACATATCAATTAAAATAGCTGGAGAGCGATCCACCAACATGTCAAGCATTCCGGTATTTTACATGCATGTATGAAACTCTGGAAACGCCATCTGTAGGTACAACTTTCATAATGTAGTTGTACCCTTATTATTTCTAAGGTTGTACCTATACTTCTTTGATAGAGCAATGTATACGCTTTTACAACAAACTTCCAAACGACGTAGTTAATTTTTCAATTCATAAATGTAAGTGCTTTTTTTCAACAAAAATTATGCGAGGAAGTACTACAGCTGAGTAGATTATTTTAATATAGGTACATACAAATGTTTGGAAATGTTACTTAGTTATCAATAATTTTTGAATTTAACATTTTAATTGAAAACAAAAAAGACTTGCATGTTGCTGATAATATTCAGCGTACCTCAATGTATTTATTCACCTTATATATACCTTATATTCACCCATAAGTTCTTCGAAGAAGCTTCTTTGAATGCGATGAGAGTAAAATTTCAATGTAATATTTATATGTAACGATTTAAAATTAAACTATTCTAATGCAGAGATTATACTCCTGACAAGTGTTCGTTTGAGTAGGTAGGTATACGCCACAGAACAGAAAAGAACAGATAGAAGGGAAAACAGATGAAAACAAATGTCGCCGGGTGATTTTAGCACACAAAACTATAGGCTAGTTTCCTGGGTAAAAAAATCAAAATTCTATTTAGTCCGTCAGTTAGATAATAAAAAAATAAAAGACACGTATTTTTTGCTTTTTTAAAATAATGGAAATATGCATAGATAAAGCGCATTAAAGTTTAGGGTGGGGGACTCGTGATGTCACAGCTCGCTATAACGTGCGAACAAACTGTAGCGAGGCGTGACGTCATGTGAAATTTCGACTTGATATATCTCCGTTATTTTTTGGTTACATAAAAAATAAAAAAATACGTGTCCAATATTTTTAATGATCTACAAAACGGACTAAAAAAGAAAATTTAGGAAACTAGCCTATTCATCACACACTAAAAAATTCATTAACGTAAAGAAATGTATTAATAATAATAATAATAAACCATTTATTTCCAATCACAGTGACTAATACACTACAGCAATAACTTGATTTGAAGACACAATCAATATGAAACATGTAGCTGAGTCAAAGTGAGAGATCGGAATCCGTACTAGGAAACCCCGTGTTACAGGATTCCGGCCCCCATCTTCGGACCAAACTTAAATCCAGGCAGATAAATAAAGTAAAAAGAAGAATAATTTATAAACATGGTTATACTTATACCACTTTATGAGTATAATAATTAAATGTACAAGTGTGTGTTAGGAAATTAAATATTAACTACTTTATGGTTATGTTTTTACTTTTTACCTTCGTTACTATTTTAAAAATTCACAGTTTTGGAAATACTTATTGTTGTAAATATACAACGAAATGCCAGCAAAAGAAGTTTTGGGCGAGTTAGAGCATTTGCTCTAACTTCTTTTGCAATGGTAGCACGCCTGACCCGCCTACATGTCATCTCTAGTTAATTTATTTGCTCTGAGATTCACCGCATGCAACAAATAAATGATTCTCAAACATCGAAAAAAACAGTAGGTAGTTGATCTAAAACTGAAAATATTTTCACCTTTATCTGAATTTATTATATGGCCAACTAAGCTGGTACATTTGGTAGGTAAGTGCAGCATGGATAACTTCTGTATTCATGCTTTATACTCTGTGTATGCCAAGTTCATAATTTCGCTAGCATTTTTGTATATCCCTGCACAGTACAGCAATATATGACCGGTATTCGCTTTTAAGGTGAGTTTTGCATTTATAAAATACTCCTCCATGTTTGTAAAACCTTTAGAAACGTAATGGCGCACTCAAATGCGATGCAAAAAAGTACCTAATAACTTATACGTAGGTAGGTAACGCTTAATTTGTACACATCGCTTTTTTTTATTTACTTTTCATACAAGATAGTTCCGTAAGCGCCTGAAATGCAGTTTCAACTAGTTCAAGCAATAATATGCTACAATAGTCCTAATTTGTAAAATTAATAAAATTGTAAACACATTATGATTATAATCGTGATTAATATATTTTCTTCTCTTGGTCGGGTAAAAGTCGGGGATCGAATCACAGAACAGAAAATAACAGATAGAAGGGAAATCAACTTGGTTTAGTATGAAACAGATGAAAAAAAAGTGTCGCCGGTGATTTTCGCACACAAAACTATTTATCACGCACTAAAACACTAATTAAAGTAAAGAATTAATGCATTAAACGTGTTATGTTATAACGTGAAACCGCGGGGAACAGCTAGTATTATTCTGAATATCTGGGTGACCAAGTTTTGCTCGTAGCGCCATCTGTTGTTAAGTAGAAAAGCAGTATCAAACGCTCATTATTCACTGTCTGAAAACACGGATAAAATTACGTTTTCTAAAAATGAAACCTAGCTAGATCGATTAATCGCCCGCGAATACTAAATTTCATGAAAATCGTTGAAGCCGTTTTCGAGATTCAGATTACTTAGTAATGACTGTGTTGTGTAGAGACTAATAAAGATATTATTATTATTATTATTTATATTATATATACTAGAATTGCTCGTTTAAATATTAAAAAAACCTCAATTGGGAAAATCATGTTATTCTAATTTTAAAGTCACAGTAAATGTCAAAGGAAGGAAATGTTAATCAATTTTTAATAAAATATGACTGTCAATGGAAGGAAATGTTATTATAATATTATTCTAATTTTAAAGTCTCAGTTGGTGTCAATGAAAAAAAATGTTATTTCAATTTCAAAATCGTTTTTTTTTTTCTGACGAATTTAAATTTACGCGCGGAAAAAACTAGAAACACAATCTGAAATTCAACGTTCCAACAGACGTATGAAATTAAGAGTGGATTTAATACGTTGTAAAAATTATTTACCTATACTTAGCTCCCTCCATCGCTGCCGATAACTCCCACTCCGAAAGCGTATTTCATAAATCCCCATAAACGGCGGTCTCGTACCAGTCGACATGCAGCCATAAATCAATGACTGTAAATTGAATTTTATTCGACAATTAAACCGGCTGGCTTTCCCGACGCCCGTAAATACGCATAAATACACATAAATACGTATTATCGTTAAAACGTCAGTCCGCTTGTAAATCTAGCTGAACGGCTGTAAGGCTGTCTTGTTTCGGCAAAGAGTAACGAGCGCATAATTATTCTGATCGCACGCTGTGCTGCACCTATTTGTTTTTGTCTCTCGGAGATAAAACTTTTACACTAAGAATACCTTTTGAAATATGAAAATTAAAAAAAAAAATAGGAGTAAAGTTATTCGTGATCAAAGGTAAAAAAAATTAAATCACGTTACGCCTCAAATTACACATTGTAATGGCTGGTGCGACGAGGAGACAAATAAAACCATCTCGGCCGGTGATAATAATAAAAGTCCACGTTTATTTAAAATGTACAACAATTTATAGGCTAATTAATTCTATGTCAGCAAACCTTAATTCACTGTGTGTGTGCAACTGTTCACACACTACACCTCCCCTCAAAAAGTTGCCGTTACACCCCTCCCCTTTAAAAGGAATTGCATTAAGGAATGTTGACGTTTAAACTAATACATTTTCTTTATATCTTAAATGTTAATGTAAATTACTTATAATTATATATTAATATTAAACATGAAATAATTTGGTATTATTTTTATGAACAATGTATTCTTTGTTATTTTTTAATATTTTCACGTTACAACACAAATCTTCAATTACCTTAAATGGTCCATTAAAAATTTTATCCAATTTGTCACCAGTTTGGTTTTTCAATAACAATAAGTCACCTTTTTTGTATGTGACAGGGTTAATATTCTTATCATACATATATTTCCTTAATTGCTTATTTTCTAAAAGATTTTTATGAGCATCCGTTTGGGCTTTCTGTAACCTATATTTTAATTCAAATGGATAATCGTCAAAATTATACATAGGATCTACTTGAGACTTAAGATTGCTTGGCAAATTACAAAGTTTTCCAAATACAAGTTCAAATGGTGTATATTTCGTACTTGAATGAACTGATGTATTATAAGAAAAGCACCAGTAGGGTAACCAATTACTCCAATCGTTTTTGTTATTTGAACACTGAATTCTTAAATATGCACCTAAACTTTTGTGTGTATTTTCCAAAGATCCTAATGTTTCATGATGATACGCTGTAGAGTTTAATTTCGTTATATTCAATAATTTGCAAACTTCAGACATGGTAGAGGACATAAATTCTGTTCCATTATCGGTTATTATTTCTCTTGGAATCCCATACCTTAAAATAAAATTTCTAACTAACTCTCTAGCAACTATTTCCGTTTCCTTAGTTCTTAAAGGATAAGCTTCAACGTATTTAGTTAAATCGCACTGAAGCGTTAAAATATACTTAAAATTATAATCATCTTGTTCTAAGGGTCCCATTAAATCTAAACTAAGTCTATCAAAAGCTGTATTTGCAGTGGTTGTTATAACCATTGGCTGCTTTATGTTCCTATTTGGAAATTTCTGTATTTGACACTGTTTGCATTTATTTACATATTCAATGACGTCATTACTTATTCCTGGCCAGAAGTAATACTTTTTTATATTATTCAACATCCTATTAACTCCCGCGTGACCGCTGGTCGGTAATAGATGGAAATCATTTAAAATAACAGTTTTCTCGTCTTTATCGTCGATTCGAATCATATTATTAATAACAAGTAATCTCGGTGAATTTGGTACGTTTTTCATTTCCTTCACCAAATTCTTTATGCAATAAATATTTTCTTTATTTCGAGAAATTATCAATTCGTTAATATTATTATTTCTACACATAGCTTCTAATTCTCTCGCTAACACTGGTATAGTCGATAACGATCGAGATATCAGATAAATAGTAGATTTCGAAGGCATAAATATACAGTTACCTGTATCGCTAGCGTTTATTCCTACATTTTTTAAATGTGGTTGCCTTTTACAAATAACTAATTCAATTGTATCTGCTGGTTTTTTGAGAATTTCTACAACTTTAGGTTGATCAGGCCTAGAAGATGCAGGATTCTCTGAGGACGATGTCGAGTTGAGAGCGTCAGCTTCTAATCTCTTTTTCTGAGCTCGTGTAATGACCGATACTACATTTTCTCTCATTTCTTTCAACTTTGAACAAGTTATCGGGATTCGACTTAATGCGTCTGCAGCAGCATTATTTCGACCCGGGACATACTCTATTTCAAAATCGAATTCTTCTAAATATAGTCTAAATTTTGTCAATCTACTCGAAGGATCTGTCATGTTAAAAAGATAAATAAGTGGCTTATGGTCAGTAACAATTTTAAATTTACGACCATATAAATAGGGTCTAAAATGTCTTGTCGCCCATACTATCGCTAATAATTCCAAGTCAATAATAGGATATCTTGTTTCTGCTGGTTTCAAGTTGCGGCTGGCGTACGCTACAACTTGTCCATTGTTATTAGATAGTATGGCGCCTAAGCCTACTTTTGATGCGTCAGTCTGTAACCTGAATGTATTATTTTCTGAAAAATCTGGATACTGTAAAACAGGTGGGCTCACTAAAGCGTTTTTCAGATCCTGAAATGCTAATTCACACTGTTGCGACCAAACAAAAGTTACATTTTTCTTACACAGTTGATTTAAGGGGTAGGCAATATTAGCAAAGTTTTTTATAAACCTTCTATAATAGTTTGCAAAGGCAACGAATCGTTTGACTTCATCAGTGTTCGTTGGCCTGGGGTAATGATTTAAAGTTTCTATTTTCGCTGGGTCGGGCAATATACCGTTGGAAGTAATTTTATGACCTAAATACATTATTTCAGTTCTTAAAAATTCGCATTTCATCGGATTTAATTTAAGATTTACTTTTCTTAATCTTTCTAAAACTTTAATAAGATTTCTATTATGAGAAATTAGTGAATTTCCTATTACAATACAATCATCTAAGTAAATAAAACATTGTTTGTAATTTAATCCAGACATAGCGATTGTCATTAACCTTGAAAACACACTGGGACTTGTTTTTAATCCCATAGGGCATCTTTTCATTTGATACATTTTATCCGTTGTAAAAGCAGTTAATTTTCGAGATTTTTCATCTATAGAAATTTGATAACTTTTATCTACGTTAAATGCCGTGTATTTTCGGGATTCTGGTTCTAAAGACAACTGATAGTAGCTTTGTGATAAGTCTAATTTTGAAAAATATACACTACCTGACAATGAGTCTAATATTTCTGAAATATTCGGTAGAGGAAACTTATCATCCTGTATTTTATTATTTAACTGTCTGTAATCTATAACTAATCTCCATTTTTTCTCGCCAGATTTATTTGTTTTCTTTGGTACGAGAAGAACAGGACTAGACCATTCGGAAGTGGTCTCTTCTATGATGTCATTATCTAACATTTCCTGAATCTGTCGTTGAACTTCATTTTTTAAAGCATGTGGAGTTCTATAAGGCTTAATATACACTGGAGTAGCATTGTCCTTTAATTTAATAGAATGTTGCAATAAATTAGTGACAGATAACTTATCGCCGGGAAGTTGAAAAACATCTGCGTATTTAGCACATATTTTTTCAATGCATAACCTTTCTTCCCTGTTTAAATAATCTAATTCAAGTAAGTCAAATAATAACTTAACGCGATCAGCATTTATTTTTTGTTCGCTAAAATCGCATGATTCAAAACTATTTAAACTATATGTTTCTAAGTCTGAAAAATCTAACTTAAATTCTTCATCAGTAGTGTTCAATATTCGTACTGGAATTAACCCCTTTTCGGGTTTTGCGATAATTCCCGCTATGAAAACACCTTTACAAATCTCTTTTGCTAAGACTACGCAATCATCGTAATGTTTTGTAGGTATACGTTTAATAACTTCGCAACGCGGCGGTATAATGTGTCTATACCTATTCATATCGTTAATATTAATCGTCACCGATAGATCATTGTTTCTCAAAACTATAGTGTTCATTTTATAATCAATAATAGCTTTATATTTACTTAGAAAATTTTGGCCTAATATCCCGTCAGCCATACAAGATAAGTTTTTAAATATATAAAATTTTTGCCTAAAAACTATTCCACCTATCTCTAAATCAAAGTATGTGTACCCTTCGGATTCTAATTGTCCACACACACCTTTTATCGATATTAATTCTTTATAAATTTTAATATTATTAAAATAATTCTTATTACTTTCTATCCACTCGTGTTTGACAACACATAAGTTTGCTCCGCTGTCTACTAATAATTTAATATTAAAGTTTATTCCTAAACTACATGTAATTATACTGCTGTTATTAAAATTATAAACAAAATTATCAATTACTTTGGCGACGAAAAAATTCTGACGACTTCGCTTGAGCTAAGGTATCATCGCGCTGAATGTGATGAACTCGCGGAAAGTGGGCACGCGACTCCACTGCACGTGAGCGCATGCGGCCTCGATTCGTCGGTGCTGGGTTAGCATACCTAGGCTTCCAATTACTACGATTGTTATTGTTTAAGTAGTTACTATGTTGAAATCGTTTATTAAAATTACTGTTACGAAATTGCGAATTATATCTATATGAATTATTTTGATAATATTCTCTACTCCTGTCATAATGGGCAATAAGGCAAGAGCCGTTTTTAAATCAAAATTATCGGTAGCCATTTTACTTTCTATCGACTCACTGCAATGTACTAAGGAATTAATTTTTCTATATAAACTATGGATGTCGTCCACTAGTCGATTAATTAATAAGGTATCACTAACATTTAATTCTGATCTCGTTATCTTAGATTGGATACTTAGTAATAACACATCTAATTGGCTATACACAATTCGAGCTTCTTCAAGTTTTTTGTGACCGATCTCTGTGTTTCTACGAGATGGACCTATTTTACTTAGATAAGTTTTTAATTGCTGTAACTCTAAATATATCTTATTTAATTCATCTATCATATCTATTTATTATTACAAGAAGTTATCCAACATCTTTGCTAGCCAATTAAACCGATACCTAATACCTAACACAAAACACACTGTAGTACAATAATCAACAAATTTAAACTAGTATTAAATTACGACTTACATTACGGTAGAAAATTTCGCAACGCCATTATGTACGCTCGCCGGACGCCGTGGTCTCGCTGTTGCTGGGCAGGAACCTCGCACGTGGCAGCTGTAGATGCTGTAGCAGCTGACTGTGGGCCGTCCGCTGACTGTGGGCCGGGCTATACCCTGGACTCCGTGGGCCGGGATTACCCTGGACACCGCTCCTTCAATTCTTGACGCGTTGACGTGACGTGATTTCTTGAAAGATGCGCCGCGATTTATTTTGGCATTTATTTGAATGAATTATATTATCTTCTTTTCTTCTGATGTTATGGAAATTTCTTGTCTTCAAAAGTTATAAATTATGTTCTTCATTATTATTTTTTTTTTTGCAGTATTTTTTATTGTTGTTCTTCATAACTTTTTCGTTTTTCTTAAGTAGTTTTCTTTAAAGTGTTGGGTTTTCGGCAGGGTCGCCATGTAATGGCTGGTGCGACGAGGAGACAAATAAAACCATCTCGGCCGGTGATAATAATAAAAGTCCACGTTTATTTAAAATGTACAACAATTTATAGGCTAATTAATTCTATGTCAGCAAACCTTAATTCACTGTGTGTGTGCAACTGTTCACACACTACAACATTTAGAATTTACGTGAGGACCATTTCCATTAAATTCTTTCAATCAGTTGTTAATTTTGTGAGTGGTTCACCTTAAAACTAACGCGGGTAAATCGCAGGGAACAGCTTAATTGACATTTGTTATATCTCTATGCTAATATTCTTTATTTTTGAAAGTTAAAGTTTTACTTTGTTCAGATGTAATTTCAACAATTACTGAACGAATTCAAAAGATTCTTTCACTGATATGAAGCTTCAGTATTCCTGAGTGTCACAGGATATTTTTAGAGTGTGAGTGAGAGAGAGTGAAAGTTAATTATGTTTAATTGAACTTTACCTACCTACGTCTTTTTCGCTGGTTATTCTTTGCCGCTGATTTATGCGGAAAAAATTTATAGACGCATGTGTACTATATCGCATTGCTAACAACAACATAATATAACTTTTACTGCACCCTTTTTGAGGCAAAACATCGCTACAATGTTACACAACAAGTTTGTATTACAAGTACCTATTTGTAGTTGGATATAGTCACTCTATAAAATTTTAATGTAAACACACACGTAGGTAAATCGAGACGGAACGATCGCCTGTAATATATTATTTATATATAGTGAATCATGATTCAGTTACGACGACATATTATGAACGTATCTTAGATTGCTGGTTACGGCTTATTGTTCTCACATAATTAATTGCAAATTGAGTTATCACTTATAACTTAAAACCTTAAACTGACAGCGTGCTACTGCAGAGTTTGTTGCGCAGCTTCTCCTCTTCAGCCATAGCACTAGGAAGCTACGAATGGTGGATATTTTATGGGTGCTGTCATAATAAATGTAACTTTATTGACGTCAAAAAGAGCCATATTATGGGCCAAATTTGAATAAATGATTTGACTTTAAAAATTTCCATATACATATATTAAATACCTACCTACTAACTGTTCCCTGCAGTTTTTCCCGCGTTAATAACGGAGGTCCTGCAGAAATTCCGGTATAAAAAGAGTCCTATGTCTTTTTCTGTACCCTTGATATCGTATAATGACAATTGATCGGTTGATAAATACTGAATAAAAGATGATCTAACTATATCTATTAACAAAAATGAATGGCTATGGACCATTGTGGTGTAGATGTTATTGGTAGTTTGGAAAGGTAGAAATATTTGAATACCTACGCTTACTCCCATAAACATATATCTGCTGGCGACTATACCTGCTTACGGAAGGATTACCTTAGTATTGCCTACGTCCCACGTTAAAGCCGAATCCACACGTTGGCACGAGAACTGTCAACATTGTTACCGCGATGTTGCAAGCTGCTTGTTACTCTCGGATCGCCGGCTCGCTACATAGGAGTACGGGAGCCTGATGGAACGACGGTGGGATTTGAAAAGAAATTGATTGTACTGTTGTCCTATTTATCTAAACAAGAGTCAGGTGTGGTGCTGTGACGTCTTAATCCTTCCTTAGGATACATAATACAAGTAATTTTATTTCAATTTCAATAACGATATTAAGTAAATGCTTATTTTAATTTGACATGCAAAATTATTACGTACCTACATTTTTCGATGTACAACTTTATTAGGAAAAAGTAATTAAGAAGTTATTTAAAAGTACCTATGTAATTAATTAAGTAATTGGTGGTGACCACGTAATTTAAGACTACGCTATCACTCTACCGCCCTCTATGGGAAACAGGTGAAACTTATAGATTAATTTGTTTACCGCATGCGCGTTTGTGATTTCAATAGGCAGACATAAAAGGTTTGTAATTTCAGACATAAAAGGTTATCGTGTATACATATACATGGAATAATAAGTTAGGTTACATGTAAAATTTTACTAGGTTTGGTTCATTATTTTCCGTGATCAACACATTCAAACCTACAGGCCAAAAATAAGATAGAATGTACCTATAGTTTTATAAAATTATAGAATTCATAAAATGATACAATTTATAGAATGATAGTAACAAAAAATATTTAAGAAGATACATTTAAGAAGATAATTATAATATTATTTATAGTTGATGTCAGACCAATTAGTTACATTAGACGGTAGCCCAAAATACTGAACAACCGCAGTATCGAAGTGTCTAGCCGACGAGATATTAGCACATTTCCTGTGACTTCCAGTCTGTCGCCGACAGATGTCACTTGTTACAGCGCGTCTAACGAACCGTCGGGGTGCGCTACGATAGTGTAGATGCGGCTTAATAATTAATCATCTATTTAAAAGCTAGCATCTTTGGTTTATTTAGTCTCTTGATCTCTTAAACTGTTTAGGACTAGTTGTTTTACCCACGTCAATTTCGGATTCCGGCATAAAAGCACCATTTTTTGTAAACAAGTTAAGGGATAACAGATGTAACAGATAGATAGACGGTTACTTTTGCGAATTATAAAAATACTTTTACGCATTGTAAATACTTAAAAGGCTTTTTTCAAATGCATTTCGTCGTAAATAAAAAGTGAGAAAATGAGACCCCCTGCCATACTTTACCAGCCCAGCTCCTATAAGGCAGTGTTACAAGTTTGTATTCAACCCTGTGTCGGGATCACCCTCCTGTCAGCACCCACCTCAGCATCAGCGCACAATGGGGTGATTTGTTTTGACACCTGAACCCTCATTCACTATGACCATAATATGTCGCATTACGATAATGAGCCCCAATAATTATATTTCTCTCGTGCTTAAAGAAGTTTCACTACAAAAAAAAAACATTTACAACGTGTCTTATATCATACAGAATTCTTTACTATTATAAATGCGAAAGTTTGTTTGTTACGCTTTCACGCCTTAACGGCTGAACCGATCATCACGAAATTTTGCGTACACATTGTCAGGGCTACAGAGAAGTACATACGGTACTTTTTGTCCTGGAATTCCAGAAAGAACTCCAAAATTTACGCGGGTGAAACCGCGAGGAACAGCTAGTATTATTATATGTGTGAACGTTTGGATGGATGGACTGGATGTTTGTTACTCAATCACGCCAGAACGGCTGAACGGGATTAGATGAAAATTTACACATGAGATAGATTATAGGATGGAATAGGACATACGTTGCTTTTTTATGGCGTAATTTCTGCGGGAACTCCAAAATTAACGCTGGTGGAACCGCGGGAAAAGCTAGTTTCCAATAATTTGGCATTGTGTTTTTGGGACGCGCGAAAACGGAAGAAATGTACCTAGTTGGTCGTAGTGAATAAGGGTCCTGGGCTACCTGGCCGACACGCGCTTCGTGACGTCACACATGGCGTGTCGATTGATATATCGTGTTATTACCTACTATATTTTTAAGAAGCTATTTATGCCCTGCGGTTTCATTGCTCGCATTATTTCGAAATTTCCACAGGGACTCTGATAAAAGTATCCTATGTTACTTCTTATATAACACCAGGTAACCAGTAAAGGCCCGTCGAAATCGGTCCAACTGTTTTGTAGTTTACCCAGAAAAAACAGATAGACGTACAGACTGTTCCCCGCGGGTTCGCCCGCGTGAATTTCAGAGTTTTCACAGGGTTAAGAGTATCCCATGGCCTTTTCTGTACCTCTGACCACGTGTATGCAAAATTTCACGACGATCAGTTGATTAGTATAAAAGTAACAGACAGATAGACAGAGTTACTTTCGTATTTATAATATTAGTATGGATAGTAATGTAGGCATCGTCGTCTCGACTTTGTTCAGAAAGTGTCTCTACATTTTGAAAACCACTTAAAAATCGATAGTCATTTGGCTCAACACAGTCGTGCCACAAGTCAACGATACATTAGCGGCGGGGGCTGGCTGTAAGTCAATCGACACACAATAAGCGATATTTTTGTCGCCGCCGCCGTCGTAAAGCTGTCGCTTAACGATCGTGGCGACATCGAGCGCTTTTTGCGCTACATTTCTGCTTTGTATGTAGAAAGAAATAGACGGCCGACTCGAGTGGTTTGAGGGGTCATTTTTAATGGAGAGGAAATCGGTGTGGTGATTTTTCGAACGCAATATCCGCTTGATAAGGTTGGTTGTGAGAAAATTTATGTTTACGCGTTAACTGATTTATCAGTGATACTTTCAACTGCTCGTGTATTGGGACCCCCTTTCTGACTAAATCATATATTATGTATATCGATTACCATACATCATGCCGTGCGTTAGGCTTGCGAGAAAAAGAAAAGGGCTTGACTGTCTTAAATTTTTTTTGTTGTGCTTCTCAGGACAAAGTTTGTTTTAAGACAATTAGGAGTTCCTGCGGGAGACCCGAAGCTCACGCGGGTAAAATTGCGGGCACAGCTAAGGTTAAAAAACATAACGTAACGTGTTGCAAGAAAAACATGTGGGCATATTTATAAACTAGTAAGATGGAATATTTTCTTGATGTACCTAACCTGTGTCACTTCTGTTGACTTCATGGACGTCACATCCGTTGCCTGCTACACTTTAAAACGTGCCAAAAGAATCATTGCTTTAAAACAAATGATATGCCAGACATTAGTGTTTTTTACGAGACAGTAAATATGTTCGAAGCAATGACATTTTCTTTTCTCAAACGTTGATTTGCAACGAGGTTTCTCATGAAAATTGATAATTGGGAGAATCTTTAAAACTCGATGCGAAGTGTCGCAATAAATCCCGGTTGCATTGGGGATGTGGACTACTTTTTAAAATCAAAATTCTAATTAGTCCGTCATTTAGAAAATAAAGCAAAAAAATAGTATTTTTTGCCTTTTCAAATAAATTAAAATATACAGAGATAAAGCGCATTAAAATTTACGGTGTGGGGGTCGTGACGTCACTAGTCGCTAAAACCGCCATACAAACTGTCAGAATAGTGACGTCACGCGAAGTAGTATTAGATGTAGTAGTATAGTATTAATACGCTAGTATTACTAGATGTTACCTGCGGTTTCACCCGCGTTAATTTCGGAGTTTTCTCGGGAATTCCGGGATAAAAGTACCTTTTCTCTACGCCATCTCTTCGTGATTAATGATTGAGCGGTTTAGACGTGAAAAACTGACAAACAAACTGACAGAGTAATATAATAATTTGTATTAATAAAAAGCATATAATATAATAATAACAGAAAAGTACATTTAATGTCATTTTTTGGTTTATTGATTAGTATTTTAAGGGCAAGCGAACGAATATTTTACTTATCGAGCATAGAGTTGTTAAATAAACACATTTATTATTTCATCGTTGAATCATCAATGCAAGTACTTTGACATCACCCTCGTTTAACTGTCATGAAAAAAAATATTATGAAAGCAAGAAAAATATGAGTTTATTGTTTTATGTAGACAGCTAACATGAACTCATGTTTACAGTAAATATCATTCTTTTTCTTTGTTCAAATTCCAAGAAATATGAAATTCAACTAATGATTTACTCTTTTATTTCAAGGCTAGCTGTCCCGCGCGGTTTCACCCGCGGTAATTTCGAAGTTCCCGCGGAATTGTTCCATACAAACTTTGCAACCCCTTTTCATCCCCTTAGGAGTTGAATTTTCAAAAATCCTTTCTTATCAGATGCCTACGTCATACAAAGAACACACCCACCAAGTTTCAGGTCTCTACGATCAGCGGTTTAGGCTGTGCGTTGATCCATCAGTCATTCAGGACAAAGCATTTTATATGTATAGATTGTTCATAAACATCAGAAGTGAAACAAAGAGGTTAACGTCTTTGAAACGAATCTTTAAAAAAAACCTTAGCCATAGACGAAATCCCGTTCGAAATTGAAAAATCCACGCCATTGAAAGCGTGGCGCGAAATTTCGTTCGCGCTGATAGACGTAGTAAGGTGGTTCGACCACCCGTGAAACTGCATCAATCTACTTTCTTATTCTATGACCTTAGCATTGTTTTTCCGTTTAACGTTACGTTTTTCGTAATAAAACTGATTAATACTGTTGTATGTTTGTAAACATTAACGTGATTAACCATAATTTTATTGAGCTTACACACGATGTGGAGTAAGATTTATATTTCGTTTGTTTGCTTGTGGTGGTTTCCCACGCATATTTGAAGCTGTACCAAGTTTGCGGGCCACTATGAGTTTTTGACTGAACATGTAAAGTAAATTAGGCTAAACTTCACACGGGTGAAACCGCAGGGCACAGCTAGTTACACATATTATATTACTAGCTGTTCCCCGCGGTTTCATCCGCGTTAATTTCGGAGTTCCCGTGGGAATTCTGGGATAAAAAGTACCTTATGTGTTAATCTGATGTATAAGCTATATTATTGTAAAGTTTCATTTAAATTCATTCAGTAGTTTTACGTGAAAGAGTAACAAACATCCATCCATACATTCATACATTCTTACAAACTTTCGTGGTTATAATATTAGTAGTATACTATA
Source organism: Zygaena filipendulae (assembly GCA_907165275.2). Classification (NCBI taxonomy): domain Eukaryota; kingdom Metazoa; phylum Arthropoda; class Insecta; order Lepidoptera; family Zygaenidae; genus Zygaena; species Zygaena filipendulae. Next base: position 926,788 of record OU015657.1, read on the forward strand.
CATATATATTATATATACACCAAGACTGGAAAGTGGAACCCTATGTTCATCACACAAAGTCCACCCCTACCGGGAATCAAACCCGGAACCTCTTGATTAGCGGGTAGGCATGGTGGCCTACTGCGCCAATCGGGTCGTCATCTATACTAATATTATAAGGAGCCAAAGTTTGTGAGTTTGTGACGTTGTAGGGGGTAATCTCTGGATCTACTTAACCGATTTTGAAAATTATTTCATTTTTAGGAAGCTAGAGTGATCCTGAGTGACATAGACACTTTTTATTCCGGAATTTCCACGGAAACTCTGAAATTAACGCGGGCGAAACTGCGGGGGTCAGCTCGTTATAAGTAAAAGTCATTGTGACTGCCTACTATGCGACTGTATTATGATGAGTTTTTATATTTTTGTTAAAACAATTCCTTACAAAAATGTCGACAGCGAGACACTGGACATTTTGCTTTTTTTGAAAACAATAGGGATGTTGACTACTTTTGAAAATCAAAATTCTAATTAGTCCATCAGTTAGAAAAGAAAAAAACAATAGACACGTATTTTTTGCTTTTTCAAATAAATTAAAATATACAGAAATAAAGCGCAATAAAGTTTAGGGTGAGGGGATCGTGACGTCACTAACCGCTAAAACCGCCATACAAACTGTCCGAATAATGACGTCACGCAAAATTTCAACTCAATGGATCGCCGTTATTTTTTGATTACGTAAAAAAAGAAAAAATACGTGTCCAATATTTTTTAGTAATCTACAAGACGGACTAAAAAATAAAAATTAGTCAACATGCCCATTCTCGTGGTGAACACACCGCACGCTCCGACTCGAACACGTTGCCATTTAGTAAACTATAAACATAATTTAGAGCTTATGTTAGAGGTACCTATACTGTTTTCATTGTTATTTGTTTAGTTACACAGTTGCCGAGTTTCCATGAATCACTGAAAACAAGGCGAGATAACTTCTATCTTTCTGTCCGGGACTAGCGTTAATTGAATTAGAAATAAGATAAAACAGACGACAATAGTGGGACGCTGTCGGGTGCATGGAAGTCGTAGTGAGTGCTCGCTGCTTCAGCTACCGTTTAGCAGCAATTTTGTTTACCTGCAAGCAAGCTACTGGCCAGCAATAAAGTCACGAGTTCCAATCGGCGGGAAAACCCCACCATACGATGTTTTTTAATAGAAAAAAGTGAAAAATAACTTGACATCTTGGCCCCATTTTCTGAGGAGGCGAACTTGTTTCCTATAAGAGTAGTTATTGATTCTCAATCATGCGATAGGTATACCATGTCCAGAACACAATTATAGGTACAAAGTAATCGGCAAGGGGATATTAAACCAAGAGTCTTTTAAATTCTTCACAGCTAACTAAACACAAAAAACTTTCTATTTCCATACCTAAAAAGTATCAATAAAAAAAAATTGCTAGTACGTACGGTGGTACAAATCATTTATGGTTTTCGTAACGATATTGTGATTGAATGTTTAGACTTTTGGTTAAAGCCTCTTGGGGGTGTCGAATCTTGGTTCCTATAACAACTTATGGTGTTTTTGTATAAATGCGTCTTTGCACTGATGAATTCCCCAAATAAAAGTATTCCAGTTTACCTTAAATTATTATATTGAATACTGAAACTTATTTTATATTATTATTAGTTGACTACAATGCGTATCTAACTTCAGAGTCCAGCTGATAATTTGTTTAAGTTTGTAAGTAAACAGTGAATTTTCTTTTCTTTCTTTCAAATTGCATCATGCTTTTTTTCATAATCGCGATGGATATACAAACCACATAGTTTCTAAAAGATGTTGTTAATCCTTGACTCTACCACAGATAATATAATACTATACTAGTACGTACTCTACGTAATGATGCACGCTATGATAAGCGTGTTATTTTTTTAGCCGAAAAAGCGTGTTATTTTTTATTTTTGAGAAGGTATTTCTTTAAAATCTGTTGACTTTGGAGAAAAAATTTATATATTTAAATCATAAATTTAAATTACAGGATAAGCATTATATAATATAATCGTTGAACACTTTTGTACTCTTTCGAATTGATATTCCTTTTCTGACTAACCTTGTATAAGACCGATTTTCCTCGAAGTTATCTTTATCGGACAGATTTTAGATAGCATTTCAAAAGCACTGTCATCATGAGAAGTTGTGTTCGTGACGCAAATGGGACATGTAACTTATAATTGACATCTAGATACTGGTAAGTACCTTATAATGTTAGATATTAAACTAACAAAAACTTTTTATTAGTCTCTGTTATTCTTTACAAATCAAGTCAAATTTTCCAAAAAAAAAAATTCTTTTACATGATCTAAATGGAGTCTATAGTTTGGTCTTTTATCTTTTTTCTTAATATATTTATGATCATAAATCTTAATTAAAACTACTTGTGCCCCGCAGTTTCACCCGCATCAATTTTACAGATCCTGCGAGAATTCCGAGATAAAAAGTAGCCTAAGTTACTCCTTATAACATCAGCTATCTGCCAGTGAAAGTCCTACCCGGAACACACAGACAGACACACAGACAAAAATTTTAAAAATTGATTTTTTGATGTTAGTACCGTATATAATTTCGTATGAATTTAGTGAAAAGCTTAAAATAATAAAGCTAAAATTTTATTTATATTATATCAACAAATAATCATCTTATTTCATAACTTGACGAAAAAAACGTTTTCGTATGAGGTGACCAAACGATGTTTCATTTTTCACACTCATCAGAATACCCGTAGAGCAGTCCCACTCCGCACAAAGCCGTGTCACCTCACAAATTACTCACGCCTGCGCTTGACATATTGTTATTGTCTGTTTTATTTTTCCTTCACCCCGCTCGCTCTGGTGGGGTTTGTCTAACTCACACCCACCCCGCATAATATCCGGTGAAAGGGGTGAACCACCCGACTTCGTCTGTAAAACACTCGGTCGCCGTAAGCTAGGTACAGTACAGACTCAAACATACTTACTGATATCATAAATGTGAAAGTGAGTTTGTTTTTCACGCTTTTACACCCTAACGGCTTGAGCGATAATCATGAAATTTTGCATGCACGTTGTCAGGGGTACAGAAAAGGACACCGAAATTACCGTAGGTAGAACCGAGGGGAACGGCTAGTAAAAAATAATTTGCATCGATACTATTTTTATGCGCAGAAAAATGTAACCTAAAACCGAGAAAAAACTAATTAAAAACGTATTCCTTATTAACTATACCTACTGAACCGATCATCATGAAATCTTGCATACACACAGTCAGGGCTATAGAAAAGAAATCCATCCAAAAATTAAAGCAGGTGAAACCGCGAGGAACAGCTAGTAAAATATAAATGTAAGTAGGTATGTAAGCAATTAGAAAAAGTTGAGGAAATTATAGCGTATAGTATGAAACTTTATAATTAAGGATCTCACTTATGCACTTACTTAGTTAACATTATTATTATTATTGTGCTTATATTAGGTACGATTTACATAACGTGTTTAAAGAAAAATATGATATAAGTACAACAAACCATCTTTTTATTGTGAGACAAAAATATAAGCCAACGGGCTAGCGATAAAAATACACAAAATTTGAAACATGAAGTGGTCTTGTATACCTACTGAAGAAGTGGTGCATGATAACTGTAAATAAGTAAATAAAATACTAAAAACTCATATTGTGAATAAAGTCAACGCTAGGGATATCAAAACAAACTTGGGGCAGTAACAATCAACCAAACATCATTAGTCCGCAACGTTTCACTCCAAAAATGGCGAACTTAACAGACGGGGACGCGGCGTTCCCATTCATCAAAGTCGTTCGTATTATGAATGTTCTGTCAAAATCTTTATGAAAAAAGTTAATAGAAAAAGTTTGACAGTGTCAGTACGCTGTGACAGTTTAAAATTTAATATTCAGCGCTTAGCGAGAGACTTGACAGATCGCGGGGTCTAATGACCTCGGTAATAATGGAACGTACCATTTTTGGAGTTCATAAAAAAAAAACTTTTGTTTGCTCGCTTCTTTTTAGCTAAAGGAGGCTTTTATAAAATTGGAACGGAGTGAAAATATGCCATTAGGAAATGTGACGGTGAGATTTAAATTTTCACCGTGGAAGTATACAAAATATACTTGCAGTAATTTACATAACCATTATGTTTTAATATATTATGACGCATTTTATAGTTCCAATGCCAAGCTTATATTTACTTATAGTTTTTTTTTTGCTACTCATCTATTCATCTATTACAATATGAAGAATGTACCAGTCACCTTACCTTGAGATAATATTTGGGAGTACCCACGGGAACTCCGTGAAATCTGTTGTTAGCTATCGTCTCCTGCCTATAAGCAATCGTTCTTTTAAATTTCAGGTTCATAGGTCAAGTAGTTTCCGATACTTCTCGTTCAGTCGGTGATGACAGTTTGGATATGTATTGTATCGAAATAAAAGTTTATGAAGATGTTAGTTACTCAACGCTGAACAGAATTGGATGCGTTGTGTACTTCGTAGAACATTTTTTTAATCCCAAAACAAACAGTTCTCGAAGGAACTCTGAAATTCATGGGTAAAGCTGCAGGAGACAGCTGTTAAAGAGTAATTGTGTCCAATTATTGTTCTATGCAATCACATTATCCAAAGTGTCATAATTTTCAACTGAATCTATTATTTATTTAAGAATGTATTGTGTATGACTTATTGAATACTAGCTGTGCCCCGCGGTTTCACTCGCGCGAAAGGTTTTTATACAACAACTTTTTTTCCCGAGATCCGATTTCAATGAAATGTAGCTCCAGGCTAAGCTTAATCTACCTGTGAAAACCGCATGACTATCTGTTCTGTAGATTCGGAGATTATCGCGAACAGACAGACAGACAGAAAAGAATTTTAAAAACATTTTTTTTGTGCTTGGTTACTCTTCTTTTATCACCCCTCTCAATTTTAGGTAAAAATATTCAATGTACAGAATCGCGAATTCTACTCTTTTATAATAGTATAGATGTGTCGCTCATAGTAAAACTAAAAAAAAACAATTGAAAGCAACGATGGGAATTAATATCATCACATTGTCATTCATAAATTGCTTTACATCCTATATGTAGATTGTAGGCGAGCTGTGAGCTACGAAGATTTTGTAGAGACTAAACTAAAAAGACACGCCCCACTACTCAATAAGCAGTTTTAGATGTGCGATATTATCATGTATTGATAAAATCTCTTTAATAGTGTGAGTGCGGGGACACTATGCGGCAACTGAGGACGAATGGCAAGACCGGATTTATATGGACGTAGATAAGCAATAACATGTTAACCCACAAAATTAAGCTATTGATTCAGAACAATTTATTGAGAGTTGGGGAACGTTTTTTAATTATGTTTTTGCCTTATTACACTGCTTAAATATGTAACTAAATATTGAACATAAAAAATGTTGAAACAAAATGGCGCTATACTTTTAAAACACGATTTACTCAAAATTTCTCCAATGTGGGTTAACACACTATTGCTTATCTATATCCATATATTCTGTCGTATCGATATTTTAACGGTTGTGCAATGTGCGTGTGCGTATGCCCGATGGAGAAGCGCGTCATTTTAGCTTAGATAAGTTCTACAAATGTGTACCTACAAAACTTAGTAACATAGAATGGGGATGTGGACTACATTGGAAGATCAAAATTCTAATTAGTCCGTCAGTTAGTAAATAAAAAAACAATAGACACGTATTTTTTGCTTTTTTAAATAAATTAAAATATACAGAGATAAAGCGCATTAAAGTTTAGGGTGAGGGGGTCGTGACGTCACTAACCGCTAATACCGCCGTCCGCCATACAAACTGTCAGAATAGTGACGTCAAGCGAAATTTCAACTCAATATATCGCCTTTATTTTTTGATTACGTAAAAAAGAAAAAATACGTGTCCAGTATTTTCTAATAATCTACAAGACGGACTAAAAAATAAAAATTAGTCAACATGCCCATTATCTCCACAATTAAGGCAATGAAAGCACTTCCTCATTCTGGAGATAAATGGTGGTGTCATCCGACGTAATTCGTTGTATGAATCCCTTTTTAACCGACTTCAAAAAAGGAGGATGATTATTAAGCAGGTAATCAATCAATCTGTGCGTGCAGGGATTCATAACGTAGATTTTAAACCAGGACTAAAATGTATTAATAGCAAATAAATGACCACCAGATTACCTATGCTATACACGCCGAAGCTCATTAAATAAATAATTATTCAACAGGCCAATTTACTGCAATTTCATTTCGAGACTCCATGTAACGTATTGACAGTTCAAAGTAAAACGGCATAAATCAAGATGGCGGCCAACATGGCGTCCCGGCCGTTTGACAGTTATCGCATGTAGCGCGGGAACATTAAACTCATTGATATTTATTGCTCAATCGTGTTGCGTTCGAGCTGGTTTTTGATTTATCGACAATAGATTTCTTGTCTATTGTTATTTTATTTTATTGTTTTCTATTTGTAGTATGTTGATGCGGACAGATATTAATGTTACGATTTATTAGTTGATAGACTTGTTGACCCAAATATGTTTGTGTAGTGTTGACTGTGTTGTCATCTTCGATAAATGTGAACTTCGAATGGAATTTAACAAGTCTTATACTTTACTGACTGTTCTCCGCAGTTAATTTAAGAGTTCTAGCGGGAAATTAACGTATGTTTTTTTTATTCTGGTAACAAAAAGATATTTGATTCGATTTTAAATCTATGATAAAAATAGATAAAAATCCTAGGTATGTCCTTCTCTTATGACGACGTGCAACGTTACCTATGCAAAATTTCATGATGATCTGTTGAGTAGTTAAGGCATTGATACTAGTAGTAAATCAATGAACCTATTCATTTTTTTTTTCATTTTAAAAAAATACCTTTTTGACAGGACTAGATACGAATTTTAACAATACCTATAACAGCTCTAAACTATAAAATTTATTAGTTGTGCCCCGCGGTTTCACCCGCGTTAAGTTCAGAGTTCCCGCGGGAATTCCGGGATAAACAGTACCCTGTGTGTTAATCTTACACTTTACATTTCAATCCATCCAGTAGTTTTTGCGTGAAAGAGTCCATACTCACAAACTTTCGCGTTTATAGGTAATATTAGTAAGATCTTTTATTTATTATATTTGAGCTAGCCGAAGGCTACCACTACCACGAACCTCACAAGGCGTGAGGCGTGAAGCGTATCAAACAAACAAACTCATAACACATTCGCCTTTAAATAAAATTATAATATACAATCTCTTATGATATTACCTACTAACATTTAGTTTTGCGGTTCAAATTAAGAACTCCCTGACATTTAAATCTCTAACACTAATTTATCTCTGGTTCTGGCATATTTTCTTTTTTTTTTTTTAATTTACCTATCGAATACGATACGCAAAGGGAACACGCATTCAACGTGCGTTGGAACTCACTCGCGACTGTTTTCGGTTTTGTACGAATAAATGCCGGCGCAAATAGCTGTTGGGTTGTTTGTTTTAACTTACTGCTACTGTGCTACATAAACATTTACGAGGTGGGGTCGCAGTGAAAGCGGGTAGCGTTCTTAATGTTGCGTTATTTATGACTTTTGTAACTTACGCATACAATAATATGATGCCTAAATTAGATTGTTTGGCTTGCGTTGAAACAAAACAATTACTTATGCATTGAAGAGTTATATGTATAATGTGTTAAAGATGCACAAATATAATCCTTTCTCAGAAATAACAGCTGTTACTAACTCGAATAAGCGATGCTAAGAAGAATTTTCTTATCGCTATAGAAAAGTTATCTAACAGTTAACTAACTTTAACTTTAACAACATAGTAATTGTTGAAAATCTTCTCAAGTTTTTGTAGCGTCAAAGTTATCCAAAATCATCAAATGTTGTTGATTTGTGTAGTTTAAGAATTTGCAAGTGACTATACACCTACGAGCTTTGTTGCTTCTTATCCTAACTCATATTATAAATGCAAAAGTGAGTTTGTTTGTTTGTTTGTTACGCTTTCACGCTTTAACGGCTGAACCGATTTATATTTTTGCGTGCACATTTTTAGAGGTACAGAAAAGGATATAGGGTAGGTACTTTTTGTGCCGGAATTCCCACGGGATCTCCGAAATTGCCGCGGGTGAAATCGCGAGGAACAGCTAGTATAATATGTACAGGAGTCAAATTGAATCTTTTATCGCCATTTATGTGATGCAAAATCCATATCACTTGAATCTAATATATAAAATTCTCGTGTCACAATGTTCGTTCCCATACTCCTCCGAAACGGCTTGACCGATTCTCATGAAATTTTATATGCATATTCAGTAGGTCTGAGAATCGGCTACTATCTATTTTTCATCCTCCTAAATGGAGTTCCTGGGGGAATTCCGAAACTCACGCGGGTGGAACCGCGGGGCACAGCTAGTTTTTCTATAAAATTAATAAATCACTTTTTTGTTGGTATGTTACCATCCTGTATACCTTCCTGTATACCATTATGTATACTTACCTACTGTTAACGGCATTGTAATTCTGATAACCCGTAGATATAAAAAACTCGAAGCTCGAAGCATCGAAATGTAACTATGTAGGTACCTCACTAAAAATACTACTTCTATGGGTATTATGAAAGGAGCAAGTCGGTGCGAGTCAATACATAAGACGCTGAGTGGTCATAACATTTTATGTGATCCATAACACTGGGTGTAAGTTACTCGTAAATTCTTATAGAGCCGCGCGGGCATTCAAAATATTATGCGAAATACTCTGCTGTGCCGAAGGAAAGTGGCGAGGGACAGAATGGTGTATCCTATGTCATATAAAATGTATATTTAAGGGATGTATAAATTATTTTTTAACAAATTAAGATAGAGTTTTGTCGCATGATTACTATACACAATTATTTTAATGAATTTAGAACTATACCCGATAGTAAAAATGCGTAAATATAGATTAGATGTAAAATTATATGCTCTAGTTTGTCACCAGAGTCAGGTCAGGTCAGGTCAGTGTCACTATGTAGAAATTATATGGATTTCGCCCTTGGCATACCAAATGATTTCTATACAGATGTAATGTTTGCCATTCTGAGGAAATATCTTATCATGGTGTAGCAAAAATTTTTAAATAATTGTAAATTATTACATATTCAACCCAACTAAGTAGGTATACGTACTTGCTTGCGTGTTAAAGTTGTTAAATATGTACTAGGAATATAAAAAAATACATATATAATATCCTGAAAACAATAATGACGTAGACAAGAAAAATTGTACCGTAAAAATAAAACTTTACAAAATTGACAGTTGACAAAGCGCATACTGGCACAAAGCAAAGGACATAAAAAAAGGAAAGTAAATATTACTCTCGTTGCGAGCGTTCGCGCGCAAATTGCCCGGCGAACGGCAACCTGTCAGTTGTCACTGTGTCAGAGCTGTCAGAGCTGTCACTCCGCCGGACAAGCTGACAGCCACCGGGCGCCGTCACCGCTGATTTACATAAAAGTGGTAACCGCTAAGTGACAATTAAAAGAGCATGTTGTGAAACCGCTAGTACATTTATAGCTCGGCTGGCTGCCGCATTTATTTGAATTTGTTAACGCCATTCTAGATGTTAATGGAATACGAATTGTACACGTTTCGCTTACTAGTTTTGTAATGTTGAAGTCACAGACATTTAGTAGAGAGGAAACTTAAGTAGGTATTCAACGAGCTTATTCACATCTAGGCTTGGAAAGCGCCAACATTTCAACGACTCAAAATTGAAATGCAAATATGAAAATAGTTAGCAATAGTTAGTTTAGTTCAGCGTTTTTTTTACATATGTGTAAAATACTTACTTATTTTTGTTTTTTATGTGTACAAACACAGTTTTAAAGATAAAAAGTATCCAATTCACATTTAATCTTTTTTATTTCCTAATCTTTTGTGAATTCATAATTAATCAAGTAGATCTGTGTGTTGTGATGTGGATTATTATTATTATTATAATACCTGTTGATGATGATTTTGTAGAGAGTACCTACTCTATCTGAGCTTATAATCCTCAGCAAATCAAATTCAAATATTTAAAATAGAAGTGTCTAGTCGTCCACTAAGCGGATTATTATTAGTCGTCCACTAAACCACCACTGAACTACACAAATTCACAAAAGAGGTCAACATATTATGTCAATATATTGTAAATATAAGTCACGGAATAATTGTAAATACCGTTATATTGTAATCTATCTCGCGAGATTGTAAACTATAAAAAGACTGTGAACCGTAAAACACTGGTTAAATGCATTATTTTTCGGTAGAATATAATTATAGTTAGGTTAGGTTTGTGCTGCTAACCAAGTTATCTTGCGAGATAGATTATAATCTAACGGTATATGCAAGTTTACAGTGACATATAAAATGAAGTTTTAGACAGAAATTGTATATCATAATTATAAAAAGGTTTTTCAATCGGCGTATAAGTCTCGTAACAAAAAAAAACATTAGGAAAGCTCAATAACATTTTGCGTTTAGCGGACGATTATTATTCGTCCGTTTAGTGGACGACTAGCAACAGCCATTAAAAATTATATCAAACAAATTAACAATTTACATACACAAATTCTGTTCAAGTTTAGTTCAAAATAAATTTAGTTAAGTATCTACACGAATATTATAAACGCGAAAGTATCTCGACCTTCCTTCTGTCTGTTGTCTTTTCATGCCTTATCCACTTTACCAATCAACAATTTTTATCACACGTTTTCAAGTATACCTACACAGGTACAGACGAGGGTAACTTTTCATCCCGAAAATCCCGCGGCAACTCCGAAATTTACGCAAGTAAATCCGCGGCGGACAGCTAGTTAATAATAAAGTTAAATTTACAACAGACCAACGGAATCACCCCCATCGTAATGTTATCATAATTGAATAACCTAACATTGCCGATAAATTTTAATACAATCTAACATTCATAAACTTCTTCGCAACGCCGCTAAGCGGAGTGGCCATAAAACTCGGAGGCGCGATACGCGAGCGGTGAAGCCTATCTCGATGATGTGCTATTAATACGGCTGATACGCGCCCGTTACTGGCTTAATGCGGCCGTGTATTAACCCTACCAGCGCCGTAGGCCCCCGTATTAATACACCACTTAACGTTTAATGTTACAACCCAACTTGGCTGCGTAATTGTTTAGGGCGGGTTTATGTTACGGCCGTTATAACTTCGGTGGATTTAATAACTCCCGAGCTCGTTGGGATGGCGATTGATCTTTGGGCATCGTTCATTTTATGGGAGCTCCTTTTTTTTTGGAAATAATCGTTATTCAATTTTATATTCGACAATATCCTACTAATATTATACATGTGAAAGTATGGATGTTTGGATGTTTGTTACTCAATCACGCAAAAACGGCTAAACGGATTTGGATGGGCATGCACGTTGTCAGGGGTACAGAGAAGGACATAGGGTACTTGTTATCCCGGAATCGCGGGGCACAGCTAGTATGTAATATATCAAAAAGCTTCCTTTGTCTAGAAAATGATTAAATTCAGAGCAAAATAGGTACCTACGCCAATAGTTTAAATTCTAACTAGCTAGGTATTTATTTTTTCAAAATTGATACATTACGACGTTGAAAAATTTGCCTGGCAACTTTAGAAGTAGTTAGAGACAACAAAACCTTCTTTGTAGGTATTTTGATCATATGAATTTGAAAATATTGTAATCTCTCGTTGATGTCTAATATGTAATAGGTAAATGGAAGGTAGCGTTACAAACGCATGTAGAGCAATGGAGGAACATAAAAACGTACCCGGGAATTCCCCGGAAGCGTGTTATAATTCAATGTTGCCACTCAACGAACGGCGCGACACGACTCACTGTGCGGTGATCAATTTTTATATTCACGAAACGGCAACGGTTATGTTCAGAGTGAATTTGGCGGGAACATGTCACCGCCGGGAGTGGTCGCAGTCCTACTGGTTCGTGCCGTGAATTTATCAAACTAAGTTATTTTATTAACAGACTTTCAATTTTCAAACTGATAATAATAATAATAATAATCCACTTCGCAACACACAGATCTACTTGATCCCACACTAAGCTATAAGCTTGTGTCGTGGAAACCAAGCAAACGTGGTATATACTACACATATTATTACATATATATTATACTATAGATATATATGTATATATATACACACCCAGACTGGAAAATGGAACCCGGAACCTCTTGATTAGCGGGCAGGCATGGTGACCATTGCGCCAATCGGGTCGTCAGATTATTAATTCGGATGTTTTTTTTTTAATAATAGTAATCGATCTTGAATGGTTTTATCCGCGTTAATTTCAGAGTTACCGCGGGAATTCCTGCATAATAGTAGCTACTCTAGCTTCCTATAAGTGAATGTATTTTGAAAATCAGTTAAGTACCTAGTGTTTTATTTTATCCATTACGAATGAACACATAAAAAATCAAATATTTTCTGTTTATAACATTAGTAGGTATAAAATTGAAAGGAATATTAATAATGATCCACTTCACAACACACAGATCTACTTGATCCCACAGTAAGCTAGTATTAGCTTGTGTCGTGGAAACCAAGCAAACGTGGTTTATACTACATAGAATTACGTATGTATTATACTATTATACTATAGGTATATAAACACACCCAGACTGGAAAGTGAAACCCTGTGTTCATCACACGAAGTTCCCAACCGGGAATCGAACCTGAAACCTCTTGATTAGCGGGCAGGCACGGTGACCCTACACCAATCGGGTCTTCAGGAATGAAACCAAAGTTTTGTAATCTATGATCAATGCTTGATTACTAGGTGGGTAGGTACTACTAGCATATCATAGTATCTTTACTGGTAGCTAATTTTGGGTAATAATTTTCGTCTCAAAATTATCCAAAACATTTCCTTACCTGTTTTATTTTCACACGATTTTTGAAATAAATCCTAAATGCTTAATTTCGAGAAAAAAAAATGCCTAGCGCTTACTTATTTTTGATAAACGTTTCCAGTAAAACATTCAATCTGACAATGCTGGGATTTATATTCGGATCTTCCAGGTTAAAATAGTAGGTATCAAGGGCATGAAATATGCTATTCAAGACCTAGCCAAAGGTACGAGTGAATATTTAATAGGATAAAGGATTATGCCGGAGGTTACACACTCTGTATTTCACTTCAATTGCGATGAAATAAATCAGTGTTATTGTTAATGAATGGAGCCTAATAAATGACAAAGCGATTCTATACGAAGATTTGGCAAATGCAGCAGATCCGTCAAGATTTTTCTGTTTAACGCGTATTGTCAGTGCTTTTACACCTGCCAACTCTGGACAAATTTTGTCAGAAAGTCCTTTAAGGCAATGCGCGTGCATTATAATGATGCTTTTCGCATACTGATGGGTCTGCCTAGATACTGTAGTGCCTCGAATATGTTTCCCGAATCGGGAATGCCTGATTTCTTTGCTGTGATGAGGAAAAGAGTAGCTTCTTTTGGCGAGAGACTCCGGGTGTCAAGCAATGGCATCCTTCGGGTGGTTTACGATGGAGTGTTCAGGAATATTTTTAGATATTGGCTGTCTGTACATCCAAAAAGTAAAAAAAAATAGTATGTTGACCACGACACCTGGGAAAAGTTTTTTAACATTCCCAGATAGTTGATAAGTTTATAATGTGTATTATGTATGTATATTGTGACACTTTTATTGTGTATATTGGGTTTTTTGGCTTTAATAAAAAACTCATTATTATTAATACTAGCAAACAATAGTACAAACAACTGTTATGGCAACAATATACCAGCAAATCGTATTGTGCACGAAAGCATAAAAACTCATTTTTGTCCGCATAAACCAGAAGAGAACTCCACTAGCATAAGAAATTAAAAACTAACAAAGTTCGTTCACATGTAAAATTTGAAAAATATTTCAACCGACAAAGTTTAAAAAGACAGCCGACCGATCATTTTATTCTCCGAGTACTTAATTACGCCTTGTTTAACATAACTTAACACTTAAGTCGACAAATTTATTGAGTGGAAAAGGACATGTGTGTCTAAGGCAAGCAATAAAATAGTCGTTTACAGTTTTTAACATTACATTTTAACGGCGTATCGAAACGTAAGTGGGTCTTAAAATTCATTAACCGACAACGCCGAGTGTCTAAGTGGAGACTTCCTGCACATAAAATGATACTAGATTAGCCATCCGGCCGTACTTATAATGGTTTTCATAATATTGTGATGTAAGTTACTTAAATAATGCATTTTCTTACGTAAGAATATCTATAGACATAAATCTGTCTTTTGTTTTTACAGTACATAAAGTGGCCGATTCCTAAATTCACACGGGTGAAAGGTAGTTTTTATGAAAATAAATATTAACGTAAAAATATTTCAACTTAGCACGTTAATTAAGTATGCATGGAAATTCTCTTTAATTCGTGCCAATTAAAAATGATAAATGTTAAAAAAATGCCAGCATTGTATTGTTTGTAATTGCCGCTGCCATTTTGTGGAATTCACAAATAACAATGACAATGGACTTAAAATATTATTTGTTCATCTTTAAAATCTTAGAGCTTATTTCGGCTTCGATAAAGTCGTATTATAATAACACTGTGTTCACACTCCAAACTTGCTTTGTCCACAGAGTATTTAAGAACAAATCCATGCAAAATTCTTCGTACCTGTTATTCAGAGAAACTTTATCAAACACCATTTCAGTGGCAAAAAGGGGCTCTCGACCGACAGACAGACGGTTTCATTCATATTCAGTTAAGTGGAGGATTCACTATCAATAGCGAGGAAGTGATAAATAAGGCACTTGACAGCGAACCGAGTGGCTGGTACTGTATCGCGCATTGGGTGCAGTAAACACGTCTGTCGATTTGCGGAAACGTGCATCGATGAAAAAAACAAAAACAGGATTAGTTGACTTAGTGTCGGTGGTTTGAAGGTTAATACTCGTAAAACCTAAGCGTCAAAGAGAAAGGAATATACCTGCCTACCTATTGACCAGAGAGGTAATATAGACGAATATATTATTATGGTAGGTACATTTCAGATGAACGTGTAAGGTTCGGAAGCAGTTGTAACTACTTTCTTTCGGCTAGCTCAATAGTAAATAATTAAATATTTTGAATTTTGTTAGATATGGGTATAATAATATTTTGTGGTCTATCGGAAATCAAAATCTAGGTGTATGTCATAGTAAAAAAATAAATATGATATCAAATAAGTACATCAATTTTGAAATACAAAAAGAACAGATTTTAAAAATAAAATATCATAACGTAAAAATTTTGTTTAATTCATAGTTATTTCATATAAGATCAGTGAATAATGAAAGAAATTAAAAATTTTCAAAGATCATTTCACTACAAATGAACGTAAAAATGTCATTGGCATTACAGATCTGCCAATTGCCTATTGATCTAATTCACACATGCCTTACTGGCTCCAAACTGTTAGGTTATTATTACTGACTAGCTGACCCCCGTGGTTTCACCCGCGGTAATTTCAGAGTACCCGTGGGAATTCCGGGATAAAAAGTACCTTATGTCACTCAGGATCACTTAAGCTTCCTATGAGTGCAAGAATTTTCAAAATCGGTTCAGTAGTTTCAGAGATTACAACCTCACG
Organism: Zygaena filipendulae; assembly: GCA_907165275.2. Classification (NCBI taxonomy): domain Eukaryota; kingdom Metazoa; phylum Arthropoda; class Insecta; order Lepidoptera; family Zygaenidae; genus Zygaena; species Zygaena filipendulae. Next base: position 942,451 of record OU015657.1, read on the forward strand.
AACTCCGGAGTTCCCGCGGGAATTCCGGGATAAAGTACCCTATGTCACTTAGAATCACTGTAGCTTTCTATAAGTGAAAGAATTTTCAAAATCTGTTCAGTAGATCCAGAGATTACCCCCTACAACGTCACAAACTCACAAACCCACAAACTTTTGCTCTTTATACTTTTTAACCGATGTTAACTATGGTCAATGATCGTGAGCACACTTATAGCTTAAAATAGGAACTGGATTTGAGTGAAGCTACTGGAACATTAGGTGCTTGGCGACTGCATTTCCAACTTGATGGTGGTAGCTAGCCAGCTGAGTACTAGAGTGCCCTACCACCATCCTACCACCATGCGATGTGGCAAAATACTACTCCATAGTTTGTATTCATAGTCGCGGGTGGCAGGTGATAAAATAAAACCTCACCATCCACCATCTCTATTCATATCCCAACTAGACGTGATCCGTCAACCAAACATCAACAGCGCACCCGATCCCGCTAACAAGCGAGCTAACATCCTAAACAAACACAGCCAGCTACAATATATCGCAGCCATTAGCCAGCCTACCGCTAACACTCGCACAAATTGCCGCTTTGTACGCAAAACTAACATATCAAACAACCAACTTCTCGATCAACCAACCGAGAGGAATTCAACCTTATTTCATTGGCAATAAAGTTTGTTAGTGTAGCACCGCGAAGTTTGTTCCGTAAGATATCTGGAGTGTATATTATTATAATTCTTATTCTCTCGGGAAGTTAAGATTTATCTCTGATGGGTGCGTAACTTAGCATCGGGTTGCACGTGTGAAGTTTTGTGCCTTGTGGTTGGTTTTCGTCACGTCCACAACGATTATTGTAAGTTTAGTAAGTCAAAGAGAGAAATTTACCTACAATAAATTCATGTAATTTTTTTTGTGTAGTAAACACAAGCAAGTTAAGTAGATACCGTGTTTTTTTTTTATTAAGTTTTTAGTGAACGCAGATTACTGTGAAGTGTAGAGACAAAATTTCGATAGTGCAATTGCGATTAGGTTAGTTAAACTAAAAATAAGTACGGGGTCAAAACGAAACAAACAAAATTTTTTACTATTCCTTAGTCCTAAACTAATCCAAAAAAAAAACATAGGTACCATCGAAATTTAGTCTCTACTTTTATCACTAATCTGCACTCACCAAAAAAGATTTTAAAAGCGGTTCCTAAACCGTAAAAATATTGCGTACTCAACATATCTATTTAAAAACAAACAATAAACCATCCAATTGAGGACATCCTTTTCCGAAATCAGTTATTAAATAAATTTTAATAGCAAATTTACAGACGCAAAACAACTTTACCACCGGAATTGTCCACTCGTCTGCTGGCGCCAGCTTATAAGCTCAAGAGCTTTCGACATTTGATACACCAATAAAAGCTCCACGGGAGACATCCGTCGATACTGCATATCCGATGACGTCTTGACAGAGTTGCTGTAATTTATATCGAAGTGCTTTTTGTTTAAACTATATTCTATGTTCTGCCCGAAATTATCTGAAAAAATATGTTTAGGATGTCAGATAAATTTGCATACTATCCAAACTGAATTGTATTCTTCTTATAGTATTTACGATTTTTTCGTGACCACGTGATATAAGTTCCTTAGTTTTCTCTAGCGATAAAGATTAAGTTCCTGTTAAGCTAACTTTGAGCCACGGAGCAAATAAATTAACTAGAGAGGACACGTAGGCGGGACAGGCGCGCTACCGGTGCAAAGGAACTTAGAGCAAATGCTCTAACTTGCTCAAAGCTTCTTTTACCGCCATTCCAAGTATATTTAACACTATATACCCATAACTGTGAATTTTAATATACCCATTACTGTGACTAAGTAAAAACATAACCATAAATCAATTTTAAAATATTTACGTCAATGAATGTTTTAGTGCGTGATGAATAGTTTTGTGTGCGAAAATCACTCGGTGACACTGATTTTTTATTTTTTTATTTTTTTTTATGTCATAGGGGGCAAACGGGCAAGTGGTACACCTGATGGTAAGTGATTACCGCCGCCCATAGACATCTGCAACACCAGAAGGCCTGCAGGTGCGCTGCCGACCTGGAATGGGGATGGGAACTGGCTTTCAAGCGGGGCTGCCGGAACACACCGTTAGGTGCTTGGCGACAGATTTGCAACTCGAGAGCGCCCTACCACCGTGCTATGGTTTCCTCACGATGTTTTCCTTCACCGACAGCTCAAGCTCATTGTTAGGATTTGAACCTACACCTTGCGGCGTTTAATCCGAACGCACTAACCACTGATTCTCATCTGTTTCATACTAAACTAATACTAACTTGATATCCCTTCCATTTGTTATATTCTGTTCTGTGCTTTGAGCAACCTTCTTACTTCGCGTACCTACCTACACTACAGTGAGTACGGAGCGTGTGGCTAAATAAATGCTCGCCGACTTATTCAGTCAGCGGCTAATTGGCAGCGATACGGCCACAAACGTCAACTTGCTTAGCTTTGTCGCCGAATAAAATATTTAGCGGATATTCACGAATATTGAGTCAGTCAGTCAATTTAATGACTTTAAAAATAGATTTACAGTTCCATACAAAATGTAGTTTACAATTAGTATCGTTGATAGACAAAACGAAAAATACCTGCGAAAGTAACTCTGTCTGTCGGTCTATCTGTCTGTCTGTCTGTCTGTTACGCTTTCACGCCTTAACGGCCTCAACCGATCATCATGAAATTTCACATACACGTTGTCAGGTAATGAATAAAACTGTCAATTTTTTTTATTGACCAATTCTAAACTATGCATATTATGGCATGTTCAGAGGGAGGTTGCGGGACCTAGCCCTGAGTGAGACCGGCCTCTGTTATTGCGGTGTCACCGATGAATACCGGGACCATGTGCTATGGGATTGTCAGCTGTACACTCGGGAGCGCCGGGCGTTGCTTGCGCAAGTAGTGAGGTCGGAGGCGGGTCCGGTCTACTTTGCGGACCTGGTAAGCACGGAGGGCAACTTCGCGGCACTGAAGGTATTTGCGCGCCGATGGCACAAGAAGAGGAAGGCGCTGGAGGATCAGCAGCTGTGAGCAGGCGGCGAAGTCACCGTTTTTGTGATCGTCAAGCCCCAGAAAGGGGAGAGTGGCAACTAGGGACAAGGATCAGAGCAAAAAAAGAATGTGTAGGGTACGGTACGTCCCGGGCGACTGGGGCGTTCCGGCCCGCGATTCGGTCCGTATAACCAAGATGGTTGGTAGGACCCTGGGTTGGAGGTGGGTTGTCCCTATGCATATTATGGCATAACGCCATTATTCTTAAAACTGTTATAACACCATTTCGCCGTTTTCAGTAACTGCAGTTTGCTGGGACACGCCAAACTAAAGATACTAAAATAGTACATTGTTATCCTAGGGGTGAAAGTAAGTCTTTCTCCCGAGGGTAACACTGTGCTTTTCATTACGAATGCAAGGAAAGTCAAAATAAAAATAGGAATTAGCTAAAGAAAAATTGAGTGAAGATCGGACAGTCGCTTGACACTTTCCCACCTATTTCTTTTTCTTTGGCCGGCTAGCTATTCAGCCAGTATTTTTTTATTTACATTGTGGCGACCTAAAAAAAATATTATCTTTAATTATTAAGTATTAATTAAAGAAAATAAAAAAATATAAATAGGAATTAGCTTAAGAAAAAGTGAGTGAATTTTATTTTAATTAATACCTACTTAAACTTTGCGTTATTTCAATTTTACATCGCGCTGGCTGTATAGAAAGTTGAAACATGGTTCAATAGAAATGTGAAAATAGACCTAGTTTTTTTTAATAATTTGACAGTTGTCAGTTGAAAGCGATTCTCCCTAGGGCTGAAAAAGGTTACTTTCAACCCGCTTCTCAGGCAACTTCAGATCTACTTTCCGAGTATGAGTAATGAAAAAAAACTTGCATATATACGTTTCATTTTGTTTGTACATTTCATGCGTCTCTGGCTGTGTATCTTAGGCACAGTATGATATGCTCAAAGTTTTTTTCTACCTACTTGTGTTCATTTAGCGAGGCGCGCGAACAGGCGCGAGCGCGGGGCAAACGAGTCGGATAAATCACTGCGGACTCGTCCCTAGAGATTGATGTGTGTAAGGTCAGCAAAACAATTCCTCACTATTATAAATGTGAATGAGAGTTTATTTGTCTTTCATGCCTTAACTATTCAACCTATGCGAAGGACATAGGCTACTTCTTATGCCGAATTTCACGCGGAAACAATAAAAAAACGTGGTTGAAACCGGGGGGTACAGCTAGTAGATTTATATAGGTGTAACTAGTTTTGAAATTAAAAATTATGCTATATGCCAGGGTATGAAAATCAATATTATATTTAGTTCTTCAGTTAGTTAATAAAAGAATAATAGAAATGTATGTGCCTACTAAAAAATATTTAGATAAAGCGTATTTAGGTATAGGAATGGTGGTTTGTGAGTGTGACGTCATAATCACCAGAAAGTGTAGTAAGGCGTGACGTTACAAGACATTTCGACTCAATCTTTCGTCATAATTTTTTCCACTAGGTACCTTCGTTAAAAGAAAAAATACGCATCCAATATTTTTTACATAATATTAATAATGTACCTATCTGCCTGTCAACTAGCCTATAGGTAACAAACTCAACAATAATTCGGGAATCATTTTTGCTGACGCTCCAACACGACCGCAAGTAAACAGGAGGCGTATTCATTAGTCGGCTCATTAATTATTTTTTGTTGATCCCCACACGGACAGCGGCTGTCCCGCTCACCGCTCACCGCTCACATCCAACATTTTACAGTTTCATCCGAACTGTCATCCTGGCGAAACCCGATTCCGAAACACTTTTAATGACGCTCGTAATATTTTTATTATAATTTTTGTTTATTTTAATATTCTCATTCAGTATAAAATATAATTTTTAAATTTCCAAATCTTTCAACAATAGGCTAGTTTCCTAAATTTTATTTTTTAGTCCCTTTTGTAGATTATTAAAAAATATTGGACACGTATTTTTTTATTTTTTATGTAACCAAAAAATAACGGAGATATATCAAGTCGAAATTTCACATGACGTCACGCCTCACTACAGTTTGTTCACACGTTATAGCGAGCTGTGACATCACGAGTCCCCCACCCTAAACTTTAATGCGCTTTATCTATGCATATTTCCATTATTTTAAAAAAGCAAAAAATACGTGTCTTTTATTTTTTTATTATCTAACTGACGGACTAAATAGAATTTTGATTTTTTTACCCAGGAAACTAGCCTATTACCTAAGAATTATGATTGTAATTGATCGATGTTGATCTATAAAACTTCAACTATTTATAATAAGTGTTTCTTGAAAGAACGCTACATAAAACTTTGCGTTTTTCAAGAAAGATTGGGTAGATTTGGAAATTTAAAAATTATATTTTACGGAATGAAATTAAAATAAACAAAAATTATAATAATACTTAAAACATCCTCTTTTCGGTTTGTAAATGTAGTGGGTTATCAGTTTTAATAAAAAAAAAGAAATCAATAATAAAATTTAATATCTCTTTAGAAGTTTTAATTTCGAAAGGAAACATGATTTTGGACAGTGTAAAATAGAGAAAAGAATGTGTAACTTATAATATTAGTGTTTTATTAAAACAGCAAAACTAGCTTTAAAAGCTTTCGAAACAATGTTAATAATTGATTTTTCGTCAAATATTTCCGTCAAAAAAATATCTGAGTTACTTTAAAGTCACGCTTAAAAATGCTTTTCCTTAAAATAAGAAAACGAAAATTTGAAAGAGCTGAATAAAGCTCCTGTCACGAAAACTTGACATACGACCTAAGCTGCAACGGTTATTTAAAACAGTTGGCACCTCACAAATTATAAACTTATTGCTCCAAATATAAGGGTGATGTTTGCTTGGCTATTGTTTTCTCGGATGTGTTTTTGTCATGTGAATTTAGAATGAAGTGTTGACGGCTGCTCGAAATATTCAACAGAAGGTCAATTTTAGTGGTTCCACTCTTAAAATTAACACCGAGACACTTTAGATAGCTCTTTCTTGACGACAGTTGAAACGATGCTTCTAAGAATGCATTACAGAATATTAAAAAAAAATCCGTAGGTATTTAATATCAATTGAGATACCTGCTACTACGACGCTGCTGTAGAAAAGAATGGGGATTGGACCAAAAATGGACCAAATGGAGAATGAAAAATAACGGAGTCGTTGGCAACGCCAGCAACTCTTCAATAAATAATAGTGGACTGTATGCGGACGGCCTGGATGTCTCTTTTACACTCGTCGGTTAAATAATAGTATATTTCATTATAAGTGCGGAAAGCCTGTCATTGCAAAGAGTTCCGACATATGTCTACCCGAGCCGAGGCGCAGCCGAAGGTGAGGGTTGACAGTCGGAACTAGTTGCAATGACGGTTCCGCACGTGTACTGAACAACTATTTTTAATACAGTTGCGAAAAAAATGAAGAAATTTAATAAAATATCAAAAACACAACAAACTCAACTAAGTTCCAACTGTGATCAAGAGATGGCGCTAGTCGTATTAGTAATGCGAAACGTACGTTTCGCAATGCAAAAAAGTGTGTCAAAGTCGTGTCGCCATTTGACAGTTGGCAAAGAGAACGCACGAGTTCGGGAAAGGTAAACAAAAAGCTCGAGTATGTAATAGCCCACATCCCGAACGCTAAACGTCCCTGCAATACGCCACTTTTTGAGCAACTGTATTAAAAAATAATTAACGAAGCTTGTTACCTCGCAATCCCGGGGTAACACTCCTTCCTGGCTTCCTCCCACGGACACTGCGAGAGGTCCTTCAGGAACCACGGCACGATAGGTAAATGTCCACAAAAAAACACACGCGGAGCAGCTACTGTATTGTTTAAATATTCAGAAAGATGATGAAGGAAAATAACATAATAAAATAAAAATCGCTCCTTAGCCGGAGGGCGAGGTTCTTCACCAAAACCACAGAACAGAATAGAATACAGACAAAAATCAATAATTTTTCACACGCGTTCCAAACAAATTTAAACCAATCTTGACAAATAATAAAAAGGCTTTCTTGTGTGCCAGTAACTCTGTCCTCTGAGTCGTGGTTCACACATAGAGGAAGGAAAGCGCCGAATTAAGGTACATATTGACCCTCAAAATATACGACGAAACAAACATCGGTTTTATTATAATAGTCAACCGACGAGTGTTTGAAAATAATAAATAAAAACACAAATAAATGTTTACTGGCGCCACCAGGGATGTTGACTACTTAATATGTCCGTCAGTTAGAAAATTAAAAACAATAGACACGTATTTTTTGCTTTTTCAAATAAATTAAAATATACAGAGATAAAGCGCATTAAAATTTAGGGTGAGGGAGTCGTGACGTCACTAACCGCTAAAACCGCCATACAAACTGTCGGAATAGTGACGTCACGCGAAATTTCAACTCAATGTATCGCCGTTATTTTTTGATTACGTAAAAAAATAAAAAATACGTGTCCAATATTTTTTAATAATCTATAAACGATAATGATAATTATCGACGTCTGAAATTTATTAATTATAATAAATAAATATGTAGGTATCGTGCACTTATCCAGAGAAAAGCGAAGTAAGAGTTGAATTGTAATCTTTTCTCCATTTTTTTTTTATCTTTGTCAAATTTACCTAACAAACTTCTGACTAAAATTACTCCACTGCATGGTAATTTGTATAGGTATCAATCAATGCTGACTAATGGCATGTTGACTAAATTTTTTTAGTCCATTTTGTAGATTAATAAAAAATATTGGACTCGTATTTTTTCTTTTTTTATGTACCTAATCAAAAAATAACGGAGATAGGTACCTACATTAAATTGAAATTTCGCGTGACGTCACTAACCGGTGCGGTTTTTATGGCGGTTTATAATAGCGGTTAGTGACGTCACGAGCACCTCCCTTAAACTTTAATGCGCTTTATTTCTGCATATTTTATGCCTATTATTTTTTTTTCAAAAGTCGTCAACATCCCTATTGAAATACTTATTTATGTAAACGTACCAACTTACTTATGATATACAACGTTTTAACCCTAACTACCTATACCTGGCGCAACAGCCAGATTCACACTGCACCAACGGTACTGACAAAAAGAAAAAATACGAACCTATACGACGAACATGAAAACTTTTACAACCAATACGCTTTCAATATTTTATTTTGAAAGGCAACATCGATCTCTAGTAGCGTTTCACTCTCGCCGGGACTCAGCGGCGGTCCCCCGGGATTGGATCCCGGGATGGTCCCGGTGTCGAGATAATCGCACGCCTTCAAGTCGCTCGCCTAGTCCCGGGGTGAACAGTGCTAATGGATCCGTGATTTGTTACGCCTAATTATGGAACGGTGTTGGTTTACGTGGAAGGTGTACGATTATTTGGCATTACTAGCTGTGCCCCGCGGTTTCACCCGCGGTAATTTTGGAGTTCCCGCGGAAATTCCGGGATAAAAGTACCCTATGTCTTTCTCTGTACCCCTGACAACGTGCATACCAAATTTCATCCAAATCCGTTCAGCCGTTTTTGCGTGATTGAGTAAACGTATGCGAGGATAAGAGCTCGAAAGCGCATTTTCATCCGACTTGCTTCAAATATATCGTCACTGCTCAGCTCCTATGTGCTCAGCTCCTTAGCGTTATGTTATATAGCCTATAACCTGCCCAGGAGTATGGACTACAATCGTACCAGGTTTGGTAAAAATCCCTTTAGTAGTTTTTGACCCATGCGTGCACATACAGACAGACAGACAGACAAAAAATTTACTGATTGCATTTTTGGCATCAGTATCGATCACCATTCATCCTCCAATATTAATTTTGAATAAGTATATAGGTATTCAATGTACAGAATTGACCTCTCTACAGTTTTATTATAAGTATATGTACTTAGATAGAAACCATTTCATCTATATGGTGGAAATATATTATATAGGCTTTGTTTCATTTAAATCGGATGTCGGAAAAAAAAGGTTGTTATATAAAAACGTTGCACGCGGGTGAAACCGCGGGGCACAACTAGTCAAAGAATATAAGAAATTTTGTTCTAAATCTTCTGTAGAGCGTTATACCTCCATGACAAGAGCTTCTTCGAAAGAATTTGTTATCAAATTAAATCTCACTTTTATTAGCAAAGCCTTTATCTTGCAGATTTTTGGTTTAAGTGAACTTGGATGTCTTTCACATTTATGTTTTTGGCGGGATATATTTTATTTGCCCCTTGCTTTGAAAAAAAGTTAGTAAAAGTTGACTGTGAACAAAGCAACTACACAAAAAACGATGCGATTCCGTTCCTACGTATTACTCGTATAACACACTTCGTAACTGATATTATTATCGTACACAAAATTTATAAAAAACTATACGTAAAGTAAATAAATATCATGACTCATAAATTCGCAAATAAAAAAAAAACAATAAAATTCCTAAAGAATTAGTGCTGACTGCTGACCTTCCTAAAGAATATACAATAAAATATTATTGCCTCACACAATAACAAAAACGTATTCACTACACGCGCTCTTATAGTAGGTATACTAGCTTTGCCCCGCGGTCTAACGCGCGTTAATTTGAGAAAAAAAGCAAACAATATAACATAATATTTACGTGGATCAGAATTAATATCATATTTATAAAAACACCTTTGCAAATAATGCATTATTCTATAATTTTGATTACCATAAAACAGGTCATGGTGAGTCAACTTTAAAAGATAGACATTTACTGTCGTAGATTTTTATTAGAACTTTTAAAGGGGAATGATTCCGTCATACATTATTTTTGCGTAACTTTAACCGTTTACGCACCGTACGCAACGGAAGACCTCAGAAGGACTATTTTTTCCCGTTTTGCAACATTTTTTCATTGATTCTCCGCTCCTATTTGTCGTAGCGCGATGTTATAAGCCTATAACCATCCTCTATAAATGATTATCCTACACAAAAAGAATTTTTCAATTCGAACTAGTAGTGTCTGATTTTAGCGCGCTCAACCAAACAAACAAACAAACTCTTCAGCTTTATAAGAATATCTAGTATAGATAACGTAAGCCGGTGAAAAATATTTTCTAATTAAAAAGATCTCTCTCACATATTATTCTTAAATTATATGACAATAACATATGTCCGAGCGAGTCGGAACGCGATTAACCTACACGAGGCGTCTTTAGGGGAACGCGGGGTAATGGGAGCGGTCGGGTAATGGGAGCTACGGTGATTTAACGGAATGCAGACATATTTATGCAATTGTAATCACTCGGCCGCGTCCGTCAATCTTCGAGTAACTTCGCCTAACCAGCACGAGCCGTTAGTGCCGTGCGTTCAGTCACGAGGGATGATTATGCATTTTTCGCTCGGCGCTTATAAAAAATTGTAGATTGTCAGCGCCAAGATAAGCATGAAGTTTTATTGTTATTTTATTGTGTTTTTTTATTACATCCGTAGATTCATATACTAACTAGTGCAAGTGTTAAATTGCGATTGCAATTAGAATTACATTATTTATATTATTAAGTTTCAAAAAGGCAGTCAGCGGGGAATGGGAGCCTAGGAAGGCTCTCACTAGCCGACATAGTTCCTATTACAGATCCCATACAGTTCCGATGCAGAAGTTGCGGGAACTGGGCCCATAAAGAATGTTCTGGAAGTGATAGTCCAGTTTCTTATATTAGTACGTTTTGTTTGGATCCATAAAATCTGGGTCATATGGGTTTTCTTTGAATCTTATCTTTATTTTTCTTGTTTTTGTTTAAAAAGTTGATTTTTTTATTGTGTTACAATAAATAGTTAGTAGTAACTAACTAAGATCACATTTAAAGTACGTTTAGTTTAACTTTTGCGCAATACTAAATATTATGGCTCCCATTTCCCATATGAGTGTGAAATGGGCTCCCATTAACCGCACGTGTCGGGTAATGGGAGCGATTGACTTTTTTTGTAAAATCGTTATTGTTCCTTAATATATGGATGAAATTAATTCTAACTGTGATTAAAACATACCTAAATGATCATTCTGAGAGTTCCTAGTTAAAAATTATAAGAAGGTTATTAAATGTGGTTTTTATGCAAGTTTTCCCTTAGTAGGCTCCCATTACCCTGCGCTCCCCTATTTATCGTCTGCACACATTATAAACACTCAACTGTATCGTTTCCAGTCAACAATTTTTCAGGATCAACAAGACTATTATTCTAATCGCTTCTTCGCCTCACTTTTTCTAAACGGAACGTTCCACAAATAGAACGCGAGATAGAGATGCACTGTGTATCGTTGATATCGGTTACAATATCGATAATGCCGTTTTTTTTATAGATATTAATTGGACTAAATTATTATTCAATGAAACTATGAAACCCAAAACTTATTTAACTTCATCCAGACATTCCTATCGGCCTCATCAGAACAATAACGATGGTTTGATGTGTCGAGTTGTAAAGTGAAATAAAAAGTGCTTGATGACACTATGACTAGAATCTGTGCCAAAGTTGTCACTAGCCGTGTGTCTATTCAATCATAAAAGTTTTTATGGTTACGAAAGACCAAATAACATAACCGAATTACTTAAATCAAAATTCGCCAAAAAAAAAATCAACAGGTTATGATTTGATTTCTTGAGAGCAATACCTATTATTTATTTATTTTAATTTGCCAGTTTTGCCACTAGCTATCACTATTTTAAATAAAAGCAACTACGAAACTAATTACTACTAGTTTCCTGTAGCATTAAAAAGTAATGCAAAACGCAAAAACCTCGAGTCAGAAGTTTCACATTAATAAAAAAAAATATAAATGTACCTACTCATTTGATCATTGAGATGAAACGATATTATTATGTCAATGTTATTAATCACAAATTATTCGCGTCGGCTTTTTATGAACTTACTAGCTGTGCCTCGCGGTTTCACCCGCGGTGATTTCAGAGTTCCCGTGGGAAAATTTTATACAAATCCGTTCAGCCGTTTTTGCGTGATTGAGTAACAAACATCCAAACATGTAGACATCCAAACACCTACACTTTCACATTTATAATATTAGTAGGATTATAACGTAATAATTAACTATGTTAGTTATTCTTCTACCAAACTATGACTCGTTTGAAATCGATTAACAAGCATTTATCGAATTTTTCAATGGTTAAAACAGTCCACCACTACTTCGGTATAGGTACGTCAAACTAGCTATGAGGACGTCGCGGGCTCGTGACAAATGTGCGGTAATTATGAGCTTGAAAAACCAATGACGTCGCTGTACGAGCGGCAGAGACCTTACTATGAGTTTTGTACAGTCAGCTTCAAAGACGTGATTTTTTTTCATTCATTGAATTGTTTCGCAAAAATATTGCAATGAGATGCAACGATTGTCAAAAGTGATTACATATTTGGTGTTCCTGATGATGACAGTAAGTACTAGATACCAAATCTACTCCAATTAACAAGTCAGATATTTTAACAGCGTGATTAAGTATTTAGGAGTGCTATCAATTACTATTTTATAAATATACAGGGTTGTGAATTGAAAAATTTAAAAAAAAAATTCAAAGAAAAAAATTGTAAAAACTTTAATGCCAATAGCGGATATAGGTACGCTATAACGTTCCAACGCTTCTCATTGGCTGGGCAGCGACTAAGTAAGTGTGTGAATTTGTTCATAAGTGGCCGTTCCCGCGGGTTTACCTGCGTGAATTTCGGAATTCACACGGGGATTCAGAAGATCACATAGCGTCTATGTATTTAGTAGTAAAACTACTTTTCAGACCGATATCACGACTCATGGTTGCTCAACAACGCAAGCTCTCATCACATGGGGGCTTAACGTTTAAAAATAACAATTCTTTAATGCTTACAAAATCATCCTTGATGACATTTATAGAGTTGAAACTCCTAAATAAAACAAAATAATTATTCGTCACTGGTTTATGCTCGCGGCTTCGCTCGTATTAGTGGTAGATCTATTTTTCATCCCTCGGGAACAGTATGTTTTTCAGCGTGAAAGGTACCCTGTGTCCTTTTCTATACCCCTTCAAACACATCATTCGAATTTTCATGATAATCATTTGAGTAGTTAAAGACATAGAAATAGACATAGACATATCTTTATTCGGCATCACAGAAAATTAAAAAATAAAGCGTAAAAGAGTAAGAAACAATGTGTACGTATAGGTACAATGACACTAAAACAATCTTTCAACTCTATTTTAGCGATGCTCGAAGTGATTAGACCGATCGCTTAGATAAAACATCATTAAAATATTACGATTTTTTTTCATGTGACTTCGACTGTCGATGATAAGATTTCTTTTAATCTTTTTGATTTGTGTTAAAAGTTATTTTGTTTATCGAAAACAGTCAGCTCTATATAAATCCGTAGTGGTGTGTCATGACATATCGACAAACAGATGGCGGCAGTGTCTCGCAGCGTCACAACACCGACTAATTTATGCCCCTCCTTAACGCCCGTCCCACCTATTAGCTACACACAATATATTTCATGTGGCCGAGTACGTGTAGTGTGACCATGATTGAAATATATTTCTCTTTTTTCAATTTATTTTTCACATTATATTATTTTCCTTTTCCAACGATTTATGATATTTCACTTGCAATTAACCTCGAAATATTTTAATGTTATTCACGAATAAATTAACACGGACATTTTTTGTTGTTTTGTCTGGTTTGTTTTCTTAAAAATTTGCAAAATAATTAAACTAGAAGTTTTTGTTTATTTTTATTTTTATAGCCTTTTCTATTAGAGCTGTGAAATATTTTTCAGTCGAACGAATTTCACAGAAACCGTCAAGAATCGTGAATTATGACAATTCATGATCTATTGTTAATTATCATTCATCCAACCAGTCATAAAAGTTGACAAAACATACAATATAAAATTCAAAAATTACTAGTGTTTTTTTTTTTAAGGCAGAAGTCATAAAATCCGTCAGTATTGTGGGTTCACGGACGTTAATACTTATAGTAATATTATCCCCAGCTGAGTTATCGAGCCGAGCTACTTTTTATTTCTGGAACGCATCGCGACTAACAGCGGCTTTCATCTTGTAAACATTATTAATCGACACGGCTCCCGGGCGTGTCACACCACTAATGTTCTCAGCGACCGCCGTCGGACGGAAATATCGCGATGCGAGATGTTCATTGTGCTGCGACTATATCAAACAAAATATATTCTCTCGCGTGGAAGCTTTGGAAGCATTAATGTAATCTATGGTGAAGCGAACAAAAAATTGTTATTAAAAAGTCGGGACCAGTTAAATGTTTATGTTCACTCGCTTTGTTCAAAGCGAAGTGCAATCATTCATGTACATTCGGACAGACAACGAGGTTGAAAAGCTATTGTTATTTTGTTGTTCGCTCATTTAATTTATAAATGTACCGTATGATATGTTTTATTCTATACGTCTGGATATTCCGACAGAATTATTTACGGATTATATGTCAGTGTCGTATGTAATAAGACGCGGTTGCAACGGAAATTTTAATGAGGCTGTAGTGTATTGAGAAATTAATGCGTTCAGTGTGAGTAATATCTAAATAAAACAGTTTAACAGTTGACTTATGATTACATTCGAGAGGTGGTATGAAATGCATCGTCCAAGCGAGATTATGAGCGTTTTAAATCCTAAGATTTGCGGGATATTTTCGTGAATTATAGCGTGACGAAAATTTGAAATTAAAGTATCTAATAAACAAATCCAATTTCATTTCTTAATATTTTGAACTACTGTGAGATATTCTATATATCCAAACTATTTTACTTTGGTTCTTTTGGTGGTTTAGGAAGAAAAAAAATATTACTCATACAGGATGAAAATATTTTTTTCACCAAAATAAAAGGTTGGATTATAACCTATAAATAGATAAATATATTGGACAAAAAAAAAACAGAACCAACAAAACAGTACACGAATACTAATAGAATCGAGTTAGCATCTGGCGCGAACGCGAGCTCGAGTGGCAGCCCTAATTGACAGTAATCAATTCCGCGCGGTCCGCATTCAATATTCCTTCATCTAGGATTTTTCTCGGCTCTCGTTCGTTTTTATATCGGCTCTCGTCCCGTGAATTTATCGCTCAATTAGTCTTGTTTAATAGCCGCCTGCCGTGCTGATGTCTGCTTCTCGCGCCTCCAAGGGTTGTCACTTGTCACTTTAGAGAAAATTACAACTTAATGTGTATAACGACAATATATCCTAGTCTTACTATCAATTTTTTAAACATTACAGATCAGACCAAAAGTCTGTTTCCAAAGTTGGAAAGTTACTTACATCGCTATTTTTTTAATACCAAAAAGCTTGAAATGGAACTCTCTTCATCAATCTGTAATAACTCTGTAATCACGGAAAAAAAACCGTCTGCTCTAAGTTAAGCTGCCTCTAGCAAAATGATGGCATGCCTTATACCTACAATTTTTGTCCTAATGCAATAAATATCACGCGTCATTGAAAGTGAACCTATGACATGAGGTCACGCATAACTGGTGCAGTTAAATTTGCAGAGGACTGTTGGAAAGAGCCGTTGAAACGAACCGTTGGACAACCCAAAAAGTTAGGTTTGTATTATAAACGTGAAAGTTTGTAAGTTTGTATGGATGGATGGATGGATGGATGTTTGTTACTCTTTTACGCAAAAACTACTGGATGGATTTAAATACTACAATAATATAGCTAAACTTTACAATAATATAGCTTATACATCAGATTAACACATAGGGTAGGTACTTTTTATCCCGGAATTCCCGCGGAAACTCTGAAATTAACGCGGGTGAAACCGCGGGGCACAACAAGTGATTCATAATCGATGCACATGGTTAAATTTAGTAACCCAACCTATAAATCTAACATATTTAGCCATGATAACACAAAATATTTCTTTTGGCAACCCTGCTAGCTAGGAAGACGCAGAGAAATGGGATTAAATTAATTGTCGCATCAGTCAGGAGGGCGTCGGGGTGTTTTTTATTAGTCGAGTGCGCCTCCCTCTCCCGCCCACCGCGCTTCACCCCCGCCGCCTCCGCTGAGCACTGAGTAAATCACTTACGACCGAGAGTCAGGATGTGATAACTAGATAACGTTCAACAAAGTTGATAGATTTCCTTATTATTTTTCCGTTCAACTCGTTATGTTCTTGTGAAAACGAGTTTTCCTTGTATTTATAAGTATAGATATTAAGTTCACTTTCCATCAAATCTTTCGAATAGGTATGTCTGAAGTTGAATACGGTACCTAATACATATTTTAAATCTCAAAGAAGAAATAATAAAGCCACAAACTTAGACTTGTAAACGATTTGATATTTGATGCAAAACTTTGATTACTCGTTAGTCGTTACGTAGTACTTAGTTAGATTAATTTTTAATAGGTGGGTTGTAATCTAACACAATATGCTCTTCTTTTTATATTTGTAACGTGTGAACATATTGATAAAACGTACCCTTTTTTTATCCAAGTAGAAAAGAAAATAAAAAATATCCGAGCGTATTGTAATAAAACACATATTTAAGCTTAAAAAAAACGGTACGTATAACTGTTTAATTTGCCTTATCTACTCTTCTTAGTGGATCGCGGTTGCCTCGCCCAAGCGATTTGTTCGCGCTTTGATCTCGAACACGATTTATCGACATTATTTTTAACGCCGATGCCCCATCTCTAGTCGGCTTGACGTGACAAGCACCAAGCTTTCGTTGAACGCGTATTCATTCGTTTGCTAATTTAATTATGTTTTGTTATTTGTTTTCTCTTTTCTTGAGTGATATACCTACTTTTAATTACGTCGTCTGTCTGAACGACCCAACTGCGTCATCAGATCAGCTCAATGGTACCATAACTTGCATTGTAACCTATGGTACCATAACACTGCATTGCATTATTTTTATTACATAGGTATGTAAGTATTTCAAATTTCATCTCAATCGGATAACAGGCTGTGGTTAAAAAAATATTTGAAAAAATAATAAAAACATACAGTCCAATTGAAAACTTCCTCCTTATTTGAAGTCGGTTAGAAATTTTGGTGAAAAGTGCGAACAACTTACAAATGAACATCAAAATAAAAGGTTTTAAAAAGCTTGTAGATATTAACTTGACATGGAGGCGTATGTTGCGCTCGTTAACAGTTTAACACTCGTCACTTCCGTTGCATGTTAATTTTTATTTATAAACGCGCCAAAAAAAAATACCTCAATAACTTCTTAATGAATACAATAATTGCTAACTTTAAGCATAAGGTAATTTTACTCCAGAATTCCCGTGGGATCTCTGAAATTAACACATAAATAAGTTCTTACGTGCCCACACGCACGTTTTTTTGACATTAACATGTTGGTGGTCTTCTTTGAATTAAGTATTGTTTGTCTAATACATAATGTGCCTACGATCATTTGATGCAAATTAATGCGTAATCTGTACCTAACACACGTTCCTAAAACATTTGCTTATCTTTCAAATCATTACGTTCTATTTAATAAATCACTCAAAAATGACTCAGCCGTCCATTAATTCAAATTTATTGCTCTAAGTATAGGGTAAAAATGGTAATTTTATTATGAACTCAACTACGCGTACCTACTGCTTAAATTTACTTTAAATATTATGGCAAATAGGTATTCTACCAAAACATTTTTATGTAAAATGTTGCCAAGACGAGACCATATGACTCGCACTGTCAATAGTTATAGTAGTAGAGCTAATCTTCTAACTCTACAAGTTAGGGCGTGTAGAGTAAGCTGGCCCTACGTGAGATCTGATAACTTTTTGACAGTGCGAATCGTATGGTCTCGTCTTGGCAACATTTTACAAGCAATGGGTGGACAAAATGGGTGGTGGAAATTGGTGGTGGGATTTAATTTCTTTTTGTAAGTTGCTTGTGTCAATTTTTTTTACTATATTTTTATTTTTATTTTTTTTATAATAACAAGGCTATATCAACTTTCAGACCTCTAGCGTCAAAATTGCGGAAGTCTCATACAAAATTCCATCCCCTTAGTTTAAGGATTTGGGGGGAAAAGTTACTTGACTCGTCTTGGCGGGGGCACTGCCATACCCCCAGATATTTGTTTTAGTGTACAATAAATAGTAGTTATTGCATTCTACACAAAAATTTTTTAAAGAAGAGAAAAAATCTTTTTTTGTTAGTTTGTAGTCTCTTGGACTACATAGGTAACTTTCCCTTAGTGAAAAATACAATATCATTCAGCTACACGTGATATATAAGTTTAGTTACCTACTAGTCAATTTAGGCCATGGAATAATTTTCATCTTATTACCAAAATTAAAATTCCAAAATTGACACGGGTGAAAAAAAAACTCATATAAAAAAAACTACAGCACGGATTTGATTGAAACTAAGCATAGGTTATAATATAATATCTGAGGTGCTATTATGAAACTTTTGTTGCTATCGTTTTTCAGTTGCAATAAAAAACATGGCGGTTTTGCAATTGCAATATGCACGTTTTGACACCTACAATATCTAGCAATCAACCAAAATAAACATTATGTACTTTAAAATTTGAAGCTGTCTAAACCTGCTCAATTAATTCCAAAACCCGCTATTGTTCCAATTGAAATCGAAAAATAATAGCAACAAAAGTTACATAATGACCCTGCAGGAATACTTTATATCCTGATAGATACTACAATAACTATTACTCAGGGTCTGAAGCCGATATCAAATTACCACACGCCACTAAAAAACATGTACGAATGACAAACACAGTTTGTTTTTTCACATCAGCAAAACAAACTGCGCGTACGCACATAGCATGCAAAGGGCTGTGTGTACCATTCAATCCTTCTAATGACCTATTTGAATGTAGGCCTTATTGGCCGTGAATAGATAAAGAAACAAATGTGACCGAGCCGGGAGGCGCACGCGCATCTAAATCGGTGTTTTAACCAACTACGTCCATAGTTGTCAGCGTTGTGTATTGTCGCGATGTATCTTCGTGTTTGGTTTGTGCGATGGGGCAATGATGATTGAAACTAGCTTGTATATCGTGTGGTTTCACAAAATGAGGCATGCCACCCGTTAGTTTATCTCTTTTTTAATAGGGTTATTGATTTAATATTATTATGGTACCGTGTCCTTGTGTCCTGTTCCTTGTGTCCTTCACGTGTCCATCCATCTGTTCGTATGACACAGTCATTTTATGCTTAGCTGAAGGGGGAGCAAAATTTTTTTGTTTATCTACCAAATCGAGTGGGGTATCGTTGAATAGAGCTCATTGAGCAGATTAAAGCTGTATTAAAAACATCGGAAAATAAAAGCATGACAAGCCGCCAAAGTCAGCTGGCTATTTTTACAACACTTTGTACCTAAGTATTTCCAAACTTGCCGTTGATCTATGTACTTCAAACACCAACGAAAAAACCAACGTATTGATGAACGAACTCGATGTTTCTCCGTAAAATTCTATAATCTGCTAATGCAAGCACAGACGGCTCTTATACTACATTGGTACGAAACCCTGAATGTGCGAAGTCCGACACGCACTTGGCTTTTTTTTTTACTTAGTAGATTCTATATGATTCAATGATTTGAATATTCGATCGTGCCGTGTATGCACTATAGGTTTCGCAAACTCGGTTAGCACAGTGGTGGCCAAAATATCAGCCAAGATTATTATTAACCAGTGGGTAAGTATCACTGTTTTTAACAATTTATCAAGCGACAATCATTTTGAATTATAACTAAACATTATAAAGACGTATGATGGTAATTTTTAAATACATAAATGGAAATTGACAGACTTGGCTACTTTGTTTCTAGGCGGGGCAATTGGTTCGTTGCTCTACACAAGCAGACAGGGTCAAAAAGCATATTTTAAAGGCACGCAGGAAAACTTTTAGTATTTTAAACTTTTATTTAACAGGTTATATGACGTTACCGCAAGTAGCTATGTATATATTTTTTATATCTTTACTAATATTAAAAAGAGGTAAAATTTGTGAGTTTGTGAAGTTGTAGAGGGTAATCTCTGGATCTACTGAACAAATTTTGAAAATTCACTTATAGGAAGCCACAGTGATTCTGAGTGACATAGGGTACTTTTTATCCCGAAATTTCCGCGGGAACTCCGAAACTACCACGGGTGAAACCGCGGGGGATAGCTAGTTACAAATACAAAAATACTGCAGTCACTATAGTGAACATTCCTAATTGTGTTTTAAAAAAGTAATGGGAATTCTAATCCCAGGGGCTGAAATAGTCAACGAATCCAACGTACATTTATTGCGTTGTCGCTCATATATCTAATTTTATTTATACAGGGGTGTAAAACCAGCGTTTAACTGCAGTTTTATAGACAACCATCTCGATTCCGGGATTCGGAACGATTACGACGCGTTTAATCTTGATTTTATTACACAGAATGATGTTTAAAAGTTTCATTGTAGATTTACTGGTTTGAGGAATATATCTGTCGTGGACACATCTAAGAATTGATCAATTCATGAACTGATTACGTGTAGTGTCTGATTACAAGTACTTTGCGGGCGTCCATTAATCACGTGAGGCTCGAAAGGCTCGAGGAGTTCGTGAAAAATCATGAAACACACGTGTATATATTTTTTGTTGAACGCAATATTTCTAGACCAAACAGAGGCACGTGGCCTTGACACAGCGTTGCCAGGCAACGATTTCCAAAATTTAATCGGTTATACCTGTATTTTAAGATAATATTCTGAAAATCTCAATATACTTAATGTACTAAATAAAAAATACACGTGATTTTGGGGATGCATTTAAACCTCATCAAATATCACCAGGGGGGGAGGGGAATGAAAAGTTGCTAAAAAAACATCACGTGATAAATGGACGCCTCCTTTACGACTTTAGACAGGGCGTAGAGCACCCTGACATTCTTGGTTAGGTTAGGTTTGTAACAGTGACCAAACGCGCGAACCGAGCGAGCGTAGCGAGCGTGCCGCGGCAGCGGCCGGCGATGCGCCAAAGACAAAATGGTGACATTCGATAGATCTCACGATGTGGGCGACGACGTATTGACCAATTAATTATTAAATGTGGTCATACGAAATAAGTAGGTACCGAATGTGGTTCGAGATGAAGATTTTTACTTTGTAGATCTTAATGTACAATCTTCTGTTGGTTTTTCCCTGATACTCGCAGCTTTTTCTTTATATTTATTATATTTTTAGTTAATTTTGGGAAATAGGTAAAACACATTGTTACTCACTAGGATTCTAAGACTAATAGGCTGCTGTTGCCCGTGGTTTTGCAAGTGTAAAACTTGGGATTCCCACAAGAACTCTTTTCTTAGTTGAAATCTACTCTTCTTGTTACCTACTTACTAAACAGCTTCGTAGGACAATACAAAAGTATATCTCTACTCTATATCCCTGATAACAAGTATGCAAAATTTCATGATGATCAGCTGAGTAGGGTAACAAACAAACTCACTTTTGTGAGATTCGATTCTATCGTATATAATAATGTCTACCTGCCTCGAGACTAGCTTGCGTCGCTATTTCACGTGCTCAGCCATTTTGTCGTAAACATGTCAGCAGACCGTTGAATCCTTATTTATTTTATTACCCATTCTTAAACTATGAATAAACAAGCAAACTAATACAAGGAAAATAAAATAAAAGAACTTTTAATACTTACACTGACTACAACACCTGACATACCGGTTTTATTGACTATTTTTGACGGAACGGACGGACGGAGTAGTTTTCACGGAAACTTCACGTCCAAGTATCATCATACTCGTATAAATGGATAGGAACGTATAGAAGACGAGCAAACGAACATGCAGACATTCATTTATAGTATAGATGACATAATTATGAATAAACTAGCTGTGCCCCGCGGTTTCACCCGCAGTAATTTCGGAGTTCCCGCGGAAATTCCGGGATAAAAAGTACCCTATGTCCTTCCCTGTACCCCTGACAACGTGCATGCCAAATTTCATCCAAATCCGTTCAGCCGTTTTTGCGTGATTGAGTAACAAACATCCAAACATCCTCACTTCCACATTTATAATATTAGTAGGATCATTAAAATATAACTTTACTGGTCATTCTATACCTACTTTTGTTTTGTAAACAATTCAAAAAAATGTGTCCCCAAAAAAGTAGTAGGCGAGCAGAGCTTTTCCTTAACTATTTTTTCAGACTCAATTTTAACCTAATATGTCTCTATCAACTTTGACTTAGCTTAGCTTTAATCGACACCCGCGTCCCTTGGTCATGCAACTATTACGCATTCTACGAACCTATTTTATCTAATCTCTATGCATTTGGCACGCTGTAGTAGGTACCTAACCTCGGCGGTAATCAAGCTGTTTTCATTCACACCGGGTGTTTCGGATCTCAAATAACTGGACAGGAAAGTCGTTTCTGTGACGTTCGGTGAATTTTTACTGTCGACAGCGATTTGAATCGATGTGGTCTGTAGTTCTGCGTGATAAATCTAATATATATAAATCACGTGTCACGTTGTTTGTCCGCGATGGACTCCGAAACTACTGAACGGATTTTGATAAAATTTTGTAACCATTCATAATATGGGCCAACTTAAAAGATAGGATAGGGTTTATGACGGAATTCCCGCGGGAACTGAAGGACATAGAGTACTTTTTGCCGCAACCTCCGCGGGAACTCCGAAATTACCGCGGATGAAATCGCGGGGGAGAGCTAGTCTAATATATATAAATCACGTGTCACGTTGTTTGTCCGCGATGGACTCCGAAACTACTGAACGGATTTTGATAAAATTTTGCAACCGTTTATAATATGGTCCAACTTAAAAGATAGGATAGTTTTTATCCCGCGATTCCCTCGGGAACTGAAGGACATAGAGTACTTTTTTCCCGCAACCTCCGCGGGAACTCCGAAATTACCGCGGATGAAATCGCGGGGGACAGCTAGTCTAATATATATAAATCACGTGTCACGTTGTTTGTCCGCGATGGACTCCGAAACTACTGAACGGATTTTGATAAAATTTTGCAACCGTTTATAATATGGTCCAACTTAAAAGATAGGATAGTTTTTATCCCGGAATTCCCTCGGGAACTGAAGGACATAGAGTATTTTTTCCCGCAACCTCCGCGGGAACTCCGAAATTACCGCGGATGAAATCGCGGGGGACAGCTAGTTATTATATAATTCATTAGAGTCGAGGAAAAACCGTGAGAAACTTCGTTCCTGACGAGGGTCCCCCGACCTTACACTTCTCTTATTTTTATTTTATGACCATTATAACAGATTTTTTTCTCTCTACCCTAGGCCTATGAAAAGATTGCATTTAGCCATTTATGTGACCTATTTGTACGTAGGCAGGTACTTATATGTTTTATATTTTTCATTTTGCGTTTCTCTACTGTACCTACCTATATGCAACAAAGTATAATTATTTGATTTGATTTTTTTAAATAATAATATTATATTTTATAACATTATAATATCTCACACATTCTTACCGAATTCACACTCAGAATTCCCCGAAACCTTTATTCATATCCGCTTTTGTAGAAACAACCTCGAAAAACACATGGCTTTTCACTATAACCTTACGTGGTAGACTGATAGCCTTGATATACCTACCTAATATTCCGTGATAGTCTCCAAAAAATCAAATACATATAAGACCATAGTGCATGCTTTCGCATTAGAAAAAAATAAATAGCGCTGAACAATAATATTTTTTAGATAATCGAAATAAGAACAAAATGAAGACCGGTAAAAATCAACACACTCGGCAAGATTGGCATTAGCAATATTTTCTTCTATTACCCTGAAGTCTGTGGCAGCCATTTTGATTCGAAGATCCATGGGTACAAACATGCTTGAGACTGAAACCTCTCATTTCGAAATACGAAACGAATGATTCAGAGGTGTGGATTCTACCGCTGCCGCTGTTCTAGCACGGCTCCTGTGAAGAAGGCTATGAAAAAAAATTGTATTATTAAATTGTTTAATATTCACAATTGTGTGCCGCGGTTGGTGGTCCGTCCGTTTGTCATGTGCGGCGGCGTGAGTCGGGGCACGCCAATGTTATATGGACGTGTCCGACGAAAATAGATCTATTATAATGAATTATTGTTCGTATGAGGTAGTAGACGCGTGCGCAAGGGCAGTGACGGAAGGACAAAAGGATATTATATTTAACTAGTTGTGCCCCGCGGTTTCACCCGCGTTAATTTCAGAGTTCCCGCGGGAATTCCAGCATAAAAAGTACCCTAGATACCCTACTAAACAGAAAAAAAATAAACAAAAAATATCTAATGATTCAGAGACTTTTTAAAATTTCACTCTCTAAGAAAAAAAGCATGAAAAATGCGGGTGAAACCTGGAACACATAGTTGTAAATATGTTGCAAGGTATAAAAGTTTTTGAGGAAATATTGAAGAAATGTTTTATGTGCCAATCCAATATTTGTTGAGTCCGTTAAAAAAGTTGCTATCACAAGTGTTGAAGGCGTTGTTGGTAAACATTAATAGGCCGCATCACCGTAGAGCTTATCTAAACTAAAATGACACGCCCCACTACTCAATAAGCAGTTTTAGATGTGCGAGATCATGTATTGATAATATCTCTTTAATAGTGTGAGTGCGGCGACACTATGCGGCAACTGAGGACGAATGGCAAGAGTCAAGACCAGATTTATATGTGTCGTATCGATATTTTAACGGTTGTGCGTGTGCGTAGGTGTGCCCGATGGAGGGGCGTATCATTTTAGCTTAGATAAGATCTACCTACCAAAGATACAAAACAACAGTTGACGATAAAGAACAGGAGGCACTATATACGTATCAGAGATATCAAGGCTGCTAATGGGGATGATGACTACTTTTGAAAATCAAAATTCTAATTAGTCCGTCAGTTAGAAAATAAAAAAACAATAGACGCGTATTTTTTGCTTTTTCAAATAAATTAAAATATACAGAGATAAAGCGCAATAAAGTTTAGGGTAAGGGGGTCGTGACGTCACTAACCGCTAAAACCGCTATACAAACTGTCCGAATAGTGACGTCACGCGAAATCTCAACTCAATGTATCGCCGTAATTTTTTGATTACGTAAAAAAATAAAAAATACGTGTTCAATAATTTTTATTAATCTACAAGAGGGACTAAAAAAAAAGTCAACATACCCATTCGTCCTTGTGTACAAAAAGGCTTTAGTGTTGAAGAGATAAATAGAAAGCTTTATCATAAAGCACCTACTGCATATTTGCAACCCTGAGTACAACACGTACTCTTTCAACTACAAACCAAACACCACCCAAGGCAATCTTGTCTTCTTCTTTCTTCTTCTTCTTCAATCTCTTACGCAACACGGCTCCATAAAGTTGCAATTCCACCAAATAACACGTTATGGCGAACCGGGAGATCGTTGATCTCTATGCCCCGACGTCACGTTTCTGATTTGTTGCTTCATTTAATGGCGAAGCAAGTATCATATATTTTAATCCAAGATAAGTATTCCGCAAACATGAACTTGCTGTAAAATTTTGTTATACGAGTTTGACGAAATTTAAATCTATACCATAATACTAATATTTTAAAGAGGTAAAGTTTGTGAGTTTGTTAGGTTATAAGGGGTAATCTCTGGATTTGAGTGACTAGGAGTAATTTCTGGACTGAATCGATATCGATGGACTGAATATTTATAAACCGGAAGCTAATTCTCATAGATTTTAATAAACCGGTAGGTACTTAATTGAATATTATCAACCATGTCAAATTATGGAAATGGTATTATGCCACTAAACGTCAAACTTTGGATCGATGAAATCAAAAAGGAGTGGTCCGACCCACTCGTTGCAGAATTCGCTTGAAATGGAATTTCATAAAATACTATTTCACGCATTCGCATGCGAACTTTGCGATTCCATGTGTGAAAAGTAATTCGAGCGATTTAAAAATACGGCCTCTGACTATAATTTTTTTCTCCCTATTAATTTGTCCATAAATTCACATATTTTATGTATCTGTAGGATCTTCTTACTCCAAACGCCACCACGCACCTAGATACAGAAATTCCAAATATATCAAAAATGCGTACAAAAACTACTATTCTGCAAGAAATTAACTACACAAATCATAACACATTTTTAAGTTCGTGAGAAAAAGGGAACACTTATTTTCTTATCAGTCAAAAGAAAAAAAAAACATTCAAATGATAAAATTTTATTCGTCAGCGTAGGTGTCCTCCAAGGACTTCCCTTTAGTCTCCGGTAGCAACAAACACATTACAACACCTATTAAAACTAAAAATACAAAAGCCACCGCCGACAACCATTCGGGGTTTAATGTCGCTATGAAAGGTGCAACCATTGCCCCTATCTTAGCACCAGCACCGCAAACACCATAGGCCATACTCCTAACTGAAGTTGGGAACAATTCCGCCACATGTATGTAAATTATACATCCCAATATACCCAAAGTGTTCAATCCAGTTATACAACACGCAATACTAGCCCAGTGGCCAACAGGCAGAAATATCAGAGCTCCCATAACTAAGCCGGTTGCAAGGAAATTGGAGACGATAATTTTTTTTCTACCATATCTCTTACCTAGGAACATGGCTAAAACTGTTGTAGGTACCTGTAATAAAAAAGTTCAATTTATCTTTATTATACATCTCAATAGAGAATTTTTTTGTAATATACATGAAGATGAGATGTCGAAGATTTGAATAAACCCCTCGATTAATCTTACACACGGTATTTATTACTAAATTTAGCAATTTCCCGGGAACTCTCTGTTCTAGAACGTTTAGACGTTTATGTGCGATTGAGTAACGGACATCCAAACTTTTACACTTCACATTTTAAATATAAGCAGTATTAGTACAATAAGAAATCAGTAAAACAATTCGAAAAGATTAAAATAAAAGAGAAAATAAAGTAAAGAAAGATTTATTCAAGCTAGATAAGACACACTACACAAATGAACACATACAGAACAACAAAAATGAAAAATAATGAAATGAAATGAAAAATAAGCGTCAAGCTTTCGCTTTTAAGTCGGTTGGTTTAAAAAGTGACCATTTATCTACCCAAATCCCTATGCTTTGCCTATAATATTATTTTAAATTCATTGCATGTTTCAAATGATCTATCAAATGATCTATCTAATATTTATTAGTAAGTGATGATTCATTAGACAGATGGAACAGCCGCCTTACTCTTGACACTATCGAGTAGGGTCATACTTAAATCTAATTCTAACCGAAATGAGATCGAAAAGGAATCAAATTTTGCTACTGTTTAAGCTTTAAGATCGTGTCTCTATCGTATTCATGTCATATTTCTCGATTTCATTCAATTGTCAACGAAAACAATCCATTTTTATTGACTTGTCAAACGTCATCTTTTGACAATAACATGATTCCAAATACGATCTCAATTTAAACTCAAATCAAAATCTAAATCAGCGCAAGACCAAGGCAGCCGGTCAGAAACATTTATAACTAAGGTATCTTACGAAATTACCTGACTTAGTGAGATTATGATAATGACTAGATACACGTTAAATCCGAGATACGTTGAGTATTGATTGACTCCGAAATACGTGCTTCCGAATATAGCCCAAATTGACGTATTGGCTAAAATTTTCACAGTCATCTTTTTTGTCCTGAATAGATCCAAATATGTTGTTTTACGAACGATGTTAAACGTCAACGTTTCATTGTTGTTGATAGATAAATCTTCGTTTGTATTCTTCCTGTAACAATCAATTCATTTTAAAAATAACTTTACTATAGAATGATATTATATTGACTGTAATATGTTGCTATATTTTCAAATTTACCTCGACTTTATTAACAATGGTGACGTTTTCTGCATTTTTCTTTTTAATCTCAACCATCTTGGTGTCTCTGGTATAAAAAATAGTGGTATCAAGTATATTATACAAATGATTCCTTTGACTAATAGATATTGTCTCCATGTGACAGAAAAATATGCTATTGCAGTCATTACTATCATAGCGAATGAGTCTGGCAATAATGCACAAACTCCGGCTACTTCTCTATGTTCTGCATCCGCAACTTCTAAAACGTAGGGTAGGCTTATAATCAGTGGACCGCTGCTAGCGATTCCAATGAAACATTTCAAAGTTATAAATACCCAGTAGTTAGGAGAGAAAGATACACCTATCATAAGTATTACGTTAATAGACATGGATAAAATGAGTGCTGTACGGCGACCAAATCTGAAAAAAAAGGGACTCAATCACTCAACACTGTTTTTTTACACGGGGCGTTTCTTTTCTTAGCAACGCCCTTATTTCACAGGTGAGTCAAAAAGTGTCCGGTGTGATTAACTTCCTAAATATTATACGCTATTCTATCATACCTAGTATTTATATTATAACTGCATCATCAAACTACCTCACGAATAAAAAAGTCAGATGCGACACCAATAAGCCCTTTCAGATTTGTATTTTGGAGTAAACGAATAAAAAAAAATTTAAAACCTATCTAATAGTGAAGCTTGGACTCATGACTACAAATTATTAACGAAAGTCCTCTACCACGTCTGTCTGTCTGTTCGCGATAAACTCATAAACTACTGAACGGGTTTTCATGTGCTTTTTACCAGTAGATAGAGTGATTCATGAGGAAAAACCAATTGTATACTTAAACCATAAAATTGGTTTTGTGTAAATTGGTTGGAATATAATGAAAAAATGCACGTTGTCAGGGGTACAGAAAAGGATATAGGGTAATTTTAGACCCCGGAACTCCCGCGGGAACTCCGAAATTACCGCGGGTGAAACTGCGGCGCACAGCTAGTATAATGATAATTATCGGAAGTTTCGGAAAAAGTCATCTGCTTACGTTGTGAGGGGTACAGAAAAGAACATTATTATCTAGTACTTTTGATCCCGAAACTCCTTCGGGAACTCCAAAATTAACACGAGTGAAACCGCGGGGAAAAGCTAGTCATAGCTTATGTTCAGAATCATTGTAATGTAACAGTTAAAAGGAATTTAATACCTAATGATTATGTGATGCTTTTGATAAACAAAAAAAATCAAACGAACTAATTTAAGACCTTCATGCGGTTTTCACTAATAGATAGAGTGATTCAAGAGGAAGTGTTATACGTATCATGGGTTTCCCGCGGGAACTCTGTAATTTCCTGCCGCGGATGAAACCACGCGGGACAGCTAGTGCAAACTAATTAAAGACTTACCGGTCGGAAATCCATCCGAAAACAAAAACGCCAGTCAAAATTCCGAACATATTAATTGTCTGGCCAAAATTTGCCATCCAATATCTTTGGCAAATCAAATCGAACTCGGATATCAATGTTTCTTTGAGGTCGCTGCGATACGAGTATTTGAGACAGTCATCGTAACACGTGGAAATGTTCGGATTTACAACTGATGAATTACCTTTAAACTCAATACAGAGAAAAGTTGTTTTGGGTGTTAGATATATAAATGACAACATGTTATATATAGCAATATTCCTTGACATTGCTGCCGCTGAGCAATATAGAAAGTTCTTAAAATCAAATCTTGGTGGTTCTTTGTTTTCTACGTGATCTTCAACTGTCATATTATTTTCCTTCATATCTTGCACAGTATTCATTTTAGAACTTTTACGATAAAAGTTTCACTTCAATATTATTCAGTGCTACTAAAAACTAAAATATTATTTTTATGTTGGTTTCTCATGACATGACTGCCGAAGAACTACACACAAGATCTTGAGTAAGTATGCTTTAACCATAATATGAGATAGTAGTGTGTAAGTACTTGATAAATTAGTGCCACTATACTCGTATGTACACTGAGTTGATCTTTAGCAAGTATCAGTTATAAGACTTCTTAAAACAAAGTAATTAAATTAAATTAAACTACATAATAACAGGTAGATAAGGTTTTAATATAATAATAAAGTAAACATGTACTTATATGTATTTATATTTTGTAACACCTGTCATAAAATCCTTTAATTTCACTAAATTTTTATTGTTAAAACTACAATAGGTGTTAGGTATTCTATTTTCATGTTAAATATTTAAAATTAAACATTGTATTTTTGTTACTTTTTATGTGATTCTATGGTTTGTTTTATTGTGAGACTTACTAACCAAGACGCGCTTATGTAAATTATTGCTTGTTATTTATATAATATATCTCTTCAGATATTAATATGAAAAAAAAAACATCTTTTATGTGGTTTCTTCACAAGTCATACAACTAGACCGATTTTGGTATCATCACGCGGGAAGTTTCCACAACTCGTTATTTCACGTTTCGGTGTCGTCGAGGCCTCTGAGATCATGCCATTTCATGTAATTGAACTTAAAAGGCTACGCCTAAGATCATGTTTAAGTATAAACTTTAGAGCACCTCAACAACTAATATGACGTGTATGAAATATTAGAAAAATGCAAGAATAACTCACTCAAAGTAATTATAATTGTCCTATACATATATTTCTGTCAACCCAATAGATAGGTAAGTGATTGAGAATGCTGCATGGTATATAGTTCGCCTTTGTAACTTTGAAATTCTCGCATAATAAATATCAATTTTGAAATTATCAAGTAGATGAAAATATCTATATCTTATTCCAAGACCTAAATTAACTCCTAGGTAACTTTACAGGTAATTTCTGAAGCGGGCGTGGATAGCCTAATCCGAAACAATGAAAAATAGCGAAAAATCCTTAAAGGAGTCTCGGAGCCAATTTCGTTAAAATCTATTATTTCTGAACGGAATTTCATGCGGTTTTCCCCAATAGATAGAGTGATTCAAGAGGAAAGTTTATACTTATAATCAAGTACATCTGGAATCCATACTGTTCCCTGGCTAATTGGATTACCGGTATCATACAGTGCTACGCAATACCTTTTCCAACGTTCCATAACGATACGTCTGGTAAGAGGTTTCCACTTTCATCCTCAATAACACAAATTTGAATACAACGCGCCCCAACTAGTTTTCTGATTTTGCAAAACAGGTCTCTGACTCCGCTTCGTACGTTGTGTTCTCAAGCTCCAAACTAATGTTATAAACATGAGTGTTATAGTCCCGGCGACGCCTTTTTTGGACCTCACGACTTAATTCTGCGTATCTTTCCTGGTCTTCCGCTGAACTTGTTCCTCTCTCTTTCAGCTCTAAGCGTTCCAGAATAACGCAACTAGTCGCTGATATTGTATAGTTTTTCATGTCTTGCTTCTTAACATAATTATCCTGACCCATGGCATGATATATTTATGATCCTCTGTGTTAGGCTCTGCTTATATCCCACCAAGTCAACTCTTTGCAGATTGGGATTCGTTTTCGGCTTGAAAATTTTCTTAATCTGGAACCCTACCGTTGCAGCTAACAATTGGTGATCAGAGCCACAATCACATCATAATCATGACGAATAGGAAATAAAAAATAAGAAAACTTATTTTCTTAGCAAACACAAAACACAAAAATAGAAGAATAAAAAAATACATGCAAGTGAACCAATTTTATTTATCAGTGTAGGTGTCCAGGGGCTTCCCTTTAGTCTCCGGTAGCAACAAACACATTACAACACCTAGCAAAACTAAAAATACAAAAACCACCGCCGACAACCATTCGGGGTTTAATGTCGCTATGAAAGGTGCAAC
Source organism: Zygaena filipendulae (assembly GCA_907165275.2). Classification (NCBI taxonomy): domain Eukaryota; kingdom Metazoa; phylum Arthropoda; class Insecta; order Lepidoptera; family Zygaenidae; genus Zygaena; species Zygaena filipendulae. The sequence goes on from OU015657.1 coordinate 974,091, forward strand.
CATTGCCCCTATCTTAGCACCAGCACCGCAAACACCATAGGCCATACTCCTAACTGAAGTTGGGAACAATTCCGTCACATATATATAAATTATACATATCAATATACTCATAATATTCAATCCAGTTATACAACATGTAATACTAGCCCAGTGGCCAACAGGCAGAACTATCAGAGCTCCCATAAACAAGCCGGTTACAAGGAAATTAGAGATGATAGTTTTTTTCCTGCCATATCTCTTGCCTAGGACCATGGCTAAAAATGTTGTAGGCACCTGTAATAAAAAAGTACAATCAGAATATTTTTCTGTAATGTAGATAAGGATGAGATGTCGAAGGTTTGAATAAGTCCCTCATTCAACCCTACACACAGTATTTATTACTAAATTTCGTAATTCCCCTTGGACTCTCTATTCTAGAACGTTTAGGCGTTTATGTGCTATTGAGTAACAAACATCCAAACTTTTACACATCCCATTTTAAAATATTAGCAGTATTAGGACAATAAAAAATCAGTAAAACTATTCGAAAAGATTAAAATAATCATCAAAAAAAAATCGGATACTACCTAACTAGTGAGGGATCATTTGAAACATGTAATGAAAATAAAAGTAAGCGATGATTCATTAGACAGATGGAACAGGTCAGAAATATTTATCATCAGGTACCAATCTCATAAAATTACCTGACATAGTGAGATTGTGATTATGACTAGATACACGTTATATCCGAGATACGTTGAGTATTGCTTAATTCCGTAATATGTGACTCCTAATATAGCCCAAATTGACGCAGCGGCTACAATTTTCACAGTCATCTTTTTTGTCCTAAATAGATCCAAATATGTTGTTTTATGAACCATGTTAGATGTCAACGTTTCATTATTCTTGATAGATAAATCTTCGTTGGTATTCTTCCTATAACAAATTATTTAATTTTTATATTTTGAATAAAGTTATTTTATCATCTACGTAATATTATACTGATTGTATCAACACATGTTGCTGTTTTTTTTTTTAATTTACCTTGACTTTGTTAACAATGGTTTCGATTTCTCTATATTTCTTTTTAATTCCAACCATCTAGGTGTCTCCGGTATAAAAAATAGTGGTATCAAGTATATGACACAAATAATTCCTTTGACTAATAGATATTGTCTCCATGTGACAGAAAAATATGCTATTCCAGTCATTATTATGACAGCAAACGAGTCTGGTAATATTGCACAGGCCCCAGCTAGATCTCGATGTTCTGAACCCACAAATTCTAAAATGTAGGGTAAACTTATAATCAGCGGGCCGCTGCTAGCGATCCCGATGAAACATTTCAAAGTTATAAATACCCAGTAGTTAGGAGAGAAAGATACACCTATCATTAGTACTACGTTAATAGACAACGATAGAATAAGTGCTGTACGGCGACCAAATCTGAAAAGAGGAACACAATTACTTAACGCTATTCTTTACACGCAAGCAACGCCTTTATTACACAAATTATGTATAGTTAAAAAGTAGCCTGGTGTGATTTGCTCCCTAAATATGTGTAATTCTCTTACGCTATCACCAATAAATAGAGTGATTGAGGGTGAAACCGTCGGAGATAATTATGTAGTATTATGATAAAATAAAGTCCTCCACCACATCTGTCTGTTCGCGATAAACTCAAAATCTACTGAACGGATTTTATTGCTGTTTTCACCAGTAGATAGAGTGATTCATAAAGAAGGTTTATGAATATAAGTATAAAAGAAAAAAAAAATATTACAGCAAAAATTAAGAATTTGTGTAAATTGGTCAAAATATTGTTGGAAGTGTCGGAAAAAGTCAATCAGCCTACGTGGTCAGGGGTACAAAAAAAAGGATATCTAGGGTAGTTTTATCTCGGAATTCCCACGGGTACTCCAAAATTAGCGCGGGTGAAACTGCAGGGAACTTTAGATAATTTAAATAATAAACATTCAGAATCATTGTAATCTAACAGTTAAAACGAGTTTAATATCTAATGGACGTCCATTATGTGATAATTTTAATAAACAATAAAAAAATATCCTTACATATACATAATATCAAAGTTCTCCGCCGTGTCTGTGTGTCCGTTTCCGATAAAATAAAAACTACTGAAGGAATTTTCATGCGGTTTTCACTAATAGAGTGATTCAAGAGGAAGTGTTATACGTATAGTTGGACGCAGATAAGCAATAACATGTTAACCCACAAAATTAAGTTAACTAATAATTCAGAACGATTTATTGAGAGTTTGGGAACGTTTTTTAATTATGCGTTTACCTTATTACATTTTTTAAGTATGTAACTAAATATTGAACATAAAAAATGTTGACAAAAAATGGCGTTCCTACTTTTAAAACACGAATTAGATACTCAAAATTTCTCCAGTGTGGGTTAACACACTATTGCTTATCTATGTCCAGTTTATCATGGGTTTCCCGGGGGAACTCTGAAATGTCCTACCACGGGTGAAACCACGTGGGACAGCTAGTGTAAACTAAGTAAAGACTTACCGGTCGGAAATCCATCCAAAAACAAAAACGCCAGCCAAAATTCCGAACATACTAACTGTTTGAATAAAATTTGCCATCCAATATCTTTGGCAAATCAAATCGAACTCGGATATCAATGTTTCTTTGAGGTCGCTGCGATACGAGTATTTGAGACAGTCATCGTAACACGTGGAATTGTTCGGATTTACAACTGATGAATTACCTTTAAACTCAATACAGAGAAAAGTTGTTTTGGGTGTTAGATATATAAATGACAACATGTTATATATAGCAATATTCCTTGACATTGCTGCCGCTGAGCAATATAGAAACTTCTTAAATTCAAATCTTGATGGTTTTTTGTCTTCTGCATGATCTTCAACTGCCATATTATTATCCTTCACATCTTGCACAGTATTCATTTTTGAACTTTTACGATAAAAGTTTCACTTCAATATTATTCAGTGCTACTAAAAATTAAAATATCATTTTTATCTTTGGTTTCTCATGACATGACTGCTAATGCACTACACACAAAATTTTGGGTACCTATGCTTTTATCATAATGTGTGATAATTGTATATACGTACATACTTGATAAATTAGTGCCACTGTAAGTACTCGTACGTAGGTATACACTGAGTTGATTAAATTATGTATCAGTTATAAGAATTCTTAAAACTAAGTCATGAAATTAAATAAAACTACATCATAACAGGTAGATAAGGTTATAATATAATAATAAAGTAAACATTTACTTATATGTATGTATATTCATTGGCGTATCTACGATTATTTTTTAGGGGGGGCCATGCCCCTATTTATACTCGCGGGAGTAGCCGGAGCAAACTTTTAAAAAATTAAGTCTACACATTGAATTGAAGAGTCGTCTGAAGTTAGTTACATTTATCACCTATTATAGATTTTCGAATCGGTAGCCCAACATTCTGGGGTGGGCACTAGACCATCATGGGGTGGGCCCGGCCCACCCGGCCCCCCTCTATATACGCCTATGTGCATATTTGGTAACACCTGTCATAAAATCCTTTAATTTTACAAAATTTTTATTGTTAAAACTACAATAGGTATTCTATTTTGATGTTCAATATTTAAAATTAAAACATTGTATTTTTAGTTACTTTTTATGTGATTCTATGGTTTGTTTTATCGTGAGACTTACTATAACCAAGACGCGCTTATGTCGTTATTTCACTTGTCGGTGTCGTCGAGATCATGCGATTTTATGCAATTGAACATAGGCTAAAGGCTGCGCCTAAGATCTTGTTTAAGTATAAACATCAAACTTTAGAGCACCTCAACAACCAACATAATTATATGAAATATTAGAAAAATACAAGAATAACTCACTCAAAGTAATAATAATTATCCTATACATACATATACTTCTGTCAACCCAATAGATAGGTAAGTGATTGAGAATGCCGCAAGGTATTAAGTTCGCCTGTGTAATTTGTTTGTACATATTATGTACATATGTGAATATTATGTATGTACTAGCTGTGCCCCGCGGATTCACCCGCGATAATTTTGGAGTTCCCGCGGAAATTCCGGGATAAAAAGTACCCTATGTCCTTTTCTGTGTCTCTGACAATGTGCATGCCAAATTTAATCCAAATCCATTTAGCCGTTTTTGCGTGATTGAGTAACAAACATCCAAACATCCACACTTTCACAAACATTCAAACATCCACACATTCACATTTATAATATTAGTAGGAAGTAGGATGGTAGGATTAAATAGTTAGTCCCCCGGTGGTCTCACTTACATCAATTTTAAAATTCTCGCAGGGAACTCATGATAATTATCAATTAGTAGATGAAAGTACGGTCTCTTTCTTATTTCCGAAATTATGAAGAATAGCGAAAAATCCTTAAAGGGGTTTCGGAGCCGATTTTGTTAAGAACTATTATTTCTGAACAGAATTTCATGCGGTTTTCATCAATAGACAGAGTGATTCAAGAGGAAGGTTTATACTTATAATCAGGTTCACCTGCCCTAGAATCCAAACTGTTCCCCCGCTAATTGGAATACCAGTATCATACAGTGCCACGCAATAGCTTTTCCAACGTTCCAGAAGTTGCGATGCGTCTGTTAAGAGGTTTCCACTTTCATCCTAAATAACACATAGGTTCGAATACTACGCGCCCCAGCTATAGTTTCCTGACTTTGCAAAACTGCGCTGTGTTAGGTGTTAGGTGAGGAGGTCGTGACGTCACTAACCGCTAAAATCACCATACAAACTGTCCGAATAGTGACGTCACGCGAAATTTCTACTCAATGTATCGCCGTTATTTTTTGATTACGTATAAAAAGAAAAAATACGTTTCCAATAATTTTTATTAATCTACAAGATAGGCTAAAAAAAAATTTGTCTACATGCCCACTATTCTGGCCCTTGGCATGATATTATATTTATGATCCTCTGTGTTCAGCTCTGCTTTTATCCCACCAAGTCAACTCTTTACAGATTTGGATTCGTTTTCGGCTTGACAATTTTCTTTAGCTGGATCCGTACCGTTGCAGCTAACAATTAGTGATCAGAGCCACAAGCACATCATAATCAGGAGGAATAGGAAATTAAAAATAAGAAAACTTATTGTATTAAAAAATATACAAAACACAAAAATAGAAGAATAAAAAATACACGCAAATGTACAAATTTTATTTATCAGTGTAGGTGTCTCCCAGGGACTTTCCTTTAGTCTCCGGTAGCAATAAACACATTACAACACCTAGTAGAACTAAAAATACAAAAACCACCGCTGACAACCATTCGGGGTTTAATGTCGCTATGAAAGGTGCAACCATTGCCCCTATCTTAGCACCAGCGCCGCAAACACCATAGGCCATACTCCTAACTGAAGTTGGGAACAATTCCGTCACATATATATAAATTATACATAACAATATACCCAAAATATTCAATCCAGTTATACAACACGCAATACTAGCCCAGTGGCCAACAGGCAGAACTATCAGAGCTCCCATAACCAAGCCGGTTGCAAGGAAACTATAGATGATAATTTTTTTCCTGCCATATCTCTTGCCTAGGACCATGGCTAAAAATGTTGTAGGCACCTGTAATAAAAAAGTAAAATAAAGTAAAGAAATTGATAATACCTAACTAGTGACGGATCATTTGAAACATTTGTAATGAAAATAAAAGTAAGCGATCATTCATTAGACAGATGACCAATCTTATGAAATTACCTGACTTAGTGAGATTATGATTATGACTAGATACACGTTAAATCCGAGGTACGTTGAGTATTGATTAACTCCAAAATATGTGCTTCCTAATATAGTCCAAATTGACGCAGCGGCTACAATTTTCACAGTCATCTTTTTTGTTCTAAATAGATCCAAATATGTTGTTTTATGAACCATGTTAAATGTCAACGTTTCATTATTCTTGATAGATAATAAATCTTTATTTGTATTCTTCCTATAACAAATTATTTCATTTTTATATTTTGAATAAAGTTATTTTATCATCTACGTAATATTATATTAATTTTATCAACACGTGTTGCTGTTTTTTTTTAATTTACCTTGACTTTGTTAACAATGGTTTCGATTTCTCTATATTTCTTTTTAATTCCAACCATCTAGGTGTCTCCGGTATAAAAAATAGTGGTATCAAGTATATGACACAAATAATTCCTTTGACTAATAGATAATGTCTCCATGTGACAGAAAAATATGCTATTGCAGTCATTATTATGAAAGCAAACGAGTCTGGTAATATTGCACAGGCTCCAGCTAGTTCTCGATGTTCTGCATCCACAACTTCTAAAATGTAGGGTATGCTTATAATCAGTGGGCCACTACTAGCGACCCCGATGAAACATTTTAAAGTAATAAATACCCAGTAGTTAGAAGAGAAAGATACACCTATCATTAGTACTACGTTAATAGACAAAGATAGAATAAGTGCTGTACGGCGACCAAATCTGAAAAAAGGAACAATCACTTAACGCTATTTATTACAGCAAAAATTAAGGTTCTGTGTAAATTGGTTGAAATATTGTTGGAAGTGTCAAGGTGTCGGAAAAAGTCAATCCGCCTACGTTTTCAGGGGTACAAAAAAAGATATCTAGGGTAGTTTTATCTCGGAATTCCCACGGGCACTCCAAAATTAGCGCGGGTGAAACCGCAGGGAACAGCTCGTCAAATACAGATAATTTAAAAAATTAACACTCAGAATCATTGTAATCTAACAGTTAAAACGAATTTAATGCCTAATGGACGTCCATTATGTGATACTTTTAATAAATAATAAAAAAAAAATCCATATAATATATAATAATAATAATAATCCACATCACAACACACAGATCTACTTGATCCCACAGTAAGCTATTATTAGCTTGTGTCGTGGAAACCAAGCAAACGTGGTATATACTACATAGAATTACTTATATATTATAGGTACTATAGATATATAAACACACCCAGACTGGAAAATGGAACCTGTGTGTTCATCACACAAAGTCCATAAAAAAATACATAAAAAAATAATATACATAATACATAAAAAATATATGTACATAATACATAAAAAAATTCGCCGTGTCTGTCTGTCCGTTCGCGATAAATTCATTAACTACTGAACGAATTTTCATGCGGTTTTCACTAATAGATAGAGTAATTCAAGAGGAAGTGTTAGATGTTAGTTTACAATGGGTTTCCCGCGGGAACTCTGAAATTTCCTACCGTGGATGAAGCCACGCGAGACAGCTAGTGTAAACTAATTAAAGACTTACCGGTCGGAAATCCATCCGAAAACAAAAACGCCAGCCAAAATTCCGAACATATTAACTGTCTGGCCAAAATTTGCCATCCAATATCTTTGGCAAATCAAATCGAACTCGGATATCAATGTTTCTTTGAGGTCGCTGCGATACGAGTATTTGAGACAGTCATCGTAACACGTGGAATTGTTCGGATTTACAACTGATGAATTACCTTTAAACTCAATACAGAGAAAAGTTGTTTTGGGTGTTAGATATATAAATGAAAACATATTATATATAGCAATGTTTCTTGACATGGCTGCCGCTGAGCAATACAGAAACTTTTTGAAACCAAATCTTGGTGGTTCTTTGTTTTCTACGTGATCTTCAACTGTCATATTATTGTTATCCTTCGTATCTTGTACAGTCTTCATTTTAGAACCTTTCCGATAAAAGTTTCACTTTAATATTAAATTACTTAGTAGTAGGTACTACTAAAAATTAAAAATATCGTTTTCTTAATCTTTGCTTTTCATGACATGACTGCCGAAGAACTACACACAAAATTTTGAGTATTCTTTTATCATAATGTGAGATAATTGTAAGCACTTGATAAATTAGTTCAACTACAATGCGTTAATCGCGAGCTTAAGTCTCTCATAGTTATAAAAATTCTAAAAACAAAGCAATGATTTAAAACTAGTTGTGCCCCGCGGTTTCACCCGCGTTAATTTCAGAGTTCCCGCGAGAATTCCGGGATAAAAAGTACCCTATGTGTTGATCTGATGTATAAGCTATATTATTGTAGAGTTTCATTTAAATCCAATGTTTTGCGTGAAAGAGTAACAAACATCCATCCATCCATCCATCCATACATACTTACAAACTTTATTTACTTACTTTTATTAGTAGGATTAAACTACATAATAACAGGTAGAGTAAGTTTGTAATAAAGTAGACATGTACCTACTCATAAATCCACTAGCTGTTTCCGTGGTTTCACCTGCATTACTCCAGAGTTCCGGCGGAAATTCCAGGACACCTAAAAATGCCCTATGTCCTTGCCTCTGAATCCATGACCAATGGGCATGTTGACTAATTTTTATTTTTTAGTCCGTCTTGTAGATTATTAAAAAATATTGGACACGTATTTTTTCTTTTTTTACGTAATCAAAAAATAACGACGATATATTGAGTTGAAATTTCGCGTGACGTCACTATTCTGACAGTTTGTATGACGGTTTTGTGATTAGTGACGTCACGACCTCCTCATCCTAAACTTTAATGCGCTTTATCTCTGTATATTTGAATTTATTTAAAAAAGCAAAAAATACGTATCTATTGTTTTTTTATTTTCTAACTGACGGACTAATTAGAATTTTGATTTTCAATAGTAGTCAACATCCCTATTGTATATACATATTATATACTTTGTATTTATATACTCCATGATGATCGATGATCACACGATAATAATTGTAAAAGTATTTCCTTTTTTTAAACTACAGTATTCAATTTTGATGTTCAATATTGAAAAATTCAAGTATTGTGTTTGTTGAATCACATAAAAACAAAAGGTGTTATTTTATTGTGAGACTTACCTGCTATATCCAAGACGTGCTTATGTAAATTATTTATTACTAGCTGTGCCCCGCGGTTTCACCTGCGGTAATTTTGAAGTTTCCGCGGGAATTCCGGGATAAAAGTACCCTATGTCCTTGTACAGACAACGTGCATGCTAAATTTCATCCAAATCCGTTCAGCCGTTTTTGCGTGATTGAGTAACAAACATCCAAACATCCACACTGTCACATTTATAATATTATTAGGATTAAGTAAATTATTTTTCTCAAAAAGAACTATTTTTAATCACCAAGCCACAAATTTGATCTAGGGTGGAGAGTTTGTAAAGTTAGACCTTTTAGAGTTAGCGTAGAAGCTTGGCTCTACATGAGATCTGATAACTTTTTCACAGTGCGAGTCATTTCGATAATACCAGATAAACAAAATTCTCGAGATATTATGTTGTCAATATTGTCAATAGCAGATTTATCACAAATTCTAAGGGTATTTCCTGATTTCCTAGAAAGCTAAAATTTGGTATGTAAACTAATAAAAAAAAAAAAAAAAATTATTTTTTATGTAAACTAATATTAGTACACAAATAACAAAAACGTTATAAAGCTTTCAACTTTTATCCCCCACCCCTTGAACTAGGGGATGGAAATAAAAAAATTGTCACAAGCAACTTACGAAAATATATGAAATCCCACCAAAACATTTTCATGTAAAAATTTTCCAATAGAAGACCATATTATGTTTGTGTACTTATACTAGTTTACATACCAAATTTTAGCTTTTTACGAAATCAGGAAATACAATTAGAATTTGTCATAAATCTGCTATTGACAATATTGACAACATAATATCCCGAGAATTTTGTTTATCTGGTATAAGCCAAACCTAAGTTATAAGGGTTCAAATAAACGGCGAAACGCTTCGAGAAAAGGTTGGTAGTGCCCATGCGCGTCGCTAGACTCATCTTGGCGGGGGCGCTACCGTGCCCCCAGATAACTTATTTACTCATGACACGACTGTTGAGAACTGCATAAATTGCATAATATTACCATGTCATTTTTATCTCTAATAATTTAACTCTAGTAGTTACATATTAATATTTTGTTTAACCAGAGATAATACCTATAATATTATAAGTATATGCAAAATCCTATGACAGAGTACGATATTTCTATGACAAATGGCACAAATTTTATTTACAAACTTCTTTTAAAATAACTAAAACACGCATTTAACATTTCAAAACCATTTAAAAATCTCTATGGAACTTCTTTTTGTATGCAACCGTATGTTATTATTATAAATATATTATTATAAAATTTGTTGCACGGCCTAAACCGCTGTTCGTAGAGCCCTGAAACGTGGAGTGTGTGTTCTTTGTATGACGTAGGCACCCGATAAGAAAGAATTAATAAAAATTCAACCCCTAAGGGGGTGAAAAGGGGTCGCAAAGTTTGTATGGAACAATTCCGCGGGAACTTCGAAATTATCACGGGTGATACCGCGCGGGACAGCTAGTTTTAAAAATAAAAATGGTTACATTACAAAATTACTTTTATTTTTTTCATTTCTCAGTAATACCCAGATGAATGAACCACATCTTTAATTTTTTTTCATTACTCATACTCGGAAAGTAGGTCTGAAGTTTCCTGAGAAGCGGGTTGAAAGTAACACTTTTCAGCCCTAGGGAGAATCGCTTTCAACTGACAGCTGCATACTGCAGAAACTCAAGTTTTTTTTATGTCATAGGGGGCTACTTACTGGCCAGTAGCACACCTAATGGTTGATTTATGTAAAATAAAATTCACTCATTTTTTTCTTTAGTAAATTCCTATTTTTATTTTAACTTTCCTTGCATTCGTAATGAAAAGCACAGTGTTATCCTCGGGAGAAAGACTTATTTAGTCCCTCGATCTATTGGCCAAACTCCGTCTCGGGACTAAATAAGTTACTTTCACCCCTAGGATAACAATGTACTATTACATGTCTAATATTTTAATGTTATTTAGGCGCGTTAATAACACGAATTTGTATTCGCCATTTCTACATGCGTATATATATTAGGTTATCTATGATAGTAAAACTATTATTTTCGTTCCGCATACAGTCGTTCATTTAAGGCAGATAACATTAATTTACTTTATTTAAATGCCTTGTTTATATTTTGTGTGCTCTATAAAGATAAATTTATCTGACACGATTCATATAGGTACTATTACAAAAAAAGGAAATAGTATTATAAATTAAGTGAGACAAAAATTATATTATACCCAAATTATAATTGTAATAGCTATTGCCCGCGGTTTCACCCGTATTAATTTCGGAGTTCCCGTGGTAATTCCGGGACAAAAAGTACCCCCTACTTCCTCTGTACGTATGTCGTATACCCCTGATAACGAGTATGCAAAAAATCATGATGATCGGTTGAGCAGTTATGGCTTGAAAGCGTAACAAACAAACAAATTCACTTTCGCATATAATAAGGATTCACAGAAACGGGAGTCAAATCTAGCAATTTTTTAACATCAATCAATTGTATGAATGAGACAAAATAATATTTTAGTTATAAAGTTTTTTTAACTTAGGTACCTATACATATACAACGTGTTAATGAATTAACTGAAAACCTGATACACCCCATTTAAGAAAATAAACAATAATATGATTAAAATATATTTTGTGTCGAAAAAATTTATACTTTAAAAGTTATTCAACATTAGTTTGGAGGTGACCTATCTACGAAATTCCAAGCGCTACGCCCGCGCTTACCGGTTCGAATTTTTTTGCTGCGGGCGGCGTACGCGCCAAATGATGTATTACAAATAATTTAGACATGGCCTAATAAAAATGAAAAAATATAACCTATATTAAAACATAATGCGATCGATTCGCTAGTCGATTCTGAGCAAACTACTTTCTAGTTTTCAGTTAATTCATTAACACGTTGTATATAAAGAGTAACATCAGACGTACGTTTTCAACTTACAAACCAAACCCAATATGGCCCAAAACTAAGGTCTTGTTAACATTTCACAGCTTACGTGATGGGTAGGACGTGTAATAACCCATAATAACACATTTTGGTTGAAACGACCAGCAATTTTTGCCAGTTTTAACTGCATAACGTTCAACAGCCTAATTTTAATAAAAAATATTGATACGTGATTGACACCCAAAAATTACATTGTAAAGCTATGCTAATTACCTGAGCTTTGCAAAGTGCTGCGCAGGCGAGTGTGTATCTACTGAGGAACAAGAAATAAATTGAATATTTTACTATGTAAAATTTAAAATCTAAAAACTTAAATAGAACAGATATTATTGTTAAAAAGATAGTATAAATCTTTTACTTCAATCCTATCTTAAAATTAATAAATGTTACTTAAAAAAATAAATATCTACTCAAAATACCAACTACTTATACAAGTACTTAATTAAAGTACCTACCTATGTGATACGTCTTGCTCTCTCCGAATTTGAATTGGTTTTGTGCTGTGCCCTATATAGAGGGTCCATAAAAAACTGTTTCCTAACTATCTTAACACCTATTGTTACATAATGGATGTGCAATGGATAAGTAAATAAATAAATGAATAAATAAATATATCTGTCTCTTTTACGCAAGTGACCAATTTTAGACTTCGCAGTGATACTGATATAGCCCATCTACCTTTTATTTATTGTGATATCATTGATTTTTAACGAGGCTTTCCAGTGAGTATGCGTAGAACCATTTTATGGAGTCGATAATAAAAGCTATACTATACTATGGTTTAGTACCCACTGTCATTGGTATGTAATTTTTCGGACCTTTAAGGCTTAAGCGGAATGCTAAATAGACGCAGATAAGCAATAACATGTTAACCCACAAAATGAAGTTATTGATTCAGAACGAGAACGTTCTCTAACTCTCTCAATAAGAGAGTTAGAGAACGTTTTTTAATTATGTGTTTACCTTATTTCATTGTTTGAATATGTAACTAAATATTGAACATAATAAATTTGACACAAAATGGCGCTATAATTTTAAAACTTTAATTTAATCAAAATTTCTCCAGTGTGGGTTAACACACTATTGGTTATCTATGTCCAAATGAGAGGCTTCGATGGAATATAAAGGAAGCGGTTAATCACTAGAATTAACCCTGCAGAGCCAATTACCTGCAGATTTGAGGCACCATTGTTGGGTTTGTGTTGCTGATGATTATGATCACTAAATGGAGCTGCTTCTGATATAATTTTTGGCAAATTGTCTTTAAATTTATTTCTTTAAAGTAACGAGCAGTTTAATAAAATAATGTTCAAATCTGCTAAGTACCTTTAAACGAGCAATGGGCATGTCGACTAATTTTTATTTTTTAGTCCGTCTTGTAGATTATTAAAAAATATTGGACACGTATTTTTTCTTTTTTTACGTAATCAAAAAATTACGGTGATATACTGAGTTGAAATTTCGCGTGACGTCACTATTCTGACATTTTGTATGGCGGTTTTGCGGTTAGTGACGTCACGACCCCCTCACCCTAAACTTTAATGCGCTTTATTTCTGTATATTTTAATTTATTTAAAAAAGCAAAAAATACGTGTCTATTGTTTTTTTATTTTCTAACTGACGGACTCATTAGAATTTTGCTTTTCAAAAGTCGTCAACATCCCTATTCTTGTAAAACGTCTGCATCGCTCATACCTACTTAATTTATTTTGCTTTGTGATTTGGAATGATATTTCCTAGTTTGCATCGTACAAAATTAAAAAAGCCCCAAAATAAAGAGGCGGCCCCTTGCTCCGGGGCGGCGTGAATTTTTCAAAGGAGTTTTTAATCAGTCGTCAAGTGATTTTACAAATTAAACGGGAGCCGTGTTATGAAGAAAAATTGGACGAGCCAGAGTTACCGTTCCCATTGTACGACGAGAAAATATGACGTCATCGCGAAATTATATTCGCCTGCTCTAAGTCAGAAGTGTGGAGAGTGAATTTAGTTGAGACTAGCTATTCCCCGCGGTTCCACCTGCGTGAGTTTCGGAATTCCACACGAACTCACTCATTCCTTATAACATCAGCTACCTGCCAGTGAAATCGATCCAGCCGTTTCAGAGATTAGCCGGAACAAACAGACAGACAGAAAAATTTTAAAAATTTGATTCTGATATTTTTATGTAAGTCGGTACCTACCGTATATACTTTCATATGCATTTAGTGAAAAGCTGTTATTTCGGATTTACAAATTATTATTAGATACCTATATGTATATATATGTAGATGAAAACAGAAGAGAAAGAAGAAAAGTAGAATGTATCCATTTTACCTAATAGAGATATCTAAAATTCCGACTGATTTCGGAATTAGTTGCCTTTTGAATACCAGGTAATCCTTTAAATTATTATAAGTATCGCTTTCACGCAATCGAATTAAAATATACAAAAATACAGAAATGTTTCATAGGTTTCCCTACTCTTCGCAGGCGGAATGCTGGGGCTCCACTGAAAATCAGCGCTGGGACCACTACGGTCGCAGCAAATGCTGAGTGGACTCCCTTTTAACAAGGCACTGCACCACATAATTTTATTTATCTTTAAATTGTTAAGTATAGTTGTTGCATGGTGTACCTACTTATGTGTTAATTTTGCTAAATAAAGTGTACCTATCTTAACTTATCTCATCTTATCTTTCTCAACCGGCGTGAAAATGACGGAAACAAACGTGGAAACAAGTCCAGTGTAAGAAATAATAATATCCATTGCGGATATCTCCGCAAAAAGCTCGCAAATTTCCTCATCAATTATCATTATTTGGGAGCACGTCGCGGGGCACGCGGGGGTGCGGGGCGCGCGGGGCGAGACGGCTGCGCGCGTAATTGAGTTTTACAAATGGCGACGGGTGATGTCGACGCGGCTGTCATAAATATGCGCCATGACAGCCGGCGGCGGGAAACAGACGACCCGCGGCGTCACGGCGTTTGACGTGACGTTGACGGAACGATCTTCGGAACTTTACTATTATTATGAAACATTGTCATTGGCCAAATTATAATTGGACATAGATAAGCAATAGTGTGTTAACCCACACTGGAGAAATTTTTAGTAAATCGTGTTTTAATAGTAGGACCGCCATTTTGTGTCAACATTTTTATGTTCAATATTTAGTTACATATTTAAGCAATGTAATAAGGTAAACATATAATTAAAAAACGTTCTCTAACTCTCAATAAATCGTTCTGAATCAATAACTCAATTTTGTGGGTTAACATGTTATTGCTTATCTGCGTCCAATTATAGACGCCATTATTAAAGAAGAAGAAGAAGAACTTGGCTCAATAGAATTTACCTAATCACTATTTTGTTTTAATTTTTAATAGGTAGCAAATAGTAGGTAGGTAATCTCATGAAAAACACACCCAAAACGGGCTGAAATGTAACAGAAATACCAAGTGTCTCAATGCCGTCCTCCCAAAGATGACATTCAGAGCATCGTTGTTGTAAATGGGCATGTTGACTAATTTTTATTTTTTAGTCCGTCTTGTAGATTATTAAAAAATATTGGACACGTATTTTTTCTTTTTTTACGTAATCAAAAAATAACGGCGATATATTGAGTTGAAATTTCGCGTGACGTCACTATTCTGACAGTTTGTAGGTTTTAGCGGTTAGTGACGTCACGACCTCCTCATCCTAAACTATAATGCGTTTTATCTCTGTATATTTTAATTTATTTAAAAAAGCAAAAAATACGTGTATATTGTTTTTTTATTTTCTAACTGACGGACTAATTAGAATTTTGATTTTCAATAGTAGTCAACATCCCTATTACTGTTACGACGGGTGTCACGGGTTCAATCCTGTAGGGATATACATTCATGCAAAACATTATTTAGTGTTTACGCTGAACCTGGTAGTTTAATATGTATTGTATCATATTCATAAGTATGTATTTACAAAAAAAAAATAAGTACCTAGGTATTATATCAGTTTTCTGGTACCCATAGTTCAAAAGGGTAATAGGTTTAAAGTTGTGAGATAGTATTTAAAATTATAAACATTTATTTTTGTTATTAGTACTTAACGTGTAGATATGCCAAATTTCATAAGTACCCATAGTTCATAGGGTAATAGGGTTAAAGTTGTGAGATAGTATTTAAAATTATAAACATTTATTTTTGTTATTAGTACTTAACGTGTAGATATGCCAAATTTCATAACGGCCGGTTGATTAGGTGGTACCTAGTTAAAGCGTAACAAACAAACAAATAAACTCACATTCGTATTTCTAATATTAAGGAAATAAATAAACATTATAGTGACTTGGCAATTGCACTGCACAAATAAAGTCCTGCTACCGTAAATAAATTAATTTTGGTAATTGAAACAGACTTCTTAATTAAATATATTTATTTTTATTCATTGAGTATCTTAAATTTAAATACCTACTTTACAATATAAATATATACTACTAGCTGGGCCCCGCGGTTTCAGCCGCGTGAGTTTCGGAATTCCCGCAGGAAGTTCAAAGTAGCCTATCTTACTCCTTGTAACAACTAACATCAGCTAATTAGCAGTGAAAGTCCCATCAAAATCGATCCAACCGTTTCGGAGATTCACCCGCGTGAGTTCAGGAATTCCCGCAGGAACTCCAAAATTCTTTCATATAATTCTTCTCCTTACAATAACAAACACAACAAAAAGTCCAGCCGGTCACGCGTGACCAATGGAAACTGCGATTCTTTTTATATAATATACCAACATACTTGCATATACTTATAACTAATTTTATAACTTATTATTATTAAACGAACCGTGATTTGCTTCGAGAAAAAGGTGATAACTTACGGATGACACAGCGGATGATAAAGATGATGAATGTAGACGGTTCGTTTGCTCGACATGGCGGGGACACTACCGTGCCCAGATTAGTGTTTTTTTTTTTTAAATCAAGTGATCCACTCTTGTAATCGAAAAACATAGCAGCACGGTATGAGGTAATATCGATGTACTAGAGTATACCCACGTATGTTAGGGAGCTATAACTCACGGATATCGCTCGCCGAGGTCGCACCATTTAACATGACAAACGGCTCGAGGGCGCAGATTTCATAAAAGTAAAAACATTGCCCTCCACAGCCAGATAAAAACGTCATGACCCCGTAATATTGTATGTTTTGCCAACACTTTTGTTTCTTAAATAATCGTTTTCAAGTCTCTGTTTCTTCTACTTGAAGAAGTTTGCTAAAAAAATAGGTTAGTGTCCCTACTAACTTAGGGTTTAATCCGTAGAAAATATTTCACCCGCCCTCAGAGTCGTTTTAATGATTACCACTTAATTTTATGTAAAGATTTTAAAAACAAAACATACATAGGGATCTAAGCGTACATAGGTACAGAAAGACAGCGGGAAGCGACTTTGGTTTATAATATGTAGTGATTTTCATACTTTTTACTACTATTTGGTTTCCTGTATTTTTTTTTTCGGGAACCGACAAAAGGGAGCACACTCCTCAGAACACCAGCATCCAATTTAACAATAACTTACTCTCAGAACTTAATCCCACATTGTAATAAGCATCATTGAGCGTGACAAATAAACTACAAAGGGGGTTCAACAATAACTAACAACTAATGTTACATCATTGTCAAAGGCAATGCCATCGCAATCACTGTCAGTCAATGACGGGTGCTGGACTACGTAAACAAATTCATCCAAAACCGCTAAGCTTGCTTTGCACTATGCGCAGGTAAAGTTCGCTAACCACATCAAGATGTAGCGTAGCTACTTTTCTTATCGTATTTCATGTTGCGGTGAACATCAAAGTAAATGCAATTAAAATACCACAGCTGGTGTCCGAACTATCAATGGATTTTATGGACAAATTCTGCTCATCATTCTAAACAACTTTTTCTCTCAGAAAATTAAGTGATCATGAAAAAAAAGACTTGATATTTTAGATTTTTCAAATTCTAAATGTAACGTAACAATTTTTTTTTGTTATTGTACGTAGAGGCAATGGGCTGGGCTACATGCCAGTTTTACTAAGTTCACTTGATGCAATCTGGCCCAGTAGTGGCTTGCCCCAAACAAACCTTTTTTATTATTGTAATAACACTAGTTTTTAAGGAAAATTTGTTCTACTAACACTATATGAAGGTAATCTGAAGTAAAGCCTTTGTTATTTTTTTTTTATTTAATTAAATTGCATGAAAAGTATAATTTTTTTTTATTTCATAGGGGGCAAACGGGCAAGTAGTGATGGTTTACTTCGAAACTTTCGAAAGACACCAAATTTTTTTTCTTATGAAGAAGATGTGCCCTTAATATTTTATTCAGTGAATCGCCACATAATCTATATATGACAAAGAATACGATGAACGCCCCAATCTGTCGGATTGTGTTGTAATCCAACACTTTCATTGTCGACACATCACCGCCTTGTTTGATGTGCGTCAAATCAACATCCCTAATAATTTAGATAAACGGTATTCTATTTACAACTTTGCACTTCTCAGTTATAAAGTACAATTTCATTATGATGATCATTTCAAAAGGACACAATGTGGTCATATGATTCTTGTAAGTAAAATTACCCATTTCATAGCAACAATCGGCTTTGTTGATGGATGACAAACGATATTATAATAACTCAGTAGCTAATTCTCGAGTTGAATAGGCCGTGTTACTTTTTTTAAGTCTCAAATCTGCTGGATGGACTTTACATGAAGATAGCTTATATTAAGCTTGAATTTAGTTACATACCAATACTAATGCTCGGACATTACCACACAATGCCACCAGGGCCGGCAGTCTCGACAACGTTTTGACAACGTTATCGTATCGATCGTTAACTAGGGACCCAAAAATCATGTCGATAAACATGATTACAGTAACCAACATTACGTGAATTGCAAGTTTCGAGTCGAAGCTTGCATTTAATGTAATTTTGGTTAGGTAATGATGTTGATCGTTATGATTTAACGGTAAATAAATAAAAAATACCTATACATATACAAAAAATTTACACTAAAGTTTGATTGCTTTAGCAGATAAGATAAATGGGAAGAATTTATAAACTACCTACTTTGATGGTCCCCCTGTATTACACGAATCAATTTCGGGGTTCCCGCAGGAACTCTTCGTGTCAGGAGGAAAATCCTATTTCCTATTCTAACGGCCGTACTCAGAGTCGTTTCAATGATTACTTGATTTTAAGTAAAGATTTTAAAAACAAATCTACCGCACTCTTTCAGAGACGTTCATTAAATTAATGTTAATTGAAATTCAAATAATTAAATTTAATATAATATATTAGTAGATATTATATATCAGTTTAATATTACTCAGGGATAATTGGAAATTTATAGATTTTAAGAATATCAATTTGAAGATTTTACTTTTTGAATTTAATTTATTTAATATAATTTATTTATTTTATTTTATTTATTTAATTTAATTTATTTAATCTAATTTAATTTGTTTAATCTAATTTAATTTACTGAATTTAATTTATTTAATTTACTTTTTGTTAAATTTTATGGGTTATTTTCCTGATATAAATGAATTTTAATTTAATTTAATACTACTACTTTGCATTTTTTTCGCCTTTCATTCCTCGTATTTCTAATATTTTCGTATTATTAATATTATATATATTACTAATATTGAATTCTGATTGAATTATAATAAAGTAATACCATGTTATTCGCAATTAAGAACGAATTTTCATTTTATCGCGCTCACCAATCGTCGACGATAAAAATGTGAGAAAACAATGACAAAGTAGACAAAAATACATTCAAAAGTGCCGCATGTTAGGGATTGTCGACAATTTTATCATATATCGTTTTCTGCCATACAAACATTTTTTGCTGCCATGTTACCACTGGTAGACAAAACGATATAAGTACGAGTTTGTCGACGAGAATCGATAAAAGGGCTCGATAAAATTTTGTAATGTGCCGCATCTTAGCTCCGCTGATCCGTGAATCGAACCCACGACACGTGCGGCGTAGCATGCTGTCAGTTACCTTACCACTACAACACTGCCGAACACATCTATACTTATAATAAAACTGTAGAGAGGTATTCTGTACATTGAATATATATTCAAAATTAATATTGGAGGATGAATGATGATCGATACTGATGCCAAAAATGCAATCAGTAAATTTTTGGTCTGTCCGTCTGTCTGTCTGTCTGTCTGTCTGTATGTGCACGCATGGGTCAAAAACTACTGAAGGGATTTTAACCAAACTTGTTACGATTGTAGTCCCTACTACTGGGTAGGTTATAGTACATATAACATAACGCTAAGACACATAGGAGCTGAGCAGTGACTATAAATTTGAAGTAAGTCGTATGAAAATGCGCTTTCGAGCTCTTATCTCAATCACGCAAAAACGGCTGAACGGATTTGGATGAAATTTGGCATGCACGTTGTCAGGGGTACAGAGAAGGACATAGGGTACTCTTTATCCCGGAATTCCCGCGGGAACTCCGAAATTACTGCGGGTGAGACCGCGGGGTCCAGCTATAGATATACGCTTTTGTAATGTATACGCTTTTACAACAAACTCCCAAACGATGTAATTAATTTGTCAATTAATAAATTCAAGACGCTTATTAAACACAGATTATGCGATAAAGCATATTATAGTGTAGTAGACTATTTAAATGATACAGACGTTTGGGAATGAATTGCTCTATCCAATTACTATTTTTTGTTCTCCTAGTTTATAGCCCTGCTGAGTTTCTTGTCAGTTCTTCTCAGCAGACGACGTATTCCGAACTGACGGTAATTTATAGTTTTAAGAACCTGCTGACGATTACAAGTGATTGTAACCAATCCTAAGTAATAAAGAGCTTTTGAATTTTGAATTTTTGAATTTTGATAAATAAATGTATCATAATAGAGAGTTCCCCAGGAAATCCCGTAATTCACATGGGTGGAATCACGGGGGGCAGATATAGTGAACGATATAGTCACGTTTAGAACAACACACGTAGCGGTAAAAATTATTTGTTTACTAATTAATATTTGTGGGTTTGTCCTGTTGTGGTTTATTTCGCTCGAAATTGGTAGGTATGCGATGATTAAGATAAATCAAAACAATAACAATCCAGTTTTTGTGTGACCCACAATATTAAAAGAGATAAAGTTTGTAAGTTTGGATGCTTGGCGTAATCTCTGGAACTACTAAAACTTTTTTTACTGACTTTTTTAGACTTCCCGAAGGAGTATTAAAATACACGAAGGTTTCAGTCACCGCGAGAAACAGCTAATGTACGAATAAAACTTGGCGTATTGCTAGCTTATTTTCTAGATTTTTTTTAGATAATTCCCGGAGGAATCATAACTATAACCACGGACTGAAACTAATCTACTAGCTAGAGCATTTACTTATTTCATTTTACTTTTACTTGTTTCATATTTTATTTATTTTAATCAATAAGTAGATTTTTATCCCATCAAAAACAAACTTGTAAAAAAGTCCAAGTCTCGCAACTCACTTCTTCTACAGTAAAAAGTTGTGAGATCAATGTAATACCAAGTCGGTTAATTTATTCAGTGCCTACTTAAGGGTCCTTCTGTCTAAAGTTATCATGTTATAAGCTAATCTAATAACATTTTATAGTGACCATATCAAATTTAAAAACCTTTTATGTTTTAATTAGATTGATTGGCTTGGCGATCACGTGAAAACACAATATATCTCACATGTAATACATAATTATGGTTCTAAACAATCTAATTCAATTATAATATGTATTACTTGTGAGATACATTGTGTTTTCACGTGATCGCCAAGCCAATCAATCTATTAAAAACATAAAAGGTTTTTAAATTTGATATGGTTTGATCTCACAACTTTTTACTGTAGAAGAAGTGAGTTGCGAGACTTGGACTTTTTTACAAGTTTGTTTTTGATGGGATCTCATTTCTTTTTGTAAATGGTCTTCCTCCTTTGAGCAATTTAGTCTACTTTAATAACTTGAAAGATTTTGGTACAACTTTATAATATATATAAACACATGCCCCATTCTTGCTTTTTCATTCCGTTGACCATTGTACCTTTGAACATAATTATGTCTAGGTAACTATGTATCTACACTTTATATCTAGGTAGGTAACTATAGCTACACTTATTATTATTATTTATTAATATCTGGGCAACGGCTTAAATAGCTGTTCCCCGCGGTTTAACCCACGTTAATTTCGGAGATCCCGCGGGTATTCTGAGATAAAAGTACTACCCTATGACCTTTCCTGTACCCTTGACAACGTGTAGTATGCAATAATTAATTCACCCGCGTTGATATCAGAGTTCGCGCGGGAATTCCAGAAATGAATCCTAGCTAGATCGATTTATGGCCCCCGAAATCCCCTGTATACAAAATTTCATGAAAATCGTTGGAGCATTCAGATTAGGGTAATTTTATCTCGGAATTCCCGAAGGATCTCCGAAATTAACGCTGGTGAAATCTCATGAAATTTTGCATGCACGTTGTCAGGGGTAAAGAAAACCTACTAACTACTTTGCATCTCTGAATTCCCGCGGGATCTCCGAAATTAACGCGGGTGAAACCGCGGGGAACAGCTAGTCTCATATATTTATATGGGATTACAAAGTTATTTGTGCAGTTGGTACATATAACTGCATATATAACTTTGTAATTCCATACATTTATATGGGATTACAAAGTTATTTATGCAGTTAGTGTATCTAGAAAACTGGACCGAAATTGCTAAATATTTTAATTTTTCCTTGATTTATACAGTAAACACTAATTGTATTCTAAATTTCAAACTTCTATGTCTGCTAGAAGTGCCTTAGAATTTTGATGATCGGTCAGTGAGTGAGTGAGTGAGTGAGTGAGTGAGTGACCTACAAAATTAAGAAACTTTGACTAGTTATAATTCCTAAACTACTGGTTCAAATCGAATGAAATTTAAATTATACCGTCTTTATACAATACCTGCTTGTTTACTAAAAATTCAGGCTTCTAGTTTTATCCACAACGAAGTTATAGGGGGTCGAAAATGGCCTGAATTGCTTCGAGAAAAGGATAGTACGGCCGTGCCGCTTTTGTTGCTCGACTTGGCGGGGGCACTGCCGTGCCCCCAGATTTATCAACAATTAAGTGTAGAGATTTCTCTACAAGACCTTTAATTTTAGTTAGGCACGTAGGTAAAATTTGTAATCTATATAAAAACAAAACAGGAATTCCAACCATAATGGAGATAAGTAATATTATACGTTATATCTGAAAGCAATAATATATAAATAGACGGTGTTAACTGAACTGTGATCATAACAGTATTTTGCGAACCGCAATTTTGTATCACAATGACTAAAATGAATCTTAATATTTTAATATTCGTTATTTTAATTATTATTGTGATATCTGAATATTCCATCTGTATTTCTGGTAAGTCAGCTTTTTATTGGTGTCTTATTTCTTCTTTTATTATCATTCAATATTTTTACTTTGGTCAATCTACAAAATTACACAATAATACAACGTGTTAATGAATTAACTGAAAACTAGAGAGTAGTTTGTTCAGAATCGACTTCCGAATCGATCGCACAATGTTTTAATACAGGTTATATTTTTTAATTTTTACTAGCCCATGTCTAAATGATTTATAATAAAATATTTGGCGTGTACGCCACCCGTAGCGAAAAATTCGAATCGGTCGTTGTACGTAGATGCGGGCGCGGCGTAGCGCTTGAAATTAACTACTAACTATTACTAACTAATGTTGAATAACTTTTAAACTATTTAATTTTTCGACATAATTCATATTTTAGTCACATTGTTTATTTTTTTAATTGGGGTGTATCAGGTTTTTGGTTAATTCATTAACACGTTGTATAATGTGTGTAGGTATGTTTGTCTTCCTGTGCGTTTTGTTAAAAACGTTTTAACGACGTGACAGATCATTCGCGGTAATAAAATGCTTTTAAGCAGAATAAATAGAATAAAACAGCCTGCCGGAGTTTATGATTCCTGAAAGTTAATTAGGAATTTCTGCATACGTAGGTATACCTACTTACCTGTTAAAAATTATCGCAATCGGAAATATAGGGAAAGAAAAAAAATGACAGTTCTTAAATAAAATATGTATACTGCAGGCGTTGCGTATAGCGTAAAGGATTATTTGAATGATACAAACGTTTGGTGATGAATTGCTACTTTCTATTTTTTATTTTATTTTTATTTAATGTAATGTGTGCGAACAACGTAGCTATTACCGGCCTTATTTAATTAAGAATCAAATTAATTGACACGATAGTGACTAGATTATGTCATGCTCACTCAAATGTCCCGCTGCAAGTTAAGCGGTGGCGTGTGAGTCGGGTCGTTCGGTTCCCTCTAATATGGTTGAGCGGGGCGGGGCTTACGAGCACGTCATACTCGTGAACGGGTGCCGTCAGTTGGTACTGGTCATGTTTGGTCTACTATAGATGCTTAATCCTAATGTCTCTATAGTCAGCTGTACCTGCCGCATGTAGTTTATTGCTGGTTACGGCTCATTATTCTCACATAATTAAAGTTGGGTTACCACTAATATTATATCTAATATATGTATATAAATCACGTGTCACGTTGTTTGTCCACGATGGACTCCGAAACTACTGAACGGATTTTGATAAAATTTTGCAACCATTCATAATATGGTCCAACTTAAAAGAGAGGATAGTTTTTATCTCGGAATTCCCTCGGGAACTGATGGACATAGAGTACTTTTCCCCGCAACCTCCGCGGGAACTCTGAAATTACCGCGGATGAAATCGCGGGGGACAGCTAGTCTAATATACATAAATCACGTGTCACGTTGTTTGTCCGCGATGGACTCCGAAACTACTGAACGGATTTTGATAAAATTTTGTAACCATTTATAATATGGGCCAACTTAAAAGATAGGATAGTTCATTGATTCCCAAAGTGGTCCAGGGGTCCACGGGAGCCCGACAGGGGTCTACGCTTGCGTGGAAAAAAAATGGGGGTCCACAACTCGTTAAGGGGGGTCTATAAAAATGTATTAGGTGACCCGACTTAACTTCTTCTATGAATACTTAAAATTGTAGTAATTTTTGTGTTTGAATAAATAGCTACAATAGCACATTGTTATCCTAGGGGTGAAAGTAACTTATTTAGTCCCGAGACGGGGTTTGGCGCCCGTCGCTACGCTCGGGCGCCAATAGATCGAGGGACTAAATAAGTCTTTCTCCCGAGGATAACACATTATTTAACATATTATAACACATTATAACATGTTATTTTATTGTTATTTTATGTGCAATAAAGGATTAAATAAATAAATTATATACTTACATAAAAAATAAATTTGTAAATTTTTCTCTGTCTGTCTATCTGTCTGTTTGTTCCGGCTAATCTCTGACACGGCTGGACCGAACACTTTCTCCTCCCCTCAGTCATGTCAGCCTCTCCCGACGGAATATAATGAACTTATTTATTTTAATTTATAAATTTTAATTGATTTTGTAATATGATTAAGGTGTACATATACATACATCTACTTCATTTGTATTCATTATTAATGACGTGTAATGAAAATTCTAAAATAAATTAATATGAATAATATGAATCACGAATATAATACAAATAATAATAATATAATATATAATATAATATATATATATAATATAAATAAGTAAATAAGTCTCATTGTTTTTCGGAAAATTTACAAAACTGCATACTCGTCCTTACCCTAGGTATATTATATATACTAGGTATGGATGTTGGTAACAAGGGGGCTCCATAACAAGGAAACAGAAATTCTAACCATAACGCCGATAAATACTGAAAAGAATATAAATAGCCCGTGTTTATTGAAGAGTGATCATAATAGTATTTTGCAACCACAATTTTGTTTCACAATGACTAAAATCAACCGTATAATAATCGCTATTTTATCAATTAATTTGGTGTTTCAATATGCCGTCTGTGATCTCGGTGATTCTGGTAAGCTTTCCATTGGTGTCTCCTTTTATTGTTTTTCAAGTTAATATGCTTAAAAATCTTCGCGACTTTTTTTCTTAACTGTTATTTATTTATTCTTTATTGCTCAAATAAAAGTACAAATGGCGAACTTAAGGCCTTTTTATTTTCTTCAATCTATAAAATTACACCTATACAATAAAGTAATGTGTGTATATTCAAGTATGTCTTTCTGTATTTTTTGTTAAAAATATCTAAACATTACACACTACTACATCCCTCATTCGAAGTAACTGAGTTCCGAGGTCAAACTCCCCCGCAGGCTCTCCACGAGTAGGGTGCCTACGTCTTATCTGGGAATTCCTGAGGAAAATAATAACTCTGAAATAAACGCGGGTGAAACCGCGGGAAACAGCTAGTAGTATGATAAAAACTAATTTGACTGTATTCGTCACAATACCCTAATCAGTGTAACATTCTTGCAAACAGTGGGCGAAAGCTTCCGCTGTGACTACACGTACAATTCTAAAGTGGACGGATGGTTCAAGTTGCATATAGTGCCGGCCAACTATGAGGAGGCACGCCTCAGGTGCCACCTGGAAGGTAAGGCAAGAAAACATTGGTTTGCTGACCGGTGGAGGTCGTAGCGAGGGGACGCCTGTCGTGTTATTTATTCGTTATTTTCACCATCGTTCAGCAGCCATTTTGTTTTCCAAGAAAGAAGCTGTTTTTCGAGAGAAAACCGTGTTTTATCTTGGTGAACAATTTAACATGTTAATGGCGTTTCGCCATAATTACTTTAATTGCTAAAAATACGTACTTTGGCAGAATTAAACGCGATACCTAAATCGCGATAGATTGCCATAATTAATAATAATAATAAATTTATTGGTACCAAAATCATACATCAAGTAAACAGTTTTGATTTACATTTCAAATAGTTGAAGACGAAGAAGAGAAAACATTTTCACGTAACTAGGATATTCATGCCGTTTTCACGGTTCACCAATAGAGAGTGATTCATGATAAGGAAGGTTTATGTTTATATTTTATCCTGGAATTCCCGCGGGAACTTCGAAAATACCACCGGTGAAACCGCGGGGTCAGCTAGTTTAATATGTATAATGGGCATTATGACAAAATTTTAATTTTTAGTATTGGACACGTATTTTTCCTTTTTTACTTTGTAAAAAAATAACGGCGATACATTGAGTTGAAATTCCATGTGACGTCACACCTTGGTACACTTTATACTTAGTTATGACGTCGCAACCTCCCAGTACTAAACTTTAATGCTATTTATCTAAGTGTTTTTTTCCAATAATTCGAAAATACAAAAAATATGTGTCCATTATTTTTTTACTGTCTACTTGACGGACTAAATAGAATTCAGATTCATCATTCATCATGCCCATTATGCACCGAATGTTACACTTGTTGCCAACGTCACATTCATTGCCTGCGTAAAAAGAACTCCAGAAAGGCCCTAAGTACCTACATTTGTTACCACAGGTGCAGCTCTAGCGTCACCAACAGATGAATTGCGGGACGCTGTAGTGTCCATAGTTTCTAACGCCACACTTACTACAAATACGGCCTGGATTGGAATACATTCTTTGTACTCGAGAGGAGACTATTCAACTATTGAAGGTATTCATATAACTTTTTCTTTTTTTCCTACTTTTTTCTTTTTTTTCATTTTCTTTTCCTTTCATTGAAATTAGTTCATTTATCATACATACAGACATGAATTTCTACTTTTATTTGACGTGCATGTATTCCAGGAATACCGCTAAGAAAAATTCCTCAACATTGGCCAAACCAAGAACCGAATAGCTGGATGGATGGTGAAAACTGCATGTTTATCACTAAAACCGGCCATCTTACGGACGCCACGTGCACTCATGTCCGACCGTACCTTTGCTTCAAGAAAAACATTGGAGAGAGGATAACTGGTTGCGGCACTACTGACCCGGGTAAATTTTTCTTATCTGTTTGTTGCGTACATTTTGCAAATTCCCTTGAGAATAGTTTTCTCGTCAAAACTATGCACGAACTTAATGGATGCATTTCGTAATTTCGTTTAGAACTCTATATAAGATGTGGTAAAATAAGCTGGAAATATTTATAGGGCTAAAATTACACGTTATAACAAACAGGATAAGCGCAAAAATATTATAAGTTAAGCAGTTTTTCAGAATATGAGGAAAATACATTCAATAAAAAAACATTACAATTAGATTCACAAGGTCAACACGCACTTAGCGAGCGATGCATCAGCTGGTCAGCTCGACCGAGGTCATTGACCTTAAGATACCGGCGCGGAGCAATGTGTGTATATAGCTCTTATTATTAGAAAGATTTTCAGCGCTGATTTTCAGTCAGGACCGGAGATTCACAAATATAAGATTATACACATGTCACAGTCTACACGCACATATTCCACTGATTTTTTTTTTGTTACTTACATAATAAACGTACATAATAACTATTCTAAATATATGTATATTCACAGTAGTCTAATATTAGAAACAGCAATGGTAAAGTTACATAATCACTATTCAATCTGTAGGAAACCTAATCGGAAGGTGTAATCGAAGTTAGAACATTGAGATTCCGATTTTGTACGATTGGAAGGTCCCGATCGGACTACTTCCTAAATTGCATTAAAATTTAGGGGAGTGAAATCGCAAAGTTACGATATAGAGCAACTCACTAGTAACATACGTGTCTATTATTTTTTTACTATCTGACTGACGGACTAAATAGAATTTTGATTTTCATGCCCATTCTAATGTTGGCCACTAGGTAGTGATGAAATATATCTTTTAGAGTACGAGCTTGATAAAAGGACCGGCAACTGTTACAAGTTCCACAAAGTGGCTCGCTCCTGGAGTCGCGCCTACATGGCGTGCCACGCGGAAGGAGGGCACCTGGCTATCATCAACGGTGATGATGAAGCGCAAGTCATCAAGGAAGTCGTTGCCAAACATCCGTCCGACTCGATCCGAGGCAAACACGACAAGAATTGGATATATGTTGGGTTTGAGAAAAGGGAAGACGAACATCTTACGGTGCACGGTAATCATACTAAAATCCATCTTTACTAATATCACAGATGATACAAAGAGGTAAATTTTATGAGTTTGTAAGGATGCAAATGTGCACAAAGGGTGTAATCTCTGAATCTACTGAACTGATTTTGAAAATTATTTTAGCAATAGGAAGCCACGTTATTTGTGAGTGTCATAGGTTATATTGTAACTCGGAATTCCTGCGGGAACTCCGAAATTACAGTGGGTGATACCGCGAGGACCAACTAGTTATGAATAAATAGACTAATATGCGTAGATAAACTAATATTATAAATGCGAATTTGAGTTTGTTTGTTACCCTTTCACGCTTTAACTGCTCAACCGATAATTATGAAATTTTCCATACACGTTGGCAGGGATATAGAATAGGGAATTGGGCACTTTTTGACACGAAATTCCCTCTGGAATTCCGAAAATAATGCTGGTGAAACTACGGGGAACAATAAATTACAATTTCTCTACGACATCATTGGTTCATTGGATATAATTGGACGCAGATAAGCAATAACATGTTAACCCACAAAATTAAGTTATTAATACAGAACGATTTATTGAGAGTTAGAGAACGTTTTTTAATTATGTGTTTACCTTATTACATTTTTTAAATATGTAACAATATGTTGAACATAAAAAAATGTTGAGACAAAATGAAGCTACAATTTTAAAACACGATTTACCTACTCAAAATTTCTCCAGTGTGGGTTAACACACTATTGCTTATCTATGTCCAATTAAAGTTCACTGATACAAATCAACAATAATCAAGAAAGACTACGACTAAATCGTCCAAACTTTTCAATTTATAATCAACATTAAACACTCAAGAGGATAAGGTACCATTATCAATGTCGATTTATAATTGCAGGTCAAACGTTGGAGAAGGCTGGATACGCGAAGTTCTGTTCAGGGTACTGCGTTGGTGCTGGAAGCAATGCGACATGTGGCGCAGCTTCGAGGCATACAGCAGAACTGTGTGATCACAACTGTGACTCCAAGTCTAACTTTGTATGTGAAAAGACGACCAGCAGTTTAATGTGTGACGAACTTCAATAGTAGGAAAGTCCATATTACGTTAACTATAATTAGCTTGATTAAGAAAACATACATTATCAGACTATATTTTAGATTACATTATACTATATTTCTATATTACAGACTAAACTATATATATTTGCACACAATATGATGCTAAAGGTCTGTTTGTGCATTTCGTGTCCTAATCTTAATCTTATCTTATCTTCTTAATCTTCTAATCTAATACTAATCTAATCTAATAAATGACTTACCTTATCTAGTGAGGGACAACCATGAGATAGTATTGTTTGCAGATGATACATCTTTAGTGTTTAAGGTTAATAGACAGCAATCGGCTGTAGACGATGTGAACAATGCTCTCTCTAAAATAGTACACTGGTTTAATGCTAATAACTTATTGCTAAACCGTGATAAAACCAAATGTATAAGATTTGTGACCAAAAATGTTAAACAAGTAAAAACCAGATTACTGATTAATAATGAGGATTTGGAAATGGTCGATGAAACTGTCTTTCTAGGTATAACATTAGATGCAAAATTACAATGGGGCCCACATATAAAAAAGTTATCAGGTAGATTAAGCTCGGCGGCTTATGCTGTTAATAAAATCCGTCAACTTACTGATATTAATACCGCGCGTTTAGTTTATTTTAGTTATTTCCACAGCATTATGTCATACGGCATACTGCTGTGGGGTAGTGCCGCGGATATCGATTCTGTATTCGTGTTGCAGAAACGAGCCATTCGCGCAATCTATAAGTTGGGCCCTCGGGATTCACTGAGAACTAAATTCAGCGAGTTTAAAATAATGACTGTACATTCTCAGTATATATACGAGAATTTATTATATGTTCACAAAAATTTAGTCAACTTTAAGAAAAACAGTGATTTACATAATCTTAACTTAAGAAATAAAGATAAACTCGCTGTGCCTAAGACTAGGCTCCATAAAATTTCTAAGTCATTTAAAGGACAATGTATACGCTTTTACAACAAACTCCCAAACGATGTAATTAATTTGTCAATTAAGACGCTTATTAAACACAGATTATGCGATAAAGCATATTATAGTGTAGTAGACTATTTAAATGATACAGACGTTTGGGAATGAATTGCTCTATCCAATTACTATTTTTTGTTCTCCTAGTTTATAAGTAAGATCATTTAAAGACAGCCCTGCTGAGTTTCTTGTCAGTTCTTCTCAGCAGACGACGTATTCCGAACTGACGGTAATTTATAGTTTTAAGAACCTGCTGACGATTACAAGTGATTGTAACCAATCCTAAGTAATAAAGAGCTTTTGAATTTTGAATTTTGAATTTTGAATTTTGAATAATATATATAAATCGGCAGAGCATGCAAGAGATATTATCTATGTTTCTTTAGACTAGGCACTGTTGATGTTTATTTCTTTTTCTTGTGTGTTGTGCTGAAATAAATGTATTTTCTTTCTTTCTTTCTTTGTTTGTCCGCGATGGACTCCGAAACTACTGAACGGATTTTGATAAAATTTTGCAACCATTTATAATATGGTCCAACTTAAAAGATAGGATAATTTTTATCCCGGAATTCCCTCGGGAACTAAAGGACATAGCGTACTTTTTTCCCGCAACTCCCGCGGGAACTCCGAAATTACCGCGGATGAAATCGCGGGGGACAGCTAGTATATGTATATAAATCACGTGTCACGTTGTTTGTCCGCGATGGACTCCGAAACTACTGAACGGATTTTGATAAAATTTTGTAACCATTCATAATATGGTCCAACTTAAAAGATAGGATAGTTTTTATCCCGGAATTCCCGCGGGAACTCCGAAATTACCGCGGATGAAATCGCGGGGGACAGCTATCTTAATATATACAAATCACGTGTCACGTTGTTTGTCCGCTATGGACTCCTAAACTACTGAACTAATATTTATCAAATTTTGTAAGCATCTGTAATTTGGTCCAACTTAAAAGATGGGATAGTTATTATCCTGGAATTCCCGCGGGAACTCCGGCACTAATGCGGGGAACAGCTAATTACCGTAAACTACTGTCGGGGTACAAATAAGGACATAGAGTAGTACCTACTATTTTCCCGCAACCTCCGCGGGAACTCCGAAATTACCGCGGATGAAATCGCGGGTTATTATTATAAAATTATCTCTTTTTCAGCATGTATTTTGTTTTTACGAAAAGTGATTGTATTCAATTATTATAACCCATCGTGGTCGAATTTTTGTTTTGTTGTTATGACCACAACGGGTTAATATTTTTTTGTGAATTATTTTAGTAGATACTTATTAGTTGTATAATAATTATACCTAATTAATTATAATTCCATCTGAAGTGGAGATTTTTATATAGGTATTAAATTATCTATATAGATCAATAGATAAAAATCAATCGCGGAAATGTATGTAAAATAATAACTTCCAAACAACTGCACCAAATTGCGTCTTTTTTGTGTTCGTTATTGTTAGGAAATGGTTTGTATAGAAGAAGTTTGGAGTTCCTGCGGGAATTCTGAAACTTAAGCGAGAGAATCTCCGAACAGGTTCAATAAACCCGGCAAAATTTATAGTATAGTAAGTAAGTTAGGCTACTTTTTAATTTAATTATGTAATGTAGAGACATAATGTTTCACTGTAATATATGAAAATATTTGGCTTAAAATCAGGCGCTCTTTTGCTCTTTTTTTTAAATAATAGCAATTGTTATAGGTATCCAATAAAGCAAAGAAATAGAGTTTAATACTTGTTGATGTTATTTAGTTCCTATAAATACATTTTCGATTTTGCATAGAACTTGGCACACATTAGATCTCCATTCTTTTTGCGGCGAAGCCCATGACCAAGCATAATTTTTGTATTAAATTTGGTTCTCCTTTTTATTTACATTTATGTTTTTGGTGGGATAGATGTTACAAAAGCAAAGGTCCGCAAAAATCCCTTATTACTTTTGGAAATGTCAATGATAATATTTTTTATATTCTATAAATTTGTAGATATAATGAACCAAAGCACTTGCCAGTTTTACAAATAAGATATTTTGATTTTTCTACTGAAAGATATTATAGTCAAAATGATTTCAAAAAGTGTGGCAACTATCCGGGTTACCCTACTCGTACTTACTCAACATAATATTAGGCAATAGGCATGTAGGTAACAAGTCGTATCTACAACAAGTCAACCAAACGGAAATTCTAACCAAAATGGAGATTAGGAATGAAAACAATATAAATAGACTGTATGAACTAAATTGTGGTCATAACATATGGTCATATTTTGCAAACCGCAAATTTATAATATCACAATGACTAAAATTAATAATAAAATATTCGCTATTTTAATTATTAATGTGGTGTCTCAACATGCCCTCTGTGATTCTGGTAAGTTAGCTTTCCATCGATGTCTTCTTTTTAGTTATTGAAGTTACCTATAATTATGCTTCGAGACCTTTTGGACTTTTTTGTTCAAAACAAAAATTATATTTTTAGTTTGTTCAATCTACTAAATTACATAATGATATCATTGTTTATCAATATTTGTGCATATTTATATCTTCCTGAGTTTTTTAATATTTAAACATATTATATTAACGAATAACGACGGATCATTCGCTATAACCTCATGCTTTAAACAGATAAATAAAATAAAATAATCTATCGGAATCGAATCTATGATTCCTGATGGTCAATATAGAATTTCTGCAAGCCTGTAAAAGATTATAGTCCAGGATCCCCCGTACTTGTTTTCTCAGTGGCTAATAACAGGCTGCAACTTTGTGAGTAGGTTCAGTTCGATAAGAAGCAAAAGTCTCTCCACTGAGAAAATTCCCTAAGTGTGTAGCTAATGAAGTGAGCAGGTGACAAATATTTTGATTTGGTGGGGTGTCGAAATTGAATGTGTAACAGTAAAATTTATTATTGAAATGTTAAGATAATTAGATAATAAACCCGGAAAAACAATTGTTCTTCAAAATGGTGGGTTCGACTGGAGAGTCCTCCATTTCGAATGTCGAGGTCATAAAAATGATTAATAACCTGTTGAAATTTTGAATAAATATTTTTATCAGCTTAGTCAACGAAATGGCTACATCTTATCTTAATATATATAAATCACGTTTCACGTTGTTTGTCCGCGATGGACTCCGAAACTACTGAACGGATTTTGATAAAATTTTGCAACCATTTATAATATGGTCCAACTTAAAAGATAGGATAGTTTTTATCTCGGAATTCCCTCGGGAACTGAAGGACATAGAATACTTTTTCCCGCAACCTCCGCGGGAACTCCGAAATTACCGCGAATGAAATCGCGGGGGACAGCTAGTAGTCCTATAAATTTAGTGGTGCGTTTCCCCAGTCCTACGCTTGGAAGTTTTTGATTCCACGGAACATTTTTATTTATTCTTTATTGCACAGTAAGTACAAATGGCGAACTTAATGCCTTGCGGCATTCTCTACCAGTTAACCATTTTTAGCTACCCGTTTCGAGAATTTTCTCAGAGGAAAAGTTTTTCCGTCTCGTCGAACTGAACCTTACTCACGAAGTTTCAGCGTATTATTAGTCACTAAGGAAACAAGTACGGGGGACTCCCCGACTATTATCGCAATCAGATCCAGTATAGCTAAGATGCATGCCACGATATTATGTTTATCAAACGAAAAATAAAATTGTCAGTACGACAAATATTTGTGGGCGTCCAAGCCAAAAAAGTCCAGTAGTGTGGACTAGATTCGGTTGAACATTTTTTGCTGCCATGTTACCACTGGTGGACAAAACGATACCATATGTCGACGAGAATCGATAAAATGGCTCGATAAAATTTTATCGTGTTGCGCATCTTAGCTCCGCAGGGATAGAAAAAAATTTGTAGGTTGAAACATGAAAGCTCAGCAGGCGATATAGTGGCGTCAGTGGACCCAAGCCACGGGCAACCACTAGTCATCATAACTAATTATGCGAATGTGAGTTTGTTTGTTACTCGACTGATCATCATGAAATTTTACACAGATGTTGTCAAGAGTACAGAAAAGGGCATAGGGCATTCTTGTCCAGGAATTCCCAAGGAAACTCTGAATAAACGCGGGTGAAATTTATTTATTTATTTATTTATTCTTTATTGCACAGTGTGTACAAATGGCGAACTTAACCATCTCTACCAGTTAACCATTGGGTAGACAGAGAGATATAGAAGATGGGGTGTGCAAACAAAACAATAATTAATATACTTAATACTAGACACTAATAATTAATAACTAAAACATGAAATCCCAAGGATTAGCTAGTAGTGTAATAAAAACTAATTTAAACTGTGTTTGTCACAATCCCCTTATCACTGTAACATTCTTGCAAACAGTGTGCAATCGTTTCCGTTGTGACTACACTTACAAATACGATGTGGACGGATGGTTCAAGTTGCATATAGTGCCCACCAATTACGAGGAGGCGCGCCTCAGATGTCACCTGGAAGGTAAGGCGAGGGCGAGAAAACATTGTCAAATAACGGTGAAGGGGATAGTTCTTGCCACATTCTCAAACCTCTGGCTAGCTCTTCTGCGAGTCAATGAAATGTAAGAGTTCATTTTTAGATAAATAATCGAAAAAATTTTAATAGTCATAGTTTAGATAGGTAAGTACCTATATCAAATGTATATCTAATATACATTTGAAATAATGGAACATAGACATAGAAATATTAAAAATAGAAATTTAATGAAAATAAGGAAGGTATCCTATCCTATTATATCCTATTTTCTATGTAGATAGAAGCTAAAACTGTTATGTGGTGCCACGTACAAATTGACTAAATACAATTACATAAACTAATTTTCATCAAATACAACGTAGTTTGGTTGAACGAAGACAAAAAATTAGGAAGAAAGAAAGAAAGAAAGATTTATAAAAGACAACACAAATTAATACACAGAACAACATAGACGACAATTATTCAAATTCAAACCATTTATTTTATTCAATTTGACCCATAATGTGGCTCTTTTTGACGTCAATAGAATTACATTTATTATGATAGCACCAATAGAATGTCTTTGGACAGCACCCATCCACCCTTCACAGCTTCCTAGTGCTATGACTGAAGAGAAGAAGCTGCACAACAAACTCTCCAGTAGCACGCTGTCAGTTGAAAGTTATTATCTTAATATACGTGTCACGTTGTTTGTCCGCGATGGACTCCGCAACTACTGAACGGATTTTGATAAAATTTTGTAACCATTTATAATATGGTCCAACTTAAAAGATATGATAGTTTTCATCCCGGAATTCCCGCGGGAACACCGAAACTACCGCGGATGAAATCGCGGGGGACAGCTAGTATAATATAAGTGATAACTCAATTTGCAATCAATAATGTGTGAACGATAAGCCGTAACCAGCAATAAACAGTAATAAACTAGAACTAAAGTAATAATAATAATTTAAAAATGACATTTGTGTGATATGTCTCCTCAAAATGGACTTTGACTCAGCATTATGTCGTGAGTGTGGGGACACTCGCGACGCTGGTCTTCAGTCAAGAGTCAAGACTCAAGACCACTGACGATTGACGATTACACCTACGTTATTTTAACTCATGGAGCAAATAAAAATTAATAAACAACTTGGTTTACAAATAATAGACATTTGCTTGTCTATTAGTTTAAAAATGTCTATTGCACATTGATGGAAAAATTTTATTGCTTTGCCGTGTGATAGGTAAACGCCACTAGTAAAAAACATACATACAGCCGAACATAGAACCGTTTTGGAAGTCAGTTAAAAACTAAAAGGTGATTAATGTAACTAGGCAGAGAGAAGGTAATCAATAACTAGGTACCTCAGAACAATAACAGTAGTTATTCTTCTGAGCTAGGTACGCTATCAACAGACGGTGTTTTCATCCTACTAATATTATAAACGCGAAAGTTTGTAAGTATGGATGGATGGATGGATGGATGGATGTTTGCAGGATGTTTGTTATTCTTTCACGCAAAAACTACTAGATGGATTTAAATGAAACTTTACAATAATATAGCTTACACATCAGATTAACACGTAGGGTACTTTTTATCCCCGACTTCCCGCGGGAACTCTGAAATTAACGCGGGCGAAACCGCGGGACACAACTAGTTTTAAAATAAAACACTAAATATTGCACCCACCGGATGTTACGCTTGTTGCGAACGATCCAACATGGTATGTAAGTCACTTCCGTTGCCTGCTAAAAAAACTTCTGAAAGTCCCTATAAATACCTACATTTGTTACAAATTTCACAGGTGCAGCTCTAGCGTCACCAACAAACGAACTGCGTGACGCTGTAATGTCTATAGTAGCTAACGCCACGCTTTCTACACATACGGCCTGGATTGGAATACATTCTTTGTACTCGAGAGGAGACTATTCAACTATTGAAGGTATTCATATTAAATTAACTTTTCTTTTTTTTACCCACTTTTTTTCTATTTTTTTAATTTACTCATGCACACGTTGCTATGGCAACTTACGTTGTTATTTACAAATGAGCTGACCAGACATGCGTAGTCGAAACGTTGCTATAGCAATTACACTTTGTTATCTATATAATATAATAAAAGAGTAGAATCCTCGATTCTGTACATTGGATATTTTTAACAAAAATTAACAGGGAAACTTTTCTGTCTGTCTGTCTGTCTGCTGTCTGTCTGTTCACGATAATCTCTGTGGACCAAAAATGGACCAAATCGAGAATGAAAAATAACGGAGTCGTTGGCAACGCCAGCAACTCTTCGATAAATAATAGTGGACTGTATGCGGACGGCCTGGATGTCTCTTTTACACTCGTCGGTTAAATAAAATAATTATCGAAGCTTGTTACCTCGCAATCCCGGGGTAATACTCCTTCCTGGCTTCCCTCCCACGGACACTGCGAGAGGTCCTTCAGGAACCACGGCACAATAGGTAAATGTCCACAAAAAACACACGCGGAGCAGCTGCTGTTATTTAAATACTCAGAAAGATGATGAAGGAAAATCACATAATAAAAATCGCTCCTTATCCGGAGGGCGAGGTTCTTCACCAAAACCACAGAACAGAATCCAGTTAATAATTTTTCACACGCGTTCCAAACAATAATTTAAACCAATCTTGACAAATAATAAAAAGGCCGTCTTATGTGCCCGTAACTCTGTCCTCTGAGCCTTGGTTCACACATAGAGGAAGGAATGCGCCGAATTAAGGTACATATTGACCCTCGAAATATACGACGAAACAAACATCGGTTTTATTATAATAGTCAACCGACGAGTGTTTGAAAATAATAAATAAAAACACAAATAAACGTTTACTGGCACCACCACTCTGAATCTACTGAACGGATTGTCACGCGGTTTTCACAGGTAGATTAAGCTTAGCCAGGAGCTACATACAGGCTTTGTTTTTACATTAGACTTTGTTTCATTCAAATCGGATGTCGGAGAAAAAAGTTGTTGCAAAAAAATCTTTTCACGCGGGTGAAACCGCGGGGCAAAGCTAGTTTACAATAAACACACACTTTTTTTTCTATATTTTGCATGCATGTTGTAAATGTATAGTTTTGAAGTTGAACTTGTTTGAGCGCTTTGGTGACGCGTAAACGTGACATGTTATGGTCATCTGTAGATACCTTCATCACATATAAATAAAGTTGTGTCTGTTTTTAATTCCAAATTAACAGCTTTTTACTAAATGCATATGAATTTATGAAAGTATAAATACGGTACATTACATCAAAAAATCAATTTTTCAAATTTTTCTCTATCTATCTGTCTGTTCTTTCCAGCTAATCTCTAAAACGGCTGAACCGATTTTAACGGGATTTTCACTGGCGGATAGCTGATGTTATAAGAAGTAACTTTACTATTTTTTTAGAAAAAAGTAGTTCCTGCGGGAATTCCGAAACTCACGCGGGCGCGGGACACAGCTAGTACTAAATATGGGCCCTGACTACAGTAGGGGTTGCATCGAGAAAACAAGTTTCAACGTGAACCTACCTACTAAAAAATGTTGCCTACATTCGGTAGGGCTCCTTTGCGGATTGAGTTATGGGGTCAAGCCGCGACTGGGCGGCTCAACGAGCCAAGGGTCGCCCATTCATCACCCGGCTTGGAAGTCGGATTACACCTACACCGATTTCGGTTTGCTGCACACGTTTTTTTTTTTTTTTTCTTTTTTTTTTATTTATTTATAAATCCACTTGCTCTTTTTCCTGTGGTTGTGAATTATCAATTTCTCTCTATATAAATTACTAGCTGTACACCGCGGTTTCACCCGCAAGAAACGTTTTTATATAACAACTTTTACGATGTAAACCCTCGGACCAAATTGTAAACCCAAACTGCATGTGTAATTGTGTAAGGACTGACCGATAGTATTTTTGTGCATTATAATGTACTAGTTGTGTTAATTTGATGTATAAGCTATAATATTGTAAAGTTTCATTTAAATCCATCCAGTAGTTTTTGCGTGAAAGAGTAACAAACATCCATCCATCCATCCATACATTCTTATAAACTTTCGCGTTTATAATATTAGTAGGATGTCCTCAACAGTATAAGTACCTATAGTACACTGAGTCAAAATATAGTGCAATCCTTACTATTATAAATGCGAATGTGAGTTTATTTGCTTGTTACGCTTTTACGCTTTAACCACTCAACCGATCATCGTGAAATTTTGCATACACGTAGTTAGAGTATAACAGGGAAGGATATATGGTACTTTTTAACGCAGGTGAAACCGCGAGAAACAACTAGTACTATTGATAGTACGGCTACGGTGGGTAACCCTAGTTGCAGGCGTGATGGACGACCTCCGAGGTGTCAACTGAGCAAACGGATTTGTCAGTCCGTGATTGTGTATCCCCCCCTGATATGAATCACGAAAAGGAACTATGATGCGGTACTGTAGAGGTTGTAGAGGTCGTGTAGAGACAACCCTAATGTCCACACTGGTTGGAAATCCTTGATCTATACTAATATTATAAAGAGGTAAAGTTTGTGAATTGTGATTATGTGAGTTTATGAATTGTAAGTTTGTGAGTTTGAATGTAGGGGGTAATCTCTGAATCTACTGTACCGATTTTGAAAATTCTTTCACTTATAGGAAGTTACGGGAGTCTTGAGTGACACAGGGTACTTTTAATCCTAATATTCCCACGGGAACTCCGAAATTAACGCGGGTGAAACCACGGAAAACAGCTAATACATACATTATATATACGTATAAGAATGAAGTAATTTTTTTATTTAAATGATGGATTATAGATATTATAATCATGTCCAAATACAATGCTGTAAATCTCTGTGTTGTGTCAAATAAAGTTTTTTCAATTTCAATTGCAATTTCAAAAATGTTTTTGACTTCAAAGTGTATTATTTTATACTTATACGTAGGTAGGTGTGAAAAATTTTATAAAAAACTTTAACTTTTTGCAGTAGGTAGATAAAATAAAGGCGTATTCTTTGATATATCTGACCTATATGTTTAATAACATATTATATCTCTAAAGAGAACGCGTTTTATTCTATAAAATATGTTATTTACCTACTTAATATGACTTAATACTTCTGTCATCGAAAACAACTATATTCATCGATAAACTTTGAGTATGAACTAGATTTATTGAGGGTTAAATAGTGCATATTAAAGTTGATTTTAGTTTATTTTTTGGTTCCACGATTTGTGAAATTGGCAGCACTAAGGGTAGAACGCAAGCGTCCAAAAGATTTATTGCGTGATGAATAAAATATATGTATAATACGTCATGTTGCCACTTCATTCTATGAATTTCTGTGTGTGCATTCCAGCAATAAACCTTGATCTTACACAGTATTTCTGTAAAACTCATTGATTTCTGACAATTTCAACGGTGTTCAAATTTATTTCTTCCACAGTTTATTGCATTATCTATTCAATTTTTGCGAAAACATCGTTGGGTAGGTATTTGGGCACTTTTTCGAAATTCATGACTTTAATACTTACGGTTTCATGATGTTGAGTAGTAGGCATGAAAAGGTCATCAGTCAGAGTGATAGAGTGCAGACTGCAGAGTCATATTCTTTCTTCCAATATTAGCATCTATGGATTAGCGCCGTTAGAACTTTATCAGTCTGCTGTCACACTCGGTGCCTCATCCAATAAACTATGCGCGAATCGCGCTCCCTTCAAACAACCCATGTCACAGTTTCGACAAGATAAATCCAACAGTCATCGAGATCGTTCGTCGGACGCATCATTTCCTCCAAATAAAATATATTGGCCGAATAAAAGCAGTGGAATCCCCTGAGGAGAGAGAGGCTACAATTTTTTCTACGCCTTCGGCTATAAATTTTAACGGGACTGCGAACGGGTTTGGGGGTTGAACGGATGGAGGGTCCCTATCTGTCGGGGTCATGTTTGTAACTATCTGTAATGTTATTTACCATTTACCAATAAAAAGTATAAATTCGAAAAGAGGAAAAAGTTGCGACCTGTCCAATGTCCAAGTCAGATGTTCCCGATCAAAATTATGACTAACTAGTGGAAACTCCATAAAATCCTCTCTTAGCTGACTTCTACTCTCTATAAATTATTTACCTGCCAAATTTTAGCTTCATAGGTCAAGTAGTTTTCGAGATTTTGTCAGTGACTTTTCGTTTTTGTATATATTTAGTTGGATATTTAATTTATTCAGCCATCTACAAATGTCCGTGTATCCAGTCTTGTTTCGACTGGCTAGGGTATATCGTCAACTTTCACATTCTGAATACCATTAGTCGAGTGTCACTGAACGATATCATGCCCACTGCACTGGTGCGTTGGTTGTGGGTTCGATACGAGCTGAAAACACACAACTTTGTACAAAGTTTGTTGCTATTGGTATCGTGTCTGTAACGCAGTTGTTGTCTAACGACAATAGTGAAGATTGTATCATCCAGCTGACATCC
This sequence comes from Zygaena filipendulae, assembly GCA_907165275.2. Lineage (NCBI taxonomy): Eukaryota > Metazoa > Arthropoda > Insecta > Lepidoptera > Zygaenidae > Zygaena > Zygaena filipendulae. The sequence goes on from OU015657.1 coordinate 1,015,932, forward strand.
TTACTACGAGTATTATGAATGGGAACTCCGTAATAACCGCGGGTGAAATCGCGGGAAACAGTTACACGGATAGAAATCAATCAGACCGAAGAGGTTTCGGTCACCCTTCGTTGCCCGAAGGATGCTAGCGACACAATATCAGTGACCAGCAGGCACAGTGACCGAGCCGGCACGGTGTCAATGATGTGCGAACTACGGGAGAGTATACTGACCAAATATGGTGCCCGACCGAACACCGGTAGCGGAAATACTGTTGACCAATCTTCGGTGGGAAACTTTTCGGTCGCGAACTCCACCGAACAAGCCCCTATTTTTCTCTCAGGGTAGTGGTCAATATTTGTCCAAAATATAACTTAACTAAGTAGCTGTTTCACCTAGCTCTGCAGTATCACCCGTGTTAATTTCGGAACAAAAGCACTCTGTGTTCTTCTCTGTACAGTGTACCCATGAAAACGTGTATGCAAAATTTCATGGTGATCAGTTCAGCCAACTAACTGTGAAAGCGTAACAAACAAACTCACATTCGCATTTATAGTAGTACTAGCTGTCCCCCACGGTGTTCCCACGGGAATTCCAGGATAAAATATAGATGTAAACCTTCCTCATGAGTCACTCTATCTATTAGTGAAAGCCGCATGAAAATCCGTTGCGTAGTTTCAAAGATCTAAGCATATACATAGCAACAGACAAACAGCGGGAAGCGCGACTTTGTTTTATAGTTTTATACTATGTAGTGAAGGATAGCTGCGGCAATTACTCACATTAAATATACATACCTACATTCATTAGTTTCATGTTCGGTGCCAAACAATTTTACTCCTACATTTTATATCCCCACCATCACACTTAGTATACGTCACTATATGACAAGTGGTCGAGGAGCACGCCCGAACAAACCGCTAACTAATCTGCTCTCTTGCTCGTCGCCCATAAATTCGAGCGAGACGACACTTTTATGAGCTCTTAATCAAGAAATATACGATTGCAACGGACGATTAAGAGAGCGCGATAGCCGCGCGCTAATGCAGTTGTTCCAGTGATGAATAGGCCTTTGTTACCATTCGCCGTGTGTACCTACGGTCGGTCGGCGGAGAGCGCCGAAAACTGTTTTTGGCGGGATTCAAACGCTCCGCCATTTTGTATTTTGTGTGGATAAAGGAATAGGGATGTTGACTACAATTGAAAATCAAAATTCTAATTAGTCCGTCAGTTAGAAAATAAAAAAACAATAGACACGTATTTTTTGCTTTTTTAAATAAATTAAAATATACAGAGATAAAGCGCATTAAAATTTAGGATGAGGAGGTCGTGACGTCGCTAACCACAAAACCGCCATACAAACTGTCAGAATAGTGACGTCACGCGAAATTTCAACTCAATATATCGCCGTTATTTTTTGATTACGTAAAAAAATAAAAAATACGTGTCCAATATTTTTTAATAATCTACAAGACGGACTAAAAAATAAAAATTAGTCAACATGCTCATTGTTCAAAGTGGATATAGTTGTGTATACTTAAGCTGATTCCTTCGGTGTTCATCAATGACCGAGCAGACACTGTATATACTAATATTATAAAAGCGAATGTTTGTTTGTTACGCTTTCACACCTTAACTACTCAGGTGTGATCACCTGAGTCATAAAATTTTGCATAGGTACACGTTGTCTACCGTTGGGTACAAAAAAGGGTAATTTTCATCTCTAAATCCTCCCGGGAACTCCAAAATTAATGGGGTTGAAACCATGGGTAAATACTTTAATTCACAATTTCAAACCTCTTTTTTTTAAACCTCGTTGCGTAAAAAATTATCACAACAAACAATGTAGGTATCATTTTTTTTTTTTATTAGTCGACGGAATAAGAATAGTGAATGATACCCAACAAAATCAGCTTCAAAATCTTTATAAAACTTTATCGTAAACACTTTCTGCAGGAAGTTTGGTCCAATATTACGGCGACAGGTAAATTATGAGTAGGTACAACAATCGCTTGCTCTTTTGCATTGAGCCAAAGAATATAGCGTTACAATAATTCACAACGAGTGGACATTTTTATAGGTATTTAGCGAGAGCATCTCCTCTACAAGCCAATTTGCAACTTGTTTTGCGAGTCCGATAAATTCAGGAGGACGTTAGTGCCAGGCGTAAAACGAACTTATTACGTGCACGGTCTCGCTCTATACTAATTTGTTAAGTTTGTTTTCTTGCTCTACTTGCCGTTTTAGATAAAGATTTTTCAGTTCACGAAAAATAATGGACGACTCCTTTTCTGACGGTTCTGCTGGGAATTCGGCTTATAAATTGCTACAGGAGTTCAGTTCCCTGCTCTACGTAAAAATGTAGAGTACCAAAGTGTAAATAATTTTTCTCATAAAATATTTATATTTTTTCGATAATAAATAAAAATACATAGATACCTCTTTATGTATTTCGTTTACTGACATAAAGACAGGGGTGACACTTAACACTAATTCACGGCGTGCCATATTATGTAAATAAGGCTTTGAGCGTGTCAATTCCCTCTGAGACATATCGCATTTTTAAGTAAGATACAAAAGCAACCAAAGAGACATAAGCATGTCTGATAGTTTCCATTACAGTGTCGGTTTCATACAATTCTTTTGGGATGATAGGTTTGCAATTTGCATGTAATTTCTGAAATACGTTATTCCTTACAATATTTTTTGTTGTTGAGGTATTTTAATGTACCTATCAAAATTTATTTTACTGAAATATCCAAAAAAACTTGCTTCCAATTTTCCAGCTCTAATATTATAAATGCGAAATTAAGTTCTTTTGCTTCTTGTTTGTTACGCTTTCACAGCTAAACGGCTCAACCGATCATCACGAAATTTTGCATACACGTTGTCAGGGGTACAGAGATGGACATAGATTACTTTTTATCCTGGAATTTCCCGGGAATGTCGAAATTAACGCTGAAGAAACCACATTAAATTTTGCATACTACCTACACGTTGTCAAGGGTAGTTAAGAAAAAAATTTAGGGCAGTAAGTTCTTTTATCTAGGATTACCCGCGGGATCTCTGAAACTAACGCGGGTGAAACCGCGGGGAACAGCTAGTATCATAATGACTTCAATAGTTTAAAAACATGTCCGCACTTAATTATAAAAAATAATAAAATAAAGAAACAATAGCAACAGCACCTTTATAGAAATTCTTTACAAAAGCCTTAGCGAGTAACAACATTTGTCACAGCAAAAAGGGAGTACAAGTAAAAGCAAAGGCAACAAAAAGCACTCGCTCTAAACGAAAATGCCAACGACACATTTGGAGAACGACAGACGGCGTTGCGGAAGGCTTTACTACTTCCGCTGACAACATGGCCGGGCATTCAGCGCGAGCGGAAGTTGCGGCGAGCGAATATCACACGACCAAATACGAAAATAAAATCTTACTTAACATCAAATTGTTGCTGATAAAATTGCAACTCTAACCTCACAGCAAAAAGTCAAGTTTCGTGTGAATTTGCGTGGGCTCGAAGACCGTTTTCAGTGTAAAATATAGAGGTAATACAAACCCTGTGGACGTGATGTGAGATCGGTTGTTTCCCTCATCGGGTATGATGTAAAGTTTTCCGTAGTCAATGATGATAGCGCGTAATGGGCGATCGTTTGCCCTTTCACAGGCGCAAACGGGTGGGGGGCGTAACGGTGACGCAACACGGGGATTTGTTGAGATTTTATCATTATTTATGATAAATACCAACGCCCCCGTGCTCGAGTGGTTATGAGTGATACGCTAGAGATCCTGAGTTCGATTTTCAATGAGAAAACTGACTATCGGCCGCACTGAGTGACGACTTTAATGATTACTTAATTAAGTATAGATTTTTAAAACACAACTGCCGCAATCAGCGACGTTCAGTATATTATTGTTAATTGGCATTTAATGAGATGTAACTTCATTAGTTAAATGCCAACTAACATTAATTTATTAAACTTGTCTGATTGCGGCAGTTTTGTTTTAAAAATCTATACTTAACTAAGTAATCATTAAAGTCGACTCTGAGTGCGGCGGTATAAGTCTGACTTTTTACGTTTGTTTTTTAAGTAAGTTAATTAATGTCCGTTGTAATATCTACTTAATCATTGAATATTAAGTACAAAATATATCTGTTTCTATTTTAATTACTAAAAGATTTCAAATACTCAATTTCTCTATTATATTTATATGCTAAAATTATTGATACATCTTAAAGTTGTCAATGAATATAAACGTACAATGAGACCATCTTGTAATCACCCTAATTTTGTTTTTAAATAAATCTAGTAGGTAGCTCATATTTCCATATTATCATACATCAATTTTAACATCAAATTCCGACGTTAACGTTTTAAAATGTCTAGTGATTATTTTTTTCAAAAATGGCGAAAGTTATTAGTCCGTTTAGAAAATTTGGTGTCCCTGGATCTAGATTATCAGGTCGGTTTACCAGAAACATAATAATTAACCCTAACTAGGTACGTAATCAACAATTTAATATGGTTTGCACGTAGCATACTAATATTAGCAGTTTACCACTTTGAGACACAAGAGGGATTTTATCCTGTAACCAATATTTACTTTGTGTCTGCCATATTGTACCTACAGAGTACCAAAATGCATGAGAAAAAGCGATGTCTACTTGCTCAACGCTTGACCGGTGTACTCGGCGAATATATTGCGATTTACAATGAAGCCCTTGAGTGTTCAAATCAAAATTTACAATTGCAAAAAGCACAATACCTAACAGACACTATTAATAGCGTTGTTGCCAGGTGAGAAATGTTAAAAGATATGTCAAAAATAAAAATACCAATTAAACATTTAAACAAAACAAGTTACGATAGTTCAAATCAAAAAAATTAAATCCTCTTACAGAATTTTAGAACTGAAGCATCAATTGAGAAAATTGGAATGTAGTTATTGCCAGTTTCTGAGTAACGGTCTAGCTAATCATAAGTTGACAACTTACGATGCTGAATTAGCTGAAATACCTTCAAAAGCAGGAAGGACAGAGAAAATCCAAGCGGTTTTTGAAGAAATCATGAGAAAAGTTAAAGAAAGTAAAACAGTAGAGATAGGTATTTAAAGTAGTTATTAAAGCTACTTACTATGTTGGTTACCTGATTTAACGTTTTCAGAAAGAAAAATGAAGGCAATATAATAACTGATTTATTTATTAATAAAACCCAATATTCCCATGTCTTAGTTGCTGAGGAAAAAGAAGATTTACATGAAGAACAAGCCTGTAACTGGTGGGACGACAGTTTCGAAGACAACATCATTGATGAAGGAGACAATAAACGTAAGACTATTTATGAAGAAGAGGAAATAGTGTCTGAAGAAACGTTAAAAAAGCGTCAACTTATTAATATAATAAAATCACATGAAAAAACCCGGTAGGTATGTCGTCCAAACAAAATTCATATAAAAGCTCCAAATTCCAAACTTAAGTAGAAATTTGCTAATTTAGACAAGTCACGCGTTGGAAAACTCATCGTGACCAAAGGAATATTATGTGGTTTAAAGAATTAGAAGGCTCATTACAACCCCCAGCTAAGTATGAAATTAGAGAAAGAAGTGCTCAACTAATACAAAAAATATTCAGGTAAGGTTTAATATCATTTATTTATTTATTCACAAATGAAAAATGCAGGTACATTAAATAAAATAATTCAAGGTAGTGGTACTTAGATAAAAAGTAGTTAATCTAACATTAAGCTAGAACTAGGGAGTCTTTAGTAAGATAATTATGAACTACATGGATTTGGTTGATTATATTTGTAGAGCTTATTTTGAATTCAAACGGAAAAAGTTTAAAGAATGCCAACGAGATGGTCTCCTAGGACTGAAGTTGTGTAACGCACCAAATACTACAGAACAGCAAAAAGCCGACGAAGTAATTATAGTCGTATACACTCGCCCTTTTCGTAAGATAAAGTAGCTTTGCAACAATAACGTAGCAGCTGATAATTTAACAATAAAATGCGCTGTGAAGAAAGGAATCGATTGATGGTGAACTCCTAAACTTATGATAAGATTCATTAAAAATCAACACAAACCGTATAAAAAACTTCACTCTCTATTTCTTTGAACTTAAGTCAGAGCATGCCTCTGGTTGTTTTAAAATTGAAATGTAAGATAATATCTTAATAGTTAACACTCAATCGCAAATGCAAATAAAGTATCTACTAACGATCTTAGAGAATTTACCTACATAGAAACTTTTGAAAGACTCAAGTTATATATAATCAACTCTTAAATCTTTTTCAGCATAAAAAGGTTCATTCAGATATGAAGAGACAGTATGAATGGGACTGGGAAAGAATACGTAAGCAATTGAGACAAGATTATTTGAAACGCAAGGGTGGTGAAATTGCTGAAGATTTTAGAGACCAAATACGAGATTGGTTACAACAATGGTATGCATTTTAAAATGATCAAATTTTTATTAAAAAGTTCAAACACTTTTCGAATCTGATGATATCGACACAACCTCTTTTTAGGTACAAAGATGCTGTTTTTTTCTATGATATACCAATGGCAGCTGATGGTGGATCTAGCAAAATAGTGAGAGATGAAGTACCTTCGCCGACAGAATGGTTAAAGGAATACGAAGCCTACATGGCAGAAAAGAAATCAAATAAAAATAAAACGGCTCTTTAGGTAGTGGCGTCAAGTATGATCAAACCGATAGAAAACTTGAATACTTATGTATAGTTTTTTTTAACAATTTAGTTGAAATGGGAGAAAATGGAAGCGAAAAAAGTAGAGATGGAGAAAAAAAAAGAAGAACTGGTGAAAAAGAAGTTCGAAGAAGCACTTATGAAGAAAATAATGAAAAATCCTAACTTACATCCTGGTTTTGATTACCCGGCATCAAAGAAAACTGAAAATATTGTAAAGGTTGATAAAAATTACTATCAGTTCATTAAAATTCCAAAATATTTGTAATCACTATTGTGTTTATCCCTAAAATGTACCTATCGGCTATCATAATTATAAAAATACCTACTAGTTGTGCCCCGTGGTTTCATCCGCGTTAATTTCAGAGTTCCCGCGGGATTTCCGGGATAAAAAGTACCCTATGTGTTAATCTGATGTATAATCTATATTATTGTAGTTTCATTTAAATCCATTCAGTAGTTTTTTGCGTGAAAGAGTAACAAACCCATCCATCCATCTATCCATACATACATACATTACTTACAAACTTTCGCGTTTATAATATTAGTAGGATTTTAAAACTACTTGATTGCACGAGGTAACCGCTTATATTGTATATTGTATTAACTACATACATGAACTATATATGTAGTTGGGATGTTGTATAGATGGGATGAACTAGATCTTCAGGAGACGCTTGACGTGAAAAAGAAACACAAAAAAGAAATAGATATTGAAAATATTTGTATGGAAGTCAAAAATGAAGTAAGAAACATAATTGACGAAGAAATGAGGTAAGAGCTACAAAATTGTCAAAAAAAAATAATAAATTAGGTTTATAACTTAGATTTACTAAGAGACAAGTAAACTAATATAATTTGAATGTAGGTCTAGTTACCTAGCATAGATACAATTCAAGTTTATTTTGACATCCCCAGGGAAGAATTAAAAGTTTTAAAAGTAGCATTAAAAAATGACTACAAGAGAAACGGTGAAAAAATGCCTGAAACTATGAGAAACAATAATAAACACAAAAAGAGAAAACGAAGACATAAAGGAATTATTATTACTGATATTGAAGATATCACGAAAACAGTTGAAGTAGGAGCCCTATTAGAATAAAATTTCAAAAGCTACATTTCTATCTATTCTTATCAAGACTTACTAATGATTCAATTTGATCTCTTTAGGATTTAGCATCGAGGAATATTTTGAAAGAATACCCAAAGACTAATATAAAAGATTTTGTGGGTGACCACAATTTTGCTGGTAGCGATCTTCGTTGCTTATACGAGTTAGTAAATAAATTAAACACAATGGTCTATTGCATACTTAATACAGCTACTTTTATTATAATTATTATCAGCAAATGAATAGGATAGCTAGCTATATGATTGTAAAATTAAAATAAAAATAAAAAATTGATTCCATCGCTAATGTTCATATTAATTTGTTCTATTTAAATAGAAAAAAGTTGAATTTTATATTTCTAACTGTTCCCATGGGGTATACCTACGATATTTTCGGAGTTCCCTCGAGAATTCCAGCATAAAACTACCCTATGTCCATCTCTGTACCTCACAACGTGTATGCAAAATTTCATGGTGATCGGTTAAGTCGTTAAAGGGTGAAAGCGTAACACACAAACAAACTCACATTCGCATTTATAACAGTTAGTAAGGAGGATGTCCTTGCTTAATTGGTTTTCTAATGTATCCCAAAGGTCAGCGATTCCATTCGGCGGTGAGATCAGAAATGTTTGGTGGGAGAGATGTCAGGAGGCTGGGCATGGCTTTTTTACAATGTGTCTAATTTGGTCAAACTTGCGAGATAGGATAGTTTTTATTTCAATATGTGCATAGTACCTACCCGGGGAGTTCTTAAAATCACGCGAGTGAAACCGCGGGGAACAGCTTGTTACTTTTAAGTATAACTTATGGTACTTATAGATACAGTTTTATTAAGGTTTAAATTTTATACTATATAGTATAAAATACTATTTTTATTTAATAATAGGTAACTTAATTCAAAAAAAGAATAAACAACCCTGACGTACAAAAAATGTGCATGCACCTACTGCCCCCCCCCCCCCCCCGCAGTCGTGCTCTAGTTGGGTAGTTACTGATAGCTGTGGCCAACTTCGTATGTTGTCTACCATTTGTTTTTGCCGCTGCCGCCGCCGCTACCGCCGCCGCCGAGACTGTGACCAAGGGGTAAGGCACACATTCCTGGGATTGGTGGCACTAATTGGCACAATTAAAATAGTGAATTTGTGCAAAAGAAAAAACTCGGTTCCGTAACATCTGTACCGTGGTCGGGCCAGGAACCAGGATTCCCAGCCCGACCACGGTCGTACTCTCGTAACTCAAAAACCAGAAGGCACAAATTCCTGGCATTAGTGGCACAAATAGGCACAATTAAAATAATGAATTTGTGCCAGCGTAAAAATTTTGTTCCATACCGTGGTCCGGCCAGGAACCATCACACCTGATAACAAGTATGCAAAATTTCATGATGATCAACTGAGTAGGGTAACAAACAAACTCACTTTTGTGAGATTCGATTCTATCGTATATAATAATGTCTACCTGCCTCGAGACTAGCTTGCGTCGCTATTTCACGTGCTCAGCCATTTTGTCGTAAACATGTCAGCAGACCGTTGAATCCTTATTTATTTTATTACCCATTCTTAAACTATGAATAAACAAGCAAACTAATACAAGGAAAATAAAATAAAAGAACTTTTAATACTTACACTGACTACAACACCTGACATACCGGTTTTATTGACTATTTTTGACGGAACGGACGGACGGAGTAGTTTTCACAGAAACTTCACGTCCAAGTATCATCATACTCGTATAAATGGATAGGAACGTATAGAAGACGAACAAACGAACATGCAGACATTCATTTATAGTATAGATGACATAATTATGAATAAACTAGCTGTGCCCTGCGGTTTCACCCGCGATAATTTCAGAGTTCCCGCGGAAATTCCGGGATAAAAAGTACCCTATGTCCTTTTCTGTACCCCTGACAACGTGCATGCCAAATTTCATCCAAATCCGTTCAGCCGTTTTTGCGTGATTGAGTAACAAACATCCAAACATCTAAACATCCAAATATCCACACTTTCACATTTATAATATTAGTAGGATAACTTTACTGGTCATTCTATACCTACTTTTGTTTTGTAAACAATTCAAAAAATGTGTCCCTAAAAAAGTAGTAGGCGAGCAGAGCTTTTCCTTAACTATTTTTTCAGACTCAATTTTAACCTAATATGTATCAGTCAGAACTCTATCAACTTTGACTTAGCTTTGCTTTAATCGACACCCGCGTCCCTCGGTCATGCAACTATTACGCATTCTACGAACCTATTTTATCTAATCTCTATGCATTTGGCACGCTGTAGTAGGTACCTAACCTCGGCGGTAATCAAGCTGTTTTCATTCACACCGGGTGTTTCGGATCTCAAATAACTGGACAGGAAAGTCGTTTCTGTGACGTTCGGTGAATTTTTACTGTTGACAGCGATTTGAATCGATGTGGTCTGTAGTTCTGCGTGATAAATCTAATATATATAAATCACGTGTCACGTTGTTTGTCCGCGATGGACTCCGAAACTACTGAACGGATTTTGATAAAATTTTGTAACCATTCATAATATGGGCCAACTTAAAAGATAGGATAGTTTTTATCCCGGAATTCCCGCGGGAACTCCGACTCCGAAATTACCGCGGATGAAATCGCGGGGGACAGCTAGTTATTATATAATTTATTAGAGTCGAGGAAAAACCGTGAGAAACTTCGTTCCTGACGAGGGTCCCCCGACCTTACACTTCTCTTATTTTTATTTTATGACCATTATAACAGATTTTTTTCTCTCTACCCTAGGCCTATGAAAAGATTGCATTCTGCCATTTATGTGACCTATTTGTACGTAGTACTTATATGTTTTATATTTTTCATTTTGCGTTTCTCTACTGTACCTGCAGGCAGCTATGTGCAACAAAGTATAATTATTTGATTTGATTTTTTAAAATAATAATATTATATTTTATAACATTATAATATCTCACACATTCTTACCGAATTCACACTCAGAACACCCCGAAACCTCCGACCTTTATTCACATCAGCTTTTGTAGAAACAACCTCGAAAAACACATGGCTTTTCACTATAACCTTACGTGGTAGACTGATAGCCTTGATATACCTACTTAATATTCCGTGATAGTCTCCAAAAAATCAAATACATATAAGACTAGTGCATGCTTTCGCATTAGAAACGTAATATCGCAAAAAAATAGCGCTGAACAATAATATTTTTTAGATAATCGAAATAAGAACAAAATGAAGACCGGTAAAAATCAACACACTCGGCAAGATTGGCATTAGCAATATTTTCTTCTATTACCCTGAAGTCTGTGGCAGCCATTTTGATTCGAAGATCCATGGGTACAAACATGCTTGAGACTGAAACCTCTCATTTCGAAATACGAAACGAATGATTCAGAGGTGTGGATTCTACCGCTGCCGCTGTTCTAGCACGGCTCCTGTGAAGAAGGCTATGAAAAAAAATTGTATTATTAAATTGTTTAATATTCACAATTGTGTGCCGCGGTTGGTGGTCCGTCCGTTTGTCATGTGCGGCGGCGTGAGTCGGGGCACGCCAATGTTATGTGGACGTGTCCGACGAAAATAGATCTATTATAATGAATTATTGTTCGTATGAGGTAGTAGACGCGTGCGCAAGGGCAGTGACGGAAGGACAAAAGGATATTATATTTAACTAGTTGTGCCCCGCGGTTTCACCCGCGTTAATTTCAGAGTTCCCGCGGGAATTCCAGCATAAAAAGTACCCTAGATACCCTACTAAACAGAAAAAAAATAAACAAAAAATATCTAATGATTCAGAGACTTTTTAAAATTTCACTCTCTAAGAAAAAAAGCATGAAAAATGCGGGTGAAACCTGGAACACATAGTTGTAAATATGTTGCAAGGTATAAAAGTTTTTGAGGAAATATTGAAGAAATGTTTTATGTGCCAATCCAATATTTGTTGAGTCCGTTAAAAAAGTTGCTATCACAAGTGTTGAAGGCGTTGTTGGTAAACATTAATAGGCCGCATCACCGTAGAGCTTATCTAAACTAAAATGACACGCCCCACTACTCAATAAGCAGTTTTAGATGTGCGAGATCATGTATTGATAATATCTCTTTAATAGTGTGAGTGCGGCGACACTATGCGGCAACTGAGGACGAATGGCAAGAGTCAAGACCAGATTTATATGTGTCGTATCGATATTTTAACGGTTGTGCGTGTGCGTAGGTGTGCCCGATGGAGGGGCGTATCATTTTAGCTTAGATAAGATCTACCTACCAAAGATACAAAACAACAGTTGACGATAAAGAACAGGAGGCACTATATACGTATCAGAGATATCAAGGCTGCTAATGGGGATGATGACTACTTTTGAAAATCAAAATTCTAATTAGTCCGTCAGTTAGAAAATAAAAAAACAATAGACACGTATTTTTTGCTTTTTCAAATAAATTAAAATATACAGAGATAAAGCGCAATAAAGTTTAGGGTAAGGGGGTCGTGACGTCACTAACCGCTAAAACCGCTATACAAACTGTCCGAATAGTGACGTCACGCGAAATCTCAACTCAATGTATCGCCGTAATTTTTTGATTACGTAAAAAAATAAAAAATACGTGTTCAATAATTTTTATTAATCTACAAGAGGGACTAAAAAAAAAGTCAACATACCCATTCGTCCTTGTGTACAAAAAGGCTTTAGTGTTGAAGAGATAAATAGAAAGCTTTATCATAAAGCACCTACTGCATATTTGCAACCCTGAGTACAACACGTACTCTTTCAACTACAAACCAAACACCACCCAAGGCAATCTTCTCTTCTTCTTTCTTCTTCTTCTTCAATCTCTTACGCAACACGGCTCCATAAAGTTGCAATTCCACCAAATAACACGTTATGGCGAACCGGGAGATCGTTGATCTCTATGCCCCGACGTCACGTTTCTGATTTGTTGCTTCGTTTAATGGCGAAGCGAGTATCATATATTTTAATCCAAGATAAGTATTCCGCAAACATGAACTTGCTGTAAAATTTTGTTATACGAGTTTGACGAAATTTAAATCTATACCATAATACTAATATTTTAAAGAGGTAAAGTTTGTGAGTTTGTTAGGTTATAAGGGGTAATCTCTGGATTTGAGTGACTAGGAGTAATTTCTAGACTGAATCGATATCGATGGACTGAATGTTTATAAACCGGAAGCTAATTCTCATAGATTTTAATAAACCGGTAGGTACTTAATTGAATATTATCAATCATGTCAAATTATGGAAATGGTATTATGCCACTAAACGTCAAACTTTGGATCGATGAAATCAAAAAGGAGTGGTCCGACCCACTCGTTGCAGAATTCGCATGAAATGGAATTTCATAAAATACTATTTCACGCATTCGCATGCGAATTTTGCGATTCCATGTGTGAAAAGTAATTCGAGCAATTTAAAAATATGGCCCCCGACTATAATTTTTTCTCCCTATTAATTTGTCCATAAATTCACATATTTTATGTATCTGTTGGATCTTCTTACACCAAACGCCACCACGCACCTAGATACAGAAATTCCAAATATATCAAAAATGCGTGCAAAAACAACTCCTATTCTGCAAGAAATTAACTATACAAATCATAACGCATATTTTAAGTTCGTGAGAAAAAGGGAACACTTATTTTCTTATCAAACAAAAGAAAAAAAAAACATTCAAATGATAAAATTTTATTTATCAGTGTAGGTGTCCTCCAAGGACTTTCCCTTAGTCTCCGGTAGCAACAAACACATTACAACACCTATTAAAACTAAAAATACAAAAACCACCGCCGACAACCATTCGGGGTTTAATGTCGCTATGAAAGGTGCTACCATTGCCCCTATCTTACTACCAGCGCCGCAAACACCATAGGCCATACTCCTAACTGAAGTTGGGAACAATTCCGCCACATGTATATAAATTATACATCCCAATATACTCAAAGTATTTAATCCAGTTATACAACATGTAATACTAGCCCAGTGGCCAACAGGCAGAACTATCAGAGCTCCCATAACCAAGCCGGTTGCAAGGAAATTGGAGATGATAATTTTTTTTCTACCATATCTCTTACCTAGGAACATGGCTAAAACTGTTGTAGGTACCTGTAATAAAAAAGTTCAATTTATCTTTATTATACATCTAAATAGAGAATTTTTCTGTAATGTACATGAAGATGAGATGTCGAAGATTTGAATAAACCCCTCGATCAATCTTACACACGGTATTTATTACTAAATTTAGCAATTTCCCGGGAACTCTCTATTCTAGAACGTTAGACGTTTATGTGCGATTGAGTAACAAACATCCAAACTTTTACACTTCACATTTTAAATATAAGCAGTATTAGAACAATAAGAAATCAGTAAAACAATTCGAAAAGATTAAAATAAAAGAGAAAATAAAGTAAAGAAAGATTTATTCAAGCTAGATAAGACACACTACACAAATGAACACATACAGAACAACACAAATGAAAAATAATGAAATGAAATGAAAAATAAGCGTCAAGCTTTCGCTTTTAAGTCGGTTGGTTTAAAAAGTGACCATTTATCTACCCAAATCCCTATGCTTTGCCTATAAGAGTTCCCTCGATTTCTCCAAGATCCCATCCTGACTTCATGACAATGAGACCACCTCGATAGTATAACCCTTTCAAACAAATAAAGAATTTTTCAAATCCATCCAGCCGTGTTCGAGTAATCGCGTAACAAACATACAAAAAAAAACACATTCGAATTGAGAACCTCCTCCTTTTTTGGAAGTCGGTTAAAAATAAGCACCAAAAAAATCGGATTCTACCTAAATAGTGATAGATCATTTGAAACATGCAATGAATTTTCAATGCATGTTTCAAATGATCTATCAAATGATCTATCTAATATTTATTAGTAAGTGATGATTCATTAGACAGATGGAACAGCCGCCTTACTCTTGACACTATCGAGTAAGGGTCATACTTAAATCTAATTCTAACCGAAATGAGATCGAAAAGGAATCAAATTTTGCTACTGTTTAAGCTTTAAGATCGTGTCTCTATCGTATTCATGTCATATTTCTCGATTTCATTAAATTGTCAACGAAAACAATCCATTTTTATTGACTTGTCAAACGTCATCTTTTGACAATAACACGATTCCAAATACGATCTCAATTTAAACTCAAATCAAAATCTAAATCAGCGCAAGACCAAGGCAGCCGGTCAGAAACATTTATAACTAAGGTAGCTTACGAAATTACCTGACTTAGTGAGATTATGATAATGACTAGATACACGTTAAATCCGAGATACGTTGAGTATTGATTGACTCCGAAATACGTGCTTCCGAATATAGCCCAAATTGACGTATTGGCTAAAATTTTCACAGTCATCTTTTTTGTCCTGAATAGGTCCAAATATGTTGTTTTACGAACGATGTTAAACATCAACGTTTCATTGTTGTTGATAGATAAATCTTCGTTTGTATTCTTCCTGTAACAATCAATTCATTTTAAAAATAACTTTTCTATAGACTACATATACATACATACATATGTTGCTTCCTTTTTAAACTTACCTCGACTTTATTAACAATGGCGACGTTTTCTGCATTTTTCTTTTTAATCTCAACCATCTTGGTGTCTCTGGTATAAAAAATAGTGGTATCAAGTATATTATACAAATGATTCCTTTGACTAATAGATATTGTCTCCATGTGACAGAAAAATATGCTATTGCAGTCATTACTATCATAGCGAATGAGTCTGGCAATAATGCACAAACTCCGGCTACTTCTCTATGTTCTGCATCCGCAACTTCTAAAACGTAGGGTAGGCTTATAATCAGTGGACCGCTGCTAGCGATTCCAATGAAACATTTCAAAGTTATAAATACCCAGTAGTTAGGAGAGAAAGATACACCTATCATAAGTACTACGTTAATAGACATGGATAAAATGAGTGCTGTACGGCGACCAAATCTGAAAAAAAAGGGACTCAATCACTCAACACTGTTTTTTTACACGGGGCGTTTCTTTTCTTAGCAACGCCCTTATTTCACAGGTGAGTCAAAAAGTGTCCGGTGTGATTAACTTCCTAAATATTATACGCTATTCTATCATACCTAGTATTTATATTATAACTGCATCATCAAACTACCTCACGAATAAAAAAGTCAGATGCGACACCAATAAGCCCTTTCAGATTTGTATTTTGGAGTAAACGAATAAAAAAAAATTTAAAACCTATTGTGAATAGTGATTTAGGTATTCTGTACTAATATATTAAAATTGATTAATATTATTATGATTCTTATGCTATGTATTGTGATTCTTAATTTAAATAATTATACAAATGTTTATTAAAGTGATTTAAATTGCATTTCCATGGCCAATTCATATTTAATAACTGGCAACATTGTGAATTCATAGACTGTAGAGTAAATAAAATGTTATTTGAGATAGCGGGAAAAACGCGCGGGAGAACATGTTTACATAATGGCAGCAACAAAGGATCGAGTCAGTGGTGCTGGTGATTTCCTAGATGGAAGACATCATAACATCGAAAGTTAAGTATTGGTAGACAGTTTTGGCTCTATTTAATGCTTGTAATAATAATTGTGATTACTGTATTGTTCTCATAAAATATACTGTTCAAGCTTAACTTTAGCTTCAGAGATTTGATTACTTTGTGCGTAACGTGTTTTGAGATTCCTATTGCTTATCTATACTGGCTTTGATTATTATAGAATTTGATACAAATTATATCAAAGAGTTTTTATTATAATTGGTAATACAGACACAAAGGAATAGTTTTGTTAAAATCAGGTTGTTTTATTTACTAGGTATCCTTACTAATGCTAATAATTTAACATTTCAGAAGTGGGATTATTAAGGATTCAAGCAGCCAAAGCATTCTCGGAGTCCTGTTAAACGAAACGACGGTCATGGATCACTTCCAGATCCTGGGCGCCATGGCGGCCTAGAGATACGCCTTCTCCACGGGCCGTGAGAAATAAAGAATCTTCACAACTGGATGATACTGGTAGGATCGCTCCATATTATAGTAACGTCTTGGTTAAACCCGTATTTTTCCCGAATTCGATTTTGAGAAATCGGAATTGCCGGTATTACAATGGCTTAATAAAATCTTGATAAAATCGAACATCTAAGGGCAATACATGGTTGGAACGATGATGGAAAAGTTATTATGTGCAGTCACGTTTGACTGGATTGGCTAAGTTGTGGCACAAGACTTTGCGTTCTTATGAATTTACATGGCATAAATAGAAACAAAAGATTTTAGAGGCATTCCCTGACAATATCGATTACACGGGTTAATTTAGATACTCGAGATTGCTCGCTAAAACTTGTCTTATTGCTTCCATCAGATATTTTTGTAAAAGGTTTTGGAGGTAGTCCAATAAAAGTATGAAGGTCAGGTGTCGATAGAATTCGTAGTAAATGGGTTTGAAGTCCTGGAGATTTTTTTTCTTATAGGAATATATCAATGCTTATAAGTCTAAAAATGTGTGATTATGCGCGGGTATTCAATTACAGCATTTCTTCTTTAGTGCGCTTAGTAACGGAGTATACTCATGGTTATTGTGGTAGCGGTAAGTCTTTCTTAATAATTTGTAGTGGAATTACACAATATTTAACTTGATGTTAATTAATGCAGTAGTAACTCTATTTAACCATTGAGCTTTTGAAGAAGATAGATAGGTAACCTATTAAAATATCTGTTTCCCCGCTGATTTCCCAGCGTGAATTTTGATATTTCGGCAGGAATTCTTTATTTCGAAATGGAAAGTACGTGTCACTCCTGTGCTGTGTCAGTATCTTTTATAAAGGAATTTTAAGAATCTGTTCAGTAGTACCAGAGACTACCCACTACATCCAAACTTACAAAGTTTGCAAACTTATATAACTTTACCTCCGTATATTATTTGATAGGCGCCAATAAGGACATAAGATCCATTTTTGTTTGTTTCCTTGGTTGTTTGTAATGGATAGACTTCTTTCTTTTCTTCAACTAGAACTTGTCCATAAGGTGTCAAAGCATAGTCAGATTACATACAATTGTTCTAAATAGACTCTGAGACCGATACAATCTCGACAGACGAGTCAGGTGGATAGCATAGAAGAATTTATAGTTAATTTTGGGTTTGGTGCGCTTGCGATCTCCCGGTACGTTTCTGATCGTTTGGCGGTTGGGAAGCAGTCCCTTATTCATACTTTTTTTTAAAAATTAATGTACCTATGTGTTGTGTCAAATAAAGTTCTTTCAATGTCAATTTAATCTAGGTACTTGAGGGAAAAAGAATTTACTCTACCAATTGTGTTAGGAATAACTAGCTGGTTAACTAGTTAAAGCGATTTTGATTATTGGATTTAATTACTAATGGATTAGGTACAAAAATTAAATACTGGAATATATATGGTCATGTACCTGATGTACCTATACTAAAGTAATGGTTAAAAGTGGTTGATAATCTAAGTGATGAATGGTATAAAAGTAATAAATGGAATAATTAAATGGATCTCTGGTATTAATGAATAAATTGGACTAAATGAATAAAATATTGGTAAAAATTGAATTACTTGAATAATTGGATAAATTGGATAAAAAAAAATATGGTTGAAAATAAAATGGTTATAAATAATGGAATAATAATGAATGGTTATAAATTATGGTTGAAAATAAAATGGTTATAAATAATGGAATAATAATGAATGGTTATAAATTATGGTTGAAAATAATGGAGATAAAGAGTGTGAAATAAATTTATTTATTTATATATATATTTAGTTATTGATTACTAGCTGCGCCCCGCGATTTTGCTCGCGTGGATTTCGGAGTTCCCGCAGGAACTAATTTGTGGAAATAAATGTAGCCAAGTTACTCCTTATAACATCAGCTAGGAAGCTGTGAAGGGTGGATGTTTTATGGGTGTTGTCATAATAACTGTAATTATGTTGACGTCAAAGAGTCATATTATGGACCAAATTTGAATAAATGATTTGACTTTGACGATTTGCCAGTGAAAGTCCAGTTAAAATCGATCCAGCCGTTTTAGAGATTACCCGGAACAGACAGACATATAAGTAGGTGCCATATTATAATTATACTTATTTTCATATTATGCATTTATTAAAAAGCTGTTAATTTTGAGTTACAAACAGACACATAAATTTTATTTATAATTATGTATGTATAGATTATTGTATTTTAATATTTTATTTGGTTATATTATTATATTTTCCAGTCTGGGCGTGAATATATAATATACTATATCTATAGTGTAATATGGACATATGTAATAATATGTAGTAAGTACCTATAGGTATACCAAGTTTGCTTGGTTGCCATGACACAAGCTTATAGCTTAGTGTGGGGTCAAGACGCTTATCTGTGTGTTGTGAAGTGGATTATTATTATTATGGGAATTTGGATTTTTGAATTCTTCTCAGCTAGACCGGTATTAATTGGCAACCACGGGCCAAAGCCAAGTGGAGGTTAGTTTAAGTGGAAGTATTAAGAGTTGTGTGGTCATCAGTTTGGAGGAGTTTGCGGACGATTCGACATGTATTTAGTATTACCGCCTTCTGCATAATAATGTAAGTGTACCTAGGTAATTGCAGGGTAGCGAAGGGTTGGAGCAGTTGACAAGGGATTTCAGATGGTAGTACAACAGGGATGAAGGTAATATTCTGTAATTTCCACATTTTTTGCTATTTCGTTTTGAGGTCAGTATATTTTGTAAGCTTTCAGATATTGTGCTCTACAGCCTGTGGGTTGAATTCCCTAGAACACTGTCAGGTATGTATTTTTAATAAGAAATTGGTTCATTCGTCCTCAGTTTAGATTTGCTTGCAAGTTTCTGATGAATAATCTTAGCAACCTGGTCGTAGCGGTGTTTATAATCTTTTTGTACTATTGACTTGCAGACACTTATGAGATGCTGTATCGTTTCCGGGGCACCGTTACATTTTCTGCAGCTGTCATTTGATATATTATGGACTTTTAGTATATGCTTTTGGTAGTTTCGTGTTTCGATGACTTGATAAATCCTTCTGTTTCGGGAAACAGTTCACCCCAAGTAAGCCAGGCATTGGATGCTTCTTTATCGACGTTAGACTTGCACAAATTTTGCCGGTGTTGTCTATGCATACCCTTTTGAGTCCACTCTTGTATTTTTAGTTGTCGATCTGTTATTGTTTAGATTGATTGAAGCCCAAGTACTTGTCTCTTTTTCATTAAGCGAAGGTATCTGTTGGCCAGTCTGCATCTGTAAGGTAGTATGACCCGACGTTTTTCCTTTGAAAAAGTTTCCGTAAGATCAGCCAAATAACATAGGTCTTTCGTGGTGGCGTACAATTTAATATCATCCATGTAGAGCAAATGGTTAAGCTTTTCATCAGCTGGTTCATTACTTCCTGCAGCATAGTATTTTGAGAGATTTCCCATTTTCGTTGAATTTAAAATATGATAGAATACTCTTTATTGTATACAAGAATAATTTTAGTGTGGTAACAAAATAAAAATTTATAAATAAAGGCATACAAAAGGTTATCTTATCGCTTTACTAGCGATCTTTTCCAGAAAACCTTTGGGTGGACAGGTCAAAAACAGTAAATTTATATGTTGATTTGGTATATTATATGTATAGGTGAAACGAATCATAAAATAATATAGAAGAGACACATAGAAAAGATATACACAAAAAATGGATATACATAGATACACGCATAGATATAAAATATACACATAGAAAATATATACGTACAATATTTATGGGTATAAATACTAATTTTATAAATGCGTTTAAACACAGATGCATACTATAAATAATAAGGTTACACTACAGCGAGTCACGATCTATGAGTGAGGTAGAAAGTCTTCACCAGGCTCTTAAAGGTGGGTAGTGATTTGGCCTATTCGCACCTCTACAGATAGCGAATTCCACAAGCGGACTGCTTGTACAGAGAAGGAATAATCATAAAAGTTGGTTCTAGGGGCAGGAATCATAAGAAGTAAGTTCTGGGATGATCGAACAGGCAGGTTATGGGAAGAAGATTGAAATACGAAGAGGTCTTTTAGGTAGTTGGGGGAAGGTGGATTGAACAGTATGCTATATAGAAGGAAGAGGACATGCGCATTCCGGCGAAGGCAAATCGGAAGCCACTTGAGCTTGGTGCGAAATTCGGAGACATGGTCATATTTGCGTAGACCAAATATGAACTGGATACATAGATTCTGGAGGCGCTCAAGTTTATTTAGCTGCTCCTCGCTAATGTCAGTAAAGCAGGTATCGGCATAGTCGATCATTGGTAAAAGGAGTGATTGTGCTAACGCAACTTTAGTAGCAGTTGGAACTTGGAAGAAAATTACGTAATCGTCTAAACGAGTCCGCAGATAAAATATTTGATAAATGGTTCAATGCTAAATATTATTATTAATATTATTGGTTATTAAGGAATAAAATAAAATCTTATTATGGATAATGGATAGAAGTTAAGTGGAAGTTGGTGGAACTTATTTATTTATTTATTTATTTAAGCTTATTGCACAACATGGTACAAAAGGCGGACTTAATGCCACAGTGGCATTCTCTACCTTCTCTAACTTAGTAACATGGATTGGATAAAAAAAGAATCATGGTTTGAATTTGTGTTACATTTAGATAAAGTGAAATTATTTTTACAAAACCTTTTTACTTTGCAGGGTCGCAAAGATGTCAGGATGGGCGAGTGTGAATAGTGATTTAGGTATTCTGTACTAATATATTAAAATTGATTAATATTATTATGATTCTTATGCTATGTATTGTGATTCTTAATTTAAATAATTATACAAATGTTTATTAAAGTGATTTAAATTGCATTTCCATGGCCAATTCATATTTAATAACTGGCAACATTGTGAATTCATAGACTGTAGAGTAAATAAAATGTTATTTGAGATAGCGGGAAAAACGCGCGGGAGAACATGTTTACATAATGGCAGCAACAAAGGATCGAGTCAGTGGTGCTGGTGATTTCCTAGATGGAAGACATCATAACATCGAAAGTTAAGTATTGGTAGACAGTTTTGGCTCTATTTAATGCTTGTAATAATAATTGTGATTACTGTATTGTTCTCATAAAATATACTGTTCAAGCTTAACTTTAGCTTCAGAGATTTGATTACTTTGTGCGTAACATGTTTTGAGATTCCTATTGCTTATCTATACTGGCTTTGATTATTATAGAATTTGATACAAATTATATCAAAGAGTTTTTATTATAATTGGTAATACAGACACAAAGGAATAGTTTTGTTAAAATCAGGTTGTTTTATTTACTAGGTATCCTTACTAATGCTAATAATTTAACACTATCTAATAGTGAAGCTTGGACGCATGACTACAAATTATTAACGAAAGTCCTCTACCACGTCTGTCTGTCTGTTCGCGATAAACTCATAAACTACTGAACGGGTTTTCATGTGCTTTTTACCAGTAGATAGAGTGATTCATGAGGAAAAACCAATTGTATACTTAAACCATAAAATTGGTTTTGTGTAAATTGGTTGGAATATAATGAAAAAATGCACGTTGTCAGGGGTACAGAAAAGGATATAGGGTAATTTTAGACCCCGGAACTCCCGCGGGAACTCCGAAATTACCGCGGGTGAAACTGCGGCGCACAGCTAGTATAATGATAATTATCGGAAGTTTCGGAAAAAGTCATCTGCTTACGTTGTGAGGGGTACAGAAAAGAACATTATTATCTAGTACTTTTGATCCCGGAACTCCTTCGGGAACTCCAAAATTAACACGAGTGAAACCGCGGGGAATAGCTAGTTATAGCTCATGTTCAGAATCATTGTAATGTAACAGTTAAAAGGAATTTAATACCTAATGATTATGTGATGCTTTTGATAAACAAAAAAAAAATCAAACGAACTAATTTAAGACCTTCATGCGGTTTTCACTAATAGATAGAGTGATTCAAGAGGAAGTGTTATACGTATCATGGGTTTTCCGCGGGAACTCTGTAATTTCCTGCCGCGGATGAAACCACGCGGGACAGCTAGTGCAAACTAATTAAAGACTTACCGGTCGGAAATCCATCCGAAAACAAAAACGCCAGCCAAAATTCCGAACATATTAACTGTCTGGCCAAAATTTGCCATCCAATATCTTTGGCAAATTAAATCGAACTCGGATATCAATGTTTCTTTGAGGTCGCTGCGATACGAGTATTTGAGACAGTCATCGTAACACGTGGAATTGTTCGGATTTACAACTGATGAATTACCTTTAAACTCAATACAGAGAAAAGTTGTTTTGGGTGTTAGATATATAAATGATAACATGTTATATATAGCAATATTCCTTGACATTGCTGCCGCTGAGCAATATAGAAAGTTCTTAAAATCAAATCTTGGTGGTTCTTTGTTTTCTACGTGATCTTCAACTGTCATATTATTTTCCTTAATATCTTGTACAGTATTCATTTTAGAACTTTTACGATAAAAGTTTCACTTCAATATTATTCAGTGCTACTAAAAACTAAAATATTATTTTTATGTTGGTTTCTCATGACATGACTGCCGAAGAACTACACACAAGATCTTGAGTAAGTATGCTTTAACCATAATATGAGATAGTAGTGTGTAAGTACTTGATAAATTAGTGCCACTATACTCGTATGTACACTGAGTTGATCTTTAGCAAGTATCAGTTATAAGACTTCTTAAAACAAAGTAATTAAATTAAATTAAACTACATAATAACAGGTAGATAAGGTTTTAATATAATAATAAAGTAAACATGTACTTATATGTATTTATATTTTGTAACACCTGTCATATAATCCTTTAATTTCACTAAATTTTTATTGTTAAAACTACAATAGGTGTTAGGTATTCTATTTTCATGTTAAATATTTAAATTTAAACATTGTATTTTTGTTACTTTTTATGTGATTCTATGGTTTGTTTTATTGTGAGACTTACTAACTAAGACGCGCTTATGTAAATTATTGCTTGTTATTTATATAATATATCTCTTCAGATATTAATATGAAAAAAAAACATAGTCACAAGTCATACAACCAGACCGATTTTGGTATCATCACGCGGGAAGTTTTCACAACTCGTTATTTCACGTTTCGGTGTCATCGAGGCCTCTGAGATCATGCCATTTCATGTAATTGAACTTAAAAGGCTACGCCTAAGATCATGTTTAAGTATAAACTTTAGAGCACCACAACAACTAATATGACGTGTATGAAGTATTAGAAAAATGCAAGAATAACTCACTCAAAGTAATTATAATTGTCCTATACATATATTTCTGTCAACCCAATAGATAGGTAAGTGATTGAGAATGCTGCATGGTATATAGTTCGCCTTTGTAACTTTGAAATTCTGGCATAATAAATATCAATTTTGAAATTCTCGCATAATAATTATCAAGTAGATGAAAATATCTATATCTTATTCCAAGACCTAAATTAACTCCTAGGTAACTTTACAGGTAATTTCTGAAGCGGGCTTGGATAGCCTAATCCGAAACAATGAAAAATAGCGAAAAATCCTTAAAGGAGTCTCGGAGCCGATTTCGTTAAAATCTATTATTTCTGAACTATATATCTGATAGAGTGATTCAAGAGGAAAGTTTATACTTATAATCAGGTACATCTGGAATCCATACTGTTCCCTGGCTAATTGGATTACCGGTATCATACAGTGCTACGCAATACCTTTTCCAACGTTCCATAACGATACGTCTGGTAAGAGGTTTCCACTTTCATCCTCAATAACACAAATTTGAATACAACGCGCCCCAACTAGTTTTCTGATTTTTCAAAACAGGTCTCTGACTCCGCTTCGTACGTTGTGTTCTCAAGCTCCAAACTAATGTTATAAACATGAGTGTTATAGTCCCGGCGACACCTTTTTTGGACCTCACGACTTAATTCTGCGTATCTTTCCTGGTCTTCCGCTGAACTTGTTCCTCTCTCTTTCAGCTCTCAGCGTTCCAGAATAACGCAACTAGTCGCTGATATTGTATAGTTTTTCATGTCTTGCTTCTTAACATAATTATCCTGACCCATGGCATGATATATTTATGATCCTCTGTGTTAGGCTCTGCTTATATCCCACCAAGTCAACTCTTTGCAGATTGGGATTCGTTTTCGGCTTGAAAATTTTCTTAATCTGGAACCCTACCGTTGCAGCTAACAATTGGTGATCAGAGCCACAATCACATCATAATCATGACGAATAGGAAATAAAAAATAAGAAAACTTATTTTCTTAGCAAACACAAAACACAAAAATAGAAGAATAAAAAAATACATGCAAGTGAACCAATTTTATTTATCAGTGTAGGTGTCCAGGGGCTTCCCTTTAGTCTCCGGTAGCAACAAACACATTACAACACCTAGCAAAACTAAAAATACAAAAACCACCGCCGACAACCATTCGGGGTTTAATGTCGCTATGAAAGGTGCAACCATTGCCCCTATCTTAGCACCAGCACCGCAAACACCATAGGCCATACTCCTAACTGAAGTTGGGAACAATTCCGTCACATATATATAAATTATACATATCAATATACCCATAATATTCAATCCAGTTATACAACATGTAATACTAGCCCAGTGGCCAACAGGCAGAACTATCAGAGCTCCCTGTAAGAGAGACCTGTAATAAAAAAGTACAATCAGAATATTTTTCTGTAATGTAGATAAGGATGAGATGTCGAAGGTTTGAATAAGTCCCTCATTCAACCCTACACACAGTATTTATTACTAAATTTCGCAATTCCCCGGGGACTATCTATTCTTGAACATTTAGGCTTTTATGTGCTATTGAGTAACAAACATCCAAACTTTTACACATCCCATTTTAAAATATTAGCAGTATTAGGACAATAAAAAATCAGTAAAACTATTCGAAAAGATTAAAATAATCATCAAAAAAAATCGGATACTACCTAACTAGTGAGGGATCATTTGAAACATGTAATGAAAATAAAAGTAAGCGATGATTCATTAGACAGATGGAACAGGTCAGAAATATTTATCATCAGGTACCAATCTCATGAAATTACCTGACATAGTGAGATTGTGAATATGACTAGATACACGTTATATCCGAGATACGTTGAGTATTGCTTAATTCCGTAATATGTGCTTCCTAATATAGCCCAAATTGACGCAGCGGCTACAATTTTCACAGTCATTTTTTTTGTCCTAAATAGATCCAAATATGTTGTTTTATGAACCATGTTAAATGTCAACGTTTCATTATTCTTGATAGATAATAAATCTTTGTTTGTATTCTTCCTATAACAAATTATTTCATTTTTATATTTTGAATAAAGTTATTTTATCATCTACGTAATATTATATTAATTGTATCAACACGTGTTGCTGTTTTTTTTAATTTACCTTGACTTTGTTAACAATGGTTTCGATTTCTCTATATTTCTTTTTAATTCCAACCATCTAGGTGTCTCCGGTATAAAAAATAGTGGTATCAAGTATATGACACAAATAATTCCTTTGACTAATAGATATTGTCTCCATGTGACAGAAAAATATGCTATTCCAGTCATTATTATGACAGCAAACGAGTCTGGTAATATTGCACAGGCTCCAGCTAGATCTCGATGTTCTGAACCCACAAATTCTAAAATGTAGGGTAAACTTATAATCAGCGGGCCGCTGCTAGCGATCCCGATGAAACATTTCAAAGTTATAAATACCCAGTAGTTAGGAGAGAAAGATACACCTATCATTAGTACTACGTTAATAGACAAGGATAGAATAAGTGCTGTACGGCGACCAAATCTGAAAAGAGGAACACAATTACTTAACGCTATTCTTTACACGCAAGCAACGCCTTTATTACACAAATTATGTATAGTTAAAAAGTAGCCTGGTGTAATTTGCTCCCTAAATATGTGTAATTCTCTTACGCTATCACCAATAAATAGAGTGATTGAGGGTGAAACCGTCGGAGATAATTATGTAGTATTATGATAAAACAAAGTCCTACACCGCGTCTGCCTGTTCGCGATAAACTCAAAATCTACTGAACGGATTTTATTGCTGTTTTCACCAGTAGATAGAGTGATTCATAAGGAAGGTTTATGAACATAGTTTTAAAAGAAAAAGAAAGATTTATTACAGAAAAAATTAAGAATTTGTGTAAGTAAATTGGTCAAAATGTTGTTGGAAGTGTCGAAGTGTCGGAAAAAGTCAATCAGCCTACGTGGTCAGGGGTACAAAAAAAAGGATATCTAGGGTAGTTTTATCTCGGAATTCCCACGGGCACTCCAAAATTAGCGCGGGTGAAACTGCAGGGAACAGCTAGTCAAATATAGATAATTTAAATAATAAGCATTCAAAATCATTGTAATCTAACAGTTAAAACGAGTTTAATATCTAATGGACGTCCATTATGTGATAATTTTAATAAACAATGAAAAAAATATCCTTACATATACATAATATCAAAGTTCTCCGCCGTGTCTGTGTGTCCGTTCCCGATAAAATCAAAAACTACTGAAGGAATTTTCATGCGGTTTTCACTAATAGAGTGATTCAAGAGGAAGTGTTATACGTATAGTTGAACGCAGATAAGCAATAACATGTTAACCCACAAAATTAAGTTAACTATTCAGAACAATTTATTGAGAGTTTGGGAACGTTTTTTAATTATGCGTTTACCTTATTACATTTTTTAAGTATGTAACTAAATATTGAACATAAAAAATGTTGACAAAAAATGGCGCTCTTACTTTTATAACACGAATTACTCAAAATTTCTCCAGTGTGGGTTAACACACTATTGCTTATCTATGTCCAGTTTATAATTGGTTTCCCGGGGGAACTCTGAAATGTCCTACCACGGGTGAAACCACGCGGGACAGCTAGTGTAAACTAAGTAAAGACTTACCGGTCGGAAATCCATCCGAAAACAAAAACGCCAGCCAAAATTCCGAACATACTAACTGTTTGAATAAAATTTGCCATCCAATATCTTTGGCAAATCAAATCGAACTCGGATATCAATGTTTCTTTGAGGTCGCTGCGATACGAGTATTTGAGACAGTCATCGTAACACGTGGAATTGTTCGGATTTACAACTGATGAATTACCTTCAAACTCAATACAGAGAAAAGTTGTTTTGGGTGTTAGATATATAAATGACAACATGTTATATATAGCAATATTCCTTGACATTGCTGCCGCTGAGCAATATAGAAACTTCTTAAAATCAAATCTTGATGGTTCTTTGTTTTCTGCATGATCTTCAACTGCCATATTATTATCCTTCATATTTTGCACAGTATTCATTTTAGAACTTTTACGATAAAAGTTTTACTTCAATATTATTCAATGCTACTAAAAATTAAAATATCATTTTTCTTTGGTTTCTCATGACATGACTGCTAATACACTACACACAAAATTTTGAGTACCTATGCTTTTATCATAATGTGTGATAATTGTATGTACGTACTTGATAAATTAGTGCCACTGTAGGTACTCGTACGTAGGTACACTGAGTTGATTAAATTATGTATCAATTATGAGAATTCTTAAAACCAAGTCATGAAATTAAATAAAACTACATCATAACAGGTAGATAAGGTTATAATATAATAATAAAGTAAACATTTACTTATATGTATGTATATTCATTGGCGTATCTACGATTATTTTTTAGGGGGGGCCATGCCCCTATTTATACTCGCGGGAGTAGCAGGAGCAAACTTTTAAAAAATTAAGTCTACACATTTGAAGAGTCGTCTGAAGTTAGTTACACTTATCACCTATTATAGATTTTCGAATCGGTAACCCAACATTCTGGGGTGGGCACTAGACCATCCTGGGGTGGGCCCGGCCCACCCGGCCCCCCTCTATATACAACTATGTGCATATTTGGTAACACCTGTCATAAAATCCTTTAATTTTACAAAATTTTTATTGTTAAAACTACAATAGTTATTCTATTTTGATGTTCAATATTTAAAATTAAAACATTGTATTTTTAGTTACTTTTTATGTGATTCTATGGTTTGTTTTATCGTGAGACTTACTATAACCAAGACGCGCTTATGTCGTTATTTCACTTATGTCGGTGTCGTCGAGATCATACGATTTTATGCAATTGAACTTAGGCTAAAGGCTACGCCTAAGATCTTGTTTAAGTATAAATATCAAACTTTAGAGCACCTCAACAACCAACATATATGAAATATTAGAAAAATACAAGAATAATTCACTCAAAGTAATAATAATTAACCTATACATACATATATTTCTGTCAACCCAATAGATAGGTAAGTGATTGAGAATGCCGCAAGGTATTAAGTTCGCCTTTGTAATTTGTTTGTACATATTATGTACATATGTAAATATTATGTATGTACTATCTGTGCCCCGCGGATTCACCCGCGGTAATTTTGGAGTTCCCGTGGGAATTCCGGGATATAAAGTACCCTACGTCCTTTTCTGTACCCTTGACAATGACAATGTGCATGCCAAATTTAATCCAAATCCATTTAGCCGTTTTTGCGTGATTGAGTAACAAACATCCAAACATCCACACTTTCACAAATATTCAAACATTCACACTTTCAAATTTATAATATTAGTAGGAAGTAGGATAGTAGGATTATTAAATAGGTAGTCCCCCGGTGGTCTCACTTACATCAATTTTAAAAGTCTCGCAGGAAACTCATGATAGTCATCAAGTAGATGAAAGTACCTCTCTCTTATTTCCGAAACTATGAAGAATAGCGAAAAATCCTTAAAGGGGTTTCGGAGCCGATTTTCTTAAGAACTATTATTTCTGAACAGAATTTCATGCGGTTTTCATCAATAGACAGAGTGATTCAAGAGGATGGTTTATACTTATAATCAGGTTCACCTGGCCTAGAATCCAAACTGTTCCCCCGCTAATTGGAATACCAGTATCATACAGTGCCACGCAATAGCTTTCAGAAGTTGCGATGAGTCTGTTAAGAGCTTTCCACTTTCATCCCAAATAACACATAGATTCGAATACTACGCGCCCCAGCTAGTTTCCTGACTTTGCAAAACAGGTCTCTGATTTCGCTTCGTGCGCTGTGTTGCTCAAGCTCTAAATAAATGTTATTAATATGAGTGTTATAGTCCCGGCGACATCTTTTTTGGACCTTGGTCTTTCACTGAACTCGTTCCTCTCTCTTTCAGCTCTCGGCGTTCCAGAATAACGCTACTAGTCGCTGATAGTTTTTCAAGTCTCGCATCTTAATAACTGCTGTCTCACCAATCAACGCTTTCAAGAGCTTCCATCGAACATAATGGGGATGTTGGCTACTTTTGAAAATCAAAATTCTAATTACTTAGTCCGTCAGTTAGACAATAAAAAAACAATACACACCTATTTTTTTTCTTTTTCAAACAAATTAAAATATTCAGAGATAAAGCGCAATAAAGTTTAGGGTGAGGAGGTCGTGGCGTCACTAACCGCTAAAATCACCGTACAAACTGTCCGAATAGTGACGTCACGCAAAATTTCAACTCAATGTATCGCCGTTATTTTTTTATTTCGTATAAAAAGGAAAAATACGTTTCCAATATTTTTTATTAATCTACAAGGCTAAAAAAATATTTGTCTACATGCCCACTATTCTGGCCCTTGGCATGATATTATATTTGTGATCCTCTGTGTTCGGCTCTGCTTATATTCCACCAAGTCAACTCTTTACAGATTGGGATTCGTTTTCGGCTTGACAATTTTCTTTAGCTGGATCAGTAGCGTTGCAACTAAAAATTAGTGATCAGAGCCACAAGCACATCATAATCAGGAGGAATAGGAAATGAAAAATAAGAAAACTTATTATCTTAGAAAACATACAAAACACAAAAATAGAAGAATAAAAAAAATACGCGCAAATGCACAAATTTTATTTACGCAATATGACGAAGACACTGCACACCCAGGACATATACGATATATCCATGAACTTGCTCTTGTGCGTCTGGCCGGTGCTGTCGGGATTGCTCGTCGAATTGATAAACACTATGTTTTCGAGCGGCGTGTATCCCGGCGTCCTAAAAAGCACAAGGGTGTGTCCAGTGTACAAGGGTAAGGGTGAAAAGACCTCTGCAGACAATTACAGGCCAATAACTATAGTACCCAATATATCAAAAATTATCGAATCGATTTTATCGAACTGCTTAATGTGCCACCTCGAAAACAATGACCTACTGACAGACAAACAGTTTGCTTACAGGAAAAATATGTCCACCACAGCAGCTGCATATAAGTTATATAATTGCATCGCTACAGCACTCGATGATAAATACAAGGTAGCAGGTATATTCTGCGACCTTTCGAAAGCATTTGATGTAATAAACGATAAACTGTTATTGGAAAAACTGAAACACTATGGTATCAAACGGAACGCTCACAAACTGTTCACATCGTTCTTATGTGACAGGTACCAGACTGTTGAGGTGAAAATGGAGGGCAATAAAGTGCGTTCTAGGGCAGGAGCCGTACGGGTCGGTATTCCACAGGGATCGGCGTTAGGAAACACACTGTTCCTCACGTTTATAAACGACCTACCGACCTGTATCTCTGACGGTTTGATGGTCTTGTTTGCGGACGACACCACAGTCATAGTTAGTGCGCCAACACACGAACACCTGGAGAGTAGGATCACAACTTCCTGTGAGCAGTTGCAAAAATGGTTTACGACGAACGGTCTTATTCTAAATGTTACCAAATCCAACGTGATGTTATTCTCAGCTCGAAATTCTACTCTGTCCCCTACCATACAAACTCCAATGCCAATCTCTGTGACTAGCCGGTTTCTAGGCTTTCACATAGACAGCAACCTAAATTGGAAACATCACGTTGAGATTATTTGTGAAAAGCTGAGTGGTGCCGTATTTGCGATGAGAAAGCTCAAACCGATAATCTCCTCGGACGCACTGTTGCAAATTTATCACGCATATTTCCACTCCATTTTGTCGTATGGCATAATTCTTTGGGGAAACTCCACGGACTCGGACAGGGTGCTAAAAATGCAAAAACGAGCAGTGCGCATATTGGCAGGTGTTAAGCCAGGCCACTCGTGCAGAGATTTATTCACAAAATATAAAATAATGACATTTTATTCACAGTACGTATTTGACATAATAATTTTCACCCGACGTAATTTACGTGATTTCGAGCGGATTGATATTCCTGGCAGAGTGACCCGACAGACTGGGCGGCTTAGGGTGGTGCCACGACGGTTGGCACTTATGGATAAAAATCCGCGAGTCATTGGTCCTTCGTTCTACGAAAAACTACCTGTAGACATTAAGAACGAAACCTCGGACGAAGCATTTCAGCGCCGGCTGAAAAACTTTTTGTTGGATAAATCATTGTACTCAGTAAAAGAGTATCCATGACATTATATATTTACCAAGGTGACATTTTATTGAAAATAAATCGTTACCTAAGGTGTTTCTACTTGACATTAATCTTCTGTTATATTATTATTTAATAATATTTATTTTATTTTTTATATTTTTTTTTCAAACAAATTGACAATCTCTTTAGTGAATTTATTTAATTTTGACATAAAATGTAAATGTAATTTTTAAAGAGAGAATAAAATATCTAATCTAATCTAATCTATTTATCAGAGTAGGTGTCTCCCAGGGACTTTCCTTTAGTCTCCGGTAGCAATAAACACATTATAACACCTAGTAAAACTAAAAATACAAAAACCACCGCTGACAACCATTGAGGATTTAGTGTCGCTATAAAAGGTGCAACCATTGCCCCCATCTTAGCACCAGCACCGCAAACACCATAGGCCATACTCCTAACTGAAGTTGGGAACAATTCCGTCACATATATATAAATTATACATAACAATATACCCAAAATATTCAATCCAGTTATACAACACGCAATACTAGCCCAGTGGCCAACAGGCAGAACTATCAGAGCTCCCATAACCAAGCCGGTTGCAAGGAAACTATAGATGATAATTTTTTTCCTGCCATATCTCTTGCCTAGGACCATGGCTAAAAATGTTGTAGGCACCTGTAATAAAAAAGTAAAATAAAATAAAGAAATTGAAGATACCTAAATAACTAGTGATGGATCATTTGAAACATTTGTAATGAAAATAAAAGTAAGCAATCATTCATTAAACAGATGACTCATCTTATGAAATTACCTGACTTAGTGAGATTATGATTATGACTAGATACACGTTAAATCCGAGGTACGTTGAGTATTGATTAACTCCAAAATATGTGCTTCCTAATATAGTCCAAATTGATGCAGCGGCTACAATTTTCACAGTCATCTTTTTTGTTCTAAATAGATCCAAATATGTTGGGCTCAACTGTACAATAAGCACCCGCGATTTAGAGCTTCATATTTTTTATGTGTGTGGGACTTTGCTTAATATAACTTCACATAAAATCCCTAATTACGGAAACTCATCGTTTTCGAGAAAAAAAATACTAAAGTTTCACAATTTCATACAAAACTCCGCGATGTGTCAACCATTTGCCATTGACTTTGTAAGAATTGTTTCGTTTTACATTCGGATAAAGTGATTATATTATTTATTATCTTTGATTTTTATAATTTGCTAATGAAAATGAAAATTTGTTAAACTTGAGTTGGTTAGGTTAGGTTTGCACTGTTGACGAAGTCGCGCGCGAGCCGAGCGAGCGTAGCGAGCGTGCCGCGGTAGCGGCCGGCGAAGCGCCAAAGTCAAAATATTATCGTAAATTGAGTGAGGTTTTTATTTTTTTTTCTCAAAAGTTATGAATTTCCGTAATTTGCGGATTTGAGAAATACACTATAAACACACTATTCTATCCAAAAAAAAATTGTAACTATTAAAAATCGAGGGTGCTTATTGTACAGTCCTTCCATATGTTGTTTTATGAACCATGTTAAATGTCAACGTTTCATGATTCTTGATAGATAAATCTTCGTTGGTATTCTTCCTATAACAAATTATTTAATTTTTATATTTTGAATAAAGTTATTTTATCAACTACGTAATATTATATTGATTGTATCAACACGTGTTGCTGTTTTTTTGAATTTACCTTGACTTTGTTAACAACGGTTTCGATTTCTCCAATTTTCTTTTTAATTCCAACCATCTAGGTGTCTCCGGTATAAAAAATAGTGGTATCAAGTATATGACACAAATAATTCCTTTGACTAATAGATAATGTCTCCATGTGACAGAAAAATATGCTATTGCAGTCATTATTATGAAAGCAAACGAGTCTGGTAATATTGCACAGGCTCCAGCTAGTTCTCGATGTTCTGCATCCACAACTTCTAAAATGTAGGGTATGCTTATAATCAGTGGGCCACTACTAGCGACCCCGATAAAACATTTTAAAGTAATAAATACCCAGTAGTTAGAAGAGAAAGATACACCTATCATTAGTACTACGTTAATAGACAAAGATAGAATAAGTGCTGTACGGCGACCAAATCTGAAAAAAGGAACAATCACTTAACGCTATTTATTACAGCAAAAATTAAGGTTCTGTGTAAATTGGTTGAAATATTGTTGGAAGTGTCAAGGTGTCGGAAAAAGTCAATCCGCCTACGTTTTCAGGGGTACAAAAAAAGATATCTAGGGTAGTTTTATCTCGGAATTCCCACGGGCACTCCAAAATTAGCGCGGGTGAAACCGCAGGGAACAGCTCGTCAAATACAGATAATTTAAAAAATTAACACTCAGAATCATTGTAATCTAACAGTTAAAACGAATTTAATGCCTAATGGACGTCCATTATGTGATACTTTTAATAAATAATAAAAAAAAATATCCATATAATATATACATAATACATAAAAAAAATTCGCCGTGTCTGTCTGTCCGTTCGCGATAAATTCATTAACTACTGAACGAATTTTCATGCGGTTTTCACTAATATATAGAGTAATTCAAGAGAAAGTGTTAGACGTATAGTTTATAATGGGTTTCCCGCGGGAACTCTGAAATTTCCTACCACGGATGAAACCACGCGGGACAGCTAGTGTAAACTAATTAAAGACTTACCGGTCGGAAATCCATCCGAAAACAAAAACGCCAGCCAAAATTCCGAACATATTAACTGTCTGGCCAAAATTTGCCATCCAATATCTTTGGCAAATCAAATCGAACTCGGATATCAATGTTTCTTTGAGGTCGCTGCGATATGAGTATTTGAGACAGTCATCGTAACACGTGGAATTGTTCGGATTAACAACTGATGAATTACCTCTAAACTCAATACATAGAAAATTGGTTTTGGGTGTTAGATATATAAATGAAAACATATAACAAACATAGCAATGTTTCTTGACATGGCTGCCGCTGAGCAATACAGAAACTTTTTGAAACCAAATCTTGGTGGTTCTTTGTTTTCTACGTGATCTTCAACTGTCATATTATTGTTATCCTTCGTATCTTGTACAGTCTTCATTTTAGAACCTTTCCGATAAAAGTTTCACTTTAATATTAAATTACTTAGTAGTTGGTACTACTAAAAATTAAAAATATCGTTTTCTTAATCTTTGCTTTTCATGACATGACTGCCGAAGAACTACACACAAAATTTTGAGTATTCTTTTATCATAATGTGAGATAATTGTAAGTACTTGATAAATTAGTTCAACTACAATGCGTTAATCGCGAGCTTAAGTCTCTCATAGTTATAAAAATTCTAAAACAAAGCAATGATTTAAAACTAGTTGTGCCCCGCGGTTTCACCCGCGTTATTTTCAGAGTTCCCGCGAGAATTCCGGGATAAAAAGTACCATATGTGTTGATCTGATGTATAAGCTGTATTATTGTAAAGTTTCATTTAAATCCAATCAGTAGTTTTTGCGTGAAAGAGTAACAAACATCCATCCATCCATCCATCCATACATACTTACAAACTTTATTTACTTACTTTTATTAGTAGGATTAAACTACATAATAACAGGTAGAGTAAGTTTGTAATAAAGTAGACATGTACCTACTCATAAATCCACTAGCTGTTTCCTTGGTTTCACCTGCATTACTTCAGAGTTCCGGCGGAAATTCCAGGACACCTAAAAATGCCCTATGTCCTTGCCTCTGAATCCATGACCAATGGGCATGTTGACTAATTTTTATTTTTTAGTCCGTCTTGTAGATTATTAAAAAATATTGGATACGTATTTTTTCTTTTTTTACGTAATCAAAAAATAACGGCGATATATTGAGTTGAAATTTCGCGTGACGTCACTATTCTGACAGTTTGTAAGGCGGTTTTGTGATTAGTGACGTCACGACCTCCTCATCCTAAACTTTAATGCGCTTTATCTCTGTATATTTGAATTTATTTAAAAAAGCAAAAAATACGTATCTATTGTTTTTTTATTTTATAACTGACGGACTAATTAGAATTTTGATTTTCAATAGTAGTCAACATCCCTATTGTATATACATATTATATACTTTGTATTTATATACTCCATGATGATCGATGATCACACGACAGTAACTGTAAAAGTATTTCCTTTTTTTAAACTACAATATTCAATTTTGATGTTCAATATTGAAAAATTCAAATATTGTGTTTGTTGAATCACATAAAAACAAAACGTGTTATTTTATTGTGAGACTTACTTGCTATATCCAAGACGTGCATGAGTAAATTATTTATTACTAGCTGTGCCCCGCGGTTTCACCTGCGGTAATTTTGAAGTTTCCGCGGGAATTCCGGGATAAAAAGTACCCTATGTCCTTGTCTGTACCCCTGACAACGTGCATGCTAAATTTCATCCAAATCCGTTCAGCCGTTTTTGCGTGATTGAGTAACAAACATCCAAACATCCACACTGTCACATTTATAATATTATTAGGATTAAGTAAATTATTTTTCTCAAAAAGAACTATTTTTAATCACCAAGCCACAAATTTGATCTAGGGTGGAGAGTTTGTAAAGTTAGACCTTTTAGAGTTAGCGTAGAAGCTTGGCTCTACATGAGATCTGATAACTTTTTCACAGTGCGAGTCATTTCGATATTACCAGATAAACAAAATTTCGAGATATTATGTTGTCAATATTGTCAATAGCAGATTTATCACAAATTCTAAGGGTATTTCCTGATTTCCTAGAAAGCTAAAATTTGGTATGTAAACTAATAAAAAAAATTTTTTTTTTTATTTTTTATGTAAACTAATATTAGTACACAAATAACAAAAACGTTATAAAGCTTTTAACTTTTATCCACCACCCCTTGAACTAGGGGATGGAAATAAAAAAATTGTCACAAGCAACTTACGAAAATAAATGAAATCCCACCAAAACATTTTCATGTAAAAATTTTCCAATAGAAGACCATATTATGTTTGTGTACTTATACTAGTTTACATACCAAATTTTAGCTTTTTACGAAATCAGGAAATACAATTAGAATTTGTCATAAATCTGCTATTGACAATATTGACAACATAATATCCCGAGAATTTTGTTTATCTGGTATAAGCCAAACCTAAGTTATAAGGGTTCAAATAAACGGCGAAACGCTTCGAGAAAAGGTTGGTAGTGCCCATGCGCGTCGCTAGACTCATCTTGGCGGGGGCGCTACCGTGCCCCCAGATAACTTATTTACTCATGACACGACTGTTTAGAACTGCATAAATTGCATAATATTACCATGTCGTTTTATCACTAATAATTTAACTCTAGTAGGTACATATTAATATTTTGTTTAGCCAGAGATAATACCTATAATATTATACGTAAATGCAAAATCCTATGACAGAGTACGATATTTCTATGACAAATGGCACAAATTTTATTTACAAACTTCTTTTAAAATAACTAAAACACGCATTAAACATTTCAAAACCATTTAAAAATCTCTATGGAACTTCTTTTTGTATGCAACCGTATGTTATTATTATAAATATATTGTTATAAAATTTGTTGCACGGCCTAAACCGCTGTTCGTAGAGCCCTGAAACGTGGAGTGTGTGTTCTTTGTATGACGTAGGCACCCGATAAGAA
The DNA here is from genome assembly GCA_907165275.2 of Zygaena filipendulae. Lineage (NCBI taxonomy): Eukaryota > Metazoa > Arthropoda > Insecta > Lepidoptera > Zygaenidae > Zygaena > Zygaena filipendulae. Next base: position 1,053,790 of record OU015657.1, read on the forward strand.
AGGATTAATAAAAATTCAACCCCTAAGGGGGTGAAAAGGGGTCGCAAAGTTTGTATGTAACAATTCCGCGGGAACTTCGAAATTATCACGGGTGATACCGCGCGGAACTACTAGTTATAAATATAATTGATCACATTACAAAATTACTTTTATTTTTTTCATTTCCCAGTTATACCTAGATGAATGAACCACATCTTAAATTGTTTTACATGTCCAATATAATTTTGTTATTTAGGCGCGTTAGTTACACGAATTTGTATTCGCCATTTCTACATGCGTATATTAGGTTATCTATGATACCAAAATTATTATTTTCGTTCCGCATACAGTCGTTCATTTAGGGCTGATAACATTAATTTACTTTATTTAAATGCCTTGTTTATATTTTGTCTGCTCTATAAAGATAAATTTATCTGACACGATTCATATAGGTACTATTACAAAAAAAGGAAATAGTATTATAAACTAAGTGAGACAAAAATATTATACCCAAATTATAATTGTACTAGCAATTGCCCGCGGTTTCACCCGTATTAATTTCGGAGTTCCCGTCGTAATTCCGGGACAAAAAGTACCCCCTACGTCCGCTGTACGTATACCCCTGATAACGAATATGCAAAAATTCATGATGATCGGTTGAGCAGTTATGGCTTGAAAGCGTAACAAGCAAACAAATTCACATTCGCATATAATAAGGATTCACAGAAATGGGAGTCAAATCTAGCAATTTTTTAACATCAATCAATTGTATGAAAGAGACAAGAGTTTTTTTTAACTTAGGTACCTATACATATACATATATAAAGAGAAACATCAGACGTGAGTTTTCAACATACAAACCAAACCCAATATGGCCCAAAACTAAGGTCTTGTTAACATTTAACAGCTTACGTCATGGGTAGGACGTGTAATAACCCATAATAACACATTTTGGTTAAAACGACCAGCAATTTTTGCCAGTTTTAACTGCATAACGTTCAACAGCCTAATTTTAATAAAAAATATTGATACGTGATTGACACCCAAAAATTACATTGTAAAGCTATGCTAATTACCTGAGCTTTGCAAAGTGCTGCGCAGGCGAGTGTGTATCTACTGAGGAACAAGAAACAAATAGAATATTATTATTAAAAAAGATAGTATAAATCTTTTACTTTAATCCTATCTTAAAATTAATAAATGTTATTTATAAAAATAAATAGCTACTCAAAATACCAACTACCTATACAAGTACTTAATTCAAGTACCTACCTATGTGATACGTCTTGCTCTCTCCGAATTTGAATTGGTTTTGTGCTGTGCCTTAAAAACAGGGTCCATAAAGAACTGTTTCCTATTATCTTAACACCTATTGTTACATAATGGATGTGCAATAAATAAGTGAATAAATAAATATATCTGTCTCTTTTACGCAAGTGACCAATTTTAGACTTCGCAGTGATACTGATATAGCCCATCTACCTTTTATTTATTGTGATATCATTGATTTTTAACGAGGCTTTCCAGTGAGTAGGTATGCGTAGAACCATTCTATGGAGTCGATAATAAAAGCTATACTATAACTGGACGCAGATAAGCAATAACATATTAACCCACAAAATTAAGTTATTGATTCAGAACGATTTATTGAGGGTTAGAGAACGTTAATTGGACATAGATAAGCAATAGTGTGTTAACCCACACTGTGTTTTAAAAGTAGGAGCGCCATTTTGTGTCAACATATTTATGTTCAATATTTAGTTACATATTTAAGCAATGTAATAAGGTAAACACATAATTAAAAAACGTTCTCTAACTCTCAATAAATCGTTCTGAATCAATAACTTAATTTTGTGGGTTAACATGTTATTGCTTATCTACGTCCGTTTATTCACTGTCGTTGGTATATAATTTTTCGGACCTTTAAGGCTTAAGCGGAATGCTAAATGAGAGGCTTCGATGGAATATAAAGGAAGCGGTTTATCACTAGAATTAACCCTGCAGAGCCAATTACCTGCAGATTTGAGGCATTGTTGGTTTTGTGTTGCTGATGATTATGATCACTAAATGGAGCTGCTTCTGATATATTTTTTGGCAAATTGTCTTTAAATTTATTTCTTTAAAGTAACGAGCAGTTTAATAAAATAATGTTCAAATCTGCTAAGTACCTTTAAACGAGCAATGGGCATGTGGACTAATTTTTATTTTTTAGTCCGTCTTGTAGATTATTAAAAAATATTGGACACGTTTTTTTTCTTTTTTTACGTAATCATAAAATTACGGTGATATACTGAGTTGAAATTTCGCGTGACGTCACTATTCTGACATTTTGTATGGCGGTTTTGCGGTTAGTGACGTCACGACCCCCTCACCCTAAACTTTAATGCGCTTTATTTCTGTATATTTTAATTTATTTAAAAAAGCAAAAAATACGTGTCTATTGTTTTTTTATTTTCTAACTGACGGACTCATTAGAATTTTGCTTTTCAAAAGTCGTCAACATCCCTATTCTTGTAAAACGTCTGCATCGCTCATACCTACTTAATTTATTTTGCTTTGTGATTTGGAATGATATTTCCTAGTTTGCATCGTACAAAATTAAAAAAGCCCCAAAATAAAGAGGCGGCCCCTTGCTCGGGCGCGGCGTGAATTTTTCAAAGGAGTTTTTAATCAGTCGTCAAGTGATTTTACAAATTAAACGGGAGCCGTGTTATGAAGAAAAATTGGACGAGCCAGAGTTACCTTTCCCATTGTACGACGAGAAAATATGACGTCATCGCGAAATTATATTCGCCTGCTCTAAGTCAGAAGTGTGGAGAGTGAATTTAGTTGAGACTAGCTACTCCCCGCGGTTCCACCCGCATGAGTTTCGGAATTCCCACACGAACTATTTTTTTCTAAAATAAAAGTCCTAAGTCACTCCTTATAACATCAGCTATATACCTGCCAGTGAAATCGGTCCAGCCGTTTCAGAGATTAGCTGGAACAAACAGACAGACAGAAAAACTTAAAAAATTTGATTCTGATATTTTTATGTAAGTCGGTACCTACCGTACTTTCATATGCATTTAGTGAAAAGCTATTATTTTGGATTTACAAATTATTACTAGACACCTATATGTATATATGTATATATAGATGAAAACAGAAGAGAAAGAAGAAAAGTAGAATTTTGCCATTTTACCTAATAGAGATATCTAAAAAGTCCGACTGATTTCGGAATTAGTTACCTTTTGAATACCAGGTAATCCTTTAAATTATAAGTATCGCTTTCACGCAATCGAATTAAAATATACAAAATACAGAAACATTTCATAGGTTTCCTACTCTCCGACAATTTCACAGGCGGAATGCTGAGGCTCCACTGAAAATCAGCGCTGGGACCACTACGGTCGCAGCAAATGCTGAGTGGAGTCCCTTTTAGCAAGGCACTGCACCACCTTTTGCACCACATAGTTTTATTCATCTTTAAATTGTTAAGTATAGTTGTTGCATGGTGTACCTACCTATGTGTTAATTTTGCTAAATAAAGTGTACCTATCTTATTTTATCTCATCTTATCTTTATCAACCGGCGTGAAAATGACGGAAACAAACGTGGAAACAAGTCCAGTGTAAGAAATAATAATATCCATTGCGGATATCTCCGCAAAAAGCTCGCAAATTTCCTCATCAATTATCATTTATTTGGGGGCATAGTTCATAGGGTAATAGGGTTAAAGTTGTGAGATAGTATTTAAAATTATAAACATTTATTTTTGTTATTAGTACTTAACGTGTAGATATGCCAAATTTCATAAGTACCCATAGTTCATAGGGTAATAGGGTTAAAGTTGTGAGATAGTATTTAAAATTATAAACATTTATTTTTGTTATTAGTACTTAACGTGTAGATATGCCAAATTTCATCAATCAATCAATCAATCAATCATTTATTAATAAATTTAAATAAATTTACAAGTCACTTTTTTGTCATACAATACTTATACTAGCATAGTATAAATCAATACATAACAATTTATATTTATATATAGAGTTTATTTATCAGTGAAGAATTCAGCAGCAGTATAATAAGCTTTTTCAATTAAAAATGATTTTAGTTTATAAACAAATGATGAATAACTACTCGCAGATTTAATGTCATCTGGTATAGCATTATATATTACAGGCGCTAGGACTTTAAGACATTTATCAGTTTTAGCCAATCTGGTACGAGGAATCCGATAATTATTTCTATGACGCGTATCGTGATCGTGATTGTCTCCATGGGTAGAAAATGTATCAAGGTTTCGTCTCGCATACTTAGCAATTTCAAATATATATAGAGAGGGACAAGTCAAGATTTTGTGAGTTATGAATAGCTGTTTGGCGGGATGATCGCTTGGTACCTGGGCTATGATGCGGACAGCACGTTTTTGCAACCTGAACGGTTTAATACAATCAGCAGCGCCCCCCCAAATGTCAATACAGTACGATAATATTGAATGAAAGTAGCCGTAGTATGCCTTCATAACGTTTTCAGTAGAAAGACTAGGTGTTAGTCTCGAGAGGGCAAAGCATGCAGAGGCCAGACGAGCACACAGCTTATCAATGTGGGGAGCCCATGAGAGTCCAGAGTCAATTGTCAAGCCTAGGTAGGTGACAAGGCTTACCTGAGGCACCGGCGTGCCGTTACACGAGACGTTCATTTGAATGGTCGCATTAGGCTTCTTACGGAGTTGGAAATGAGTTATATATGTCTTTTCGATGTTCAGCGTCATCCCATTAGCTTTGAACCAGTTAAATGTTTTATTCATTACATAGGAAATTTTTGACTTTAAGCTTACAGAATCATTAGCAGCCACAATAACACAACTGTCATCAGCAAAAATGACGTACTCAGCCTCATCAGTGGCCGCTGTAATATCATTTATTAAAATGAGGAAGAGATTGTTTCCCATAACAGAACCCTGCGGGACGGCACAATCCCCCACTGGATCGAGCTCCGACCTTGCATCACGTACGCGGGTGCTTTGTTGACGGTCTTTTAGGAACGAGGCAGTTGTACTATATAAAGGGCCGGTTACACCATACCTGTGGAGCTTTTCCAGCAGTAGAGTGTGACTAACCAGCTCGAATGCGCGCGACAAATCACAAAAGATGGCAGCAACCTGCTGCCCACCGTCAATGTGGGACATCACCCTGCGCACAACTTCACGAGTGGCGTCCGCGGTCGATCGGCCGGCTTGGTAGGCGAACTGTTGCCTGTTAAGTAGACCATTAGAGGAAAAGAATGACATAAGTCGGCCGCTAATCAGTCGCTCAAATACTTTGGAAACCACAGGTATCAAGGATATTGGACGGTAATATTTTAAATTATGCATCTCACCCTTTCCCTTGTATACGGGTTGGACCTTTATGTGTTTTAACAGATCTGGATACGCGCCCGCTTCTGTACATTTGTTAAACAAAAGGACGAGAAGAGATACCACTACGGGAGGGAAATAATCCAGCACAAAGGTAGACATATCGTTTATATCCGTCGAGTGCTTCCGCTTAATCGACCTAAAGCATTGCAGTACCTCTTTGAGTGAAAATGGTTCGAATTGAGGGTGGTGATGTACAGTGGGCAGATCAGATAAATATTTGTTTAGGTGGATCATCGCGTCATTCAGGGAAGGACTCACATTTGCGCTTAGATTAGCATCAATATAAAAACGGTTCAAGGCAGTAGCCGCGTCATAAGCGCGCTCAAAGTCACAGCTCCCATTCACTCTACTGCTCACCAATATGTCGAGTGCACTTTTCTTTCCCACGCTACGTCCAGTCTCCGATGCTATGACTCGCCACACACTCCGGCACATATCCGAGCTCTGAGCCAGCTGCTGGTTAATAAATGTACTGCGTGAGCGTGAAATTTCTAATGTGTATTGTTTTTCAAATTCTATAAGTTTACTTCTAAGGTCAGTATTTGAGGTATTAGACATAATTAACGATTTAATGCGATGGATCTGCTTTCTTATTCGACGTACGGAATCGTTGACCCAGGTACTCACACTATCACGAACGGGATATTTTTTTATTGGAAAATGAGCTTCAAAATAATATATTATTACATTCAATACGGATCGCAACGTATCAGAAGGGCAACCAGATGCCGACAGGGACAACAGATTATCCCAATCGTACAAGTCCAGACTTAACATATAACTATTTATATTATTTTCTGAGAACAGGCGCTTGCATATAACATTGTTAATATTTTTTTGTTCTTGCGTTACAATTACGGCTTTTATGGCATAATGGTCGGACAAGTACATATTTAATGGAGCAACTTCACGTATGTTATGTTTAGGTATATTTGTATATGAATGATCTAAACATGTACTAGTCGTAGCAGTTACTCTGGTAGGGAAATCCACAACAGAATGCAATCCAAATCTTTTTAAAGTCAGTATTAAAAGTTTAGAATAGGAATCTTTTTTTATGAGATCAATATTTACATCACCTAATAGAATCACTTTATAATTACTAAATAAGGATAGGTTTAATAAAGAGTCTAATCTTGAAAAAAATACTCCTATGTCACCCGTTTTCTCCACACAATTCGATGGTGGTCTATACATACATACAATTATCACATCAAGGCCGATACATTCAATTGCACAGGCCTCAAACTGCATATCTTCTGATATCTCCGCCACTTCTTTGCGCTCGATCGTCAGAATGTGTTCTCGAACGTAGATACACACCCCTCCGCCGCCACGGTTAGTCCTGCAATGGTGGGCCGCCAGCTTGTAATTAAGGATGCACAGTCCAGAGAGCTCATCAGAGCGTAAGAACAGTTCCGACAAACATAGAACATCCACAGGTTTGTCACACACTTGCAGTTCACACTCCAATTTGGAAGTTTTATGCTTTAGATGATTAATGTTTTGATGTACAATAGTTAGTTCGTTTGATAGACATCTGGTTGTCTCATTGTTGGATGTGTGACTCAGCAGGGGATGTACTGCCGGTTCTGGGATGCAGAAAGGGCTTCCATTCGGTTATACATATGTTCATCGGCCACACATCATTAGATAGGAATTTTTCGTATATTGTATCGGGAATTCCTATTTTAAACGAGTTATACCTGTCATGTTTTAATTTAATTTGTTCAACCTCATATTGGTAACCGTTTTGTGTTTGTTTGAGGTGCGACAGGATGTCATCTGCCGTTGTCTCATTTGTAAAATAACAGCCATGCAAATACTTATAAATTTGAATACCTTTTATTACAGTATTGACTGCACTGCCCTTTACCAGTGATTTTTTAGTAGTTGGTCGACGTCTAGATGCAGTTTTCCAATCAGTTTTATAACCTTTGTCACTATTATTGTAGCACTTTACGGCGGTAGCATCGAGCACCACCATAACGGCCGGTTGATTAGGTGGTACCTAGTTAAAGCGTAACAAACAAACAAATAAACTCACATTCGTATTTCTAATATTAAGGAAATAAATAAACATTATAGTGACTTGGCAATTGCACTGCACAAATAAAGTCCTGCTACCGTAAATAAATTAATTTTGGTAATTGAAACAGACTTCTTAATTAAATATATTTATTTTTATTCATTGAGTATCTTAAATTTAAATACCTACTTTACAATATAAATATATACTACTAGCTGGGCCCCGCGGTTTCAGCCGCGTGAGTTTCGGAATTCCCGCAGGAAGTTCAAAGTAGCCTATCTTACTCCTTGTAACAACTAACATCAGCTAATTAGCAGTGAAAGTCCCATCAAAATCGATCCAACCGTTTCGGAGATTCACCCGCGTGAGTTCAGGAATTCCCGCAGGAACTCCAAAATTCTTTCATATAGTTCTTCTCCTTACAATAACAAACACAACAAAAAGTCCAGCCGGTCACGCGTGACCAATGGAAACTGCGATTCTTTTTATATAATATACCAACATACTTGCATATACTTATAACTAATTTTATAACTTATTATTATTAAACGAACCGTGATTTGCTTCGAGAAAAAGGTGATAACTTACGGATGACACAGCGGATGATAAAGATGATGAATGTAGACGGTTCGTTTGCTCGACATGGCGGGGACACTACCGTGCCCAGATTAGTGTTTTTTTTTTTTTAAATCAAGTGATCCACTCTTGTAATCGAAAAACATAGCAGCACGGTATGAGGTAATATCGATGTACTAGAGTATACCCACGTATGTTAGGGAGCTATAACTCACGGATATCGCTCGCCGAGGTCGCACCATTTAACAAGACAAACGGCTCGAGGGCGCAGATTTCATAAAAGTAAAAACATTGCCCTCCACAGCCAGATAAAAACGTCATGACCCCGTAATATTGTATGTTTTGCCAACACTTTTGTTTCTTAAATAATCGTTTTCAAGTCTCTGTTTCTTCTACTTGAAGAAGTTTGCTAAAAAAATAGGTTAGTGTCCCTACTAACTTAGGGTTTAATCCGTAGAAAATATTTCACCCGCCCTCAGAGTCGTTTTAATGATTACCACTTAATTTTATGTAAAGATTTTAAAAACAAAACATACATAGGGATCTAAGCGTACATAGGTACAGAAAGACAGCGGGAAGCGACTTTGGTTTATAATATGTAGTGATTTTCATACTTTTTACTACTATTTGGTTTCCTGTATTTTTTTTTTCGGGAACCGACAAAAGGGAGCACACTCCTCAGAACACCAGCATCCAATTTAACAATAACTTACTCTCAGAACTTAATCCCACATTGTAATAAGCATCATTGAGCGTGACAAATAAACTACAAAGGGGGTTCAACAATAACTAACAACTAATGTTACATCATTGTCAAAGGCAATGCCATCGCAATCACTGTCAGTCAATGACGGGTGCTGGACTACGTAAACAAATTCATCCAAAACCGCTAAGCTTGCTTTGCACTATGCGCAGGTAAAGTTCGCTAACCACATCAAGATGTAGCGTAGCTACTTTTCTTATCGTATTTCCTGTTGCGGTGAACATCAAAGTAAATGCAATTAAAATACCACAGCTGGTGTCCGAACTATCAATGGATTTTATGGACAAATTCTGCTCATCATTCTAAACAACTTTTTCTCTCAGAAAATTAAGTGATCATGAAAAAAAAGACTTGATATTTTAGATTTTTCAAATTCTAAATGTAACGTAACAATTTTTTTTTGTTATTGTACGTAGAGGCAATGGGCTGGGCTACATGCCAGTTTTACTAAGTTCACTTGATGCAATCTGGCCCAGTAGTGGCTTGCCCCAAACAAACCTTTTTTATTATTGTAATAACACTAGTTTTTAAGGAAAATTTGTTCTACTAACACTATATGAAGGTAATCTGAAGTAAAGCCTTTGTTATTTTTTTTTTATTTAATTAAATTGCATGAAAAGTATAATTTTTTTTTATTTCATAGGGGGCAAACGGGCAAGTAGTGATGGTTTACTTCGAAACTTTCGAAAGACACCAAATTTTTTTTCTTATGAAGAAGATTGAATTATGGCAAAGGATTTGCTTCGCATCACCATGGAATGTGCCCTTAATATTTTATTCAGTGAATCGCCACATAATCTATATATGACAAAGAATACGATGAACGCCCCAATCTGTCGGATTGTGTTGTAATCCAACACTTTCATTGTCGACACATCACCGCCGTGTTTGATGTGCGTCAAATCAACATCCCTAATAATTTAGATAAACGGTATTCTATTTACAACTTTGCACTTCTCAGTTATAAAGTACAATTTCATTATGATGATCATTTCAAAAGGACACAATGTGGTCATATGATTCTTGTAAGTAAAATTACCCATTTCATAGCAACAATCGGCTTTGTTGATGGATGACAAACGATATTATAATAACTCAGTAGCTAATTCTCGAGTTGAATAGGCCGTGTTACTTTTTTTAAGTCTCAAATCTGCTGGATGGACTTTACATGAAGATAGCTTATATTAAGCTTGAATTTAGTTACATACCAATACTAATGCTCGGACATTACCACACAATGCCACCAGGGCCGGCAGTCTCGACAACGTTTTGACAACGTTATCGTATCGATCGTTAACTAGGGACCCAAAAATCATGTCGATAAACATGATTACAGTAACCAACATTACGTGAATTGCAAGTTTCGAGTCGAAGCTTGCATTTAATGTAATTTTGGTTAGGTAATGATGTTGATCGTTATGATTTAACGGTAAATAAATAAAAAATACCTATACATATACAAAAAATTTACACTAAAGTTTGATTGCTTTAGCAGATAAGATAAATGGGAAGAATTTATAAACTACCTACTTTGATGGTCCCCCTGTATTACACGAATCAATTTCGGGGTTCCCGCAGGAACTCTTCGTGTCAGGAGGAAAATCCTATTTCCTATTCTAACGGCCGTACTCAGAGTCGTTTCAATGATTACTTGATTTTAAGTAAAGATTTTAAAAACAAATCTACCGCACTCTTTCAGAGACGTTCATTAAATTAATGTTAATTGAAATTCAAATAATTAAATTTAATATAATATATTAGTAGATATTATATATCAGTTTAATATTACTCAGGGATAATTGGAAATTTATAGATTTTAAGAATATCAATTTGAAGATTTTACTTTTTGAATTTAATTTATTTAATATAATTTATTTATTTTATTTTATTTATTTAATTTAATTTATTTAATCTAATTTAATTTGTTTAATCTAATTTAATTTACTGAATTTAATTTATTTAATTTACTTTTTGTTAAATTTTATGGGTTATTTTCCTGATATAAATGAATTTTAATTTAATTTAATACTACTACTTTGCATTTTTTTCGCCTTTCATTCCTCGTATTTCTAATATTTTCGTATTATTAATATTATATATATTACTAATATTGAATTCTGATTGAATTATAATAAAGTAATACCATGTTATTCGCAATTAAGAACGAATTTTCATTTTATCGCGCTCACCAATCGTCGACGATAAAAATGTGAGAAAACAATGACAAAGTAGACAAAAATACATTCAAAAGTGCCGCATGTTAGGGATTGTCGACAATTTTATCATATATCGTTTTCTGCCATACAAACATTTTTTGCTGCCATGTTACCACTGGTAGACAAAACGATATAAGTACGAGTTTGTCGACGAGAATCGATAAAAGGGCTCGATAAAATTTTGTAATGTGCCGCATCTTAGCTCCGCTGATCCGTGAATCGAACCCACGACACGTGCGGCGTAGCATGCTGTCAGTTACCTTACCACTACAACACTGCCGAACACATCTATACTTATAATAAAACTGTAGAGAGGTATTCTGTACATTGAATATATATTCAAAATTAATATTGGAGGATGAATGATGATCGATACTGATGCCAAAAATGCAATCAGTAAATTTTTGGTCTGTCCGTCTGTCTGTCTGTCTGTCTGTCTGTATGTGCACGCATGGGTCAAAAACTACTGAAGGGATTTTAACCAAACTTGTTACGATTGTAGTCCCTACTACTGGGTAGGTTATAGTACATATAACATAACGCTAAGACACATAGGAGCTGAGCAGTGACTATAAATTTGAAGTAAGTCGTATGAAAATGCGCTTTCGAGCTCTTATCTCAATCACGCAAAAACGGCTGAACGGATTTGGATGAAATTTGGCATGCACGTTGTCAGGGGTACAGAGAAGGACATAGGGTACTCTTTATCCCGGAATTCCCGCGGGAACTCCGAAATTACTGCGGGTGAGACCGCGGGGTCCAGCTATAGATATACGCTTTTGTAATGTATACGCTTTTACAACAAACTCCCAAACGATGTAATTAATTTGTCAATTAATAAATTCAAGACGCTTATTAAACACAGATTATGCGATAAAGCATATTATAGTGTAGTAGACTATTTAAATGATACAGACGTTTGGGAATGAATTGCTCTATCCAATTACTATTTTTTGTTCTCCTAGTTTATAGCCCTGCTGAGTTTCTTGTCAGTTCTTCTCAGCAGACGACGTATTCCGAACTGACGGTAATTTATAGTTTTAAGAACCTGCTGACGATTACAAGTGATTGTAACCAATCCTAAGTAATAAAGAGCTTTTGAATTTTGAATTTTTGAATTTTGATAAATAAATGTATCATAATAGAGAGTTCCCCAGGAAATCCCGTAATTCACATGGGTGGAATCACGGGGGGCAGATATAGTGAACGATATAGTCACGTTTAGAACAACACACGTAGCGGTAAAAATTATTTGTTTACTAATTAATATTTGTGGGTTTGTCCTGTTGTGGTTTATTTCGCTCGAAATTGGTAGGTATGCGATGATTAAGATAAATCAAAACAATAACAATCCAGTTTTTGTGTGACCCACAATATTAAAAGAGATAAAGTTTGTAAGTTTGGATGCTTGGCGTAATCTCTGGAACTACTAAAACTTTTTTTACTGACTTTTTTAGACTTCCCGAAGGAGTATTAAAATACACGAAGGTTTCAGTCACCGCGAGAAACAGCTAATGTACGAATAAAACTTGGCGTATTGCTAGCTTATTTTCTAGATTTTTTTTAGATAATTCCCGGAGGAATCATAACTATAACCACGGACTGAAACTAATCTACTAGCTAGAGCATTTACTTATTTCATTTTACTTTTACTTGTTTCATATTTTATTTATTTTAATCAATAAGTAGATTTTTATCCCATCAAAAACAAACTTGTAAAAAAGTCCAAGTCTCGCAACTCACTTCTTCTACAGTAAAAAGTTGTGAGATCAATGTAATACCAAGTCGGTTAATTTATTCAGTGCCTACTTAAGGGTCCTTCTGTCTAAAGTTATCATGTTATAAGCTAATCTAATAACATTTTATAGTGACCATATCAAATTTAAAAACCTTTTATGTTTTAATTAGATTGATTGGCTTGGCGATCACGTGAAAACACAATATATCTCACATGTAATACATAATTATGGTTCTAAACAATCTAATTCAATTATAATATGTATTACTTGTGAGATACATTGTGTTTTCACGTGATCGCCAAGCCAATCAATCTATTAAAAACATAAAAGGTTTTTAAATTTGATATGGTTTGATCTCACAACTTTTTACTGTAGAAGAAGTGAGTTGCGAGACTTGGACTTTTTTACAAGTTTGTTTTTGATGGGATCTCATTTCTTTTTGTAAATGGTCTTCCTCCTTTGAGCAATTTAGTCTACTTTAATAACTTGAAAGATTTTGGTACAACTTTATAATATATATAAACACATGCCCCATTCTTGCTTTTTCATTCCGTTGACCATTGTACCTTTGAACATAATTATGTCTAGGTAACTATGTATCTACACTTTATATCTAGGTAGGTAACTATAGCTACACTTATTATTATTATTTATTAATATCTGGGCAACGGCTTAAATAGCTGTTCCCCGCGGTTTAACCCACGTTAATTTCGGAGATCCCGCGGGTATTCTGAGATAAAAGTACTACCCTATGACCTTTCCTGTACCCTTGACAACGTGTAGTATGCAATAATTAATTCACCCGCGTTGATATCAGAGTTCGCGCGGGAATTCCAGAAATGAATCCTAGCTAGATCGATTTATGGCCCCCGAAATCCCCTGTATACAAAATTTCATGAAAATCGTTGGAGCATTCAGATTAGGGTAATTTTATCTCGGAATTCCCGAAGGATCTCCGAAATTAACGCTGGTGAAATCTCATGAAATTTTGCATGCACGTTGTCAGGGGTAAAGAAAACCTACTAACTACTTTGCATCTCTGAATTCCCGCGGGATCTCCGAAATTAACGCGGGTGAAACCGCGGGGAACAGCTAGTCTCATATATTTATATGGGATTACAAAGTTATTTGTGCAGTTGGTACATATAACTGCATATATAACTTTGTAATTCCATACATTTATATGGGATTACAAAGTTATTTATGCAGTTAGTGTATCTAGAAAACTGGACCGAAATTGCTAAATATTTTAATTTTTCCTTGATTTATACAGTAAACACTAATTGTATTCTAAATTTCAAACTTCTATGTCTGCTAGAAGTGCCTTAGAATTTTGATGATCGGTCAGTGAGTGAGTGAGTGAGTGAGTGAGTGAGTGACCTACAAAATTAAGAAACTTTGACTAGTTATAATTCCTAAACTACTGGTTCAAATCGAATGAAATTTAAATTATACCGTCTTTATACAATACCTGCTTGTTTACTAAAAATTCAGGCTTCTAGTTTTATCCACAACGAAGTTATAGGGGGTCGAAAATGGCCTGAATTGCTTCGAGAAAAGGATAGTACGGCCGTGCCGCTTTTGTTGCTCGACTTGGCGGGGGCACTGCCGTGCCCCCAGATTTATCAACAATTAAGTGTAGAGATTTCTCTACAAGACCTTTAATTTTAGTTAGGCACGTAGGTAAAATTTGTAATCTATATAAAAACAAAACAGGAATTCCAACCATAATGGAGATAAGTAATATTATACGTTATATCTGAAAGCAATAATATATAAATAGACGGTGTTAACTGAACTGTGATCATAACAGTATTTTGCGAACCGCAATTTTGTATCACAATGACTAAAATGAATCTTAATATTTTAATATTCGTTATTTTAATTATTATTGTGATATCTGAATATTCCATCTGTATTTCTGGTAAGTCAGCTTTTTATTGGTGTCTTATTTCTTCTTTTATTATCATTCAATATTTTTACTTTGGTCAATCTACAAAATTACACAATAATACAACGTGTTAATGAATTAACTGAAAACTAGAGAGTAGTTTGTTCAGAATCGACTTCCGAATCGATCGCACAATGTTTTAATACAGGTTATATTTTTTAATTTTTACTAGCCCATGTCTAAATGATTTATAATAAAATATTTGGCGTGTACGCCACCCGTAGCGAAAAATTCGAATCGGTCGTTGTACGTAGATGCGGGCGCGGCGTAGCGCTTGAAATTAACTACTAACTATTACTAACTAATGTTGAATAACTTTTAAACTATTTAATTTTTCGACATAATTCATATTTTAGTCACATTGTTTATTTTTTTAATTGGGGTGTATCAGGTTTTTGGTTAATTCATTAACACGTTGTATAATGTGTGTAGGTATGTTTGTCTTCCTGTGCGTTTTGTTAAAAACGTTTTAACGACGTGACAGATCATTCGCGGTAATAAAATGCTTTTAAGCAGAATAAATAGAATAAAACAGCCTGCCGGAGTTTATGATTCCTGAAAGTTAATTAGGAATTTCTGCATACGTAGGTATACCTACTTACCTGTTAAAAATTATCGCAATCGGAAATATAGGGAAAGAAAAAAAATGACAGTTCTTAAATAAAATATGTATACTGCAGGCGTTGCGTATAGCGTAAAGGATTATTTGAATGATACAAACGTTTGGTGATGAATTGCTACTTTCTATTTTTTATTTTATTTTTATTTAATGTAATGTGTGCGAACAACGTAGCTATTACCGGCCTTATTTAATTAAGAATCAAATTAATTGACACGATAGTGACTAGATTATGTCATGCTCACTCAAATGTCCCGCTGCAAGTTAAGCGGTGGCGTGTGAGTCGGGTCGTTCGGTTCCCTCTAATATGGTTGAGCGGGGCGGGGCTTACGAGCACGTCATACTCGTGAACGGGTGCCGTCAGTTGGTACTGGTCATGTTTGGTCTACTATAGATGCTTAATCCTAATGTCTCTATAGTCAGCTGTACCTGCCGCATGTAGTTTATTGCTGGTTACGGCTCATTATTCTCACATAATTAAAGTTGGGTTACCACTAATATTATATCTAATATATGTATATAAATCACGTGTCACGTTGTTTGTCCACGATGGACTCCGAAACTACTGATCGGATTTTGATAAAATTTTGCAACCATTCATAATATGGTCCAACTTAAAAGAGAGGATAGTTTTTATCTCGGAATTCCCTCGGGAACTGATGGACATAGAGTACTTTTCCCCGCAACCTCCGCGGGAACTCTGAAATTACCGCGGATGAAATCGCGGGGGACAGCTAGTCTAATATACATAAATCACGTGTCACGTTGTTTGTCCGCGATGGACTCCGAAACTACTGAACGGATTTTGATAAAATTTTGTAACCATTTATAATATGGGCCAACTTAAAAGATAGGATAGTTCATTGATTCCCAAAGTGGTCCAGGGGTCCACGGGAGCCCGACAGGGGTCTACGCTTGCGTGGAAAAAAAATGGGGGTCCACAACTCGTTAAGGGGGGTCTATAAAAATGTATTAGGTGACCCGACTTAACTTCTTCTATGAATACTTAAAATTGTAGTAATTTTTGTGTTTGAATAAATAGCTACAATAGCACATTGTTATCCTAGGGGTGAAAGTAACTTATTTAGTCCCGAGACGGGGTTTGGCGCCCGTCGCTACGCTCGGGCGCCAATAGATCGAGGGACTAAATAAGTCTTTCTCCCGAGGATAACACATTATTTAACATATTATAACACATTATAACATGTTATTTTATTGTTATTTTATGTGCAATAAAGGATTAAATAAATAAATTATATACTTACATAAAAAATAAATTTGTAAATTTTTCTCTGTCTGTCTATCTGTCTGTTTGTTCCGGCTAATCTCTGACACGGCTGGACCGAACACTTTCTCCTCCCCTCAGTCATGTCAGCCTCTCCCGACGGAATATAATGAACTTATTTATTTTAATTTATAAATTTTAATTGATTTTGTAATATGATTAAGGTGTACATATACATACATCTACTTCATTTGTATTCATTATTAATGACGTGTAATGAAAATTCTAAAATAAATTAATATGAATAATATGAATCACGAATATAATACAAATAATAATAATATAATATATAATATAATATATATATATAATATAAATAAGTAAATAAGTCTCATTGTTTTTCGGAAAATTTACAAAACTGCATACTCGTCCTTACCCTAGGTATATTATATATACTAGGTATGGATGTTGGTAACAAGGGGGCTCCATAACAAGGAAACAGAAATTCTAACCATAACGCCGATAAATACTGAAAAGAATATAAATAGCCCGTGTTTATTGAAGAGTGATCATAATAGTATTTTGCAACCACAATTTTGTTTCACAATGACTAAAATCAACCGTATAATAATCGCTATTTTATCAATTAATTTGGTGTTTCAATATGCCGTCTGTGATCTCGGTGATTCTGGTAAGCTTTCCATTGGTGTCTCCTTTTATTGTTTTTCAAGTTAATATGCTTAAAAATCTTCGCGACTTTTTTTCTTAACTGTTATTTATTTATTCTTTATTGCTCAAATAAAAGTACAAATGGCGAACTTAAGGCCTTTTTATTTTCTTCAATCTATAAAATTACACCTATACAATAAAGTAATGTGTGTATATTCAAGTATGTCTTTCTGTATTTTTTGTTAAAAATATCTAAACATTACACACTACTACATCGCTCATTCGAAGTAACTGAGTTCCGAGGTCAAACTCCCCCGCAGGCTCTCCACGAGTAGGGTGCCTACGTCTTATCTGGGAATTCCTGAGGAAAATAATAACTCTGAAATAAACGCGGGTGAAACCGCAGGAAACAGCTAGTAGTATGATAAAAACTAATTTGACTGTATTCGTCACAATACCCTAATCAGTGTAACATTCTTGCAAACAGTGGGCGAAAGCTTCCGCTGTGACTACACGTACAATTCTAAAGTGGACGGATGGTTCAAGTTGCATATAGTGCCGGCCAACTATGAGGAGGCACGCCTCAGGTGCCACCTGGAAGGTAAGGCAAGAAAACATTGGTTTGCTGACCGGTGGAGGTCGTAGCGAGGGGACGCCTGTCGTGTTATTTATTCGTTATTTTCACCATCGTTCAGCAGCCATTTTGTTTTCCAAGAAAGAAGCTGTTTTTCGAGAGAAAACCGTGTTTTATCTTGGTGAACAATTTAACATGTTAATGGCGTTTCGCCATAATTACTTTAATTGCTAAAAATACGTACTTTGGCAGAATTAAACGCGATACCTAAATCGCGATAGATTGCCATAATTAATAATAATAATAAATTTATTGGTACCAAAATCATACATCAAGTAAACAGTTTTGATTTACATTTCAAATAGTTGAAGACGAAGAAGAGAAAACATTTTCACGTAACTAGGATATTCATGCCGTTTTCACGGTTCACCAATAGAGAGTGATTCATGATAAGGAAGGTTTATGTTTATATTTTATCCTGGAATTCCCGCGGGAACTTCGAAAATACCACCGGTGAAACCGCGGGGTCAGCTAGTTTAATATAATGGGCATTATGACAAAATTTTAATTTTTAGTATTGGACACGTATTTTTCCTTTTTTACTTTGTAAAAAAATAACGGCGATACATTGAGTTGAAATTCCATGTGACGTCACACCTTGGTACACTTTATACTTAGTTATGACGTCGCAACCTCCCAGTACTAAACTTTAATGCTATTTATCTAAGTGTTTTTTTCCAATAATTCGAAAATACAAAAAATATGTGTCCATTATTTTTTTACTGTCTACTTGACGGACTAAATAGAATTCAGATTCATCATTCATCATGCCCATTATGCACCGAATGTTACACTTGTTGCCAACGTCACATTCATTGCCTGCGTAAAAAGAACTCCAGAAAGGCCCTAAGTACCTACATTTGTTACCACAGGTGCAGCTCTAGCGTCACCAACAGATGAATTGCGGGACGCTGTAGTGTCCATAGTTTCTAACGCCACACTTACTACAAATACGGCCTGGATTGGAATACATTCTTTGTACTCGAGAGGAGACTATTCAACTATTGAAGGTATTCATATAACTTTTTCTTTTTTTCCTACTTTTTTCTTTTTTTTCATTTTCTTTTCCTTTCATTGAAATTAGTTCATTTATCATACATACAGACATGAATTTCTACTTTTATTTGACGTGCATGTATTCCAGGAATACCGCTAAGAAAAATTCCTCAACATTGGCCAAACCAAGAACCGAATAGCTGGATGGATGGTGAAAACTGCATGTTTATCACTAAAACCGGCCATCTTACGGACGCCACGTGCACTCATGTCCGACCGTACCTTTGCTTCAAGAAAAACATTGGAGAGAGGATAACTGGTTGCGGCACTACTGACCCGGGTAAATTTTTCTTATCTGTTTGTTGCGTACATTTTGCAAATTCCCTTGAGAATAGTTTTCTCGTCAAAACTATGCACGAACTTAATGGATGCATTTCGTAATTTCGTTTAGAACTCTATATAAGATGTGGTAAAATAAGCTGGAAATATTTATAGGGCTAAAATTACACGTTATAACAAACAGGATAAGCGCAAAAATATTATAAGTTAAGCAGTTTTTCAGAATATGAGGAAAATACATTCAATAAAAAAACATTACAATTAGATTCACAAGGTCAACACGCACTTAGCGAGCGATGCATCAGCTGGTCAGCTCGACCGAGGTCATTGACCTTAAGATACCGGCGCGGAGCAATGTGTGTATATAGCTCTTATTATTAGAAAGATTTTCAGCGCTGATTTTCAGTCAGGACCGGAGATTCACAAATATAAGATTATACACATGTCACAGTCTACACGCACATATTCCACTGATTTTTTTTTTGTTACTTACATAATAAACGTACATAATAACTATTCTAAATATATGTATATTCACAGTAGTCTAATATTAGAAACAGCAATGGTAAAGTTACATAATCACTATTCAATCTGTAGGAAACCTAATCGGAAGGTGTAATCGAAGTTAGAACATTGAGATTCCGATTTTGTACGATTGGAAGGTCCCGATCGGACTACTTCCTAAATTGCATTAAAATTTAGGGGAGTGAAATCGCAAAGTTACGATATAGAGCAACTCACTAGTAACATACGTGTCTATTATTTTTTTACTATCTGACTGACGGACTAAATAGAATTTTGATTTTCATGCCCATTCTAATGTTGGCCACTAGGTAGTGATGAAATATATCTTTTAGAGTACGAGCTTGATAAAAGGACCGGCAACTGTTACAAGTTCCACAAAGTGGCTCGCTCCTGGAGTCGCGCCTACATGGCGTGCCACGCGGAAGGAGGGCACCTGGCTATCATCAACGGTGATGATGAAGCGCAAGTCATCAAGGAAGTCGTTGCCAAACATCCGTCCGACTCGATCCGAGGCAAACACGACAAGAATTGGATATATGTTGGGTTTGAGAAAAGGGAAGACGAACATCTTACGGTGCACGGTAATCATACTAAAATCCATCTTTACTAATATCACAGATGATACAAAGAGGTAAATTTTATGAGTTTGTAAGGATGCAAATGTGCACAAAGGGTGTAATCTCTGAATCTACTGAACTGATTTTGAAAATTATTTTAGCAATAGGAAGCCACGTTATTTGTGAGTGTCATAGGTTATATTGTAACTCGGAATTCCTGCGGGAACTCCGAAATTACAGTGGGTGATACCGCGAGGACCAACTAGTTATGAATAAATAGACTAATATGCGTAGATAAACTAATATTATAAATGCGAATTTGAGTTTGTTTGTTACCCTTTCACGCTTTAACTGCTCAACCGATAATTATGAAATTTTCCATACACGTTGGCAGGGATATAGAATAGGGAATTGGGCACTTTTTGACACGAAATTCCCTCTGGAATTCCGAAAATAATGCTGGTGAAACTACGGGGAACAATAAATTACAATTTCTCTACGACATCATTGGTTCATTGGATATAATTGGACGCAGATAAGCAATAACATGTTAACCCACAAAATTAAGTTATTAATACAGAACGATTTATTGAGAGTTAGAGAACGTTTTTTAATTATGTGTTTACCTTATTACATTTTTTAAATATGTAACAATATGTTGAACATAAAAAAATGTTGAGACAAAATGAAGCTACAATTTTAAAACACGATTTACCTACTCAAAATTTCTCCAGTGTGGGTTAACACACTATTGCTTATCTATGTCCAATTAAAGTTCACTGATACAAATCAACAATAATCAAGAAAGACTACGACTAAATCGTCCAAACTTTTCAATTTATAATCAACATTAAACACTCAAGAGGATAAGGTACCATTATCAATGTCGATTTATAATTGCAGGTCAAACGTTGGAGAAGGCTGGATACGCGAAGTTCTGTTCAGGGTACTGCGTTGGTGCTGGAAGCAATGCGACATGTGGCGCAGCTTCGAGGCATACAGCAGAACTGTGTGATCACAACTGTGACTCCAAGTCTAACTTTGTATGTGAAAAGACGACCAGCAGTTTAATGTGTGACGAACTTCAATAGTAGGAAAGTCCATATTACGTTAACTATAATTAGCTTGATTAAGAAAACATACATTATCAGACTATATTTTAGATTACATTATACTATATTTCTATATTACAGACTAAACTATATATATTTGCACACAATATGATGCTAAAGGTCTGTTTGTGCATTTCGTGTCCTAATCTTAATCTTATCTTATCTTCTTAATCTTCTAATCTAATACTAATCTAATCTAATAAATGACTTACCTTATCTAGTGAGGGACAACCATGAGATAGTATTGTTTGCAGATGATACATCTTTAGTGTTTAAGGTTAATAGACAGCAATCGGCTGTAGACGATGTGAACAATGCTCTCTCTAAAATAGTACACTGGTTTAATGCTAATAACTTATTGCTAAACCGTGATAAAACCAAATGTATAAGATTTGTGACCAAAAATGTTAAACAAGTAAAAACCAGATTACTGATTAATAATGAGGATTTGGAAATGGTCGATGAAACTGTCTTTCTAGGTATAACATTAGATGCAAAATTACAATGGGGCCCACATATAAAAAAGTTATCAGGTAGATTAAGCTCGGCGGCTTATGCTGTTAATAAAATCCGTCAACTTACTGATATTAATACCGCGCGTTTAGTTTATTTTAGTTATTTCCACAGCATTATGTCATACGGCATACTGCTGTGGGGTAGTGCCGCGGATATCGATTCTGTATTCGTGTTGCAGAAACGAGCCATTCGCGCAATCTATAAGTTGGGCCCTCGGGATTCACTGAGAACTAAATTCAGCGAGTTTAAAATAATGACTGTACATTCTCAGTATATATACGAGAATTTATTATATGTTCACAAAAATTTAGTCAACTTTAAGAAAAACAGTGATTTACATAATCTTAACTTAAGAAATAAAGATAAACTCGCTGTGCCTAAGACTAGGCTCCATAAAATTTCTAAGTCATTTAAAGGACAATATATACGCTTTTACAACAAACTCCCAAACGATGTAATTAATTTGTCAATTAATAAATTCAAGACGCTTATTAAACACAGATTATGCGATAAAGCATATTATAGTGTAGTAGACTATTTAAATGATACAGACGTTTGGGAATGAATTGCTCTATCCAATTACTATTTTTTGTTCTCCTAGTTTATAAGTAAGATCATTTAAAGACAGCCCTGCTGAGTTTCTTGTCAGTTCTTCTCAGCAGACGACGTATTCCGAACTGACGGTAATTTATAGTTTTAAGAACCTGCTGACGATTACAAGTGATTGTAACCAATCCTAAGTAATAAAGAGCTTTTGAATTTTGAATTTTGAATTTTGAATAATATATATAAATCGGCAGAGCATGCAAGAGATATTATCTATGTTTCTTTAGACTAGGCACTGTTGATGTTTATTTCTTTTTCTTGTGTGTTGTGCTGAAATAAATGTATTTTCTTTCTTTCTTTCTTTGTTTGTCCGCGATGGACTCCGAAACTACTGAACGGATTTTGATAAAATTTTGCAACCATTTATAATATGGTCCAACTTAAAAGATAGGATAATTTTTATCCCGGAATTCCCTCGGGAACTAAAGGACATAGCGTACTTTTTTCCCGCAACCCCCGCGGGAACTCCGAAATTACCGCGGATGAAATCGCGGGGGACAGCTAGTATATGTATATAAATCACGTGTCACGTTGTTTGTCCGCGATGGACTCCGAAACTACTGAACGGATTTTGATAAAATTTTGTAACCATTCATAATATGGTCCAACTTAAAAGATAGGATAGTTTTTATCCCGGAATTCCCGCGGGAACTCCGAAATTACCGCGGATGAAATCGCGGGGGACAGCTATCTTAATATATACAAATCACGTGTCACGTTGTTTGTCCGCTATGGACTCCTAAACTACTGAACTAATATTTATCAAATTTTGTAAGCATCTGTAATTTGGTCCAACTTAAAAGATGGGATAGTTATTATCCTGGAATTCCCGCGGGAACTCCGGCACTAATGCGGGGAACAGCTAATTACCGTAAACTACTGTCGGGGTACAAATAAGGACATAGAGTAGTACCTACTATTTTCCCGCAACCTCCGCGGGAACTCCGAAATTACCGCGGATGAAATCGCGGGTTATTATTATAAAATTATCTCTTTTTCAGCATGTATTTTGTTTTTACGAAAAGTGATTGTATTCAATTATTATAACCCATCGTGGTCGAATTTTTGTTTTGTTGTTATGACCACAACGGGTTAATATTTTTTTGTGAATTATTTTAGTAGATACTTATTAGTTGTATAATAATTATACCTAATTAATTATAATTCCATCTGAAGTGGAGATTTTTATATAGGTATTAAATTATCTATATAGATCAATAGATAAAAATCAATCGCGGAAATGTATGTAAAATAATAACTTCCAAACAACTGCACCAAATTGCGTCTTTTTTGTGTTCGTTATTGTTAGGAAATGGTTTGTATAGAAGAAGTTTGGAGTTCCTGCGGGAATTCTGAAACTTAAGCGAGAGAATCTCCGAACAGGTTCAATAAACCCGGCAAAATTTATAGTATAGTAAGTAAGTTAGGCTACTTTTTAATTTAATTATGTAATGTAGAGACATAATGTTTCACTGTAATATATGAAAATATTTGGCTTAAAATCAGGCGCTCTTTTGCTCTTTTTTTTAAATAATAGCAATTGTTATAGGTATCCAATAAAGCAAAGAAATAGAGTTTAATACTTGTTGATGTTATTTAGTTCCTATAAACAGTAAAACATATAAAAAAGTTATCAGGTAGATTAAGCTCGGCGGCTTATGCTGTCAAGAAAATCCGTCAACTTACTGATATTAATACCGCGCGTTTAGTTTATTTTAGTTATTTCCACAGCATTATGTCATACGGCATACTGCTGTGGGGTGGTGCCGCGGATATCGAGTCTATATTCGTGTTGCAGAAGCGAGCTATTCGCGCAATCTATAAGTTAGGCCCTCGAGATTCACTGAGAACTAAATTCAGCGAGTTTAAAATAATGACTGTACATTCTCAGTACATATACGAGAATTTATTATATGTTCACAAAAATTTAGGCAACTTTAAGAAAAACAGTGATTTACATAATCTAAACTTAAGAAATAAAGATAAACTCGCTGTCCCTAAGACTAGGCTCCATAAAATTTCTAAGTCGTTTAAAGGACAATGTATACACTTTTACAACAAACTCCCAAACGGTGTAATTAATTTGTCAATTAATAAATTCAAGAAACTTATTAAACACAGATTATGCGATAAAGCATATTATAGTGTAGTAGACTATTTAAATGATACAGACGTTTGGGAATGAATTGCTCTATCCAATTCCTATTTTTTGTTTTCCTAGTTTATAAGTATGATCATTAAAAGACAGCGCTGCTGAGTTTCTTGTCAGTTCTTCTCAGCAGAGGACGTATTCCGAACTGACGGTAATTTATAGTTCTAAGAACCTGCTGACGATTACAAGTGATTGTAACCAATCCTAAGTAATAAATAGCTTTTGAATTTTGAATTTTTTTGAATTTTTGCGGCGAAGCCCATGACCAAGCATAATTTTTGTATTAAATTTGGTTCTCCTTTTTATTTACATTTATGTTTTTGGTGGGATAGATGTTACAAAAGCAAAGGTCCGCAAAAATCCCTTATTACTTTTGGAAATGTCAATGATAATATTTTTTATATTCTATAAATTTGTAGATATAATGAACCAAAGCACTTGCCAGTTTTACAAATAAGATATTTTGATTTTTCTACTGAAAGATATTATAGTCAAAATGATTTCAAAAAGTGTGGCAACTATCCGGGTTACCCTACTCGTACTTACTCAACATAATATTAGGCAATAGGCATGTAGGTAACAAGTCGTATCTACAACAAGTCAACCAAACGGAAATTCTAACCAAAATGGAGATTAGGAATGAAAACAATATAAATAGACTGTATGAACTAAATTGTGGTCATAACATATGGTCATATTTTGCAAACCACAAATTTATAATATCACAATGACTAAAATTAATAATAAAATATTCGCTATTTTAATTATTAATGTGGTGTCTCAACATGCCCTCTGTGATTCTGGTAAGTTAGCTTTCCATCGATGTCTTCTTTTTAGTTATTGAAGTTACCTATAATTATGCTTCGAGACCTTTTGGACTTTTTTGTTCAAAACAAAAATTATATTTTTAGTTTGTTCAATCTACTAAATTACATAATGATATCATTGTTTATCAATATTTGTGCATATTTATATCTTCCTGAGTTTTTTAATATTTAAACATATTATATTAACGAATAACGACGGATCATTCGCTATAACCTCATGCTTTAAACAGATAAATAAAATAAAATAATCTATCGGAATCGAATCTATGATTCCTGATGGTCAATATAGAATTTCTGCAAGCCTGTAAAAGATTATAGTCCAGGATCCCCCGTACTTGTTTTCTCAGTGGCTAATAACAGGCTGCAACTTTGTGAGTAGGTTCAGTTCGATAAGAAGCAAAAGTCTCTCCACTGAGAAAATTCCCTAAGTGTGTAGCTAATGAAGTGAGCAGGTGACAAATATTTTGATTTGGTGGGGTGTCGAAATTGAATGTGTAACAGTAAAATTTATTATTGAAATGTTAAGATAATTAGATAATAAACCCGGAAAAACAATTGTTCTTCAAAATGGTGGGTTCGACTGGAGAGTCCTCCATTTCGAATGTCGAGGTCATAAAAATGATTAATAACCTGTTGAAATTTTGAATAAATATTTTTATCAGCTTAGTCAACGAAATGGCTACATCTTATCTTAATATATATAAATCACGTTTCACGTTGTTTGTCCGCGATGGACTCCGAAACTACTGAACGGATTTTGATAAAATTTTGCAACCATTTATAATATGGTCCAACTTAAAAGATAGGATAGTTTTTATCTCGGAATTCCCTCGGGAACTGAAGGACATAGAATACTTTTTCCCGCAACCTCCGCGGGAACTCCGAAATTACCGCGAATGAAATCGCGGGGGACAGCTAGTAGTCCTATAAATTTAGTGGTGCGTTTCCCCAGTCCTACGCTTGGAAGTTTTTGATTCCACGGAACATTTTTATTTATTCTTTATTGCACAGTAAGTACAAATGGCGAACTTAATGCCTTGCGGCATTCTCTACCAGTTAACCATTTTTAGCTACCCGTTTCGAGAATTTTCTCAGAGGAAAAGTTTTTCCGTCTCGTCGAACTGAACCTTACTCACGAAGTTTCAGCGTATTATTAGTCACTAAGGAAACAAGTACGGGGGACTCCCCGACTATTATCGCAATCAGATCCAGTATAGCTAAGATGCATGCCACGATATTATGTTTATCAAACGAAAAATAAAATTGTCAGTACGACAAATATTTGTGGGCGTCCAAGCCAAAAAAGTCCAGTAGTGTGGACTAGATTCGGTTGAACATTTTTTGCTGCCATGTTACCACTGGTGGACAAAACGATACCATATGTCGACGAGAATCGATAAAATGGCTCGATAAAATTTTATCGTGTTGCGCATCTTAGCTCCGCAGGGATAGAAAAAAATTTGTAGGTTGAAACATGAAAGCTCAGCAGGCGATATAGTGGCGTCAGTGGACCCAAGCCACGGGCAACCACTAGTCATCATAACTAATTATGCGAATGTGAGTTTGTTTGTTACTCGACTGATCATCATGAAATTTTACACAGATGTTGTCAAGAGTACAGAAAAGGGCATAGGGCATTCTTGTCCAGGAATTCCCAAGGAAACTCTGAATAAACGCGGGTGAAATTTATTTATTTATTTATTTATTCTTTATTGCACAGTGTGTACAAATGGCGAACTTAACCATCTCTACCAGTTAACCATTGGGTAGACAGAGAGATATAGAAGATGGGGTGTGCAAACAAAACAATAATTAATATACTTAATACTAGACACTAATAATTAATAACTAAAACATGAAATCCCAAGGATTAGCTAGTAGTGTAATAAAAACTAATTTAAACTGTGTTTGTCACAATCCCCTTTTCAATGTAACATTCTTGCAAACAGTGTGCAATCGTTTCCGTTGTGACTACACTTACAATTACGATGTGGACGGATGGTTCAAGTTGCATATAGTGCCCACCAATTACGAGGAGGCGCGCCTCAGATGTCACCTGGAAGGTAAGGCGAGGGCGAGAAAACATTGTCAAATAACGGTGAAGGGGATAGTTCTTGCCACATTCTCAAACCTCTGGCTAGCTCTTCTGCGAGTCAATGAAATGTAAGAGTTCATTTTTAGATAAATAATCGAAAAAATTTTAATAGTCATAGTTTAGATAGGTAAGTACCTATATCAAATGTATATCTAATATACATTTGAAATAATGGAACATAGACATAGAAATATTAAAAATAGAAATTTAATGAAAATAAGGAAGGTATCCTATCCTCTTATATCCTATTTTCTATGTAGATAGAAGCAAAAACTGTTATGTGGTGCCACGTACAAATTGACTAAATCCAATTACATAAACTAATTTTCATCAAATACAACGCAGTTTGGTTGAACGAAGACAAAAAATTAGGAAGAAAGAAAGAAAGAAAGATTTATAAAAGACAACACAAATTAATACACAGAACAACATAGATGAAAATTATTCAAATTCCAATCATTTATTCAAATTTGGCCCATAATGTGGCTCTTTTTGACGTCAATAAATTACATTTATTATGACAGCACCAATAGAATGTCTTTGGACAGCACTCATCCACCTTTCACAGCTTCCTAGTGCTATGGCTGAAGAGAAAAAGCTGCGCAACAAACTCTCCAGTTGCACGCTGTCAGTTGAAAGTTATAATCTTAATATACGTGTCACGTTGTTTGTCCGCGATGGACTCCGCAACTACTGAACGGATTTTGATAAAATTTTGTAACCATTTATAATATGGTCCAACTTAAAAGATAGGATAGTTTTTATCCCGGAATTCCCGCGGGAACACCGAAACTACCGCGGATGAAATCGCGGAGGACAACTAGTATAATATAAGTGATAACTCAATTTGCAATCAATAATGTGTGAACAATAAGCCGTAACCAGCAATAAACAGTAATAAACTAGAACTAAAGTAATAATAATAATTTAAAAATGACATTTGTGTGATATGTCTCCTCAAAATGGACTTTGACTCAGCATTATGTCGTGAGTGTGGGGACACTCGCGACGCTGGTCTTCAGTCAAGAGTCAAGACTCAAGACCACTGACGATTGACGATTACACCTACGTTATTTTAACTCATGGAGCAAATAAAAATTAATAAACAACTTGGTCTATAAATAATAGACATTTGCTTGTCTATTAGTTTAAAAATGTCATTGCACATTGATGGAATAATTTTATTGCTTTGCCGTGTGATAGGTAAACGCCACTAGTAAAAAACATACCTACATACAGCCGAACATAGAACCGTTTTGGCAGTCAGTTAAAAAATAAAAGGTGATTAATGTAACTAGGTACCTCAGAACAATAACAGTAGTTATTCTTCTGAGCTAGGTACGCTATCAACAGACGGTGTTTTCATCTTACTAATATTATAAACGCGAAAGTTTGTAAGTATGTATGGATGGATGGATGGATGGATGGATGGATGTTTGCAGAATTTTTATTAATCTTTCACGCAAAAACTACTAGATGGATTTAAATGAAACTTTACAACAATATTATATACAATAGCTTACACATCAGATTAACACATAGGGTACTTTTTATCCCCGACTTCCCGCGGGAACTCTGAAATTAACGCGGGTGAAACCGCGGGGCACAACTAGTTTTAAAATAAAACACTAAATATTGCACGCACCGGATGTTACGCTTGTTGCGAACGATCCAACATGGTATGTAAGTCACTTCCGTTGCCTGCTAAAAAAACTTCTGAAAGTCCCGATAAATACCTACATTTGTTACAAATTTCACAGGTGCAGCTCTAGCGTCACCGACAAACGAACTGCGTGACGCTGTAATGTCTATAGTAGCTAACGCCACGCTTTCTACATATACGGCCTGGATTGGAATACATTCTTTGTACTCGAGAGGAGACTATTCAACTATTGAAGGTATTCATATTATATTAACTTTTCTTTTTTTTACTCACTTTTTTTCTATTTTTAGTTTACTCATGCACACGTTGCTATGGCAACTTACGTTGTTATTTACAAATGAGCTGACCAGACATGCGTAGTCGAAACGTTGCTATAGCAATTACACTTTGTTATCTATAATATAATAAAAGAGTAGAATCCTCGATTCTGTACATTGGATATTTTTAACAAAAATTAACAGGGAATCTTTTCTGTCTGTCTGTCTGTCTGCTGTCTGTCTGTTCGCGATAATCTCTGTGGACCAAAAATGGACCAAATGGAGAATGAAAAATAACGGCGTCGTTGGCAACGCCAGCAACTCTTCGATAAATAATAGTGGACTGTATGCGGACGGCCTGGATGTCTCTTTTACACTCGTCGGTTAAATAAAATAATTATCGAAGCTTGTTACCTCGCAATCCCGGGGTAATACTCCTTCCTGGCTTCCCTCCCACGGACACTGCGAGAGGTCCTTCAGGAACCACGGCACGGTAAATGTCCACAAAAAACACACGCGGAGCAGCTGCTGTTATTTAAATACTCAGAAAGATGATGAAGGAAAATCACATAATAAAATAAAAATCGCTCCTTATCCGGAGGGCGAGGTTCTTCACCAAAACCACAGAACAGAATCCAGTTAATAATTTTTCACACGCGTTCCAAACAATAATTTAAACCAATCTTGACAAATAATAAAAAGGCCGTCTTATGTGCCCGTAACTCTGTCCTCTGAGCCTTGGTTCACACATAGAGGAAGGAATGCGCCGAATTAAGGTACATATTGACCCTCGAAATATACGACGAAACAAACATCGGTTTTATTATAATAGTCAACCGACGAGTGTTTGAAAATAATAAATAAAAACACAAATAAACGTTTACTGGCACCACCACTCTGAATCTACTGAACGGATTGTCACGCGGTTTTCACAGGTAGATTAAGCTTAGCCAGGAGCTACATACAGGCTTTGTTTTTACATTAGGCTTTGTTTCATTCAAATCGGATGTCGGAGAAAAAAGTTGTTGCAAAAAAATCTTTTCACGCGGGTGAAACCGCGGGGCAAAGCTAGTTTACAATAAACACACACTTTTTTTTCTATATTTTGCATGCATGTTGTAAATGTATAGTTTTGAAGTTGAACTTGTTTGAGCGCTTTGGTGACGCGTAAACGTGACATGTTAGAGCGTTTTCACATTATCCGATCCGATATCGGTGTCGGACGACGATAGCCGACATCCGATAGCCGACACCATGTGCTATTTTCACATATTTCCGACAAAATCGTTCCGATACGGCCATTTGCTCCATAGCTTAGTGCGGGCAGGTCATCATGGCAGAAAACTTTATTTGCTGTATCTGACAACCAAACTAGTAAAGAAGCTCAAAATGGCCGCCGCGCATCAGGCTCTACGCACACAGAGACAATTTAGATACACGTACAGCACACATACAAACATTATCGTCCGACGGCTCACGGGCGTCCGATGGTGCCGCCAGCGTATCGGTGTCGGCTCCGATATCCGATATCGGGCCGGACAATATGAAAGACAGGTACATATTTCATACATTTTGCTTGCCCCGATATCGTGTCGGCGTCCGACACCGATATCGGATCGGATAGTGTGAAAACGCTCTTATGGTCATCTGTAGATACCTTCATCACATATAAATAAAGTTGTGTCTGTTTTTAATTCCAAATTAACAGCTTTTTACTAAATGCATATGAATTTATGAAAGTATAAATACGGTACATTACATCAAAAAATCAATTTTTCAAATTTTTCTCTATCTATCTGTCTGTTCTTTCCAGCTAATCTCTAAAACGGCTGAACCGATTTTAACGGGATTTTCACTGGCGGATAGCTGATGTTATAAGAAGTAACTTTACTATTTTTTTAGAAAAAAGTAGTTCCTGCGGGAATTCCGAAACTCACGCGGGCGCGGCACACAGCTAGTACTAAATATGCGCCCTGTCTACAGTAGGGGTTGCATCGAGAAAACAAGTTTCAACGTGAACCTGCCTACTAAAAAATGTTGCCTACATTCGGTAGGGCTCCTTTGCGGATTGAGTTATGGGGTCAGGCCGCGACTGGGCGGCTCAACGAGCCAAGGGTCGCCCATTCATCACCCGGCTTGGAACTCGGATTACACCTACACCGATTTCGGTTTGCTGCACACGTTTTTTTTTTTTTTTTTCTTTTTATTTTATTTATTTATAAATCCACTTGCTCTTTTTCCTGTGGTTGTGAATTATCAATTTCTCTCTATATAAATTACTAGCTGTACACCGCGGTTTCACCCGCATGAAACGTTTTTATATAACAACTTTTACGATGTAAACCCTCAGACCAAATGGGCATGTTGACTAATTTTTATTTTTTAGTCCGTCTTGTAGATTATTAAAAAATATAGGACACGTATTTTTTTATTTTTTTACGTAATCAAAAAATAACGGCGATATATTGAGTTGAAATTTCGCGTGACGTCACTATTCTGACAGTTTGTATGGCTGTTTTGCGGTTAGTGACGTCACGACCTCCTCATCCTAAACTTTAATGCGCTTTATCTCTGAATATTTTAATTTATTTAAAAAGGCAAAAAATACGTGTCTATTGTTTTTTTTATTTTCTAACTGACGGACTAATTAGAATTTTGATTTTCAAAAGTAGGCAACATCCCATTGTAAACCCAAACTGCATGTGTAATTGTGTAAGGACTGACCGATACTATTTTTGTGCATTATAATGTACTAGTTGTGCCCCGCGGTTTCACTCGCGTTAATTTCAGAGTTCCCGCGGGAATTCCGGGATAAAAAGTACCCTATGTGTTAATCTGATGTATAAGCTATAATATTGTAGTTTCATTTAAATCCATCCAGTAGTTTTTGCGTGAAAGAGTAACAAACATCCATCCATCCATTCATACATTCTTATAAACTTTCGCGTTTATAATATTAGTAGGATGTCCTTAACAGTATAAGTACCTATAGTACACTGAGTCAAAATCATGCGCCTTAACCACTCAACCGATCATCGTGAAATTTTGCATACACGTTGTTAGAGTATAACAGGGAAGGACATAGGGTACTTTTTAACGCAGGTGAAACCGCGAGAAACAACTAGTACTATTGATAGTACGGCTACGGTGGGTACATAATAACAGGTAAAGTAAGTTTGTAATAAAGTAGACATGTACCTACTCATAAATCCACTAGCTGTTTCCGTGGTTTCACCTGCATTACTCCAGAGTTCCGGCGGAAATTCCAGGACACCTAAAAATGCCTTATGTCCTTGCCTCTGAATCCATGACCAATGGGCATGTTGACTAATTTTTATTTTTTAGTCCGTCTTGTAGATTATTAAAAAATATTGGACACGTATTTTTTCTTTTTTTACGTAATCAAAAAATAACGGCGATATATTGAGTTGAAATTTCGCGTGACGTCACTATTCTGACAGTTTGTATGGCGGTTTTGTGATTAGTGACGTCACGACCTCCTCATCCTAAACTTTAATGCGCTTTATCTCTGTATATTTGAATTTATTTAAAAAAGCAAAAAATACGTATCTATTGTTTTTTTTATTTTATAACTGACGGACTAATTAGAATTTTGATTTTCAATAGTAGTCAACATCCCTATTGTATATACATATTATATACTTTGTATTTATATACTCCATGATGATCGATGATCACACGATAATAACTGTAAAAGTATTTCCTTTTTTTAAACTACAGTATTCAATTTTGATGTTCAATATTGAAAAATTCAAATATTGTGTTTGTTGAATCACATAAAAACAAAAGGTGTTATTTTATTGTGAGACTTACCTGCTATCCAAGACGTGCATAAGTAAATTATTTATTAGTAGCTGTGCCCTGCGGTTTCACCCGCGGTAATTTCAGAGTTTCCGTGGGAACTCCGGGATAAAAAGTACCCTATATCCTTGTCTGTACCCCTGACAACGTGCATGCTAAATTTCATCCAAATCCGTTCAGCCGTTTTTGCGTGATTGAGTAACAAACATCCAAACATCCACACTGTCACATTTATAATATTAGTAGGATTAAGTACGTTATTTTTCTCAAAAAGGACTATTTTTAATCACCAAGCCACAAATTTGGTCTAAGGTGGAGAGTTTGTAAAGTTAAACCTTTTAGAGTTAGGGCGTAGAAGCTTGGCTCTACATGAGATCTGATAACTTTTTCACAGTCATTTGGATAATACCAGATAACAAAATTCTCGAGATATTATGTTGTCAATATTGTCAATAGCAGATTTATCACAAATTCTAAGGGTATTTCTTGATTTCCTAGAAGGCTAAAATGTGGTATGTAAACTAGTATTACTACACAAACAACAAAAACATTATAAAGCTTTTAACTTTTATCCCCCACCCCTTGAACTAGGGGATGTAAATAAAAAAATTGTCACAAGCAACTTACGAAAAGAAATGAAATCCCACCAAAAAATTTTCATGTAAAATTTTTCCAATAGAAGACCATAATTATTATGTTTGTGTACTAATACTAGTTTACATACCAAATTTTAGCTTTCTAGGAAATCAGGAAATACCCTTAGAATTTGTGATAAATCTGCTATTGACAATATTGACAACATAATATCCCGAGAATTTTGTTTATCTGGTATAATCCAAACCCAAGTTATTGGTTCAAATAAACGGCGAAACGCTTCGAGAAAAAGTTGGTAGTGCCCATGCGCGTCGCTAGACTCATCTTGGCGGGGGCGCTACCGTGCCCCCAGATAACTTATTTACTCATAACACGACTGTTGAGAACTTCATAAATTGCATAATATTACCATGTCATTTTTATCTCTAATAATTTAACTCTAGTAGTTACATATTAATATTTTGTTTAACCAGAGATAATACCTATAATATTATAAGTATATGCAAAATCCTATGACAGAGTACGATATTTCTATGACAAATGGCACAAATTTTATTTACAAACTTCTTTTAAAATAACTAAAACACGCATTTAACATTTCAAAACCATTTAAAAATCTCTATGAAACTTCTTTTTGTATGCAACCGTATGTTATTATTATAAATATATTATTATAAAATTTGTTGCACGGCCTAAACCGCTGTTCGTAGAGCCTTGAAACGTGGAGTGTGTGTTCTTTGTATGACGTAGGCACCCGATAAGAAAGGATTAATAAAAATTCAACCCCTAAGGGGGTGAAAAGGGGTCGCAAAGTTTGTATGGAACAATTCCGCGGGAACTTCGAAATTATCGCGGGTGAAACCGCGCGGGACAACTAGTTATAAATATAAATGGTTACATTACAAAATTACTTTTATTTTTTTCATTTCCCAGTTATACCTGGATGAATGAACCACATCTTTAATTTTTTTACATGTCTAACATTTTAACGTTATTTAGGCGCGTTAATTACACGAATTTGTATTCGCCATTTCTACATGCGTATATTATTAGGTTATCTATGATAGTAAAACTATTATTTTCGTTCCGCATACAGTCGTTCATTTAAGCCAGATAACATTAATTTACTTTATTTAAATACATTGTTTATATTTTGTGTGCTCTATAAAGATAAATTTATCTGACACAATTCATATAGGTACTATTACAAAAAAAGGAAATAGTATTATAAACTAAGTGAGACAAAAATTATATTATACCCAAATTATAATTGTAATAGCTATTGCCCGCGGTTTCACCCGTATTAATTTCGGAGTTCCTGTGGTAATTCCGGGACAAAAAGTACCCCCTACTTCCTCTGTACGTATGTCGTATACCCCTGATAACGATTATGCAAAAAATCATGATGATCAGTTGAGCAGTTATGCCTTGAAAGCGTAACAAACAAACAAATTCACTTTCGCATATAATAAGGATTCACAGAAACGGGAGTCAAATCTAGCAATTTTTAAACATCAATCAATTGTATGAATGAGACAAAATAATATTTTAGTTATAAAGTTTTTTTTAACTTAGGTACCTATATATACATATAACATATATATATATATATATACATATATATAATATAACATATATATATATAAAGAGTAACATCAGACGTACGTTTTCAACTTACAAACCAAACCCAATATGGCCCAAAACTAAGGTCTTGTTAACATTTAACAGCTTACGTGATGGGTAGGACGTGTAATA
Source organism: Zygaena filipendulae (assembly GCA_907165275.2). NCBI lineage: Eukaryota > Metazoa > Arthropoda > Insecta > Lepidoptera > Zygaenidae > Zygaena > Zygaena filipendulae. The sequence goes on from OU015657.1 coordinate 1,089,413, forward strand.
ACCCATAATAACACATTTTGGTTAAAACGACCAGCAATTTTGGCCAGTTTTAACTGCATAACGTTCAACAGCCTAATTTTAATAAAAAATATTGATACGTGATTGACACCCAAAAATTACATTGTAAAGCTATGCTAATTACCTGAGCTTTGCAAAGTGCTGCGCAGGCGAGTGTGTATCTACTGAGGAACAAGAAATAAATTGAATATTATACTATGTAAAATTTAAAATCTAAAAACTTAAATAGAATAGGTATTATTGTTAAAAAAGATAGTATAAATCTTTTACTTTAATCCTATCTTAAAATTAATAAATTTTACTTATAAAAATAAATAGCTACTCAAAATACCAACTACTTATACAAGTACTTAATTAAAGTACCTACCTATGTGATACGTCTTGCTCTCTCCGAATTTGAATAGTTTTGTGCTGTGCCCTATAAACAGGGTCCATAAAGAACTGTTTCCTACTATCTTAACACCTATTGTTACATAATGGATGTGCAATGAATAAGTAAATAAATAAATGAATAAATAAATATATCTGTCTCTTTTACGCAAGTGACCAATTTTAGATTTCGCAGTGATACTAATATAGCCCATCTACCTTTTATTTATTGTGATATCATTGATTTTTAACGAGGCTTTCCAGTGAGTAGGTATGCCATAACCATTTTATGGAGTCGATAATAAAAGCTATACTATACTATGGTTTAGTACCCACTGTCGTTGGTATGTAATTTTTCGACCTTTAAGGCTTAAGCGGAATGCTAAATAGTCGCAGATAAGCAATAATATGTTAACCCACAAAATGAAGTTATTGATTCAGAACGATTTATTGAGAGTTAGAGAACGTTTTTTAATTGTGTTTACCTTATGACATTGTTTAAATATGTAACTAAATATTGAACATAAAAAAAATTGACACAAAATGGCGCTATAATTTTAAAACTTTCATTTAATCAAAATTTCTCCAGTGTGGGTTAATACACTATTGCTTATCTATGTCCAAATGAGAGGCTTAGATGGAATATAAAAGAAGCGGTTAATCACTAGAATTAACCCTGCAGAGCCAATTACCTGCAGATTTGAGGCATTGTTGGGTTTGTGTTGCTGATGATTATGATCACTAAATGGAGCTGCTTCTGATATAATTTTTGGCAAATTGTCTTTAAGTTTATTTCTTTAAAGCAACAAGAAGGTTAATAAAATAATGTTCATTCTTGTACGTATATAATTTGAATCTTGGAAACGGCTCCAACAATTTTTATAAAATTTAGCGTGTTTCGGGGGCGATTAATCGATCTAGCTAGGTTTCATTTTTAGAAAACCTCGTTTTATCCGTGTTTTCAGGCAATTAAAAATGAGTGTTTAGTACTGCTTTTCTACTTAACAACATATGGCGCTATAAGAAACTTTCTCCAGGAGAAGTTATCATAACGAGCGAAGCTCGGTCGCCTAGATATTAAATATTAGGTAACTTTTATAACAATTATGCATACAACACTTTCTGGATTTTGCTGTCTAAATATTGATGAGAGATTATTAATGCGCAAGCGATGTGTGAGTTAGTATGTTTATCACTGTTTCACATGGATACGGCTGGACAGATTTTAAAAAATGAACTACAGCGATGGCTACATTTAAAAACATTTTTAATGACCTTTTGAAAGCTTTCAAAATACCTCAAAACCATCACTAAATACTTAATTCACTCGAAAATACGATGAAAATTTAAAAACAAAAAATGACTATTCTAAACATCTGATAACGGATAAAACGGAAACCCAGAAGCAAACGTCTGCGTCGCTCATACCTACTTAATTTATCTTGCTTTGTGATTTGGGATGATGTTTTCTAATTTGCATCGTACAAAATTAAAAAAGCCCCAAAATAAAGAGGCGGCCCCTTGCTCGGGCGCGGCGTGAATTTTTCAAAGGAGTTTTTAATCAGTCGTCAAGTGATTTTACAAATTAAACGGGAGCCGTGTTATGAAGAAAAATTGGACGAGCCAGAGTTACCTTTCCCATTGTACGACGAGAAAATATGACGTCATCGCGAAATTATATTCGCCTGCTCTAAGTCAGAAGTGTGGAGAGTGAATTTAGTTGAGACTAGCTACTCCCCGCGGTTCCACCCGCATGAGTTTCGGAATTCCCACACGAACTATTTTTTTCTAAAATAAAAGTCCTAAGTCACTCCTTATAACATCAGCTATATACCTGCCAGTGAAATCGGTCCAGCCGTTTCAGAGATTAGCTGGAACAAACAGACAGACAGAAAAACTTAAAAAATTTGATTCTGATATTTTTATGTAAGTCGGTACCTACCGTACTTTCATATGCATTTAGTGAAAAGCTATTATTTTGGATTTACAAATTATTACTAGACACCTATATGTATATATGTATATATAGATGAAAACAGAAGAGAAAGAAGAAAAGTAGAATTTTGCCATTTTACCTAATAGAGATATCTAAAAAGTCCGACTGATTTCGGAATTAGTTACCTTTTGAATACCAGGTAATCCTTTAAATTATAAGTATCGCTTTCACGCAATCGAATTAAAATATACAAAATACAGAAACATTTCATAGGTTTCCTACTCTCCGACAATTTCACAGGCGGAATGCTGAGGCTCCACTGAAAATCAGCGCTGGGACCACTACGGTCGCAGCAAATGCTGAGTGGAGTCCCTTTTAGCAAGGCACTGCACCACCTTTTGCACCACATAGTTTTATTCATCTTTAAATTGTTAAGTATAGTTGTTGCATGGTGTACCTACCTATGTGTTAATTTTGCTAAATAAAGTGTACCTATCTTATTTTATCTCATCTTATCTTTATCAACCGGCGTGAAAATGACGGAAACAAACGTGGAAACAAGTCCAGTGTAAGAAATAATAATATCCATTGCGGATATCTCCGCAAAAAGCTCGCAAATTTCCTCATCAATTATCATTTATTTGGGGGCATAGTTCATAGGGTAATAGGGTTAAAGTTGTGAGATAGTATTTAAAATTATAAACATTTATTTTTGTTATTAGTACTTAACGTGTAGATATGCCAAATTTCATAAGTACCCATAGTTCATAGGGTAATAGGGTTAAAGTTGTGAGATAGTATTTAAAATTATAAACATTTATTTTTGTTATTAGTACTTAACGTGTAGATATGCCAAATTTCATAACGGCCGGTTGATTAGGTGGTACCTAGTTAAAGCGTAACAAACAAACAAATAAACTCACATTCGTATTTCTAATATTAAGGAAATAAATAAACATTATAGTGACTTGGCAATTGCACTGCACAAATAAAGTCCTGCTACCGTAAATAAATTAATTTTGGTAATTGAAACAGACTTCTTAATTAAATATATTTATTTTTATTCATTGAGTATCTTAAATTTAAATACCTACTTTACAATATAAATATATACTACTAGCTGGGCCCCGCGGTTTCAGCCGCGTGAGTTTCGGAATTCCCGCAAGAAGTTCAAAGTAGCCTATCTTACTCCTTGTAACAACTAACATCAGCTAATTAGCAGTGAAAGTCCCATCAAAATCGATCCAACCGTTTCGGAGATTCACCCGCGTGAGTTCAGGAATTCCCGCAGGAACTCCAAAATTCTTTCATATAGTTCTTCTCCTTACAATAACAAACACAACAAAAAGTCCAGCCGGTCACGCGTGACCAATGGAAACTGCGATTCTTTTTATATAATATACCAACATACTTGCATATACTTATAACTAATTTTATAACTTATTATTATTAAACGAACCGTGATTTGCTTCGAGAAAAAGGTGATAACTTACGGATGACACAGCGGATGATAAAGATGATGAATGTAGACGGTTCGTTTGCTCGACATGGCGGGGACACTACCGTGCCCAGATTAGTGTTTTTTTTTTTTTAAATCAAGTGATCCACTCTTGTAATCGAAAAACATAGCAGCACGGTATGAGGTAATATCGATGTACTAGAGTATACCCACGTATGTTAGGGAGCTATAACTCACGGATATCGCTCGCCGAGGTCGCACCATTTAACATGACAAACGGCTCGAGGGCGCAGATTTCATAAAAGTAAAAACATTGCCCTCCACAGCCAGATAAAAACGTCATGACCCCGTAATATTGTATGTTTTGCCAACACTTTTGTTTCCGTTTTCAAGTCTCTGTTTCTTCTACTTGAAGAAGTTTGCTAAAAAAATAGGTTAGTGTCCCTACTAACTTAGGGTTTAATCCGTAGAAAATATTTCACCCGCCCTCAGAGTCGTTTTAATGATTACCACTTAATTTTATGTAAAGATTTTAAAAACAAAACATACATAGGGATCTAAGCGTACATAGGTACAGAAAGACAGCGGGAAGCGACTTTGGTTTATAATATGTAGTGATTTTCATACTTTTTACTACTATTTGGTTTCCTGTATTTTTTTTTTCGGGAACCGACAAAAGGGAGCACACTCCTCAGAACACCAGCATCCAATTTAACAATAACTTACTCTCAGAACTTAATCCCACATTGTAATAAGCATCATTGAGCGTGACAAATAAACTACAAAGGGGGTTCAACAATAACTAACAACTAATGTTACATCATTGTCAAAGGCAATGCCATCGCAATCACTGTCAGTCAATGACGGGTGCTGGACTACGTAAACAAATTCATCCAAAACCGCTAAGCTTGCTTTGCACTATGCGCAGGTAAAGTTCGCTAACCACATCAAGATGTAGCGTAGCTACTTTTCTTATCGTATTTCCTGTTGCGGTGAACATCAAAGTAAATGCAATTAAAATACCACAGCTGGTGTCCGAACTATCAATGGATTTTATGGACAAATTCTGCTCATCATTCTAAACAACTTTTTCTCTCAGAAAATTAAGTGATCATGAAAAAAAAGACTTGATATTTTAGATTTTTCAAATTCTAAATGTAACGTAACTATTTTTTTTTGTTATTGTACGTAGAGGCAATGGGCTGGGCTACATGCCAGTTTTACTAAGTTCACTTGATGCAATCTGGCCCAGTAGTGGCTTGCCCCAAACAAACCTTTTTTATTATTGTAATAACACTAGTTTTTAAGGAAAATTTGTTCTACTAACACTATATGAAGGTAATCTGAAGTAAAGCCTTTGTTATTTTTTTTTTATTTAATTAAATTGCATGAAAAGTATAATTTTTTTTTATTTCATAGGGGGCAAACGGGCAAGTAGTGATGGTTTACTTCGAAACTTTCGAAAGACACCAAATTTTTTTTCTTATGAAGAAGATTGAATTATGGCAAAGGATTTGCTTCGCATCACCATGGAATGTGCCCTTAATATTTTATTCAGTGAATCGCCACATAATCTATATGTGACAAAGAATACGATGAACGCCCCAATCTGTCGGATTGTGTTGTAATCCAACACTTTCATTGTCGACACTTCACCGCCTTGTTTGATGTGCGTCAAATCAACATCCCTAATAATTTAGATAAACGGTATTCTATTTACAACTTTGCACTTCTCAGTTATAAAGTACAATTTCATTATGATGATCATTTCAAAAGGACACAATGTGGTCATATGATTCTTGTAAGTAAAATTACCCATTTCATAGCAACAATCGGCTTTGTTGATGGATGACAAACGATATTATAATAACTCAGTAGCTAATTCTCGAGTTGAATAGGCCGTGTTACTTTTTTTAAGTCTCAAATCTGCTGGATGGACTTTACATGAAGATAGCTTATATTAAGCTTGAATTTAGTTACATACCAATACTAATGCTCGGACATTACCACACAATGCCACCAGGGCCGGCAGTCTCGACAACGTTTTGACAACGTTATCGTATCGATCGTTAACTAGGGACCCAAAAATCATGTCGATAAACATGATTACAGTAACCAACATTACGTGAATTGCAAGTTTCGAGTCGAAGCTTGCATTTAATGTAATTTTGGTTAGGTAATGATGTTGATCGTTATGATTTAACGGTAAATAAATAAAAAATACCTATACATATACAAAAAATTTACACTAAAGTTTGATTGCTTTAGCAGATAAGATAAATGGGAAGAATTTATAAACTACCTACTTTGATGGTCCCCCTGTATTACACGAATCAATTTCGGGGTTCCCGCAGGAACTCTTCGTGTCAGGAGGAAAATCCTATTTCCTATTCTAACGGCCGTACTCAGAGTCGTTTCAATGATTACTTGATTTTAAGTAAAGATTTTAAAAACAAATCTACCGCACTTTTTCAGAGACGTTCATTAAATTAATGTTAATTGAAATTCAAATAATTAAATTTAATATAATATATTAGTAGATATTATATATCAGTTTAATATTACTCAGGGATAATTGGAAATTTATAGATTTTAAGAATATCAATTTGAAGATTTTACTTTTTGAATTTAATTTATTTAATATAATTTATTTATTTTATTTTATTTATTTAATTTAATTTATTTAATCTAATTTAATTTGTTTAATCTAATTTAATTTACTGAATTTAATTTATTTAATTTACTTTTTGTTAAATTTTATGGGTTATTTTCCTGATATAAATGAATTTTAATTTAATTTAATACTACTACTTTGCATTTTTTTCGCCTTTCATTCCTCGTATTTCTAATATTTTCGTATTATTAATATTATATATATTACTAATATTGAATTCTGATTGAATTATAATAAAGTAATACCATGTTATTCGCAATTAAGAACGAATTTTCATTTTATCGCGCTCACCAATCGTCGACGATAAAAATGTGAGAAAACAACGACAAAGTAGACAAAAATACATTCAAAAGTGCCGCATGTTAGGGATTGTCGACAATTTTATCATATATCGTTTTCTGCCATACAAACATTTTTTGCTGCCATGTTACCACTGGTAGACAAAACGATATAAGTACGAGTTTGTCGACGAGAATCGATAAAAGGGCTCGATAAAATTTTGTAATGTGCCGCATCTTAGCTCCGCTGATCCGTGAATCGAACCCACGACACGTGCGGCGTAGCATGCTGTCAGTTACCTTACCACTACAACACTGCCGAACACATCTATACTTATAATAAAACTGTAGAGAGGTATTCTGTACATTGAATATATATTCAAAATTAATATTGGAGGATGAATGATGATCGATACTGATGCCAAAAATGCAATCAGTAAATTTTTGGTCTGTTCGTCTGTCTGTCTGTCTGTCTGTCTGTATGTGCACGCATGGGTCAAAAACTACTGAAGGGATTTTTACCAAACTTGTTACGATTGTAGTCCCTACTACTGGGTAGGTTATAGTACATATAACATAACGCTAAGACACATAGGAGCTGAGCAGTGACTATAAATTTGAAGTAAGTCGTATGAAAATGCGCTTTCGAGCTCTTATCTCAATCACGCAAAAACGGCTGAACGGATTTGGATGAAATTTGGCATGCACGTTGTCAGGGGTACAGAGAAGGACATAGGGTACTCTTTATCCCGGAATTCCCGCGGGAACTCCGAAATTACTGCGGGTGAGACCGCGGGGTCCAGCTATAGATATACGCTTTTGTAATGTATACGCTTTTACAACAAACTCCCAAACGATGTAATTAATTTGTCAATTAATAAATTCAAGACGCTTATTAAACACAGATTATGCGATAAAGTATATTATAGTGTAGTAGACTATTTAAATGATACAGACGTTTGGGAATGAATTGCTCTATCCAATTACTATTTTTTGTTCTCCTAGTTTATAAGTAAGATCATTTAAAGACAGCCCTGCTGAGTTTCTTGTCAGTTCTTCTCAGCAGACGACGTATTCCGAACTGACGGTAATTTATAGTTTTAAGAACCTGCTGACGATTACAAGTGATTGTAACCAATCCTAAGTAATAAAGAGCTTTTGAATTTTGAATTTTTGAATTTTGATAAATAAATGTATCATAATAGAGAGTTCCCCAGGAAATCCCGTAATTCACATGGGTGGAATCACGGGGGGCAGATATAGTGAACGATATAGTCACGTTTAGAACAACACACGTAGCGGTAAAAATTATTTGTTTACTAATTAATATTTGTGGGTTTGTCCTGTTGTGGTTTATTTCGCTCGAAATTGGTAGGTATGCGATAATTAAGATAAATCAAAACAATAACAATCCAGTTTTTGTGTGACCCACAATATTAAAAGAGATAAAGTTTGTAAGTTTGGATGCTTGGCGTAATCTCTGGAACTACTAAAACTTTTTTTACTGACTTTTTTTAGACTTCCCGAAGGAGTATTAAAATACACGAAGGTTTCAGTCACCGCGAGAAACAGCTAATGTACGAATAAAACTTGGCGTATTGCTAGCTTATTTTCTAGATTTTTTTTAGATAATTCCCGGAGGAATCAGAACTATAAAGAAACCACGGACTGAAACTAATCTACTAGCTAGAGCATTTACTTATTTCATTTTACTTTTACTTGTTTCATATTTTATTTATTTTAATCAATAAGTAGATTTTTATTTATCAACAATTAAGTGTAGAGATTTCTCTACAAGACCTTTAATTTTAGTTAGGCACGTAGGTAAAATTTGTAATCTATATAAAAACAAAACGGGAATTCCAACCATAATGGAGATAAGTAATATTATACGTTATATCTGAAAGCAATAATATATAAATAGACGGTGTTAACTGAACTGTGATCATAACAGTATTTTGCGAACCGCAATTTTGTATCACAATGACTAAAATGAATCTTAATATTTTAATATTCGTTATTTTAATTATTATTGTGATATCTGAATATTCCATCTGTATTTCTGGTAAGTCAGCTTTTTATTGGTGTCTTATTTCTTCTTTTATTATCATTCAATATTTTTACTTTGGTCAATCTACAAAATTACACAATAATACAACGTGTTAATGAATTAACTGAAAACTAGAGAGTAGTTTGTTCAGAATCGACTTCCGAATCGATCGCACAATGTTTTAATACAGGTTATATTTTTTAATTTTTACTAGCCCATGTCTAAATGATTTATAATAAAATATTTGGCGTGTACGCCACCCGTAGCGAAAAATTCGAATCGGTCGTTGTACGTAGATGCGGGCGCGGCGTAGCGCTTGAAATTAACTACTAACTATTACTAACTAATGTTGAATAACTTTTAAACTATTTAATTTTTCGACATAATTCATATTTTAGTCACATTGTTTATTTTTTTAATTGGGGTGTATCAGGTTTTTGGTTAATTCATTAACACGTTGTATAATGTGTGTAGGTATGTTTGTCTTCCTGTGCGTTTTGTTAAAAACGTTTTAACGACGTGACAGATCATTCGCGGTAATAAAATGCTTTTAAGCAGAATAAATAGAATAAAACAGCCTGCCGGAGTTTATGATTCCTGAAAGTTAATTAGGAATTTCTGCATACGTAGGTATACCTACTTACCTGTTAAAAATTATCGCAATCGGAAATATAGGGAAAGAAAAAAAATGACAGTTCTTAAATAAAATATGTATACTGCAGGCGTTGCGTATAGCGTAAAGGATTATTTGAATGATACAAACGTTTGGTGATGAATTGCTACTTTCTATTTTTTATTTTATTTTTATTTAATGTAATGTGTGCGAACAACGTAGCTATTACCGGCCTTATTTAATTAAGAATCAAATTAATTGACACGATAGTGACTAGATTATGTCATGCTCACTCAAATGTCCCGCTGCAAGTTAAGCGGTGGCGTGTGAGTCGGGTCGTTCGGTTCCCTCTAATATGGTTGAGCGGGGCGGGGCTTACGAGCACGTCATACTCGTGAACGGGTGCCGTCAGTTGGTACTGGTCATGTTTGGTCTACTATAGATGCTTAATCCTAATGTCTCTATAGTCAGCTGTACCTGCCGCATGTAGTTTATTGCTGGTACGGCTCATTATTCTCACATAATTAAAGTTGGGTTACCACTAATATTATATCTAATATATGTATATAAATCACGTGTCACGTTGTTTGTCCACGATGGACTCCGAAACTACTGAACGGATTTTGATAAAATTTTGCAACCATTCATAATACCTATGGTCCAACTTAAAAGAGAGGATAGTTTTTATCTCGGAATTCCCTCGGGAACTGATGGACATAGAGTACTTTTCCCCGCAACCTCCGCGGGAACTCTGAAATTACCGCGGATGAAATCGCGGGGGACAGCTAGTCTAATATACATAAATCACGTGTCACGTTGTTTGTCCGCGATGGACTCCGAAACTACTGAACGGATTTTGATAAAATTTTGTAACCATTTATAATATGGGCCAACTTAAAAGATAGGATAGTTCATTGATTCCCAAAGTGGTCCAGGGGTCCACGGGAGCCCGACAGGGGTCTACGCTTGCGTGGAAAAAAAATGGGGGTCCACAACTCGTTAAGGGGGGTCTATAAAAATGTATTAGGTGACCCGACTTAACTTCTTCTATGAATACTTAAAATTGTAGTAATTTTTGTGTTTGAATAAATAGCTACAATAGCACATTGTTATCCTAGGGGTGAAAGTAACTTATTTAGTCCCGAGACGGGGTTTGGCGCCCGTCGCTACGCTCGGGCGCCAATAGATCGAGGGACTAAATAAGTCTTTCTCCCGAGGATAACACATTATTTAACATATTATAACACATTATAACATGTTATTTTATTGTTATTTTATGTGCAATAAAGGATTAAATAAATAAATTATATACTTACATAAAAAATAAATTTGTAAATTTTTCTCTGTCTGTCTATCTGTCTGTTTGTTCCGGCTAATCTCTGACACGGCTGGACCGAACACTTTCCCCTCCCCTCAGTCATGTCAGCCTCTCCCGACGGAATATAATGAACTTATTTATTTTAATTTATAAATTTTAATTGATTTTGTAATATGATTAAGGTGTACATATACATACATCTACTTCATTTGTATTCATTATTAATGACGTGTAATGAAAATTATAAAATAAATTAATATGAATAATATGAATCACGAATATAATACAAATAATAATAATATAATATATAATATAATATATATATATAATATAAATAAGTAAATAAGTCTCATTGTTTTTCGGAAAATTTACAAAACTGCATACTCGTCCTTACCCTAGGTATATTATATATACTAGGTATGGATGTTGGTAACAAGGGGGCTCCATAACAAGGAAACAGAAATTCTAACCATAACGCCGATAAATACTGAAAACAATATAAATAGCCCGTGTTTATTGAAGAGTGATCATAATAGTATTTTGCAACCACAATTTTGTTTCACAATGACTAAAATCAACCGTATAATAATCGCTATTTTATCAATTAATTTGGTGTTTCAATATGCCGTCTGTGATCTCGGTGATTCTGGTAAGCTTTCCATTGGTGTCTCCTTTTATTGTTTTTCAAGTTAATATGCTTAAAAATCTTCGCGACTTTTTTTCTTAACTGTTATTTATTTATTCTTTATTGCTCAAATAAAAGTACAAATGGCGAACTTAAGGCCTTTTTATTTTCTTCAATCTATAAAATTACACCTATACAATAAAGTAATGTGTGTATATTCAAGTATGTCTTTCTGTATTTTTTGTTAAAAATATCTAAACATTACACACTACTACATCGCTCATTCGAAGTAACTGAGTTCCGAGGTCAAACTCCCCCGCAGGCTCTCCACGAGTAGGGTGCCTACGTCTTATCTGGGAATTCCTGAGGAAAATAATAACTCTGAAATAAACGCGGGTGAAACCGCGGGAAACAGCTAGTAGTATGATAAAAACTAATTTGACTGTATTCGTCACAATACCCTAATCAGTGTAACATTCTTGCAAACAGTGGGCGAAAGCTTCCGCTGTGACTACACGTACAATTCTAAAGTGGACGGATGGTTCAAGTTGCATATAGTGCCGGCCAACTATGAGGAGGCACGCCTCAGGTGCCACCTGGAAGGTAAGGCAAGAAAACATTGGTTTGCTGACCGGTGGAGGTCGTAGCGAGGGGACGCCTGTCGTGTTATTTATTCGTTATTTTCACCATCGTTCAGCAGCCATTTTGTTTTCCAAGAAAGAAGCTGTTTTTCGAGAGAAAACCGTGTTTTATCTTGGTGAACAATTTAACATGTTAATGGCGTTTCGCCATAATTACTTTAATTGCTAAAAATACGTACTTTGGCAGAATTAAACGCGATACCTAAATCGCGATAGATTGCCATAATTAATAATAATAATAAATTTATTGGTACCAAAATCATACATCAAGTAAACAGTTTTGATTTACATTTCAAATAGTTGAAGACGAAGAAGAGAAAACATTTTCACGTAACTAGGATATTCATGCCGTTTTCACGGTTCACCAATAGAGAGTGATTCATGATAAGGAAGGTTTATGTTTATATTTTATCCTGGAATTCCCGCGGGAACTTCGAAAATACCACCGGTGAAACCGCGGGGTCAGCTAGTTTAATATAATGGGCATTATGACAAAATTTTAATTTTTAGTATTGGACACGTATTTTTCCTTTTTTACTTTGTAAAAAAATAACGGCGATACATTGAGTTGAAATTCCATGTGACGTCACACCTTGGTACACTTTATACTTAGTTATGACGTCGCAACCTCCCAGTACTAAACTTTAATGCTATTTATCTAAGTGTTTTTTTCCAATAATTCGAAAATACAAAAAATATGTGTCCATTATTTTTTTACTGTCTACTTGACGGACTAAATAGAATTCAGATTCATCATTCATCATGCCCATTATGCACCGAATGTTACACTTGTTGCCAACGTCACATTCATTGCCTGCGTAAAAAGAACTCCAGAAAGGCCCTAAGTACCTACATTTGTTACCACAGGTGCAGCTCTAGCGTCACCAACAGATGAATTGCGGGACGCTGTAGTGTCCATAGTTTCTAACGCCACACTTACTACAAATACGGCCTGGATTGGAATACATTCTTTGTACTCGAGAGGAGACTATTCAACTATTGAAGGTATTCATATAACTTTTTCTTTTTTTCCTACTTTTTTCTTTTTTTTCATTTTCTTTTCCTTTCATTGAAATTAGTTCATTTATCATACATACAGACATGAATTTCTACTTTTATTTGACGTGCATGTATTCCAGGAATACCGCTAAGAAAAATTCCTCAACATTGGCCAAACCAAGAACCGAATAGCTGGATGGATGGTGAAAACTGCATGTTTATCACTAAAACCGGCCATCTTACGGACGCCACGTGCACTCATGTCCGACCGTACCTTTGCTTCAAGAAAAACATTGGAGAGAGGATAACTGGTTGCGGCACTACTGACCCGGGTAAATTTTTCTTATCTGTTTGTTGCGTACATTTTGCAAATTCCCTTGAGAATAGTTTTCTCGTCAAAACTATGCACGAACTTAATGGATGCATTTCGTAATTTCGTTTAGAACTCTATATAAGATGTGGTAAAATAAGCTGGAAATATTTATAGGGCTAAAATTACACGTTATAACAAACAGGATAAGCGCAAAAATATTATAAGTTAAGCAGTTTTTCAGAATATGAGGAAAATACATTCAATAAAAAACATTACAATTAGATTCACAAGGTCAACACGCACTTAGCGAGCGATGCATCAGCTGGTCAGCTCGACCGAGGTCATTGACCTTAAGATACCGGCGCGGAGCAATGTGTGTATATAGCTCTTATTATTAGAAAGATTTTCAGCGCTGATTTTCAGTCAGGACCGGAGATTCACAAATATAAGATTATACACATGTCACAGTCTACACGCACATATTCCACTGATTTTTTTTTTGTTACTTACATAATAAACGTACATAATAACTATTCTAAATATATGTATATTCACAGTAGTCTAATATTAGAAACAGCAATGGTAAAGTTACATAATCACTATTCAATCTGTAGGAAACCTAATCGGAAGGTGTAATCGAAGTTAGAACATTGAGATTCCGATTTTGTACGATTGGAAGGTCCCGATCGGACTACTTCCTAAATTGCATTAAAATTTAGGGGAGTGAAATCGCAAAGTTACGATATAGAGCAACTCACTAGTAACATACGTGTCTATTATTTTTTTACTATCTGACTGACGGACTAAATAGAATTTTGATTTTCATGCCCATTCTAATGTTGGCCACTAGGTAGTGATGAAATATATCTTTTAGAGTACGAGCTTGATAAAAGGACCGGCAACTGTTACAAGTTCCACAAAGTGGCTCGCTCCTGGAGTCGCGCCTACATGGCGTGCCACGCGGAAGGAGGGCACCTGGCTATCATCAACGGTGATGATGAAGCGCAAGTCATCAAGGAAGTCGTTGCCAAACATCCGTCCGACTCGATCCGAGGCAAACACGACAAGAATTGGATATATGTTGGGTTTGAGAAAAGGGAAGACGAACATCTTACGGTGCACGGTAATCATACTAAAATCCATCTTTACTAATATCACAGATGATACAAAGAGGTAAATTTTATGAGTTTGTAAGGATGAAAATGTGCACAAAGGGTGTAATCTCTGAATCTACTGAACTGATTTTGAAAATTATTTTAGCAATAGGAAGCCACGTTATTTGTGAGTGTCATAGGTTATATTGTAACTCGGAATTCCTGCGGGAACTCCGAAATTACAGTGGGTGATACCGCGAGGACCAACTAGTTATGAATAAATAGACTAATATGCGTAGATAAACTAATATTATAAATGCGAATTTGAGTTTGTTTGTTACCCTTTCACGCTTTAACTGCTCAACCGATAATTATGAAATTTTCCATACACGTTGGCAGGGATATAGAATAGGGAATTGGGCACTTTTTGACACGAAATTCCCTCTGGAATTCCGAAAATAATGCTGGTGAAACTACGGGGAACAATAAATTACAATTTCTCTACGACATCATTGGTTCATTGGATATAATTGGACGCAGATAAGCAATAACATGTTAACCCACAAAATTAAGTTATTAATACAGAACGATTTATTGAGAGTTAGAGAACGTTTTTTAATTATGTGTTTACCTTATTACATTTTTTAAATATGTAACAATATGTTGAACATAAAAAAATGTTGAGACAAAATGAAGCTACAATTTTAAAACACGATTTACCTACTCAAAATTTCTCCAGTGTGGGTTAACACACTATTGCTTATCTATGTCCAATTAAAGTTCACTGATACAAATCAACAATAATCAAGAAAGACTACGACTAAATCGTCCAAACTTTTCAATTTATAATCAACATTAAACACTCAAGAGGATAAGGTACCATTATCAATGTCGATTTATAATTGCAGGTCAAACGTTGGAGAAGGCTGGATACGCGAAGTTCTGTTCAGGGTACTGCGTTGGTGCTGGAAGCAATGCGACATGTGGCGCAGCTTCGAGGCATACAGCAGAACTGTGTGATCACAACTGTGACTCCAAGTCTAACTTTGTATGTGAAAAGACGACCAGCAGTTTAATGTGTGACGAACTTCAATAGTAGGAAAGTCCATATTACGTTAACTATAATTAGCTTGATTAAGAAAACATACATTATCAGACTATATTTTAGATTACATTATACTATATTTCTATATTACAGACTAAACTATATATATTTGCACACAATATGATGCTAAAGGTCTGTTTGTGCATTTCGTGTCCTAATCTTAATCTTATCTTATCTTCTTAATCTTCTAATCTAATACTAATCTAATCTAATAAATGACTTACCTTATCTAGTGAGGGACAACCATGAGATAGTATTGTTTGCAGATGATACATCTTTAGTGTTTAAGGTTAATAGACAGCAATCGGCTGTAGACGATGTGAACAATGCTCTCTCTAAAATAGTACACTGGTTTAATGCTAATAACTTATTGCTAAACCGTGATAAAACCAAATGTATAAGATTTGTGACCAAAAATGTTAAACAAGTAAAAACCAGATTACTGATTAATAATGAGGATTTGGAAATGGTCGATGAAACTGTCTTTCTAGGTATAACATTAGATGCAAAATTACAATGGGGCCCACATATAAAAAAGTTATCAGGTAGATTAAGCTCGGCGGCTTATGCTGTTAATAAAATCCGTCAACTTACTGATATTAATACCGCGCGTTTAGTTTATTTTAGTTATTTCCACAGCATTATGTCATACGGCATACTGCTGTGGGGTAGTGCCGCGGATATCGATTCTGTATTCGTGTTGCAGAAACGAGCCATTCGCGCAATCTATAAGTTGGGCCCTCGGGATTCACTGAGAACTAAATTCAGCGAGTTTAAAATAATGACTGTACATTCTCAGTATATATACGAGAATTTATTATATGTTCACAAAAATTTAGTCAACTTTAAGAAAAACAGTGATTTACATAATCTTAACTTAAGAAATAAAGATAAACTCGCTGTGCCTAAGACTAGGCTCCATAAAATTTCTAAGTCATTTAAAGGACAATGTATACGCTTTTACAACAAACTCCCAAACGATGTAATTAATTTGTCAATTAAGACGCTTATTAAACACAGATTATGCGATAAAGCATATTATAGTGTAGTAGACTATTTAAATGATACAGACGTTTGGGAATGAATTGCTCTATCCAATTACTATTTTTTGTTCTCCTAGTTTATAAGTAAGATCATTTAAAGACAGCCCTGCTGAGTTTCTTGTCAGTTCTTCTCAGCAGACGACGTATTCCGAACTGACGGTAATTTATAGTTTTAAGAACCTGCTGACGATTACAAGTGATTGTAACCAATCCTAAGTAATAAAGAGCTTTTGAATTTTGAATTTTGAATTTTGAATTTTGAATAATATATATAAATCGGCAGAGCATGCAAGAGATATTATCTATGTTTCTTTAGACTAGGCACTGTTGATGTTTATTTCTTTTTCTTGTGTGTTGTGCTGAAATAAATGTATTTTCTTTCTTTCTTTCTTTGTTTGTCCGCGATGGACTCCGAAACTACTGAACGGATTTTGATAAAATTTTGCAACCATTTATAATATGGTCCAACTTAAAAGATAGGATAATTTTTATCCCGGAATTCCCTCGGGAACTAAAGGACATAGCGTACTTTTTTCCCGCAACTCCCGCGGGAACTCCGAAATTACCGCGGATGAAATCGCGGGGGACAGCTAGTATATGTATATAAATCACGTGTCACGTTGTTTGTCCGCGATGGACTCCGAAACTACTGAACGGATTTTGATAAAATTTTGTAACCATTCATAATATGGTCCAACTTAAAAGATAGGATAGTTTTTATCCCGGAATTCCCGCGGGAACTCCGAAATTACCGCGGATGAAATCGCGGGGGACAGCTATCTTAATATATACAAATCACGTGTCACGTTGTTTGTCCGCTATGGACTCCTAAACTACTGAACTAATATTTATCAAATTTTGTAAGCATCTGTAATTTGGTCCAACTTAAAAGATGGGATAGTTATTATCCTGGAATTCCCGCGGGAACTCCGGCACTAATGCGGGGAACAGCTAATTACCGTAAACTACTGTCGGGGTACAAATAAGGACATAGAGTAGTACCTACTATTTTCCCGCAACCTCCGCGGGAACTCCGAAATTACCGCGGATGAAATCGCGGGTTATTATTATAAAATTATCTCTTTTTCAGCATGTATTTTGTTTTTACGAAAAGTGATTGTATTCAATTATTATAACCCATCGTGGTCGAATTTTTGTTTTGTTGTTATGACCACAACGGGTTAATATTTTTTTGTGAATTATTTTAGTAGATACTTATTAGTTGTATAATAATTATACCTAATTAATTATAATTCCATCTGAAGTGGAGATTTTTATATAGGTATTAAATTATCTATATAGATCAATAGATAAAAATCAATCGCGGAAATGTATGTAAAATAATAACTTCCAAACAACTGCACCAAATTGCGTCTTTTTTGTGTTCGTTATTGTTAGGAAATGGTTTGTATAGAAGAAGTTTGGAGTTCCTGCGGGAATTCTGAAACTTGAGCGAGAGAATCTCCGAACAGGTTCAATAAACCCGGCAAAATTTATAGTATAGTAAGTAAGTTAGGCTACTTTTTAATTTAATTATGTAATGTAGAGACATAATGTTTCACTGTAATATATGAAAATATTTGGCTTAAAATCAGGCGCTCTTTTGCTCTTTTTTTTAAATAATAGCAATTGTTATAGGTATCCAATAAAGCAAAGAAATAGAGTTTAATACTTGTTGATGTTATTTAGTTCCTATAAATACATTTTCGATTTTGCATAGAACTTGGCACACATTAGATCTCCATTCTTTTTGCGGCGAAGCCCATGACCAAGCATAATTTTTGTATTAAATTTGGTTCTCCTTTTTATTTACATTTATGTTTTTGGTGGGATAGATGTTACAAAAGCAAAGGTCCGCAAAAATCCCTTATTACTTTTGGAAATGTCAATGATAATATTTTTTATATTCTATAAATTTGTAGATATAATGAACCAAAGCACTTGCCAGTTTTACAAATAAGATATTTTGATTTTTCTACTGAAAGATATTATAGTCAAAATGATTTCAAAAAGTGTGGCAACTATCCGGGTTACCCTACTCGTACTTACTCAACATAATATTAGGCAATAGGCATGTAGGTAACAAGTCGTATCTACAACAAGTCAACCAAACGGAAATTCTAACCAAAATGGAGATTAGGAATGAAAACAATATAAATAGACTGTATGAACTAAATTGTGGTCATAACATATGGTCATATTTTGCAAACCGAAAATTTATAATATCACAATGACTAAAATTAATAATAAAATATTCGCTATTTTAATTATTAATGTGGTGTCTCAACATGCCCTCTGTGATTCTGGTAAGTTAGCTTTCCATCGATGTCTTCTTTTTTGTTATTGAAGTTACCTATAATTATGCTTCGAGACCTTTTGGACTTTTTTGTTCAAAACAAAAATTATATTTTTAGTTTGTTCAATCTACTAAATTACATAATGATATCATTGTTTATCAATATTTGTGCATATTTATATCTTCCTGAGTTTTTTAATATTTAAACATATTATATTAACGAATAACGACGGATCATTCGCTATAACCTCATGCTTTAAACAGATAAATAAAATAAAATAATCTATCGGAATCGAATCTATGATTCCTGATGGTCAATATAGAATTTCTGCAAGCCTGTAAAAGATTATAGTCCAGGATCCCCCGTACTTGTTTTCTCAGTGGCTAATAACAGGCTGCAACTTTGTGAGTAGGTTCAGTTCGATAAGAAGCAAAAGTCTCTCCACTGAGAAAATTCCCTAAGTGTGTAGCTAATGAAGTGAGCAGGTGACAAATATTTTGATTTGGTGGGGTGTCGAAATTGAATGTGTAACAGTAAAATTTATTATTGAAATGTTAAGATAATTAGATAATAAACCCGGAAAAACAATTGTTCTTCAAAATGGTGGGTTCGACTGGAGAGTCCTCCATTTCGAATGTCGAGGTCATAAAAATGATTAATAACCTGTTGAAATTTTGAATAAATATTTTTATCAGCTTAGTCAACGAAATGGCTACATCTTATCTTAATATATATAAATCACGTTTCACGTTGTTTGTCCGCGATGGACTCCGAAACTACTGAACGGATTTTGATAAAATTTTGCAACCATTTATAATATGGTCCAACTTAAAAGATAGGATAGTTTTTATCTCGGAATTCCCTCGGGAACTGAAGGACATAGAATACTTTTTCCCGCAACCTCCGCGGGAACTCCGAAATTACCGCGAATGAAATCGCGGGGGACAGCTAGTAGTCCTATAAATTTAGTGGTGCGTTTCCCCAGTCCTACGCTTGGAAGTTTTTGATTCCACGGAACATTTTTATTTATTCTTTATTGCACAGTAAGTACAAATGGCGAACTTAATGCCTTGCGGCATTCTCTACCAGTTAACCATTTTTAGCTACCCGTTTCGAGAATTTTCTCAGAGGAAAAGTTTTTCCGTCTCGTCGAACTGAACCTTACTCACGAAGTTTCAGCGTATTATTAGTCACTAAGGAAACAAGTACGGGGGACTCCCCGACTATTATCGCAATCAGATCCAGTATAGCTAAGATGCATGCCACGATATTATGTTTATCAAACGAAAAATAAAATTGTCAGTACGACAAATATTTGTGGGCGTCCAAGCCAAAAAAGTCCAGTAGTGTGGACTAGATTCGGTTGAACATTTTTTGCTGCCATGTTACCACTGGTGGACAAAACGATACCATATGTCGACGAGAATCGATAAAATGGCTCGATAAAATTTTATCGTGTTGCGCATCTTAGCTCCGCAGGGATAGAAAAAAATTTGTAGGTTGAAACATGAAAGCTCAGCAGGCGATATAGTGGCGTCAGTGGACCCAAGCCACGGGCAACCACTAGTCATCATAACTAATTATGCGAATGTGAGTTTGTTTGTTACTCGACTGATCATCATGAAATTTTACACAGATGTTGTCAAGAGTACAGAAAAGGGCATAGGGCATTCTTGTCCAGGAATTCCCAAGGAAACTCTGAATAAACGCGGGTGAAATTTATTTATTTATTTATTTATTCTTTATTGCACAGTGTGTACAAATGGCGAACTTAACCATCTCTACCAGTTAACCATTGGGTAGACAGAGAGATATAGAAGATGGGGTGTGCAAACAAAACAATAATTAATATACTTAATACTAGACACTAATAATTAATAACTAAAACATGAAATCCCAAGGATTAGCTAGTAGTGTAATAAAAACTAATTTAAACTGTGTTTGTCACAATCCCCTTTTCACTGTAACATTCTTGCAAACAGTGTGCAATCGTTTCCGTTGTGACTACACTTACAATTACGATTTTTAATCAGTCGTCAAGTGATTTTACAAATTAAACGGGAGCCGTGTTATGAAGAAAAATTGGACGAGCCAGAGTTACCTTTCCCATTGTACGACGAGAAAATATGACGTCATCGCGAAATTATATTCGCCTGCTCTAAGTCAGAAGTGTGGAGAGTGAATTTAGTTGAGACTAGCTACTCCCCGCGGTTCCACCCGCATGAGTTTCGGAATTCCCACACGAACTATTTTTTTCTAAAATAAAAGTCCTAAGTCACTCCTTATAACATCAGCTATATACCTGCCAGTGAAATCGGTCCAGCCGTTTCAGAGATTAGCTGGAACAAACAGACAGACAGAAAAACTTAAAAAATTTGATTCTGATATTTTTATGTAAGTCGGTACCTACCGTACTTTCATATGCATTTAGTGAAAAGCTATTATTTTGGATTTACAAATTATTACTAGACACCTATATGTATATATGTATATATAGATGAAAACAGAAGAGAAAGAAGAAAAGTAGAATTTTGCCATTTTACCTAATAGAGATATCTAAAAAGTCCGACTGATTTCGGAATTAGTTACCTTTTGAATACCAGGTAATCCTTTAAATTATAAGTATCGCTTTCACGCAATCGAATTAAAATATACAAAATACAGAAACATTTCATAGGTTTCCTACTCTCCGACAATTTCACAGGCGGAATGCTGAGGCTCCACTGAAAATCAGCGCTGGGACCACTACGGTCGCAGCAAATGCTGAGTGGAGTCCCTTTTAGCAAGGCACTGCACCACCTTTTGCACCACATAGTTTTATTCATCTTTAAATTGTTAAGTATAGTTGTTGCATGGTGTACCTACCTATGTGTTAATTTTGCTAAATAAAGTGTACCTATCTTATTTTATCTCATCTTATCTTTATCAACCGGCGTGAAAATGACGGAAACAAACGTGGAAACAAGTCCAGTGTAAGAAATAATAATATCCATTGCGGATATCTCCGCAAAAAGCTCGCAAATTTCCTCATCAATTATCATTTATTTGGGGGCACCTCGCGGGGCGCGCGGGGGTGCGGGGCGCGCGGGCCGAGACGGCTGCGCGCGTAATTGAGTTTTACAAATGGCGACGGGTGATGTCGACGCGGCTGTCATAAATATGCGCCATGACAGCCGGCGGCGGGAAACAGACGACCCGCGGCGTCACGGCGTTTGACGTGACGTTGACGGAACGATCTTCGGAACTTTACTATTATTATGAAACATTGTCATTGGCCAAATTATAATTATAGACGCCATTATTAAAGAATAAGAAGAACTTGGCTCAATAGAATTTACCTAATCACTGTTTTGTTTTAATTTTTAATAGGTAGCAAATAGTAGGTAGGTAATCTCATGAAAAACACACCCAAAATGGGCTGAAATGTAACAAAAATATCAAGTTTCTCAATGCCGTCCTCCCAAAGATGACATTCAGAGCATCGTTGGTGTAAATTACTGTAACGACGGGTGTCACGGGTTCAATCCTGTATAGGGATACACATTCATGCGAAACATTATTTAGTGTTTACGCTTAACCTGGTAGTTTAATATGTATTGTATCATATTCATAAGTACATATGTATTTACAAAAAAAAAATAAGTAGATATTATATCAGTTTTCTGGTACCCATAGTTCATAGGGTAATAGGGTTAAAGTTGTGAGATAGTATTTAAAATTATAAACATTTATTTTTGTTATTAGTACTTAACGTGTAGATATGCCAAATTTCATAAGTACCCATAGTTCATAGGGTAATAGGGTTAAAGTTGTGAGATAGTATTTAAAATTATAAACATTTATTTTTGTTATTAGTACTTAACGTGTAGATATGCCAAATTTCATAAGTACCCATAGTTCATAGGGTAATAGGGTTAAAGTTGTGAGATAGTATTTAAAATTATAAACATTTATTTTTGTTATTAGTACTTAACGTGTAGATATGCCAAATTTCATAACGGCCGGTTGATTAGGTGGTACCTAGTTAAAGCGTAACAAACAAACAAATAAACTCACATTCGTATTTCTAATATTAAGGAAATAAATAAACATTATAGTGACTTAGCAATTGCACTGCACAAATAAAGTCCTGCTACCGTAAATAAATTAATTTTGGTAATTGAAACAGACTTCTTAATTAAATATATTTATTTTTATTCATTGAGTATCTTAAATTTAAATACCTACTTTACAATATAAATATATACTACTAGCTGGGCCCCGCGGTTTCAGCCGCGTGAGTTTCGGAATTCCCGCAGGAAGTTCAAAGTAGCCTATCTTACTCCTTGTAACAACTAACATCAGCTAATTAGCAGTGAAAGTCCCATCAAAATCGATCCAACCGTTTCGAAGATTCACCCGCGTGAGTTCAGGAATTCCCGCAGGAACTCCAAAATTCTTTCATATAATTCTTCTCCTTACAATAACAAACACAACAAAAAGTCCAGCCGGTCACGCGTGACCAATGGAAACTGCGATTCTTTTTATATAATATACCAACATACTTGCATATACTTATAACTAATTTTATAACTTATTATTATTAAACGAACCGTGATTTGCTTCGAGAAAAAGGTGATAACTTACGGATGACACAGCGGATGATAAAGATGATGAATGTAGACGGTTCGTTTGCTCGACATGGCGGGGACACTACCGTGCCCAGATTAGTGTTTTTTTTTTTTTTTAAATCAAGTGATCCACTCTTGTAATCGAAAAACATAGCAGCACGGTATGAGGTAATATCGATGTACTAGAGTATACCCACGTATGTTAGGGAGCTATAACTCACGGATATCGCTCGCCGAGGTCGCACCATTTAACATGACAAACGGCTCGAGGGCGCAGATTTCATAAAAGTAAAAACATTGCCCTCCACAGCCAGATAAAAACGTCATGACCCCGTAATATTGTATGTTTTGCCAACACTTTTGTTTCTTAAATAATCGTTTTCAAGTCTCTGTTTCTTCTACTTGAAGAAGTTTGCTAAAAAAATAGGTTAGTGTCCCTACTAACTTAGGGTTTAATCCGTAGAAAATATTTCACCCGCCCTCAGAGTCGTTTTAATGATTACCACTTAATTTTATGTAAAGATTTTAAAAACAAAACATACATAGGGATCTAAGCGTACATAGGTACAGAAAGACAGCGGGAAGCGACTTTGGTTTATAATATGTAGTGATTTTCATACTTTTTACTACTATTTGGTTTCCTGTATTTTTTTTTCGGGAACCGACAAAAGGGAGCACACTCCTCAGAACACCAGCATCCAATTTAACAATAACTTACTCTCAGAACTTAATCCCACATTGTAATAAGCATCATTGAGCGTGACAAATAAACTACAAAGGGGGTTCAACAATAACTAACAACTAATGTTACATCATTGTCAAAGGCAATG
This sequence comes from Zygaena filipendulae, assembly GCA_907165275.2. Taxonomy (NCBI): domain Eukaryota; kingdom Metazoa; phylum Arthropoda; class Insecta; order Lepidoptera; family Zygaenidae; genus Zygaena; species Zygaena filipendulae. The sequence continues at coordinate 1,113,685 of OU015657.1, forward strand.
CCATCGCAATCACTGTCAGTCAATGACGGGTGCTGGACTACGTAAACAAATTCATCCAAAACCGCTAAGCTTGCTTTGCACTATGCGCAGGTAAAGTTCGCTAACCACATCAAGATGTAGCGTAGCTACTTTTCTTATCGTATTTCCTGTTGCGGTGAACATCAAAGTAAATGCAATTAAAATACCACAGCTGGTGTCCGAACTATCAATGGATTTTATGGACAAATTCTGCTCATCATTCTAAACAACTTTTTCTCTCAGAAAATTAAGTGATCATGAAAAAAAAGACTTGATATTTTAGATTTTTCAAATTCTAAATGTAACGTAACAATTTTTTTTTGTTATTGTACGTAGAGGCAATGGGCTGGGCTACATGCCAGTTTTACTAAGTTCACTTGATGCAATCTGGCCCAGTAGTGGCTTGCCCCAAACAAACCTTTTTTATTATTGTAATAACACTAGTTTTTAAGGAAAATTTGTTCTACTAACACTATATGAAGGTAATCTGAAGTAAAGCCTTTGTTATTTTTTTTTTATTTAATTAAATTGCATGAAAAGTATAATTTTTTTTTATTTCATAGGGGGCAAACGGGCAAGTAGTGATGGTTTACTTCGAAACTTTCGAAAGACACCAAATTTTTTTTCTTATGAAGAAGATTGAATTATGGCAAAGGATTTGCTTCGCATCACCATGGAATGTACCCTTAATATTTTATTCAGTGAATCGCCACATAATCTATATATGACAAAGAATACGATGAACGCCCCAATCTGTCGGATTGTGTTGTAATCCAACACTTTCATTGTCGACACATAACCGCCTTGTTTGATGTGCGTCAAATCAACATCCCTAATAATTTAGATAAACGGTATTCTATTTACAACTTTGCACTTCTCAGTTATAAAGTACAATTTCATTATGATGATCATTTCAAAAGGACACAATGTGGTCATATGATTCTTGTAAGTAAAATTACCCATTTCATAGCAACAATCGGCTTTGTTGATGGATGACAAACGATATTATAATAACTCAGTAGCTAATTCTCGAGTTGAATAGGCCGTGTTACTTTTTTTAAGTCTCAAATCTGCTGGATGGACTTTACATGAAGATAGCTTATATTAAGCTTGAATTTAGTTACATACCAATACTAATGCTCGGACATTACCACACAATGCCACCAGGGCCGGCAGTCTCGACAACGTTTTGACAACGTTATCGTATCGATCGTTAACTAGGGACCCAAAAATCATGTCGATAAACATGATTACAGTAACCAACATTACGTGAATTGCAAGTTTCGAGTCGAAGCTTGCATTTAATGTAATTTTGGTTAGGTAATGATGTTGATCGTTATGATTTAACGGTAAATAAATAAAAAATACCTATACATATACAAAAAATTTACACTAAAGTTTGATTGCTTTAGCAGATAAGATAAATGGGAAGAATTTATAAACTACCTACTTTGATGGTCCCCCTGTATTACACGAATCAATTTCGGGGTTCCCGCAGGAACTCTTCGTGTCAGGAGGAAAATCCTATTTCCTATTCTAACGGCCGTACTCAGAGTCGTTTCAATGATTACTTGATTTTAAGTAAAGATTTTAAAAAAATCTACCGCACTCTTTCAGAGACGTTCATTAAATTAATGTTAATTGAAATTCAAATAATTAAATTTAATATAATATATTAGTAGATATTATATATCAGTTTAATATTACTCAGGGATAATTGGAAATTTATAGATTTTAAGAATATCAATTTGAAGATTTTACTTTTTGAATTTAATTTATTTAATATAATTTATTTATTTTATTTTATTTATTTAATTTAATTTATTTAATCTAATTTAATTTGTTTAATCTAATTTAATTTACTGAATTTAATTTATTTAATTTACTTTTTGTTAAATTTTATGGGTTATTTTCCTGATATAAATGAATTTTAATTTAATTTAATACTACTACTTTGCATTTTTTTCGCCTTTCATTCCTCGTATTTCTAATATTTTCGTATTATTAATATTATATATATTACTAATATTGAATTCTGATTGAATTATAATAAAGTAATACCATGTTATTCGCAATTAAGAACGAATTTTCATTTTATCGCGCCCACCAATCGTCGACGATAAAAATGTGAGAAATCAACGACAAAGTAGACAAAAATACATTCAAAAGTGCCGCATGTTAGGGATTGTCGACAATTTTATCATATATCGTTTTCTGCCATACAAACATTTTTTGCTGCCATGTTACCACTGGTAGACAAAACGATATAAGTACGAGTTTGTCGACGAGAATCGATAAAAGGGCTCGATAAAATTTTGTAATGTGCCGCATCTTAGCTCCGCTGATCCGTGAATCGAACCCACGACACGTGCGGCGTAGCATGCTGTCAGTTACCTTACCACTACAACACTGCCGAACACATCTATACTTATAATAAAACTGTAGAGAGGTATTCTGTACATTGAATATATATTCAAAATTAATATTGGAGGATGAATGATGATCGATACTGATGCCAAAAATGCAATCAGTAAATTTTTGGTCTGTCCGTCTGTCTGTCTGTCTGTCTGTCTGTATGTGCACGCATGGGTCAAAAACTACTGAAGGGATTTTAACCAAACTTGTTACGATTGTAGTCCCTACTACTGGGTAGGTTATAGTACATATAACATAACGCTAAGACACATAGGAGCTGAGCAGTGACTATAAATTTGAAGTAAGTCGTATGAAAATGCGCTTTCGAGCTCTTATCTCAATCACGCAAAAACGGCTGAACGGATTTGGATGAAATTTGGCATGCACGTTGTCAGGGGTACAGAGAAGGACATAGGGTACTCTTTATCCCGGAATTCCCGCGGGAACTCCGAAATTACTGCGGGTGAGACCGCGGGGTCCAGCTATAGATATACGCTTTTGTAATGTATACGCTTTTACAACAAACTCCCAAACGATGTAATTAATTTGTCAATTAATAAATTCAAGACGCTTATTAAACACAGATTATGCGATAAAGCATATTATAGTGTAGTAGACTATTTAAATGATACAGACGTTTGGGAATGAATTGCTCTATCCAATTACTATTTTTTGTTCTCCTAGTTTATAAGTAAGATCATTTAAAGACAGCCCTGCTGAGTTTCTTGTCAGTTCTTCTCAGCAGACGACGTATTCCGAACTGACGGTAATTTATAGTTTTAAGAACCTGCTGACGATTACAAGTGATTGTAACCAATCCTAAGTAATAAAGAGCTTTTGAATTTTGAATTTTTGAATTTTGATAAATAAATGTATCATAATAGAGAGTTCCCCAGGAAATCCCGTAATTCACATGGGTGGAATCACGGGGGGCAGATATAGTGAACGATATAGTCACGTTTAGAACAACACACGTAGCGGTAAAAATTATTTGTTTACTAATTAATATTTGTGGGTTTGTCCTGTTGTGGTTTATTTCGCTCGAAATTGGTAGGTATGCGATAATTAAGATAAATCAAAACAATAACAATCCAGTTTTTGTGTGACCCACAATATTAAAAGAGATAAAGTTTGTAAGTTTGGATGCTTGGCGTAATCTCTGGAACTACTAAAACTTTTTTTACTGACTTTTTTTAGACTTCCCGAAGGAGTATTAAAATACACGAAGGTTTCAGTCACCGCGAGAAACAGCTAATGTACGAATAAAACTTGGCGTATTGCTAGCTTATTTTCTAGATTTTTTTTAGATAATTCCCGGAGGAATCAGAACTATAAAGAAACCACGGACTGAAACTAATCTACTAGCTAGAGCATTTACTTATTTCATTTTACTTTTACTTGTTTCATATTTTATTTATTTTAATCAATAAGTAGATTTTTATTTATCAACAATTAAGTGTAGAGATTTCTCTACAAGACCTTTAATTTTAGTTAGGCACGTAGGTAAAATTTGTAATCTATATAAAAACAAAACGGGAATTCCAACCATAATGGAGATAAGTAATATTATACGTTATATCTGAAAGCAATAATATATAAATAGACGGTGTTAACTGAACTGTGATCATAACAGTATTTTGCGAACCGCAATTTTGTATCACAATGACTAAAATGAATCTTAATATTTTAATATTCGTTATTTTAATTATTATTGTGATATCTGAATATTCCATCTGTATTTCTGGTAAGTCAGCTTTTTATTGGTGTCTTATTTCTTCTTTTATTATCATTCAATATTTTTACTTTGGTCAATCTACAAAATTACACAATAATACAACGTGTTAATGAATTAACTGAAAACTAGAGAGTAGTTTGTTCAGAATCGACTTCCGAATCGATCGCACAATGTTTTAATACAGGTTATATTTTTTAATTTTTACTAGCCCATGTCTAAATGATTTATAATAAAATATTTGGCGTGTACGCCACCCGTAGCGAAAAATTCGAATCGGTCGTTGTACGTAGATGCGGGCGCGGCGTAGCGCTTGAAATTAACTACTAACTATTACTAACTAATGTTGAATAACTTTTAAACTATTTAATTTTTCGACATAATTCATATTTTAGTCACATTGTTTATTTTTTTAATTGGGGTGTATCAGGTTTTTGGTTAATTCATTAACACGTTGTATAATGTGTGTAGGTATGTTTGTCTTCCTGTGCGTTTTGTTAAAAACGTTTTAACGACGTGACAGATCATTCGCGGTAATAAAATGCTTTTAAGCAGAATAAATAGAATAAAACAGCCTGCCGGAGTTTATGATTCCTGAAAGTTAATTAGGAATTTCTGCATACGTAGGTATACCTACTTACCTGTTAAAAATTATCGCAATCGGAAATATAGGGAAAGAAAAAAAATGACAGTTCTTAAATAAAATATGTATACTGCAGGCGTTGCGTATAGCGTAAAGGATTATTTGAATGATACAAACGTTTGGTGATGAATTGCTACTTTCTATTTTTTATTTTATTTTTATTTAATGTAATGTGTGCGAACAACGTAGCTATTACCGGCCTTATTTAATTAAGAATCAAATTAATTGACACGATAGTGACTAGATTATGTCATGCTCACTCAAATGTCCCGCTGCAAGTTAAGCGGTGGCGTGTGAGTCGGGTCGTTCGGTTCCCTCTAATATGGTTGAGCGGGGCGGGGCTTACGAGCACGTCATACTCGTGAACGGGTGCCGTCAGTTGGTACTGGTCATGTTTGGTCTACTATAGATGCTTAATCCTAATGTCTCTATAGTCAGCTGTACCTGCCGCATGTAGTTTATTGCTGGTACGGCTCATTATTCTCACATAATTAAAGTTGGGTTACCACTAATATTATATCTAATGTATATAAATCACGTGTCACGTTGTTTGTCCACGATGGACTCCGAAACTACTGAACGGATTTTGATAAAATTTTGCAACCATTCATAATACCTATGGTCCAACTTAAAAGAGAGGATAGTTTTTATCTCGGAATTCCCTCGGGAACTGATGGACATAGAGTACTTTTCCCCGCAACCTCCGCGGGAACTCTGAAATTACCGCGGATGAAATCGCGGGGGACAGCTAGTCTAATATACATAAATCACGTGTCACGTTGTTTGTCCGCGATGGACTCCGAAACTACTGAACGGATTTTGATAAAATTTTGTAACCATTTATAATATGGGCCAACTTAAAAGATAGGATAGTTCATTGATTCCCAAAGTGGTCCAGGGGTCCACGGGAGCCCGACAGGGGTCTACGCTTGCGTGGAAAAAAAATGGGGGTCCACAACTCGTTAAGGGGGGTCTATAAAAATGTATTAGGTGACCCGACTTAACTTCTTCTATGAATACTTAAAATTGTAGTAATTTTTGTGTTTGAATAAATAGCTACAATAGCACATTGTTATCCTAGGGGTGAAAGTAACTTATTTAGTCCCGAGACGGGGTTTGGCGCCCGTCGCTACGCTCGGGCGCCAATAGATCGAGGGACTAAATAAGTCTTTCTCCCGAGGATAACACATTATTTAACATATTATAACACATTATAACATGTTATTTTATTGTTATTTTATGTGCAATAAAGGATTAAATAAATAAATTATATACTTACATAAAAAATAAATTTGTAAATTTTTCTCTGTCTGTCTATCTGTCTGTTTGTTCCGGCTAATCTCTGACACGGCTGGACCGAACACTTTCCCCTCCCCTCAGTCATGTCAGCCTCTCCCGACGGAATATAATGAACTTATTTATTTTAATTTATAAATTTTAATTGATTTTGTAATATGATTAAGGTGTACATATACATACATCTACTTCATTTGTATTCATTATTAATGACGTGTAATGAAAATTATAAAATAAATTAATATGAATAATATGAATCACGAATATAATACAAATAATAATAATATAATATATAATATAATATATATATATAATATAAATAAGTAAATAAGTCTCATTGTTTTTCGGAAAATTTACAAAACTGCATACTCGTCCTTACCCTAGGTATATTATATATACTAGGTATGGATGTTGGTAACAAGGGGGCTCCATAACAAGGAAACAGAAATTCTAACCATAACGCCGATAAATACTGAAAACAATATAAATAGCCCGTGTTTATTGAAGAGTGATCATAATAGTATTTTGCAACCACAATTTTGTTTCACAATGACTAAAATCAACCGTATAATAATCGCTATTTTATCAATTAATTTGGTGTTTCAATATGCCGTCTGTGATCTCGGTGATTCTGGTAAGCTTTCCATTGGTGTCTCCTTTTATTGTTTTTCAAGTTAATATGCTTAAAAATCTTCGCGACTTTTTTTCTTAACTGTTATTTATTTATTCTTTATTGCTCAAATAAAAGTACAAATGGCGAACTTAAGGCCTTTTTATTTTCTTCAATCTATAAAATTACACCTATACAATAAAGTAATGTGTGTATATTCAAGTATGTCTTTCTGTATTTTTTGTTAAAAATATCTAAACATTACACACTACTACATCGCTCATTCGAAGTAACTGAGTTCCGAGGTCAAACTCCCCCGCAGGCTCTCCACGAGTAGGGTGCCTACGTCTTATCTGGGAATTCCTGAGGAAAATAATAACTCTGAAATAAACGCGGGTGAAACCGCGGGAAACAGCTAGTAGTATGATAAAAACTAATTTGACTGTATTCGTCACAATACCCTAATCAGTGTAACATTCTTGCAAACAGTGGGCGAAAGCTTCCGCTGTGACTACACGTACAATTCTAAAGTGGACGGATGGTTCAAGTTGCATATAGTGCCGGCCAACTATGAGGAGGCACGCCTCAGGTGCCACCTGGAAGGTAAGGCAAGAAAACATTGGTTTGCTGACCGGTGGAGGTCGTAGCGAGGGGACGCCTGTCGTGTTATTTATTCGTTATTTTCACCATCGTTCAGCAGCCATTTTGTTTTCCAAGAAAGAAGCTGTTTTTCGAGAGAAAACCGTGTTTTATCTTGGTGAACAATTTAACATGTTAATGGCGTTTCGCCATAATTACTTTAATTGCTTACTTAAATACGTACTTTGGCAGAATTAAACGCGATACCTAAATCGCGATAGATTGCCATAATTAATAATAATAATAAATTTATTGGTACCAAAATCATACATCAAGTAAACAGTTTTGATTTACATTTCAAATAGTTGAAGACGAAGAAGAGAAAACATTTTCACGTAACTAGGATATTCATGCCGTTTTCACGGTTCACCAATAGAGAGTGATTCATGATAAGGAAGGTTTATGTTTATATTTTATCCTGGAATTCCCGCGGGAACTTCGAAAATACCACCGGTGAAACCGCGGGGTCAGCTAGTTTAATATAATGGGCATTATGACAAAATTTTAATTTTTAGTATTGGACACGTATTTTTCCTTTTTTACTTTGTAAAAAAATAACGGCGATACATTGAGTTGAAATTCCATGTGACGTCACACCTTGGTACACTTTATACTTAGTTATGACGTCGCAACCTCCCAGTACTAAACTTTAATGCTATTTATCTAAGTGTTTTTTTCCAATAATTCGAAAATACAAAAAATATGTGTCCATTATTTTTTTACTGTCTACTTGACGGACTAAATAGAATTCAGATTCATCATTCATCATGCCCATTATGCACCGAATGTTACACTTGTTGCCAACATCACATTCATTGCCTGCGTAAAAAGAACTCCAGAAAGGCCCTAAGTACCTACATTTGTTACCACAGGTGCAGCTCTAGCGTCACCAACAGATGAATTGCGGGACGCTGTAGTGTCCATAGTTTCTAACGCCACACTTACTACAAATACCGCCTGGATTGGAATACATTCTTTGTACTCGAGAGGAGACTATTCAACTATTGAAGGTATTCATATAACTTTTTCTTTTTTTCCTACTTTTTTCTTTTTTTTCATTTTCTTTTCCTTTCATTGAAATTAGTTCATTTATCATACATACAGACATGAATTTCTACTTTTATTTGACGTGCATGTATTCCAGGAATACCGCTAAGAAAAATTCCTCAACATTGGCCAAACCAAGAACCGAATAGCTGGATGGATGGTGAAAACTGCATGTTTATCACTAAAACCGGCCATCTTACGGACGCCACGTGCACTCATGTCCGACCGTACCTTTGCTTCAAGAAAAACATTGGAGAGAGGATAACTGGTTGCGGCACTACTGACCCGGGTAAATTTTTCTTATCTGTTTGTTGCGTACATTTTGCAAATTCCCTTGAGAATAGTTTTCTCGTCAAAACTATGCACGAACTTAATGGATGCATTTCGTAATTTCGTTTAGAACTCTATATAAGATGTGGTAAAATAAGCTGGAAATATTTATAGGGCTAAAATTACACGTTATAACAAACAGGATAAGCGCAAAAATATTATAAGTTAAGCAGTTTTTCAGAATATGAGGAAAATACATTCAATAAAAAAACATTACAATTAGATTCACAAGGTCAACACGCACTTAGCGAGCGATGTATCAGCTGGTCAGCTCGACCGAGGTCATTGACCTTAAGATACCGGCGCGGAGCAATGTGTGTATATAGCTCTTATTATTAGAAAGATTTTCAGCGCTGATTTTCAGTCAGGACCGGAGATTCACAAATATAAGATTATACACATGTCACAGTCTATACGCACATATTCCACTGATTTTTTTTTTGTTACTTACATAATAAACGTACATAATCACTATTCAATCTGTAGGAAACCTAATCGGAAGGTGTAATCGAAGTTAGAACATTGAGATTCCGATTTTGTACGATTGGAAGGTCCCGATCGGACTACTTCCTAAATTGCATTAAAATTTAGGGGAGTGAAATCGCATTAAGGTATGAAAGCGTCACAACCAAACAACTTAAGAACAACTGCAATTGCGGGAACAGCTAGTATTGTACTGAAAGATACGAATACTACTTTTTTTGTTACGCTTGCAAACCTTAACTACCATGAAAGAAACCTTGTCAGAGGTACATATTAATATGTATTATGAGAACGCAGAGTTAACATCGTTAAACCAGAAAACAGTACGGTTCTCCAGTGTGTAACAAAATGCTAGCGATGACCAGCTAGTGATGAAATATATCTTTTAGAGTACGAGCTTGATAAAAGGACCGGCAACTGTTACAAATTCCACAAAGTGGCTCGCTCCTGGAGTCGCGCCTACATGGCGTGCTACGCGGAAGGGGGGCACCTGGCCATCATCAACGGTGATGCTGAAGCGGAAGTCATCAAAGAAGTCGTTGCCAAACATCCGGCCGACTCGATCCGAGGCAAACACGACAAGAATTGGATATATGTTGGGTTTGAGAAAAGGGAAGACGAACATCTTACGGTGCACGGTAATCATACTAAAATCCATCTTTACTAATATCACAGATGATACAAAGAGGTAAATTTTATGAGTTTGTAAGGATGCAAATGTGCACAAAGGGTGTAATCTCTGAATCTACTGAACTGATTTTGAAAATTATTTTAGCAATAGGAAGCCACGTTATTTGTGAGTGTCATAGGTTATATTGTAACTCGGAATTCCTGCGGGAACTCCGAAATTACAGTGGGTGATACCGCGAGGACCAACTAGTTATGAATAAATAGACTAATATGCGTAGATAAACTAATATTATAAATGCGAATTTGAGTTTGTTTGTTACCCTTTCACGCTTTAACTGCTCAACCGATAATTATGAAATTTTCCATACACGTTGGCAGGGATATAGAATAGGGAATTGGGCACTTTTTGACACGAAATTCCCTCTGGAATTCCGAAAATAATGCTGGTGAAACTACGGGGAACAATAAATTACAATTTCTCTACGACATCATTGGTTCATTGGATATAATTGGACGCAGATAAGCAATAACATGTTAACCCACAAAATTAAGTTATTAATACAGAACGATTTATTGAGAGTTAGAGAACGTTTTTTAATTATGTGTTTACCTTATTACATTTTTTAAATATGTAACAATATGTTGAACATAAAAAAATGTTGAGACAAAATGAAGCTACAATTTTAAAACACGATTTACCTACTCAAAATTTCTCCAGTGTGGGTTAACACACTATTGCTTATCTATGTCCAATTAAAGTTCACTGATACAAATCAACAATAATCAAGAAAGACTACGACTAAATCGTCCAAACTTTTCAATTTTTAATCAACATTAAACACTCAAGAGGATAAGGTACCATTATCAATGTCGATTTATAATTGCAGGTCAAACGTTGGAGAAGGCTGGATACGCGAAGTTCTGTTCAGGGTACTGCGTTGGTCCTGGAAGCAATGCGACATGTGGCGCAGTTTCGAGGGATACAGCAGAACTGAAAGATCACAACTGTGACTCCAAGTGTAACTTTGTATGTGAAAAGACGACCAGCAGTTTAATGTGTGACGAACTTCAATAGTAGGAAAGTCCATATTACGTTAACTATAATTAGCTTGATTAAGAAAACATATCACTGAAAAAAATGCACTTCAATCAAGTGACTTTTTAGCTTGATTGACGATATCTTGTTTAGAATAATCAAAATCTTAGTTAAGTTGATAATCACGACATGATTGCAGCAATACTAGTTCAAATGATTGAACTCTCAAACAAGTTTCTCGATTATCCTTAACATGACATCATTGTAGAAGAGTTAAAAAAGAGACAAGTTAAAAAAATGATAACTGTAACAAAGTAAGTTAGTTGTGTCAATCAAGCATTTTGATTACTTCAATAAAGATCATTGAAACTTTATTATGTTGATTTTTCTTGATAGCATCTATCATTGCAATTAATTGTATTAATCATACAACTTGATCAAATCTTGCGCTAAATGTTTGCGCTGAATAATTTCCTTGGTTGTGTTTATCAAATACATCATACAAACAAACTACATGACAACTTGATTACAACTATCACGTAAGGTGTTCGCCCTAATAAAGATGCGTGTTTGCGCTGAACAAGAAGCTTGTTTATCCTAATCAAGTTTCTTAGTTGTATCTATCAAACACATCAGTCAAAATACTCCAACACAACTTGGTTGCGGCTATCAAGTAGGGTGTTCACCCTAAAAAAGTAGAGTGTTTGCTCAAAACAAGTAGCTTAATTGCTCTAACTAACTTTAAATGATAAATTTAATCCAGTAACTTAGTTCACCATAATAAAGGTGCATGTTTGCGCTGAACAAGAAGCTTGTTTATCCTAATCAAGTTTCTTAGTTGTATCTATCAAACACATCAGTCAAAATACTCCAACACAACTTGGTTGCGGCTATCAAGTAGGGTGTTCACCCTAAAAAAGTAGAGTGTTTGCTCAAAACAAGTAGCTTAATTGCTCTAACTAACTTTAAATGATAAATTTAATCCAGTAACTTAGTTCACCATAATAAAGATGCATGTTTGCGCTGAACAAGAAGCTTGTTTATCCTAATCAAGTTTCTTAGTTGTACTTATCTATCAAACACATCAGTCAAAATACTCCAACACAACTTGGTTGCGGCTATCAAGTAGGGTGTTCACCCTAAAAAAGTAGAGTGTTTGCTCAAAACAAGTAGCTTAATTGCTCTAACTAACTTTAAATGATAAATTTAATCCAGTAACTTAGTTCACCATAATAAAGATGCATGTTTGCGCTGAACAAGAAGCTCGTTTATCCTAATCAAGTTTCTTAGTTGTATCTATCAAACACATCAGTCAAAATACTCCAGCACAACTTGGTTGCGGCTATCAAGTAGGGTGTTCACCCTAAAAAAGTAGAGTGTTTGCTCAAAACAAGTAGCTTAATTTCTCTAACTAACTTTAAATGATAAATTTTATCCAGTAACTTAGTTCACCATAATAAAGGTGCATGTTTGCGCTGAACAAGAAGCTTGTTTATCCTAATCAAGTTTCTTAGTTGTATCTATCAAACACATCAGTCAAAATACCCAACTTGATTGCGGCTATCAAGTAGGGTGTTCACCCTTAAAAGGTAGAATGTTAGCAACACTACACTAACACTTAGTTCAAGTTCAGGCGCAACGGCCGCCAGTCGCTCCGCAGCCGTTTTTCTTGTTCAAACGTGTTCTGTGAAAAACTTTGTTGATTGAATTATTCTACAAACAACACACTAGATTTAATTTGTGAGTTTTGTGACCTGATACCTGTTACCTGATATGTAAGTATTTGTCTTTCAATTAACTATTTGCTATGTTGTGTTTGTGATGCATCCTAACTAACATTATTTTGTTTAGCGTGCACGTTTGCGGTGTTTTAAAATACTCGCTCATACAACTACATACGCCATCAAATAACGGACCTGTAAAACGGATCGCTATGTGTACGAGCCCTCAGTTACACCACACTCAAGGACGGCTGGACCAATTTTTATGATTTTTGTGTTTTTGGATTTATCTTTGTCCGGAATAAGATAAAAGTAATAACAGTCAAAAAATCAGTGTAGCCGTTCATTTGTTAAGTTTGTCGGGTTTGTCAGGTTGTGGGTGTTAGATACTGTCACCGCCCAACGAAGTGGGCACGGATCAGCTTGTTTTATATAAAAAAGGTAATCGTTTTCTGAATAACTTAACTAATAATATTGTACACTTTCAGATAATGAAATTACTCTGGAGGCATTAGCTGCCCTTACGCCAGACACCATTAAAGAACTTATTCCCAAAGTAGGCCAACGAGTGCTGTTTCTACGTTGCTGGAGGGTGTGGTTCGCGGAATATGCAGGCAAAGAGTCTACAGATGATGCGAGTATTGTAGTAAGTGATAATAACATTGTATTCACTAATTTTTGAATTAAGTAAGCTTTAATGAAGTCTGATAATTTGTTTTGTTGTTACAGAGCCTTGACATCTCAGCCACAGCCTTGGAAGTGTTTAATGATAAGCAAAGCATTAGTACAGGGGTTGTGTATGACTTCGGGGTTCTTACTTCACAAAACTGCGGCGCATTCTGTAACCTAAATGCAGGGTGGAACAAATAGTGAAGAAATATCAAAAAAAAAATTGTCACACCCAGGAAAAAAATATCCCTTGAATGTTTTTAATTTCATTTTTTTGGCCGTCACTGTTTTGTCCACTCTATACCGGGTGTAAGGGGAATGCTCCCGAAGCCGAAGGCCCGTGGTAGTGCTCCAGGTATACTACATATTGGCTTTTTTTTTTCGATTTGGAGAAAAAAAATATTATTTTGAATTTTTTTTTCATTTTTCGATTTTTTAACATTATTTATTCTCCACCGTATTAGGAAAGCTCAATGAAACGACAATTCCATTAAAAAAACATCACTACAGAAAAAAAAACAAATGGCGCCAAGCGCGTGCTTTTTTGTAGCGATGTTTTTTTATGAAATTGTCATTTCATTGAGCTTTTCTAATACGGTAGAGAGTACATAATGTTAAAAAATCGAAAAAATAAACGAAAAAAATTAAAAAAAAAATTTGTTTTCACCAAATCGAAAAAAATTATGCCAATATGTAGTATACCTGGAATACTACCACGGGCCTTCGGCTTCGGGAGCGTTCCCCTTACACCCGGTATACAGGGTTTTTTTTTGTTAACCTAAATCTTAATTGCGTTCTTTTCAAATAAGGGTACATAGACGCTGTCTGTAACTTAAAAATATATTATGATTGTATAATAATTATATCGTTTAATTTAATTTTACCTACTGTATGTTAACAAACTTTTAGGAGATAGGTAGGTTACCTAACTATTTTTGACATCTCATTGGGTTTATAAAAATAATCTTGTGTGCTCCGAACAAGTTAGATTAATGTACCAATCACGTGAAACTTGTTTTCCAATGTCACACAATACTAAATCAACATTTTGTATTACAAAACAAAAATACTGAATGCTGAGCTAGCATTATGTGACATTATAAATCAAGTTTCACTTGATTGGTACATTAATCTAATTTGTTTGGAGCAGCCAAGATTATCTTTATAACCCCAAACAAGAAACATGATTAAATGTATCAAGAGTCTTGTTTAGGGCAAACAAGCTACTTGGTAAGTATAAACAAGCCACTTTATTAGGGTGAACAAGCTACTTGGTAACTATAAACAAGCCACTTTATTAGTGTGAACAGGATACTTGGTTAATGTAAACAACCCACTTTATTAGGGTGAACAAGCTACTTGGTAACTATAAACAAGCGACTTTATTAGGGTGAACAAGCTAATTGGTTAGTATAAACAAGCCACTTTATTAGGGTGAACAAGCTACTTGGTTAGTATGAACAGGCCACTATGTTAGGGTGAACAAGCTACCTGGTAAGTATAAACAAGCCACTATATTAGGGTAAACAAGCTACTTGGTTAGTATAAACAAGCTACTTTATTAGGATGAACAAGCTACTTGTTTTGGCAAAGCAAGCTGCTTGATAACATCAGAGTTAAACTTGTTAAGGAGGAACATGCTACTTTGTTAGAGCAAACAAGTAAACCAAGAAAAAAAATAGGTACTTTATGAATCCAAACAAGCAACTTGATAAAAGCAATCACATCATCTTATTTAAGGCAATCAATTTGTTGTGTGTGTGTGCGTGTATATGGTACACTGAAGAATCTTGGTTGGGGCAACTATGTTTTGACTTGATTGCTGCAAATAGGTTTTGTGATAACTCCAATCAAGATCCCGTTTCAAATTTCAATCAAATAAAAGTAGTAGCTGTGATCATTGTGCTTGATAGGCTCAGATGGAAACAAGTTACTTAGTCAATCTAAACAAAATCTTGATTGTGGCAACTACTTTTTTTTTTTCAGTGTACATTATCAGACTATATTTTAGATTACATTATACTATATTTCTATATTACAGACTAAACTATATTTGCACACAATATGATGCTAAAGGTCTGTTTGTGCATTTCGTGTCCTAATCTTAATCTTATCTTATCTTCTTAATCTTCTAATCTAATATATATAAATCACGTGTCACGTTGTTTGTCCGCGATGGACTCCGAAACTACTGAACGGATTTTGATAAAATTTTGCAACCGTTTATAATATGGTTCAACTTAAAAGATAGGATAGTTTTTATCCCGGAATTCCCTCGGGAACTGAAGGACATAGAGTACTTTTTTCCCGCAACCTCCGCGGGAACTCCGAAATTACCGCGGATGAAATCGCGGGGGACAGCTAGTATAATATATATAAATCACGTGTCACGTTGTTTGTCCGCGATGGACTCCGAAACTACTGAACGGATTTTGATAAAATTTTGCAACCATTCATAATATGGTCCAACTTAAAAGATAGGATAGTTTTTATCCCGGAATTCCCTCGGGAACTGAAGGACATAGAGTACTTTTTTCCCGCAACCTCCGCGAGAACTCCGAAATTACCGCGGATGAAATCGCGGGGGACAGCTAGTTATTATTATAAAATTATCTCTTTTTCAGCATGTATTTTGTTTTTACGAAAAGTGATTGTATTCAATTATTATAACCCATCGTGGTCGAATTTTTGTTTTGTTGTTATGACCACAACCAGAGAGAAGGTAATCACTACGTTTCATAACGGGTTAATATTTTTTTGTGAATTATTTTAGTAGATACTTATTAGTTGTATAATAATTATACCTACTTAATTATAATTCTATCTGAAGTGGAGATTTTTATATAGGTATTAAATTATCTATATAGATCAATAGATAAAAATCAATCGCGGAAATGTATGTAAAATAATAACTTCCAAACAACTGCACCAAATTGCGTCTTTTTTGTGTTCGTTATTGTTAGGAAATGGTTTGTATAGAAGAAGTTTGGAGTTCCTGCGGGAATTCTGAAACTTAAGCGAGAGAATCTCCGAACAGGTTCAATAAACCCGGCAAAATTTATAGTATAGTAAGTAAGTTAGGCTACTTTTTAATTTAATTATGTAATGTAGAGACATAATGTTTCACTGTAATATATGAAAATATTTGGCTTAAAATCAGGCGCTCTTTTGCTCTTTTTTTTAAATAATAGCAATTGTTATAGGTATCCAATAAAGCAAAGAAATAGAGTTTAATACTTGTTGATGTTATTTAGTTCCTATAAATACATTTTCGATTTTGCATAGAACTTGGCACACATTAGATCTCCATTCTTTTTGCGGCGAAGCCCATGACCAAGCATAATTTTTGTATTAAATTTGGTTCTCCTTTTTATTTACATTTATGTTTTTGGTGGGATAGATGTTACAAAAGCAAAGGTCCGCAAAAATCCCTTATTACTTTTGGAAATGTCAATGATAATATTTTTTATATTCTATAAATTTGTAGATATAATGAACCAAAGCACTTGCCAGTTTTACAAATAAGATATTTTGATTTTTCTACTGAAAGATATTATAGTCAAAATGATTTCAAAAAGTGTGGCAACTATCCGGGTTACCCTACTCGTACTTACTCAACATAATATTAGGCAATAGGCATGTAGGTAACAAGTCGTATCTACAACAAGTCAACCAAACGGAAATTCTAACCAAAATGGAGATTAGGAATGAAAACAATATAAATAGACTGTATGAACTAAATTGTGGTCATAACATATGGTCATATTTTGCAAACCGCAAATTTATAATATCACAATGACTAAAATTAATAATAAAATATTCGCTATTTTAATTATTAATGTGGTGTCTCAACATGCCCTCTGTGATTCTGGTAAGTTAGCTTTCCATCGATGTCTTCTTTTTAGTTATTGAAGTTACCTATAATTATGCTTCGAGACCTTTTGGACTTTTTTGTTCAAAACAAAAATTATATTTTTAGTTTGTTCAATCTACTAAATTACATAATGATATCATTGTTTATCAATATTTGTGCATATTTATATCTTCCTGAGTTTTTTAATATTTAAACATATTATATTAACGAATAACGACGGATCATTCGCTATAACCTCATGCTTTAAACAGATAAATAAAATAAAATAATCTATCGGAATCGAATCTATGATTCCTGATGGTCAATATAGAATTTCTGCAAGCCTGTAAAAGATTATAGTCCAGGATCCCCCGTACTTGTTTTCTCAGTGGCTAATAACAGGCTGCAACTTTGTGAGTAGGTTCAGTTCGATAAGAAGCAAAAGTCTCTCCACTGAGAAAATTCCCTAAGTGTGTAGCTAATGAAGTGAGCAGGTGACAAATATTTTGATTTGGTGGGGTGTCGAAATTGAATGTGTAACAGTAAAATTTATTATTGAAATGTTAAGATAATTAGATAATAAACCCGGAAAAACAATTGTTCTTCAAAATGGTGGGTTCGACTGGAGAGTCCTCCATTTCGAATGTCGAGGTCATAAAAATGATTAATAACCTGTTGAAATTTTGAATAAATATTTTTATCAGCTTAGTCAACGAAATGGCTACATCTTATCTTAATATATATAAATCACGTTTCACGTTGTTTGTCCGCGATGGACTCCGAAACTACTGAACGGATTTTGATAAAATTTTGCAACCATTTATAATATGGTCCAACTTAAAAGATAGGATAGTTTTTATCTCGGAATTCCCTCGGGAACTGAAGGACATAGAATACTTTTTCCCGCAACCTCCGCGGGAACTCCGAAATTACCGCGAATGAAATCGCGGGGGACAGCTAGTAGTCCTATAAATTTAGTGGTGCGTTTCCCCAGTCCTACGCTTGGAAGTTTTTGATTCCACGGAACATTTTTATTTATTCTTTATTGCACAGTAAGTACAAATGGCGAACTTAATGCCTTGCGGCATTCTCTACCAGTTAACCATTTTTAGCTACCCGTTTCGAGAATTTTCTCAGAGGAAAAGTTTTTCCGTCTCGTCGAACTGAACCTTACTCACGAAGTTTCAGCGTATTATTAGTCACTAAGGAAACAAGTACGGGGGACTCCCCGACTATTATCGCAATCAGATCCAGTATAGCTAAGATGCATGCCACGATATTATGTTTATCAAACGAAAAATAAAATTGTCAGTACGACAAATATTTGTGGGCGTCCAAGCCAAAAAAGTCCAGTAGTGTGGACTAGATTCGGTTGAACATTTTTTGCTGCCATGTTACCACTGGTGGACAAAACGATACCATATGTCGACGAGAATCGATAAAATGGCTCGATAAAATTTTATCGTGTTGCGCATCTTAGCTCCGCAGGGATAGAAAAAAATTTGTAGGTTGAAACATGAAAGCTCAGCAGGCGATATAGTGGCGTCAGTGGACCCAAGCCACGGGCAACCACTAGTCATCATAACTAATTATGCGAATGTGAGTTTGTTTGTTACTCGACTGATCATCATGAAATTTTACACAGATGTTGTCAAGAGTACAGAAAAGGGCATAGGGCATTCTTGTCCAGGAATTCCCAAGGAAACTCTGAATAAACGCGGGTGAAATTTATTTATTTATTTATTTATTCTTTATTGCACAGTGTGTACAAATGGCGAACTTAACCATCTCTACCAGTTAACCATTGGGTAGACAGAGAGATATAGAAGATGGGGTGTGCAAACAAAACAATAATTAATATACTTAATACTAGACACTAATAATTAATAACTAAAACATGAAATCCCAAGGATTAGCTAGTAGTGTAATAAAAACTAATTTAAACTGTGTTTGTCACAATCCCCTTATCACTGTAACATTCTTGCAAACAGTGTGCAATCGTTTCCGTTGTGACTACACTTACAATTACGATGTGGACGGATGGTTCAAGTTGCATATAGTGCCCACCAATTACGAGGAGGCGCGCCTCAGATGTCACCTGGAAGGTAAGGCGAGGGCGAGAAAACATTGTCAAATAACGGTGAAGGGGATAGTTCTTGCCACATTCTCAAACCTCTGGCTAGCTCTTCTGCGAGTCAATGAAATGTAAGAGTTCATTTTTAGATAAATAATCGAAAAAATTTTAATAGTCATAGTTTAGATAGGTAAGTACCTATATCAAATGTATATCTAATATACATTTGAAATAATGGAACATAGACATAGAAATATTAAAAATAGAAATTTAATGAAAATAAGGAAGGTATCCTATCCTCTTATATCCTATTTTCTATGTAGATAGAAGCAAAAACTGTTATGTGGTGCCACGTACAAATTGACTAAATCCAATTACATAAACTAATTTTCATCAAATACAACGCAGTTTGGTTGAACGAAGACAAAAAATTAGGAAGAAAGAAAGAAAGAAAGATTTATAAAAGACAACACAAATTAATACACAGAACAACATAGATGAAAATTATTCAAATTCCAATCATTTATTCAAATTTGGCCCATAATGTGGCTCTTTTTGACGTCAATAAATTACATTTATTATGACAGCACCAATAGAATGTCTTTGGACAGCACTCATCCACCTTTCACAGCTTCCTAGTGCTATGGCTGAAGAGAAAAAGCTGCGCAACAAACTCTCCAGTTGCACGCTGTCAGTTGAAAGTTATAATCTTAATATACGTGTCACGTTGTTTGTCCGCGATGGACTCCGCAACTACTGAACGGATTTTGATAAAATTTTGTAACCATTTATAATATGGTCCAACTTAAAAGATAGGATAGTTTTTATCCCGGAATTCCCGCGGGAACACCGAAACTACCGCGGATGAAATCGCGGAGGACAACTAGTATAATATAAGTGATAACTCAATTTGCAATCAATAATGTGTGAACAATAAGCCGTAACCAGCAATAAACAGTAATAAACTAGAACTAAAGTAATAATAATAATTTAAAAATGACATTTGTGTGATATGTCTCCTCAAAATGGACTTTGACTCAGCATTATGTCGTGAGTGTGGGGACACTCGCGACGCTGGTCTTCAGTCAAGAGTCAAGACTCAAGACCACTGACGATTGACGATTACACCTACGTTATTTTAACTCATGGAGCAAATAAAAATTAATAAACAACTTGGTCTATAAATAATAGACATTTGCTTGTCTATTAGTTTAAAAATGTCATTGCACATTGATGGAATAATTTTATTGCTTTGCCGTGTGATAGGTAAACGCCACTAGTAAAAAACATGCCTACATATAGCCGAACATAGAACCGTTTTGGCAGTCAGTTAAAAAATAAAAGGTGATTAATGTAACTAGGTACCTCAGAACAATAACAGTAGTTATTCTTCTGAGCTAGGTACGCTATCAACAGACGGTGTTTTCATCTTACTAATATTATAAACGCGAAAGTTTGTAAGTATGTATGGATGGATGGATGGATGGATGGATGGATGTTTGCAGAATTTTTATTAATCTTTCACGCAAAAACTACTAGATGGATTTAAATGAAACTTTACAATAATATTATATACAATAGCTTACACATCAGATTAACACATAGGGTACTTTTTATCCCCGACTTCCCGCGGGAACTCTGAAATTAACGCGGGTGAAACCGCGGGGCACAACTAGTTTTAAAATAAAACACTAAATATTGCACGCACCGGATGTTACGCTTGTTGCGAACGATCCAACATGGTATGTAAGTCACTTCCGTTGCCTGCTAAAAAAACTTCTGAAAGTCCCGATAAATACCTACATTTGTTACAAATTTCACAGGTGCAGCTCTAGCGTCACCGACAAACGAACTGCGTGACGCTGTAATGTCTATAGTAGCTAACGCCACGCTTTCTACATATACGGCCTGGATTGGAATACATTCTTTGTACTCGAGAGGAGACTATTCAACTATTGAAGGTATTCATATTATATTAACTTTTCTTTTTTTTACTCACTTTTTTTCTATTTTTAGTTTACTCATGCACACGTTGCTATGGCAACTTACGTTGTTATTTACAAATGAGCTGACCAGACATGCGTAGTCGAAACGTTGCTATAGCAATTACACTTTGTTATCTATAATATAATAAAAGAGTAGAATCCTCGATTCTGTACATTGGATATTTTTAACAAAAATTAACAGGGAATCTTTTCTGTCTGTCTGTCTGTCTGCTGTCTGTCTGTTCGCGATAATCTCTGTGGACCAAAAATGGACCAAATGGAGAATGAAAAATAACGGCGTCGTTGGCAACGCCAGCAACTCTTCGATAAATAATAGTGGACTGTATGCGGACGGCCTGGATGTCTCTTTTACACTCGTCGGTTAAATAAAATAATTATCGAAGCTTGTTACCTCGCAATCCCGGGGTAATACTCCTTCCTGGCTTCCCTCCCACGGACACTGCGAGAGGTCCTTCAGGAACCACGGCACGGTAAATGTCCACAAAAAACACACGCGGAGCAGCTGCTGTTATTTAAATACTCAGAAAGATGATGAAGGAAAATCACATAATAAAATAAAAATCGCTCCTTATCCGGAGGGCGAGGTTCTTCACCAAAACCACAGAACAGAATCCAGTTAATAATTTTTCACACGCGTTCCAAACAATAATTTAAACCAATCTTGACAAATAATAAAAAGGCCGTCTTATGTGCCCGTAACTCTGTCCTCTGAGCCTTGGTTCACACATAGAGGAAGGAATGCGCCGAATTAAGGTACATATTGACCCTCGAAATATACGACGAAACAAACATCGGTTTTATTATAATAGTCAACCGACGAGTGTTTGAAAATAATAAATAAAAACACAAATAAACGTTTACTGGCACCACCACTCTGAATCTACTGAACGGATTGTCACGCGGTTTTCACAGGTAGATTAAGCTTAGCCAGGAGCTACATACAGGCTTTGTTTTTACATTAGGCTTTGTTTCATTCAAATCGGATGTCGGAGAAAAAAGTTGTT
Source organism: Zygaena filipendulae (assembly GCA_907165275.2). NCBI lineage: Eukaryota > Metazoa > Arthropoda > Insecta > Lepidoptera > Zygaenidae > Zygaena > Zygaena filipendulae. Next base: position 1,135,891 of record OU015657.1, read on the forward strand.
GCAAAAAAATCTTTTCACGCGGGTGAAACCGCGGGGCAAAGCTAGTTTACAATAAACACACACTTTTTTTTCTATATTTTGCATGCATGTTGTAAATGTATAGTTTTGAAGTTGAACTTGTTTGAGCGCTTTGGTGACGCGTAAACGTGACATGTTATGGTCATCTGTAGATACCTTCATCACATATAAATAAAGTTGTGTCTGTTTTTAATTCCAAATTAACAGCTTTTTACTAAATGCATATGAATTTATGAAAGTATAAATACGGTACATTACATCAAAAAATCAATTTTTCAAATTTTTCTCTATCTATCTGTCTGTTCTTTCCAGCTAATCTCTAAAACGGCTGAACCGATTTTAACGGGATTTTCACTGGCGGATAGCTGATGTTATAAGAAGTAACTTTACTATTTTTTTAGAAAAAAGTAGTTCCTGCGGGAATTCCGAAACTCACGCGGGCGCGGCACACAGCTAGTACTAAATATGCGCCCTGTCTACAGTAGGGGTTGCATCGAGAAAACAAGTTTCAACGTGAACCTGCCTACTAAAAAATGTTGCCTACATTCGGTAGGGCTCCTTTGCGGATTGAGTTATGGGGTCAGGCCGCGACTGGGCGGCTCAACGAGCCAAGGGTCGCCCATTCATCACCCGGCTTGGAACTCGGATTACACCTACACCGATTTCGGTTTGCTGCACACGTTTTTTTTTTTTTTTTTCTTTTTATTTTATTTATTTATAAATCCACTTGCTCTTTTTCCTGTGGTTGTGAATTATCAATTTCTCTCTATATAAATTACTAGCTGTACACCGCGGTTTCACCCGCATGAAACGTTTTTATATAACAACTTTTACGATGTAAACCCTCAGACCAAATGGGCATGTTGACTAATTTTTATTTTTTAGTCCGTCTTGTAGATTATTAAAAAATATAGGACACGTATTTTTTTATTTTTTTACGTAATCAAAAAATAACGGCGATATATTGAGTTGAAATTTCGCGTGACGTCACTATTCTGACAGTTTGTATGGCTGTTTTGCGGTTAGTGACGTCACGACCTCCTCATCCTAAACTTTAATGCGCTTTATCTCTGAATATTTTAATTTATTTAAAAAGGCAAAAAATACGTGTCTATTGTTTTTTTTATTTTCTAACTGACGGACTAATTAGAATTTTGATTTTCAAAAGTAGGCAACATCCCATTGTAAACCCAAACTGCATGTGTAATTGTGTAAGGACTGACCGATACTATTTTTGTGCATTATAATGTACTAGTTGTGCCCCGCGGTTTCACTCGCGTTAATTTCAGAGTTCCCGCGGGAATTCCGGGATAAAAAGTACCCTATGTGTTAATCTGATGTATAAGCTATAATATTGTAGTTTCATTTAAATCCATCCAGTAGTTTTTGCGTGAAAGAGTAACAAACATCCATCCATCCATTCATACATTCTTATAAACTTTCGCGTTTATAATATTAGTAGGATGTCCTTAACAGTATAAGTACCTATAGTACACTGAGTCAAAATCATGCGCCTTAACCACTCAACCGATCATCGTGAAATTTTGCATACACGTTGTTAGAGTATAACAGGGAAGGACATAGGGTACTTTTTAACGCAGGTGAAACCGCGAGAAACAACTAGTACTATTGATAGTACGGCTACGGTGGGTACATAATAACAGGTAAAGTAAGTTTGTAATAAAGTAGACATGTACCTACTCATAAATCCACTAGCTGTTTCCGTGGTTTCACCTGCATTACTCCAGAGTTCCGGCGGAAATTCCAGGACACCTAAAAATGCCTTATGTCCTTGCCTCTGAATCCATGACCAATGGGCATGTTGACTAATTTTTATTTTTTAGTCCGTCTTGTAGATTATTAAAAAATATTGGACACGTATTTTTTCTTTTTTTACGTAATCAAAAAATAACGGCGATATATTGAGTTGAAATTTCGCGTGACGTCACTATTCTGACAGTTTGTATGGCGGTTTTGTGATTAGTGACGTCACGACCTCCTCATCCTAAACTTTAATGCGCTTTATCTCTGTATATTTGAATTTATTTAAAAAAGCAAAAAATACGTATCTATTGTTTTTTTTATTTTATAACTGACGGACTAATTAGAATTTTGATTTTCAATAGTAGTCAACATCCCTATTGTATATACATATTATATACTTTGTATTTATATACTCCATGATGATCGATGATCACACGATAATAACTGTAAAAGTATTTCCTTTTTTTAAACTACAGTATTCAATTTTGATGTTCAATATTGAAAAATTCAAATATTGTGTTTGTTGAATCACATAAAAACAAAAGGTGTTATTTTATTGTGAGACTTACCTGCTATCCAAGACGTGCATAAGTAAATTATTTATTAGTAGCTGTGCCCTGCGGTTTCACCCGCGGTAATTTCAGAGTTTCCGTGGGAACTCCGGGATAAAAAGTACCCTATATCCTTGTCTGTACCCCTGACAACGTGCATGCTAAATTTCATCCAAATCCGTTCAGCCGTTTTTGCGTGATTGAGTAACAAACATCCAAACATCCACACTGTCACATTTATAATATTAGTAGGATTAAGTACGTTATTTTTCTCAAAAAGGACTATTTTTAATCACCAAGCCACAAATTTGGTCTAAGGTGGAGAGTTTGTAAAGTTAAACCTTTTAGAGTTAGGGCGTAGAAGCTTGGCTCTACATGAGATCTGATAACTTTTTCACAGTCATTTGGATAATACCAGATAACAAAATTCTCGAGATATTATGTTGTCAATATTGTCAATAGCAGATTTATCACAAATTCTAAGGGTATTTCTTGATTTCCTAGAAGGCTAAAATGTGGTATGTAAACTAGTATTACTACACAAACAACAAAAACATTATAAAGCTTTTAACTTTTATCCCCCACCCCTTGAACTAGGGGATGTAAATAAAAAAATTGTCACAAGCAACTTACGAAAAGAAATGAAATCCCACCAAAAAATTTTCATGTAAAATTTTTCCAATAGAAGACCATAATTATTATGTTTGTGTACTAATACTAGTTTACATACCAAATTTTAGCTTTCTAGGAAATCAGGAAATACCCTTAGAATTTGTGATAAATCTGCTATTGACAATATTGACAACATAATATCCCGAGAATTTTGTTTATCTGGTATAATCCAAACCCAAGTTATTGGTTCAAATAAACGGCGAAACGCTTCGAGAAAAAGTTGGTAGTGCCCATGCGCGTCGCTAGACTCATCTTGGCGGGGGCGCTACCGTGCCCCCAGATAACTTATTTACTCATAACACGACTGTTGAGAACTTCATAAATTGCATAATATTACCATGTCATTTTTATCTCTAATAATTTAACTCTAGTAGTTACATATTAATATTTTGTTTAACCAGAGATAATACCTATAATATTATAAGTATATGCAAAATCCTATGACAGAGTACGATATTTCTATGACAAATGGCACAAATTTTATTTACAAACTTCTTTTAAAATAACTAAAACACGCATTTAACATTTCAAAACCATTTAAAAATCTCTATGAAACTTCTTTTTGTATGCAACCGTATGTTATTATTATAAATATATTATTATAAAATTTGTTGCACGGCCTAAACCGCTGTTCGTAGAGCCTTGAAACGTGGAGTGTGTGTTCTTTGTATGACGTAGGCACCCGATAAGAAAGGATTAATAAAAATTCAACCCCTAAGGGGGTGAAAAGGGGTCGCAAAGTTTGTATGGAACAATTCCGCGGGAACTTCGAAATTATCGCGGGTGAAACCGCGCGGGACAACTAGTTATAAATATAAATGGTTACATTACAAAATTACTTTTATTTTTTTCATTTCCCAGTTATACCTGGATGAATGAACCACATCTTTAATTTTTTTACATGTCTAACATTTTAACGTTATTTAGGCGCGTTAATTACACGAATTTGTATTCGCCATTTCTACATGCGTATATTATTAGGTTATCTATGATAGTAAAACTATTATTTTCGTTCCGCATACAGTCGTTCATTTAAGCCAGATAACATTAATTTACTTTATTTAAATACATTGTTTATATTTTGTGTGCTCTATAAAGATAAATTTATCTGACACAATTCATATAGGTACTATTACAAAAAAAGGAAATAGTATTATAAACTAAGTGAGACAAAAATTATATTATACCCAAATTATAATTGTAATAGCTATTGCCCGCGGTTTCACCCGTATTAATTTCGGAGTTCCTGTGGTAATTCCGGGACAAAAAGTACCCCCTACTTCCTCTGTACGTATGTCGTATACCCCTGATAACGATTATGCAAAAAATCATGATGATCAGTTGAGCAGTTATGCCTTGAAAGCGTAACAAACAAACAAATTCACTTTCGCATATAATAAGGATTCACAGAAACGGGAGTCAAATCTAGCAATTTTTAAACATCAATCAATTGTATGAATGAGACAAAATAATATTTTAGTTATAAAGTTTTTTTTAACTTAGGTACCTATATATACATATAACATATATATATATATATATACATATATATAATATAACATATATATATATAAAGAGTAACATCAGACGTACGTTTTCAACTTACAAACCAAACCCAATATGGCCCAAAACTAAGGTCTTGTTAACATTTAACAGCTTACGTGATGGGTAGGACGTGTAATAACCCATAATAACACATTTTGGTTAAAACGACCAGCAATTTTGGCCAGTTTTAACTGCATAACGTTCAACAGCCTAATTTTAATAAAAAATATTGATACGTGATTGACACCCAAAAATTACATTGTAAAGCTATGCTAATTACCTGAGCTTTGCAAAGTGCTGCGCAGGCGAGTGTGTATCTACTGAGGAACAAGAAATAAATTGAATATTATACTATGTAAAATTTAAAATCTAAAAACTTAAATAGAATAGGTATTATTGTTAAAAAAGATAGTATAAATCTTTTACTTTAATCCTATCTTAAAATTAATAAATTTTACTTATAAAAATAAATAGCTACTCAAAATACCAACTACTTATACAAGTACTTAATTAAAGTACCTACCTATGTGATACGTCTTGCTCTCTCCGAATTTGAATAGTTTTGTGCTGTGCCCTATAAACAGGGTCCATAAAGAACTGTTTCCTACTATCTTAACACCTATTGTTACATAATGGATGTGCAATGAATAAGTAAATAAATAAATGAATAAATAAATATATCTGTCTCTTTTACGCAAGTGACCAATTTTAGATTTCGCAGTGATACTAATATAGCCCATCTACCTTTTATTTATTGTGATATCATTGATTTTTAACGAGGCTTTCCAGTGAGTAGGTATGCCATAACCATTTTATGGAGTCGATAATAAAAGCTATACTATACTATGGTTTAGTACCCACTGTCGTTGGTATGTAATTTTTCGACCTTTAAGGCTTAAGCGGAATGCTAAATAGTCGCAGATAAGCAATAATATGTTAACCCACAAAATGAAGTTATTGATTCAGAACGATTTATTGAGAGTTAGAGAACGTTTTTTAATTGTGTTTACCTTATGACATTGTTTAAATATGTAACTAAATATTGAACATAAAAAAAATTGACACAAAATGGCGCTATAATTTTAAAACTTTCATTTAATCAAAATTTCTCCAGTGTGGGTTAATACACTATTGCTTATCTATGTCCAAATGAGAGGCTTAGATGGAATATAAAAGAAGCGGTTAATCACTAGAATTAACCCTGCAGAGCCAATTACCTGCAGATTTGAGGCATTGTTGGGTTTGTGTTGCTGATGATTATGATCACTAAATGGAGCTGCTTCTGATATAATTTTTGGCAAATTGTCTTTAAGTTTATTTCTTTAAAGCAACAAGAAGGTTAATAAAATAATGTTCATTCTTGTACGTATATAATTTGAATCTTGGAAACGGCTCCAACAATTTTTATAAAATTTAGCGTGTTTCGGGGGCGATTAATCGATCTAGCTAGGTTTCATTTTTAGAAAACCTCGTTTTATCCGTGTTTTCAGGCAATTAAAAATGAGTGTTTAGTACTGCTTTTCTACTTAACAACATATGGCGCTATAAGAAACTTTCTCCAGGAGAAGTTATCATAACGAGCGAAGCTCGGTCGCCTAGATATTAAATATTAGGTAACTTTTATAACAATTATGCATACAACACTTTCTGGATTTTGCTGTCTAAATATTGATGAGAGATTATTAATGCGCAAGCGATGTGTGAGTTAGTATGTTTATCACTGTTTCACATGGATACGGCTGGACAGATTTTAAAAAATGAACTACAGCGATGGCTACATTTAAAAACATTTTTAATGACCTTTTGAAAGCTTTCAAAATACCTCAAAACCATCACTAAATACTTAATTCACTCGAAAATACGATGAAAATTTAAAAACAAAAAATGACTATTCTAAACATCTGATAACGGATAAAACGGAAACCCAGAAGCAAACGTCTGCGTCGCTCATACCTACTTAATTTATCTTGCTTTGTGATTTGGGATGATGTTTTCTAATTTGCATCGTACAAAATTAAAAAAGCCCCAAAATAAAGAGGCGGCCCCTTGCTCGGGCGCGGCGTGAATTTTTCAAAGGAGTTTTTAATCAGTCGTCAAGTGATTTTACAAATTAAACGGGAGCCGTGTTATGAAGAAAAATTGGACGAGCCAGAGTTACCTTTCCCATTGTACGACGAGAAAATATGACGTCATCGCGAAATTATATTCGCCTGCTCTAAGTCAGAAGTGTGGAGAGTGAATTTAGTTGAGACTAGCTACTCCCCGCGGTTCCACCCGCATGAGTTTCGGAATTCCCACACGAACTATTTTTTTCTAAAATAAAAGTCCTAAGTCACTCCTTATAACATCAGCTATATACCTGCCAGTGAAATCGGTCCAGCCGTTTCAGAGATTAGCTGGAACAAACAGACAGACAGAAAAACTTAAAAAATTTGATTCTGATATTTTTATGTAAGTCGGTACCTACCGTACTTTCATATGCATTTAGTGAAAAGCTATTATTTTGGATTTACAAATTATTACTAGACACCTATATGTATATATGTATATATAGATGAAAACAGAAGAGAAAGAAGAAAAGTAGAATTTTGCCATTTTACCTAATAGAGATATCTAAAAAGTCCGACTGATTTCGGAATTAGTTACCTTTTGAATACCAGGTAATCCTTTAAATTATAAGTATCGCTTTCACGCAATCGAATTAAAATATACAAAATACAGAAACATTTCATAGGTTTCCTACTCTCCGACAATTTCACAGGCGGAATGCTGAGGCTCCACTGAAAATCAGCGCTGGGACCACTACGGTCGCAGCAAATGCTGAGTGGAGTCCCTTTTAGCAAGGCACTGCACCACCTTTTGCACCACATAGTTTTATTCATCTTTAAATTGTTAAGTATAGTTGTTGCATGGTGTACCTACCTATGTGTTAATTTTGCTAAATAAAGTGTACCTATCTTATTTTATCTCATCTTATCTTTATCAACCGGCGTGAAAATGACGGAAACAAACGTGGAAACAAGTCCAGTGTAAGAAATAATAATATCCATTGCGGATATCTCCGCAAAAAGCTCGCAAATTTCCTCATCAATTATCATTTATTTGGGGGCACCTCGCGGGGCGCGCGGGGGTGCGGGGCGCGCGGGCCGAGACGGCTGCGCGCGTAATTGAGTTTTACAAATGGCGACGGGTGATGTCGACGCGGCTGTCATAAATATGCGCCATGACAGCCGGCGGCGGGGGACAGACGACCCGCGGCGTCACGGCGTTTGACGTGACGTTGACGGAACGATCTTCGGAACTTTACTATTATTATGAAACATTGTCATTGGCCAAATTATAATTATAGACGCCATTATTAAAGAATAAGAAGAACTTGGCTCAATAGAATTTACCTAATCACTGTTTTGTTTTAATTTTTAATAGGTAGCAAATAGTAGGTAGGTAATCTCATGAAAAACACACCCAAAATGGGCTGAAATGTAACAAAAATATCAAGTTTCTCAATGCCGTCCTCCCAAAGATGACATTCAGAGCATCGTTGGTGTAAATTACTGTAACGACGGGTGTCACGGGTTCAATCCTGTATAGGGATACACATTCATGCGAAACATTATTTAGTGTTTACGCTTAACCTGGTAGTTTAATATGTATTGTATCATATTCATAAGTACATATGTATTTACAAAAAAAAAATAAGTAGATATTATATCAGTTTTCTGGTACCCATAGTTCATAGGGTAATAGGGTTAAAGTTGTGAGATAGTATTTAAAATTATAAACATTTATTTTTGTTATTAGTACTTAACGTGTAGATATGCCAAATTTCATAAGTACCCATAGTTCATAGGGTAATAGGGTTAAAGTTGTGAGATAGTATTTAAAATTATAAACATTTATTTTTGTTATTAGTACTTAACGTGTAGATATGCCAAATTTCATAAGTACCCATAGTTCATAGGGTAATAGGGTTAAAGTTGTGAGATAGTATTTAAAATTATAAACATTTATTTTTGTTATTAGTACTTAACGTGTAGATATGCCAAATTTCATAACGGCCGGTTGATTAGGTGGTACCTAGTTAAAGCGTAACAAACAAACAAATAAACTCACATTCGTATTTCTAATATTAAGGAAATAAATAAACATTATAGTGACTTAGCAATTGCACTGCACAAATAAAGTCCTGCTACCGTAAATAAATTAATTTTGGTAATTGAAACAGACTTCTTAATTAAATATATTTATTTTTATTCATTGAGTATCTTAAATTTAAATACCTACTTTACAATATAAATATATACTACTAGCTGGGCCCCGCGGTTTCAGCCGCGTGAGTTTCGGAATTCCCGCAGGAAGTTCAAAGTAGCCTATCTTACTCCTTGTAACAACTAACATCAGCTAATTAGCAGTGAAAGTCCCATCAAAATCGATCCAACCGTTTCGGAGATTCACCCGCGTGAGTTCAGGAATTCCCGCAGGAACTCCAAAATTCTTTCATATAATTCTTCTCCTTACAATAACAAACACAACAAAAAGTCCAGCCGGTCACGCGTGACCAATGGAAACTGCGATTCTTTTTATATAATATACCAACATACTTGCATATACTTATAACTAATTTTATAACTTATTATTATTAAACGAACCGTGATTTGCTTCGAGAAAAAGGTGATAACTTACGGATGACACAGCGGATGATAAAGATGATGAATGTAGACGGTTCGTTTGCTCGACATGGCGGGGACACTACCGTGCCCAGATTAGTGTTTTTTTTTTTTTTTAAATCAAGTGATCCACTCTTGTAATCGAAAAACATAGCAGCACGGTATGAGGTAATATCGATGTACTAGAGTATACCCACGTATGTTAGGGAGCTATAACTCACGGATATCGCTCGCCGAGGTCGCACCATTTAACATGACAAACGGCTCGAGGGCGCAGATTTCATAAAAGTAAAAACATTGCCCTCCACAGCCAGATAAAAACGTCATGACCCCGTAATATTGTATGTTTTGCCAACACTTTTGTTTCTTAAATAATCGTTTTCAAGTCTCTGTTTCTTCTACTTGAAGAAGTTTGCTAAAAAAATAGGTTAGTGTCCCTACTAACTTAGGGTTTAATCCGTAGAAAATATTTCACCCGCCCTCAGAGTCGTTTTAATGATTACCACTTAATTTTATGTAAAGATTTTAAAAACAAAACATACATAGGGATCTAAGCGTACATAGGTACAGAAAGACAGCGGGAAGCGACTTTGGTTTATAATATGTAGTGATTTTCATACTTTTTACTACTATTTGGTTTCCTGTATTTTTTTTTCGGGAACCGACAAAAGGGAGCACACTCCTCAGAACACCAGCATCCAATTTAACAATAACTTACTCTCAGAACTTAATCCCACATTGTAATAAGCATCATTGAGCGTGACAAATAAACTACAAAGGGGGTTCAACAATAACTAACAACTAATGTTACATCATTGTCAAAGGCAATGCCATCGCAATCACTGTCAGTCAATGACGGGTGCTGGACTACGTAAACAAATTCATCCAAAACCGCTAAGCTTGCTTTGCACTATGCGCAGGTAAAGTTCGCTAACCACATCAAGATGTAGCGTAGCTACTTTTCTTATCGTATTTCCTGTTGCGGTGAACATCAAAGTAAATGCAATTAAAATACCACAGCTGGTGTCCGAACTATCAATGGATTTTATGGACAAATTCTGCTCATCATTCTAAACAACTTTTTCTCTCAGAAAATTAAGTGATCATGAAAAAAAAGACTTGATATTTTAGATTTTTCAAATTCTAAATGTAACGTAACAATTTTTTTTTGTTATTGTACGTAGAGGCAATGGGCTGGGCTACATGCCAGTTTTACTAAGTTCACTTGATGCAATCTGGCCCAGTAGTGGCTTGCCCCAAACAAACCTTTTTTATTATTGTAATAACACTAGTTTTTAAGGAAAATTTGTTCTACTAACACTATATGAAGGTAATCTGAAGTAAAGCCTTTGTTATTTTTTTTTTATTTAATTAAATTGCATGAAAAGTATAATTTTTTTTTATTTCATAGGGGGCAAACGGGCAAGTAGTGATGGTTTACTTCGAAACTTTCGAAAGACACCAAATTTTTTTTCTTATGAAGAAGATTGAATTATGGCAAAGGATTTGCTTCGCATCACCATGGAATGTACCCTTAATATTTTATTCAGTGAATCGCCACATAATCTATATATGACAAAGAATACGATGAACGCCCCAATCTGTCGGATTGTGTTGTAATCCAACACTTTCATTGTCGACACATAACCGCCTTGTTTGATGTGCGTCAAATCAACATCCCTAATAATTTAGATAAACGGTATTCTATTTACAACTTTGCACTTCTCAGTTATAAAGTACAATTTCATTATGATGATCATTTCAAAAGGACACAATGTGGTCATATGATTCTTGTAAGTAAAATTACCCATTTCATAGCAACAATCGGCTTTGTTGATGGATGACAAACGATATTATAATAACTCAGTAGCTAATTCTCGAGTTGAATAGGCCGTGTTACTTTTTTTAAGTCTCAAATCTGCTGGATGGACTTTACATGAAGATAGCTTATATTAAGCTTGAATTTAGTTACATACCAATACTAATGCTCGGACATTACCACACAATGCCACCAGGGCCGGCAGTCTCGACAACGTTTTGACAACGTTATCGTATCGATCGTTAACTAGGGACCCAAAAATCATGTCGATAAACATGATTACAGTAACCAACATTACGTGAATTGCAAGTTTCGAGTCGAAGCTTGCATTTAATGTAATTTTGGTTAGGTAATGATGTTGATCGTTATGATTTAACGGTAAATAAATAAAAAATACCTATACATATACAAAAAATTTACACTAAAGTTTGATTGCTTTAGCAGATAAGATAAATGGGAAGAATTTATAAACTACCTACTTTGATGGTCCCCCTGTATTACACGAATCAATTTCGGGGTTCCCGCAGGAACTCTTCGTGTCAGGAGGAAAATCCTATTTCCTATTCTAACGGCCGTACTCAGAGTCGTTTCAATGATTACTTGATTTTAAGTAAAGATTTTAAAAAAATCTACCGCACTCTTTCAGAGACGTTCATTAAATTAATGTTAATTGAAATTCAAATAATTAAATTTAATATAATATATTAGTAGATATTATATATCAGTTTAATATTACTCAGGGATAATTGGAAATTTATAGATTTTAAGAATATCAATTTGAAGATTTTACTTTTTGAATTTAATTTATTTAATATAATTTATTTATTTTATTTTATTTATTTAATTTAATTTATTTAATCTAATTTAATTTGTTTAATCTAATTTAATTTACTGAATTTAATTTATTTAATTTACTTTTTGTTAAATTTTATGGGTTATTTTCCTGATATAAATGAATTTTAATTTAATTTAATACTACTACTTTGCATTTTTTTCGCCTTTCATTCCTCGTATTTCTAATATTTTCGTATTATTAATATTATATATATTACTAATATTGAATTCTGATTGAATTATAATAAAGTAATACCATGTTATTCGCAATTAAGAACGAATTTTCATTTTATCGCGCCCACCAATCGTCGACGATAAAAATGTGAGAAATCAACGACAAAGTAGACAAAAATACATTCAAAAGTGCCGCATGTTAGGGATTGTCGACAATTTTATCATATATCGTTTTCTGCCATACAAACATTTTTTGCTGCCATGTTACCACTGGTAGACAAAACGATATAAGTACGAGTTTGTCGACGAGAATCGATAAAAGGGCTCGATAAAATTTTGTAATGTGCCGCATCTTAGCTCCGCTGATCCGTGAATCGAACCCACGACACGTGCGGCGTAGCATGCTGTCAGTTACCTTACCACTACAACACTGCCGAACACATCTATACTTATAATAAAACTGTAGAGAGGTATTCTGTACATTGAATATATATTCAAAATTAATATTGGAGGATGAATGATGATCGATACTGATGCCAAAAATGCAATCAGTAAATTTTTGGTCTGTCCGTCTGTCTGTCTGTCTGTCTGTCTGTATGTGCACGCATGGGTCAAAAACTACTGAAGGGATTTTAACCAAACTTGTTACGATTGTAGTCCCTACTACTGGGTAGGTTATAGTACATATAACATAACGCTAAGACACATAGGAGCTGAGCAGTGACTATAAATTTGAAGTAAGTCGTATGAAAATGCGCTTTCGAGCTCTTATCTCAATCACGCAAAAACGGCTGAACGGATTTGGATGAAATTTGGCATGCACGTTGTCAGGGGTACAGAGAAGGACATAGGGTACTCTTTATCCCGGAATTCCCGCGGGAACTCCGAAATTACTGCGGGTGAGACCGCGGGGTCCAGCTATAGATATACGCTTTTGTAATGTATACGCTTTTACAACAAACTCCCAAACGATGTAATTAATTTGTCAATTAATAAATTCAAGACGCTTATTAAACACAGATTATGCGATAAAGCATATTATAGTGTAGTAGACTATTTAAATGATACAGACGTTTGGGAATGAATTGCTCTATCCAATTACTATTTTTTGTTCTCCTAGTTTATAAGTAAGATCATTTAAAGACAGCCCTGCTGAGTTTCTTGTCAGTTCTTCTCAGCAGACGACGTATTCCGAACTGACGGTAATTTATAGTTTTAAGAACCTGCTGACGATTACAAGTGATTGTAACCAATCCTAAGTAATAAAGAGCTTTTGAATTTTGAATTTTTGAATTTTGATAAATAAATGTATCATAATAGAGAGTTCCCCAGGAAATCCCGTAATTCACATGGGTGGAATCACGGGGGGCAGATATAGTGAACGATATAGTCACGTTTAGAACAACACACGTAGCGGTAAAAATTATTTGTTTACTAATTAATATTTGTGGGTTTGTCCTGTTGTGGTTTATTTCGCTCGAAATTGGTAGGTATGCGATAATTAAGATAAATCAAAACAATAACAATCCAGTTTTTGTGTGACCCACAATATTAAAAGAGATAAAGTTTGTAAGTTTGGATGCTTGGCGTAATCTCTGGAACTACTAAAACTTTTTTTACTGACTTTTTTTAGACTTCCCGAAGGAGTATTAAAATACACGAAGGTTTCAGTCACCGCGAGAAACAGCTAATGTACGAATAAAACTTGGCGTATTGCTAGCTTATTTTCTAGATTTTTTTTAGATAATTCCCGGAGGAATCAGAACTATAAAGAAACCACGGACTGAAACTAATCTACTAGCTAGAGCATTTACTTATTTCATTTTACTTTTACTTGTTTCATATTTTATTTATTTTAATCAATAAGTAGATTTTTATTTATCAACAATTAAGTGTAGAGATTTCTCTACAAGACCTTTAATTTTAGTTAGGCACGTAGGTAAAATTTGTAATCTATATAAAAACAAAACGGGAATTCCAACCATAATGGAGATAAGTAATATTATACGTTATATCTGAAAGCAATAATATATAAATAGACGGTGTTAACTGAACTGTGATCATAACAGTATTTTGCGAACCGCAATTTTGTATCACAATGACTAAAATGAATCTTAATATTTTAATATTCGTTATTTTAATTATTATTGTGATATCTGAATATTCCATCTGTATTTCTGGTAAGTCAGCTTTTTATTGGTGTCTTATTTCTTCTTTTATTATCATTCAATATTTTTACTTTGGTCAATCTACAAAATTACACAATAATACAACGTGTTAATGAATTAACTGAAAACTAGAGAGTAGTTTGTTCAGAATCGACTTCCGAATCGATCGCACAATGTTTTAATACAGGTTATATTTTTTAATTTTTACTAGCCCATGTCTAAATGATTTATAATAAAATATTTGGCGTGTACGCCACCCGTAGCGAAAAATTCGAATCGGTCGTTGTACGTAGATGCGGGCGCGGCGTAGCGCTTGAAATTAACTACTAACTATTACTAACTAATGTTGAATAACTTTTAAACTATTTAATTTTTCGACATAATTCATATTTTAGTCACATTGTTTATTTTTTTAATTGGGGTGTATCAGGTTTTTGGTTAATTCATTAACACGTTGTATAATGTGTGTAGGTATGTTTGTCTTCCTGTGCGTTTTGTTAAAAACGTTTTAACGACGTGACAGATCATTCGCGGTAATAAAATGCTTTTAAGCAGAATAAATAGAATAAAACAGCCTGCCGGAGTTTATGATTCCTGAAAGTTAATTAGGAATTTCTGCATACGTAGGTATACCTACTTACCTGTTAAAAATTATCGCAATCGGAAATATAGGGAAAGAAAAAAAATGACAGTTCTTAAATAAAATATGTATACTGCAGGCGTTGCGTATAGCGTAAAGGATTATTTGAATGATACAAACGTTTGGTGATGAATTGCTACTTTCTATTTTTTATTTTATTTTTATTTAATGTAATGTGTGCGAACAACGTAGCTATTACCGGCCTTATTTAATTAAGAATCAAATTAATTGACACGATAGTGACTAGATTATGTCATGCTCACTCAAATGTCCCGCTGCAAGTTAAGCGGTGGCGTGTGAGTCGGGTCGTTCGGTTCCCTCTAATATGGTTGAGCGGGGCGGGGCTTACGAGCACGTCATACTCGTGAACGGGTGCCGTCAGTTGGTACTGGTCATGTTTGGTCTACTATAGATGCTTAATCCTAATGTCTCTATAGTCAGCTGTACCTGCCGCATGTAGTTTATTGCTGGTACGGCTCATTATTCTCACATAATTAAAGTTGGGTTACCACTAATATTATATCTAATATATGTATATAAATCACGTGTCACGTTGTTTGTCCACGATGGACTCCGAAACTACTGAACGGATTTTGATAAAATTTTGCAACCATTCATAATACCTATGGTCCAACTTAAAAGAGAGGATAGTTTTTATCTCGGAATTCCCTCGGGAACTGATGGACATAGAGTACTTTTCCCCGCAACCTCCGCGGGAACTCTGAAATTACCGCGGATGAAATCGCGGGGGACAGCTAGTCTAATATACATAAATCACGTGTCACGTTGTTTGTCCGCGATGGACTCCGAAACTACTGAACGGATTTTGATAAAATTTTGTAACCATTTATAATATGGGCCAACTTAAAAGATAGGATAGTTCATTGATTCCCAAAGTGGTCCAGGGGTCCACGGGAGCCCGACAGGGGTCTACGCTTGCGTGGAAAAAAAATGGGGGTCCACAACTCGTTAAGGGGGGTCTATAAAAATGTATTAGGTGACCCGACTTAACTTCTTCTATGAATACTTAAAATTGTAGTAATTTTTGTGTTTGAATAAATAGCTACAATAGCACATTGTTATCCTAGGGGTGAAAGTAACTTATTTAGTCCCGAGACGGGGTTTGGCGCCCGTCGCTACGCTCGGGCGCCAATAGATCGAGGGACTAAATAAGTCTTTCTCCCGAGGATAACACATTATTTAACATATTATAACACATTATAACATGTTATTTTATTGTTATTTTATGTGCAATAAAGGATTAAATAAATAAATTATATACTTACATAAAAAATAAATTTGTAAATTTTTCTCTGTCTGTCTATCTGTCTGTTTGTTCCGGCTAATCTCTGACACGGCTGGACCGAACACTTTCCCCTCCCCTCAGTCATGTCAGCCTCTCCCGACGGAATATAATGAACTTATTTATTTTAATTTATAAATTTTAATTGATTTTGTAATATGATTAAGGTGTACATATACATACATCTACTTCATTTGTATTCATTATTAATGACGTGTAATGAAAATTATAAAATAAATTAATATGAATAATATGAATCACGAATATAATACAAATAATAATAATATAATATATAATATAATATATATATATAATATAAATAAGTAAATAAGTCTCATTGTTTTTCGGAAAATTTACAAAACTGCATACTCGTCCTTACCCTAGGTATATTATATATACTAGGTATGGATGTTGGTAACAAGGGGGCTCCATAACAAGGAAACAGAAATTCTAACCATAACGCCGATAAATACTGAAAACAATATAAATAGCCCGTGTTTATTGAAGAGTGATCATAATAGTATTTTGCAACCACAATTTTGTTTCACAATGACTAAAATCAACCGTATAATAATCGCTATTTTATCAATTAATTTGGTGTTTCAATATGCCGTCTGTGATCTCGGTGATTCTGGTAAGCTTTCCATTGGTGTCTCCTTTTATTGTTTTTCAAGTTAATATGCTTAAAAATCTTCGCGACTTTTTTTCTTAACTGTTATTTATTTATTCTTTATTGCTCAAATAAAAGTACAAATGGCGAACTTAAGGCCTTTTTATTTTCTTCAATCTATAAAATTACACCTATACAATAAAGTAATGTGTGTATATTCAAGTATGTCTTTCTGTATTTTTTGTTAAAAATATCTAAACATTACACACTACTACATCGCTCATTCGAAGTAACTGAGTTCCGAGGTCAAACTCCCCCGCAGGCTCTCCACGAGTAGGGTGCCTACGTCTTATCTGGGAATTCCTGAGGAAAATAATAACTCTGAAATAAACGCGGGTGAAACCGCGGGAAACAGCTAGTAGTATGATAAAAACTAATTTGACTGTATTCGTCACAATACCCTAATCAGTGTAACATTCTTGCAAACAGTGGGCGAAAGCTTCCGCTGTGACTACACGTACAATTCTAAAGTGGACGGATGGTTCAAGTTGCATATAGTGCCGGCCAACTATGAGGAGGCACGCCTCAGGTGCCACCTGGAAGGTAAGGCAAGAAAACATTGGTTTGCTGACCGGTGGAGGTCGTAGCGAGGGGACGCCTGTCGTGTTATTTATTCGTTATTTTCACCATCGTTCAGCAGCCATTTTGTTTTCCAAGAAAGAAGCTGTTTTTCGAGAGAAAACCGTGTTTTATCTTGGTGAACAATTTAACATGTTAATGGCGTTTCGCCATAATTACTTTAATTGCTTACTTAAATACGTACTTTGGCAGAATTAAACGCGATACCTAAATCGCGATAGATTGCCATAATTAATAATAATAATAAATTTATTGGTACCAAAATCATACATCAAGTAAACAGTTTTGATTTACATTTCAAATAGTTGAAGACGAAGAAGAGAAAACATTTTCACGTAACTAGGATATTCATGCCGTTTTCACGGTTCACCAATAGAGAGTGATTCATGATAAGGAAGGTTTATGTTTATATTTTATCCTGGAATTCCCGCGGGAACTTCGAAAATACCACCGGTGAAACCGCGGGGTCAGCTAGTTTAATATAATGGGCATTATGACAAAATTTTAATTTTTAGTATTGGACACGTATTTTTCCTTTTTTACTTTGTAAAAAAATAACGGCGATACATTGAGTTGAAATTCCATGTGACGTCACACCTTGGTACACTTTATACTTAGTTATGACGTCGCAACCTCCCAGTACTAAACTTTAATGCTATTTATCTAAGTGTTTTTTTCCAATAATTCGAAAATACAAAAAATATGTGTCCATTATTTTTTTACTGTCTACTTGACGGACTAAATAGAATTCAGATTCATCATTCATCATGCCCATTATGCACCGAATGTTACACTTGTTGCCAACATCACATTCATTGCCTGCGTAAAAAGAACTCCAGAAAGGCCCTAAGTACCTACATTTGTTACCACAGGTGCAGCTCTAGCGTCACCAACAGATGAATTGCGGGACGCTGTAGTGTCCATAGTTTCTAACGCCACACTTACTACAAATACCGCCTGGATTGGAATACATTCTTTGTACTCGAGAGGAGACTATTCAACTATTGAAGGTATTCATATAACTTTTTCTTTTTTTCCTACTTTTTTCTTTTTTTTCATTTTCTTTTCCTTTCATTGAAATTAGTTCATTTATCATACATACAGACATGAATTTCTACTTTTATTTGACGTGCATGTATTCCAGGAATACCGCTAAGAAAAATTCCTCAACATTGGCCAAACCAAGAACCGAATAGCTGGATGGATGGTGAAAACTGCATGTTTATCACTAAAACCGGCCATCTTACGGACGCCACGTGCACTCATGTCCGACCGTACCTTTGCTTCAAGAAAAACATTGGAGAGAGGATAACTGGTTGCGGCACTACTGACCCGGGTAAATTTTTCTTATCTGTTTGTTGCGTACATTTTGCAAATTCCCTTGAGAATAGTTTTCTCGTCAAAACTATGCACGAACTTAATGGATGCATTTCGTAATTTCGTTTAGAACTCTATATAAGATGTGGTAAAATAAGCTGGAAATATTTATAGGGCTAAAATTACACGTTATAACAAACAGGATAAGCGCAAAAATATTATAAGTTAAGCAGTTTTTCAGAATATGAGGAAAATACATTCAATAAAAAAACATTACAATTAGATTCACAAGGTCAACACGCACTTAGCGAGCGATGTATCAGCTGGTCAGCTCGACCGAGGTCATTGACCTTAAGATACCGGCGCGGAGCAATGTGTGTATATAGCTCTTATTATTAGAAAGATTTTCAGCGCTGATTTTCAGTCAGGACCGGAGATTCACAAATATAAGATTATACACATGTCACAGTCTATACGCACATATTCCACTGATTTTTTTTTTGTTACTTACATAATAAACGTACATAATCACTATTCAATCTGTAGGAAACCTAATCGGAAGGTGTAATCGAAGTTAGAACATTGAGATTCCGATTTTGTACGATTGGAAGGTCCCGATCGGACTACTTCCTAAATTGCATTAAAATTTAGGGGAGTGAAATCGCATTAAGGTATGAAAGCGTCACAACCAAACAACTTAAGAACAACTGCAATTGCGGGAACAGCTAGTATTGTACTGAAAGATACGAATACTACTTTTTTTGTTACGCTTGCAAACCTTAACTACCATGAAAGAAACCTTGTCAGAGGTACATATTAATATGTATTATGAGAACGCAGAGTTAACATCGTTAAACCAGAAAACAGTACGGTTCTCCAGTGTGTAACAAAATGCTAGCGATGACCAGCTAGTGATGAAATATATCTTTTAGAGTACGAGCTTGATAAAAGGACCGGCAACTGTTACAAATTCCACAAAGTGGCTCGCTCCTGGAGTCGCGCCTACATGGCGTGCTACGCGGAAGGGGGGCACCTGGCCATCATCAACGGTGATGCTGAAGCGGAAGTCATCAAAGAAGTCGTTGCCAAACATCCGGCCGACTCGATCCGAGGCAAACACGACAAGAATTGGATATATGTTGGGTTTGAGAAAAGGGAAGACGAACATCTTACGGTGCACGGTAATCATACTAAAATCCATCTTTACTAATATCACAGATGATACAAAGAGGTAAATTTTATGAGTTTGTAAGGATGCAAATGTGCACAAAGGGTGTAATCTCTGAATCTACTGAACTGATTTTGAAAATTATTTTAGCAATAGGAAGCCACGTTATTTGTGAGTGTCATAGGTTATATTGTAACTCGGAATTCCTGCGGGAACTCCGAAATTACAGTGGGTGATACCGCGAGGACCAACTAGTTATGAATAAATAGACTAATATGCGTAGATAAACTAATATTATAAATGCGAATTTGAGTTTGTTTGTTACCCTTTCACGCTTTAACTGCTCAACCGATAATTATGAAATTTTCCATACACGTTGGCAGGGATATAGAATAGGGAATTGGGCACTTTTTGACACGAAATTCCCTCTGGAATTCCGAAAATAATGCTGGTGAAACTACGGGGAACAATAAATTACAATTTCTCTACGACATCATTGGTTCATTGGATATAATTGGACGCAGATAAGCAATAACATGTTAACCCACAAAATTAAGTTATTAATACAGAACGATTTATTGAGAGTTAGAGAACGTTTTTTAATTATGTGTTTACCTTATTACATTTTTTAAATATGTAACAATATGTTGAACATAAAAAAATGTTGAGACAAAATGAAGCTACAATTTTAAAACACGATTTACCTACTCAAAATTTCTCCAGTGTGGGTTAACACACTATTGCTTATCTATGTCCAATTAAAGTTCACTGATACAAATCAACAATAATCAAGAAAGACTACGACTAAATCGTCCAAACTTTTCAATTTTTAATCAACATTAAACACTCAAGAGGATAAGGTACCATTATCAATGTCGATTTATAATTGCAGGTCAAACGTTGGAGAAGGCTGGATACGCGAAGTTCTGTTCAGGGTACTGCGTTGGTCCTGGAAGCAATGCGACATGTGGCGCAGTTTCGAGGGATACAGCAGAACTGAAAGATCACAACTGTGACTCCAAGTGTAACTTTGTATGTGAAAAGACGACCAGCAGTTTAATGTGTGACGAACTTCAATAGTAGGAAAGTCCATATTACGTTAACTATAATTAGCTTGATTAAGAAAACATATCACTGAAAAAAATGCACTTCAATCAAGTGACTTTTTAGCTTGATTGACGATATCTTGTTTAGAATAATCAAAATCTTAGTTAAGTTGATAATCACGACATGATTGCAGCAATACTAGTTCAAATGATTGAACTCTCAAACAAGTTTCTCGATTATCCTTAACATGACATCATTGTAGAAGAGTTAAAAAAGAGACAAGTTAAAAAAATGATAACTGTAACAAAGTAAGTTAGTTGTGTCAATCAAGCATTTTGATTACTTCAATAAAGATCATTGAAACTTTATTATGTTGATTTTTCTTGATAGCATCTATCATTGCAATTAATTGTATTAATCATACAACTTGATCAAATCTTGCGCTAAATGTTTGCGCTGAATAATTTCCTTGGTTGTGTTTATCAAATACATCATACAAACAAACTACATGACAACTTGATTACAACTATCACGTAAGGTGTTCGCCCTAATAAAGATGCGTGTTTGCGCTGAACAAGAAGCTTGTTTATCCTAATCAAGTTTCTTAGTTGTATCTATCAAACACATCAGTCAAAATACTCCAACACAACTTGGTTGCGGCTATCAAGTAGGGTGTTCACCCTAAAAAAGTAGAATGTTTGCTCAAAACAAGTAGCTTAATTGCTCTAACTAACTTTAAATGATAAATTTAATCCAGTAACTTAGTTCACCATAATAAAGGTGCATGTTTGCGCTGAACAAGAAGCTTGTTTATCCTAATCAAGTTTCTTAGTTGTATCTATCAAACACATCAGTCAAAATACTCCAACACAACTTGGTTGCGGCTATCAAGTAGGGTGTTCACCCTAAAAAAGTAGAGTGTTTGCTCAAAACAAGTAGCTTAATTGCTCTAACTAACTTTAAATGATAAATTTAATCCAGTAACTTAGTTCACCATAATAAAGATGCATGTTTGCGCTGAACAAGAAGCTTGTTTATCCTAATCAAGTTTCTTAGTTGTACTTATCTATCAAACACATCAGTCAAAATACTCCAACACAACTTGGTTGCGGCTATCAAGTAGGGTGTTCACCCTAAAAAAGTAGAGTGTTTGCTCAAAACAAGTAGCTTAATTGCTCTAACTAACTTTAAATGATAAATTTAATCCAGTAACTTAGTTCACCATAATAAAGATGCATGTTTGCGCTGAACAAGAAGCTCGTTTATCCTAATCAAGTTTCTTAGTTGTATCTATCAAACACATCAGTCAAAATACTCCAGCACAACTTGGTTGCGGCTATCAAGTAGGGTGTTCACCCTAAAAAAGTAGAGTGTTTGCTCAAAACAAGTAGCTTAATTTCTCTAACTAACTTTAAATGATAAATTTTATCCAGTAACTTAGTTCACCATAATAAAGGTGCATGTTTGCGCTGAACAAGAAGCTTGTTTATCCTAATCAAGTTTCTTAGTTGTATCTATCAAACACATCAGTCAAAATACCCAACTTGATTGCGGCTATCAAGTAGGGTGTTCACCCTTAAAAGGTAGAATGTTAGCAACACTACACTAACACTTAGTTCAAGTTCAGGCGCAACGGCCGCCAGTCGCTCCGCAGCCGTTTTTCTTGTTCAAACGTGTTCTGTGAAAAACTTTGTTGATTGAATTATTCTACAAACAACACACTAGATTTAATTTGTGAGTTTTGTGACCTGATACCTGTTACCTGATATGTAAGTATTTGTCTTTCAATTAACTATTTGCTATGTTGTGTTTGTGATGCATCCTAACTAACATTATTTTGTTTAGCGTGCACGTTTGCGGTGTTTTAAAATACTCGCTCATACAACTACATACGCCATCAAATAACGGACCTGTAAAACGGATCGCTATGTGTACGAGCCCTCAGTTACACCACACTCAAGGACGGCTGGACCAATTTTTATGATTTTTGTGTTTTTGGATTTATCTTTGTCCGGAATAAGATAAAAGTAATAACAGTCAAAAAATCAGTGTAGCCGTTCATTTGTTAAGTTTGTCGGGTTTGTCAGGTTGTGGGTGTTAGATACTGTCACCGCCCAACGAAGTGGGCACGGATCAGCTTGTTTTATATAAAAAAGGTAATCGTTTTCTGAATAACTTAACTAATAATATTGTACACTTTCAGATAATGAAATTACTCTGGAGGCATTAGCTGCCCTTACGCCAGACACCATTAAAGAACTTATTCCCAAAGTAGGCCAACGAGTGCTGTTTCTACGTTGCTGGAGGGTGTGGTTCGCGGAATATGCAGGCAAAGAGTCTACAGATGATGCGAGTATTGTAGTAAGTGATAATAACATTGTATTCACTAATTTTTGAATTAAGTAAGCTTTAATGAAGTCTGATAATTTGTTTTGTTGTTACAGAGCCTTGACATCTCAGCCACAGCCTTGGAAGTGTTTAATGATAAGCAAAGCATTAGTACAGGGGTTGTGTATGACTTCGGGGTTCTTACTTCACAAAACTGCGGCGCATTCTGTAACCTAAATGCAGGGTGGAACAAATAGTGAAGAAATATCAAAAAAAAAATTGTCACACCCAGGAAAAAAATATCCCTTGAATGTTTTTAATTTCATTTTTTTGGCCGTCACTGTTTTGTCCACTCTATACCGGGTGTAAGGGGAATGCTCCCGAAGCCGAAGGCCCGTGGTAGTGCTCCAGGTATACTACATATTGGCTTTTTTTTTTCGATTTGGAGAAAAAAAATATTATTTTGAATTTTTTTTTCATTTTTCGATTTTTTAACATTATTTATTCTCCACCGTATTAGGAAAGCTCAATGAAACGACAATTCCATTAAAAAAACATCACTACAGAAAAAAAAACAAATGGCGCCAAGCGCGTGCTTTTTTGTAGCGATGTTTTTTTATGAAATTGTCATTTCATTGAGCTTTTCTAATACGGTAGAGAGTACATAATGTTAAAAAATCGAAAAAATAAACGAAAAAAATTAAAAAAAAAATTTGTTTTCACCAAATCGAAAAAAATTATGCCAATATGTAGTATACCTGGAATACTACCACGGGCCTTCGGCTTCGGGAGCGTTCCCCTTACACCCGGTATACAGGGTTTTTTTTTGTTAACCTAAATCTTAATTGCGTTCTTTTCAAATAAGGGTACATAGACGCTGTCTGTAACTTAAAAATATATTATGA
The DNA here is from genome assembly GCA_907165275.2 of Zygaena filipendulae. NCBI lineage: Eukaryota > Metazoa > Arthropoda > Insecta > Lepidoptera > Zygaenidae > Zygaena > Zygaena filipendulae. Next base: position 1,160,060 of record OU015657.1, read on the forward strand.
TTGTATAATAATTATATCGTTTAATTTAATTTTACCTACTGTATGTTAACAAACTTTTAGGAGATAGGTAGGTTACCTAACTATTTTTGACATCTCATTGGGTTTATAAAAATAATCTTGTGTGCTCCGAACAAGTTAGATTAATGTACCAATCACGTGAAACTTGTTTTCCAATGTCACACAATACTAAATCAACATTTTGTATTACAAAACAAAAATACTGAATGCTGAGCTAGCATTATGTGACATTATAAATCAAGTTTCACTTGATTGGTACATTAATCTAATTTGTTTGGAGCAGCCAAGATTATCTTTATAACCCCAAACAAGAAACATGATTAAATGTATCAAGAGTCTTGTTTAGGGCAAACAAGCTACTTGGTAAGTATAAACAAGCCACTTTATTAGGGTGAACAAGCTACTTGGTAACTATAAACAAGCCACTTTATTAGTGTGAACAGGATACTTGGTTAATGTAAACAACCCACTTTATTAGGGTGAACAAGCTACTTGGTAACTATAAACAAGCGACTTTATTAGGGTGAACAAGCTAATTGGTTAGTATAAACAAGCCACTTTATTAGGGTGAACAAGCTACTTGGTTAGTATGAACAGGCCACTATGTTAGGGTGAACAAGCTACCTGGTAAGTATAAACAAGCCACTATATTAGGGTAAACAAGCTACTTGGTTAGTATAAACAAGCTACTTTATTAGGATGAACAAGCTACTTGTTTTGGCAAAGCAAGCTGCTTGATAACATCAGAGTTAAACTTGTTAAGGAGGAACATGCTACTTTGTTAGAGCAAACAAGTAAACCAAGAAAAAAAATAGGTACTTTATGAATCCAAACAAGCAACTTGATAAAAGCAATCACATCATCTTATTTAAGGCAATCAATTTGTTGTGTGTGTGTGCGTGTATATGGTACACTGAAGAATCTTGGTTGGGGCAACTATGTTTTGACTTGATTGCTGCAAATAGGTTTTGTGATAACTCCAATCAAGATCCCGTTTCAAATTTCAATCAAATAAAAGTAGTAGCTGTGATCATTGTGCTTGATAGGCTCAGATGCAAACAAGTTACTTAGTCAATCTAAACAAAATCTTGATTGTGGCAACTACTTTTTTTTTTTCAGTGTACATTATCAGACTATATTTTAGATTACATTATACTATATTTCTATATTACAGACTAAACTATATTTGCACACAATATGATGCTAAAGGTCTGTTTGTGCATTTCGTGTCCTAATCTTAATCTTATCTTATCTTCTTAATCTTCTAATCTAATATATATAAATCACGTGTCACGTTGTTTGTCCGCGATGGACTCCGAAACTACTGAACGGATTTTGATAAAATTTTGCAACCGTTTATAATATGGTTCAACTTAAAAGATAGGATAGTTTTTATCCCGGAATTCCCTCGGGAACTGAAGGACATAGAGTACTTTTTTCCCGCAACCTCCGCGGGAACTCCGAAATTACCGCGGATGAAATCGCGGGGGACAGCTAGTATAATATATATAAATCACGTGTCACGTTGTTTGTCCGCGATGGACTCCGAAACTACTGAACGGATTTTGATAAAATTTTGCAACCATTCATAATATGGTCCAACTTAAAAGATAGGATAGTTTTTATCCCGGAATTCCCTCGGGAACTGAAGGACATAGAGTACTTTTTTCCCGCAACCTCCGCGAGAACTCCGAAATTACCGCGGATGAAATCGCGGGGGACAGCTAGTTATTATTATAAAATTATCTCTTTTTCAGCATGTATTTTGTTTTTACGAAAAGTGATTGTATTCAATTATTATAACCCATCGTGGTCGAATTTTTGTTTTGTTGTTATGACCACAACCAGAGAGAAGGTAATCACTACGTTTCATAACGGGTTAATATTTTTTTGTGAATTATTTTAGTAGATACTTATTAGTTGTATAATAATTATACCTACTTAATTATAATTCTATCTGAAGTGGAGATTTTTATATAGGTATTAAATTATCTATATAGATCAATAGATAAAAATCAATCGCGGAAATGTATGTAAAATAATAACTTCCAAACAACTGCACCAAATTGCGTCTTTTTTGTGTTCGTTATTGTTAGGAAATGGTTTGTATAGAAGAAGTTTGGAGTTCCTGCGGGAATTCTGAAACTTGAGCGAGAGAATCTCCGAACAGGTTCAATAAACCCGGCAAAATTTATAGTATAGTAAGTAAGTTAGGCTACTTTTTAATTTAATTATGTAATGTAGAGACATAATGTTTCACTGTAATATATGAAAATATTTGGCTTAAAATCAGGCGCTCTTTTGCTCTTTTTTTTAAATAATAGCAATTGTTATAGGTATCCAATAAAGCAAAGAAATAGAGTTTAATACTTGTTGATGTTATTTAGTTCCTATAAATACATTTTCGATTTTGCATAGAACTTGGCACACATTAGATCTCCATTCTTTTTGCGGCGAAGCCCATGACCAAGCATAATTTTTGTATTAAATTTGGTTCTCCTTTTTATTTACATTTATGTTTTTGGTGGGATAGATGTTACAAAAGCAAAGGTCCGCAAAAATCCCTTATTACTTTTGGAAATGTCAATGATAATATTTTTTATATTCTATAAATTTGTAGATATAATGAACCAAAGCACTTGCCAGTTTTACAAATAAGATATTTTGATTTTTCTACTGAAAGATATTATAGTCAAAATGATTTCAAAAAGTGTGGCAACTATCCGGGTTACCCTACTCGTACTTACTCAACATAATATTAGGCAATAGGCATGTAGGTAACAAGTCGTATCTACAACAAGTCAACCAAACGGAAATTCTAACCAAAATGGAGATTAGGAATGAAAACAATATAAATAGACTGTATGAACTAAATTGTGGTCATAACATATGGTCATATTTTGCAAACCGAAAATTTATAATATCACAATGACTAAAATTAATAATAAAATATTCGCTATTTTAATTATTAATGTGGTGTCTCAACATGCCCTCTGTGATTCTGGTAAGTTAGCTTTCCATCGATGTCTTCTTTTTTGTTATTGAAGTTACCTATAATTATGCTTCGAGACCTTTTGGACTTTTTTGTTCAAAACAAAAATTATATTTTTAGTTTGTTCAATCTACTCAATTACATAATGATATCATTGTTTATCAATATTTGTGCATATTTATATCTTCCTGAGTTTTTTAATATTTAAACATATTATATTAACGAATAACGACGGATCATTCGCTATAACCTCATGCTTTAAACAGATAAATAAAATAAAATAATCTATCGGAATCGAATCTATGATTCCTGATGGTCAATATAGAATTTCTGCAAGCCTGTAAAAGATTATAGTCCAGGATCCCCCGTACTTGTTTTCTCAGTGGCTAATAACAGGCTGCAACTTTGTGAGTAGGTTCAGTTCGATAAGAAGCAAAAGTCTCTCCACTGAGAAAATTCCCTAAGTGTGTAGCTAATGAAGTGAGCAGGTGACAAATATTTTGATTTGGTGGGGTGTCGAAATTGAATGTGTAACAGTAAAATTTATTATTGAAATGTTAAGATAATTAGATAATAAACCCGGAAAAACAATTGTTCTTCAAAATGGTGGGTTCGACTGGAGAGTCCTCCATTTCGAATGTCGAGGTCATAAAAATGATTAATAACCTGTTGAAATTTTGAATAAATATTTTTATCAGCTTAGTCAACGAAATGGCTACATCTTATCTTAATATATATAAATCACGTTTCACGTTGTTTGTCCGCGATGGACTCCGAAACTACTGAACGGATTTTGATAAAATTTTGCAACCATTTATAATATGGTCCAACTTAAAAGATAGGATAGTTTTTATCTCGGAATTCCCTCGGGAACTGAAGGACATAGAATACTTTTTCCCGCAACCTCCGCGGGAACTCCGAAATTACCGCGAATGAAATCGCGGGGGACAGCTAGTAGTCCTATAAATTTAGTGGTGCGTTTCCCCAGTCCTACGCTTGGAAGTTTTTGATTCCACGGAACATTTTTATTTATTCTTTATTGCACAGTAAGTACAAATGGCGAACTTAATGCCTTGCGGCATTCTCTACCAGTTAACCATTTTTAGCTACCCGTTTCGAGAATTTTCTCAGAGGAAAAGTTTTTCCGTCTCGTCGAACTGAACCTTACTCACGAAGTTTCAGCGTATTATTAGTCACTAAGGAAACAAGTACGGGGGACTCCCCGACTATTATCGCAATCAGATCCAGTATAGCTAAGATGCATGCCACGATATTATGTTTATCAAACGAAAAATAAAATTGTCAGTACGACAAATATTTGTGGGCGTCCAAGCCAAAAAAGTCCAGTAGTGTGGACTAGATTCGGTTGAACATTTTTTGCTGCCATGTTACCACTGGTGGACAAAACGATACCATATGTCGACGAGAATCGATAAAATGGCTCGATAAAATTTTATCGTGTTGCGCATCTTAGCTCCGCAGGGATAGAAAAAAATTTGTAGGTTGAAACATGAAAGCTCAGCAGGCGATATAGTGGCGTCAGTGGACCCAAGCCACGGGCAACCACTAGTCATCATAACTAATTATGCGAATGTGAGTTTGTTTGTTACTCGACTGATCATCATGAAATTTTACACAGATGTTGTCAAGAGTACAGAAAAGGGCATAGGGCATTCTTGTCCAGGAATTCCCAAGGAAACTCTGAATAAACGCGGGTGAAATTTATTTATTTATTTATTTATTCTTTATTGCACAGTGTGTACAAATGGCGAACTTAACCATCTCTACCAGTTAACCATTGGGTAGACAGAGAGATATAGAAGATGGGGTGTGCAAACAAAACAATAATTAATATACTTAATACTAGACACTAATAATTAATAACTAAAACATGAAATCCCAAGGATTAGCTAGTAGTGTAATAAAAACTAATTTAAACTGTGTTTGTCACAATCCCCTTATCACTGTAACATTCTTGCAAACAGTGTGCAATCGTTTCCGTTGTGACTACACTTACAATTACGATGTGGACGGATGGTTCAAGTTGCATATAGTGCCCACCAATTACGAGGAGGCGCGCCTCAGATGTCACCTGGAAGGTAAGGCGAGGGCGAGAAAACATTGTCAAATAACGGTGAAGGGGATAGTTCTTGCCACATTCTCAAACCTCTGGCTAGCTCTTCTGCGAGTCAATGAAATGTAAGAGTTCATTTTTAGATAAATGATCGAAAAAATTTTAATAGTCATAGTTTAGATAGGTAAGTACCTATATCAAATGTATATCTAATATACATTTGAAATAATGGAACATAGACATAGAAATATTAAAAATAGAAATTTAATGAAAATAAGGAAGGTATCCTATCCTCTTATATCCTATTTTCTATGTAGATAGAAGCAAAAACTGTTATGTGGTGCCACGTACAAATTGACTAAATATAATTACATAAACTAATTTTATCAAATAGGTACAACGTAGTTTGGTTGAACGAAGACAAAAAATTAGGAAGAAAGAAAGAAAGAAAGATTTATAAAAGACAACACAAATTAATACACAGAACAACATAGACGACAATTATTCAAATTCAAACCATTTATTTTATTCAATTTGGCCCATAATGTGGCTCTTTTTGACGTCAATAAATTACATTTATTATGACAGCACCAATAGAATGTCTTTGGACAGCACTCATCCACCTTTCACAGCTTCCTAGTGCTATGGCTGAAGAGAAAAAGCTGCGCAACAAACTCTCCAGTTGCACGCTGTCAGTTGAAAGTTATAATCTTAATATACGTGTCACGTTGTTTGTCCGCGATGGACTCCGCAACTACTGAACGGATTTTGATAAAATTTTGTAACCATTTATAATATGGTCCAACTTAAAAGATAGGATAGTTTTTATCCCGGAATTCCCGCGGGAACACCGAAACTACCGCGGATGAAATCGCGGAGGACAACTAGTATAATATAAGTGATAACTCAATTTGCAATCAATAATGTGTGAACAATAAGCCGTAACCAGCAATAAACAGTAATAAACTAGAACTAAAGTAATAATAATAATTTAAAAATGACATTTGTGTGATATGTCTCCTCAAAATGGACTTTGACTCAGCATTATGTCGTGAGTGTGGGGACACTCGCGACGCTGGTCTTCAGTCAAGAGTCAAGACTCAAGACCACTGACGATTGACGATTACACCTACGTTATTTTAACTCATGGAGCAAATAAAAATTAATAAACAACTTGGTCTATAAATAATAGACATTTGCTTGTCTATTAGTTTAAAAATGTCATTGCACATTGATGGAATAATTTTATTGCTTTGCCGTGTGATAGGTAAACGCCACTAGTAAAAAACATACCTACATATAGCCGAACATAGAACCGTTTTGGCAGTCAGTTAAAAAATAAAAGGTGATTAATGTAACTAGGTACCTCAGAACAATAACAGTAGTTATTCTTCTGAGCTAGGTACGCTATCAACAGACGGTGTTTTCATCTTACTAATATTATAAACGCGAAAGTTTGTAAGTATGTATGGATGGATGGATGGATGGATGGATGGATGTTTGCAGAATTTTTATTAATCTTTCACGCAAAAACTACTAGATGGATTTAAATGAAACTTTACAATAATATTATATACAATAGCTTACACATCAGATTAACACATAGGGTACTTTTTATCCCCGACTTCCCGCGGGAACTCTGAAATTAACGCGGGTGAAACCGCGGGGCACAACTAGTTTTAAAATAAAACACTAAATATTGCACGCACCGGATGTTACGCTTGTTGCGAACGATCCAACATGGTATGTAAGTCACTTCCGTTGCCTGCTAAAAAAACTTCTGAAAGTCCCTATAAATACCTACATTTGTTACAAATTTCACAGGTGCAGCTCTAGCGTCACCAACAAACGAACTGCGTGACGCTGTAATGTCTATAGTAGCTAACGCCACGCTTTCTACACATACGGCCTGGATTGGAATACATTCTTTGTACTCGAGAGGAGACTATTCAACTATTGAAGGTATTCATATTAAATTAACTTTTCTTTTTTTTACCCACTTTTTTTCTATTTTTTTAATTTACTCATGCACACGTTGCTATGGCAACTTGCGTTGTTATTTACAAATGAGCTGACCAGACATGCGTAGTCGAAACGTTGCTATAGCAATTACACTTTGTTATCTATATAATATAATAAAAGAGTAGAATCCTCGATTCTGTACATTGGATATTTTTAACAAAAATTAACAGGGAAACTTTTCTGTCTGTCTGTCTGTCTGCTGTCTGTCTGTTCACGATAATCTCTGTGGACCAAAAATGGACCAAATCGAGAATGAAAAATAACGGAGTCGTTGGCAACGCCAGCAACTCTTCGATAAATAATAGTGGACTGTATGCGGACGGCCTGGATGTCTCTTTTACACTCGTCGGTTAAATAAAATAATTATCGAAGCTTGTTACCTCGCAATCCCGGGGTAATACTCCTTCCTGGCTCCCTCCCACGGACACTGCGAGAGGTCCTTCAGGAACCACGGCACAATAGGTAAATGTCCACAAAAAACACACGCGGAGCAGCTGCTGTTATTTAAATACTCAGAAAGATGATGAAGGAAAATCACATAATAAAATAAAAATCGCTCCTTATCCGGAGGGCGAGGTTCTTCACCAAAACCACAGAACAGAATCCATAATAATTTTTCATACGCGTTCCAACCAATAATTTAAACCAATCTTGACAAATAATAAAAAGGCTTTCTTATGTGCCAGTAACTCTGTCCTCTGAGCCGTGGTTCACACATAGAGGGAGGAAAGCGCCGAATTAAGGTACATATTGACCCTCAAAATATACGACGAAACAAACATCGGTTTTATTAAAATAGTCAACCGACGAGTGTTTAAAAATAAATAAATAAAAAACACAAATAAACGTTTACTGGCGCCACCACTCTGAATCTACTGAACGGATTGTCACGCGGTTTTCACAGGTAGATTAAGCTTAGCCAGGAGCTACATATAGGCTTTGTTTTTACATTAGGCTTTGTTTCATTCAAATCGGATGTCGGAGAAAAAAGGTGTTGCAAAAAAATCTTTTCACGCGGGTGAAACCGCGGGGCAAAGCTAGTTTACAATAAGCAGAGATCATGCGTCGAAGCTACACACACTTTTTTTTTATTTTTTTTTCATCGATATTAGTTCATTTATCATACAAACAAACATGAATTACCTACTAGTTTTATTATATGTGTAGGTTCACTCGTATGCATGTATTACCGACGGTGATTTGTGATTCTTCTAGGAATACCGTTGAGAGGTATCCCTCAACGTTGGTCAAACCAAGAACCGAATAACTCGAAGGATGCCGAAAACTGTATGTGTATGACTGACACCGGCCTTCTATTGGACGCCCTGTGCACAAATATGCGACCGTACCTTTGCTTCAAGAAAAACATCGGAGAGACCGTAACTCGTTGCGGCACTATTGACCCTGGTAAACTTGTCTTATTTATTTACGAGCTGAATGCTGAAAATGAAACGTACATTTTGAAATTACCTTTGAAATTTTTTGTTGCATCGGAATACCTCATTAACAAATGAGAATAGATTTCATGCCAACCTATTGAGTAGCTGCGCTTGATGCCAGTACAGACGGACACGGAAGAAATAAGCTCAAATAGTTAAAAAAAACTATAAAAACCGGCCAAGTGCGAGTCGGACTCACGCACGAAGCATTCCGTACCATTATTTATAAAAACGGCAAAACAATCATGTCTGTTGCATGGGAGCCCCCTTAAATGTTTTATTTCAATTTAATTAATTATGAATGAATACATAACTAATAATATTGTGTGAATATTTCAAGCGTCTACCTGTTACCGTTATCAATATAGAGCAAAAACGAGCAAAAAAATCACGTTTGTTGTATGGGAGCCCCCTTATATATTAATTTTAGTATTTTTTGTTACAGCGGCAATAGAAATACATCATATTGCGCAAATTTCAACTGTCTAACTATCACGGTTCATGAGATACAGCCTGGTGACAGACATCCATATACGGACGGACGAACGGACGGACGGATAGTGAAGTCTTAGTAATAGGGTCCCGTTTTACTCTTTGGGTGCGGAACCCTAAAAACACGCTTCAAGTACAATCAAACAAGCCCCGATTTGATGAGGTTGCGTTGTTTAATTACAGAGTTGCCATGACACCTTCGGGTTTCACCTCAATCATCAATCCAAATGTCCTTCTCTGTTATACCTCTGACAACGTGTACCCAAAATTCCACGATGATAGGTTGAGCCGTTAAGGTATGAAAGCGTCACAACCAAACAACTTAAGAACAACTGCAATTGCGGGAACAGCTAGTATTGTACTGAAAGATACGAATACTACTTTTTTTGTTACGCTTGCAAACCTTAACTACCATGAAAGAAACCTTGTCAGAGGTACATATTAATATGTATTATGAGAACGCAGAGTTAACATCGTTAAACCAGAAAACAGTACGGTTCTCCAGTGTGTAACAAAATGCTAGCGATGACCAGCTAGTGATGAAATATATCTTTTAGAGTACGAGCTTGATAAAAGGACCGGCAACTGTTACAAATTCCACAAAGTAGCTCGCTCCTGGAGTCGCGCCTACATGGCGTGCTACGCGGAAGGGGGGCACCTGGCCATCATCAACGGTGATGCTGAAGCGGAAGTCATCAAAGAAGTCGTTGCCAAACATCCGGCCGACTCGATCCGAGGCAAACACGACAAGAATTGGATATACGTTGGGTTTGAGAAAAGGGAAGACGAACATCTTACGGTGCACGGTAATCATGCTGAAATCCATCTGTACTAATATCATAGATAATAATATCTAATATATATGTATAAATCACGTGTCACGTTGTTTGTCCGCGATGGACTCCGAAACTACTGAATCGATCGTGATGAAATTTGGTCACTATGTTGTATTTGGCCCAACTTAAAAGATAGGATAGTTTTTTTCCCGGAATTCCCGCGGAAACTCCGGAATTATTGCGGGAAAAGCTAATCACCGTAAACTAAAAACAATAGGATAAGGTACCAACTTATCAATGTTCAATTTCTAATTGCAGGTCAAACGTTGGAGGAGGCTGGATACGCGAAGTTTTTTTTGGGGTACTCCGATGATTCTGGAAACAATGCGACATGTGGCGCAGTTTGGAGGCACACAGCAGAACTGAGTGATCACAACTGTGACTCCAAGTGTAACTTTGTATGTGAAAAGACGATCAATAGTCTAGCATGTAACGAATTTCAATAGCAGGAAAGTCCATATTACACTAAATATAATTCGCTAGCTGAAAGAAAGCAAACATCCTCAGTGGTTTTCCTTCAGTTTAACATAGAATTAAGCTAATCATATTTGAAAATTGTAATAAGCACAAATAATGTAGCCTGTAGAGATAAGGTCGCCCATAATTGTAGCCTCATATTTATAAGTTTTTATACCTAGCTATATTTGTGTTTATAGGTAAACTTAAAGTTACATATTTTAACGAAAAATGATTGCAGTCGATCTTTTTTCTAAGTTTTTCATATATTAATTATATTAAATAAACAAATTATATAAACTTATTCGTTTATCTAATGAAATATCTCAAATTTGCTATGAATTCCTTTGATTTTTTAAACAAACATCTTAAAAATTAGAAAAACCAATCGAGAATAATAAGTATATTCCTTGCGCATAACGCGCGTCCCAAAAACACAGTCCCAAATGCTCCAGATGCCATTTTTTTTTAATTTTACATGATTTTGTATATGTATATAATGTATATTGAAGTTGAACTTGTTTGAGCGCTTTGGTAACGCGTAAACGTGACGAGTTATGGTCATCTGTAGATACATCACGTATAAATAAAGTTGAAGTGTCTGTTTGTAATTCCAAATTAACAGCTTTTTACTAAATGCATATGAAAGTATAAATACGGTACATTACATCAAAGATCAATTTTTCAAATTTTTCTCTATCTGTCTGTCTGTTTGTTCCGGCTAATCTCTGAAACAGCTGGACCGATTTTAACGGGATTTTCACTGGCGGATAGCTGATGTTATAAGAAGTAACTTTACTTTTTTTTTTAGAAAAAAGTAGTTCCTGCGGGAATTCCGAAACTCACGCGGGCGCGGGACACAGCTAGTACTAAATATGGGCCCTGACTACAGTAGGGGTTGCATCGAGAAAACAAGTTTCAACGTGAACCTACCTACTAAAAAATGTTGCCTACATTCGGTAGGGCTCCTTTGCGGATTGAGTTATGGGGTCAGGCCGCGACTGGGCGGCTCAACGAGCCAAGGGTCGCCCATTCATCACCCGGCTTGGAAGTCGGATTACACCTACACCGATTTCGGTTTGCTGCACACGTTTTTTTTTTTTTTTCTTTTTTTTTTATTTATTTATAAATCCACTTGCTCTTTTTCCTGTGGTTGTGAATTATCAATTTCTCTCTATATAAATTACTAGCTGTACACCGCGGTTTCACCCGCATGAAACGTTTTTGTATAACAACTTTTACGATGTAAACCCTCAGACCAAATGGGCATGTTGACTAATTTTTATTTTTTAGTCCGTCTTGTAGATTATTAAAAAATATAGGACACGTATTTTTTTATTTTTTTACGTAATCAAAAAATAACGGCGATATATTGAGTTGAAATTTCGCGTGACGTCACTATTCTGACAGTTTGTATGGCTGTTTTGCGGTTAGTGACGTCACGACCTCCTCATCCTAAACTTTAATGCGCTTTATCTCTGAATATTTTAATTTATTTAAAAAGGCAAAAAATACGTGTCTATTGTTTTTTTTATTTTCTAACTGACGGACTAATTAGAATTTTGATTTTCAAAAGTAGGCAACATCCCATTGTAAACCCAAACTGCATGTGTAATTGTGTAAGGACTGACCGATACTATTTTTGTGCATTATAATGTACTAGTTGTGCCCCGCGGTTTCACTCGCGTTAATTTCAGAGTTCCCGCGGGAATTCCGGGATAAAAAGTACCCTATGTGTTAATCTGATGTATAAGCTATAATATTGTAGTTTCATTTAAATCCATCCAGTAGTTTTTGCGTGAAAGAGTAACAAACATCCATCCATCCATTCATACATTCTTATAAACTTTCGCGTTTATAATATTAGTAGGATGTCCTTAACAGTATAAGTACCTATAGTACACTGAGTCAAAATCATGCGCCTTAACCACTCAACCGATCATCGTGAAATTTTGCATACACGTTGTTAGAGTATAACAGGGAAGGACATAGGGTACTTTTTAACGCAGGTGAAACCGCGAGAAACAACTAGTACTATTGATAGTACGACTACGGTGGGTAACCCTAGTTGCAGGCGTGATGGACGACCTCCGAGGTGTCAACTGAGCAAACGGATTTGTCAGTCCGTGATTGTGTATCCCCGCCTGATATGAATCACGAAAAGGAACTATGATGCGGTACTGTAGAGGTTGAACGCGTGTAGAGACAACCCTAATGTCCACACTGGTTGGAAATCCTTGATCTATACTAATATTATAAAGAGGTAAAGTTTGTGAGTTGTGATTTTGTGAGTTTATGAATTGTAAGTTTGTGAGTTTGAATGTAGGGGGTAATCTCTGGATCTACTGTACCGATTTTGAAAATTCTTTCACTTATAGGAAGTTACGGGAGTCTTGAGTGATATAGGGTACTTTTAATCCCAATATTCCCACGGGAACTCCGAAATTAACGCGGGTGAAACCACGGAAAACAGCTAATACATACATTATATACGTATAACAATAAAGTAAGTAATTTTTTTATTTAAATGATAGATTATAGATATTATAATCATGTCCAAATACAATTGCTAATAAAATCTGCGAAAAAATATACCTAATGGGATTTCTCTATGAAATAAAACATACCTATATGTAGGTAGGTATTTAACTAAAAAAACTAAAAATATGTATATTACAAGAATTTGTTGAAGTTTTTCAAATGTTATTGACTTCATTGTATTATTATACTTATATCTACGTAGGTAGGTGTTGTATACACCTGTGTAGTATAAAATTTGATTAAAAAACTCTATAACTTTTTGTAGTAGGTAGATAAAGGCGTATTCTTTGATATATCTAACCTATATGTTTAAAAACATATTATATCTCTATCTTTAGAGATATAATATACACTATATAATATACACGTTTTATTCTATAAAATATGTTATTTACCTACTTAAGATATACTTCTGTCATCGAAAATAGCTCTATTTATCAATAAACTTTGAGTATGAACTAGATTTATTGAGGGTTAAATAGTGCATATTAAAGTTGATTTTAGTTTATTTTTTGGTTCCACGATTTGTGAAATCGGCAGCACTAAGGGTAGAACGCGAGCGTCCAAAAGATTTATTGCGTGATGAATAAAATATATGTATAATACGTCATGTTGCCACTTCATTCTATGAATTTCTGTGTGTGTATACCAGCAATAAACCTTGATCTTACACAGTATTTCTGTAAAACTCGTTGATTTCTGACAATTTCAACGGTGTTCAAATTTATTTCTTCCACAGTTTATTGCATTATCTATTCTATTTTTGCGAAAACATCGTTGGGTAGGTATTTGGGCACTTTTTCGAAATTCATGACTTTAATACTTACGGTTTCATGATGTTGAGTAGTAGGCATGAAAAGGTCATCAGTCAGAGTGATAGAGTGCAGACTGCAGAGTCATATTCTTTCTTCCAATATTAGCATCTATGGATTAGCGCCGTTAGAACTTTATCAATCTGCTGTCACACTCGGTGCCTCATCCGATAAACTATGCGCGAATCGCGCTCCCTTCAAACAACCCATGTCACAGTTTCGACAAGATAAATCCAACAGTCATCGAGATCGTTCGTCGGACGCATCATTTCCTCCAAATAAAATATATTGGCCGAATAAAAGCAGTGGAATCCCCTGAGGAGAGAGAGGCTACAATTTTTTCTACGCCTTCGGCTATAAATTTTAACGGGACTGCGAACGGGTTTGGGGGTTGAACGGATGGAGGGTCCCTATCTGTCGGGGTCATGTTTGTAACTATCTGTAATGTTATTTACCATTTACCAATAAAAAGTATAAATTCGAAAAGAGGAAAAAGTTGCGACCTGTCCAATGTCCAAGTCAGATGTTCCCGATCAAAATTATGACTAACTAGTGGAAACTCCATAAAATCCTTTCTTAGCTGACTTCTACTCTCTATAAATTATTTACCTGCCAAATTTTAGCTTGATAGTTCAAGTAGTTTTCGAGATTTTGTCAGTGACCTTTCGTTTTTGTATATATTTAGTTCGATATTTAATTTATTCAGTCATCTACAAATTTCCGTGTATCCAGTCTTGTTTCGACTGGCTAGTTTATATTGTCAACTTTCACATTCTGAATACCATTAGTCGAGTGTCACTGAACGATATCATGCCCACTGCACTGGTGCGTTGGTTGTGGGTTCGATACGAGCTGAAAACACACAACTTTGTACAAAGTTTGTTGCTATTGGTATCGTGTCTGTAACGCAGTTGTTTTCTAACGACAATAGTGAAGATTGTATCATCCAGCTGACATCTTGAGTATTATGAATGGGAACTCCGTAATAACCGCGGGTGAAATCGCGGGAAACAGCTACACGGATAGAAATCAATCAGACCGAAGAGGTTTCGGTCACCCTTCGTTTCCCGAAGGATGCTAGCGACACAATATCAGTGACCAGCAGGCACAGTGACCGAGCCGGCACGGTGTCAATGATGTGCGAACTACGGGAGAGTATACTGACCAAATATGGTGCCCGACCGAACACCGGTAGCAGAAATACTGTCGACCAATCTTCGGTGGGGAACTTTTCGGTCGCGAACTCCACCGAACAAGCCCCTATTTTTCTCTCAGGGTAGTGGTCAATATTTGTCCAAAATATAACTTAACTAAGTAGCTGTTTCACCTAGCTCTGCAGTATCACCCGTGTTAATTTCGGAACAAAAGCACTCTGTGTTCTTCTCTGTACAGTGTACCCATGAAAACGTGTATGCAAAATTTCATGGTGATCAGTTCAGCCAACTAACTGTGAAAGCGTCATTGAGTTAATTAGTTCAATGGAAAGCGTAACAAACAAAGCTGTCCCCCACGGTGTTCCCACGGGAATTCCAGGATAAAGTATAGTTGTAAACCTTCCTCATGAGTCACTCTATCTATTAGTGAAAGCCGCATGAAAATCCGTTGCGTAGTTTCAAAGATCTAAGCATATACATAGCAACAGACAGACAGCGCGAAGCGCGACTTTGTTTTATAGTTTTATACTATGTAGTGAAGGATAGCTGCGGCAATTACTCACATTAAATATACATACCTACATTCATTACTTTCATGTTCGGTGCCAAACAATTTTACTCCTACATTTTATATCCCACCATCACACTTAGTATACGTCACTATATGACAAGTGGTCGAGGAGCACGCCCGAACAAACCGCTAACTAATCTGCTCTCTTGCTCGTCGCCCATAAATTCGAGCGAGACGACACTTTTATGAGCTCTTAATCAAGAAATATACGATTGCAACGGACGATTAAGAGAGCGCGATAGCCGCGCGCTAATGCAGTTGTTCCAGTGATGAATAGGCCTTTGTTACCATTCGCCGTGTGTACGGTCGGTCGGCGGAGAGCGCCGAAAACTGTTTTTGGCGGGATTCAAACGCTCCGCCATTTTGTATTTTGTGTGGATAAAGGAATTGTTCAAATTGGATACATAGTTGTGTATACTTAAGCTGATTCCTTCGGTGTTCATCAATGACCGAGCAGGCACTGTATATACTAATATTATAAAAGCGAATGCTTGTTTGTTACGCTTTCACACCTTAACTACTCAGGTGTGATCACCTGAGTCATAAAATTTTGCATAGGTACACGTTGTCTACCGTTGGGTACAAAAAAGGATATAGGGTAATTTTCATCTCTAAATCCTCCCGGGAACTCCGAAATTAATGGGGTTGAAACCACGGGTAAATACTTTCATTCACAATTTCAAACCTCTTTTTTTACAACCTCGTTGCGTAAAAAATTATCACAACAAACAATGTAGGTATAATTTTTTTATTTTTTTTTATTAGTTAGTCGACGGAATAAGAATAGTGAACGATACCCAACTAAAATCAGCTTCAAAATCTTTATAAAACTTTATCGTAAGCACTTTCTGCAGGAAGTTTGGTCCAATATTACGGCGACAGGTAAATTTTGAGTAGGTACAACAATCGCTTGCTCTGTTGCATTGAGCCAAAGAATATAGCGTTACAATAATTCACAACGAGTGGACATTTTTATAGGTATTTAGCGAGAGCATCTCCTCTACAAGCCAATTTGCAACTTGTTTTGCGAGTCCGATAAATTCAGGAGGACGTTAGTGCCAGGCGTAAAACGAACTTATTACGTGCACGGTCTCGCTCTATACTAATTTGTTAAGTTTGTTTTCTTGCTCTACTTGCCGTTTTAGATAAAGATTTTTCAGTTCACGAAAAATAATGGACGACTCCTTTTCTGATGGTTCCGCTGGGAATTCGGCTTATAAATTGCTACAGGAGTTCAGTTCCCTGCTCTGCGTAAAAATGTAGAGTACCAAAGTGTAAATAATTTTTCTCATAAAATATTTATATTTTTTCGATAATAAATAAAAATACATAAGTAGATACCTCTTTATGTATTTCGTTTACTGACATAAAGACAGGGGTGACACTTAACACTAATTCACGGCGTGCCATATTATGTAAATAAGGCTTTGAGCGTTTCAATTCCCTCTGAGACATATCGCATTTTTAAGTAAGATACAAAAGCAACCAAAGAGACATAAGCATGTCTGATAGTTTCCATTACAGTGTCGGTTTCATACAATTCTTTTGGGATGATAGGTTTGCAATTTGCATGTAATTTCTGAAATACGTTATTCCTTACAATATTTTTTTGTTGTTGAGATATTTTAATGTACCTATCAAAATTTATTTTACTGAAATATCCAAAAAAACTTGCTTCCAATTTTCCAGCTCTAATATTATAAATGCGAAAGTAAGTTCTTTTGCTTCTTGTTTGTTACGCTTTCACAGCTAAACGGCTCAACCGATCATCACTAAATTTTGCATGCACGTTGTCAGGGGTACAGAGATGGACATAGATTACTTTTTATCCTGGAATTTCCCGGGAATGTCAAAATTAACGCTTAAGAAACCACATTAAATTTTGCATACTACCTACACGTTGTCAAGGGTAGTTAAGAAAAAAATTTAGGGCAGTAAGTTCTTTTACCTCGGAATACCCGCCGGATCTCTGAAACTAACGCGGGTGAAACCGCGGGGAACAGCTAGTATCATAATGACTTCAATAGTTTAAAAACATGTCCGCACTTAATTATAAAAAATAATAAAATAAAGAAACAATAGCAACAGCACCTTTATAGAAATTCTTTATAAAAGCCTTAGCGAGTAACAACATTTGTCACAGCAAAAAGGGAGTACAAGTAAAAGCAAAGGCAACAAAAAGCACTCGCTCTAAACGAAAATGCCAACGACACATTTGGAGAACGACAGACGGCGTTGCGGAAGGCTTTACTACTTCCGCTGACAACATGGCCGGGCATTCAGCGCGAGCGGAAGTTGCGGCGAGCGAATATCACACGACCAAATACGAAAATAAAATTCTTACTTAACATCAAATTGTTGCTGATAAAATTGCAACTCTAACCTCACAGCAAAAAGTCAAGTTTCGTGTGAATTTGCGTGGGCTCGAAGACCGTTTTCAGTGTAAAATATAGAGGTAATACAAACCCTGTGGACGTGATGTGAGATCGGTTGTTACCCTCATCGGGTATGATGTAAAGTTTTCCGTAGTCAATGATGATAG
Source organism: Zygaena filipendulae (assembly GCA_907165275.2). Taxonomy (NCBI): domain Eukaryota; kingdom Metazoa; phylum Arthropoda; class Insecta; order Lepidoptera; family Zygaenidae; genus Zygaena; species Zygaena filipendulae. The sequence goes on from OU015657.1 coordinate 1,178,009, forward strand.
CGCGTAATGGGCGATCGTTTGCCCTTTCACAGGCGCAAACGGGTGGGGGGCGTACCTAACAGTGACGCAGTTATGTTGGCAACACGGGGATTTGTTGAGATTTTATCATTATTTATGATAAATACCAACGCCCCCGTGCTCGAGTAGTTATGAGTGATACGCTAGAGACTCTGAGTTCGATTTTCAATGAGAGAAAACTGACTATCGGCCGCACTCAGAGACGACTTTAATGATTACTTAATTAAGTATAGATTTTTAAAACACAACTGCCGCAATCAGAGACGTTCAGTATATTATTGTTAATTGGCATTTAATGAGATGTAACTTCATTAGTTAAATGCCAATTAACATTAATTTATTAAACTTGTCTGATTGCGGCAGTTTTGTTTTAAAAATCTATACTTAACTAAGTAATCATTAAAGTCGACTCTGAGTGCGGCGGTATAAGTCTGACTTTTCACGTTTGTTTTTTAAGTAAGTTAATTAATGTCCGTTGTAATATCTACTTAATCATTGAATATTAAGTACAAAATATATCTGTTTCTATTTCAATTACTAATAGATTTCAAATACTCAATTTTTCTATTATATTTATATGCTAAAATTATTGATACATCTTAAAGTTGTCAATGAATATAAACGTACAATGAGACCATCTTGTAATTACCGTAATTTTGTTTTTAAAGAAATCTAGTAGGTAGCTCATATTTCCATATTATCATACATCAATTTTAACATCAAATTCCGACGTTAACGTTTTAAAATGTCTAGTGATTATTTTTTTCAAAAATGGCGAAAGTTATTAGTCCGTTTAGAAAATTTGGTGTCCCTGGATCTAGATTATCAGGTCGGTTTACCAGAAACATAATAATTAACCCTAACTAGGTACGTAATCAACAATTTAATATGGTTTGCACGTAGCATACTAATATTAGCAGTTTACCACTTTGAGACACAAGAGGGATTTTATCCTGTAACCAATATTTACTTTGTGTCTGCCATATTGTACCTACAGAGTACCAAAATGCACGAGAAAAAGCGATGTCTACTTGCTCAACGCTTGACCGGTGTACTCAGCGAATATATTGCGATTTACAACGAAGCCCTTGAGTGTTCAAATCAAAATTTACAATTGCAAAAAGCACAATACCTAACAGACACTATTAATAGCGTTGTTGCCAGGTGAGAAAGGTTAAAAAATATGTTAAAAATAAAAATATCAATTAAACTTTTACACATTTAGACAAAACAAGTTACGATAGTTCAAATCAAATTAAATCCTCTTACAGAATTTTAGAACTGAAGAATCAATTGAGAAAATTGGAATGTAGTTTTTACCAGTTCCTGAGTAATGGTCTAGCTAATCATAAGTTGACAACTTACGATGCTGAATTAGCTGAAATACCTTCAAAAGCAGGAAGGACAGAGAAAATCCAAGCGGTTTTTGAAGAAGTCATGAGAAAAGTTAAAGAATGTAAAAAAGTAGAGATAGGTATTTAAACTATTTACTAAAGCTACTTACTATGTTGGTTACCTGATTTAACCTTTTCAGAAAGAAAAAATGAAGGCAATATAATAAAAGATAGGATTTAATAATTAATAAAAGTCAATATTCCCTTTTATTAGTTGATGAGGAAAAAGAAGAATTACATGAAGAACAAGCCACTAACTGGTGGGATGACAATTTCGAAGACAACGTCATTGATGAAGGAGACAGTATACTTAAGAACATTTATGAAGAAGAGGAAATAGTGTCTGAAGAAACGTTAAAAAAGCGTCAACTTATTAATATAATAAAATCACATGAGAAAACCCGGTAGGTATGTCATCCAAGCAAATTTTAAATAAAAGCTCCAAATTCCAAACTTAAGTAGAAATTTGCTAATTTAGACAAGTCACACGTTGGAAAACTCATCGTGACCAAAGGAATATTATGTGGTTTAAAGAATTAGAAGGCTCATTACAACCCCCAGCTAAGTATGAAATTAGAGAAAGAAGTGCTCAACTAATACAAAAAATATTCAGGTAAGGTTTAATATCATTTATTTATTTATCTACAAATGAAAAATGCAGATACATTAAATAAAATAATTCAAGGTAGAGGTACTTAGATAAAAAGTAGTTAATCTAACAAGCTAGGACTAGGGAGTCTTTAGTAAGATAATTATGAACTACATGGATTTGGTTGATTATATTTTTAGAGCTTATTTTGAATTGAAACGGAAAAAGTTTAAAGAATGCCAACGAGATGGTCTCCTAGGACTGAAGTTGTGTAACGCACCAAATACTACAGAACAGCAAAAAGCCGACGAAGTAATTATAGTCGTATACACTCGCCCTTTTCGTAAGATAAAGTAGCTTTGCAGCAATAACGTAGCAGCTGATAATTTAACAATAAAATGCGCTGTGAAGAAAGGAATCGATTGATGGTGAACTCCTAAACTTATGATAAGATTCATTAAAAATCAACACAAACCATATAAAAAATTTCACTCTCTATTTCTTGGAACTTAAGTCAGAGCATGCCTCTGATTGTTTTAAAATTGAAATGTGAGATTAATATCTTAATAGTTAACACTCAATCGCAAATGCAAATAAAGTATCTACTAACGATCTGAGAGAATTTACCTACATACTTTTGAAAGACTCAAGTAATAAATAATCGACTCGTAAATCTTTTTCAGCATAAAAAGGTTCATTCAGATATAAAGAGACAGTATGAATGGGACTGGGAAAGAATACGTAAGCAATTGAGACAAGATTATTTGAAACGCAAGGGTGGTGAAATTGCTGAAGATTTTAGAAACCAAATACGAGATTGGTTACAACAATGGTATGCATTTTAAAATGATCAAATTTTTATTAAAAAGTTCAAACACTTTTCGAATCTGATGATATCGACACAACCTCTTTTTAGGTACAAAGATGCTGTTTTTTTCTATGATATACCAATGGCAGCTGATGGTGGATCTAGCAAAATAGTGAGAGATGAAGTACCTTCGCCGACAGAATGGTTAAAGGAATACGAAGCCTACATGGAAGAAAAGAAATCAAATAAAAATAAGACGGCTCTTCAGGTAGTGGCGTCAAGTATGATCAAACCGATAAAAAGCTTGAATACTTATGTATAGATTTTTTACCAATTTAGTTGAAATGGGAGAAAATGGAAGCGAAAAAAGTAGAGATGGAGAAAAAAAAAGAAGAACTGGTGAAAAAGAAATTCGAAGAAGCACTTATGAAGAAAATAATGAAAAATCCTAACTTACATCCTGGTTTTGATTACCCGGCATCAAAGAAAACTGAAAATATTGTAAAGGTTGATAAAAATTACTATCAGTTCATTAAAATTCCAAAATATTTGTAATCACTATATTGTGTTTATCCCTAAAATGTACCTATCGGCTATCATTATTATAAAAATACCTACTAGTTGTGCCCTGTGGTTTCACCCGAGTTAATTTCAGAGTTCCCACGGGAATTCCGGGATAAAAAGTACCCTATGTGTTAATCTGATGTATAATCTATATTATTTTAGTTTCATTTAAATCCATTCAGTAGTTTTTGCGTGAAAGAGTAACAAACCCATCTATCCATCTATCCATACATACATACATACTTACAAACTTTCGCGTTTATAATATTAGTAGGATTTTAAAACTACTCGATTGCACGAGGTAACCGCTTATATTGTATATTGTATTAACTACATACATGAACTATATACATTGTATTACAATTATATACGTATTATACTTAGATTCATTTTTCAATGTCCATTGGTTGAAATATATACCGAAACCCTGTGTTCATCACACAAGTCACCCTTATCCCCTAGGGCCTAGAATCAAAGCCGGGGCCCTCTTAAATCTGCAAATCAGCATATTACCTAATTATTCGCTCTAATCATGCTGTCACAATATGAAAAAAAATTACATGTGACTCTTAAATAAAACCTACAATTTCATTTTCTAATAAGATTATAAAGCAATATCGCGATAGATGGGATAAACTAGATCTTCAGGAGACGCTTGACGTGAAAAAGAAACACAAAAAAGAAATAGATATTGAAAATATTTGTATGGAAGTCAAAAATGAAGTAAGAAACATAATTGACGAAGAAATGAGGTAAGAGCTACAAAATTGACAAAAAAAAATAATTTAGGTTAATAAGTTAGGTTTACTAAGAGACAAGAAAACTAATATAATTTTAATGTAGGTCTAGTTACCTAGCATAGATACAATTCAAGTTTATTTTGAAATCCCCAGGGAAGAAGTAAAAGTTTTAAAAGTAGCATTAAAAAATGACTACAAGAGAAACGGTGAAAAAATGCCTGAAACTATGAGAAACAATAATAAACACAAAAAAAGAAAACGAAGACATAAAGGAATTATTATTACTGATATTGAAGATATCACGAAAACAATTGAAGTAGGAGCCCTATTAGAATAAAATTTCAAAAGCTGCATTTGTATCTATTCTTATCAAGACTTACTAATGATTCAATTTGATCTCTTTAGGATTTAGCATCGAGGAATATTTTGAAAGAATACCCAAAGACTAATATAAAAGATTTTGTGGGTGACCACAATTTTGCTGGTAGCGATCTTCGTTGCTTATACGAGTAAGTAAATTAAACACAACGTAGGTATATTGCTTATCTACTACAGCTACTTCTATTATAATTATTATCAGCAAATGTATAGGATAGCTATGATAGTAAAATAAAAGTCAAAAAGAAATTCAATTCCATCGCTAATTTTCATATTAGTTTGTTCTATTTAAATAGAAAATCGTTGAATCATATTATTTCTAGCTGTTCCCCGGGGTATACCCACGGTATTTTCAGAGTTCCCTCGAGAATTCCGGCATAAAACTACACTATGTCCATCTCTGTACCTAACAATGTGTATTCAAAATTTCATGGTGATCGGTTGAGCCGTTAAAGGGTGAAAGCGTAACACACAAACTCACATTCGCATTTATAACAGTTAGTAAGGAGGATGTCCTTGCTTAATTGGTTTTCTAATGTACCCCAAAGGTCAGCGATTCCATTCGGCGGTGAGATCAGAAATGTTTGGTGGGAGAGATGTCAGGAGGCAGGGCATGGCTTCCATCGGGTCTTACTAGTGGGACCCGAAGGCAGTGGCAAGACTACTCTAGTACATGCTTTGGCGTCAGTCAATGGTAAAGAAACATGATATTATAATGTTACCTTATTATTCTAGTCTTAAAAGACTGGAATCCGCGATTCTGTATATTGAATATTTTTAACAAAAATTAACAGGGGGCGATAAAAGAAGAGTAACCAACCGCAAAAAAAGAGTTTTTCAAATTCTTTTCTGTCTGTCTGTTCACGGTAAACTCCTCAGTAAACTCCGAATCTACTGAACGGATTGTCACGGATTGTCAATTTTCATGCATTTTTCACAGGTAGATTAAACTTAGCCTGCATGGAGCTATATAACTACAGGCTTCTGATGTCGGAAAATATTAAAAAAAAAAAATTCACGTGGATGAAACCGCAAGGCACAGCTAGTAACTTATATTCGTACCTATATCTACCGTAGGTGGGTTACTTACCAACATAATAATTATATTAAATTTCACTTTATTTCCCAGATGCGGTATTATTTGAATTAAATGTTGGCGACTTGCCATGTGACGTGTCGAATGCATATTTAAAAGAAATCGTCGACTCTATGACGACGTGTGCGAAGGCTCTGCAGCCTTCAGTCATTCATATTAAACACATTCACCGCCTCTACCTCAGAAGGGTAATTTATATTTTCCTTCACAACACATACCTAATTTATATCTACATCTGTTTCACCCGTGTTAATTTCCGAGTTGCCGCGGGAATTCCGGGATAACAAGTACTCTATTCCTTTTCTGTACCTACCCGGCTGACAACGTGTATGCAACATTTCATGATGATTAGTTGAGCCGTTAAGACGTGAAAGCGTAACAAACAAATAAACTCACAATCAAATTTAAACGTGAGAAAAGAGATAAATCATTCAGTACATCTAAAGACTCCTCATACAAACGTTTAAAGTCAACAAGGAAAACCCGGATCAATACATGCAATGGTGGGTGATGTACCTTGGTATCTAGTTAGCTACAAACAGACATAAAGATACGAACACTAAAAATGTCTTAGATCGTGCTGGTGATAAGAAATAATAAAAAGAAATATGTAGCTTCATCATCACCTATCAATGTAATCAATAGAATGATGCTACATGAATCTAAAGATAGTACCTAATACTTCATGTTCCAGGTACCCAAGGATGAAGCTTCAATAGATTACAAATTAATAAAACACTACTACACAAGAAGACTGTTTAAGAGAATCCACAAAAATGACAATATCACAATCGTTGGTAAATATTGCTTATTTCTATGGTATACTTACATGAGTGATTGTCTCATGAAAGGTTGGGTTTAAAGTTCTCCATTTAGTTACTAAATTGTAACAAAACATCTCTTTTGTTTTCTGTCACACTTTTGTCGTCACTGGACTCTTTTACGTTTGCAATGTGCAAGACGAACAAACAAACAAACACAATAGGTATAAACATGTAAAATGAATTGCAAAGTTTCCGCATTGTAGAAATGCAAAAACGTGTAAGTAATACATACCCATAGTATATACCTACACATGTCAGAAGTTATATTTATTTACTTTCTTTCACGGTCTATTGCCCCCAAATCTATAAGTATTGATTCAGTGGGAACTTTTTTCATTTCAATAACGAACGCGCCAACCTCCATACTGAATCTTCGTCAGCTGTGCGCGTCACTTCCGTTGCCTGCTAAAATTTGATTCTCAACATGCCATAGAAAGTACCTACAAAGGTTACATCAAAGGGACTGGGAGAAACAGCACACAAATGTAGTATCGCCATTGTTTTATTTACAGGGAGCTGTATCGATCCGTGGTTAACAAAAACACAACAAATTTTAAAGAAGTTCCCGTCAGTAGTTCTTGCTCCCAACACCACTTATTCGAGTGTGGTGAATTTTCTTCACGGCTGGATTAACACGTACGTAACGACTTAACTTTAAAAAACGAAATCCACCGACTTAGTTTAAAAATAACCACTACGTTCAAGAAGATTATTTGGTAATTTCTGGTATTATGGTAACTTCTTATCATAAATGTTGGAACTATATTAGGAAAATTCTCATATTTTCAGCCACCGCTCAATACCTTCCGATTTGAATGTACAAAGCCTGGCCTACGTTCTACAAGGATACAGACTCGGCTTTATCAAACAAGCATTAGCAGAGTTCATGTCTTCGGAACGCATTGTCAGGTAAAAAAAATGTTGTTCGACTCACATCTACCTACCTGGAAGTACATTACAGCTTAGACGCTAAAGATTGTGAGATTATATTGAATAATCCTCTGGAAAATTCTTCATGGTTCTTCATATTATCCATTCAATTCCAGGATTGCTGCGTACGGACTCAGCCCCAGTGAGGTTTTTGATCACATACTCGAATATGATGCGGAATCCAAAGCCGTAAGAAACAGTCTTTTCATCCAAGAGGAATAAACTCCTACCTATTATTATCTGTATTTTACCTATGTATTTATATCAATCTTTTGTTTATAGGATTACAATAAATATTTAACATGGTATTACGAAAATACGCCATGGGGTAAGAAAGAGAAAAGAAGTGTAGAAGAACAGAGGGAGTTTAAAGAGCTGGTGGAGAAATGGGAGCAGAAGAATAAGAAAAATAAGAAGATTAAATCTGCTTCGAGCAGTTCCCAGAGCCTGCATAAAACAACTGATTAGCAGATATCGAATTTCATAAGCGTTTAGAACTTGTTTTCAGTTTTTCAGCAAATTTCCCTATAAAAGTTTGTTTTTCTAAAATATGCGTTTATGTGTTTCAAACATAAAATTAAAACTTCCGAATAAAATTCACAATTTGATTTATTTCCAATAAAAAAATAACAATGTAACAGTCTTCAATATTCAAGTTGAGACGGCACAAACTGATAAGAATTCTAAAAATATTATATATTATGTACCTTAATGGATTAGGTGTAAAATTAATTAGAGTGCATTTTTATAGATACGTTTTTTGTGAATGAGCGACCAACGAAAACACAGAACTTATGTCGCATCAACTAAGTAGGTATGTCGGGGCCAGATCATAAAATTGATCATGAAAAAGGCCGAAGTTATCCCGAGATACTGACCGAGGCCGAAACTAAGATAAAACGTGCATATTGCAATTGGATATAGATAAGCAATAGTGTGTTAACCCACACTGGAGAAATTTTGCCTCAATCGTGTTTTAAAATTTTAGCGCCATTTTGTGTCAGCCAATGTACTAAGGTAACTACATAATAAAAAAATGTTTTATAACGCTCAATAAAACGTTCTGTATCAATAATTAAATTTTGTTATGTAGTTGTCAACTTTCGAAAATCTAAATTCTAACAAGTCCGTCAGTTAGAAAATAAAAAAACAATAGACCCGTATTTTTTGCTTTTTCGAATTGTTGAAAAATACTTAGATAAAACGCATTAAAGTTTAGGAGTGGGGGGTCGCGACGTCATAACTAGGTGTACTACAAGTGTACCTAGGTGTGACGTCACGAGGAATTTCAACTCCATGCCGTATCGGCGTTATTTTTTGATTACGTAAAAAATAAAAAATACGTGTCCAATATTTTTTATTAATCTAGAGAACGGACTTAAAAACAAATTTAGTCAACTAGCCCATTAATGGTGGGCACTTTATATTATTATATACATGTGTATGGAACTGTGCTCATCTGGATGACTGCTCGAACGTGTCCAGTCAAACGTGGCGCGTGACGTCACAGCTCGTGCCTCGCTCAATACTCCCTCAGCACGCGGCACTGCGCGTTGCACTTGGGGAACCTGCGGCCGCGGGTACAGCGATACGAGTCAGTACGAGTACTTACTCACTCGATACATGCCATTCGATACCGAGTACTTTTTGTAACGATATTTCGAAAATGAGTATCAAGTAGGTATCGGTCAAAAGTACTCGTATCGGTATATCAATATTAAAATTAAATTTTAACACTTATAATGCTCATCTATTCCGTGAAGACAAATTTTTTTGGGTATGATTTATTGAATTTTTTCAACATAATTATTATTATCCTTTACCTAATTTTGTATAGTTGGCGAGCTTTTATCGATGCTTGAAAGAAAACGAAAACTCTATTTTTTATCTAATTCATTCTAAATTACATTATGAAACATCGATCGGTTCGCTTAGAGTAAGTATCGATGCTTTTCTATTCTTATTGAATAAGTATCGATACTTTACGACCGATACTGTATCGACTATCGATACTTACGACCGACATTGTTTCGATACATTACGACCAATACTGTATCGATACATTAAGACCAATACTGTATCGATACTTACGACCGATACTTTACCGATACTTTACAATTGATACTGTATCGATACTTTACAATCGATACTGTATCGATATTTTACAATCGATACTGTATCGATACTTTACAATCGATACTGTATCGATACTTTACAATCGATACTGTATCGATACTTTACAATCGATACTGTATCGATACTTTACAATCGATACTGTATCGATACTTTACAATCGATACTGTATCGATACTTTACAATCGATACTGTATCGATACTTTACAATTGATACTGTATCGATACTTTACAATCGATACTGTATCGATACTTTACAATCGATACTGTATCGATACTTTACGATCGATACTTTACTACCGATACTGTATCGATACTTCACGACCGATAGTGTATCGATTAAAAGTATCGATACTACAGCGGTACGTTGTACCTGCGGGGGCGGGGGCGGGGACGGGCGCCCGCGGCCAGCGCGCCCACGTCCAGGTGGGCCAGCTCGGGCCGCCCGGCCGCGCCGTCCCTGACGGCGGGCAGGTCCGCCGCTTTCACCACACCCGCCTGCAGGTACCCGAGCAGGCTAGGAGCGTGCTCCTCGATGATCTTCTCGCGCTCCTGAGACACTTCGGCGAGCCTGTTGACGTGAATAAGATATTTTAGAAATGTCACTCGATTAAATATTAAATCTCCGCGGTTTACCCGCGTTAATTTCGGAGATCCCGCGGAAATTCCGTGATAAAAAGTATCCTATGTGTTATTCTGATGTGTAAGCTATATTAATGTAAAGTTTCTTTAAAATCCATTCAATAGTTTTTGCGCGAAAGAGTAACAAACATACATACATACAAACCGTCGCGTTTATATTATTAAGTAAGGATTTAATATATTTAGCACATATAGGTAAATATGTTTTGTATTTAAAATGTACAGGATACGTTTAATATCCCATAGTGTCCGAGAGAATCCCGAAATTAACGTGGATAAAACCGCGGGTAGCAGCTAGTCGTAAACAAATTAATGAGATGAAATAAAATAAACTTATGAATTTATTGATGACTACCTATGCCCCGCGGTTTCACCCGCGTAAGTTGCGGCATTCCCGCAAGAAATAAAATATTTTTTCTAAAATAAAAGTAGCCTAAGTTACTCCTTATAACATCAGCTATCTGCCAGTGAGAAACCCGTTAAAATCGATCCAGCCGTTTCAGAGATGAGCCGGAAAAATAGACAGAAAAGTTTTTTTTTTATGTATGTACCGTATATACTTTCGCATGCATTTAGTTAAAAGCTGTTAATTGGAATTACAAACGGACACTTCAATTTTATTTATATGTATGTATGTATGTCTGTATAGCTCGACGAACTCACCAGCTCTTCTCCGCGTCGAACACACTCCTGGCGCGGTTGTCTTCTATTCCTTTCTCTACCTTCCTCCGGCGAGCGTTGTCCTCTATCTGAATCGAACAAAACTCCATAACAAATCGTTCCGAACTGACGGTAATTTATAGTTCTAAGAACCCGCTGACGATTATAAGTGATTGTAACAACCAATCCTAAATAATAAATAGCTTTAGAAATTTGAAAACAACATGGTGTGGGCGAGCCGAAGCGACCAATGCGAAGTGTGTTTAGTTTTGCTTTTAAATTTTATCTATACGGGTGAATGGATAAATAAATACATGAAACACTCGATTGAGCACCTTAATCAGTAGAAATAAATAAAAAGTATAAAGCTATAAAGCTATAAAGCTATCTCTTCCACCGGGCGGAGATTAGAAACTATATAACATGTGGTGAAATTAACTGCAAATATTTACAGGGCTGAAAGTATACGTTATAACAAACAGGATAAGCGAAAAAATAATATTATAAGTTCGGTGGTTTTTCAGAATATGAGGAAAATAAATTCATTGAAAAATCATTATAACTGTATTCACAAGGTAAACAACACACGCAGCTCAGTAATACGTATACAAGGCACGCGCCGCGCACACAGCGAGCGGCGCATCAGCTGGTCAGCACGATCGAAGTCATTGACCTTAAGATACCGGCGCGCGGCGATGTGTGTGTAAAGTAAATGAGTGGCGAGCACCTTCACAGGTTGTTTTCTTTTTGATTGATTTTGTTTGAAAAAAAAATCTTTTTAATAAAGTTGCTCAAAAAGTGGCGTATTGCCGGCACGTATAGCGTTCGGGATGTGGGCTATTACATACTCGAGGTTTTTCTTTACCTTTCCCGAACTCGTGCGTTCTCTTTCCCAACTGTCAAAAATGGCGACACAACTTTGATACACTTTTTGCATTGCGAAACGTAGGTTTCGCATTACTAATACGACTAGCGCCATCTCTTGATCACAGTTGGAACTTAGTTGAGTTTATTGTGTTTTGCTTAATTTTTTCGCAACTTTATTAAAAATAGTTGTTCAGTACACGTGCGGAACCGTCATTGCAAAGAGTTCCGACTGTCAACCCTCACCTTCAGCTGCCCCTCGGCTCAGGTAGACATTTGTCGGAACTCTTTGCAATGACAGGCTTTCCACACTCGTAATGAAATATACTATTATTTTATGAACAAGTTTATAATGGTGTATACTCTAACTCTAAATATTTGCAGCTAATTTTACCACATATTATGTAAATATGACACAAAAAACAGGTAGGTGGTGCAGTAGTCCCACAGCATTAAATCAGCGCAAATTTATATGAATAAATTAAAGAAACACAGTAATAAATCAAAAGTGTGTTAACAAGTTACTATTTGATGTGCAATTAACTAATAAATACTATAAACGTGACTTTACAAAAAAAAGGCAGTTTAAAGCTAACTAGATAGATGTTTCAGCTATTCATAATTCAACAAAACATGGCAATGGGCTCATAATTCTACCAATAACTAGCTGTCACATGCGGTTTCACTTGCGATAATTTCGGAGTTCCCGCGGAATTGTTCCATACAAACTTTGCAACCTTGTTTTGTGATATGTAAGGACGACCATCAGCTGTCCTTATTATTATAAAGTACTTACTGAAATAGTTATTTAAAATGTTATAGGTACAAACTTGTTTGAGAAGTTCCTTAGAATAGTTTAGGTTCTTCTCTCTCACTGTGCGTTCCTTCTCCCTTTCTTTTTCTTCTTCGGCGGCCATCTTGGCTTCTGTCTAGATAAGGAAAAAAAAAGGCTTTATCCCATTTATGTATGGTCTGGTATTGTATTGTGTTTGCAAACGGGCTGGTTTCCGCAACTTGACGTCTAGGCACCAATTTTGAGTATGGTGGAAATGGGGATGATGAATAAATTCTAATTTTTAGTCCGTCGTGTGGATTAATAAAAAATAGATATTAATTATTGAACACGATTTTTCCTTCTTTCACGTTTAAAAAAATAACTAGTCCATTGAAAAGTTACATTTGGGGTTGCGTTTTTTAGAGGACGCAATTTTATTTTTTTGATGTGTAGGGGGGGTCAGTGTAAAGCTAAAACCAAGTTTGTGGGGTCGCCACCCTTGTCCCACGGCCGCCATCTTGAAAATAGGGGTTGGAATGGTTTTTACGGTATATCTCTTAAACTATTTATTTGAGAAAAAAAAATTGTTAATATTTTTTGTTGCAAATTAAATTCTCTACAACTTTGGTCCAGTAACTTTTTATCGTAGAACTATAAATAAAAAAGTTTTAAGCGAAAATCTTCAGAAATTCGAGAAAAAAATTTATATTTTTCGATGTAACTTTTTTTTTAATCATTTTACGAAAAAATGATATCTGACCACTTTTGTAGATCGTTTTTTGAGGAACAACTTTTATTTGCATCATTTTTTCATTAAGTCAATAGCTAAGGTTTTACAGCGCTCCGAAGTGAGTACTATTTTTTAGTACTCTTAACTATACCTACCTATATTATACGTGTGTACTAATAATATGTCATCAGTTATTATTTTTTATTTTTTATAACTTTTTTAATTACAAATTTTGCAATATTATTAATAATTAATTATTGACTCTTTTCCCCACCACCTACGAGGTAGAGTCTAGAGGCGCGTTTTTTTTTACGTGGTATCCCCAATAGGCATAATCCACCCCCTGAGCTCCTAAAATTGATCTTTTGCAAATGCAAAGGAAACTGTGGAGCGATGTGTGGATGTCGAAAAGCAGGACTGAAATGTTCTGCAGTGTGCTTCCATTGTTCTGGAGAGACTTGCAGCAACGTAATGGAACTCTCAGAATTAATAAATGAAAATGACTTTGATGATGAACCGCCAACATTAACACCCCTTCCTTCGCCAGTTCTCCCACTGGTATTTAATTCAGAAAGCCGATCAGATGCTGAGCCGCAGCCTGGTCCATCGAAACGACTGAGGACGGAGTAGTTATAATTTAGAAAATCACCGTGGATTATGCCTATTGGGGATACCACGTAAAAAAAAACGCGCCTCTAGACTCTACCTCGTAGGTGGTGGGGAAAAGAGTCAATAATTAATTATTAATAATATTGCAAAATTTGTAATTAAAAAAGTTATAAAAAAAAAAAGAAACTGATGACATATTATTAGTACACACGTATAATATAGGTATAGTTAAGAGTACTAAAAAATAGTACTCACTTCGGAGCGCTGTAAAACCTTAGCTATTGACTTAATGAAAAATGATGCAAATAAAAGTTGTTCCTCAAAAAACGATCTACAAAAGTGGTTAAATATCATTTTTTCGTAAAATGATAAAAAAAAAAGTTACATCGAAAAATATAAATTTTTTTCTCGAATTTCTGAAGATTTTCGCTTATAACTTTTTTATTTATAGTTCTACGATAAAAAGTTACTGGACCAAAGTTGTAGAGAATTCAATTTGCAACAAAAAATATTAACAAATTTTTTTTCTCAAATAAATAGTTTAAGAGATATACCGTAAAAACCATTTCAACCCCTATTTTCAAGATGGCGGCCGTGGGACAAGGGTTGCGACCCCACAAACTTGGTTTTAGCTTTACACTGACCCCCCCTACACATCAAAAAAATAAAATTGCGTCCTCTAAAAAACGCAAGGTAAGGCTTAAAAAATGTAACATTTCAATGGACTAAACAGCGATACGTTCAGCTGAAATTCCGTGTGACGTCACACTTAGGTATTCCCAAACTTTAATGCATTTTATCAGAGTACTTTTTCACTAATCCGAAAAAGTAAAAAATACGTGTCTATTATTTTTTAGGCACACAGACAGACAGAAAGACAGACAAAAAGACAGACGGACAGACAGAAAACAGATAGGATAGAAAGACAGACAGGCAGGCAGGCAGGCAGGCAGGCAAGCAGGGAGGCAGGCAGTCAAGCAGACAAACAGACAGAAAGACAGATAGGACAGAAAGACAGACAGACAGAAAGGAAGGCAGGCCGGCAGACAGGCAGGCAGACAGACAGAAAGACAGAAAGGAAGGCAGGCAGGCAGGCAGGCAGACATTGAGGCAGGCAGACATTCAGGCAGACAGACAGTCAGGCAGACAGACAGACAGAAAGACAGACAGGCAGGCAGGTAGTCAGGCAGACAGACAGACAGAAAGACAGAAAGGCAGGCAGGCAGGCAGGCAGATAGTCAGGCAGACAGACAGAAAGACAGATACGACAGAAAGACAGACAGAAAAGAAGGCAGGCAGGCAGTCAGGCAGATAGACAGACCAAAAGGCAGGCAGGCAGGCAGGTAGTCAGGCAGACAGATAGGACAGAAAGACAGACAGACAGAAAGGAAGGCAGGCAGGCAGGCAGGCAGGCAGGTAGTCAGGCAGACAGACAGATAGGACAGAAAGACAGACAGGCAGGCAGGCAGGCAGGCAGGCAGGTAGTCAGGCAGACAGACAGAAAGACAGATAGGACAGAAAGACAGGCAGGCAGGCAGGCAGGCAGGCAGGCAGGTAGTCAGGCAGACAGACAGAAAGACAGACAGGACAGAAAGACAGGCAGGCAGGCAGGCAGGCAGAGTTACTTTCGCATTTATAATATTAGTAGGTATAGTATGTGACTCACGATCTTCCTGAACTCCGCCTCCCGGCCCCGGCGCTGCGCCTCCTCCCGCCGCCGCAGCTGCACCTGCGCGGTGAGCGCCCGCAGGGCCTCGCCCCGCGCCCGGCCCGCGCGCGCCCGCTCCGCCAGCTCGTCCTGAACATTCCTCTCCAGCATCTCCTGCTCCTGCAGCTGCTTGATGACGTTCTCGCGCTCCAGGCGCGCCGCCTGCAACGTCACGTCACAACACGTCACACAGAGCTAGGGGGGCGTCCATTAATCACGTGAGGCTCGAAAGGGATTGGAAAAGAATCACGAAATATGACAAGGAAACATAATGAGACTAGATGTGCCCCGCGGTTTCACCCGCGTTAATTTCAGAGTTTCCGCGGGAATAACGGGATAAAAAGTACCCTATGTGTTAATCTGATGTATAAGCTATACTATTGTAAAGTTTCATTTAAATACATCCAGTAGTTTTTGCGTGAAAGAGTAACAAACATCCATCCATCCATCCATACATTCTTAACAAACTTTCGCGTTTATAATATTACTAGGATATGTTGAACCCACGATTTCTCTTGAAAATTGCAATAGAGGGGGGGGGGGGGGGGGTTAGTATTACTACGAGGGGAAGGGGTTAAAAAAAAACAATACGTTATAATGGACGTCCTCTAGGATATAGTTAAAGAGCCACGCCACAAGTTAAGGCATAAATAACTTCCAAAAATTAATTTGTCATCAACCTACAATATTAACTGCAAAGTCAACGTCAATATTACATGCAAAGTGATCAGTGTGCTCGTACGCGCCATCACGCAAAAATTTAACTACACTTATGTTATAAAGAGGAAAGATTAATTTGTATTCTTGTATGTTTGTAACGAATAAACACAAAAACTACGGGACCGATTTCGAAAATTCTTTCACTTATAGAAAGCTAATAATAATAATTAAAAAAATTAGCGCGGGTAAAATTGCGGAGAACAGCTAGAATAATTAAATAACATAGATAATAAAAAAAAATTGTTTTATGCGTTTTAGTGTATCATACATCAAGTCTGTAAGTAATTTACCATCCTGTATAAAGAAACGAACGGATACCTCATCAGCCTGTATCTTAGCAACGATTTTTTCATTCAGCTCTTCCTTCATGCGAACTTTTCTCTCTCGCTCTGCGACGCTGCAATTTGCAACAACACACTTTATTTAAAAAACTAGCTGTCCCCCGCGGTTTCACCCGCGGTAATTTAGGAGTTCCCGCGGGAAGTCTAGGATAAAATATAGATAAAAACCTTCCTTCGCTTTCGCTTCGCTTTGCGACATAGTTACATTACTCACATGGCCGAGCTCCTGTCGGAGACTGCTTTCCGCTGCTCCTCGATCTGTTTCTCCTCGAGGACCACCATTCTCTTCTGCTTCTCCTTCCACGCGTCGCGCGCCTGCTTGAACGTCACCATCTCTTTCTTCATCTTCTCCATTTGCTCGCGCTTGTGCTGGATCTCCCTTTCAAATGAGACATATAATAAATACTAGCTGTTCCCGCGGTTTCACCCGTGTTAGTTTCTCAGATCCCGGGGGTATTTTGAGATAAAAGTACTTATTTTTTTTCTGTACCTACCCTTGACAACGTGTAGGTAGTATGCAAAATTTAATGTAAGTAGTTTCTGTTGCGTTAATTTCGAAGTTTCCGTGGGAGTTCCAGGATAAAAAGTAGCATGCCCTTCTGTGTACTTCTGACGTGTATGCAAAATGTCGTGGTGATCGGTTGAGCCGTTTAGCTGTGAAAGCGTAACAAACAAACTCACTTTCGCATTTATAATTTATATTGCATTTGTAGGATAAAACAAATAAAACAAAGTTGTACAGCGATAATGTAAGTAATTTTTTTTATATATATAATATACATATAAATGGCATTTCAAAATTATAACAAAAAGTTTAATTGACCATAAAACCATTAATTTACAAAGTGAATGGTAATTAGTGAAAGTTTGAAAAAATTTCCAAAGGAAATTTAATAAAAAAAAAATATTTTTCACATTAATTTGAATATTTTTTCTATCACGAGTACAATCATATTATATTTTTAACTTGCTATCACTGATTACCAATCACATTTTCTCTTAACATTTTTTTTCCATTATCCCATCTTGCTAATGCTGGGGCCACGCTAGCGGGAAATGCAGTTAATTATAGTGTTGATGGACGTTCAACGTAGGTGTGGCCATGATTTAACGCGTTAATTTGACAACGCGATTCACAATGCCGTTTCACGTTAGGCGATAGCTCAAGTGGCGGTACATCAAAGAGATTAACGCGAGAATTAATGCGTTGAAGTGGCCACACTACGTATGTTCACTTGTTCAGTGTGCACCATGAGCGCGACAGGAACACACGTGTTTACTTCGAAAATACATACTATGGCAATACAATCAAAAACAATACACATCAACTTTAGAACTTTGAACATTCATACCTCTTATCTTCATCAGATATTGTCCTCATGATTTCTTCAAGCATCTTCTTCTCGATCAGTGTTTCCTCGTACTGACACTGGCGCTGCTGCTGTCGGTTCACCAGCTGTTGCTGCAACTCTTTCTTATACTGCGAAGTGCGCTCCATTTTGTCTCTCTCCTCATGTTCCCTAGCCTCCTGGTCATTGTATAAGGCATCACGGAGTACACTGTTCGCGTGCTGCTCCTCAGCCTAGAATTAGATTAGATCAAGAGAAAATTTAGCTAAATCCACTCATTTAGCAATAATCCGTCCAGCTATTAAAATGATTGCATATTTTGCTATGTTCATCAGCAATTTCTGATGAAATTACATAATTTACAAAGATCAAAACACAGGCTAATAATTTAATAAAATTAAATATTACAGATTACCATACATATTATTATCAGCTACTAACAATAGGATTTGCTGGGTTATGTTCAAAAACTACATCCGTGGTTACCCAGCGACCAACCAGATGCAGTTCAGATACCTTCCGGGAACACCTCTTAACCCATTTATAATTCTCATCAATTCACTCAACAAAAGTTGAAATACCTAACTCTAACTAATACCTATCTTATCTTAGTTAATGGGGCAGGCAGATAAAGCCTCGGCACTTCGACCCTTGGGATCTTTTGTGCCATCCCCACCCTGTGATCCTCCCTCTTCTCCTTGAAGACCTCGGTGGCAAAGGCTAGTGTGCAGTGGAGGGGTAGGAACCTAAAGTCCTCTGGTTTTGGGTAAGCCATCCCCAGAAGGCCCATACGTTTGCGAGCCAGGGAATCACACTCGCACATAAAATGTATCTATACCGCACTTTCTGCAGGTACCTAAATCTAACCAACCTTATCTTGCAGCCTTCTATATTCATTATGCAACATCTGTTGCCTCAGATCTCGACAGACATATCCAGCTTGAAGCTTCCTAGTTAACTCCCTCAGACTGGGATCACGTTCCCTCAAGTAATGTCTCCGTAGAAGCTCACAAGCTTCCTCACGACGAACTTTAGCTATCTCTAGCCCGAGAGCTGTTTCCTTTTCAGCACGTGCATTAACAATGGCTGCATGGTCTGTTCTCTGGAATATAATTGATGATTAATTGCATTAAACATAATTTTTCTTCATTTATTTCAATAGGTACTTACTTTTTTTTAATTTAGAGAGCAAACCTCGCTACATTATAAACACTAATATGTTTGTTTCATACTGTTACTCAACAGATCAACATGAAATTTTGCATAGTATTAGTAATATGTATTGGGTGACCTGGGTTACCTACAGAGAGAACATAGAGTGCCTACTTTTTATCTTAAAAATTCCCGCGGGTACTCCGAAGTTAACGCGAGTGAAACCGCGGGGAACAGCTTGTAGTCTAGTAGGCAGATACTTATATTCGCCAGATCACTAGCGGCTAAGGGAGTAAAATCAATATTGTCACGGACGTCACCGAATTAAAATGCTTAAGAAACTCACTTCCTGAAAATCTTTTTCCATTTCAGCTTCCCTGCTTATGAGCGCCAGGCAGCGACCCATGCCGCCATCCTCCATGCGACTGTTCAGCCATTGGATGTCCAGAGTAGCGATGGGCGATTATTACTAAAATTTATCGAATTAGTCGATTGTTCGGTTTAGTCGATAAAAGTCGATAATAATCTATATTAGTCGATTGTTCAGTATCTACTTCAACTACTAATTCAGTAGTTACTAACTACTAGTTAGTAACTACTAATTCAGTAGTTAGCAACTACTAATTCAGTAGTTCCTAACTACTAGTTAGTAAAAAAAAAAGTAGTCAGTAAAAAAAATAGTATTTAGTAGTTAAGTAGTTCGTAAGAGTTTCGATTCGTAGTCGTAAATCTAAGGACTACTAAAATAAGTAGTTACATAAATGTAGTTGGCGTGCGCTGATATAGTTACTGTCAATAGTTACTACAGTTTATAAATTCGTGCGCCACTACTTGCGATTGCAGTTATTACTTCTTTATCGATTGGTAGTTGGCACTGATTATTCAGTGGTCTAAATTAAGTTGTATAAATCTAATGACTATTCGTTTATTGGTTTGTCGACGGTAGGAGTTTCTTTGAGAGTAAAATATAAAATAAGTAAAAAAGTAATTATTCAAAGTATATACGAAAATATTTTGTATTTGTGTTAAAAAGTATTTTGTTTAAAAGCACTTTTTAATTACTTTTTAAAAACTACGTTTTAACATTAAAACACTAAATATTTCAGTGTTTGTGTTAAAAAGTCGTAAGGCCCGACCATTATTATTATGCTTTTCATGTCTAGAATTTTTATACGATTTCTTTTGTAAATTTTAACGATAAAACTCGTTTCAAATAACATTATTATAAGAAAAAAAAAAGTTAAATTAATTGTTTTAACTATGAATCTCCAACTCTAGTTAAGTATAGGGCTCATTATGCAATACATAGATAGTAGTTAGTATTCAACATTACTTTTTAGGTAAGAGTCTTTTATGGTAGCATAATGCTGCCAGTACAACTCTAACTCCACCTATAGTATCTAGACAGTACTCTGAAGTCTAAACTATTCAAGTAGGTGCCTATCTAGCTAGCTTCGTGCATTTAGATATAAACTCACACCAGTACCACAAGAGGGCGTTAAATCTATATTTGATGCTTTGTGATTCTGTAAAATAATTATTTTAAAATTTTAACTGATATATATATATTTTTTTTTTTCAATTTATTGGGCTTATAAACAGTGTGTACAATATATACTTGTAGTAACTTACTTAGCTAAGTTTACCAATTGTACCACCAAAACCATTAACCACTAACACAGTTACTAGAAAAAAATAATATATACCGAGAAGTGGTTGTGCATTTACAAAATTTACAAATTTTAAATTTACAAATTCTTATAAATAAACCAAAATTGTTATCTAATTAAAACTTAGAAAAAAAAAAGTAGATTGCAATTATTGATGTTAGTCAATAAACTTTTAACTAAGTATCTACTAATTGGCGCGCACCTATACTACTAAATACAAAGTAGAAACTACTAAATACTAATATTTAGTTACAAAAGATGGCGCAGTGGCACAATCGCCGCCACACCGCCCACACCGCTCCGCAGTTAGTACTTACAACTTAGTAATCACTAGTCAGTACTTCAGTAGTTAGTAGTTCGTCGATTGTTATTACTATACGACTAAATAAGTAGTTCAAAAAATCGACGCAACACGACACGCACGCATCGCAGTTAGTACTTACAAATTAGTAGTCAGTAGTTAGTAGTTCGTCGATTGTTATTCGAATAATAATGGTGGGGAATTACTGAATCGACAATCGAATGCTCAGTAGCTGAATCATCGATTCAGTCGATTGTTTTTTTTTCAACAATCGCCCATCGCTAGTCCAGAGCTCGTTGGAATGTCTCCAACTCCTTGCGACGTGCCAAAGCGATAGCATTCTTTTGCAATTCGGTCTTTGCCTCCTACGAAAAATCAATTACTTATTAATATTTACACAAAACTTTTTAACTTGGGCACAAAACAATACACGCGAAGTAATCTAAGCACCATTATATCCTATTGCATCTATTTATCGGTGTAAAAACAATAAAAAACAATCCCTTGTATTTTCTAATAACGAAATTCAATTCAATTTCAAAATTCAAAAACAAAACATTACTGTACTGAGGTACTTACATATCAAAAGTTTTGAATTTCGATTTTAGTTTTTTTTTTTTTTTGGTGAAGTTTTTAGTTTAGCGGGTAAACTAGGAAACTTAGTCCATATAGCCAATGGTATATTAAATTCTTCTTCTGAACTTATTTGCATTGGTGAGATGCATATCGATGCATGCTTTACCGGAACTTTTGGCAGCAAATCATCACACTTGAACCCTAACAGGACGCTCTGTGGGAAGTTGTTATAGTAAAACGAAAACCTCCCGACGAACGACCTAGGTATTTCATCATATTTCACTGTTTCCGCACACTGTTCATCACTAATGTTATGCAAAATCTACTATATTCACACAATATTAAATCACGATAAACTAAAATTTGCAAAACAAAGAAATAAAACTGACATCCACTCTGCTAAAAATCCCGCCTGAAGTCTTTAGTCCTTTCGATTTTAGTTTCGAAACTTCTTTTTCTTTCCTATTTATTTTTTTATTCCTTTTGGGGCAGGCAAAGGAAACTAAATCCTTACAGTCAGTTCAGATATCTTTATTTACATCGAAATCATTGAAATGAATCGGTGAGATGCATTTAGATAGATGCTTTGCTGGGACTTCTGGAAGCGATGACTCTAATGAAATGCTCTGTAAGAAGTTATATTATAGTATAACGATAACCTCCCAGTGAACACTCCATTTCATCTTATATTTCTCATAAATATACATATTATACTTTTCATCCCGGAATTCCCGCAGATACTCTAAACCACGGAGCCTCCGAACCGATCATCGAAATCACCGCGGGTACCAAAATTACCATGGGGGAGAGCTAGTCGGCCATATAGTTGAAATTTAATACAGTGACATCTAGTGTTGAGAAAACGAATTTTTTGTAGAATGACACATGAAGAATGCTAAGCAGTAATTTGATTATTTTCTGTTTCTGCCGCTAGGGTAGGTACCTGTCCAGTCGCCGAAAAACTATTCCACAGAGTACTTTTAATGAACCATTCTCGCTGCTTGTGAGGAGACTGCAGCACGTATTTTTGACGCATTTGGATTTTGACGTGTGACGGTAAAGTGCTGTGCTGCTTCCAAATCTAGCTGGTTGCAGATTGATGGTGTATCGTAATTAATACAGTTGGTAATGAGACAGTGATTGCAATGGCTGAGAGCAAAGGTGCGTTAATCGCGAAATCAGTGCAAAAACATGCCGGACGCGCTAAGGAGAAGGTATTTATCCTTTTAAGTTCTATAAAAAAAAATCTCAACATTGTAACTATGTTGACGGTGTTTTTGTGAAATTGTCTAGGCGGTGTGCTGTGAAAGTCGGTTTCAGACTGGTTATCTCACCCAGCGGATCGGGTTACTGCCGCTCAAATTTCATATTCGTTAGGCCAAGAATGTAATTTCACCTGTGGGCCGTGAGAAATACAGGTGCTATCAGTCTACGATGCTGTAATTGTTGTTTACATTATATACCTACCTGTCAGCTGACTCGTGCGATAAGACCGGGGACAAGTCGAACGCAGTCTTATCATTTCCAGGGTTCCGGCGATGCCTATTTTTAGGCACTGCCTGGTGGATAAAGAATTTAAACTGAAACTTCCATTAACCTCTTGAGGCGTTATTTAAATCTAATTAATTTCAAAAATTGTTTTTTTTTTTTAATCTCACATGTTGTGGAGTAGGTGACATGTGGCTAAAAGTGTTAAAAATAACATCTCGAGATAGGCAACCGTTCTCAGTGAACGGAGACAGCTGAACAACTGTGCTAGTTTCGTTGAAACAACATCCAACAGTCTCGTTGTCTCTATTTTTATGTGCAAAGATTTTTTCTCAGTTCTTATTTTTATGATCTTCATATTGAAAAGTGGTCGAGTGTTTTACAGTTGGAATAAAATAAAACACTTTATTCTTCAACTCAAAACTGTTGCCAGTTACTTTTCAGATATTTGAAACTTTTTCAATGCATAATGATAACAAATTCTATCACTATCTACCTAAGTTTTTTAATTTAACTTCTAATATTTTGGGAAATAATATTACTTACCTAATTAATAAATAATTTCAAAAAATGACTATATACCTACTACAACTCTCATTCACATTAATTGTAAACTATTTAATTGGAGGTTTGAACCAGATTATGTCTGCTTTTATCCCTTTCAAATCAAATCAAATCAAATCAAATATACTTTATTGCACACACAGTAGAAGACACAAAATTTACAAAACACAGAAACATATTACAATAAATGTATAAATTGCTATAATATTGAATCATCATAAAATTTTATCAATTAATCCAGTAGGTAGGTAGGTACCTACTGCCTTTGTTATATTTTATTCATTCAAAAGCAATCAAATCTATACATATAAAATGCTTTGTCCTGAAGAACCACTGATCTAAAACTTGGAGGCTGTTCTTTGTATGATGTAGGCATCCAATAAGAAAGGCTTTTTGAAAATTCAACCCCTTAAGGGATGAAAAGGGGTTGCAAAGTTTGTATGGAACAATTTCACGGGAACTTCAAAATTTTTGCAGTGAAACCGTGCGGGACAGCTAGTAATAATATCATAAAATATAATATTTTGCAAAGACTGATATGTCAGTCTTTAAACTATAATATTATTATTATGTCGGTACTATGTATAATAGCATACATACTATGTATGTACTGTTACCATGTTATATTCAATTATGTTTTACAATTTTATTAATCTACAGATAGACGAAAATTATTTAACAGTAATATGTGTATAATTGAATATGTATATGAAATTACTTCAGTGTATTGACCTCATTTGGCAGAAAGCCCATAGTATATTTAAACTTCATAGTGTTTTTCCTATAGGATAGGTGTGTCATTCTATTGGTTTCAAATGTACAAAATAATGGACATAAGTTATACTTTGAACACACTTATTAGACATAACTTTCTCTAATTGACCTCCAATTTCTAAATTTTGACCAGGTGCCTATTTATGCACAAATAATAACTAATTTTGACCATCTATCTCATTGGATATACTATTAAAATAGTGGATAGGTAACATACTTTAATAATTAGTGATTTATGGTTCAAGTAGTTCTTCTTCTTTAATAATGGCGTCTATAATTATAATTTGCCAATTACAACTTTTCTTAGTAATAAAAATTTCTTCATCTACTTCTTCAATTATGACGAAAAGAAATGAGGCAGTAAGGTTCTACTACTCTACTATCTACTAATTATTTGTTTTTTTAACTTTTATTTTAAACAATAAATGTGTCAATCAATACTGTTTCTAAAATCAAAGGACATAGGAACAGATATGATTCGTTAGAGAAGAGTTCGCGGTATCCTCATTTATTTCGTACTAAGTTCGCATTAAAAAAACGCTATAATAACTTGTAGTTGTATTACTATTTACTGATGATTGGTATCTAGATGCTCGAAACTTGAGCGAAAACCAAAAACTAGTCACTAGTCTCTTGGTAGGCACATGGGTTATGCCCTGGGGTAAACCAAAACCAAGGGAAAACCATCCGCGATTGACTTTAAAATACCGTATCAATGCAAGTGACATTAGCACTTTGTAAAAAAATCTACAAATTACGCATGATCGGTAACACTAACACTTTTGGGTGCCAACACGACTCTGAGCACAATGGTCTGTTCGATTGGCAATCTTTCTCTTGTACCGTCTAAAAAAAGGGTTAACGGTTATCACTTACATTACCTACAACAACCTCTAACAAATAATAATAACTAGGTAGGTACCCACCCACCGACTGACCGCGAAGTCCGGAATTCCAATACGATTCACTATAGAACGGTTTTCATTTCGATTTTGTGCTCCATGCTCGCCTCTCCGGTTAAATAAACGATTGAGTTAAATTGCTTTACGTAAATCCGTGTCTACTTATTTTTATTGTTTCTTTTTAAATTCTTAATTTAATGGTAGAATCTTCATAATTCTTTTAAAGTCTTTGTAACACGCGTGGTTCTTTTTTAGTAGACGTCGCTTTTTATTAGGATTCAATTAGCTGTACCTTCGGTTAACAAAATTGATAAATTTATCAAGTAGAGATGATCAAGTAGTCAAAACTCATTTAAGGTACATCTTAACTTTTAAAATCAGTCAAAATATGCACCTAAGATATGATTAAAATGTGTTTTTACAATAGCATCCATTAAAAAGGAAGTTTTATGCGAAAACAGACGGGCTTGCTTGCTCTTTTCAAATCACAAGACTGTTGACCGAGTCGAGAATTTTTGCCACTATTTCCACTTTATGTACCTATTTGTTAATCGGTTGCAAAATATGTTTTTTCAAAATCATAAACGTCACGATGATTGCTTTGTTTATGTTTACATTTCAGCATTACTAACTATTTGATATCGGAAACACATGACCAAAATAGATTTTTAACCCGTTCGTTAGAATTTGTACTATATTCGTGTCGTGCAGCATGTTTAAAAAAATATGTGCCTGTCTGTCTGTGATTTTGTGTTCGTAAATCGCTATGAAATACCTACCTACCTACATAGATCTAATTTCGCCGATTAGTTGTGGCAACATTCACGGGCCACATGAAGGCTTTAGAGTTTAGACTCGACAGACGCCTTTTCTTCTGTTCGATATATTTCGACTGCTGCTCGTGATAGTATTGTATTATTTGCAGGTACGTCTAAATAATAGACAGATGTCTATTATTTAGACGTACAATACTACTGACCGATCTGTTGTGAATTTGTGATGTTGCACAATCCTGTTATAAAACTTTTCACAATCCCTTCACACAAAGTAAGGACTTCTATAACGGTATTGTGAGTTTAAACTTCTACATCTGTATAAGTTTTGAATAGGTCATACGACAATGATAGAGTTCTGCTAACTGTGCAGTCGTCATGGGAAATAGCTTCTGCGATAATATTAACATTGAACTACGGCCCTATGCTTGCGTCTCATTGTTTGCAAGTAAACGTCTCTTCATAGACGCCGCTAGTCATTACAAATTATGTTCACATTACAAATTGAGCTGAAATTGCTTGAGATTCTTCTCGATACGAATGAGCAACTTTACTAATTACTGTATTTTAGTTTTCGAAATGTAAGCCTATTTAATCTAATACATATAATATGAATGGTTTCGATGGATAAATGTCCCTCAGTTAATTAACGAAAAACTTCAACTACTTAGCAACTAAAAATGTGATGTGACGAGAATACTAATTTTGTAAATGCGACAATATAATTTATTTATTAATCCGGCCTCTAAGTAAAAACGAATAGGCGTGTTTTATTGCACAGAAATAGTTGGATATTGACAGTATCTATATTTATTCAGAAAAACTAAAATTTAAAAACAGTTGGAAGTGCCAATGCCACATTCTAGTTTTTATAAGAGTTCCCCAAAATAAAATAATACTGAAACTCATGCAGCTGAAACAGCGAAAAACATGGTAGAGCTTATTGAACAAAGTGTTTTTTGACTGACTGCAAAATGTTAACAGATGAACTGACTGATCTTTACGATAAATGACAAATTACGCCCGTTGGATGCAACTTTTTGCTCCCATTTTTCAGATATGACCATTGTCCAGTAGCAAACCAACATATCGCATGTTTGAAAGTTGTTCTAAACATATCTTTGTTATGCAAATCCACGCCTGCCGGTGTGTGTGCATGGTCATTTTTCGCTTTGTCAAGATGTGAAACTTTCTACGTCCCCGATGCGCCTACGACGCCAGACTGTCAATGCGTTAACGTTGAACAAATACGCGTACGTATCTACATGGTGATTTTTACCACCGGCACCTGGCAATAGTTTCACTAGGGACAGTGTTTTCTAAACGTGATCACTAATTCTCTGTTTATTCGCTTCGAACAAAACGTTGTGACTAGAGGAAGGCTGGTCGCCGCCATTGAGCACGGTGTGATTTTGTGCTCGTTGAAAGATGATTGATGGTGTCGTTTCCAATTGGTTTTGTGGTCGTATGGTGCGTTTGTTGTCGCTGACTTTGACTCGCGTCAGTGACCGTCGAAACCTCAAGTGACATAATGTTATTATCAAGTAACTATATTGTGAGCTTCTTTTGACTTCTTTACTAATATATAGTGACGAATACTGAGCTGGACTAGTCCAGTAGCGTCGAGACATCTAGTAAAACGTAGTAGATACGACGTCTAGAAGAATTCTGATTGAAGTTTAACTAGGTTATGAAAATTAACGAAATAAACAGTTTTTTTTTGCTCCGCCTATTCCCCTGAAATGTGAAACATTATGAATACCTAGTTACCGGTATTCAACATTAAAATTATAATTTGAAAAACATCAATCCTACTCTTTTCCTATATGATGTAACGACACGGCCTAAAATCCTCTAATTTCTAACAGTATCAAATCATTAGCATCGCACGTGTCTTCTTTACCTTCATCGACATTTCTATCGTCTCTTTGTGTCTAATTTACGGTAAACTCTTCACTTTTATTTGAAAACTCAATCAAATTTACTAGTGGGGGCAAACAATGCTCTTACTCGTCATAGTGTAATGACTAGTGACGATGATGCTAATGTATCAAGGTCACGCAAAAGTTCATCGTAACTTCACGCCGTATTGTATTAGCCTTTGCTATGATATATTATTATGTATTACGTTTGTTTGTGCTGAGATGAACAGGTGTTCACGGAACAATGATTGGAGTAAATTCTTTCGTTTAGCAGACATAGGTACTTTTTACGGCATGGCATCGGCATAAACATCATAACTGCGTGTGAAAGATAATAGTACTTATGTTTTTTAATTTATTTACCAAAAATACATGATATCAGTGGCGAAGGTACCATAGAAGCCGATTCCCACCGGCTTCCCTTCACACGCAACATCTCTCTCTACCGTAATTGAAAACGTTATCAGGGATACAGGGAAAGACTTTTTATACCGGAATTCCCGTGGGAACGCCGGAACTTATCGCAGGTGAAACCGCGGGGAACAGTTAATAGTTTAATAAGTTGAAATTAAAGTAGATTCCCGGCTTTCCTCTCTCAATATTTCACCCTTCGCCACTGCATGATATGTTACAGAAGTCTGCCAAACTGTATAGCAGTTTGTCGGCAGTAGTTCTCGTGGAACTTTACAGTCATATTATGACCATGCGACATATATCTATACTAGCTGGCCCGCGCGGTTTCACCCGCGACAATTTCGAAGTTCCCGCGGAATTTTTCCATATAAACTTTGTGGTTACAAAGTGGTTTGTGGTTCTTTTCATCCCCTTAGGGGTTGAATTCTCAAAAATTATTTCTTATCGGATGCCTACGTCATACAAAAAACACACCCTCCAAGTTTCAGGTCTCTACGATCAGCGATTTAGGCTGTGCGTTGATCCATCAGTTATTCAGGACAAAGCATTGTATATGTATAGATATCTGTATTTCTATATCTATACATAAAAATAAGATTGTATTGTCTGTTTGTAATTACAACTCAACAGCCTCGCTGTATTTCAAATTGTAATGTATGTAACTGTTTCATTGCCAATGTTTCTGCACAAATCCAAAACAAGTAATATTATGTATTAAGCTAAACTGAAAAATTAATTTACCTTGCTGAGTGGTATTTTACAGGTCTTTGACCGTTGTGTTGACGTAACTTACTGGCATCACCGATCCTACAGATTTGGTTTGCTTAAATAATAATAATATTATGTATAATGTTTTTGTAACTCGCCGTGGGTGGTTTAACCTTGCTAAAATAATGCACCCACATAATATTACAGCCATGCCTACGTTTCGACTCCGACTTTGTCCCACGCGACACCTACGATATTAAAAATCCAGCGCTTTCATTCGATTCAGTTGCTCAATACTATAATAGTATTAATAATAGATCGATGTGAGATGTTTTTAAAAATCATGTAATTTTAAGCCATTAAAATTAGTGGTCGGACGGTTTCGTTTATAATTTCGATCGGATTTATGTTATGTGAAAGTGAAGTGAACATAAGATTTCACCGTTCCGACACGTACTTTTATATCATTTCTCTTTCGCCCTAATCTGTACCAATAACTGAGGTTTCTTGTTATTCGCCTTTTAGTTCATGATCAAGTTCATAATACATACATAAATATTTCTTGTCTATATTAACCTCCAATGCATGTCGAGGCAGGCAGGAAGATATTTCATTCAAAAAGAAATCGTTAAGCAAATAACTATGTAAATTAGAGTAAATACTTACAATTTTTATTATGAATATTGAATACATATTCTGAAGTAGGTATTTCAAGTTGATATGAAATGGTAAAACTAAAAGTGCCAGAACCGGTCACTTATGATATTAATTTGCACTGCACAATTACGCATATTATCAAATATTATTATTTTTTATCATATTTTATTCACTTTTCCATTTTCTTTTAAATGAAATATATCAGAAGTATAGTTTTCAATATAGTAGTCCGACGCCTGTAACTTAAAAGATGTAATACATTATGTTACCCGCTTAATTTGTTCTAATTATATTTGTTTGCGACTCGGTTCCATATGTTATTAAGTATTACGTGGGTATCGAACGTTTAAAGAACTTCGAAAATAAGTGCTATTAGATATTAGGTAGATAAATATAACAATTGTTATTTTTACAACATTTCTGGCGCCAACTTCCTACTATCCTTGCCAATTGGTACACTTTCCATCGTAACGCCTCGATCATTTATTAATAGTGACCAATAATATAAGTGAATGGTTAATCACTCATCATTTGTCCTCATTTCTTATTACAAGAGTGTTACGACGACCTGTGGTGAGAAATAAGAAAGGGTTTTGCCGTTTGCCGTAACCAGTTTTCAAGGAGTGCCGCGCTCAGTACTCTACCATATAGTTAACTACAAATATATAGTGTTTGCATACCATTAGAATGCGCGGCTTCACAATCTTTCGAGGAAATTGACAGATAAATTTGGAAACGAGACGAATGTGTTTTTAGCTGATAAGGATAACATATCGAGACAGAGCGGTAGAGTACGAAGTAGAGACAAGAATTTCGATTTAAGAAACGTTTCAAATCTGAATAATCCATACTTATTTGGTACAATACGTTACATAGAATTAGAATTTTTGTGAGTTTTTAATTTCTTTAGGTTATCCGATTTTTTGCTAACAGGTGGTCTCGTATATGTAGAGTTTTTTGTGAATTTTCTTATAAATCAATTGACAAAAGATTTGACTTCTTGCGCGTGTTTAAATTTAAATTTTCAAAATTTCAAATTGCTTTATTTAGATTTAGGCCTCATAAAGGCACCTACGAATGTCAGTATTACAGACAGTAACATATTATAGTATAAATATATGTGTATCTGTATTGATTTTCTAGTTTTTATTAGGTAGGTAGCACAAGTAGGGTCGGCCCAGTCCACTCCTGCAAATACTGACCGCAAACTGAGCTAAATTCCATGTCGATTGTTGGACGAGCGTGTTTTGCTAGCATGCGCTTTATTCTCATTTGTACTTTCTCCCAGCTTGGGACCTGCCGATACACCTATCTCTGTATGCCATACTATCAGCACAGACGGTCACGACTACAAGTGTTGTGTAATTAAACAAATACTGTCTAAATATCTAGCAATACCACGCATATATTCGTTGCTAACTAGTACAGACATTTTTAATTTTCGTCGCTATCTGTTTGTCCGTACGTTTAGTTCTTGCAAAACTATTGAAGGGATTTGAATGAAACATTTCTACATTTTCTTCAGCACAATATGTTAGGTATTGATTTCGGCAAAGTTCCCGACGAAAGACCTAAATGCACATTAAATTATCCAGTTTTTAAATTTTAAATCCATCTCTTTTCGACATCATAGCCAGGTTTTTCTCACAAATACATTTTATTACTCATTGCATTGATGGGACATGCTGCCGTAAATAGATTCGTTTCTAACACGAGTAGATATATGCAGAGGTAGGTAGGTACAGCTAGGTAATTATACCGCTCACTGACTACTGAGATGTGAGTACTTTTTTTATTCGTGTCACTCATGCTATCTGATAAGATTCACACGACACCTCAGTGATGAGGCGCTCTCCACTGTTCAAGGTTGTACTAGCAGTGAATTTTGTATTCTAAATAATTTTATTACGTTTTCCCTCTGAGCAACTACAATAGTTACGAAACAATTGTCTGATTTTCCAAGTTTTTGTTCAAATGTTGGACGTAATAATAATATTTGCTCGTAACCGAATTCAATTCGTCATTACGTCCCTATACAATTATTATTAACTACTGTTTGGTACGAGACATTATCAATGTTAAGCTATAATGACACCAACAAACTGAGAACTTTGTAACAAGTCACTCTCTACCTTCGGAACCACTGGCCAAGCAACCTTATATACCGTGTCTCTTCAAACTTGACATTGGCAGAATCACCGTCAAAACGGTGTGGCCATAAAACCACAAATTGGATTGAATTCTAACAAGTCACTCATTAGTTACTATCCAAGACAGTATTCGTATCATAATAATTTATTCGTAATAGTTGCGTCGTCTCCATAAAGCGGTCCTTCATTACCGAGTTTTCAAACAATGCTGTATTCGGCACCGTCGATAGCATTATCTGGCTCGCTATCGTTACGCTTGTTCTGGTTCTGTTTTAACATTGTTTTCTGTTTCACTATCGTGCTGATAGTGTTTCGCATTGTTGTTCGTTTTATTGCCATTCACACGTCGGATTACGGCGTCTATCCTCCTGTTTATCAGAAACGCAACAGTGTTTATTGAAACTGCGATGTTAGTTGCATTTAAAAAAAAAAGTATATTAATAAATTTTCATTGGTGGCACTAAATCTTTAAACGAAGCTGTTAACGATCGAAATTCCTCAGTCGAATCGCCGGTCCATTTCGATGGCTATCAAATATTTAGTGTCGCCAGCAAAACAACAGAATACTGTTTTTGGATATGGTCCAATCCACGAAGCACTCAGGGCTTGCAGGTGAACGGCCTATGTCCCACGCGGTATTAGCGGATTAGCTCGTCGGTCCTGGCTTATTGCTAAACATGGCGATTGTCGACGTCATGTCATGGGCCTACGGTTAGGGTTGCCACCTTTTTTTGGAAAAAATATAGTATTTTTCCGAAAAAATGTGCAAAAATATAGTATTTTTGGGAAATGCAGGGAAAAAAACAGTACAAATTTTTTTTTAATCTTTATGTATCGGGCAGCATTCATCCACAAATTATTGCGACTTTGACAGTTGATATTTTGTTGCCAGGTATGCGTTCCGTTTTGAAATTTCCCCTTGCTGCGCTGCGGGTGCTCTCCAGACCAGTTACAGCTGTTAATATAAAAAAGCGTAACAGTTGAATAAGGCACAAAAATTTAGTATTTTTCGTACTATATTATTTTTTATATTAAATAGTACAATTGACTGAAATATAGTACGATACTATATATAGTACGGGTGGCAACCCTAGGTCTACCGGTCCTCCCATATGGGCATTGTTGTTTATACCGATTCCGAGATCACCGAGTCTACATCTACGTGACGAGATTTCATAGGATTCCGAGACAAATTAATCCTTTGTAACAATATTGACTTTAGATAATTTGTTGATTTTCTGGTAGGAAATTCAAAACAAAAAACCTTTAAGGCCTTCTCTATCTATCTGAGGTTCATTAAAATCAATTTTCATTTTGCACTAGATATTCCCCGCGGTGTCACTCGCGTTAGTTTCGGAGATCCCGCGGGTATTCCGAGATAAAAGTATAATTTACTACCCTATATTTTTTCTGTACCCTTGACAACGTGTGGGTAGTATGCAAAATTTAATCTATTTTCTTCCGTGTTAATTTCGGAGTTCCTATCGGAGTATCCTTCTCTGTACCCCTGACAGCGTGTATGCAAAATTTCGTGGTGCTCGCACAAACAAACAAACAAACTCACTTTCGCAGTTATAATATTAGGAAAGATTCACGTGACTAGTGACTAGACTAGACATCAGAAATTCACGTCGTATTTGTCCATCGATATACTAATAAAGTGATCACGTTTGCAGTAACGCTAAAGTTGTCACTGTTAGCTTATGCGTGCTAATCACGAGATACTGACTGACGAAATATATTTCTAAACATCTCAAAGCGCAACAATTGTTAAAATTATTGTTATAAGTAAAATAGTACTTGTCAGTTTCAATGGTTTCAATGTTTGGTACATCATGCAAGTATATTTGCGGTTTCGGCATTTTGGAATATGCGTGTATAAATATAATATGAATGTGTAGCAATAATATTATTTTTGGATGTCGTGGCTAACTGTAGATAAAATTGTGTATTTATTTATATATTTCGTATTTCTCTGTGATCATTAACAGATATGAAATGAGACTCATGAATGAACGTTCAGCTAAAATATGTCGGTAGCACGTGATGAAAAATCTCTACTGTTTAGAAAAAAAAACAACGTTATTGTAACCCAAAAAGCATTTCGTTTAATTTTCTTCTAAGAATTTATTACTTTTATGCCTTCCTGTAAATAGTCCGTTCGGATGTAACTATCTTTCATCCAAGATTAGATTTTATAGGTTAACCTTGTACCTTAAAGTGTCCTTTGGTTTTGTAATAGTTGATGGACGCCCTAAATACTGTCATTTTTCATCCGGAAGCATCGATGTGACGTATCGAGTTCACACACTCGGCCGTCTGTTACGTAAGGACCGTCGCAGACGCAGCTTATATCCGTCTCCGTAACTGTATTGTTGACCTAACTTTTAAAACGCTCCGAAGAAATAGAGGCTTAAACCCGTTGCGATTAAGATTGAAATTTGTGCTGTAACATTGAATCGGTTAGGACATTTCAGATCGGTAAACGATATGGACGGCCGCCAGGCCAGGCCGTGATGCGACTATTCCCGTCTGGTAAGCAGGATAGTGTGTCCGATCGCTTGCGAACTTCGTTTTGACACAATTCTTTAGATTGACCCACATGTTTTGCTAAAATGGTCTCTTATAACCTTATCTTTTCATTAGGACTAGATTTAATGAATTGGAATTTGGATTGGATGATCCATATGATTTTTCTGCAGTAGGTATTCATATCCAGTTATAGTGGTATTCATATGCGTTAGTAAGACCGGTTCAATAATTTCTTTTGGTACAGTTATATTGTATATTTTGTCTGAGCTATGATCCGTCTATTAAGTATAATGAGCTAGAATAAACTCGGGATTTAGCATTTATGTTTGGTATTTTTGTCGGTTGGCAGCCAATTGGAAGCGGTGGAAGCGGTATTGCGCTTTTAACTGTTAGTATGCTAATTAAAATAACAAAACAACCTAAAACCAGAGCTAAAACGCTGGCGAGAATTAGGTAGTTTCTGAGAAAATTTTCTGTGATACAAAAATAACAATCAATTTCTGTTATATTGGTACGGTCAAGTATGAGAGTAAACATTGTTATCAATATGAAAAGCAACACAAACGCAGTAGAAAACCTGTCCCATGCTCTATTGGAAGTGCTTGCCTTAACAAACCGAACGAGTTTTGTAGCAGGTATGGTGTCCATAAATGTTATGGTGCCTTTTCCAATGCATTCTCTTCTCTGCTTGATTGGAATCTGGTATAAGTACTTTAAACATCAAACCGTTGGTGATTCGGTTTGATGAAGAACTTTAAAGATACATACTCAAAGGTGCGGTAAAGTTTGACAGTTATAACTTTTATCGGATACGAGAAATCATCTACGTACTTTCTTTAACTTTCGTATTGTCTATATACTTATTTCTCTAGTTGTATCTTTGTTATATCTCTATTATTATGTTATTTTTTACCCTAAAATATACCTACCTACTAAAACTATTATTTATTTTAGGTCAACACGATTATTTGTTCTTGTACTATGTGTCCGTGTTTTGTTACAGTTCAATTATTTTTTAATGGTTGCATGTTAACAATGCTTTTGAAATATAAGTAACATATTACGATTAATTTTACTGTTATCGTCGTGTCATGTTCGTTTAAAAATAGCTAGTTGTGCCGCAAACTGGACTTTAGGCAGGCTCAATAATATTACAGAATGTAATGTTATAAAGTCAATTAATTTGCATTGCTCTTATAGTGTATTATGTCAGAAATTATTCGATTGACAGTGGCGAAACGATACTGTTCACGACACCGTACAGAATCGTTGAACGAAAATGAAAACAAGGTCGCAACGCCTACTGAATATTTGGGGCATTGGTGTAACAATTATTATTAAATCCATAGATTATAGTGTATTTTTTACATATCCTGTCCTACAGCGTCTTTTTTATCAGTTTTCTTAGTGTTCCCGAAAACGTTAGTTTCGGATCGTTACACATGCCCCAAATACGAAAAGAGGTCAAGACTGCAAGAATATAATTGAGTGTAGTCGTAAATATATTTCTGGATAGTTTTCGTGACTTGCTCTCGTCCGATATGAATTTATACGATTTGACAAAATTTGAATCCTAATAATTTTGGTTTTTGAGATAATCTCGTTTCCGCAATTGATTGTATCAAAATGTTATATTTGAATGCTCGTAAATGGCATTCCTCAGTGATAACTTGTTTCTCGTAGGCTTTGGATTTCGCAAAGTTATACAGTGTTGTTGGAATGCGAAGAGTGAATGTACTTGGCGCTCGAGGCATCCCCGAGCCTTGCCTTAGCTTCAACAACTATGCGTCTAAATGTCACACAGGCAAAACGTGATCTCCTTGCTTTAGGCTTGTGCCGTAATTGGGCTTGACGCT
Source organism: Zygaena filipendulae (assembly GCA_907165275.2). Classification (NCBI taxonomy): domain Eukaryota; kingdom Metazoa; phylum Arthropoda; class Insecta; order Lepidoptera; family Zygaenidae; genus Zygaena; species Zygaena filipendulae. The sequence continues at coordinate 1,214,320 of OU015657.1, forward strand.
TCTAAGTCTAAATTGCACATCATGAGATTATATCTGGTAATTCTCTGTTTAGCAGCTGGAATACTTACCATAATTCAAGACTTAGGAAGTCGAACAATTTTTTTATTAGTTATTTTACGACGACTTTCAACTTACTAAATCACTCACCTTTAATTACAAGGGCCATCATGTGTCTGGTGTTGTAGAAAGTCATACTCCTATGCGTGGACCTCGTAACTCGTTAAACTGGGTGCCGCTTATCCGTCTTTTTTCTTTTTACGTAAAATCTATCCTACTGGTGTATGTTGTCTCTCTCTATCGTGCACACGATCCACCTGCGCTTGAGTCGCGACACACATCTCGCTTCTTCTGACCATGCTTTCTATTTTGGCTCGTCTTGTGTATTTTATCTGAGGTATGTTATTTTCACACGTTACATTGTATATTTTTTACTTTGCGTACAACGATATAGGATGAATTAGTGGTTTATTTTTTCTTTGCCGATGTTAGACCGATTTATTGTATTTTTTTTGTTTGCGTATAACGTATTACGAGTTTGATGAGGCTTTGTTTCACATTAGTATAAACTGACATTTTCTTGCTTATCTTTTGCTCGTTCAGAAATCACATAACGTCATAACTTTTATAATGAGCTCGTACAACACGCGTGTTTCTTCTGCTGCCGACCACCAACCATCTCAATTCACATGCGTATTATTGCGCGATTAAAATCATACTGTAAATTTACGACTGCTATTGTCTTAACTTTTTCAACATTAGCTTTTTTCACGCCGCTTTAGTTTGAACTCATCCGTCATGTGATGTGATTTAGTGCGTTTTAATGATCACTTTCCATTGTTAATTTTGTTTTACGTTCCGTTTGTGGTGGTTTTAGCGTCTAAAGTAGTGTTCTGAATGAAATTTTGTGGTATCTTCAACCAAATCCTTTAATATGTTTATTGTAATGTGTATTTTGAGACTGTATGTTAAAATAATATCGTTTAAAATATTCGCCCGTACAAGTCTAGCTGTGTACCAAACAACTGGGTAATTAAAACAAGCTTAACCTATATTTGTCCAGGAATTTTAAACTGTTCCTTTTTAACCGACTCCTTAATCGTATAGCACAATAGCTTTTTTTTGCTAATTTGTGTCTAGGTATTGATATAAGTTGTCTATTAAAATTTTATTATACTCCATAATATGTTTATGACAATGTAAACAACTTTATTTTGTCTTCCAACATTCTTACGTCACATCTATACCTGTGCAAGTTTCGAGAGCTCATGCGTAAATTAATACCTATGTTCTTGTTTTGCAGCGTGCTATTGTTTGTATCACCATATATATATATATATATACATACATATTTTGTATTAGCTGTTGCTCGCGATTCCGTTCATGTCTCACGTTACTGTCACGACCGCTGGCAAAGAGAATATAACCAATAACCATATTTACACCGCTAGCGCTTTTGTTGCACCTTATCACATTTCAAATTGTCATAATACTTTCTTTTTCGTAAACCTGATTGCAATGAACCAAAGGGTATATTCCCCTATTACGTACCTACTGATAGCACTGGCCCAGTGCTCGCAGTGACGAGAAGTTCGCTCCGTTATAGCGGACAGTATACTGCCGCAGTGTCCTAGGGTAAGCAGTATGACGTCATAATCGTCGCCATTTTTGGTACTGTGAGCACTGGGGTTTTTGAGGTAAGGTGCTCTCAGTGGTTTGATCAGGTTGATCAATCATCTGAGAACAACCGCGTAGGTCGATCGTCAATGAGTGGTCGATAGCGTGACATGACAATGACATGGATAACAGTATACTGGACTGCGTTCCGTTTTAAACAGTAACCAGTAACTATACTAACTCTAAAAGAACGGCTTCGCAGTCCTTACAGTGCTATCCGTAATAGCGGAACATACCCAAAGTCTGTTGCTATATACAAATACATGGCAACTACAAAAACTCGGTACGATTCCAATGAATGGTTTGAGTTATGTACATATTTGTTCGTATAATGTCTTCCTACATATACATAATTGGTGTATGTATCACTGCCAATCCCGTAAAATCACGCAATATTATGTTACTAATAAACCACTGCATTGACTTTATTTATTAGATTAAATGATAGATATTAAGCATTCCCAACACTAGGAGACGCCTAAAGCGTGTCGTCTGGATGTAATGGCCATGTTTTTGTAGCCTTAACTTGTTAAGGTTACAAAAGATGTGGTGGGGGAAAGTGTTAATGCCTTACAAATACGCATCAGTTTTTCTACAGTGCTTTAATGTAGGTATGTATTAGTCTCTGCAATGTATGGATGTAGGTTTCTTCATTTTCAATATTGATACAGTAAGGTTGGTCAGTTTCACTTCCGAAATATAAACGGATACAGCGCGTTAAGGAAACGATGAAATATATTGTTATACAGTTTTACAAATAAAAAAAACAACGTGAATGTTATTGAGATTTCTTCGCGAGCTCAAATATAGTTTCGCGTTGTAGAATCTGTAAAATTTATTATCATATAAAATATATTTAATATCAATATATCCTGAGGATGATTGTAAGAAAACTTGGTCATTGCTTAATATTCTTTCAGTCGACGTAAACTTTTTGGAGTTTTGTAAATTCTATCCCTACGAAAGTCGAAAATCGTAATTGTAAAAAACGTTGGTAATTTCCTTAAGGGTGAAAAGAAAAACGACGACCACGGATCAGTATATTTATGACTTTGGCGACGACAAACTTAAATCGTAACAATGTACCATGTATTTTCTTCTCTATCTCTTCTTCCGCCTTTATTTCCTCCATATCCTTTTGATCACTCATAGGTTGCCTGGAAGAAATGCTCTCGCGGGACAAGTCCGCCTTTTTACATATACCTGCTAGCTGTTTTTTATTAACTTTTGTTATTTATTTATGTTACGGTAAAGCATGCAATAAATGAATAAATGTATTATGACGATGAAGATATCATGTCGCTATAAGGTTTAATTTCGCACTTCCTGACATCTCTATGGTGCGTATTCAGCTACTTGCTAATGTATGTATGTACGTATTATGGAACGCTTGACCAATCGCCAGTTGAATCTGAATGAACCATTCAACAAGTCGACAAAGGTTCTCAAAATAGAGATGCTCCATTACCACTGGACAATGGCCTGCCAACCATTTTGATCTTCAAACTGTTCATGTTGTTAAAATTCAGGTTTGCGCGCTTGATAAAATTAGCATTACGTTTTCTTAACATTTATTTTGTTGCAATTTGTAGCAACTTATTATATTTGCTTTAAATTATTCTAATATCACTTGAAATAGGTTCAAATGTTTACGTACTAGCTGTTCCTCGCGGTTTCGCCCGAGGAAATTTCGGAGTTCCCGCGGAAATTCCGGGATAAAAGCACCTTATGTCTTATCCATATCTGTGCCAAATCCCATCCGATTCCGTTCTGCACGCCAGAACAGCAGTTCTGGGGGTCGATTTTTGAATCGCTCGAATTACTTTCACGCACGGAATCGCGAATTCACGTGCGAATCCTCATACATTTTTTAAGCATTCACGCGTGAATCTTGCAATTCCGCGTGCGAATAGTAATTCGAGCGATTCAAAAATCGACCCCCTAGCGTGATTGAGTAACAAACACCCATCCCATCCAAACTTTCGCCTTTATAATATTAGAATCGATAGTATAGAAATTACCGAATACCCTGACTCTAGAACCCTCGTTTTGACCATAACTCTTTGATGTAGAAAACACTTAGCCGTGTCTTTAGAATCTGCAGACACAATACGATTTAATCGGCCATTTGTGTTATAAACAGCGGTATGATGACGCACCACACAATAAATTACAAGCATATTAGATCTTCTGATAGATATAAGTTTTTCACTGATGGCAAGTTTTTGAAAAAATAGACATGATAATTGATAAAGTTATTTGAATAATTTATTTATTTAAAGTACTTTATTGCACAAATCGTAGATACATACAGCGGACTTAATTATTAGCTAGGGCACTGCTGAAAATCAGCGCTGAGGTCTTCTACCTCAGCATTATGCTGAGACAGTATCCTTTTCAGCATCGCACCACAGCACATTCTATATATGTACATTAGTACGTTTTTATAGTTTTTTGTTATACCTATTATGACTTTGTAGTAATTAAGATGTACCAAATTTTTTGTGGTCTGCCTTGTCATGTTTCTGAATAAATATTATTTAAGTCTATGTTTATATAATGACTCAGAAATTCTCTACTAATCAACCATTGCAGAATCTAAATTTATGAACTACTTAGCTTTGTTCTCATAAAAACCTGTCGGTGATGATGATAATTCATTACACAATATGTCATTGTTCTCTATGATAAAATTGTATCCAATTTCATAGTACGTAGGTCGGTTCACGGGTACCTTGTAATTACGCATAGTGCACTTCTATGGATGCTTCAACAAGTAGGTAGATACTATGTTGCCTGCATCTGATACTAACGAGCACAACTTTTCGAATAAGTCTAATAAACTTCGCAACACTTCCTGTACTCTACACACTGTACTCTGCCCTTTACCTATTAAGAGTAGCTCATCAATGTTCAAAGTATTAAGGGCAATTAGCACGCCTATTATTTTTTCATTGCAAGGTCGTTTCAAGTATGATGCGTTGGTACTTGTCCGTGTGCGTACATCTCTCATCTTACGTGATAATAAATCATCTAGTTATGTTTGTTTGTCTTTCTTTCATCTTTTTTATGGACTTTCGCATATAATGCATTTAGCCAGTTTCAAGTAAAATTAATTAGATCAATGTATTTTCTATTAAAATGCTTCGTTGTACGGTTTGAAATTACAAGCCACGGTACTATAGCTTGCAAGGACTTTCTCGGAGCTCTTGTAGGGAACCGAAGAAATCAGCTCGAAATGTCATATATCTTCTTAAGCACATCAAAAACCGTCACTGAAAATTATTGTCCAATACAGCACCTTATAACACAACAAAATTCATGTTTAACCATTTTTATCGATATGAAAATAAATGACCGAACCGGCAACTTTGATTCCCGCCAAAAACACTGTCATTTAATCCTGCACTAACATCTGCAAATAGTTTTATAAACATAGGTACCTTCGCTCATCATTCCTCAGACATTTAAAAGTACTTGGTCCGAATTTCGAACGGCGCGGCGCGGCGTCTCCGGCATTATCTTAAAACGTAATTCGTGAAGTAGATGACTTCACTCGGAACTGTGCCAAAATATCGAAATCCGACTTCATTTATAAACAAACGTTATAATATGCGTATTTTAAACTAACAGTTAATGTGATGCCGTGCGACGGCATTTTAAATTCCCCATTCATTTTTTCAATTCACCGTATTCAAAATCGTATAATACTTTATCAGTAATAACCTGTTTTTCAAAATCCACCTGTACAGTGTACAATGACCTAATCAGGTTTGAATGTATGCAATGTGGTAAAATATTATGTAGTTTCGAATATTGCGTGCTGTATCAAAACCAAATCAACATTTAAAGCTAAAACCACTGAGCAAATAAAATCACTACGTTTTAAGAGTAGGCACTTCTATACTAATCGCTGGACCGATCTATGAAAGCATTTAGTGCCAACCATACCAATGCGATGAATGACGCGTTCATAGAAATTTGGTTAAGTATTCCAAAGTTGGTAAAGAAGTTCGCGCAAAAATCTATAATAACTTTTGCGTCAAGGGAGTGCCGCTGGCCTGACTAGTACCAGAATGATCGTTTTGCGTACGACTTGATTTAAGTCTGTATTGTCACCAACAACAATAGTCCGCTGTCCGTACAAGTAGTCGGAGAGACATTAGCGTTAAAATGAGCAAGTGATGTATGTACACAGCACTCAAATGGCGATGTAATGTGTCTAGGTACACGGATTGTCTTTTATTTTGTTAAGTCTCTAAACTTTCCTTTTTACGGAACTTTGTTTGACCCTGTTCGTGTAGTGATTGTTTTAAAACACACTTTTCAGAGTAGTTCTAGTTCGTCTGGTTTAGTCATAGACTCAGGTTGAACTACAGTATATTAAGCTTTTACTACATGTATGATTATGAAAAGTTCGTGAAGTTCCACAAAAGCATGCGCGCCAAATCTTCTTTCTGACGGCGCATTGCACGCAATTAAAATATTCAGTGAAGGGATTTAGTGGGTAAAAGAATCTTACAATAAATAATTGTTATCTCAATTTGTTTGTTTTCTACGATTTCAAAGCGAATTGAAGTAGCGTGTATAATTAATGCATTAGTTAGAGCTTGATTGCTTCCCTAAAATGGTAGTGAAGATTGGAGAATGTGGCATCAAGCCGTGAGCACTTTAAAGTATCACTGACCATCACTGACAATTTAAGACCTAAATGTTAATAAAAAAAAAAACAACTTTATTTACTTTCCAAATTTTTTTGCTAAAATCTATAAATTACAATGGGTTAAGTCAGCTAGGTTTTTTTTATCAGACTATTCGTGACTCGACTTGACAGACAGAAGTGTTTCTTTAATTATTTGATAAGTATTTTTCGAAAACATATTGAATTTTAAACAACAAAAAACAAGTTCCTGTCACGGATCTCTTCAGCTTGGGAATACCTCTCAATTTCCTTCTGACCCAGCATTAAACTCCTGAGAGTCTATTTTATTTTTAGCAGATTCCAAAAACAAAAGTAAGAGAATAATGTAAGATAATATACTAATCGACTGGTCCTGCGTATCAAGTGGAAAAACACAACTTTACAGCAGCAGCAGTTCTAATGCTTCACCTAAAATGATGTCACTTACATCAATTTACTAGTTTGTATCCTCGAATATTTACATGTAGTTGATATTTACAATTTCACAGTTTACAAAATTATAGGTTATTTTAATGCTATTGATGAAAAAAAAAGATAAATCGTCAAACTTGTGTTTACATCGTGCATCGTCCTAAAGTTTTCCGACCTGTTTGTTATTTGTATTGAGTTACGCTATCCGCTCGTATGCTGCAACAGTTGCGGTGTGCGCGAGTATTTGCGGCGAGCGCTCGTACACTCGTATCCCGTGATCTGGAAATATATACTTATTATTATGAAAACTAACCGACCCTTGGTCACGTTTACTCAGCACTATTTGTTCTTGCGAATGTTATTTGTGTTACATTTGTGGTAATACATACATTTAAGAACTCGACATTTATGTTTGTGAGATACGTATATTTTTGCTAAAGTTATGTTACTTGTTTGGGTCATTGGAAAATCCCGAAATTTACGTACTACTGCAGTATTATAGCATCATAAAAACCGCTGTTAGCTGGTTTGACACAATTACCTACTACATATTGAAATTGGTTATGTGAGAGAAAGAAAACCTTTAGACTGAACAAAGATTATACTACGTATTTAATTACTTATTCACACTTGAGTTAGACACGTCTGTATCCTAATACAAAAGGAGAGCAGTAAGGGAAGCATTGGCTACATCATAGAAATGTATAAAGCATTGTTATATATATTTTTTGTACCTACATTTACCCAGATTCACAGTTTATACTCAAATGTCATCGCAAAAAGAAGCATCGAGACCAATTGTCACTTTTAATTGAATAAACCCAGACAATATAGAGGTGTCTGAGGTGAATTTTAAAAATCTGTATTTACTAATCGAAAAGAACCAGAGATTCCTCGGAGAATTCCGATGGATTTTTTTAGTTCTTTTTCTGAGGATGATGTTTTTGTGTCGCTGATTGTGTGTTTAGAATATCAATGAATTATGGTTAATATCCTACTTTTTATTTAAAATGTGAAGGTTTGTAAAAACGTTTGAATTATTTGTTACTCCACGAATTTTTACTAATTAAAGTTATTTCATTTTATTTTCATTTTTCATGGATGACATTAATTTGTGATAAGTACAAATTGTGACAAGAGTTGATTTTGTTGGTCATTTTTAAATCAAAATCACTTAATAATATAAGTATAAAGTAGGTACTTATAAAAACCGGAAAATCGCATGAGGATCAAAGGAATATTAAAAAAAAAACGCAGAATTTCTCACCTTGGAGTTGATAGGTTGTTTTGTTTTTGTACCTAGCATGTAATTACTTGCATGATTTGTTGTACTTACAATATAATCAGCGGATATTATTTGAAATGCTTATCCTTCCTTTCCTCTCCGTTTCACCAAAGAACCTTTCCGATTGAATTTTTTTATTATTATTTTATAAACCTTATGTATTAGTAGTATAATAGCATTATTCTTTTACAAATATCTTTTGTGCTTTCAGAGATATGACTTTAAAAGTTCAATACAAGGAAAGCGCTAGTCCTATAGTGACGTCACTCGGCTTGTAACGCCCTACAACCGACATACAAAATTTCGTTTTCGAAAGAGTCAGACGCGACGTAGCCAAAATTAAACAGTTTATAACAATTTTATTTTTTAATGAAAATCCATATTATTATCCTACTAATATTATAAATGTGAAAATGTGAAAGTGTGGATGTTTCGATGTTTGTTACTCAGTCACGCAAAAACGGCTGAGCAGATTTGGATGAAATTTGGCATGTACGTTGTCAAGGGTACAGAGAAGGACATAGGATACTTTTTACCTCGAAACTCTCGCGGGAACTCCGAAATTACCGCGGGTGAAACCGCGGGGCACAGCTAGTAATAAAATAAAACAAAGAAATATATGTTTAATATCAATTAAAGTGACTTTATTGTATAGATATTTTTATGGCATGAATGTTTAAACATAACTTTGGCTGACGTGTACAAGGTGCATCTGGATCTCCAATTTTCACACTTTTCGTTGTTTTTGCGGCCTTATTTCGCCAAAAACTATTCGAATGTTGATTTTCAGGTGTTATATATTAGGTATGTCCTTTGAACTTTGAGGAATCACGCCAAATAATCATAGAGTTGCTTTATGCCAATTGCTATCATTTGAAATAGCTCAATTACACTTGTTCCTAACTTTCGAGAATCAGAATGGTATTCTGATATTATTAAAACTCCGGTAGAAAAGAGTAAGGTGATGGCATAAACTGCGTTCAGTAGGTAGGCTACGACATTAACTGATTATTTATACAGCAGTGTTTATTTATTTTTCCAATTATACCCGATGAAAATCACGCGTTTCCCGTATTAATTTAAGTGCGCCGACTTGCGAAAACGTTAGCAGGCATAATATTATTTTTATGGACCATTTGACCGAAATATCAGATATACTATACAAAACTGTTGCAATAGATACATGCGAGCAACATGCAATTATTTCAAAATTTTTTTAAACTGTAATTACGTATTAACAATAACGTGCCATACACGAAAGCAACAGTATTGTTACATTTGTCGAATCAATTTAGTATATCTTGTATATAATATTTTATGATTTCGCAAAAGGCCAATAGCGACTAAAGTTATCTCATTCTATATATATTTCAGAGAGTGCGTCTGTCATGCGTTAGCAAATAGCACTTCGTTTGGCTACTGTGTGATATTTGTATTCTCTTTGGTCCATAAAACCTTAAGAAGCCAGAGAATGGAACCAACAAATGTGAAGTCATTCCATACGCAATAACTCCAAGAGATGACAACCATATAAATTCTTTTGTAGCAACACCTATCATTGACTGTAAAATTAAATGGGTAATTTTAGACGCGTGCGTTGAGACAATGGATGTAAGTTGTAACTAGACGCTTCGGTCAAAGACAATCGAAAACGAAAGGAAACGACGGCGGATGTGACGTCGAGTATGGCGGACATAATCAACGTAATGATGCGCAGGAGTACCTGATCGTGACATTCGAAAACGGAACGATGGACGGTAACCGTGAACGGTTATCTTTTTGCGGAAAGTTGAACTGGCCAATTTACTCAGGTCGTAAATTAATTTTATACATAACAGTAGTCTCGCCTGATACCAATTGTTCGTTACAAGTTACTTTCAATTTCAGGAAAAAAACTATCGTAAATATTGATGCCCTCGTTTCTTTTTCTGGAACACATAAATTGTTATTGTAAATTCTTCTGAGTCGGTTTATTCCGCCTATGAATTTTGATTGTGCCGACTTTAATTGTTCAGAAAATTGTATCCTTCCATTTCTCATTAAGTAACGACATGCGTTCCATAGACAATGGATTACTTCGGGTCGATGACACAAAGGCGCATTATTATGTATGCCATGTGGTGGATTTGTGGTATGATTTTATAGACATAATACTAAACATTGATTATGTAAGTTGGTCACATTACTTTGCCTTGTATTATTCTCGAATCGAAGCCATTTGTCCGTTGGTAAAATAAAACGTTTCGAAGCCAGGTGTTATTTGCAAATCGGAATTGTCTTGGTATTAGTGCCACAATATTGCAAATTGCAATATTAATTATAGAACCTGTTTCTGCTGTATTACGTATGAGATTAGTACTCGTATCTGAGTCTCGTGTCTCATAAGTACACATCCAATCTGTCTTCGAGGTGACCTTGCCTACAACACTCGTTGCAAGGCATATTGTATGCAAACTAGTAACCACGATTACTCAGCCACTATTCTCTATTCCGAACACAATAAATTCGATTTTACCGCTATAGTTTAGGCTAGAGACTAAATAGTTTAAACTTTAATACAATACAACTTTTACTTAACTTTTACTCATAACTTTACTTGCGTGGTGTTAGAATGAATCAAGACACCTATCACTGTTTCCTGCTTGATATTTGGATCTTCTTACAATATTAGAACCTCTTTTAGAAAACTTCTATCTAAGCTATAAACTTCTATATAAGCTATCTTGTAACGATTTCTAGCTTTACTAATTTCAGTTTTGAGTTCAGTCAGTCTATCAATTGTTTTATGAATGAAAAATAAACGTCGAAAATGTTGTCTCTTTCTTCTACCATAATATACTTTTAGAATATGGCCTGTTGATCTAGCACCTGATACGATGATGACATAATCGTGCCATTAAATTTGTCGATCAAGCGCCTTATGAGAGATGGGTATGCAAATGATAATCTTTAACACGTTTATATTAGCTTCACTTGTGAGTAATAATATATTAAAATTTTACATGTAAAAAAACCTATTTCTAATTATCGCGGCCGTATCGAAATTAAGTTTTGTATGTTTATATGGTAGTGTCGATGACAAAGCAATATTATTATGACATGGATGACGTGAATATCTGATAATTGAACCGGAAGATGATCATGGGAACTTTGTAATAAAACGACGCAACCGCATCGAGTTGGGGCTCGTGCGGTTGGTCTTTTCAAGGAATATGGTCCTTGATGCTTACTTTTTATTAGTTCACTTTCAAGCGCTTTGTTTTTTTGTGTTTCACAACAATTTGAACTTATTTCATTTTATTTGTCAACGTATGACGGCCTTTAAGAATCGTTTGTTGATTTATTTGAAACTAGTTGTGCCCCGCGGTTTCATCCGCGTTAATTTCAGAGTTCCCGCGGGAATTCCGGGGTAAAAAGTACCCTATGTGTTAATCTGATGTATAAGCTATATTATTGTAAATTTTCATTTAAATCCAATCAGTAGTTTTTGCGTGAAAGAGTAACAAACATCCATCCATACATTCTTACAAACTTTCGCGTTTATAATATAAGTAGGATGCCTAATTAATGAAAATAATTATATCCGCTGCCCTATTTCCACTATGTAATATGTCATATTTTATGATAAGAGAGATATATGACAAAAAGTTCCTTTCTAAATTTATCTAGTTAGAGAACGTAAAAGCTAATTAGATACGTATACATATACCTAGTGGAATTTTTCACTTAATATTTTTGTATATATTTTATTTCAAATGTAAATTGTCCATGGTTATTCAGTTTGTGTCATATTATATGGTTTAATATTTATAATAAGTAAGAGTTCAATGACTACGAACAATTTCTGCTTCAAAATTCTGATTTTTAAAAAGTTGACGGGTTTTCGAAAAATTGTATGAGTTTAGGGATTCGTAGATTTGTTTAAATTATAATTACATTATAGTTACCAGTGAAACACATTACATATATTTACTTACATTTATTTTTAATCCCTTTACGACTAATCCTGTACGCCTAGGTTAAATTAAATTGAAATGCTCTATCGAACAGAAAATGCTTCTCCATTATCTACAAACAATTTTCGTATTATTTGTATCTCCCAACCGTTTTTCATGAAAGGAAAAACGGCAAGTAATCACATTATACAACTCGTATCCAACGGATAGATTAGCGTTGTTTATTTATACGTCTATGATTTCGGAGTTTTGTTATTTCTTGCGTCACTTTCAATAGTGTGAAAGCGCAAGAAATTTAGAAAATTGTTTTTCACGAGAACTTTAAAAAATACTGATAAATGTAACTTTTTTTTACTATTATTCTGATTAATATTTGCCAGATTATTTCTCCGAGATCCTCCGTCGCCATATTAAGTACTATTGTTTTTGACAATGAACACTGTATAATTATATCAGTGAACGAGAAGAACCATCGTTCACCGCTGTATTTACGATATAGGTATGCGGCATATTAGGTATAGGTAAATACGATTATTATAAATAATAAGTAAATTGAATATGTGCGTGTAGACAATCACATATTGTGTATCCTTCTACCTATTGTGAATTTCCCTATTAACGGCCCTGACTGATATATCAGCGTTACGGGTGCCCGCACTCTTAGCAAATTGTTGAGGAAGTGACCGTTTTGGTGACGGGGATGCACCACACAAATATTCTTGTGATCCTATTCCATTATTTTTTAATTTCAAAGAGTGATGTAGTACAGTTAGTAGACGGCACTCAATAAAACCAACCCGATTATACTTTGACTAGCTGTGCCCCGCGGTTTCGTTCCCGGCAATTTCGGAGTTCCCGCGGGAATTTCGGGATAAAAAGCACCCTATGTCCTTCTCTGTACAACGTACATGCCAAATTTCATCCAAATCCGTTCAGCCGTTTTTGCGTGATTGAGTAACAAACATCCACACTTCACATTTATAATATTAGTAAGAAGTAGAATGGGTATGTGGACTAATTTTTATTTTTTAGTCCGTCTTGTAGATTATTAAATAATATTGGACACGTATTTTTTCTTTTTTTACGTAATCAAAAAATAAGCGCGATATATTGAGTTGAAATTTCGCGTGACGTCACTATTCGGACAGTTTGTATGGCGATTTTATCGGTTAGTGACGTCACGACCCCCTCACCCTAAACTTTAATGCGCTTTATCTATGTATATTTTAAATTATTTGAAAAAGCAAAAAATACGTGTCTATTGTTTTTTTATTTTCTGACGGACTAATTAGAATTTTGATTTTCAAAAGTAGTCCACATCCCTATTACCAAAGAGCTTTGTGACAAAGCTGCGAGTATTGCGTGAGCTTGCTAATATGATAGCATCGAGACATCGTTTCGAATCTCGCAACGCTTTTGAGTCAGTCGGCCACATCGCAAGTGGGCGGGACAACTATCTCGTTACAACCTATTTCAACCGTATCTATGAGTTTCGCAACTTTTGTATCATGATTATGATTATGTGAATGCTAATTTTTCTTTTATACTGGGCACATGTAGTATGAGCTAAGTATATGTTATTTTTGTATAAGTGCATCTGAGTATTTAATTCAACTTTGCTCAGACATTTGTCCACAATGTCGCCTGCCCTCTTAGCCAAGTTGACATTTGTTCAATCAGTCGTCCAATTTTGCGTGATATGACTATACGTTCCTTAGTTTTCTATAGCGATATCGATTAACGATTGTCAACATGGCTAAGGGGCCCGATAATAAGCGATGATATTGCCTTTACGAGTCTGCTAATTCAGGAAATTGAAATTGCAGCGCGATGAAAAAACAAAGCGGTCCATTCCAATTCCCAATGCTTATGGGCCTGAAATTACCTACTAGATTTTTTTTTTAATGAATGTGTTGTTTCGTTGTCCGTAGCTATTGCAAAACCTGGGCAAGGTCGACCGCACCCTTGACGACATATTTGAAGAGCACCTGCAGAACTTCAACAGACAGCACCAGCAAGCGACGCGGCTGCAGAAAGAGTTTAACAATTACATCAGATGCATACGAGGTGGGTGCCGCGCACTGAAGAAAGGAAGGAATATATAACTCACAGTTGCTCCCTCTGTACAGCCTCGGTAGCCAAAAAGAGCTCAGAGATATTGTAATTTCCTATCATTGAGGGAATTTTCTAAAATTGATGAAGTAGTATTTTGAGTTTATCCATTATAAACATTAAAAAACTCAAATCTTTTCTGTTTATAATATTAGTTTAGCCGCTCACTTTGTTTCAGGATGATAAGTATTAACTGCCTTATTTCCTATTTTAATACCTGAATTACACCTAAAAAAATGGCTGTTCCCCCTAGGTTTTACTCGCGTGAACTTCAGTATTCCTGCGGAACTCTTCGTTTCAGAATAATGTCACTCGGGGATACTGTATCATCCAATCAGTGGAAGAATTTTAAAAATCGGTTCAGTAGTTTCGGAGATTGCCCTCTACATCCAAATTTACGAAGTAGACAACGCAGAGCGAGCTACTCTGATGTTTATTATTCAGCTTCTCTCCAAACATATCATTAGGAAGCTGTGAAGGGTGGAAGCTTGATGGCTGCTCTCAAAACACTATTGTCCTTTTATTAACGTCAGAAACAGCCACACATAAAGGCCATTTTTGAACAAAAATATTTGACATTAAATCGCGGAACGTACATTAATTATTTAATTGGATACCCTTAAATATGTAGCATCTGAATTTCACCTTTAAACGTCACTTCTCCAGCTGCCCTCTGCGTTAGATACAGTAACGAATTGCCGCCATGTATTGTATTGCAGCGGTCCAAACGGCGTCCAAGACGCTGATGGAGGCGATCACGGAAGTGTACGAGAGCAGCTGGTCCGGCCACGACCTGCTGTACGTGCAAGCGCAGAACATGGAGATGCTCTGGCAGGACTTCTCCCACAAGCTCGGCGACCAAGTGCTCATACCGCTCAACACCTACACCAACCAATTCCCCGAAGTCAGGGTGAGTCGGGTCGGGTGGGTTACTTGGGTCACGTATGTACACCCAGTAGGTAACAGGGTAGGTAGAAGCGCAGTGGTTGTGCCCTGATCCGAGGGTGCGGTCGAGCGACCTTCTGGATGCAAGCCAACCTCTCCACCCCTTAGTTGAGGCGAGATCGTTGGTGATGGAATGGGTAAATGAAAAAGGTTGTCACGCAACGACGGAAAGAAGCGCTGGGGATGGGTTACTTGTGTAGATTCCCGGGACCACCAGTTCCATGAAAGTCAGGTGAAATGGGGTTGGATTGTTTGTGTTATATTGCCGAACAATCAGCCAGCGTGGCATGTAGCATCTAACGCGAATTATCTCGTTCCAATCGGTAGGTAAAAAAGGGTAAATATTTCTGCAGCATTCAAATTGACGGGAGCCGTGGGCATGTAGAAATAATTTCTCAACCAAATTCCTCCTTTAATAACTCAACTGACCAGAGTAACATTTGTGGCGTTGTGGTGATATTCCGGTTGTATTTCCTGGTAACATGATTTACAAAATTGATAGTAACAGTTGCTGTTGTTGGTGTTTTTCAGAAAAAAGTCGAGAAACGTGGCCGCAAATTGGTAGACTACGACAGTCAGAGGCACAGTTTCCAGAATTTGCAATCGAACGCGGCCAAAAGAAGGGACGACGTTAAGGTATGAATGCCAATCTGTATCATTTATTTTCAGACACATCAAACCTTCTGCACATCCGCGACACTCCATACAAGTGAAGTGATGGAACTCCTCACTTCTACTACAGGCAGGCGGCTTGTGTGCACATGTGCAGGGTGTGCGTGTGGCGTAGGGAGATAGTTCCACATTCATGAGTTGATATTGTCCACACAGGCAGCGACATCCCACGCCGCCTTTAGGCTCGCCGCTACGTCGTGGCTGGGCCTTGGCCTTGGAGTGGAGAGTCATATTAATGGGCATGTGGACTAAATTTTATTTTTTAGTCTGTCTTGTAGATTATTAAAAAATATTGGACACGTATTTTTTTCTTTTTTTACGTAATCAAAAAATAACGGCGATATATTGAGTTGAAATTTCGCGTGACGTCACTATTCGGACAGTTTGTATGGCGGTTTTATCGGTTAGTGACGTCACGACCCCCTCACCCTAAACTTTATTGCGCTTTATCTCTGTATATTTTAAATTATTTGAAAAAGCAAAAAATACGTATTTATTGTTTGACGGACTAATTAGAATTTTGATTTTCAATAGTAGTCTACATCCCTATTATCAAATCGCCCATCCAATTCATTGCCGTCCCGCGACCTCCATCGAGTCATTGATCCACCTTGCGGTGGACCTACCCACGCTGCGTCTTCCGGTTCGTGGTCACCACTCGAGAACTTTCCTAACCTTCGCGACCTAGGTTCGCCTGCGGATTTCCTCATTTTTGATTCGAGCCCGCTACAAAACTCCGAGCTTAGCCCTCTCATGCATTGAGCCTTATGAGGATCATAGTGAGCTACTATCTACCATTTTTCGATGTTTCGCTGAGGGGGAGAGGGGAGATAGTGTCACTTCTTAACATGGTGGTATTGCCCGGTGCAGGTGACGAAGGGCCGCGAACAGCTCGAGGAGGCGAAGCGCACGTACGAGGTGCTCAACTCGGAGCTGCACGACGAGCTGCCGGCGCTGTACGACTCGAGGGTGCTGTTCTACGTCAACAACCTGCAGACGCTGTTCACCGCCGAGCAGCTGTTCCACTCGGAGACCTCCAAGGTATGAGGATCACACCTCGCTACACAGGAGGGCCACAGCCACTGTGAAGGGGAAGGGGAAATAATTGTATTTGAGAGAACACGTGTAGGTAACTTAAAAAGATAGGTACACCGTTGAAGGAGTGTATTCAATAACATAGATACTAGCTATTCCTCGCGGTTTCACGTGCGTTTATTTCCCAGTTCTCGTGGAAATCCCGAGACAAAATGCACACTATTTCCTTCTATGTATTACTGACAACGTGTATACGAGATTTCATGATGATCGGTGGATCCGCTGAGGCGTGAAAACGTAACAAACAAACTCACATTAACCTATAAAGGGATAAATAAAAAAATGTAGATACAATAAAATATATAATGCGCTTAAATTAAATAGTATTTATCAATTAAAACTATGATAATCTCGTGCGTATCATCACCGTTTAATGTGTTGTACATAATATATTATGATGTGACGTGTTGTGATGTGTTGTGTGCTGCAGGTGTACGCGGAGCTGGAGGCGATCACGGACAAGCTGGCGACGGAGTGCCAGCGCGGCTCGTACAGCAAGCGCGCGCTCGCCAACAACGCCACGCCGCTCGCGTCGCCCAAGAGCAACAGCAACACGCTCGCCTCGCACAACGGCGCCGCCTCGCCCAACAGCACCGTGCAGAGTGAGTGGCGGCGCACCACACATACAACACCACACCACACATACAACACCAGACACAACTCACACCACACATACAACCCACACACCAAACACACCACACATACAACCCACACATACAACCCACACACACAACCCACACACAACACACACCACATATACAACCCACACACAACTCACACCACACCACACACACAACACACACCATACATACAACCCACACACAACTCACACCACACCACACACACAACCAACACACAACACACACCACACCACACACACAACCCACACACAACTCACACCACACCACACATACAACCCACACACAACTCACACCACACCCTCACATATAACCCACACACAACACACATCATACATACAATCCACACACAACACACATCACACATACAACCCACACACAGCACACACGACACATACAATGCCACACCACACCACATATACAGCACACCACACCACACCTCACACACTCAACACCACACTACACCTCACTATGTAATCCTGTCAAGTTCGCTGGCTGTAGATGATTTGTTAAACCTAATATCTAGGTTTTATACTTACTATAAATATTGTCTATAGAGACTTAGAGACTACACCTTACTTTGCTATATTCGATGAACCCAAAATTTCTATAGCGTCACGAAGAAATCAGTAAATCATATTATCGGTACAAGTTAATTTCATTACGATTTTTTTTAACATTTCTGTTTTTAAAGACTAACAAGATTGTAATGTGAGTTCGAAGAAATTGACGCACATAATAATATAGAGAGAAAAAATAGGAAAACTGACATAAATATTTAACGTTTATAACCTGCATGAGCCGATGGTTTATACGGAAATTAGATTGCAAATAAAAATGGTTATTTATGATATAGGAACGCAATTTATGTATTTCATACAACGTTTTATATTGCATTGTGCGAGGAAGTAATAAATTCAGACTAATAATTCAAATTAAAATGGCCGGCAACCATTGAAAAGTTTTATTCAAACATGATAATATACATTTGAAAGTTGGTTGATAAAATATGAATTCCGATATGCAATTGAATTATATTTATCATTGTTTATTTCCTCGTTTTGGACTATAAGGACGGTATATTTGAGTCTACGGAAGAATTAAAAAAAACCTTTTGATGCGACATCTTATAATAATGCATTGTAAAACAAAATTTCACCGTGTATGTAACTATGATTTCCGTACAAACCGCCGGCTTTTAACGAACAATATGTGTGCAGTGGCATGCGTTTTTGTTTGTTTGTGTGTGCGTGTATGTGTGTGTGTGTGTGTGTGTGTGTGTGCGCTCGCTCGCGTGTGTGTATACGTCGTGAGTATTGTGCTTGTGTGTGTGCGTAGCGCCCCCCTCCCCCGCGCTGAACGGGTCCGCGTCGCCGCCCGCGTCCCCCGCGACGCCCCCCGCCAGCCCCGCGGCCCCCGCCACGCCCCCGCCGACGCCCGGCGAGGCGCCCGACACCCCCGCAGCCCCCGCGGCGCCCGCGGCGCCCGCGCGCCACGCGGACGCCTCGCCCGCCTCCGCCCCCGCCCCCGCCCCCGCCTCGCCCACCGACAACGGCGACGATGTGGACGGAGCCGATAGGAAAGTGGAAGAGCTCTACGATATACCAGTCGGTGAGTTATGATACCCTAGTACTTACGGTTCATACACAATATTTAGTTTTGCCCACCGACAGCGGTGACGATGTGGATTTGACCTCAGAAGAATGTTCTGAGGGATGCAGGATGGACTGAATAGGTAGAAGAGCTCTATGATATACCAGTCGGTAAGTTGTGATACCCTAGTACTTACGGTTCATACAAAGCACGCTTTTAAATAGGTCGGTGCAATAGGCGATAGAAAGGTACCCATACCGATCGGTGAGTTATGATACCCTAGTACTCGTGGTTCATACAAAATACACCTAAAATCTCTAAAGAACACAATTATTTTCTATCGATTTGTACTTGTTACTGAAAAGAGCTATTGATCGCATCAAAAGGTTTGTGGTCCCCAAATATTTGCTCAGCATTATGTTTTTGCATGTTGTACAAAGTCAATGTCTGATATAAACCGATAACTATGCTAAAACGTACTTTATCACAGACAATTGTTGGGCATGATAAACAAGTCAAACCTATGACAAATTGGTTGCTTTATCGAAATGTCTTTGAATCTATATTTAACGCGGAGTTTTTATATCCAATGCTAAAATATTGCAACAAAATAGCCGCCCTTATTTCCAAAGAAATAGGAAGCATTTTTAACCTTTAATAGGTTAAAAAGAGCGCCTTTCAATCATTCTGTAGTAAAGTACAGGTTACATTTTACGGCATACTTTGTAACAAAACATAAAAATGTTGCATGTCGATTGTGTATGCGTAATTAGCAAGAGTTTTTGTTTGTATATACTATAGTGAAGCTATAACACCCGCCTGTACAATATGTCATGTGAAGTGTGCACGTAGCCAGTAGGCCCCGACCAATAGCGTGCCATTCCCTCAGGAACGCCAGTGCCAATGGAGAAGACGCACAAAGCCGGAGCTAAGAATCACGACGATAAAAGCGACAAAGAACCGCAAGATAGTCAAAAGGGCGAAGAGGTTTACGATATACCTGTCGGTAAGTGGGGGAGGGCATATACAATACATAAATAAATAAATAATGGACTTGGTGTCGGGTTATGAAAATCAAAATCGATTTAGTCCATCAGTTAGATAATAAAAAAAAACAACATACGCGTCGAATTGAGAACCTCCTCCTTTTTGGGAAGTCGGTTAAAAATAAAAGATATAAGTATATTTTGCTTAAACAAATTAATGAAAAAATACTTAGATAAAGCGCATTAAAGTTTATTAGTAGCGGTCACTTTCTAGATCTAAAATTCTCGGCAAATCGTTAGATGATAACATCGTTGGTGTAGTGATAAGTTAAACCTGACTTCTGGGCTGGGTGTTGCGGGTTCGATTCTCGCATCAGGGCAAACTTGCGATGAACACGGTTGTGTAAGATTGGAGGGTTGTGGTTATATTAACCAGGTATCGAGTGTGCAAAAAGTTTATAAATGTAATTTGGGTGTGTTTATGGTATCCATGGTAGAAGATCTGCTTAGTTTGGGGTCAGGTGGCGCTGTGTGATGATGTCCAAGCACTTTGTTATGTTACGTTGAAATTAAATTAGAATTTTAAAAAAGTTTGTTAGCTTTATTGCCTTTTTAGGGCACCGTATGTACATTCTATGGTAAGGTACATTCTATGAATCGCTATACAATGGTTAAATTAAAAAAAAAATATAGCGTGAGAAGTATCGTTATATAGATCCATGTTTAAATTAATTGAATAAATACACTTACATATTTATAGATTGTATTATAAAAAAGGACGACAAAAGATTTAATTTTCAAAATAAAAAAAAATTCTTCACTTATTTGCTGAAAATTTTGATCATTCGGTTTTTCAGCAGTCAGAACATAATACTATTTAATTATTTTTGTGTATAAAATCAGCAAATTTTGGTATTCATCAACGTTAATATAATATAATCATTATTGTTTCTTATTTTATTCTACTATGTTTAAATTGTACATTTTTTATGTATTCCACAGTAGAGTTTTGTACAGCCAAATAAAATGCTATGCTATGGTAATGTGCATGGATTTGAATTTGATGCATGTCTAAGTTTGGTTGTTTATTAAAACTGTAAGTGCACAAACAATCTAAATGAACCAGACCCGATTAGAATACTATTTGAAATTGTAAGGAAAATATGATATAAAATTTAATATTGATAGGGATAGAAGCCAAAAAGATCTAAAGCTCGAAAACCAACCTTACGTTGTTGTAAAAGTGTGAAGTAATTAAATTAAATTATATTTAAAAGATTGTGTCATTCTAAAAAGTGTAAGTTTAAGCCCTTGCTGGAGTGAAATTAGCGCCACTTTTTTTCTTCTTAAAAATACCTCATGAGAAAACTAAGGAACTTATCGTCATCACAGGTCACGAAAAATCTTCCAATACAAAAGTAAAATTTTTCGTAATCACTTGACATTACGATAAGTTGTTAGCTTTTTTTGTCAGCATGGGTTTGTGTAATCCTTACTATTTATAAATGAGATATGTACCCCTGACAACATGTATGCAATATTTCATATGATTTCACTCACGTTAATTTCGAAGTTCCAGTGGGAATTCCGGGCTAAAAAGTACCCTATGTCCTTTTCTGTACCCCTGACAACGTGTTTGCAAAATTTCATGATGATCGGTTGAGCCGTTAAAGCGTGAAAGCGTTACAAACAAACAAACTCACTTTCACTTTTATAATAGTGAAAATATCAGCAGCTAGGCTCAGACCAAATAAAAACTAAAGACTGAACGCGTAGAACAAACAAGTGAAGCCCGGAAAACGACACCATCGCCGTGCACGTACACAGAAACACGCACACACTTACAAGAAAAAGACTCCATACCTTTTAGTTTGAGCTTCTCCCGCTAATGGAGATGACGCAACAATTAAGTTAGAAAAAATGCCATATTGTGTCGTCAGCGGTCAAAAAATAAAAAACAGCATGGAATTACTTATCACCAGTAAGTAAACATAGCAAATTCATACTCTAATCACCACATGCATGCGCATTAACCGGCTTCACTTCGTTGTTGGAGGCGTTCCGTCTTTAGTTTTAATTTGGTCTGAGCAGCTAGGTGTGATCTATATAAATAAACGTAAGGCTCGTGCACACCGCAGGGGCGACGCTGTCGGGGCTGCCGCCGGGCGTGCTGTACCGCGTGCGCGCCACCTACCGGTACACGCGCGAGGACAGCGACGAGCTCTCGTTCGACGTGGGCGACGTCATACGCGTCGTGGAGTACGACGACCCCGACGAACAGGTGGGTGATTTGGACACTAAACTTTACAGTTGTAATCGCAGAGTAAGTAATATTATATTACCTAGAGAGAACATTTAGGTGGGACAGGCGTGCCAAGATTGCAAAGTAAGATCAAACGCTCTTACTGCTTGCTATATCCCAAGTATATTTTCGGGTTAAAGAGCATTTATTCTCATAAGAATATATATATATATTCGCTTACATGAGAAATTGAAAACTAAGTATATTTTCCACAATATTCTCAAAAACCCGTGACTAATTTTATTACAAACATCACCAAATGGCGTTGAATATATTTCGTTATATAAGTGAATATTTTTGGGCGTCATGAAAAATCATCTGGTGACATTATTTTTTTTATTTTTTTTTCATACTTAACTGATTTCTATTTATTCTGTGGTTATAATAGTAATAAAGTGAACAAAGATAAACCATATTTTTCATGAATTATTATTATACAAATAGGAAATTTTGTTGATCAATAAATTATATAGAAATTAAATTATGTGCACCATTACAAGTTAAACACATTAAAAAGATACGCGCTAAGTGTCAATAAAGTTACTGACAAAGACTACAAGTACCTAAATAAGAGCGCGTTTCAACTGTGTCGATTAATATTATTTTGCACATTTATTTTTTCATTTGTTCTTAATTACTTCGATCATTACGTTTATAAATTGATGTTTTCATCTCAGGAGGAGGGATGGCTGATGGGTATAAAAGAATCCACCAACGAAAAGGGTATGTTCCCGGCGAATTTCACGCGGCCCATTTGAGGCGCGCCGCGACACAGCGCCGCCGCTACGCTCGGAGGTGTGCACCGAGGTTTATCGCATTCGTGCACTATTGAGTTTTCATATTCGACGCGGTGCAAAGAAAACTCAACGCTGCATCCAATATTGTAATAAATGGACAATCAACCCGGTGCTTGGGATTAAACCCGAAAAAAACCTGCCATTTTAGCCCGATAAAAAACACTCGCTGTTTTCCAATTACAGAGCATAATGCGACTCAGTGACGCACAGAGCCGAGTTGTGCTAATGCTTGATTGGAACGTGAATTAGTTTCAAGTGCACCAGCAAAGTGCGCTAATTTCAGTTTTATACCTTCATCCATACTTGTATTTATTTTTCAGTCTGAATTAGGTAACTTTTTATCAAAGAAAATAATACCTAGGTACTTACCTACTCTTTTTTTATTATTTCAAAAAACCAAGAAACATTTATTATTTCCAAAAAACACTTGTAACTTGTTTGGGTACTAATCGCTACTTGATTTTTTTTCCGTTTATCCGATCGCGATCCAGGAAAGGTCGGGACTTGGGACACTTCGCGAAAGCAGTACTATTTGAAGTGCTCGAGCGAAGCGTTGCCATAGTTGAAACATTCAACGTCGAGCGTTATGCCGCATAATGCCGCTTAGTGCTAAAACGAGGCGTAAAAGGCTGACTTTTATCGGATTTAAACCCAAGCACCGGGATGATTGTCCATCTTTATTGTACCCGACGTATGTAGTTTCCGATGATTGGTTATCGTTTCTGTTCAGTTATACCAAAGTGTTTTGTGCATTCTATATGTTTTCATTTTTTTTTTTGCGTTTTTTTTAATTTAAAAAAATGTTTCAACAAACACGAATGTAGATGACACTTTGTGAATTTGTTTATATAATATAATATTATTATAAATTAATAATAAAATTATAACTAATTACCTAATGTAACATTAGATATTTTATATTTAGGTGTTGATTATATTGAATAGATTTATATTATTTATTAAATCATATTATATTATTATTATTTTAATTGATAAATAGTTATTCACAACGAATATTAATCGATTATTATGTTTGTAACGGTGATTTTTTTTTTCTTTCGAAAGAAATCACTGTATATTGAGGTGGAAATACAATCTTTTCCCGATCCGTTTTAATTTTCTAATGTAAATATAAAACTATTTGTAATTTTTAAACACTTTCAATAAGAAAATAATGGTGTAGGATCGTATTTATCGGTAAATTTAAAAAAAATATCGATTATTGACGCATAACTAATTGCAGTTTTGTATTTTGACATTTAACTATATTAACATATTGAAAATTCTGTATAAAATTTGCTCATTGGTAATCTTTATACAATTATTATGTGCTTTAGGTATAAATATTGTGTAAATAAAAAGTGACCTTACTAAAGATGAAGAACAAAATATTCTTATAATATAATATCGTTTAAGATTCGACGTCTTACCGTTGATCATGAAAGTGGATATTTCTTGTTTGTAAGTTGGTACATGTGGTAAACCTTCTGCCTTAGATGGTGTGAGAATGATATAAATCTTTACAATACATATATCTATAGATTTATATTAAAACTAAATTATCACTGACTGGCTGTCCCTTGCGGTTTCACCCGCGATAATTTCGGAGTTCCCGCGGGAATTCTAGTATAAACTTTCCTCTCGAATCAGTCTGTCTATAGGTGGAAACCGCATGATAATCCGTTCAGTAGTTTTAGAAGGGAGAATTTGTTTTTTAATATGTAAGGATATATCGAAAACTACTCGACCTATCAAGCTGAAATTGGTCTGGTAAGCTGAGAGAGAAATTTTATCCCGGAGTTCCCGCGGGAGTAACAGCTGCCGTGTGGTGGACTTCCGCCCACCAGCACACTCTCAGCACTAAGCTGGGACTGGGCCCACGCCCAGCATTGGGCACGCCAAAAGGAATTAACCTATTCGTTGCTTCAATATGTGGGCCCTTTGGCGGCGAGCAAATATTACGCGACACGACTGTCGTGTCAAGTGTCATACGAACTGGTATGCCTTTAGCCATGTGTAAAAAAATGTATTTTTATCCCAATTTCACTTGTACGCTTAAATACGTTCAATTGTTCAGAAGAACGATGACACGCCTGTCGTGCCATCCGCAACTAATCTGTTAATAAACTATGTATAGATCGAACCATAGACAACTACGGGCAAAATATAATTACCAGGATACTCTTTTGTACGAGAATTATATACACATTGAATGGTTGCATTTCCTAAAGAAAAGGGTAATTACCTACGATGTATCATGGCACCTAATTTATGTATTCTTTTTGTACATATACATAAAATACAATAGATTGTATTATTTTTATTGACGCATTAAAAATAACACCATGTGACTATAATTTATTGTAATCTGTAGGACTTCCTAAAATCATTTTGCCAATTTTCGAACGAAAATTTACCAATCTTTGCCGCTACCTATCGGAAATTTTTGATATTTTTAAAATTTATTAAGATTTTACTCTGATTTTACTAACTTTTGACTAAATAGGTTGTTTAATATCTAATTATGAAACATGCTTTCCGAATACATCTACATCTACATTCTCTTTGTGCCATTATCTTTTGAAGTTTTTACTGTCACTGTCATGACCTAAATTCACATTTAATCACGAGAGGCTCAGGAAACAAAATTCTACGAATTATTCTTTCTACCTTTCTGAAAAAATGAGTCAAATCCTACTAATATTATAAATGCGAAGTTTGTAAGTATGGATGGATGGATGGATGTTTGTTACTCTTTCGCGCTAAAACTACTGAATGGATTTAAATGAAACTTTACAATAATTTAGCTTATACATCAGATTAACACATAGGGTACTTTTTATCCCAGAATTGGAACGCGAGAACTCCGATTTTACAGCGGGTGAAACCGCGGCGCACAGCTAGTCTATAATAATTATGTTTTCGGCATAATTATTTGATTTGCCTTTTTACAGTTTTTAATTGGTAAGTGGTTAAAAATCGCTACCATTTGATCACAACTTAAATGTCAAACCTAACCTAACATTTTTAAGTTCAATTAAAATCTTTATTTTGGGACACCGCAACATGCCCGCCGTTTGTAATTTAGCGAAATGTACAATTTGCCTGCGGTTATCTAGCTGTCCCCCGCGGTAATTTCGGAGTTCCCGTGGGAATACCGGGATAAACTATACCCACGTATAAACCTTCCTCTTGAACCACTCTATATATTAAAAAAAACCCATCAAATCCGTTGCGTAGTTTTAAAGATCTAAGCATACATAGGGACAGACAGACGGCGGGAAGCGACTTTGTTTTGTACGATGTAGTGAGTTTACGTTCTTATAATAAAATATTTCTTAAATGTAAATTAAAATATTTCTTTAAAAACTATTTTGACTAATTATTATGCTAAAGTTCGGAAATTACTAGTCTGTGGTGTGGACAAACAAAAAAAGGAGAGAATAGTTTTGCTTTTTGCCAAAAGATGGCGAATCGTCACATCGTGCTTGTTTCTTGACTTTCTTGCAAATATGCCCAGAATTTGATTTGATATTATAAATTATCTTACGCCTGTGTCAAAAACGGTGCTTTGAAATTGTACATAATTTTTGTATTAATTATTAAAATTAATATATAATACTTATAGGTAACGGATATTTTACATTTTATAACCATTTTCGTAGACCTAAGAGACGCCCGAATCGTAACGCGTTACGTTTTTATGTTACGAAAACGCAAAGTTATCCGCACACGATTCACACGGGGTATATATAAATTAAAATAGAATAACCAACTTTCATTAAACGATAATAATATTTGACACAGTATTGATGCAATTTATCATAGGTACACACACACACACCAACTTATTTGTGACATGTGACCTTAAAACTATGTATTCTCGCCAAACTATTTTAATATCTACATTTTAAATCTTAATAAATATAAATCACGTGTCACGTTGTTTGTCCGCGATGGACTCCGAAACTACTGAACGGATTTTGATAAAATTTTGTAACCAACTTAAAAGATAGGATAGTTTTTATCCCGGAATTCCCTCGGGAACTGCTTATCACCGTAAACTACTGTCAGGGGTACAAAGAAGGACACAGAATTCTTTTTTCCCGGAATTCCCGCGGGAACTCCGATATTACCGCGGATGAAATCGCGGGGAACAGCTAGTCATTATAAATAATTGCAATCGGTAATCACAGATAAGTTGGCTTGTATTTTTTATATACATACATATTTAAATTTTCTACGAAAATTTTGTAAATCGACTGAGGTTGTTTTTTTTTTGGGAAAATAAAAAAAAATGCGACCTGAGTAGGTACGTAGTTTAGGAGTACAATTCCGACGTATTGGGAGTATGTGACTTTATCGCCACAGTGCCATGAGACGGTCCATAGGTAGGTAGGTATTTAATTTATAAGTTTGTTAGGAGTTGTACAGTTTTTACAACTGAAAATAAAATGTTTCTCACAAACGACACGTTTTTTATTTATAAATGCCAAAAACAACCTCCTTGCAATTTTTATTTATATGTTATTTTTTTTAATATACAGAGTTATAGATACAGTAAACAGAACAGAACGGACAAGTTTCCAATTTTTGTTTTATCAATCCTAAAAATGTAAGTTAAATTTTGATGTGAAAGAATCGTTAAAATGTCTCTAACAATGAGAAGTTTATGGGACTTTGACGTTGAATTTGCAAGAATACTTATCTATATGTCTATACGCATATATTTCATTACGCTCCAGCGTGTGACGTCACTTCGCCTAAACGACCTGACTCGTAGGTATTTAGGAAAACTTACAAATCCATTGATATAAAAACGTTTTGATATCAATGGTGTCTGTGTGCGGTCAGTTGCACCGTTCGTGTCGTTTTGTTCACTACACGATGGCCGACTTACAAAAAACTACAAATACCTATGTCCTTAATGTTAATCTCGGATAGGCGAATTGACGTCATAAGACAGACATTCCGCGCTATAATACGTAAACATATAGGTAACCTTACTATTCTAAAAGGGAAAGTGAGTTTGTTAAGTTGTGTTATGCTTTCACGCCTTAACGGCCCAACCGATCCTCATGAAATTTTGCACACACTTTCAGGGGTAGGTAGAGAGAAGGGTACTTTTGGTTCCGGAATTCCAGCAGGAATTCCGAAATTAACGCATCATATACACAACTAGCTGACCCCCGCGGTTTCGCCCGCGGTAATTTTGGAGTTCTCGCGGGAATTCCGGCACAAAAGTACCCTATGTCACTCAGGATCACTGTAGTTTCCTATAAGTGAAAGAATTTTCAAAATCGGTTTAGTAGATCCAGAGATAGCTGTTTCCCCATGGTTTTACCCGTGGGAAATTCGGAGTTCCCGAGGGAATTCCGAAATAAAAAGTACCCTATGACACTCAGGACCACTGTAGCTTTCTATAAGTGAATGAATTTTCAAAATCGGTTCATCAGATCCAGAGATTACCCCCTACAACGTCACAAACTCACAAACTTTTGCTTTTTAGCTTTTTATAATATTAGTATAGATGAGGAAATAAAATCATACAGAATATCTAATATTTTGGCGTCTGGAACGTTTGGAATTGCACGCAGACAGACCGACTTTTATCTATAGTAAAAAAGTTAATGTAGCTTGCCAAGCAGAGCTCTTATATGGAGTTAAAACCTTCCTAACTAACTTAATCGAGGTGATCTGCATCTCATATATAGAGTCGACCAGTATTAGCTAAGTCCATGAGAAAAATATACAGTTTTTACCGGCTTCATGGTGATTATTATTAATAATTGCCAGCGACTGTTAAAATAATCCCCGCATTTATCACATTGATCGTAACATATAATAATAGATTACTAGCAACCCGCCCCGGTTTCGCACAGGAGCATTTTCGATGAAAGCTCTCAGTCTGCTTAACTTCCTCTTGACATCTTGAACAATTATCGTCATAATTGAACAAATTATTACAAAACAATATTAAATTATACGTATACGAACCTTCCTCTTGAATCACTCTATCTGGTGAAAGCCGCATTAACCGGCGGGCAGCGACTTTGTTTTGTAGAGATCTACCGACTTGAATACCGACGTGCTTAAGTCAAAGTCAAAGTCAAAATTATTTATTCAAATTTGGCCCATAATGTGGCTCTTTTTGACGTCAATAAAGTTAGGTACATTTATTATGACAGCACCCATAAAATATCCACCCTACGTACATAGCATGAGCCAGTTAATTTTATTTATAATGTTATTGCTATGAAGTAAGTATTGGGTATTGTAACGAGTATTTTTTAAACTTCGGTCACTGGAGTTGTTATTCCATCTTCATTTGGTTGGTTTTCAAATTATTATGTAGGTACCTGAAAAAGGTATAGATTGTTTACCTGACTAGGTAATCAGCGGTAGATACCTGTACATATCTTCGTACATAGGCAGCAGGCGCGCCAAAACTGAGTGATTTTAGTCTTCGCTTCGCCGCAGCCAAGGCGACGCGCATGTCAGTTGTATCCGGAGGGAAATTTCCTGGCGTTTTCACGAGTTTTCCTCCACACGCAATCGTGGCTGGTTGCTTCAAGTGTTCTCAACGTTTGTTTTATTTGTACATTCGTCAAAGCTTGGTCTTTAATAGATTTCGAAGTATTTAAGTAGTGTCGTTGAATAAATATTGCATTTGCATATTTATTATTATTTTCAAGTATTATTTATTGCATTTAGTTACCGAATATATTTATTATTTACAAAGTTCGCACAATATTTATCTATTAAGTGCTCGATTTTCTCTCAGTTCACTGGCAAAAAAGGTAAGTTATTCTTCTATTAAGTATCTATATTAATTCTTAAATGCGAATGTGAGTTTGTTTGTTAGGTTATCACGCTTTAATTAGTGACCGATCATCATGAAATTTTCTCATACATGTTGGTAGGGTTACAGAAAAGGACATAGATATCTAAGGTACTCTTTTGCCCGAAATTCCTGCGGGAACTCCGAAATCAAATTTTTTTTTACTAATTACTTACGTTAGCAAAAATGTTAGATTAAATATCAATCGCTGCGTTTTTATTACCGATTACAGGCTTTAATTTAGGTATTTTAGTATTTTAGAATACGGGTTATGAATTCTAGACTCCCGCTGTCAAATATCCTAAATTCTAACTAATATTATAAATTCTAATAATAATAATTCTAATAATTCTAATTCTGTCCTAATATTATATTCGAATTTAAGTTTGTTTGTTTATTAGTGCACGCCTACTCAAACGATCATCATGCATATTTTGCATTCACGTCCGTCAGGGCCACAAAAAAGAACATAAGGTACTCTTTACCGCGGAGTTTCCGCGGGAAAATTAATGCGGATGAACCCTAGTATAAAATAAAATACCGTACTTTAATGTTTTAAAGGTTTTGTTCATTATTTGTCTATTAGTCGTGTAAAAAAATAATAAGGTATAGATACATACCTACCTACCCACCTAGTTATCAATAAGTACTCATTACTCGTTTAGCCGTTTGCGTTCACTTTTTTGACAGTCGCAAAAAATCCTAACGAACTTTTTACTACGAGTCTATCAGCTCAAGTAGGTACTTACTCGCGTTATACGTAACTAGGTAGGTATAAGAGTTGCGTTGTTGCTATATGAACAGCTATTTGTCTCAAAATAATATTATATCTTTTTAGGGTTCCGTACCCAAACGGTAAAACGGGACCCTATTATTTAGGTACTAAGACTCCGCTGTCCGTAGGTAGTTACGTCCGTCCGTCCGTTCGTCCGTTACCAGGCTGTATCTCATGAACCGTGAGAGTTAGACAGTTGAAATTTTCACAGATGATGAATTTCTGTTGCAACAACAAATACTAGAAACATAAAAATAAAATAAATATTTAAGGTGACAACAAACGTGAATTTTTTCACGGCAACGCTTGAAATATTCACAGAATATAATATGTATTATTAACTTTAAAATAAAACAATTAAATTAAAATAAAACAAATATTTAAGGGGGGCTTCCATACAACATACAACAGACATGTTTTTTTGCCGTTTTTATAGATAAAGGTACGGAACCCTTCGTGCGCGAGTCCGACTCGCACTTGGCCAGTTTTTTACAACATGATACCTACTTATCTGTTCAAAATCCTTATTATATTATAATAATAAATACGAAACTGAGTTTGTTTGTAACGCTTTCACGCCTAAACGCCTCAACTACTCATCATGAAATTTTACATAGGTTGATCCAAGTTGTCAGAGAGAGGTACAGAAAAGGACTTAGGGTAGGTACTTTTATCCTGGAATTCCAGCGGAAATTTCAAAATTGACGGGAGTGAAACTATAAAATTTTGCATAGATAGATACTACACGTCTAGAACAGAAAAGGGCACTTTTATCATGGAATTTCCGCGGGATCTCCGAAATTAATGCGGGGGAAACCGCAGGGAACACTGAACAGCTAGTATTATATAAAAAGGCAAAATAGTTAGTACGTTTCAGAGATTCACCCACGTGAGTTTCGGAATTCCCGCAAGAACTCCAAACTTCCCTAATTCTTCTTCTCTCTACAATAACTAACACAACAAAAAAGGAATTAACGAAATTGGTCCAGCCGTTCACGCGTGATGCCGTGACCAAGGGAAATAGGGATTCATTTTTATATCATACTAGTTGTGCCCCGCGGTTTACCCGCGTTAGTTTTGCGAACCTTTTCGGACGCAGGCAGAACAACCCGCCAAAGTTTCATCACAACCGGACCAATGGTTTCGGAACGCATAGAGGACAGACATACAAACATTCATTTTTATTTATAAAGAAAGAAGAAGAAGATAGGTATAGATTTTTAGCAGTTTTTTAATGTTTCCTCGTTCACTCTTATATTATGAACAATTTAAGCAATGGTTCTTGTCGGAAACTCCTGTAACCCTATACCTACCTACAGTACAGGTTTATAGGTATACTAGTTGTGCCCCGCGGTTTCACCCGCGTTAATTTCAGAGTTCCCGCGAGAATTCCGGCATAAAAAATATCCTATGTGTTAATCTGATGTATAATCTATATTATTGTAAAGTTTCATTTAAATCCATCTAGTAGTTTTTGCGTGAAAGAGTAACAAACATCCATCCATACATACTTACAAACTTTCGCATTTATAATATTAGTAAGGATAAGGATAGTGTAGGGTCAGTGTTCTTTTCTGTGAGAAAGAGCATTAAATTACTCTTTATTGTACCCACTTGTCTTCTAATTACATGAATACAGAAATTATTTCATTACTCTGCGGAGTTCCGAAACTCACGCGGGAGAATTTCCGAAACGGTTGGACCGGTTTTGACTGGACTGTCACTAAGTACTATCCCATCCAGGTCGGCAATGCACCTACAAGCCTTCTGGTGTTGCGTGCAGATGTCCATGGGCGGTGGTAATCACTTACCATCAGGTGTACCACTTGCCCGTTTGCCCGCTATGTAATATAAAAAAAAAACTAATTAGCTGAAGTTATAAGGAGTAAATTAGGCTACTTTGGAGCTCCTGCGGGAATTTCGAAACTCACGCGGGTGAAACAGCGGGGCACAGCTAGTTATAAATAGGTAGGTATGTACTTAGGTAGGTACCTATCTATCCATATTTCACACCTAGGTATAAAACTGCAGTTATTATGCTTCGCAATAAAACATGTCTGATTTAATTTCCATATATTTTACTTGTAGGTAGGTATCATTTAAATTGACAATATTTTAGTTCGGAATGTAGGTAGGTATCTAATCTATAAAATTCTCGTGTCACGGTGTTTGTAATTTAACTCCTCCGAAACGGCATATTCAATAGGTCTGAGAATCGGCTACTATCTATTTTTCATCTCGGAATCCCCGCGGGAACTCGGAAACTCACGCGGGTGATACCGCGGGGCACAGCTAGTGAACGTATAAAAATGATGAGACGACGACGAGGCAGATTGCCATTAAAATGCTAATAATTTAAAGTACACGTTAGTACATTGGGTTTAAAGTTCAGTTTACGACGGCTGTAGGTGCTAATCGTTTTAAAACGAACTTAGATTACTATAATTTACATATTCATTAATTTGATAAATGGATAATTATACCCACTATGCCGGTAAAACCAGTCTGCGTTGCCAAAAACCATGCTTTACCATGCTTATTAAATTCTTGAATCTTACTATTTACCATACAGAGTGTTACAGAAAGGTATTATCATATTCATTCGAAGATCATAGTAACGGAATTGGTACGACGAAAAAATCTCAATAGTTTTTTTCCTGGGGGTTCTTTGTTTTGTAACTTATCTCAAACTATAACTAAGCACCGCAATAGCAATATATTCATCGAATTTTCTCCAACTTTTTATCTATAACCACTTATAACCAGTCATATCGCTAGTGATATTACATATTGTATATAGGTATATAGTATCATATAATTATCAAATATATCAAATATTATAAGTATTATAATTGCATAATACGTATATAAATTTATCATATTATGTACCTACTCTTCGACAATTTCGCAGGCGGAACGCTGGGGCTCCACTGAAAATCAGCGCTGGGACCACTACGGTCGCAGCAAATGCTGAGTGGAGTCCCTTTTAGCAAGGCACTGCACCACATAGTTTTATTTATCTTTAAATTATTAAATAGTTGTTGCATGGTGTATGTGTTCACTTTGCTAAATAAAGTGTATCTTATCTTATCTTATATTGAGTCATGAAATTTTTGAAGTTTTTCGAGTACCAACATCAAATTATTGTACCTAGACGGTCCTCATGATCTTTAAATACATTATGACTACACTTTTGTGTAACATTCTGTACCTACACCTAATAAGGTTGAGTGTCCGATTTAATTTAACATATTATTCTATCTTTTCACCAAATTGAATTCCTGTGGATTGGTCCAACGAGTATTATAATTTTTTTTTATATATCAAGTTACAATCGCAAAGAACTAAAACAGAGCAGAATATGATAAGGATACCTGTTACTTCTTACCCAACATATACCTATATAATAATCTACTATTGTAGATAATTTATTATAATACTATAACATTATGTATAATGTATATAAACATTTTATAAAAGTTTTATTATGTTTTACTTCCTTTTTTAAACTAACCAACAAAAAATATACCTACCTACCTAAAAAACCACTGTGTTTCTTAAAATTTAACACAAAATTTATTAATTAATGAAGAAACTAGGAACAAGAATATATTATTAGGATTTTCATTAAATTAGGTAACTACTTAAAAATAATTAACCTTCTGAGTTCTTGGGTTAGTTTTTAATATTACTCAGTAGAATTCAAGACAGGAATATCCGTCTGTACCTACCGCCGCGCAAAATCTGATATAGCTAGGTACCAAATCAAACCGTAGTAAGTTCAACTTTGAATTTGTACTACAGCATAAGGCCCTTTAGCCAAATTGACAATCTATAATCGCTAACGCATAGAAAACTAAGGAATTAATCGTCACGTCACGTGGTCAAGTTAAACCGTCCAATGTCCAATTTTGCATAACCATGTGACATAACGATTCCGTGCCTTAGTTTTTTATTCGTTAGCGATTATAGACTTTCAACTTGGCTAAGGGGGCAGTTTACGGGAAGAGACAATATAAGAATAACCATCACTACATAGTATAAAACAATGTCGCTTCCCGCTGTCTGTCCTTATGTATTCTTAGATCTTTTAAACCACGCAACGGATTCTCATGCGGTTTTCACCAATAGATAGAGTGATTCATGAGGAAGGTTTATTTTAACCTGGAATTCCCGCGGGAACTCCGAAATTGCCGCGGGTGGCACCGCGGCCCAGCTAGTTTACCATAAACAGCTGCCACGTACTTCCAACAACCGCACAACCGAAGCCGCGAGCAGCAGTCAGTTAAAAAAATAATAAAGCAAAATCTTGAATAATAAATAGGTAATGAGTTTTTATTACGAATGTGATGTCGTTAACACTGAATGAAGTTAATTATCATTGTCTTGGTCAAGGCAACGTGGAAACTAGAATTACTACCTTAATTAATATCATTTTCTATACTAATATTATAAAGAGGTAAAGTTTGTGAGGTTCTATAGGGGGTAATCTCTGGATCTACTGAACCGATTTTGAAAAAAAAATTACCTACAGAAAGCCACGTTATAGACTATATTGTAACCCGGGATTCCCTCAGGGACTTCGAAATTACTGCGAGTGAAACCGCGGGGGAACAGCTAGTGTTCTATAAGCTGATCCCGCTGCCTTTAAACTACCTACCTTTCTATATCATTGACATAACAGCCTGTACTTTCCTCATGGATTTTCCAAAACAACTGATATGGAGATAGAAAAGAAACTACGAACTTGAGTGTAATCTACCTATAGAATTAGAATTCAGAAGTTTCAGATTTCTTTAAAATAATTAACAATGGCTAGTGTGTAAGTTGGTAGACAATAAGACTTAAACGAGCGCCAATAAAAACACCAATGTGGTAGAGTCATTCAAGTTTCCATTAGATTCACAAAGGGCTATAAAATGTTTTTCAATAAACAAAATCGCTTTTTGATTGATGTCTACTGTTTTACGACAAACATTGAACGAGCAAACGGCTTTGCTAGTGCTTAGTGTCCATTCTTATGATTCTTAGTGCGTTTTCGAAACCGAGTACAGAATAAAGGTGCTGAATTCTGCACGCAAAATGCAAAGTCAAAAACACTACGATCAAAATACCTATTGATAATAGTTTTTTTTTACGTTTAACCAAGTTTCATAGGTGTCATCGTTACACATATTGTCATTTCAAAGAGTGGCAACGATATATTTTTTGATTGAATAAACACAAATTCGTAAATAAACCCACGATTCCTTTTTTTTTAAAGCTGTATTGGATATACCCGAAAAGCCGAAAAGCTGTAATAGGTCCCTACTGACCCAAAAGAACTACATAGCCATTTCTGCATCGTTGATCGTGTTAGGATATTATATCAATGGATCGAGATATCATTTATTTTAGTGCAGTCGAGCCAATGACCGAAGAGAACTAAGTGCACTGATTAGTCCTTCAAATAACCGTTTACATATATCTACGTTCCTTCAAATATTGTCAAAAAATCAACACAAGTTTATATACAGAAAGACAAAAAAAAATTAAGTACTTGTGGCCCGCAGATCTTTAATTATTTATCTACATTAATGAGACAATTAGTATACCTAGTCTAAAATTTATTTATTATAATATTTATTAAATAAATAAATAAATAAATAAATAAAATAAATAAATAATCAAAGAGAACAACAAAGACATTGTTTTAGTATCTATATTTTAATTTTTTAAACCGACGAAAAGGAAGAGGTTCTAATATGTTCAACAGTACGATTTTTATATGTGTGTTCACCGATTACTCGAGAGTCGAGACGGCTGGACCTATTTGGATAATTCCTTTTTTGTTTAAAATTGGTATAATTCCGAGATGAACGCATTGTTATCGAATCGAATGTACGTCATTCCTACACCAAAATATACAGAAGCTCAAAATAAACATGATTATAATATACAAGAGACACCAACCTTCAGGAACGTAATAAACACTAATAAAGGACAACCTACATTTGCAGAGGTGACAAAAGCAACAGCAGAAGAGCATGCTCAAAATAAACTAAAGGAAATACCCAGTCGTTCCCAAAGAAAACTGAATAAGAAAATTTTGATGATGGCAATTTGTAAAATTCGAGGGAACTCTTCGGATATTGTATAATAATAATAATAATAATAAATAATAAAGAAATTTTTATTTACCAGCACACAATTACAGTAAAAGTTACAGAATAGTATGATATTGAATAGCATGATATGAATAGTATTTGGTGCGGCAAAAAGGAGATGGGACTCAGCGAATCCGCTGGTTTTCAGTCCCCAACCTCTTACAATTAATATTATCTACTACTATTACAAACTAAGATAAGATTGTCATTGTCAGGATTAGGTACGCACGGTAAACATTTATTTTTTATTACATATCTTAGGAATATAGTCCACATTTATAAATAGTACCTATTTTACTTATTTTAGGGGCGACTGTGAAAAAAAAAAAAAAAAAAAAAAGGTAGGTATAGGTACACCGATAGCGAATTGGATATTTTTTTACAATAACTGTGGCATTTACACTAATTGGAAAGCAACATAGTGAAGTAGAATTGATAATGAACACCACAGAATTGTAATGGTCACCGGAACCTAATAATTAGGTATTGGAACGATTATTTCACGAATTGCGATTCGATTAGATTCTTATATAAGAGGAGTTGAAGAGGTAGGTACCATTAGCCTCATTGTTTAAAAATAATTTACTTAGGACCCTAACTTGCTAAATTATGTTTAACATCTCTTTACATACTGACATATCTTAACATTAAGTAGGTATTTACCTACATATATTTTAAACATCAATTGGCTTATAAGTATGTATATAGATAAGTGATTAAAACTGTAGGTACCTACATTCGAAACTAAAGTCATTACCATTTGTTTGCATCAAATAATTACTATTTGTTGTAAATGCTTACTTTATAGGCAATGACAGCAGTTCGCCTTACGCATTCAAATCGAACGAAATGCTCTACATTTAAAACTAGTGTGTTTGTCTGTAAAGAAGTCGGAACTGATAAATTACGAAGATATTTTGTTTGTAAAGTGCAAAAGGGTTTAAAAAGTTGCTATAATTCGGTGTATATAGGTACGTAAAAATGTTTTGTCCTGAATGACTGACTGCCGGATCGACGCATAGCCTAAACCGCTGATCGTAGAGACCTGAAGCTTGGAGGGTGTGTTCGTAATATTATATTATCTACGACATAGGCATCCGATAGGAAAGGATATTTGAAAATTCAACCCCTAAATCATGGAAATATTGTATTTATTGCAGTATGGAGTTAAGTGTAGTGTTGTTGGGTGTGTTCATTCGGCTGGTGGGAGTGCTGTTGGCGCCATACTTCTGGATGCGCGGGCGCAGGCCGGCGCGCAAGGTGACGCCACCCGCCGGGCTGCTGCTGCGGAGCGTCACTGACCTCGCCGCCGGGATAAGGGACGGGGAGGTGAGTGTTGGCGTATTATCGCGTACATAGGGAGAAATAAATCGGACCGAAGAGGGTTGGAGGACGACCGAAACCAAATCGTTGCACGAAAGATGTATTGGCGCCACAATATCAGTGACCAGGCACAGTGACCGACCCCGAGTGGTGGCACTAAGTGCAAACGACAGAAGCGGTTACTGACGGAACGTGTGGTCGCTACCGACCAACGATAACAGAAATGCTAGTGAGTGATCTTCGATCGGCAACTTTCGGTCACGCCTCAGCGCCTCGCGCGGTCTAAGCCTCTCAGGGTACAGTCAATCATCAAAAATATTATGTCAACACTTTAATTTATTTATTTTATTGGCAGTAAGGATGCTATGGAGCGACTCCAACTCTAAGAAGTCGATATTATACCTCCGGTTCTCATTTCGGCTTACGGAGGTTTTAATGCAAGTCGCGCGGGGAGCGCCCGTCTCCCGCGGCGACATTTGCGTCAAATTCGGAATTCCCGCAGAATCTCTTTGCATCTAAAAATAATAAAGAACCCTGATTATGTTCCACAACAACACACTTAAATTTTTTTCTGGACACAGCAAAAAGATATTTTTTCGAGATTATCAGATGATAATTTTGACAATCTACTTAATTATAATTAACTATTTCAAGGTCAAAGCAGATTAATAAACACATATTAATCACTTGTTTGTTTCTTACTCCTCTATGTTTTTTGATTTATGTTTCTGTAAAGGTTTTATTTTAAATTCTGTTTGTATCTACGTCTAAATGACTGGTCTGCACAGTAAAATCACACATTTTGCAATAACATCACACCTGCACCGCGCGTACCTGTGATCACAAACTGTAATAAATAAATAAAATAAATAAACATTTGTGTTTTAAAAGAAAAATATGCCGTAAATAAATAGTTACAGAACCATAAGCGCATACCTATATACCTACCTACCAAAATCGAAACCAGATTAAAACCAGAACTATAATCATATTTAAGAACCAAATTTATTATGTACCTACCAATTTTTTTTGTTCGTATTTTGTGTTTAATTTTGTTATATCTTTAACAGATAGTTAAAGTTTTGTGAGGACAGTCTCTGGAACTATACTGAACGGATTTAAAAAAAAGTATTAAAATTATTGGAAGCTACAGTGTTCCTGAGTGACATAGGTAGTGTACCTACTCATCTTGGAACACCCACGGGAACTCCTTAAACAATGCGAGCAAAACCGCGGGTAACAGCAAGTCTTACTAATATGTATTATAAACAGGTACCTAAAGTTTGTGAGATTGTGAGGGTAATCTTTGAAATTATTTTACCTATAGAAAGCCACGTTATTTATGAGTGTCACAGGCTAAATTGAAACCCGGAATTCCCGCAGGAACTCCAAAATTACCGCGGGTGAAATATGGGTCAAACTGTGGGGAACAGCTTTAATAAATAAAACGACGGCTGAACAAACATCTGAGATGAGCCAAACTTGCAAAGATAATGTAATCACCGCGATGTGACAAGCTTACTAAGCTTTAAGGTTGTCAATTGGTAGAATTAAACGGTGTCAACCTTCAAACGCAAGTGGGTTAAAACTTCCCAAAGGCACCGGTCAAGAATTACGTCATTAGCTATGCTATTCTGGAATTTAATTACGAATTTTATACAGTGAAGTCCATGTGATATGTCAAGTGTTAGGTTTAGTTTAGTTTAGATTAGATTTTGTGAGTGGTACGCATCTACTGGTGTGCGTTCCGTGGATTCGCACGAATGCACTCGAACGCGCTCGAGCGCGCTCTGAACCCGTTCTGTGGCTTGGTGAAATTTTACTCTGACAACTGTCAGAGCGTAGTTTCACTCGTTCCGTGGCTCAGAGTGCAGCAACCAAACAACCATCTCCGAAGCAGGTTAATTTTCACTCTGACAGCTATGTATTGTTTAAGAAGTGTCAAAGTTTGCGCCAAAAACCGGATTCGTCGAAAAAGAAATCAATCGGAGTTCTTACGAACAAAGGGGAGGTGTCGTAGTCATAAAAAGTTTATAATTGAATGTAAAACAGTCTTATTTGCAATGTGAGTTGAGAGAAAACAAATGGCGTCTGAAATTTCAAATATTTTGAGGTTATAAAAACAACTCGATCGTTCTGTGGCTTGGTTGCAACTCAAACGAGTGAAATTTTAACCGAACAACTGCTCCCAAACCCACGGAACGCACACCTGTATATTTATCGAACTTGTTTGATTTGTGATGTTAAACGTTTTTTTTATACCTAACTAATTTGCACAAAGTCATTGAATTAATATCAATTGAGTAAGCAGAGTAAAGATGGATATTTCACGTTTTCCATCCCTTTCTTGATCCCGTTGGGAAGACAGGATGTCCATTTCATATTCAAATTTCAATTCAAAGGTTCATAGACCTTTATTTCAAAAAATATCGATAGAATTGTCTTTCTTTAGTTACAGAAATGATGTGCGAAGTGAAATTCGTGAGAAAACCAAAGAATAGTACAGTAAATGAATATGTATTAAAACAGAACACAATTACGAATTCCATCCACGCTACATTATACACTTGTCGCAAGCTAAAAACGTAGCGATGGACGTTGGGCATTATTTTATCGAACGCATATACATATTTATATTTGTATGTGTGTTTTTCCTCGGATTTTAACTTCTTTTGCCCATAAATCTTAACAGTACATTAACAGCTAATTAGAAGTTTATTAATAAAACCAGTCAAACTCGTGTCCGACCACGTAGAGGGTTTCTAGTAATTTATACTTGTTCTTTTATTTTTTGTTCTTTTATTTTTAGCTGAACACTATAGCTGTGCCCCGCGGTATCACCTGCGTTAATTCCAGAAATCCTGCGAGAATTCCGGGATAGAAAGTAGCCTAAGTTACTCTTTATAACATCTGCCAGTGAAATTCCCGTTAAAATTGATCCAGCCGTTTCAGAAATTACCCGGAACAAACAAACAGACAGACAGACAGAGAAAAAATTTAAAAATCGTTTTTTTTTTTATTTGATGTTAAAAATCAATTAGATAAAATCCTTGAAAACCGGGTAAAGCGTTTTGATTACTTTAGTTGCATTTTTTTTAGGTTATATCAAGTTCAAACGATGCAGAATTGTTATCAGAAGTTGGTTTTTACGCTATTGTATTACTCGTACATATTTTCCTACTGCCCCCTTAGCCAAGTAGACATTCTACAATCGTTAACGCATAGAAAACTAAGGAACGGAATGTTTATGTCACGTGTCAAAACTGCACTTTTGACTGGAAGATATTACGTGGCCACGTATGTAAACGATTGTAGATTGCCAACGTGGCTAAGGGGGCTGATATCTTGTCAAATGAAATATCCTACAAGATAATGTTTTTTTTTAACGGGCTGCGCTAGATACTATTTCTTTATCTACTCCTGTGTGCATCATAAGTTAGCGTGAAATGACCAAAATCGAAGTTAGGAGGTATTGATAATTCGCCGTCCATATAAATTTCTATTTTTGTCCTATTCACCCAAAGGTTGTCTGGAAGAGATCGCTAGTAAAGCGATAAGACCGCCTTTTGTATGCCTTTATTTATAAGTTTTCGTTAACACACTGTAACATTATTTTGGTTTACAATAAAGTTTATTCTGTTCTGTTCTGTTTTGTAATAATAATAATAATAATAATAATAATAATAAATTCTTTATTTGCATAAGACATAGCTTGTAATGATGGTACATAATATAAAAGTAAAATTGTCCTCATGTCCAGTTGTTCT
This sequence comes from Zygaena filipendulae, assembly GCA_907165275.2. Classification (NCBI taxonomy): domain Eukaryota; kingdom Metazoa; phylum Arthropoda; class Insecta; order Lepidoptera; family Zygaenidae; genus Zygaena; species Zygaena filipendulae. The sequence continues at coordinate 1,256,340 of OU015657.1, forward strand.
GTTCTGTTCTGTTCTGTTCTGTTCTGTTCTGTTCTGTTCTGTTCTGTTCTGTTCTGTTCTGTTCTGTTCTGTTCTGTTCTGTTCTGTTCTATTCTATTCTATTCTATTCTATTCTATTCTATTCTATTCTATTCTATTCTATTCTATTCTATTCTATTCTATTCTATTCTATTCTATTCTATTCTATTCTATTCTATTCTATTCTATTCTATTCTATTCTATTCTATTCTATTCTATTCTATTCTATTCTATTCTATTCTATTCTATTCTATTCTATTCTATTCTATTCTATTCTATTCTATTCTATTCTATTCTATTCTATTCTATTCTATTCTATTCTATTCTATTCTATTCTATTCTATTCTATTCTATTCGTACCAACACACACTTATATTATTCCCCCCAGTTGAGCAGTGAGCGTGTGGTGAGCGCCTTCATCTCGCGCGTGCGGGATGTGAACCCGCTACTAAACGCGGTGGTCGAAGAAAGGTTCCAAGAGGCCGTCGCCGACGCACGCGCCGCCGACCGACTGATAGAGGAAGCGAGGGCGAGCGGCACCATCAAAGAACTGTTCAAAGCGAAGCCGCTCCTCGGCGTTCCCTTCACCGTCAAAGAGAGCTTGTCCTTAGCTGGTGAGTAGAAAACATGTAGAAAAAGAAGTCACGGTATATAGCTTTTAAGAATCTTTATACTTAATAGGATCATTGTCCGTCTGTTTGTCTGTGTGTCAGTCTGTCTCTCTGTAGGGTTTCGTACCGCAAAAGAAAATATTAAACCTTGTGAGGCCACTCAAAAAATCCGTTTGATCCGTATTGTAATTACGAGTAGGTACCTACCTAGTTACTAAAGCGGATATTTTTTTTTCGTTATATTTCGTAATCAATCTTAAGAAGTAAATAAACCAGTTTGTTTTTTCTTTTTAATAGTTAATCGTGTTTCGCAATTGATTAGGTGCGATAGAGGATTTTTTTTCGTATTACATAAAATCAACTAACAAGGCCAAATCATAAAACTTAATTTTAATTTTTATAATAGGTACTTTTAAGTACATAATTGAAAACCTAACTTGCAATTGCGAATTTTGTTGCTTGCCTGTTACGCTTTCAAGTCAGGACATAGGATATACATATTTCATCCCGGAATTCCCGAGGAAACTCCGGAATTAACGGGTGTGAAACTACAAGGAACAGCAAAATCCAACTTATATTATACTAGCTATGCCCCGCGATTTCACCGGCGTGCGTTTCGTAATTCTCGCAGGAACTATTCTTTTATAAAATAAAAGAAGCCTAACTTACTCCTTATAACATCAGCTTTCTGCCAGTAAAAGTTCCGTTAAAATCGATCAGGCCGTTTCAGAGATTAGCCGGAACAAACAGACAGACAGATACAAAAAAAACTATTACCTCTGTATATACATGCATTTAGTGAAAAGCTGTTATTTTGGATTTACAAACAAACACAAGCTTGTTGCTGTTGCAATGCATTCACGACATCTTCTCAACCATGCATTAGTATTATAATTTATTATCTATGACTTAACAGTTCACTATGAAATTTTGCATATATTATGTATATTGTATACGTTGTCACACCTTACAACGTGTATGCAGAAATCATGATGGTCGGTTTATATCGTGCAAATCCCACGGATACAGGTACTCCAAAACCGCTGGGACAGTTTTATCCGCTGCTTGTATGAGTATAGGTAGTCCATAGACTATCAAGGATAGTACATGTTATATTGTCTGTGATAGAGGTAACAACGTCGCGTGCCTACCGTCCGCTCAGGTATGTCGAACGCGGTCGGCTACAGGGAGTTCGCGGGCCGGCGCGCCGCCTGCGACGGCGTGGCGGTGGGCCGGCTGCGGGCGGCGGGCGCGGTGCCGCTGCTGGTGAGCTGCACGCCCGAGCTGTGCCTCGGCTGGGAGACGAGCAGCGTGCTCAGCGGCGTCACCAACAACCCGCACTGCACGCTGCGCACGCCCGGCGGCTCCTCCGGCGGCGAGGTAACCACATCATAGTCACGTCATCATAGTTACTATCGTCATGCGGTTTTCAGCCGTATTAAGCTTAGTCTGGAGCAATACTAGGTATACATATAGGCTCTGTCTTGTTTATAGCGCTTATTACATTTTACAATTTCAAGGCACCAATCTAGGGCCCTAAATCGGATACAATTTAGGGTCGCTGAGTGAGAGAGAGAGAGCCAGTAATCACACTACACTAAATTGTACTCTAAATCGACTACTCTAGGTTACATTTTAATGTAGTGTGATCACTCGCTCTCTCTCTCTCACTCACCGACCCTGAATTGGTCCCTAAATTGTTAAATTGTATCCGATTAGGGCCCTAGATTGGTGCCATCATGAAATTGGGAAATGTAGGTAATAAGCGCTTAAATCGGTTGTCGGGGATAAAAGTCTTTATAATATGGTTGTTATATAAAACGTTTCATGCGGGTGAAACCGCGGGGTAAAGCTAGTACCTACTTTACCAATATTCACGATTTACGACTTACGAATGCGCGGTCCTCGAGAACACGGAAGAGGATGTGACGAGCAGGGAGCAGGGGTCACGTCGCGTGGAGCCGGACGCCATTGCCGGTCGATAAACAAAGTAAATCAAAACAAGTTAGTATGTACCTACGCGCCTTTTGATTACCTTAGACTAGCTATGCCCCGCAGTTTCACCCGCGTGAGTTTAGGAATTCGCGCACGAACTCTAAAGTAGCCTAATCTACATACTCCTTATAAGCTAATAAGTAGTGAAAGTCCTGTCAAATTCGATCCAACCATTACGGAGATTCACCTTCTCGACGAGTGAGTTTCGGAATTCCGCATGACCTCCAAACTTCTTTCATATTCTCCTTCTCCTCACAATAGCAAATACTACAATAACAGAATTAGCGAAATTATTTTAGCCGTGCACGCGTGATGCCATAACCAAGAGAAATAGGAATTACCTAATCCTACTAATATTATAAATGTGAAAGTGTGGATGTTTGGATGTTTGTTACTAAATCACGCAAAAACGGCTGAACGGATTTGGATGAAGCTTGGCATGCACGTTGTCAGGCGTAGATACAAAGAAGGACATAGGGTACTTTTTATCCCGGAATTCCCGCGGCAACTCCGAAATTACCGCGGGTGAAACCGCGGGGCACAGCTAGTATTTAATATAGACTAACTGTGCCCCGCGGTTTCACCCTAGCCATTTTGAAGTTTCAGCGAGGCAAACAAACAGCAACTCATTTTTATATAAATAAGATATTAATAAACAAAAAGCGGTTAAGAATAATAATAATAATAATAATAATAATCCACTTCACAACACACAGATCTACTTGATCCCACACTAAGCTATTATAAGCTTGTGTCGTGGGAACCAAGCAAACGTGGTATATACTACACATATTATTACATATATATTATACTATAGATATATATATACACACCCAGACTGGAAAATGGAACCCTCTTTTCATCACACAAAGTCCATCCCCACCGGGAATCGAACTCGGAACCTCTTGATTAGCGGGCAGGCATGGTAACCATTGCGCCAATCGGGTCGCCGAATTACAATACATTTGCGTTTTTGGTGCCAACTTTTTACGTTTAAGATCGAAACACACTCGTGTTGTGTCGCGACAGAAGTATATCGGTTTCATTCATTTAGCATGGGTATGGTTAGAGAAGCACAGAAGTGTGTTTCCGGCTTTTATTTTTTTGTCGGAATATAGAATAAAAAGGGACATCGAATGATATTAAGTAGGAAGATCCGTTGGTACGGCGCGCGGCGCGCGGCGCGCCGCTCCGGCTTCTTGGCCGCTCAATTTATTTATTTACCTACACACTAGTATAGTATTATATTATCTGTGCCTACACTAAACAGATCGTAGATTAGATTTCCATGAATAATAATAAAATTAATTTAATTAGATAATTAGCACCGTCGAAAATTGCCTACTTTTTTTTTTCATTACAGCCATTATTGTCTAGGGGCCACCTAGTAAAAAACACGATCACACGAGATTGGTATCATAATATAGCAAAACTTAGGTATAATCATAACAAAAAGGATGCGACGACATTCATTAATTCAAAACAACTACCTACCAATATGTATTTGGGACGAGAATCCAATAATAGATAGTAGATAAATACCCTTCAACAGTCCCTCAGTCAACCTTACACCCAACTTATTATGTCTGTGTTAAACATTGTATTCTCATATTATAATACTAGCTGTGCCCCGCAATTTCATCCGCGCGAAAGGTTTTTATACGACAACTTTTTTTTCCCAACATCCGATTTCAATGAAACAAATCATAGGATAAGCTACATATAGATGTAGCTCCAGGCTAAGCTTAATCTACATGTGAAAATCGCATGACAATCCGTTCAGTAGATTCGGAGATTATCGCGAACAGACAGACAGACAGAAAAGATTTTTAAAAACTCTTTTTTTGTGGTTGGGTTGGGTACTCTTTGTTTATCGTCCCCTGTCAGTTTTTGTTAAAAATATTCAATGTACAGAATCGCGAATGCTACTCTTTTATTATATTATAGTATATAAGTTTTCTCATAGTTAATTGCCCAGTAATAAATAGTGTTGCAAAGTAAATAAAATTATACCACTCATTTGCACATATTAAAATACTTGTATGACCTCTGTTTACATTTCATATTTCCTATCTATTTCCTATTCAACAGAGAATCAGGGGGCACAGTAGTGCCCCTGCCAAGACCAGCCAATCGAAACGGGAGCACTACCTATCTTTTCTCGAAGCGCTTCGTCGTTTTTTCGAACCCTTATAACTTGGGTTTGGATTATACCAGATGAACGAAATTCTCGGAATATGTTTTCAATAGCGGACTTATCAAACATATAAAGTTTCAATTACATAGCTCTTATACTTTGGATTTTATTGATATCTAAAAACCTTGATTTCGTCACTGACTCACTGATGATCATCAAAATTTTTAGGGTATTTCCTAATGTCCTAGAAAGCTGAAATTTGGCATGTAAGCTAGTATTCGTACACAAACAATAAAAAATTATATAACTTGTAACTTTTATCCCCCAAGTCCCAACCCCTTAAACTAGGGGATTGAAATTTGCATGAGAATTCCGCAATTTTGACTTACAAAAAGAAATTAAATCCCACCAAAAACATTTTCATGTAAAATGATGCCAAGACGAGTCCATATGACGAACACTGTCAAAAAGTTATCAGATCTCATGTAGAGCCAAGCTTATAACTCTACACACCCTAACTCTATAAGGCCTAACTTCTCAAACTCTTCACCTTTGTCAGAATATGTGACTGGTTGGCTGGTATTTGGCGTGATGTGACATGATGATTGATGTGAGATGACGTGATGCGACGTGATATGACGTAATCTGACATGATGTGACATAACAGGATGAGACGTGAATGATGTAATGTGACGAAATGTGACATGTTGTGACGTGATGTGATATGACGAGATGTGACGTGATGATTGTTGTGACATGTCACATGATGTCACATGATGCGACGTGGATATGATGACATAATCTGATGTGATGTGATGTAACAGGATTTGACGTGATGTGATGTGATGTTGCAGGCAGCGCTGGTGAGCAGCGGCGCCAGCGCATTTGGTGCGGGCTCCGACATCGCAGGCTCTCTCCGCGTGCCGCCCGCATTCTGCGGCATCTTTGGACACAAAGCCACGTCCGGTACATACATAGTTACATTTATTTCTCTCTTCATGTCATATATCCTAAGTTTGTCGTCACATTGCAAACCTAGATGTTACTGTTGTTCGATTTTTTTCTACGGGCAGCGTACGCGCCAAATATTGTATTATAAATAATTTAGACATGGGCTAGTAAAAATTAAAAAATATAACCTATATTAAAACATAGTGCAATCGATTCACAGGTTGATTCTGAGCAAACTACTTTCTAGTTTTCAGTTAATTCATTACACACACGAACACAAACATATACATATTATCATATAAATAAACATTAATATAAATACATACATATAGTATATATAAATAATTATATAAACACGCCCAGATCTGGATAGTGGAACCCTGTGTTCAGCACATGAAGTCCACCACCACCGGGAATCGAATCCGGAATCTCTAGTTTAGCGAGTAGGCCTAATAATTTACTGCTGCAATTCGGTCGTCACAAAATAGTGTTAACACTTTGATTTTGTATATTCAAAGTGTGTTATTACTGTCTGTGGTTCGCGTGTGTGTAGGTTCGATATCGATCACACACCACATGCCGTGCGCGGGCGACCCGCTGTATGCGCAGTTCCTATCGCTGGGCCCGATAGCGCGCTACGCCAGCGACCTGCCGCTGCTGCTAGGGATTATGGCAGGCGACAAGCGACCACTGCTGCGGCTGGACGAACCGGTCGACCTGGCTACACTCAAGGTAACATATATCCACACCAGTATACTTGAGTACACTCAAGGTAACATATATCGTCACCAGTATACTTGGCTACTCTGAAGGTAACATAATATATCGTCACTAGTATACTTGGCTAGACTCAAGGTAACATATATCGTCAATAGCATACTTGGCTACACTCATGACTGAAGGTAAGATATGCTTAGTGGCTAACGTATATAGATAATATACATTGCAGGTTTTGTACATGACCGAGGCTGGCTACAGCGTGGCGTTGCCGGACGTGGACGCGGGCATCAAGCGCAAAATCCGCGCGGCCGTCGCGTACCTGCAGCGAGAGTGTGGCGCTGCCGTCAGTGAGGTGAGTGCATCCACAGAACAGAACCAGAAGTGGCAACGACTAAGTTTCTGTGTTCCTCGAAGATTATTGTGCGTGCAATACTCACATTGTTCAAAATCTCTGTATGTTATTACAAATTAACAGCATTTCACTAAATGACAAATGTATATGAAATATACTATGGTATGGTACTTTCATAAAAAAGCAATATTTAAAAATTGTCTCTGTCTGTCTGTCTATTTATTCCGACTAATCTCTGAAACGGCTGGACAGATTTAAATGGGTCTTTCACTGGCAGATAGCTAATGTTATAAGGAGTAACTTAGGCTACTTTTATTTTAGAAAAAAGTAGTTCCTGCTCATGTGGGTGAAACCGCGGGGTACAGCTAGTACATGATATTATATTTGGGTTAAATCTCCAGCAAATAGAGTACTGGGAAGTTAGTAGCATTTATAACTGTGGCACTCCTGCCTCACCTACATTGGCTCTAGTTGGTTATATAATTATTTTCCTTTTTCTTCACGTGCACCTATGCCTGCGATCTCACTAGGTCCACTAGGGGATCCCAAACTTCATTCCATTTTGACATCGATATTTTACTGATTTCAGGAGAAATTCCCTGAATTCATAGACTCCGTGGAGATATCAATATCTAGTTTCTTTTCAATGAAGGACATACCGAACATCCTACAGGATCCCGTCAACCCTAAGGTAATGCAAACTGTGAAATATTAAACATAATAGAGCGCAAGTGGCCAATGATGTGCCGACAGATCATCTGCCCCCGCCAAGACGAGCCAAGCAAAGCGGGAGCACTACCTATCTTTTCTCGTAGTGCTTCGTCGTTTTTTTGAACACGTATAACTTGGGTTAGGATCATACAAAATAAACGAAATTCTCGAGTTATGTTGTCAATAGCTGACTTATCAAACATATAAAGTTTTAATTGCATAGCTCGTATAGGTACTTTAGATTTTATTGATGTCTAAAAAAACCTGATTTCGTCACTAACTCACTAATGATCATCAAAATTATTAGGGTATTTCCTAATGTCCTACAAAGCTGAAATTTGGCATGTAAGCTAGTGTTAGTACACAAACAACAAAAAAAATATAAAACTTGTAACTTTTATCCCCCAACCCCTTAAACTAGGGGATGGAAGTTTGTATGAGAATTCCGCAATTTTGACTTACAAAAAGAAATGATATCTCACCAAAAAACATTTTCATGTAGAATGATGCCAAGACGAATCCATATGACGGGCACTCTCAAAAAGTTATCAGATCTCATGTAGAGCCAAGCTTATAACTCTACACACTTTAACTCTACAAGGCCTAACTTCTGAAACTCTACACCTTAATCAGAATATGTGGCTTGGCCGTTTCGTTACTGCAAGAACCTTTGTATAACAGAAAAGTAATTAACAGTGGATAAATTTTTCATCTTACGCTCATGTGAATGGAGCGAAATGGTCAAGCCACATATTCTGAATAAGATGTAGAGTTTGAGAAGTTAGGCCTTGTAGAGTTAAGGTGTGTAGAGTTATAAGCTTGGCTCTACATGAGAATTGAGATCTGTTAACTTTTTGACAGTGCCCGTCATATGGACTCATCTTGGCATCATTTTACATGAAAATGTTTTTGGTGGGATATTATTATACCCTAAGGGTAATTAATCACCCCTTTGTATTTCCACCGACGCACCGACAAATCGAATGAAAGGGTGATTGTTTTTATTCATGTTTTTTCTCTGTTATGTATTTATCAATATTTTTTTTATAGCGAACGAAAAGTCTTCTGGTTGAATTTATAAAATGCTTATTCGGTGGAAGCGATCACACTCTACAAGCACTGGGATTTTCGTTCATCGACAAAACAAAATTATTTATACCAAAATCCAAAATGCCGTACTACAGCGCCAAAGGAAGACAACTCAAGGAGAAAATGATGGTGGGTTAAAAATATCTGTATAGTAATCAGTTGTACCACTTGTACCTATTTATCATGTATGTCTATGTAGTTTGTACTTTGTGGTCTTGTGTCACTGAATCTTTCTTCTTCTTCTTTAATAATGGCGTCTATAATAATTATAATTTTCTAATGACAATGTTTCTTTATAGTAAAAATCTCTTCATCTACTTCTTCTATTATGGCGAAACGCCAATGAAAATGTTAGATTGTTCCCCAAGTTAAAACCATGGCTCTCTTGAAAGCCAGTTTCCTGCTCTACCTACTCTACTCAGGGTCCAAAATAGATGCTGAAAAGTGACTGAAATAACGAAGACAACGTGGCACGCATGTTTTCGGTACGGCTTTCACTCGTCAACAACCCACTGAATCTTTGATTAGCAAGATTTTATTACCGTTTTACTGGTAGACTTTTAAATTTTTTAGTAAAGATTCCTGCATTTTACTGTATTGTGATGCCAAATAAAGATTATGAATGAATGAAAGAATGAAAAACACTTTATTGAACATCGCACAATAGACAAAAACACCTACCTATTTGAAAACAGAAGCTATGTCTAATATTTTCCCTAAATAATTTCTTGTTTATTTATTACTTTTGCAGAGAATCCTAGGAGACAACGGCGTATTATTATATCCGGTGTTCACTGGTGTTGCCCACTATCACAATGAGATATTCACCAAAACCGCGGGCGTCGCCTATACGATGTTGTTCAACATAATGGGCATGCCCAGCACCGCTGTGCCCATGGGCTTCCATAACGGGTTGCCAGTTGGTATACAAGTAAGTGCCGAAACCGTCCGTCCGGGTCATTAGAGCCTGTGCACACCACGCGCCGTCGAAGCGCGTTTTTTAAACGCGCCGTTGATGCACGTTTTAGAGACGCGCGTTGACGGCGCGTTTAAAAAACGTGGTGTGCATAGGCCCTTAGATTTTGACCGGAGTTGATTGATAATGTGATAATCTTCTTTAATATATATAAATCACGTGTCACGTTGTTTGTCCGCGATGGACTTCGAAACTACTGAACGGATTTTGATAAAATTTTGCAACCATTTATAATATGGTCCAACTTAAAAGATAGGATAGTTTTTATCCCGGAATTCCCTCGGAAACTGAAGGACATAGAGTACTTTTTCCCGCAACCTCCGCGGGAACTCCGAAATTACCGCGGATGAAATTGCGGAGGACAGCTAGTCTTCTTTAATATATATAAATCACGTGTCACGTTGTTTGTCCGCGATGGACTTCGAAACTACTGAACGGATTTTGATAAAATTTTGCAACCATTTATAATATGGTCCAACTTAAAAGATAAGATAGTTTTTATCTTGGAATTCCCTCGGGAACTCCGAAATTACCGCGGGTGAAACCGCGGGGGACAGCTAGTAATATATGTAGTTAGAGCTTGTCTAAACTAAAATAACACGCCCCACTACTCAATAAACAGTTTTAGATGTGCGAGATCATGTATTGATAATCTTAATCTCTTTAATAGTGTGAGTGCGGCGACACTATGCGGCAACTCAGGACGAATGGCAAGACCAGATATATATGAGTCGTATCGATATTTAAACTGTTTTTTTTAACTGTTTATTGTTTATTTTAGTAGCTTTCAATAGAGAGATTATTATTACTATTATTATATGTATTATTATTGGTTTTTTAGCTCGGCTTAAGGCCGGATTATTCTGGTATCTTCCGCCCCGACACCCTCAGGGAAAGGAAGACCCAGTCTTATTATTATTGTTATTAATAATAATATTATGTAGGTGCTTAGCTTAATATGTTGTACTAATACTTCACAGGTTATAGCAGCACCAAACCAAGACAGGCTATGCCTAGCCGTGGCGAAACAACTCGAAATCGGTTTCGGCGGCTGGCAACCCCCGCAGTAAACAATATTTGGATTCTCATACACAGCTTGTGACAAAATATTGTGGTCATATCATATACCTACCTATATTTGAAGACTTACGGCCGCACTCAGAGTCGTTTGATTCCTTAATTTTAAGTTAACTTAAAATTGTTATACGACTGAGTGCGGCCGTTAGAAGACTATTTAATTATTATTATACGTGGATAATGGTAACGATGCAATAATTTATTACTGGTAACATCACAAGTTGTTTTGACAAACATGACTAGTGTGTTTGTTGTTTAGATAAATGCAGGCCAGCGACACTCCCTTGAAGCAAAACTTACAATGAATTTATGCGCGAACTTCTTTACCAACTTTGGAATAGGTACTTAACCAAATTTCTATCCGCGTCATACATTGCATTGATATGGTTGGCATAAAATGCTTTCATAGATCGGTTCAGTTCTTAAAACGCAGTGATTATTTGCTCAGTGGATAAATGTAAAAACAAGTTGTTATGAACTTTTGTATTAAATCTTTCGTTATTTCATTAGCAATATCACGTTACACCATCACTAACAAAATAAATGTTTTTTAAATAATATATTATGACCTTACCTTTTTGTTACACTGTAATTGTATAAAATATATAGATATTAGAAACACAGTCAATCAATAAAATAATTTAAAAAATAGTGACACTGATTGTGAGAGAGAATAGATTGGAAAAAAATAACTACGAAGGTTAGGTACTATGATGAGGGTAGGTACCTACCTAGGTATCTACCTTCTATTAAAAATTTAAAATTTTCCTAAAATATTAAATTTATTTATTGCTGTCTTCGGTATTTAAAATAAGTATTTAGTACTTAGGTAGGTACCCATGTATAATTATATTTTATGATAAAATAAATAATGAATATCACTGATACTTAATTATTAGTAAATTAGTAGACGGAATCTCATAGGTTTATTTATATATGTGATACTACAATGCAATTAATTTAAGTAATGTGTAATAAAATTGGTCGAATCACCAAATAATTGACTAAATTATTTCATTTATTAACAAGCTAGCCTACCCTAACCCTCTCAGTTTCATCCTTGTTGTATCCTGAAGGCCCAAAGGTGATCTTTGCAGAAAGAAAGCAAAAACATCGTTCCTTATGCATAAAACTTGCAAGAAGTGTCAGTAAGTTTGTATTTCACGCATTTGAAAAGTTACAAAATAAATATAGCGGTAAAATTTGGTTGATTTCAAAATGCTATCAATGACTTTATTTTGTTGCAACGTTCCTCAGACATTAGTGAAAATGGGCAATAACGACGTCATCAAAGATTTTACCAGATGAGGATATACCAGATAAAATATAGATTCCACCATTACTCTCGTTATTTAAGACGTTATTAATCTGTGATAGAGTTGTCACTGTCGTGTTGACAGGCTAATGTGACACTGACATAGAAGTAGGTAACCTCAATATCCAAAGTTGAACTGTGTCGAGTTATTTTCAACTTTCAATAGTTGCATTAAAGAATCGAAATGCATCTTACCATTCAGAAGAATAAAAATACTAATGAATTGGCTATATGGACTAAGTTTCCTTCTGCCTTCTCCGAGAGGGGTAAACTTCACCAAATAAAAACTTGCGAAAGTCCATAATAAAGAAGAAAGAGTAGACTTAAACAATGAATATTTCTTATAGCAACACTTATAACGGCCGAAACCAACCAAATGTACAGTTCCCACTTAGGGGTTTTCTCCCCAAATTTAGGGGGTAAATGATTACGGTGGGATTTTTTAGGGGTATTATATTTTTAGAGGGTCTTAAATATTTATTCTAATTTTCAATTTTTAGTTTTTTGTTACTAATTATTATTAATTTATTATATGAGCCACGATTGTTGCCGCAATATCAAAATAACAATTATGAATGTTGTCGAATTTTTGATATTACGGTGAAAATATTGGTTGCATAAAAAAATTTAAATACTTTTTGTATAGGTAGCGGCACGAAACTCTAGCGCTGACCGTTATTGCGCAGAGGTCAAAATTTGGTATCACAGGGGGTGGTCCGTCCCCCCGCGCGACTGTACCCATGTGCAGCTATCCCTTCCACATTTCGCTCAGCGCTAAACTTTCGTGCCGCTACCTATACCTACATAGTTAAATTTAATAAAAAAAGGCTTATAAATTTTTACTAGGATCGATAAGAAAGCTAATTTAAGATAAGAACTTCAAATTTCAGATTTAACTAGCAAAAATTTTAATCAATGAGAATCTTTATTTTCCATTTACGAAAAAAATTGTAGTCGTAAAAAAAATCAAGAGAATATTTTTTGCTTTTTATAAATTTTAATTTTTAAGATCAATATTTTCAGCCTAATAATTTCGAAACAAAGGAAAAAGACTTGGTTTTCTTTAATATTCATAAACTTTGTGATAATGTTATTTTATTTAGGAGGATTTAGGGGTTTTTGACTTAACTTTTAGGGGTAGATATTTACAAGAGTTGGTAACACTGCATGTACCGCGATATGATGTATGTGACGCGCCGGTGAATTTGTGACTTGTGTTAAAAAATTGACGTAATTTGCTCTTGCAAGTCGTGCGTACACTAAAATATAGGTAAATGCTTACGAGTATTAGTATAAATTTTAAGCTAAATTGTGTTAAGTTCGTGACTGTGTAATAAACGCTGGTTAAATTCTATAATTACAGCTAACAATGGCTGATCAAGTGGACTCAATGTCAGATGCAGAGCTTCGGACAAAATTAGCGGAGCATGGCTTTCCAATTTTACCGATTACGGCATCCACAAGAAAGTTATTGGTGAAAAAGTTAAAGTTGGTGCTCGACAACAAAAGCAAACCGAGGAAACCTGTGGATAGCAAAATTGAAAGTCGTCGAACGCTCGCGCGGTTTTCGAGCGGCGAAGAGTCCGATTTGGATACGACGAGCAGTGCGAAAGAGAAGCGCTCGAGGCGCCAAACTACCGGCGGCGCGATGCCGCCGCCGGTTGTTAGCAAAACGAGACGGCCGACACCCAAGAAAGATTTGCCTGTGAAACGTGACTCGGACAAAGGTTCTGATTCTGAAGAAGAGAAGTCCCCGGTGCGCACACACGAAGAAGTGGAGACGGTGACCACTCGCAGAGTCACGCGCACCTATCATAAAGACGACGACTACGAGACTGGCTCCGACAGTGACGTCGACGCTGACAGAAAAAAGACATCGTCCTACCGCAGTCCGTCGAGGTCGAGCGACCACATCTCCAGCACTCTGCCTGCAAATGACTCATCAAAAACTCCACCAAAATCGACACTGTTCTCTCGGCCATCTCTCTCTACTGGTTACACATCTTCACTGTCGTCATCAGAACATTTGAACTCTATCAGATCAAGGCTCGGGTTAACCTCAAATTTTGCAGACAGACCATCAGTGAGTAACTACAGTTCTAACTTCGGTACAAACACATATCAGCCGTCGACATCTACAGTTGAAGAAGTTGACTCACCATATTTAAGTAACTTCACTCGCCGTTTGTCAGCATTGAAAGCTGAGCCTCAAAAGCAAACTTCTTTTATTGATAGAGAGATAAACAATGGCAGCACCGTTGTTCCTCGGAGATCTTATGTAACTAGTGCAGCTAGGTCAGATATTGATTACAATGCTGCTGGTGATAGGAAATTCTTAAAAAACAACCTGGTATCGCTTGCCTTGGTGGGTTTGTTCATTCTTTTTTTTTTTTTCTTATCTTTTATGTACTTAGTTAAGAGAAATGATATTTCATCGATGGTGGACGACCCGAACAGTGTTTCATCAATATTATGTCAATTAAATATACCTGGCAACAGGCCAGGGATCAACTGTGTGCCTAAAGAACAAGTCAGCTATGCGAAAGATTTGCTTAAAGTTATTTACCCGGAGCTAACATCTAAAGTTGCCGCTTACAAATGTGGCAAGCCCGATACTTTCCCATACTTGACTGAAAAAGAAGTCATTGAGCTTGCAAGTGCTAGGGCTGACATAGATGTGACTCAATGCCGTACTGACTTGAACAATTTAGAAGTGCTTTTGGTGAAGAATCCACATTGGGGTCTCAATGTAGTTCAACTTAAAAACCTATACAATAAAAATGCTGAGTATTCACCCCTCTCTACAGTTGACGAAGTGGTCAGACAGCGTTCTAAAGGGTCTGTAGCCATATCAATAGTAGATCCATCTACACCGATTTCATGCCTTTTCCTGAATACTCTTTACTCAGCTGGTTCTACATTGATTGTGATTGGTTTACTTTCCATATCATTTTTTGCCGTGCAAAGAGCATACAAGTTCTATTTGGTGTACCAGAAAAGGAAAAATGATGAAGTATATTCAATGGTTGAACAAATTATTGACATCATTTCCCAAGAAGCTGAAGATAGTGGAGAACCTTACATATCGGTTGATCATGTTCGAGACACATTAATTTTGCCTCAAAATAGAGAGAAAATGTCATCAATTTGGGATGCAGCTGTAAAATTCATACAGAAAAATGAAAGCAGAGTCCGGATGGAGGTTCAGTCTGTCGACGGGGAAGATTGCAGGGTTTGGAGATGGATTTCAGCTCACGGTAGCCCAAAGAGGAACACAGTGTGGCAGGGACAAGCATTTGAAACACAGGAAGGTTCCGTCAACAATTTGAATGTATCTCCTACTCCTTGCTTGAAAATCCGTCACATGTTCGACAAAAACGACACCAACCCCAACTTGAGGAGTGTACTCCAGGATGCTATTTTAGAAAAATGTGGGGATAACTGTAAAATACTTCACATTGATGTTGAAAGAATTTCCTGTTGTGTATACGTAAAGTGTGCGACGGAGGCCGACGCAGGCGTCGTGTACCGCAGTTTGCACGGCTGGTGGTACGAGGGCAAACTTATCACAGTCAAATACTTGCGATTGGAGCGCTACATGCAGAGATTTCCCACTTCACCCTCCACTGGGCCGTTTTTAAAACCATCACATCAACGTTCATGGGATGAATAGGGTGACCTTTTATGATGCTTTCAAGTCGGCAAAGACCACCAATTTGTCTTAATAAATAAAGACGTCAGACAGCTATTTCATAAATTGCATGGGTTCTACTTCCTAGCAAAGGGACATGAAGCTAAGATTGCCTGCACTTATTCTTAATTTAATAGACAGGGGTGCCTTACCTACTGAGAAAGCCCATCATAGGAACTAGAATGTGCTTAATATGTTTTTTTTTTCCCTATCTTGTCTGATCCCACTACTTGTCGAAAACAGCTAGGTCATAGTTAAATTGCCTTCACAGTAGGTAGGTATGGTAAAATTGATTTTAATACAATATGTTTTAAATTTCATGAATTTTTTAACTTTATTCATTTATTACTTAGATTTAAATTATTATAGTTGATGAAAAACCTATAACCATGCATGAGTTTCGACAACAGTAAAGCAACACAAAGATAATAAAAAAAATTGTATATTACTATTTACTTATTACCAGTTGTTAAGCTTTTGAGGGATTGTTTTTCGTGCAGTCTCAAGATTGTTAATACATTATTATTATTCTAAGATAAGCTAGTGAATGGACATCGCAAAGTAGTTGATATTCTAATGAACCATTTGAGAATCAATCCTTTATTTTTGTATTTTAACTATTTAACACATAATGACTGCATAATATAAATAGTGCTGGTAAAGTATTCTATACACTATTCTAATGCTCATGATTTCGACTAACGTAAAGTTACTGTTTTAAAATTGTAGTTTTGGAAAGAAAGAAATAGTTAATGTAAAAATATGCATAGCTTTCCTCCATGCATTGGAAGATAACCGACCACCTGGTCAAAAGCTTCATAGTGTAAATACCTTGACATCACATTGTTTTCTAGATTAACCTGACATTGCTTTTGATGGATTGAAATAGGTTTTTTAATATTATTAATATAGTAATAATACTGTCTCTGATTAGCTGTTAGTTATTTTAACAATAGAATACAGTAAATTTTGTAAATTAAGTAGGTATTACCTAATTTCGGTGTTAAAAATATTTTTTTCCCAATTGTCTAGTTTGTAGTTTTTGTTGGTAACAGCATAAAAAATATGCTCTTTAAGGCGTACTAGCGGTTTCTTTTTTAATTCGACATAAACCCCCTAGTACGTCTCACTTGATGTTATTTGTTACTAAATTTACTCAAGTTTTTGGAAACAATTGTTAAAATAAAATTAATTAATATTTGTAAGTAGGATAAGTTTCTTAATGTACTCGTACGTACCTATTAACGCAGCATACATACATTTTGTGTTTAATACTTAATTATAATTTTTTTGCCGACTAAAGTTTGTATAATTATAATATTGTGATAGCACTCCATTGTATTTGAACGTTGATGATAAATGTGTGTTTGCTTCCTTAAGGTCGAACTAACTTCTAGGATTATTTTATTGATTGATTTTCAAATTTTTTAATTAAATAATTTAAACAAAATATAATGCCTATTAGTTTTGCCATTACAAATATCATAGTAGTACCTTTTTTTAGTAAGGCGTGTTAGTTAATCACGAAACGAAAAACAAAGGACAGCACCGTCATGTTTGCAAAAAGTACCAGGCTCACAGTGTTAAGGTGTGAGGATAGCCCTAGGTCTACTGGAATTATAGGTATACTATAACTCGAAACAGATTTCGAAATTGATGCTGGGATCAACTTCCAGCTAGTTATTTAATGTTATGCGAATCCCTTCAAAACGGTTCGACCAATTTTTTTTTATTAGGTTCGAAATGGTCTAAGCTTATTAGAGGAAAAAGTTGGTAAGAATGCTAGGAAAATCGGAAAAACTTAATGAGCTTTTTTTTTTGTATTTTTGTCGATTTGGATTGAGCAACGTCTCTTAGTGACCAAAGACGCCAGTTACGTTCCCTACCGAATAAATAATACGTAGTTCGATTTAATAAAAACAACAAATAAACGTATAAAATATATTTAATCAATCAATATATAAATAAAACAAATTTTAAAAATTAGGTACTCCACTGTAAGCTCCCTCACCACAACCCACGTTAATGACTATACATAGTTCAGTAAGAATAGCTCCCAGGAGTTCTAGCGTTCCCCGTAACCGATGATAAAAGGGAAAGCAGTAAAATTTCTCATTTGTCACCGCCCCGGGACAACTGGGAATGGCCCGTTCCCGGAGGTGATAGGGCACGGGCGGTTTAGAAGTCCACGAGCTGCAGCAGCGCCTCGTAGCAGCGCCACTTGTCCGGCAAGTAGAAGGGCTCCAGCGCGTGCGGGAAGGGGCAGTCCCAGCCGGCCACGCGCGCCACCGGCGCCTCCAGGTGCAGGAAACACTCCTCCTATAGGGGGGGAGGACGAGCATTTATTTATCTATTTATTATTTATTGCACAAACCAGCTGTTCCCCGCGGTAATTTCGGAGTTCCCGCGGGAATTCCGAGATAAAAAGTACCCTATGTCCCCTTCTCTGTACCCCTGACAACGTGCACGCCAAATTTCATCCAAATCAGCCGTTTTTGCGTGATTGAGTAACAAACATCCACACTTTCACATTTTGTAATATTAGTAGGATTGCACAAACTATCCGCTCCCCGCGGTAATTTCGGAGTTCCCGCGGGAATTGCGGGATAAAAAGTGCCCTGTATTCTTCCCTGTCCCCTGAAAACGTGTATGCAAAATTACGCCGTGAAAGCGTAGGTAACATACAAACAAAAAAAATCACTTTCGCATTTATAATATTAGTTAAGATATACACAAATGGCTAACTTTTTAATGCCATGCGGTATTTTCTACTAGTTAACCATTCGACTGACAAATAAATAAATGGACGCCGATAAGCAATAATATGTCAACCCACAAAATTAAGTGGTTGATACAGAACGCTTTATTGTGAGATATAGAACGTTCTTTAATTATGTGTTTGCCTTATTACATTGTTGAAATACCAACAAATTGTCGAACATAAAAAAAAAATGCTGACACAAAATGGCGCGATGACGATTTTAAAACACGATTTACCCAAAATTTCTCCAATGTGGGTTAACACACTATTGCTTATCTTTGTCCAAATAGAGTTAGCATCTCTTGGGTCATTCACATACACACATCAAAAGTGTCTAGGGATCAAGCATTTTTATGCGGATTTCTTGAGATTGAGATGTGGCTTTGTAATAAATTTATGATTTTATAAATTTATATGGATCCTTTTTGGTGCATTACATAATTTGAATCAGGAACTGTCAATCAAATTCGAGTAAAAGATGAAAATCAGCTGTCAATATTTTCCCTATAAAAACATACAACGCATTGAAGACATTATTAGTGCTACTGTTTCCCTACTACTGATTAAAACCAACGTTATTATGGAGCGGCGACGTCATTTAAGCAGGGAAGAAATGCTCAGAGCCGTGGGAATGATAGAAGCTGGTTCCCGGCAACGTACTGTGGCTTTAGCTCTGAATACAAGTCAGAGTGTTATCAGTCGACTTTGGACACGTTACCGAAGCACTGGTACCGTGGCTGAGCGCCATGGAGGACGGTATCGCTGCACCACACGGAGACAAGACCGATACATTCAAATCTTAACTCGAAGAGCTCCAACAATAACCGCCATGATGTTAGCCGTGAGGCTTCATCACTCTTCAGGGAACTTAATTAGCGACCAAACAGTCAGAAACCGCTTGCATGAAGTGAACCTTCATTCCCGAAGACCGCTACGGGTACCACCTATAGCAATGCACAATCGTAGGATTCGATATCAATGGGCTCTTGAACACAGAAATTGGGCAGAAGAACAATGGCGTTTCGTGTGCTTTTCTGATGAGTCTCGTTTTGGTATGAGACCGGATACAAGACGTATACGACACTGGAGAACCCCTGGACGCCAACAGCGATTAAAATCCTGCCAGGAAGTCCATCCTTATAGTGGTGGAACCATCATGGTATGGGCGGGTATTTGGATCGGCGGAAGAACTGAGTTGATTTGGATCAGAGGCAACCTCAACGCTCAAATTTATGCTGAGACGATTGTATCAGACGTCATCGTTCCTCTACAAGTGCAAATCGGTCCCTTATTTCAGTTAATGCATGATAATGCACGACCGCACACCGCAAGAGTTGTAAGACAGACTCTCGCCGCAGCTAACATCAATGTCCTGCCCTGGCCTGCTCAGTCGCCAGACTTGAACCCGATTGAGCATGCATGGGATATGCTACAGAGAAGAGCTCTGCCGAATATGGAGGGTATCCAGTCGCAAGAAGACCTTTTTTTGTTGTTGCAACGAACATGGGCGGCCATTCCACAGCGTGATTTGGATGAACTCATTTTGAGTATGCCAAACCGATGTTTTTGTGTTGTTAGTGTTCGCGGTAGAAACACGGATTATTAATTGTTTAAGTTACCCAATAAAATTTTAAAGAAAACTGTTATTTCAGTCTTTTTTTCGAACTTTAATGTTAGTGGTTCAAATGTCAAAAATCCCTTTATTAGGAAAATGGCAAATTTCTTTATTAATGCAAAGGTGACTTGGTTTATCGTTACTGTGACAAACGAAAACACTTTATTTGATGAATCCTTAAAGAAAATTTTAATTAATATCAATCAGGAGAAAAGTTATTGCAAAAATATATGTTGATCCCTAGACACTTTTGATGTGTGTATTTACGTCACGCGTCAGTGAGACAAATAGAATAGCATGATAGTTCCTTTTTCTCGTTAATCTAGCTGAGCTTGTATCAGGGAAATCAAGCAAACGTGTACCTATATTACGTACATAAATACATACATACATTATGCTAAAAAAAAACTTTCAAAAAAAAAAATTCAAAAAACTAAACTGGAAAAACAACGGACTCATGATATCAGGACAGTATTTGACACATCTAAGATTTGCGGACGACATCATTCTTTTTGCTAAAACACCAACAGAAATGGAAAAAATGATACAAAATCTAGATACAGAAAGTAAAAAGGTGGGACTACACATGAACCCAGACAAAACCAAAGTGATGACAAACAATATGAGAAGATCGATATGTGCGTCCGGAAACCAGATAGAGTATGTAAATGACTATATTTATCTAGGGAAACAGGTTTCGTTCAGCTCAAAAAATAATGAAGAAGAAGTAAACAGAAGGATTAATAAAACCTGGAATAAGTTCTGGTCACAAAAGGAAGTACTGAAAGGCAAATATAATTTAAAACTAGAAAAAAATTGTGATGGACACATGCATCTTACCAAGATTAACCTATGGCAGCCAGACATGGACATATACAAAAAACATCAAGAACAAAATCACCTCATGCCAGCGCGCGATGGAAAGAAGCATACTAAAAATAAGAAAAATCCATAAAATCAAAAGTGAGGACATAAGAAAAAAAACTAAACTCACGGATGCCTTTAAACAAGCACTGAGTTTGAAGTGGAGATGGTCAGGACACCTAGCAAGGTACAAAGATGAAAGGTGGACACTAAAAACAACAAGATGGACGGCACCAAGCGGAAAGAGGAGAAAAGGCAGGCCACAAAAAAGATGGGCTGATGACCTAATAGAGATAGCTGGAAAAAACTGGCTTGAAATAGCCCGCGATAGAGAGAAATGGAAGGGGAAGGAGGAGGCATTTACCCAAAAGGGGTCCATTCAATTAGAATCTAAGTAACACTAACAATACTAACATAGGATTTAAGTAAAACAACTAAAGAATTTACTAACATAACATTTATTTTGTGTTACAGCTGAATGGAATAAAGCTTATTATTATTATTATTATATACGGCTACACTCGGACTCGTTTTTATGATTACTTAATTTTAAGTAGAGATTTTAAAAACAAAACTGCCGCATTCACAAACGTTCATTAAATTAATGTTAATTAGCAATTAACTAATGAAGTTAAATTTAGTTGAAGGCGAATTAACATTAGTTTAATGAACGTCTCTGATTGCGGCAATTGTTTTGTTTAAAAAATCTTTTCTTAAAATTAAGTAATCATTAAAACGACTCTGAGTGCGGCCGATAGCGATATACCTAGGCCAGAAAACGTAAATATCTTACAAAGTACGTACATAAATACCGGGGTCAAATTTGTAAACGCTTCAAATAAAAAAAAAACTTAATAATCCCCACAACCTTTTCTGTTTTCGGTAGGAAATAGGAATCGAACTCACAACATGCGATAAATAAGTCGTTAGTCGACGCCTTCAACCTGTAGGTACCACCGTACCACGTCCAAAAACAGTCGCAAAAGCGTTTTCCTTGATTCTATCTATACTAATATTATAAAGAGGAAATTTGTTTTTTTGTTTGTTACGATTTAATTCAAAAGCTACTGGACCGATTTCAAAACTTCTTTCACCATTAGAAAGCTACATTATCCCTGAGTAACATAGGCTAAATTGCAATCCGGAATTCCCGCGGGAACTCTGAAATTATCGCTAGTGGGTCCTACATTACCTGTACAGTGGCAGCGATCTCGGCGCCGAAGCCCGACGTGAGCGGCGCCTCGTGGGCGATCAGACAACGGCCCGTCTTCTTCACCGACTGCAAATAAACCCGAGAGCAAAATTAATTACTATAATGGCCTATGAGCAGTGGGTGTACCAATGAATTCTTACCATTACGTATGTATTTTGTTTGTTTGTTTGTTACACTTTCACGCCATAACTACCTACTCAACCGATCATCATGAAATTTTATACACACGCTGACATGGGTGCAGAGATTCAAACGGGACTTTGAAATAAACGGGGAAGAAATTAAATTAAATTTTGCATACTACCTACATGTTGTCAAGGGTAGGCACAGAAAAAAATATAGGGTAGTAAGTACTTTTATCTCGGAATACCAGTGGGATCTCCGAAACTATCGCGGGTGAAAATGCAGGAAAAGCTAATAAATAAATAAACGACAGCAGGGCAGTCGTGTGACGTGTCGGGGGCCTCACATTGCAGACGGTGTCCTCGTCCCAGGGCAGGATGGTCATGAGGTCGATGACGTCACAGCGCAGGCCGCGCCGCGCCTCCGCCTCGCGCGCCGCCTCCAGCAGCACGTGCACCTGCGCGCCCCAGCCCACCAGCGTCGCCGCCTCGCCTGCCGCCGGGACGGGTGCCATGTGCATGTGTCAGGCGCCAGGTGAGGAGTGGCCAGACGCCAGGTGTCATGTGCATGTGTCAGGCGCCAGGTGAGGAGTGGCCAGACGCCAGGTGTCATGTGCATGTGTCAGGCGCCAGGTGAGGAGTGGCCAGACGCCAGGTGGCATGTGCATGTGTCAGGCGCCAGGTAAGGAGTGGCCAGACGCCAGGTGGCATGTGCATGTGTCAGGTGCCAGGTGAGGAGTGGCCAGACGCCAGGTGTCATGTGCATGTGTCAGGCGCCAGGTGAGGAGTGGCCAGACGCCAGGTGGCATGTGCATGTGTCAGGCGCCAGGTAAGGAGTGGCCAGACGCCAGGTGGCATGTGCATGTGTCAGGCGCCAGGTGAGGAGTGGCCAGACGCCAGGTGTCATGTGCATGTGTCAGGCGCCAGGTGAGGAGTGGCCAGACGCCAGGTGGCATGTGCATGTGTCAGGCGCCAGGTAAGGAGTGGCCAGACGCCAGGTGGCATGTGCATGTGTCAGGCGCCAGGTGAGGAGTGGCCAGACGCCAGGTGGCATGTGCATGTGTCAGGCGCCAGGTGAGGAGTGGCCAGACGCCAGGTGGCATGTGCATGTGTCAGGCGCCAGGTAAGGAGTGGCCAGACGCCAGGTGGCATGTGCATGTGTCAGGCGCCAGGTGAGGAGTGGCCAGACGCCAGGTGGCATGTGCATGTGTCAGGCGCCAGGTGAGGAGTGGCCAGACGCCAGGTGGCATGTGCATGTGTCAGGCGCCAGGTGAGGAGTGGCCAGACGCCAGGTGGCATGTGCATGTGTCAGGCGCCAGGTGAGGAGTGGCCAGACGCCAGGTGTCATGTGCATGTGTCAGGCGCCAGGTGAGGAGTGGCCAGACGCCAGGTGGCATGTGCATGTGTCAGGCGCCAGGTGAGGAGTGGCCAGACGCCAGGTGGCATGTGCATGTGTCAGGCGCCAGGTGAGGAGTGGCCAGACGCCAGGTGGCATGTGCATGTGTCAGGCGCCAGGTGAGGAGTGGCCAGACGCCAGGTGGCATGTGCATGTGTCAGGCGCCAGGTGAGGAGTGGCCAGACGCCAGGTGGCATGTGCATGTGTCAGGCGCCAGGTGAGGAGTGGCCAGACGCCAGGTGGCATGTGCATGTGTCAGGCGCCAGGTGAGGAGTGGCCAGACGCCAGGTGGCATGTGCATGTGTCAGGCGCCAGGTGAGGAGTGGCCAGACGCCAGGTGGCATGTGCATGTGTCAGGCGCCAGGTGAGGAGTGGCCAGACGCCAGGTGGCATGTGCATGTGTCAGGCGCCAGGTGAGGAGTGGCCAGACGCCAGGTGGCATGTGCAAGAGTCAGGCGCCAGGTAAGGAGTGGTCAGACGCCAGGTGTCATGTGCAAGTGTCAGGCGCCAGGTAAGGAGTGGTCAGACACCAGGTGTAATGTGCATGTGTCAGGCGCCAGGTAAGGAGTGTTCAGATGCCAGGTGTCATTTGTATGTGTCAGACGCCAGGTGTCATGTGTATGTGTCAGACGCCAGGTGTCAGACGGTTCTCCCGAATAGATAGTGATTAGGGAAGATTTATAAATGCGGGAACTACAAAAGGGCTGCGGATGAAACCGCGTGGCATAGTGTAGTGATAACTGACGACGTGCAGGTGCGTTACCCTCCCGCAGCAGCTGCGCGCGGCCCAGCGGCAGCGCGTAGGGCTCCCGCGGCACGCGCTCGGCGGCGGCGCGGTACAGCGCCTTGGGCTCCAGGAACACGCACGGGTCGGGCTCGCGCAGGCACGCCAGCAGCAGGCCCTTGGCGGCCACGGGCCCCCGGGGGACCACCACCTGGTTGATGGTGAGCGTACCGACACATTGAAAGATACGAGAAAGAAAGAAAATACGTTTATTTTGAAAACAGATACACGATACAATCAGAATGGGCTTGTCAACCAAATTTTAGTTTTTAGTCCGTCTTGTAGATTAATAAAAAATATTGGACACGTATTTTTTTTTTACGTAATGAAAATATAACGGAGATACATATTAATTAAGTCGAAATGTCGCGTGACGTCACGCCGTGGTACAGTTTATAGCATGTTATGACGTCCAGAGCCCCCACACTCCTAAACTTTAATGCGTTTTATTTTAGTATTTTTCCAATAATTTGAAAAAGCAAAAAATACGGGTCTATTATCGTTTTATTATTTAACTGACACACTAAATTGAATTTTGATTTTCATTCCCAGGAACCAAGCCTGTTAGTTTGTCTTCGTGTTGGAACACGATTTAACAAAATATAAAATTATTATAATTATAATGGCAAAATAAGTTTGTTTGTTTGTTACACTTTTGAACCTTCTCGTCTGGACCGATCATCATGAAATTTAGTGTACACGTCGTTAGGGGTGCAGAGGGCATAGGGTACCTATAAAAACTATCCACGGAGACAAGTTAATATAGCGCTCACTCTATCACGTAATCTCATACAAATGACAAAGACAAAACAGTCAGTGGGCGTAAACAATTCTGAATGCCACGAATGCAGGTACGGGTACACGTAGTCTGTACATATCGCGGACCGATCGGTCACGAAGTCTATGTTATCCCTATTAACTCGTCTCCGTGGATAGAGTAGTCTGTGCAACGCTCGCCCGGTGCCGGTGGTACCTTGAGGCCGGGCGCGTGCGCGAAGAACGCCTCGGGGCTCTGCGAGTGGTAGAGCCCGCCGTGGCCGACGGCGCCGGCCGGCGCGCGCACCGTGAGCGCGCCGCACGCGTGCTGCCCGCCCGAGCGGTAGCGCGCCTTGGCCGCCTCGTTCACCAGCTACGCGCACGCACGCACACACACACGCACACGCAACGGCACCGTAATAATAATTCATTTATTTTATTTATTCATTTATTTATTCATTTCACAGTTTTGAGACCAATTCACAGTTTTGAGACTATCAGGGTAAATACAGGTACTTGGGATGGCAGCAAGAGAAGTTTAGAGCAAGTTAGAGCATTTGCTCTAACTATCTTTGCAACGATGGCGCGCTTGCCGCTCCTACATGTCCTCTCTAGTTAATTTATTTGCTCTGTGACACAGATCTACTTGATCCCAAACTAAACTATGAGCTTGTGTCGTGGAAACCAAGCAAACGTGGTATATACTACATATTATACTATAGACATACTATATACACATCCAGGGCCCTTATTCACGTTAGCCATAACGCGTCGCATTAAGATAAGGCGCCACTTAAATTGCTTTTTCCTCGTGTCAAAAAAGTTCCACTTAAAATAAATACATTTAGAACGTTTCTTTTGATATAAAGAATATAAATTTGTGATATTTTTGCATCTGGAGCGTTTTGGATTGTGTTTTTGGGACGCGCGTTATGAGCAAGAAATGTCCAAAATGAAAAATTCATTCCCACCGGGAATCGAACGCGGAACCTCTTGATTAGCGGGTAGGCACCTACTGCGCCGAACGGGTCGTACATTGACCCTGACACTGACACATCTTGCCCCTCCTGGTCACCTTAGGGGCCACCCATAAATAGGCATGTTGATATTATTTTTTTAGCCCATTTTTTAGATTAAAAAAAAATATTGGACATGTAATTTTTTTTACGTAATCAAAAAATAACGGCAGGCAAACACTACAAACACTAATCGTGCAGTTTATATGGCGGCTTATAGCCATTAGTGACGTCACGAGCCCCAACCTTAAACTTTAATGCGCTTTATCTCTGTAGGTATATTTTAATTGTTTCAAAAAAGCAAAAAATATGTGTCCAAGTTAACATTTTTGCTAGTCGACATTTTGTCACAAACTGTAAACAAATTGTTGCTTTCTTTTGGAAAGTAGATCTGAACTAATGGTCATAAAATGTTATGTATTGTTACATAATGTTTTACAACAAAGTTACAAAGTCTTCATCAGTTTGACTAGGAGCATTTAAAAGTTACTTCTAGCTGTTTCCCTAAGGAGAACCCCGCCTTACTTTTTGCAGTGGCCGTTACCTGATCAAAAGCTGGGAAGATGTAATCAGCGAACTGTATCTCTGCAATGGCTGTAGCACCGGCCGTGGCCAGCCCAATGCCGAACCCGACAATGCCCTGCTCACACAGTGGAGTGTTGAATACTCTGTCCTTGCCATACTTCTCCTGAAATTATACACAAAAATATTTAGGATGAGATTGATAATGAGACAAAGCAATATGATACACTAGCTTGGTATACCTAGAGATTTTATCTGTCATCTTGTTTATGACCTTGTTTGATTGTAAACAATATTATGACCTAGTAGTGTTCAACTCTGCCAATTCTATTCACTGTTTTAAAGAGCTCCAAGTTTTACACAGAAGTTATAAAGTATCTCTGCTATAGTAGATATGGATACTGACTAATGTGTAACATGTCTGCTATTTAACTACCATTGTCTTGAAGAATAACTCTTGGGGAAAACAGAATTAATAAAGAGAGACTAGCTGTTCTCCCTGTAATACTTAATGCCTTAGGCATTAAGTCCGCCTTTTGTACATAAATGAGCAATAAAGTTCTTTAAATAAATAAATAAATAATTTCGGAGTTTCCACAGGAATTTCAAGATAGTAAGGATCCTATGACACTCTGGAACACTGTAGAATTCTTTTGGTAAAATAAATATCAAAATTGGTTCAGTACGTAGATCCAGAGCTCAGACCAAATAAAAACTAAAGATGGAACACATAGAACAAACAAGTGAAGCCAGGAAAAAGACACCACGCCATGCACATACCCAGAAACATGCACACACTTACAAGAAAATGAGACCATACCTGGGAATCGTTGTGACACTTTCCTAAGTACCACATGCATACACAACCGGCTTCACTTCATTGTTCGAGACGTTCCATCTTTAGTTTTTATTTGGTCTGAGATCCAGAGATTACCCTCTACAACCTCACAAACTTTACCTTTTTATAATATTAGTGTAGATTATAATTAATCTATATTACCTGTAACCCTAAGGCACATCTGAACACACCACCAAAGCCTACATCTTCACCAAACAGCACAGCACTTGGGTCGTTCTTCAGTGTTATGTCCATTGCATTGTTGATAGCTTGCATCATATTCATTTTCACTGTTTCTCCTTTAAAATTATAAAAATAAATGAGTTCCTGATACAACTCTTTAGTCTTTTTAATTAATTCTGATGACAAGAACCTAAATCTCACCTTCAATCGGCAACTCATTGTCAGGGAAAAATGTAAAATGCGAAGAGAGTCTCTTCGTATATTTGTTGACATTTTTCGCAAATATATTCAATAAAATTGAACTTCTGTTCCCTAAACACGACATCTTGTATTTTAATCGGACCTGTATGGCCGCGCGTCGGTTCGCTCGCACTCAGATACTGACTCGAATAATACATCTTATCTGCAATTATAATTGACCACGTTACTTTATGTAAATATTACCGATAAGAAAATGATGAAACTTTTTGTTGAAAAACATTTGCCGACAAGAACCAACCGAACAGATTGAATGAATTGTCAAATGTCAATTGTCTTATTTTGAACGTGACGCGAAACATCAAAAGTAAAATGTCATTGTCAATTGTTACTTTCTTTCTTCTTTTTTATGGACTTTCCCATATAATGCATTTAGCCAGTTTCAAGTAAAATCTTAGATCTAATTTTCCATTAGAATGCTTCGTATATATTTACTCGGAGGTTATACCGAAGAAATCAGCTCGAAATGTCATATTATATTATCTTCTTGAGCACATAAAAAACCGTCACTGTGAAAATTATTGTGCAATACAGCACCCTATAACACAATAAAATCCATTTTAACCATTTTTAAAGACATGAAAATAAATGACCGAACCGCCATCTTTAATTTCCCCCAAAAAAAAACTAAATTGTTACTTTCATAATTAGTGCTTTTGAATCTCTTTTGAATTTAATTCAATTGAAGCGTAGTGATTATATGATCTTTGAATTTAAGAGTGAAAGCTGTACCCATAAAACCCATGTCATGTTTGACTTCGTTAATTCAGGCACTTTTCAGCATTTATTTTTCGAGAAAACCATGTTGGGGATCAATGTAAAATGGTCATTGACTTTACCCATAATTAAAGAATAGTATTTTTTATTACGAACAGAAACATTGATTGTCACAAAATACAAATAGGTATCTAGATATAAGTTGATTCAAAAACGAAAGTTTGAGGAATATAAAAAAAAAACTTTAATAAACGTATACCATTTTATATTGTAACTAGATATTAATGTTTGGTTACATTGGTTACATCCATATCGATTCTGTAGGGCTAGGGATGTTCTTGTTCACTGTTTGAAGTTAGATATATAATATAAGGTGTGGCCAAATTTGAAAGTAGTTATTTATACGTTATAAAAAACAGAATAAGCGAAAAAATAAAATTACCTACCTACTTATAAGTTTAGTAGTTTTTCAGAATATTTGGATAATAAATTCATTAAAAAAACACCGCGATTCGGGCCTGTGCACATCATGTTTTTAAAACGCGCGCGTTTTAGAAACGTGCGTTGATGGCGCGCTTTTATTTTACAGAGCAGTTTGTTGTCGTTTGTGTCGATACACATGCGCGTCAGCATCGCATTTGTATCGATTCAAACGCGCAACACCAGCGTGTCACTAGCGCGCCCGCCTTCTCTAGGGACGGGGATTCCTTCACTTGTCCTATTAATTTTCTAAACTTTGTTGTATAATGCCCACACAAGCTTCTCTCGCTCATATATATAATGTACCCATATACACCGGTTATTTTTCTTCTTCCTTTTTTAAAATTTAATAACAAAGCGCTGCTAAATGCTGTCTTGATCAACGCCATCTTGTTACTGTTGATGAGGTTATGCTCAATATGTCAGCGCGTTTATATCGATATTTGTATCGAACACACGCGCGATAACATCGCGTCTGTATCGCTATACAGGCGCGTGTGTATTGATTCAAACGAGTGTTTATATACAGGTGTGAAAAGGTCTACAGACTGCGTCTGACTCGCGTGCGTATCGCGTCTGTATCGCTACATCGCGCGTCGACGGCGCGGTTAAAAAACATGGTGTGCACAGGCCCTTATAAATAGCTAACAACTGCATTTACCAGGTACACAATACAGGTGCTTACTAACATATATACTCTTTGCTTACTAATACGTATACCTATAGAAGGCACGCGCCACGCACATAGCGAACGATGCATTAGCTGTGTTTATAGATGGCCAATCAACCCGGTGGTTGGTTTAAAACCAGCTGGCCTTTTACGGTCTTTTATCGGATTTAAACCCGAAATGACTGGCCTTTGTCGGGTTTAATCCCGAGCACCTGGTTGATTGCCCATCTATATCTAGTGTTAGTATGATCTTTGATCTTAAGATATAAGATATTTGACGACCCGATTGGCGCAGAAGGTCACCATGCCTGCCCGCTAATCAAGAGGTTTCGGGTTCGATTCCCGGTGGGAGTGCACTTCGTGTGATGAACACAGGGTTCCACTGTCCAGTCTGGGTGTATTTATATATCTATAGTATAATATATATGTAATTTTATGTAATATACCACGTTTGCTTGGTTTCCACGACACAAGCTAATAATAGCTTACTGTGGGATCAAGTAGATCTATGTGTTGTGAAGTGAATTATTATTATTATTATTAAGATACTGGCTGGGATACCTGGATACTTTTTTATTTTATGAATTTATATGTTTATAACGGTGTTTACTTTCAACCATGTGAATATTTGTAGCTAATTTTGCCACACCTTGCATATAGGCTTCGAGTTTCCTTCTCATCATCACACATCTGAACATAACTAGTTCCGCCTCTGATGTCACGTATATTAATATGAACTTTAAATAGTTTCGTCAAGCCGTAGGCATTGTTATCTATTATGCTTTATTGAACGTGTTCTAAGATTTAATAATCTAAGAAGTTTATTCAACGCCATAACACCGCGCCGGTGTCGCATGTGATCAGACTAAAAAAAAAGAAGTACCTTAATCTTTTTTGTATTTGGTGAATTTTTATTAATGCAGCCGAGTGTCGAACGCAGTAGGCAGCAAAGAATAGAGATTATAATAATATAAAGAAGCGACACTCTCCGCCTCCCACCAATTTGATGCCTACTCATACCCCGCGAAAGTTTCTTGGAAATTCCGAGGAAAATTAGCACATGTTGAATCTACATGTGACACTTTTTCACTGATATCTGGCAGTTGCTGTCAGCTAGCTGTCAACCCGACGATACGCATACACGCACGACACGCGTATAAGCCGGCTGTCTTGTGGGAAAGTACCTACCTACTTGAATCAGTTCATTTGTAAGGAGTGTCCACAGAGTACTTTTATAATTGGGATTGTCAGTTGTCACCGGGCTGGCAGTAGTTTCAATCTTAAGGCTAAGGCCACACTAAAAAACAGCTTCGCTTATTGCCTAGCTAGTCACCATGCGCTCCTGGTCAATTACGATAGTAAGCAATATGACTGTTCGCTAGGATTAGTCACTAAGGGAGCTGAAGCTTGGCTCTAGCAACAAGCACATCTCTTTGTAGTGTGGCCTTAGATATAAACTTCCAAAGAATAATTTTATGTAAGTAGGTACCCAATTTGTGTGTAATAACAATAAATAACAATTTAAAAACTACTCGGTAGTTTTTTAGGGTTCCTTACCAAAAGGGGCCGTAATACCAAGACTCCGCTGTCCGTCCGTCCATCTGTCTGTCTGTTCGTCTGTCGCCAGGCTGTGTCTCATCAACCGTGACAGTTAGACAGTTGAAATTTTCACAGAATAGTAAGTATTTCTGTTGCCGCTATAGCGAAAAATAGTGAAAAATCAGTATAAAATAAATATTATAGGGGCTCCCATACAACAAACGTAATTTTTTTGCTGTTCTTATGATACGGAACCCTTCATGCGCGAGTCCGACTTGGCCGGGACCGGCACTTGGCCGATTTTTTACAATTGACTGATGATAATTGTAATCGCTGTGTCGATAACCATAAAAATTAAACTGATATTGATTACCCACATTACACAGGTACCTTAGTACAAATATCCACAGATGTATACTTATTGTTAGTATAATTTACAGTACATAAATTATTTGAGTAGGTAACCTTTTTCATTGTATGCAATTAGGTATAGCTACCTACATTAGGGGTCCTTATTCTTATGAGATTAATTAAATGAGTACCTTTAACATTCTGTGAGATTTAATTAGGTAAGTAGGTACATAATATTTTCTACACTTATGAGGCGAATTCTAGAAAAAATTTGGTGTTTAGAAAACGGGGTCACGTGCTCTAACAAAAATTGTGACATCATAGTGTGCTTTTTCGATACTAAGATTGAATGGACACTAAAATCAACATCGTGCAACGTAGTGCTTACAACATGTTGTATTTTTTATAATCCTTAGTAATATTAGATATAAATGCGAAAGGCAGTCTCTTTGTTGTTTGTTACGCTTTCACGCCTAAACGGCTCAACCGATCACTACGTGCCTACACGGGGTACAGAGCTCAGGGAGAAGGACATTAAAAATCCGAAATTAACGCGGAAGAAACTTACCTTCACTTTATCAAAGGTAGGTACAGAAAAAAATCTCCGAAACTCACGCGGGTGAAACCGCGGGGCACAGCTAGTTTAACTATATAATAAGACCACAGATAATATAACCATCAAGACGGAACCACGTTCGAAATTCACAGTTCGCGCATTTTCCGTGCCCTTTCACACCTTTTGTTTTTTTAATTTTCAGTAATTTGTCGACGGGTCGAGCAATAAAATAGCATAACGCGATACCAACCGGTCATCGAGTTGGTCATAAAATTTTATTTGTCCGCGAATATAAATAAAACATTTTATTCGCTCGCCGAAGGTCGTTTTATAGCTTGAGACTTTGAAGCTCAACTCGTTCGGTTGTGTGACAGGGTCGATTCAAGATCATTGCGAAAGCTTTTCAAAAATACAACAGGTTTTCGAGAAATACCAAAATATTTTCCAAGATATAATACATCGTACTAATATGTGAAAGTGTGGATGTTTGGATGTTTGTTACTCAATCACGCAAAACGGCTGAACGGATTTGGATGAAATTTGCCATGTACGTGGTCAAGGGTACAGAGAAGGACATAGGGTACTTTTTATCCCGGAATTCCCGCGGGAACTCTGAAATTACCGCAGGTGAAACCGCGGGGAACAGCTATTTATAACCTAACTAGCTGTTCCCCGCGGTTTCACCCGCGTTAGTTTCGGATATACCGCGGGTATTCCGAGATAAAAGTACTCACTTTAACCTATATTTTTTTTTCTGTACCTACCCTCGACAACGTGTAGGTAGTATGCAAAATTTAATGTAGTTTCTTCCGCGTTAATTTTAGAGTTTCCGTGGGAATTCCGGGATAAAAAGTAGCCTACTTCCTTCTCTGTACCCCTGACAACGTGTATGCAAAATTTTGTTGTGATCGGTTGAGCCGTTTAGCCGTAAAAGCGTTACAAATAAACAAACAAACAAATAAACTTACTTTCGCATTTATAATATTGTTAGTATTTATTAAGTTGAAAGAGACAAAAAATTACTAGTGCACGTATGTAGGTAATAAAGCACGTTATTATATGGCATGAATAAAAAATAAATAAAAAACAAGACTTTCTTTTATAATGTAGGCAAAAACCAACGGTAAAATAGGACTTTTGGAAATTCAACCCCTAAGGGGTTAAAAAACGAGTTAAAGTCTATGAATATGAATAGGTAGGTATTTGGAGAATGTTCTGTTCAAATTAAGAAACACGTATTTCTGATTCACGAATTGTGCTAATGGGCATGATGACTAGGTACAAAAATCAAGATTCTATTTAGTCCGTCATTAAGATAGTAAAAACATAATAGATATGTATTTTTTGCTTTTTCGAATCATTGAAAAAATTCAGGTAGAGAAAACGCATTAAAGATTCGGAGTGAGAGGTCGCGACATCATAACTATGTATAAAGTGTTACCTAGGTGTGACGGCACACAGAATTTCAACTCAACTCAAAAGTGTGAAAAGTATGAAAAGCAGATGGATGGATGGAGGAGCTAGTATTATATTTATGTAATACTTATAACACTAAAATATTTACAAAATGAAATAGGTATCCCCCCCCCCCGTAAGAACACTTTACTCGTATCATTAGATAGATATTGAGCAATAGTTCGTGAAGACTAACCGACTGATGGTCCAATTAGTGGGCTCTCGATTTCGCTGTCGGTCTGTCTGTCTGCAGCACAACCGCTACTTACTTGTACATGCGACGTATCACGGATCGCAGTTGAGTTGAGTGTTTGGAGAGTACGGATTTGTATTGAAATAAAGAAAGAATGAAGATTTGTATTGTATGCGTTTCCCTCTGTCGCGTTTTCCTCCTAAGCCTTTTGTTTGTGGTTTAACCCGTGTGAAATTTGGATTTCCAGCGAGTGTTTTTAAAATTTTTAATACTTACCGGTCTTTCCCTAAGATTTATTATGTTAGTTATGTCATCAAAATCGGTTCAGTCCTTTCGCATTTAATTCAAGGTTAATCAAAAGAACTTAAGTCGGTTCTAGTGAGTCTTACCTTATACAAACTTAACATTGCTAAGTTTTGTATATTATTAAAAAAATAATACAGTAAATTTTGTCTTATAAACCCTTATCATTATTTTAAAATTTATTTTTATCGTTTCGATTATATTACGTTTTTTCTAAAACATCATCTAATAAACCAACAATTTCAAAATTTCTGAACAATGTTTTCAAATTTGCCGATATTTGTTTTTATACACTTTACTCTTATTCGTTTATATGGCACAAGAAAATTTTAATCCTTACTAATATTAAAAAGGGAAAGTTTGTATGGATGTTTGTTACTTTTTTACGCAAAATCTACTGGATTGGTTTTAATAGTACATTGTTATCCTAGGAGTGAAAGTAATTAAATTAAAGTAAAAAATTAATGGTTGATTTATGTAAAATAAAATT
Source organism: Zygaena filipendulae (assembly GCA_907165275.2). Classification (NCBI taxonomy): domain Eukaryota; kingdom Metazoa; phylum Arthropoda; class Insecta; order Lepidoptera; family Zygaenidae; genus Zygaena; species Zygaena filipendulae. The sequence goes on from OU015657.1 coordinate 1,291,065, forward strand.
CACTCATTTTTTTCTTTAGCTAATTCCTATTTTTATTTTGACTTTCCTTGCATTCGTAATGAAAAGCCAGCTCGCTACGCTCGGGCGTCAAACCCCGTCTCGGGACTAAATAAGTCTTTCTCCCGAGGGTAACACTGGCTTTTCATTACGAATGCAAGGAAAGTCAAAATAAAAATAGGAATTAGCTAAAGAAAAAAATGAGTGAATTTTATTTTACATAAATCAACCATTAGGTGTGCTACTGGCCAGTAAGTATGCCCCCTATGACATAAAAAAAACTTGAGTTTCTGCAGTATCCAGCTGTCAGTTGAAAGCGATTCTCCCTAGGCTGAAAAGGGTTACTTTCAACCCGCTTCTCAGGCAACTTCAGACCTACTTTCCGAGTATGAGTAATGAAAAGAAACTTTACAATAATATAGCTTATACATCAAAATTAAACATAGAATTCTTTTTATTCCAGAATTCCTGCGGGATCTCCCTAATAAACGCGGGTGAAACCGCGGCGAACAGCTAATCAAGTTTATGCTTCCCAGACTGCCCTGCTAAACAAGTCTCGCTGCAAGTCATATTTAGGACAGATAATAAAAATGCGGTTAGGTTTAAATGCGTTGTATGGACTTTAGCTAATAATAAATTGAACTGATCTTGAAAATAATAAGGTCATTTTTGCTAATAATCCATCCTTGTGTCTATTCAAAGGTAAATAGGTATGGGTTGTTTTCTAGGGCAATAAAACATTTGAACATGAACAAGCAATATTTTATAACGCGAGGTAAATAAATGGCGAGGGGTTCAAGCTGCCCGTGACGAAGACAGGCTTTATCCTCGAGGTGCATAGGTACTGTACTTTTCATACCTACTGCGAGACATAAACCCTCTTTACACGGGCAGACGGTTTATTCGAAAATAGAACTGGCCACCACAGGCAGATCACATAAAAAGAAAACAAAACGCTAAGAGTTTTCCTACAAATAACGTTCCAAACTCAAATCACTTTACTCCCTTGGGAGTTTCATACAACATTACCTCCCCCTCTTGGGTTGGGATGTAATGCCTTGCTTTACGTTGAGATTGCGTGATATGTAATTGGACATCATCGAGCAGATGGTATGAAAACATATTTTTTATTGTCTTTAGATCAAATAGTATTAAGAATAATACAAGAGATCGGTACTACACGAACGGTTGTTTACGGCGACCACTTTTACTTTCGATCACGAGACTGCGCGGGCGCGGGCGAGTGCGATGACTCCGGCGCAGTTCATTACTTTGTTTATACATAAACATATGATGTTGAAATAACATTAATTTAGAAATTAATTTAATTTGGAATAACAAACGGACGCTTAAATTTTATTTATATTTATAGATGTATAGATATATAAATATATGGGTACTAGGTATTTGAGGTATACTTTTATGTGTGATGGCCACCACGTCTGGACTCAGCCTTAGCAAGTCAAGCGTTAAGCAAGCAAAATTTTTGTTTCATTAGTTATTCTTATCTTTCCGTTTCATTATAAAATGACTAATTTGTTCATAATCTTAACTAATTAACCACTATAGATAAAGTTAATTAATAATGTAAATACGATAACGGTACCTACTTAAATCAACAAATTCCAATAAAAATTGTTAGTAAATAAAGCAATATTATTTTTTTTTGTTGTGAGACACCACTCAAAACAGCTCATTCTAATGGTGACTATAAATAAGATTTGTACAGCTTTAATACCGTACCTAGCTACCGCTGGGCTACCGTATCGTTCCTTGTTAAGAAAAGACATCAACGCGCAAGTGACACGTGGCAAACGCTATGAAGGTTTTTTTCTTATTAGTTTATGTAATTTAAATGGCGGAGGCACTGCCGTACCCCTAGATAGACTTATAGCGGGTGGGAGTTATTTTAGAAGCCAAAAGGTTTGGCAAGTAAGGCGTCTGTTACTGTCATTTCGGTAAAAAAAAATCATAGTTCATCAATATTTTTTTTATAGGTAATTTATTCTGCAGAAAAAGCAAAAATTAGAAGAATAATAAATTTTAGATTATGATTTTAGGTACAACGCAAAAGCATTATAAAAATGTATTTACCCTATTTAATATTTTATTTGCGTATTTTTTCACGAACTTCCTTTGAAGATACATAATTGTGAAGGTGACAGGCGGCTTAACTTCATATCAGTGACATTTAATGACAGCCGAGATAGCGCTTTCTGCGCGTTTTAGATCTGCATGTACGATACCTTGTAATCCTTACTATATATCCTTACTATCATACTAATATTATAAATGTGAAAGTGTGGATGTTTGGGTGTTTGGAAGTTTGGATGTTTGTTACTCAATCACGCAAAAACGGCTGAACCGATTTGAATGAAATTTGGCATACACGTGTCAGGGGTACAGAGAAGGACATAGGCTACTTTTTAATCCGGAATTCCCACGAGAATTTAGAAATTAATGCGGAAGAAATTACATTAAATTTTGCTACTACCTACACGTTGTCAAGGGTAAGTACAGAAAAATATAGTAGGTACACTAAGTACTTTTATCTCGGAATGCTCGCGGGCTTTCAGAAACTAACGCGAGCGAAACTGCGGGAAACAGCTAGTCTCTGTATAATAAAGTGTTTGAAGGAAATTCACGCGTGCGAAACCACGTAAAAAACCACTAATGAATAAATCAAGTTAAAACTATGTTCGAATAGCAATATACCTGCGCTTTTATTTGAAAACTTTTAATGCAAAATCTCATTCGGTAAAACTTACCTCGTAAAGTCGGTATTTTGCGAGCTCGCAGCGAGTGGGCTTGCGAATGCCCAACTGTTGATTGCTGTTACCCAAGTCGAACCTTTCATTTGTTACCCAACGTTTCCTTGGCTGTCACTAGCAAGTGAACTGTTTTATTTTATTCCCTACTAGCTGTAAATAATTTAATAAATAATAAATAATTTGGATTTTTTTGTTTTTGATTTTTTGAGCTGTCCCCCGCGGTTTCACCCGCGTTACATTTCGGATTCCCGCGGGGATTCCGAGACAAAAAGTATATGTGCTTCTCTGTACCCGTGACAATGTGTATGCAAAATTTCATGATGATCGGTTGAGCCGTTGAGGCGTGAAAGCGTAACAGACAGACCGACCTAGTTACTTTCGCATTTATAACAGTAGTACCGATTTGGTATAGCATTTAGGCTGGGCGCATATGTCTAAAATAAGCACATAGTTCGAGAGTTGCGGCTCAATAATACCTAGTTAGCGTCCGATAAGTACTGATTACAATAGAACATTCCCACTAAGCGTAGAGTACGAAGTTTGCGTCTGAACTCATTCAGTCACCGGCTGACTTGCAGCAAAACTGCTCAACTTTTTTGCTGGACTCAATCAATCAATCAATCAAATATACTTTAGTAACGCAAAAGTTTGTAAGAATGTATGGATGGATGGATGGATGTATGTTTGTTACTCTTTCACGCAAAAACTACTCAATGGATTTAAATGAAACTTTACAATAATATGGCTTATAAGGTATATTAACACGTAGGGTACTTTTATCCCGGAATTCTCGCGGGATCTCCGAAATTAACGCGGGTGAAATTGTGGGGAACAGCAAATTTTTTTACATAAGACACTTTTAATCTTGTAACAAATGTTTCCAAGGATGGAATAATACCGAATTCTTATCATCTTTCCACGAAACTAGTTACGTAGGCGGCCGAAGGGATTCCGTTTATTGTTTAATCGAAGAGAAATAAAAATAAGAGTCGAGACTCTTTGGTTAGTCTGGAATGATTTGGATTGAATTTCACTAAGTTGGTAGTTTCTTTAACGAGGGCGGATAGCAACAATCAACAACCAACATGATTTTTGTCACTACTAGTATTACTTTTACCAAATAGCTTTTTCCGGGGTGCCACCCGCTTCGCGTCGCGTCACCCTCGGGAACTTTTTAGTCGGGATAAAAGTATGCTATGTTACTTAGAGATTTCTATTATCAAACAAACAAATCACATTATTCCCCTTTGAGTATATAAAATTTGTCCGGAAAATTGGGGAAACTGAAAATGCTTTTGCTTCCTAAAACGGTTAGCTGTGGAGTATATTTTTGGAGGTTTTCTCCTCAAATGAAGCCGCGGAGCACAGCTGGTCTCTTATTTACTATGACCATAACGCGTCGCGTTAAAATAAGACGCCACTTAAATTGCTTTTCCCTCTTGTTTAAAGAAGTTTCACTCTAAAAAAAATCATTTGCCACGTTTCTTTTGTCATAAAGAATATAAATTTCTTATATTTTTGCATGTGGAACGGTTGTGATTGTGTTTTTGGATGCGCGTTATAGTCAAGGAATGTTGTTGGTCGGGCCCTGGTTTGTTATAAAATTATTATTTTTTGCTCGTAGTAAAATAGGCTTTCACGAATTGATAAAGTTAATCGTGTTCTCTTTGATATCTAAATGAAATTCATCCATAAACAGCTGATGCTCGTTACATTTATACAGAAATAAAAACCGTAAGCTCTTAAGTCACTTTCCGTGGAGAGCTTTCGCTCATTTGGAGCTATGTAACAGGCGACGCTAACGGCTTACCAATGAGAGCCCCGTTCTAAAAATAAATATACTCGCCCCGTATGTGTATGTTTGTGTCGAGTGGATTATGTGTTTCGCTGCCGTAACGTTTTATTGTACCGCCCTGCCAAGGTTAATACCTTTCCTAATACCCATCCTTAAATTATCTTTATCACAAAGAGAATGTCTGGAAAATTGCTCATCAACTCCAAAAAGCGGGCGCAAACCGTAATTTTTACATGAGCTTATAAAAAAAAACAGCGCGTCTCGAGTTACCCGAACGTATAAAATATGAAGCGACGTTTCGTTTCAGTGAAAATTGAATATTCATGACGCGTCATTTTCCGTCGCCTCACTCCGATGACGGTTGAACAGATCGTCCGTTTGTCACGGGAGTTCCGTGCGGTTGCTGGGACCGCTCCCGGAATCGTGACATCGCTTAGACGAGAGTGGCGCGCGGCAATCGTGTAACTCGGTTACGAAACTATAAAATATGGAGTTACGTTAACGTAGTGTACGATGTGTACCTACATATCTGCGTTGCGAATTGCCCATTTTCGACGGGACTGCGAACGTCGTCGTGTACAGACCGTGCGCTCCACCGAAGTGAGCAGTCGCCGACCGCCGGCAGTATCGCGTCGATCGCCGCGCGAATAACACGCGTCCGTACCATTTATACCGCCGTACCAACGCGACTCTCGTGCCCAGTAGCCAGTGCACCAGTGTTGTTACCGCTGAAAAGTACGTAAACATAATTCAGCCATTATAATAAGTGTTGTACGCGCCGTGGACAGCGCAGCGTCCGGAGAGCGAGCGCTGCGTGCTTATTGCGGTCGCTGCAACTGCAAACCGTAGTCGGTGTCGGTTGCATTCTCTGCAGGTGCTTGACGGTGTTTTTTTTTTTTAATTAATTGAAAAGTGACTGCAAAGCGGTCACGGCCGCGGCACACATGTCCGGCCCAGTTTTCACCATAGCTGGCTCCGTCTTGAGAATTCTACGATTCTAGTCTAGTTAGCGCGCCGCCGCGCCGGGCGGCGGGAGACGGTTGCACTTGTTGCTTCAATCCAGTCCGTTGCATCGGGACAACAACCTTTGGACAAGTTTCTTCGCTAAACACGAATCCATCGGACCCTTATTATCCTTCTCTTTTTTGCGTTTTATTCCCGCTTTTCTCTTTCTAATCGTATTCTCTCTGTCCTCGGAGTTGAATAATTCGCTTTGCCTACGCTGAGCAAAAAAAAAGAATGGAGTCCCATTTAATTATGTTTCGTATGAACAGTAGAGTATTTCTTTTATAGTCTCACAAATTTAATAGAATGTAAACATTCCCTTGGAGTGTGTAATTTAATATTATTTTGTAACTGTGTTTTACCGAGAGCAACGTAACGTCCTATCTACCTCGATGTAGATTGCAGTGTTGAGGTAGAATGATCTTCTATTTCATCATTCAGCCAGCCAGCCCGAGTCCTAATAGCTTTTTGTTGTTCGTGTCTTAGCTTTTATGTATCATTTGATATATCTGTTCTTATTTTTATTAATTTAAAATGGCATTTCTACGCGAAGGTATACGTAACGTAGCTGCGTTAGCTAAGTTAGGAACAAATACATATTTTCTGGGTATTTTTTTGCTAAGGTAGGTATGTAGCCAGTGTAAATAGGTTTTTATCATATGAATGTTATTGTTAGCTAACGTATACTGAGTAAGTATTTCTATAAAAGTTCAACTAAAATCAAAGCGATTTGTTAGAGGTTTCCAATTTTCAAAATACATAATGTCAACCTGCAGAAGTTGAGGATAACAAAGAAAAATGTGAGGCAGGTAGGTAACCTAGTTAGACATTGACTCATAATATGAAACCTGTCGATGCAAATGAAGTTAGTCAAGTTGTCGAGATAATTAGTGGTAAGCTAGATATGCGAGTAGGTATATATAGAAGTTATTAATTAGAAATTAATTGTATCCACTAATAAAGCCATCATAGAAACGTACCTACCTACTTAATTTGTTAAGGTGATACTGCTAAAATATCTATTAATATATTTCTATTGACACAAAGTAGGTTTCGTACTGGAAGTAAAACAAATGCCTACCTACGTTGATAGTGTTTCTCAACTAAAGTGCCTATAATATGGAAAGGAAAACAATAATTTAGTCAGTAACTATCTATTATTTTGATGAATAGAAGCATAGGTTCGCTTTATGTAACATCACATGCTGTCATGCCTTATAAAGGCTAAGAATTCCTTTCCCCAAATGGGAGCCTAAAACTTAGGCCTGTAAGCAGACACTTCTAACATTCACTTTACTTCGAGATTAATAGGTACCTACCACATTTAAAATAATCCTTTGCACAAAAGTTTGTCGTTTTCGAGAGCTCTAGAAGAACTCTTCAAGGATCCTCAACCCAGTCGGCCCTACTTAAGATGACCTCTTCATATGTTTTCCCGGTTATTAGCATTCTTTTAATTTTCTTGTATAATCTGCTATACACCTTAAGCGAGTTAGCCTAAATCCTAAACGAAAAGGACTAGTTTCTAGTTATTTCTGACTGAACCAATCTACATATTCTAATTTGGTCTATCTACACCGCGACCTGAGCCCTTATTCTCTATGACCTACAACACTCGTTGCCCATAACGAGCGTCCCAAAACACAATCCCAAACGCTCCAGACGCCAAAATATTAGAAATTTAAATTCTATATGCCATAATGTGACATGTTGTAAATGTATTTGTTTAAAGTGAAACTTCTTTGAGCACGGGAAAAAACAATTTTAGTGGCGCGTTATCTTAAAGCGACGTGTTATAGTCATAGAGAATAAGGGTCCAGCTAGCACGTATACATACACCTACTCTACTTCTCACCGTCTCAATCTACATATTTTAATTGTCTGTCTCGTAAGGTCAAACAAAAACCCCAATATTAGAACTCCAAATTGCGCTTTGAGAAACTGAGTTCATTCGTTAAAATTTTGACGGTGTTTGGCAGCAAGCAATGGGCATGATGACTAAATTTTAATTTTTACTCGGTCTTGTAGATTAATAACAAATATTGGACACGTATTTTTCCCTTTTTTACGTTATCAATAAGTAACGGCGATACATTTATGACGCCACGAGCCCCCACTCTTCAACTTTATTGCGTTTCATCTAAGTATTTTTTGCAATAATTCGAAAAAGCAAAAAATACGTGTCTATTATTTTTTTACTATCTAACTGACGGACTAAATAGAATTTTGATTTTCCTACTTTTTCATCATTGACTGGATCACTTTCAAACCAACGCAGTGTTGCAGTAGTCATATTATTAAATTCTACTAGACCTTGTGTAGGTACATTCTTTGTCCATGACACGCGTATCATAATCCCAAACGCTCTAAATGGCAAAAAATTATGTTTTGAATCCCATAAGACACATTGTCTATGTATTTTCTTGAAGTGATACTTCTTTGAGCACGTGGCAATGTCATGCGGTCTTTTATGGTTATAGTGGTACTTGCTCTCTGTATTGCCAAAGAGAAAAAATCTATTACGTATAACCTACTTACCTACCACGAGATCTGTCTGACTGTATAATACTTTTTTTATTCAAATTAGATTTATTCAACTTTATGAAATCTTTATCTATAATCTACATATTTGATACCATACTAGCTGGAAGCAGAGGCTTAATCCCGCTGAAATTTCATCACTCTCTTGGAAACTTATCGGGATATACAACGTGTTGATGAATTGACTGAAAACTAGAAAATGGTTTGCTCAGAATCGACTTTCGAATCGATCGCACCATGTTTTAATATTTTTTCAATTTTATCAGCCCATGTCTAAATTAGTTATAATACACTTCGGGCAACGAAGGGCGACCGAAACCTCTTCAGCCTGATTGATTTCTCTCCGCAGTGTATGTCTTTGTTTAATTAATAATATAATTGATTAAAAAATATATCAAAATCAGTGTCTGGAAATCGCTATTCTCGTTTTGTGTGTCAGAGGTCACCGCATGTTTGTGAATGGGGAATTTTTATTGAAACAAATACCTAGCAAATACCAAATTAGTACAAAATAAGGAAAACCAGTATCATATTTTACATAACGAATGCATAAAAATATTCTATTATTTTTCCTAGGTAAACTTAGATATTATTATGAAAAAATACATGTATTAATAATTTTGTTCCTCACCAAGTACATAGTATATATACAAGACATAATATACAAAATACATATATTACTGGATACATACTAGGGTTGCCACTTTTTTGGAAAAAAATATTTTTCCGAAAAAAGATCCAAAAATATAGTAGGTACTTTTGGAAAATGCAGGGAAAAATTATTGAAACTACTTACATATTTTTTTTATCATTAAGTACATAAAGCAGCATTTTTGACAGTTGATCTTTTGTTGCCGCGTATGCATTTCGTTATGAGCTGCGGGTGCGTTCCAGACCAATCACATAATATAAAATTATAGTAGTTTTCGTACTATATTATTTTTCTATAATATATAGTACAATTGACTGAAATATAGTACGATACTATATAATATAGTACGGGTGCCAACCCTAATACATACCTACTTATTCCAACGAAAAAAAATAAAATGTGGGAAAACTAACACCGTTTATTTACAAAAGACGTCTGCACGGTTTCGATGCTCTATTCACACTGCTCGACATGTAGCCACAGACACGTACAGAAATGAACCGCGAGACAAAATATTCTTTCCGCGCATACTGGCCTGTGTCTGTCTGCGTCTGCGCAGCCATATTACGATACATGTGAATACATTAAAGGTCCGTTTATATCTACAGACATTGAGCGTGTTCGACACGTTCCGTCGCAGACAAAATAATATTCTCCAATCCAGTGCGTATTAACGTATTCACATCTATCTTAACATGACCGCGCAGATGCGGACAGACATGAGCCGCACCCGGCCGGTATTTGCGGAAAGAATATTTTGTCTGCGCAGTTCATGTCTGTACCTGTCTGTGGCTACATGCCGATTGCCGAGCAGTGTGAATAGAGCATCGACAGCGTGCAGACGTCTTTTGTAAATAGATGGTGACGGTCGGCGTCTGCCACGGAACGTTGCTGGCACGCTCAGATGTAAATAAAAGGCATCTGTCGGACGTCGGTGTATGCGACGGAACGTGTCGGGCACGCTCAATGTCTGTAGATATAAATGGAACATAAGACGTGATAGCGTAACAAATAAACAAAAGAACAAAAATACAAACTCACATACCTACGCATTTGTAAATATATAATTCAGGATACCTTGATTGTGGACATCAACAATATGCACATTTATTTTTTTATATCTTCATTATTTAGTTTTCTTCATTGTTTATTATAATTTCTCTCCTTTTGTTAACGCTCTGTTATTTAATTGCATTACATTTATTTGTTAACGTTATAATGTTCATTCGTTTGTATGTCTTAATTACTTTGGATCACAATGATATCGTTACGTTTCGTTTGAGGTAACTGCACCAGCTAGTTGATTAATTTTAGTGTCGCTTACCACGGAATTCGTTTACGATCTTTTTTTTTTCTTTATATAATAATATTTAAATAATCGCACCCATTTTTTTTCGTAAATCCTCCGAATAATCTTTTTCCTTATCACATTTCATGTTATGTGAGTCACGAGCTATTGTTAAAAAAAAATGAAGATTAATCGTTTCTCTCCTTATCAGCCTGCTTTAGAGCAAACGTCCAATACCTAATCTTAATGATCATTTAACAATTTAAACGTATTGAAAAGTGTGTCTGAAAGTTGTCTAAGTAGTAGAAGACTAGCTATAAATTCCATACTACAAGTTATCCAACAATCAAATCAGCTTTGGAGCAAAGTATTCAAATAACAGACATACATGAATCATTTGTTACTGATATTAATAGTGGTGTAAAAAAGCTTTAATTTTTGCACGATTACCTACGAACGTTATCTTTTAATTACTTATTTCACTTTTGACTTTTTGAAAAATATTATTTAAGTACCTACGTATATTTAAATCATACTTTACAAGCTATTTCCCGCGTTAATATTGGAGTTTTCGCGGGAATTCCGAGATAAAAAGTATCCTATGTCATTTTCTATATGCCTGCAGACAACGTGTATTTCGTGGTGAGCGGTTGAGCCGTTTAGCCGTGAAAGTGTAACAAACAAACAAACTCACTTTCGCATTTATATAATACTAGCTGTGTCCCGCGGTTTACCCACGGTAATTTCGGAGTTCCCGCGGGAATTCCGGGATAAAAAGAACTCTATGTCCTTCTCTGTACCCCTGACAACGTGCATGCCAAATTTCATCCAAATCCGTCCAGCCGTTTTTGCGTGATTGAGTAACAAACATCCAAACATTCACACTTTCACATTTATAATATTAGTAAGGATAGTTGGTAAGGATTAATTTTTATTTTGTGTTAAGAACGTGTGTGTAAAACGTGAACGCAATTCATACATCATGTCCATTAGTATAGTAGGCGGCACCTATTTATTTTGCGGCAATAAATCCAACTTGAGACATGGCCCTTCGAACTCACCGCAAAGTAAAGGGTTATCCACTTGAGATCAAGTTAAAACTATATTAACGACAACTCAACAAGTGCTATATGCGTTTACCCGACCGGTATAATAATCTTATCTCCGTCAAGATCTCTCGCAATTACATTTTATTCGACACCACTTACATTGTGTTGTATAAAATTTTATGAGTAGCATTAAACGTGCGAAGTTATTGTATCATATCTCTACTGTTTTCACTATCTACTTGTTCCTTTCAGATTTTTTAGATTATAAAAGATGCCTATCTAATCTTTTAGTACATCTATCTATGTATCTGCATACATCAGTCACCATGTAGCAACCAAAATGGCCATTAAATAAGCTGTTATAAAACTAATAGCTTTATTAAAGTCGTCGGGATCCATGGTATAAACAGTTTTTGTACAACCATTTCGTTATAGTTCATAAAATCGTACAAAATACATTTGATTTTTGTATTAAATAATTCTAAGTCGTTAATCAGCAGTATTTGAAAGTATTAGAAAGATAGATAAGAAAATTGTTTCTCATAAACAAAAGCGGTAAGTAGGTAGGTACCTCATTAAATATTGTCATTTAGAAATTCGAGATGTACCTACCTATTTATTAACAAGTAGCTCAGACCCCGCGTTTTGTCGCGCGGTAATTTCGGAGAATTCCTGAATTCCTGCATAAAAAATACCCTATGTTCTATTCTGCACTCATGACAACATGTATGCAAAATTTCATGATGATCGGTTTAGTCGTTAAGTCGCGAAAGCGTAACCAACAAACTCACATTCGTATTTTATTGGTAAGGATAAATAATTAATTAATTGATAATATTATATAATAAAGTAAGTCAAGTACATTTGCTGCAGTTGTGCGAATACATACTTTTTTCCTCGCAATATTGTAATCTCATTATTTAGTATATGTATTTTTATCTCTACTTTTTATCTATATATTACCTACTAATATTATAAAGAGGTAAAGTTTGTGAGTTTGTGAATTATCAGTTTGTGAGTTTTTGACGTTGTAGAGCGTAATCTCTGGGTCTACTGAACCGATTATGAAAATTCTTTCACTTATAGGAAGCTACTGTAGTCCTGAGTGACTTAAGGTACTTTTTACGCCAAAATTACCACGGTAACTCCGAAATAACCGCGGATGAAACTGCGGGGGACAGCTAGTCTTCGTGACTAAGCTTCAAAAACAGTTAATATACGAGTAAGAGCCGTGCATAAGCCAAGAATGGATTGTGATAAATGTCAAGCGATTACAATCTGGAATGCCAAGGTTGTTGTGTTTTTTGTGATACGTGGCACAGATGACTTAGAATAGGCTATTTCACTGTTGTTTGAATGTTGACATCCAATAATTACACTCGAAAATATCATGGTTAAGCATAACTAACACAAGCGAAAAAATCAATAGATTTGTTTAAAAGATAAAAACCGACTTCCAAAAACACAAATCTAAAAAAGCTAAAATAAAAAGCTAAAAATACCAAAATACCGATTTAATCCAAAAGACGAAAACACACGTAATATTATGATTGGTTTGTGCTACCACTGATCGGTTTGAATTCGGTGACAAGCCCGCTGGTGTCTGCCCACTTGAGTTGTTTTGCTCACGAAGAGCTGGTGGCAGGAGTCGACTTAGCCCATCTACCCCCTCCATATTTGGCTTGTCACCGACTTCATACCGATCAGTGGTAGCAAAAACCAATCATAATATTACGTGTGTTTTCGTCTTTTGGATTAAATCGGTATTTTGGTATTTTTAGCTTTTTATTTTAGCTTTTTTAGATTTGTGTTTTTGGAAGTCGGTTTTAATTTTTTTGTTAAAAATTTGTTTATTTCTTGCTTTTTAGTGAGTCGGTTAGTAATTTATCTAAGTTACAATAGCCTACTGTCAACTGCTCATAACCTTTTACAAAATATTGCTTTTCCCGATGCAGGGACGTTAATTTTTGAGGAGTTCTGCTGGTACACCACCATCAGTTCCACTTCACCATATACATTGTGACGAACATAAATTGTTTAGAAACCACATTTAAGTTAACGAATCGGAATCTGTGAAATACCTATTATTTAGTAGTTCTGATGACCATCTGCGGTCTTCATCATCAGTTCCACTTCTTCAAATTTTACTTTCCAAAAGCAAATAAACGATTTACTATAAAAAATACCCAAATCGCCATAGGTGTGCCTATAAATTTTGAAGAGTTCCCTCGATTTCTCCAAGATCCCACCATCAGATCCTGACTTGTTGACAATGTGACCAATTCGGAAGTATCCCCTTTCAAATAAAAAAACTATTTTCCAAATCGCTCTAACTAGAACCCCTGAAATACGTATTATTGTTGAGTAGTTCCGATGACCATCTGTGGTCTTCATCATCAGTTCCACTTCTTCAAATTTTGCTTTTCGAAAGCAAATGAACGATTTACTATAAAAAATACCCAAATCGCTATAGGTGTGCCTATAATTTTTGAAGAGTTCCCTCGATTTCTCCAAGATACCATCATCAGATCCCGAATTGGTGGCAATGGGACCTAATTGGGAGTATACCCTTTCAAACAAAAAAAGAATTTTTGAAATCGGTCCAACCGTCTTCGAGTAATCGGTGAACATACATAAAAAAAAAAAAAAAAAAAAAAAAAAAAAAAAAACATACATACAATCGAACATAGAACCTCCTCCTTTTTGGAAGTCGGTTAAAAATAGTTACAAACTACTTTAATTTTGACTATGTCTGTCTCTTTCTAAAACGGAATTTTGTATAGCGGTTGTAGGGCGCTACAAGCCGAGTGACGTCACTAGGACTGTGACGCTTTCCTTGTCTAACTTTTAAAGAGTCATATCTCTGAAAGTACAAAAGATATTTGTAAAAGAATAGTGCTATTATACTACTTAAAGGTTTATAAAATAATAACAAAAAATAAACACTAAAATACCCTTAACCGATCGGATTACCAGCTATTGGACATTTCTAAGTGATCAACTCTTTACTTTTGCTAATGCAAATTCTTTGAACACGGTGGATTGTTTTTGTTGCCTATATTTACAGTTGAAACCGTAGAACGACATCGCTTACTACGACGGACCGGTTACAACGACCAAATGGCCAGGTCCGGACCGATACTTTTTTATTTGTTTTATATTTCAAACTAGCTGAGCCCCGCGGTGTCACCCGCGTGTGTTCCAAAGTAGCCTAATTTTTTCCATTTAACGCTAATTAGCAATGAAAGTCCCGTCAAAATCGGTCCAACCGTTTCGGAGATTCACCCGCGTGAGTTTCGGAATTCCCGCAGGTTCTCCAAATTTCTTTTATACAAACCTTGTCCTGACAATGACGAACACAAAATAAAGAATAATTTCAATTCGGCGAGGTCGTTAGGAAGTTATGAACCTTAACCTTCCCCATTAATCACTCTATGGTTCAGTAGTTTTTGATTTGAGCGCGAACAGACACACATACGGAAAGATTCGGCGGAGGACGCTTGTTTGTATAATAATTTGTAGTGATTACGACTCTAATGAATTTACGTCAGATAATATTATAATTATACGTACGCGCATTAATTAGTATAATTTATGTGTTTAAAACGTTCCTAAAAACCAGAATATTAGGTAATAGGTACAAGTGGTTATTGAAAATTTATAAATGTTTTATTTTACACCAGCTGTCCGACGCGGTTTCACCCGCGGTAATAGGCTATTTGACTAATTTTTTTTAGTCCGTCTTGTAGATTAATAAAAAATATTGGACACGTATTTTTTCTTTTTTTACGTAATCAAAAAAATAACCGCGATACATTGAGTTGAAATTTCGCGTGACGTCACTAACTAGTGCAGTTTGTATGGCGGCTTGTAGCGGTAAGTGACGTCACGAGCCCCCACCCTAAACTTTAATGCGCTTTATCTCTGTGTATTTTCATTTATTTTCTAAATGACGGACTAATTAGAATTTTGATTTTCAAAAGTTGTCAACATCCCTATTTCGGAGTGTTTCGAATTTTCGAATGAAAATCCGTTCCAGCTTTTGAAATTATCGCGAACAGACAGCGGAAGCAACTTCATTATACATATATACCTACCTACTAGTTGTGGCCCGCGGTTTCACCCGCGTGAGTTTCGGAATTTCCGCAGGTACTATTTTCTTTTTCTAAAATAAAAGTAGCCTGAGTTACTCCTTATAAAATCAGCTATCTGTCAGTGAAAGTCCCGTTAAAATCGGTCCAGTTGTTTCAATGATTAGCCGGAACAAACAGACAGACAGATAGAGAAAAATTTAAATAATTGCTTTTTTTTAATGTCCCCAAGTAATAATTTCATATGCATTTAGTGAAAAGCTGTTTATTTTGAATTACAAACAGATAAATTTTATTCATATGTATCTATAGATGTGAAGATTAAACAAATTCATTAAATACTAGCTGACCCCCGCAGTTTCACCCGCGGTAATTTCGGAGTTCTCGCGGGGATTCCGGAATAAAAAGTACCCTATGACACTCAAGATTACTGTAGTTTCCTATAAGTGAAAGAATTTTCAAAATCGGTTCAGTAGATCCAGAGATTACCGTCACAAACTCACAAACTTTTGCTCTTTATAATATTAGTATAGATTATATTTATACTGTACGTATTAAATAAACGAGAATTAGAAAAAAGTTTAGGTACCAAACAATATAATGGCTTCCGGGTTTTTTGTCGCGGTAGTTAAGTAATTTTTGTTCACGAATCAGTGTACGAAATATTTGATAGGTAGGTGTAGGCAATTGTTTTTGTGGTTTTATATACCTATACTTACAATCTATGATTAAACTCCCGGCAAAACAGTGCTAGAATAGTTTTTTATTTTTACCTAAATGTCATATTTATTTACACTACAAATGGCGATTTCTTTTTAGCTTGGTTTCTATGTTAATATTTTTCTATTTGTTTTCTATTTCAAACTAGCTGTGCCCCGCGGTTTCACCCGCGTGAGTTTCGGAGTTCCCGCCGGAACTGCAAAGTTGCCTAATGTAAAACAGCAGTGAATGTCCCGTCAAAATTGGTCCAACCGTTTCGAAGCTTCACCCGCGTGACTCCGTACCTTGTCAAATCAAATCAAATCAAATCAAATATACTTTATTGCACACACAGTAGAAGACACAATATTTACAAAAACACAGAAATGTACAATGAGGCGACCTATATTGAATTGAATTGAATTAAAAATTGAATTGAATTGAAAATTGAATTGAATTGAATTGAAAATTTAATTGAATTGAAAATTGAATTGAATTGAAAATTGAATTGAATTGAAAATTGAATTGAATTGAAAATTGAATTGAATTGAAAATTGAATTGAATTGAATTGAAAATTGAATTGAATTGATAAACTTTATTTGACACAACACAAAGATTTACGGCATATGTTTACAACAACTAAACATATATAACAAGTATTGAGGGTTCGCCTCTCAGTAGATAGTTGTCCTGACAATAACGAACACAAAAATAAAGAATTATCCAATTTGGTGCAATCGTTTATAAGTTTTGCGATCTCATACCTATCGGGTGATTTATTTTTATTTATATAGATATCTCTCGAGTAATTTATGACTGAATTTGACTGACAAAATTATAATATACAATATTCAGATCAAGTGTTTGAGTAAATTGAACGAATTCGTATCTATAGCTGCTCCTAATTATAGTGGAAAGCTGTGTGGGCGGGGATTTCCCGTTATCTTATCAACGTCATATTTGGCGCAGACATTGATTTTTATTTGTTACTAGCTGGGCCCCGTGGTTTCACCCGCGTGAGTTTCGGGATTCCCGCAGGAACTCCAAAGTAAACTTATTTACTTCTTATAACATCAGCTAATTGCCAGTGAAAGTGTTGTCGCAATGCTTCCAACCGTTTCGGTGATTAGCTGTTTCCGCGTTAATTTCGGAGTTTCCGGAGGAATTACGAGGTTAAAAGAGTAACGTGTATGCAAAACTTCATGAAGATCGGTTGAGCCGTTTAGACGTGAAAGCGTAATACATAGACAGAATTCGTGCGGGAACTCCGAAATAGGGATGTTGACTACTATTGAAAATCAAAATTCTAATTAGTCCGTCAGTTAGAAAATAAAAAAACAATAGACACGTATTTTTTGCTTTTTTAAATAAACTAAAATATACAGAGATAAAGCGCATTAAAGTTTAGGATGAGGAGGTCGTGACGTCACTAACCGCAAAACCGCCATACAATCTGTCAGAATAGTGACGTCACGCGAAATTTTAACTCAATATATCGCCGTTATTTTTTGTTTACGTAAAAAAAGAAAAAATACGTGTCCAATATTTTTTAATAATCTACAAGACGGACTAAAAAATAAAAATTAGTCAACATGCCCATTATTAACACGGGTGCATCTGCATTAAATGTATTCTGCCCAGAAACATTTTTAATAAAAGTCAAAGCTGCACTGTTATGTATTATAAATATTATGTATATTGTATATATGGCATGTGTTATATGTATATAGTAGCCAGCGTTATCGACTCGATAAAAAGCGTGAGCTAATCGATTTTTATAGCTAAATATACACATAATGATATACTTATTATGCGAATAGGTATAAAGGTGTTCAGACGGACGACCGGGTTGGCGCAGTCAACATGCCCTCCGTTAATCAAGAGGTTCCGGGTTCGATTCCCGGTGGTGTCGCACTTGTGTGATGAACATAATAAAGAGTTCCAATTTAGGATTTCATCTTTTTTTCGATACGTCAAAAGAATACACTGAAAATTTGCAAGGTCAGGTAATGTCCGTCCACACAGCAACAACTGGCTAGCTACCACCTTCAAGTTGCAAATCTATCGCCAAGCACCTAACGGTGTGTTCCGGCAGCCCCACTTGAAAGCCAGTTGCCATCCCATCCCCATTCCAGGTCGGCAACGCACCTGCATGCCTTCTGGTGCTGCAGATGCCTATGGGCGGCGGTAATCACTTACCATCTGCAGGTGTACCACTTGCCCGTTTGCCCCCTATAACATAAAAAAAAAAAACTTCATATTAATGTAAGTCACTGCACAGTTAATGAAAACCTACGTATTTAATAGATCATTATTTGCGAAGCTATTTTAATCATTATAGGATTGTTCCGTATCAAGTTATATTGCATTAGTGCGAAGCCGAGGCCGGTCGCAATTTTAAAATGGAAGAAAGAAAGACTATTTGCCATAAAAAAAGCAATCCCTACTAATATTTAATATAAATGTGAAAGTAACTCTGTCTGTGTGTCTATCTGTCTGTCTGTTACAATTTCACACCTTAACGGCTCAACCGATCATCATGAAATTTTTTATACACATTTTCAGGGGTACAGAGAAGAACGTAGGGTACTTTTTGTCCCGGAATTCCTGTAGTAACTCCGAAATTAAAGCGGGTGAAACCGCGGGTAACAGCTAGTTTAAAATAAACACGTCCCTAGTAGAATCCAAAACAATTTTACGTTAGGTATGTGGATCAAGAAAACTAAATAATGGCACGAAGATTCCAGAATTGCTGTGCGAATTGTATTTGCGTAGTCTATTTGAAGCATAGGCTATATATCACGTTCACGGAAAAATAATAGTGCCTACATTCCGTGCACGGAATACACCGTTCCTGCATCCATTTAGGGTCTCCCCTCAAATACAGATACGCGTCAATTCGCGTTAAACCGATCGGCGATTGCAACGGGAGTGTACGTGGGCAGACCCTATGTTGCTAGATTGTAATCATTGACCGGAGACTCAGAGACTGGCAGATATTCATTCGGCAAACAGTATATTGATTAAGGTTCTGTTAGTTACGTAATGACCTTTGCTATTATATGCTTTTCAAATATTCAATAATGTGGCTCTCCTCTTTACACACTTAATTGAATGTGCATAGATTTAGTTTATATATCTTAATGTGTTGTAAGCATAACAAAAGATCTATTGAAATAGGTGTGTTTATAAAAACGCATTCAATTATTTATAAAACAAGGTGCTTATGTGAGAGTACTCATAGATTACATTGTATTATCCTTATTTTCTTTATAGGTATACTAGCTGTCCCCCGCGGTTTCACCCGCGTGTGTTTCGGAATTCCCGCAGGAACTCCAAACTGCTTTTATTCTTCTTCTACTTACAATAACAAACACAACAAATAAATAATTAGCGAAATCGGTGCATCCGAGCCGTTCACGCTTGATGCCGTGACCAAGGGAAATAGGCGTTCATGTTGATGGACGGCCGCGGTGGACTCCGAAACTACTGAACGGATTTTGATAAAATTATGTAACCATTTATGATATGGTCCAACTTAAAAGATAGGATATTTTTTATCCCGGAATTCCCGCGGGAACTCCGGAATTAATGCGGGGAACTGCTTATCACCGTAAACTACAGCACTTTTTTCCCGGAATTACCACGGTAACTCCGAAATTAGGTACCGCGGATGAAATCGCGGGGGACAGCTAGTCTATTATATAATAGGACAATTAATATACATAGTACCTTTCTTTGATAATTCTGTAGGAATTTTGAATTTCGGCACTTCATCAGGAACTCTTTATTCCTTTATAGCCAGAATTAGTACCTTGCTGTCTCAGACGAAATTTCATTTCGTCGAACGACTTGTAAACGACTTTGTATGTGAGGAACTCTAAACGAATCCCGAAAGCACGATCAAAGTCAGTACCTAGGTACGTATTCGATTTTTGAAAACCCCTGAACCATAGCTAATGTAGATATAAGTAGTCTTCATTTCCTCCATGTGCCCAGTATTTACTTATCAACTTATATTATTATGTTGTGTATTTTAAATAAGTAAATTAAATTAAGCGATTACCGCATGTCGTGTATTCCGCCGTTGCGTCGGTCCACTTAGCCAGCTATGATCCCATTGAAGATGTTATATCACTGTGGTTTTTGTGTTGTACACGTTTTCCTTTCGCTTTTCACATCGCTTTATTTCCTTAACGTTCAATTTGAATGTCGGCCAGCCAAGTCCACAATAGATTTTGTTTACTAGTCGCTTCTCGCGGTTGCACTCGCATGTCCTAGCGTCACTGCCGCATCCACAGTACTAATTACTTTTAAACTTCTAAAATCTCCTTTCGTAAACTGATGCGGTGAAACATACACATTTTTTTTATATACTATATGTATAAACAAATGCGAAACCTGGTTGATTCCATTCTACAGTTTCTCTGTGATATGGGTAAAAACAAAAACCGAAAAATGTTCTGACTGCTAGCGATATTAAGATCCCTCTTATTATATTTTTCTTTTAATCCTTTTTTATCTATAGATGCGTTCTTCGATACAGTTTCAGTATATATGATTCTATATATTGAAGAACATAAAACTATTAGTTCTGCAAACAACAAGATCCATACGTCTAGACTCTAGGTTACAAATAGTACTTTCTTCTTCGAAGACAGGTCGAGTGAACTAGACGAAAGTTCGTTTTTTTTGAGTGCCACTTCTGACTTTATTGATTTCAACCAAATGGGCCGTCTGATATTATTTGCATGCTTTAGTTTCGATATCGAAGGGTTAGTCCGACACCTACTTAAGAAATTGGTTTCCAACTTCAGTGTAAAGAAGTAAAAGTACCATTTCCAGAAAAACAGATTAAAACAGAATACATATTCTAACTTCGAACAGTTTTTTTTTTATTAACCGATAACAAAGCAAAAATATTTTAATTTTCAATTTTTCACGCCGGCACCCTTAGATATACGGAGTCTTTTTAATGCTTCTATTTGTATGGTTATTCTCAGTAGTTCAAGTAACAGTTAAATCGATTGTTCTACAGCAACTTTTCAGTTTCATTATCAAATTTTTCATTGATTTTCTGATAGTTTGATCAGTAATGGTATGGTTTCACCCGCGTAAACGTATACAGCAACTTTACGATCACTGTGATTCAGAAGAGTGCTAACAACCACAAATGAAGAAAATTAAAATTACGGGCTAAATTAATCCTAAAAAAAGTTTATATATGCGCGAAACTAGAGCGTAGTACAGATTTAGCTGTTGTTTGTTTTGTTCTTGTGCAAATACCTGCTCTTCATCGTTATTTATTTAATTTCCGAAAGAAATAACAATGCTTGGACATTGCCACACAGCGCCGTCTGGCCCATACAAACAAAACTAACTAAATTATTTCTTTGTAAATTCGTAATTCTTTTATATGCGATCATCTAATCTTGTAGTAAATACAGACATTAGTGGATTCATAAAATTTACATATCATTATAACACATAACAAGAATAGGTACTTATCCAAAATTGGATATAAGTAGATAATAATAGCGATTATATTTTTTGTGCCTTGCCTCGTCCATTTCAATACAAGTCACGAATCTCCTCACACAGACGGAACTTGACCTGACACAATCCTTTCGCTTTCATTCACTCCTCTGACAAAGGTGATTGTAGTTACGAAATTTCTTTGGTAAGAACACCTTATCTAATTGAAATTTGACTAGATTTTGGTTTTAAGAGGATCAAACATCTCTAGTACATAAATACGGAGAGTACAATAATTAATTTCGGAGTTCCCGCGAGTTAACCTTCCTCATGAACCACTCTACCTATTGGTGGAAACCACATGAAAATCCGTTCAGTAATTTTTTGAGTTTATCGCGAACAGACAGACAGACAAACGTGGACAAGACATTGTTTTAAATAATATGTAAGGATATTATAGTCACAAATAGCAATTGATTATTGGGTACGTACTACACTAAAAAAGTTTGTTATCTCGAAACAGTGTTCTTTATCAATAGTTGGTCTATCGGTTAGTGGATTTGACAGCTCTGCCGGGGGTTGCGGGTTCGTTGTCTTCCATTTACAGTAAATATTATCTATTTAAAGTAAAAAGCATTAAGAAACAATATAAAATTAGTTGTCTGGTAGGTATCCATGATACAAGCTTTGCTCATTTGCTTGGTTTCCACGACACAAGCTTATAGTTTAGTGTGGGTTCATGTAGATCTGGGTGTTTGTGAGGTGTTATTATTAAGAGTTATTTTTATCTATATCTACTTGCTAATATTATAAAGAGATAAAGTTTGTGAATTGTGTTTGTATGTTTGTGACGTTCTATCTTTGGATTCACTGAACCGATTATGAAAATTCTTTCACTCGTAGGAAGCTACGGTAGTCTTGAGTGACATAGGGTACTTTTTATACCTAAATTCCCACGGGAACTCCGTATATTACCGCGGGTGAAACCGCGAGGGGACAGCTAGTGCTATTATAAAGCATTACCCGTGAGTCTTAAGTTGCGTTTGATAGTGTTTCTCGCTTTAGCCAGTGTAAGTGGTACAAAGGGCTGGTCCCTTAATCACTATGATCAACAACATTTCTTGCCCATAAAGCGCGTCTCAAAAACGCATTTCCAAACTTTCTAGTTGCCAAAATATTAGAAATGATTAAATTATTCTTTATGCCATAATAACGTTGCCAGTGTATTTTTTTGGAGTATAACTTCTTTGCTTATGAGGGAAAACAGTGCGGCGTATTATGGTCGCAGTGAATAAGGGCCCTGTAAAGCTCCAGTTAGACGGTGGCGCGGGCCGATCAGCTGTGCGGTTCACTTTCACTGCGCGGCGCCGCGCGGTGCGCAGGCGCAGGTGATATTGCGCAACCGCTCGGACGCACAGCCCTCTTAGCCTAGTTGAAACTCTATAATCGTTATCACACAGAAAGCTAAGTCGTTTCAGAGATTAGGCGGAAGAAACAGACGGACAGACAGAGAGAGAAAAATTTTAAAAATTGTTTTTTTTATGTGAGGGTCGTATATAGGTACTTTCATATGAATTTAGTGAAAAGCTATTAATTTGGAATTACAAACAGACACGTCTTCAATTTCATTTATATGTCTAGACTCTAGTCTAGAATCTAGATAATAATCGAATGAAACTTTATGTTAAATAAACAATAATGTGCAATATAAACTCCATAGTAACACCATTTCATTAATAACATAAATTATTTATTTCCTCGTTCATCTATCGACTGAACCACATCAACCGATAAGAGATCAACATAATTTATGGCATTATTTACATTTATATGTACTTAATACTTATTATATTTTATAACGAATCAGAATAGAAATAAATCTACTTATAGTATAAGTACTTTTATTTATTTGGGTACTACTCGCATTAATTTCGCGATTCCATTACTCCTTATAACAGTCTTTCTCAAAGTGTGCGATAACGCCACCCTGTGGGCCGTTGGAGACCTACAGGGGGGCGTTAAGGGGCCCAGATAAAAATGGGGGCATTGGCGTGGTTTAGGGGGCGATGGCCGTTGATTTGTGATTTCATTTAGGTACTTGATATTTTAAAATTCACTAAAATTAAAACCTACCTATTACTCAATAACGAATAATTAGTTTATATTTATTACCTATCTATATTGTTTCTTTTAATTTGATTACAATAAATTTTTAATATTATAAAGTTGTGTTTTGATTGCTATCACTGGTAAAACTGTCTAGTTTAGAATGTCAGCTTAAACACCAGAACCGACTAATATTGCATAGTAAAACTAAATTAATTAAGATAGTGAAATTGTTTTTTTTTTGTTTACTAGTGTATAAAAAATTGGGGGCGCTGAGAAATAATTGATTTTCAAAGGGGGCGGTAAAATAAATAAGTTTGAGAATCTTTGCCTTATAACATCAGCTATCTGCCACTGAAAGTCCCGTTAAAATCAATCCAGCCTTTTCAGAGATTACCCGGAACAAACAGACAGACAGACCGACAGATAGACAGACAGAGAAAAATTTTGAAAATAGATTTTTTGATGTTAGTACCGTATGTACTTTCGTATGCATTTAGTTGTTAATTTGATAGTACAAACAGTCACTTCAATTTTATTTATATCTCTAGATATCTCCAGCCAGTTGAGTTGTAATAATGTACCTACCTACTTACATAGCCTATACTTACCTACTTACATAGTTATGTACTAAATAAAAATGTCTACACACATAGATTTAAAGTTAAAAGTGGTATGTAATGAACAAAATCTGGTACAAATTTAATACAAATCGACATTTACAATATGAATTAGATATTTATATACAAAAGTGAGTGTACTTGTATCAAGGGCGACCAGTGTTCGCGCCGCGGTATGCTTGTCACGGCAAAATATTCTTTTAGGCCCCATACAAATTAGGTTGAATTATGTTTTCGCGTCTACGCGTTCATATTTCGAGTGGTACGATAGTTTGTTACCTTATATGGAAGTAGCTTTCCTTGTCGAGCTTTGTCTATTAGCGTTTGATTTATTGCGTTACTGATTGGTTTGAAAAAAAAAAAAAAAACTCAATGTAAAGACCGTTTTAAATGCAAATAGAAGCATAGTGAACTGTAGGTACGTATTTTTTTGTAATTTTTAGGTTATAATAAATAATAATTTTTGACAGCTTCTTTTGTTTTTGTTTAACAATATTACTGAACGCCGAAAATGTAAATTACACATCGCGAATTATTTAATTTAAAACTTGATCTTGTCTTTTACCATATAGAATTTTCGACTTTATTCCAGTGAATTTTACGGCGTATTATTCTTTATCAATGCCTAATTACCTACAGGTGTGTGATAAATAATATGAAAGGTCACGGTTCACGAGTTGGTCGTTTGGCTCAGATCGGACACAGATAAACAAAAAGGATCAACAGTGAATTATTTTTTAAATAATTTCAAAACGTGTTAGATGAAAGGATGGGCCAATGTGAGAGGCAAGGTACAAATATCAAGGTCGTCCGTAATGGCATACCTAAGTGCCTGCGTACACTATGCGACATGTCGTTGCGTCTTGTCGCAACAACTTGTCGTCGACGCAAGCGACAGCTCTGCGTCTCGCCGCCGCGACTTCACCGCGGACGAACGAGCGCGCTCCGACTCTCCTAGCTTGTCGTTGCGACTCTGCGACTCTGACGCCAAGTGTGCGGAGCTTTGAACAAAATATATGAAAACTAGCTGTGCCCCGCGGTTTCACTAGCGGTAATTTCGGAGTTCTCGCTGGAATTCCGGGATAAAAAGTGCCCTATGTCCTTCTCTGTGCCCCTGACAAAGTGCATGCCAAATTTCGTCCAAATCCGTTCAGCCGTTTTTGCGTGATTGAGTAACAAACATCTAAACATGCAAACATATATTTAGGTATATATTTCGGTTGTCAACCTTTGGTAAATGCATAGAAAACTCTATTGTACAAGTTTTAGATAAATTGAAAGATGCTATCGAACAAAGTTTCTAATGAAAGGTACTTCATTATTAAAGTTACATAAAAGCTCGGAGTTACGTCGGGAGCTTAAATAGTTTGTCGCTCGACTCAATACTGTGGGATTAAATCATAATTCTTACCTGGGCCCTTATTCACTATGACCATAACACGCCGCGTTAAGATAAGACACCGCAAAAACTATTTTTCCCTCGCGATTAAAAGAAGTTTCACTTTGAAAAATACATTTGCAACGTATGTTATGATATACAAAATATTAATTTCTAATAGTTTGGCATCTGGTGCGGTCGGAATTGTGTTTTTAGGACGCGCGTTATGGGCAAGGAATGTTGTTGGTCATAGAGAATAAGGGCCTTGTCAAGGCAGCGTCCGGTAAGTATGCTTTATAGTATGTTGCAGACGATTAGTATAAATCGTCAGATTACCAACGATCGCTATTTCGCATTTGCGAACCCACCCAAAAACTCTAGGTTGGGGTAGATCTGAGACATCGCGCTATTTCATAGTGACATTTCCAAAACAAAACCGTCAAAACGTCAAATATTAAAATAATATTTTAAGCATAGGTATTTCGTAATGCGCTGAGTATATTAAAGATGACGAATTAATTCCTAATTCCTATTTGGGAGTTAATGTTTCTTAATCTTTGGCGAGCTTGAAGGATCCTCAGGAGCTAAAAAACAACAAATAAGGTGACATTTCAGAGATTTGTATTAGTAATATCGTTTTGAAATAGCGTCATCGGCTTCCCAGTCCAGTGTCAAATCGTATCGAATGTTGATTTAGCTAGAGCGACCATCATAACGCATAATTGTCTGTCCTTGGCGTTGCAACTAAAAAGCGACGTGAGTTGTTTTCTAAAGTCTAGGCGTTTGACCACAGCTGAGCAAGTGACGCTGTGGTCGAAGATTGTATACACTAAAGCCAAATGGAAACTGGCTTTCAAGTGAGGCTGCCGGAACACACAGGCAGCCTCACTTGAAGGTGGTAATCAGCCAGCCGGGCATTAGAAAGAGCCTTACTAACTTGCTATGGTTTTCTCACGATGATCTAGACACACAGCAGTGTCTTAGCCAAGTTCACTAAGCAAAAGCGTGACACAGTAGGTAGTCATGTAGCAATATTACACGAACCATTTCAAGCCACTTTTGACCCTCCCATTACTTGACATCTATTTAACCTACTTATTTTATTAGCGAAACAATTATCTGCAAAGTTTTGATACGAACTAGGTTTTCATGGGATTTCCTTCACCGAAAGATTTTGGGATTTGAATCCTCGATTTGTGGCGTGTGATCCGAACGCACCACCGACTGAGCTATACGTATCATCGCTAATTAGGAAACTGAAATAGTGTTTTTGTAAAAGGTCTAATTGTAAAAAGTGCCTGCAACACATACACATAATTGGTTGACACCTACCGGGATGCTAACTTGTGACCTCTTAGAATGGGGAGCAATTTTAATATGTTTGATTGATTACATAGTTACGTATCGTGTTTACGATGATTGTCTCTGGTTACGATTGAACATCTATACTATAATAAAAGAGTAGAATCCGCGATTCTGTACATTGAATATTTTTACCTAAAATTGAGAGGGGTGATAAAAAAAGAGTAACCAACCATAAAAAAAGTTTTTAAAATTCTTTTCTGTCTGTCTGTCTGTTCGCGTTAATCTCCGCATCTACTGAACGGATTGTCATGCGGTTTTCACAGGAAGATTTAGCTTAGCCTGAAGCTGCATATAGGCTTTGTTTCATTGAAATCGGATGTCGGGAAAAGAAGTTGTTGTATAAAAACCTTCTGCGCGGGTGAAACCGCGGAGCACAGCTAGTAGGTAATCATTTATTGCTAAATGATGCAAATTATGTTAGCACGTGTTGTAATTCACAAGATGAAACGTTTTATACGATTATGTAGTAGATTAGAATTAGATGTGATTAATCACGCCTGTTCGATTGGACAGGTAAATTATTCGGATAAAAAAATTGTCTTGTACTAACATATGCTCAGACCAAATAAAAACTAAAGACGGAACGTCTCGAACAACGAAGTGAAGCCGGTTAATGCGTATGCATGTGGTGATTAGGAAAGTCTATGAATTTGCTAAGTTTACTTACTGGTGATAGTGATTCCATGCTGTTTTTTATTTTTTGACCGCTGACGACACAATATGGCATTTTTTCTAACTTAATTGTTGCGTCACCTCCATTAGCGGGAGAAGCTCAAACTAAAAGGTATGGTGTCTTTTTCTTGTAAGTGTGTGCGTGTTTCTGTGTACGTGCACGGCGTGCTGTCTTTTTCCGGGCTTCACTTGTTTGTTCTACGCGTTCCGTCTTTAGTTTTTATTTGGTCTGAGTACTTATGAAGGTCTTTACGAAATATTTGGAGTACGATCAATTAGTTTGCTACCAGATTTCATTTAATAGATTGTTGCCAAAGATATACCTGTCTTTTTGTAGACCAAGCAAACTAGTCTAAAGGCACTTCAAAGGTAAAAATTACCAAAACACCTTAATACCCAATAGAAATGAATTATTATTATAATCTATCTAATTATTTTTTTAGGAATTAGCGTTAGCATTATACCTCGCCGTAAATAAATTAAATATCTATAATCTTTAATTAAAACAAAGAAAATTACTACCTACCTAATGTTGAAAAAAAGTCAAAAAAACGTGACGCTTTGATAAAATAAGCCGGAGAATCCCTCAAAGCATCGTAGGAAGCGATTAAGGTTCTTACTTAGCTTAACTTCCTTAATTGAAAAAGATATAAATACCTATCCAAGAAACAGATTTTGTATTTGTTGCCCGATAAAAATATTTTTTTATATAGGTAAATTCCTTGTATGTAACTGGTTACGTAAAAGGCAAATTTGTTTTTCCATGAAACCTTTTACGTAGAACTAGTTTCGTAGGTGGCCGAAGGAAAAGATAATATATATATATGTAGTTAAAAGATAGAAATGTACCTATAGGCATACAGGTTGTATAGTTAAACGAGCGACATACATTACAATCATTGATTTACTACTAGATGATTACAATACAATACGTTATACCTACTTTATTACACTTAATAATTAATTAATTAATTAATACCACACTAATTAATTAATTTATATTAAATATAATATAAATTAATTTCATGGCAAATAGGCGGCCTTATTGCTAGCAGCAATTTTTTCAAGGCAACTTTGACGAAATAGTACAGAATATGTATTAATATCAAAAGATTTCGAGACATATAGATGAATAGTATTCAGTATTCGATATTCGTCTCAAATATCTAAAAAAAAAACTGCATAACGTTCCTTTTATGTAACTATCTAATGTAATAAATACATTATTCACGATAACTGAGCGCGCAAGGAACTGACGCATTGCGGGTCATACCTAAAGGGTCATTCAACGCCCCCTTTCTTTGTTTTATTATCGCTGTTGCAGCGTCACATAATAAAGGTCATAGACTCGCGGAAACCCATGTTTCTTTTTAAGATTTCGTCAGTGTTACGTGTAAGTATGAATTATCGAGAGCTTGAATACATTTCATGAATATGTAGGTATATTTAAATAGGTGAAACTTATAAAATTTTGCAAGGTTTTGCAGTAGACACATGGTATAAATTGCATCGTCAAATTTTTCACATAAAACACCTTAGTTAGCTTAGTTTATTTTGCGTAAACAATAAATATACTGTCAGCAATATAGGGAGATAGAATGGATTAAAGGTAATGATTTTTTCGTTTATTAACTTAAAGATTTAAGTATTCACTTCTATTTAGCCGTATTCAGTTTTTTTTTCGCAGGAATGCAGAAATATTTTTAATCATTTCACATTTTGTTGATTCTCATTGTAATAGAAATAAAGTTCCACGACTGACAAAAATATTTGTCTTTAATATTTTAAATACCTAATACTCATAATATGATTGGTGTCTGCAATATATTTGAAGCTGACAATTATTATATTTAACAGTAAATTCCATAACAGTAATGGCTGATGCGTAATGACATTATTTCTGCTGCAAAATATTGTGATAACTTCTAAGTCATAACCTTATGAGTCGTATACACTTGACAGTGAAAGCAAGCGACTGCAATCGCGAAGGTCAGTACGTAGCCTTGATCATTGCATTATGTAGGCATTGAAAAAAAAAATACAAATTCACGTTAAATGTGGCAGAAAATATCATGGGTATGGATTAATTATGGGTCGTATCTTAATTTCATTTCAATAATAAAACTATTGTTAATGTTTGTTATTATAAACTAGGAGTTCGGTGTCGTCGACTTCCGACTCATCTTGATCATGACTGTTTCATATTCTTCTAGGTACCTACACGTAGTGATTACCTTTTCTCTGGGTACCTATATAATTACTTAAATTGTATATAAATAATAAGCATATTGTGAATTTAACTCATGTATATTAATCATAAAACCAACACGGTTCGGCATTACGATGTTGAAAATTGCATGATTTGGAATTTCATTGAATAGGAAATATAGTTATTCCTATGGTAAACACCAGTTTGACTTCAACTGAAGCAAAAATTCCCGGCAAGTCCTTGATCCTCTTGATCCCAGAGATGATCGACGCGCAACGCACCTGCATGCCTCCTGGTGTTGCAGATGTCTATGGGCGGCGGTAGTCACTTACCATCAGGTGTACCACTTGCCCGTTTGCCCCTATGACATTAAAAAAAAATAAGTTTCAGTTCATGCCAGTTATGTTATCGCCTGCAGTAGTCTTGCGAACAATTCTACGTCCATGGTCTTGATAGTACCTACGTCCGCCGCGCTGAATAGCTCCATGGCAAGGCCGGTCGTGTTTATAAAATGACTGTTGATTGAACGGTGGACGGTGACCGCGTCGAGCGTGACGCGTGGCGAATGGTGGCGACGCGAGCACGTGTGCTTAAAAAAAGAAATTAAAAATGCGTAATAACTATTTCATATGTACCTTCACAGAGAATAGAATACCTAGCAATTTCTGATTTCAGCTTGAAAGGCCGCGCTAAGGTTATGAACAAATGCTCATATTTTCCTAAATAATTTTGGCTGGCATAATATACAATACTAGCTGTTCGCAGCAGTTTCACCCGCGTTAATTTCGAAGTTCCTCCGGGAAATCCGTGATAAAAACGAAGCATGTCCTTCTCTGTATCCCTGACAACGTGTATGAACAATTTCATGATGCTCGGTTGAGCCATTATGGCACGAAAACATCACAATGAAACAGACAAACTCACTTTCGTATTTATAAATAATAGTAGGGATTTCTGTACTGTCTGAAAATGTGCAAGCATTATCATTATTGTTTATTTTCTCACCCCATTCGATTATGGTTATATACGCCATAAGCGTACTCTCTGTACGAAACAATTAACTGGCACTGCGGTCTATATACCTCTTATAACAATATTATTTTATAATATTACATAGCAATGTCGTCCCACAAATGTGAACCATAAACGTACGTCACCTAAGTTCGAAATTTAGTTTGAGATAAATATCGAAGTAAGGTTAAAATACTGTACAGATTACCGTGGGGAAATAAGTTCGCCTCTTATCTAAGAATACATAGACATCCTTTGCATCCTAAGGTCGTCTGGAAGAGATGGGTTTCAGCGATAACACCGCCTTGTTACATTTGAAAGTTTTACCAAAAATTGTTATGATTATTCTTTTTTTTTGAGATGTTTAAACGTTTATTTACTTATCTATCCAGCTGTATAAACGCTGGTGAAACTTCAAAAGCTTATAGTAATTACAAACCAACCAGTAGATAATGTGTGACGATTTTCCAATCAAAAATTCATATTAAAGAATTTATGAGCAGCCGCTGTTGTATCCTTGACATTCAAATCATGATATCTTAGAGGTGTTATTCTAATCATTATTATTAACTGTATGATATATTATTTTTCTACTGATGCAACATCACCCATAATCTATACATCTATACATAAATAAAATTGAAGTGTCCGTTTGTAATTCCAAATTAACAACTTTTCACTAAATCCATATGGTACTTACATAAAAAAACCATATTTTAAAATTTTTAAACGGGCACAGCTAGTATTACATAATTATAATATACCCATTTTAATATACCTAATCAAATTATCTTCTGTATGGTATTATTATGTATAAGCAAGTTAATGGTTTTATATTGTAAAGTCAACAAATTTTACCCATGAAAGCTTTGCTGGTAAAAATAAGTTAATATCAAAATTATTTTCTATAGATATAGAAAATAAATATTAGGTAGGTTTTAGCCAAATATAATATGATAACTTGTATGTGAAAACTAGCCAAGTTGGATGCCCCTTTAAATAATTTTGAGGATAACTACCGAACTTGGCACCTATTTACATCTCATTCTTTTGTCGTCGAAGTCGACGACCAAGCACTTTCACATTTATGTTTTTGATACCTACGTTAAAAGTTTTCTTTGATGACCTTACATTTTTCCAGCAAAAACTTCTTTTATTTGAGGCTAGCTGTCCCGCGCGGTTTCACCCTCAATAATTTCGAAGTTCCCACGGAATTGTTCAAAATAAACTTTGCAACCCCTTTTCATCCCCTTGCCTACGACATGCCAGGAACACACCCTCTAAGTTTTAGGTCTCTACGATCAGCGGTTTAGGCTGTGCGTTGATCCATCAGTAATTCAGGACAAAGCATTTTATATATACAACGTGTCAATGAATTAACTGAAAACTAGAAAGTAGTTTGTTCAGAATCAACTAGCGAATCGATCATACTATGTTTTAATATAGGTTATTTTTTTTCCATTTTTATGTGCCCATGTCTAAATTATTTGTAATACAATATTTGGCGCGTACACCGCCCGCAGCAAAAAAATTCGACGGCAGGCGCGGGCGTAGCGCTTGGAATTTCGTAGATAGGTCACCTCCAAACTAATGTTGAATAACTTTTAAAGCATAAATTTTTTCGACATAAAATATATTTTAATCATATTATTGTGTATTTTTTTAAATGGGGTGTATCAGGTTTTCAGTTAATTCATTAACACGTTGTATAGATTTGAGCGATGTTATCCCCTTTATTGCAACATTCTAGAGGGGTCAACGTGCGTAGTCTATTGTAATCGTATACATTATAATACAGGAAACAATTGTTGAGGTTGTCGGTAAGTTCTGCTCCCGTCAGCTACCAGCATTACGTTTAATACCTGCCAATATATTTATTTACTCAATACACCGCCGTGATAAGCTATTACCAGTACCCATGTAGGCTGTTTAAGCAATCAATGGCCACTCACCTAAATGAACGCTGAAAGGCTTTGCGGCCGTTATGAGGTTCCGTGTTGTATATACGTGTATGGTAAAAGGATAAATATTAACGACTAGCGGCTTCACCCTCGTCGAGAAATTCCTTTGGAAACTCTATTAATATAGGTAACTCTATGAAATTGTAACCTATGTCCTATGTCCAAGACGTAATAATGAATGAATTTTGAATCAACGCACTTAGGTCTGCGTATTTTTTAAATTTTGTAAATGGAACAGCGGAACGGGAATGCCATTAAAACGGTTAGTTAGAAGCTAACGAATTTGCCGCCACATGAAATGGTATGTTCTGAATGTGATATCCGTATGAAGGAAACAGATGTGTCGGCTGTTTTATTACTCTCCTCTCTGGTTGGCTGTTGGCCAAATGCAACAAGTGACGTGACGCTCGCAGGTTCAGGGTTACGAGAACACATTTTACGTGTTCTGTGATGTCGGCTGACACTTTCGTGTGTATTGGTGATTTGAGATTTCTCTTCCCGAAATTGTGGTGTGAACAATCGCTACTTACATTATAAACGAAAGTAACTCTGTGTGTCTGTCTGTCTGCCTGTTACGCTTTCACGACAAAGCGGCTCAACCGATCATCATGAAATTTTGAACACACGTTGTCAGAGGTACGGAGAAGGGCATAAGGTACTTTTTATCCCGGAATTCCCGCGGGGACTCCGATATTAACGCCAGTGAAATCTCATGTATCTAATTTTGCATACACGTCGTCATTGGTACAGACAAGGACAAAGGATACTTTGTATCCCGGAATTCCTGCGGGTCTCTGAAATTTCCTCGAGTGAAACCGCGGGGAACAGCTAGTTTATAATATCACTGATTGTGAATATACATAATCGCGTCAATGAATACGTAAAACAGGCAACATTCGAAAGTCCTCAATAAGAACTCCAAGTTTGAGTCGTTTTCTCGTTTTGCTGTGCCCCGCGGTTTCACCCGCGTGAGTTTCGGAAATCTCCCCGAAATTCCAAAGTAGCCTATTTTACTTCTCATAACAATGCCGTCAAAATTGATCCACCCATTTCGCAGATTCACACGCGTGAATTTCGAAATTACCGCAAGAACTCTTTTATACAAACAAACATTGTCCTGAAAAGTCGTTTGGAAGTAAATTACGGCGATTCATTTTTTTTATTTAAGTACTAGGTGTGCTCTGCGGTTTCACACGCGTGAGTTGCGGAATTGCCGCAGGAACTCCAAAGTAGCCTAATATATTCCTTATAACACCAGCTAATTAGCAATGAAAGTCCCGTCAATATTGGTCCAACCGTTTTGGAGATTCATCCGCATGAGTTTCGGAATTCCCGCAGGAACTCCAAACTTCTTTTGTATAAACCTTGACCTGACAATAACGAACACAAAAAAAAAACAATTATCCAATTTGGTGCAGTCGTTTGGAAGTTATGCGCTTAGCAACACATTTGGCGATTCATTTTTATTATATAGATATATTGGAAAATTTAAAGAAGAAATAGATATTTATGGTATTTTGTTCATATTGCTATCTTCAATCACTAGCCCACTACCCAGAGCGGTAAAGTTTGTGTTTGTAAGTTTGAATAATCTTTAAAAATTATCAGTTTATCAGTTCACTATTATGTGTGATGTATGCAGTGCCTATTTTTTATAGATAAACGTTTATTAAGAGCATATTGAAATTTATTAAATAATAAAAACAAGCCGGGGTTACATAATAGAAGTTATCCATTGTGCTCTTACAAAAGCTAAACTTTACTGATTCATCGACACACCCGGCAGATCAAGTATTCTTGACCTAACAGAAACTAGGTCTACTCTAGCTATTTAGTATTTGGGGTCCGTGGTAGGTATGTATTTTATATCCTGCGTAAAGTATTGAACAAAATAAAGGAAACCAAATAGGGGTGGCACTTCGCACCCACTTGTTGAGAGCGCGGCGCGGCGAGGTGCGGCGTCGCCGGGACGAAGGCATGACCCTGGCCCATATTATAGCACAAGGTCGCCAGAATAACCGCTCACCACCTGTTGCAAGCGTTCACAGAAAAATCAATCATGCCTCACTGAAAATAAAAACTATTTTCCTCTACGGAACTTTTTAATTTTGTTCTGCAAACAAACATTAAATATTAACTTCAATAAACTCTACATATATCTCAGGACATACTTAACCACTTACGGTCAGAAAAATGTATTAAGTTGTGGACAGTTGCGAAGTAAATATTTATCCGATAATTTTGTATAAAATTTGTAACTTCAATTATATAGGGAGTTTTTTCTTGTTAGGTATATAACGGCATTGTGTGAAGCTCATAAAATATTTACTTATGTACGTAAGTTCGGTAGTTCGGTTACGCCGAGCTTCCAGGAAAGAGAACGAAAGTTGCCATTGATTTTTTATCCTGAATTTTTTATTTGAACGAACGTAGAATGAAATATATTTTTCTTCGGATGATTGTTATAGTATCTACCTACGTTTGTACGTCACAACTCACAACGTAACTAGGCCTACAGTTTTTCTGATAACATTTAAATTATAGTTTACACTATCGCGTTTGTTATCAGTAATTAACAAGTTATTTCAAAAAAAACTAATAAACAACTAAGCCAATCATTAATTTTGTTCACAGGAACTTCCTATAGTGCCGAACAGTGTAGCGAAACAGTATGTAGTGGACAGTGAGATTCGAAATACGAAAAATACTTAAATTAAAAAAAAAAAAAATTGCCTATCGACAAATTTCAAAAGGGCAACATAAAAAAAAGATGGCGGATTTTATCGAAATAGATCAGAACGTCGACGAAGATGTCGGCTACGAATACGACACGACGAAAATACCAGAGATAGTGACGCCGGACGAGATGAACGAATCCGGCTATCAGGAGGGGTCGGAGCAGAGTTTCGGGGATCGACGGGATTCTAAGGAGGGCTACGGCGGGGAGGGGGACTCCGACAGCGGGGTGGACGGCGGGGCGAGCAGCGGCTGCAGCACGGTCGACGACTGCCCGGTGGTGTCCATCAACGACGTCGTCGCGTACTACGACGACGTCCGCCCGCGGCGGCGCTACGTGCCGCAGCTCAACTTCTACGGCGTAGACATCGATAGGATGACCATGGACGCCTTCGCTCAGGTAAGTCGTTGAACTATGGATTAAGTAGGATATTTGCAAAGTTTCTGGAAAACATAACAAAAGCGCACCCCTCCCGCAGGAACGTAGTTCCTCACACTTTGATTCGTTTTATCAAAATATAAAATTTTATTAACTGTTTGAGGTTTCTAGTAAAAAAATAGCTCGGGCAATTGGAAAATTCAGAAGAAATTTAGTGTTTTTTTTTCTATGAGATTTCTCTAAATCTATTGACGTCTGTCAGATATTGTTATTGATAAAATTAAAAGAGCAAGATGTCAAAACTATAAAGGAGTCATGAGCGTTGAGTTTACTTACCTAAAATCTGTTCTGCAGTTCCCTACTATTTGGTCAAAGGCTGAGTACCCAAGAGCTTAGCAACCAACTTTGACATAATACCTAATGAAAATACAATTTATTTTTAAACTTAGTTACTGGCTGAACTTCCTCGTTTTTTTATTTCTCGTGGATCTTTCTCTATCGAGTCACGTCGACGGTATTATTTTTCACCGTGATTGTTATTAATATTTAATATTTATTAATATTAATATTTTCTAATAACATTCCTACTTTACCTTCAAGCTGTATAAAGTAGGTAAATCAGTTTCCAGGAAAGTTCTATTTACGTAGTTGCCAACCGTTTTTTAAGTAACTTTATCGATTTCATTGTGTTTATTTATCTACACTATATGTAGTATTATGAAGTAGTCAGTTTAGTGTGTTTGTAAATTTGGATGTAGTGCAGGGTTGCCACTCGTAGTATAATATATTATAGTCTCGTACTATATTTCAGTCAATTGTACTGTATAATTATAGAAAAAATAATATAGTACGAAAAATACTAGCGAGTTCTGCTTTAACGGAAAGAGATTTTTCTGTCATGTAGGTATGTGAAATGGAAAGAAGAAAGGAATAGAGCATCTATTAATTAAATTAAAAATTTAATTGTTAATTTATTTTAATATGAAGCTAAATTGGTCA
Source organism: Zygaena filipendulae (assembly GCA_907165275.2). Classification (NCBI taxonomy): domain Eukaryota; kingdom Metazoa; phylum Arthropoda; class Insecta; order Lepidoptera; family Zygaenidae; genus Zygaena; species Zygaena filipendulae. The sequence continues at coordinate 1,327,865 of OU015657.1, forward strand.
AATACCTATAATTATTTTAAAAATAAATACATAGATCATTGATGGCTAAAGCGATATCGAAGAGTAATAAATATAGGTACATGGAAAAATACATAATTATTAAAAATAAATGTGTACCTTTTTTCGCTGCATTTCCCAAAAGTACAATACATATTTCTGCATATTTCTTCGGAAAAATACAAAAAAAAAAATCCCAAAAAATGTGGCATCCCTAATGGTAATCTTTCACATAGATCTCCGAGGATACTTTTTATCTTAGAACAGAGAGTGCCTGCGGGAATACAGATATTCATGAGTAAAAGTAGGTATAGCTTGTCTAAACTAAACTAAAAAGACCCTCCATCGGGTCACGGGTGTACGCACACGCACAACCGTTAAAATATCGATACGACACAATATAAATCTGCATAGCTAGCAGTGGCGAAGGGTGAAATATTGAGAGGGGGAAGCCGGAAATCTACTTTAATTTCAACTTATTAAACTATTAACTGTTCCCCGCGGTTTCACCTGCGATAAGTTCGGAGTTCCCGCGGGAATTCCGGTATAAAAAGTTCTTCCCTGTACCCCTGACAACGTTCTCAATTACGGTAGAGAGAGATGTTGCGTCTGAAGGGAAGCCGGTGGGAATCGGCTTCTATGGTACCTTCGCCACTGATAGCTAGGATGCGCGCCACGATATGTTTATCGAATGAAAGATAAAATTGGCGACACGACAAATATTTGAGTTGCACATCCTAGCTCCGCTGGTCTGTCTATTCATCACAAGTGCGCAAGACTGTCGCCGCACTCACACTATTAAAGAGATATTATCAATACAATATGATCACATCTAAAGCGCACAGCGCAAAGCACATCTAAAATTGCTAATTAAGTAGTGGGGCGCGTCATTTTAGTTTAGACAAGCTATACCTACTTAGGTATACCATGTTTCTGTGTAGGTATTTATTTTTTATAAGGCATATGTTATTTTAATAATATAATATCCGTTGTGGGAATCTGTGACACGCGACGTGACATGACCGTTTCCCATCACACCTATATTAAAAATTCTGATGGAAAAAAAAATAAAAAAAAACACTTAGTTTTCTTACATAGTTTGATAATGAAACGTATATACTAGTACGTATTACATTGTGTCTTGTGAGCCAATTAACTTTCGAGTGCAGACGAATTCCGTTCCAATTACATTTCGCAACGCCCTGCAACAGAATGTCGAGATGCGTTTTGTTTTAAATGCGGCGTCATCTGAGATGCAAATTTTAGAACAAAAACATTATGTAAACCCGCTTTTTGGTTACAAAACGGTTTAGTTGAAGGCTTCGCCGGCTGTAGTGGTGCTATCGTCTCGCCATCGAGAGGGACTCACTGCGACGTGTGTATAGCTCCGTCTCGTTTTCACAGGCTGATCTATATTGCACCGAGGTGATGGTAAGGCCGTTGTACCTTTCTCTTGCTGTATCAGATCAGGGGCGATTTGCTCCACACTCAGTGCCTATAATACGGCCAGGTGTTTGGTTACATGCACTCCGTTTACGTAATCTGGTAATAAAAGTAGCTGGAATTCCTTCGACATTAAAACGTTTTAAATATTGCTATTCATTGCGCGTCGTACATAAAAAAGAAGAAGTTAAATCTGTTAAACTACCGCCGGATCCAGCGCAGTGGTCACCATGCCTCTCCGCTAATCAAGAAGGACTACACAGGATCCCCTTTTTTTCAATCTGGGCCTGTTTATATATCTACAGTGTAACATATGTGAATGTTTGCTTGGTTCCCACGACATAAGCTTGTAACTACAGAGCAAATAATTTAACTAGAGAGGATATGTAAGCGGGGCAGGCGCGCTCCCGGTACAAAGGAAGTTAGAGCAAATGCTTTAACTTACCCAAAACTTCTATTGCTGCCTTCCCAAGTATATTTACCACACTATTCCCAAAACTGTGAATTTTGAAAACAATGACTAAGTAAAACATAACCATAGAGTGTTTAATACATTTCTTTACGTTAATTTATTTATTTATTTATTTAAGTACACAAAACAGATTGTAGTCATTACAATTTTTACTTATTATAGTGTATTATTATATGTTCCGACCACAAACCAGAGATATGCATACCTAGAAAGACTAAAAATATCGAGCAAAGTACAAAGTAATATTTAAATTTATTTTGATATTTATGGATCTCAGAAAAAAAAATAGAACCATAATTAGCAAGTGCGACGGAGGTAGTCGTTGATATTTTTTAAGTGTACCCTAAAATTACAATTAAAAACGTCCACATCTGCACCTTTAGCGACGAGCTCATTGTATTGGCGACACATCCGTACAACTGGATTGTAAAAAGATGTGTTGTTAGTGAATATCCGAAGTGAGAAGGTATTGGGACGTCGAGAGCGATAATTGGTGTGAGCGATAATGAATGTTTTAATGCGCGATGAATAGTTTTGTGTGCTAAAATCACCCGGCGTCACTGGTTTACATCTGTTTTTATACTAAACTAAGCTGATGGCCCTCTGTTATTTTCTGTTCTGTGCTTGTAACTTGTATGGAGGAACAAAGTATATTATAGCCTCGTTGTCGTTGCTATCTAAATCTGGATGTTTCTGCCGCGGCGCGCGATTTCATTCGCATCTATTTCATAATTCCCTTAGGAACTCTATATGTCGGAATGAAAAGTCTTCGATAGTATAAAAAATACTGGCCATTTGTAAATTTACGAATCGTAAAAACAGCCGAAAGCATTTTAACCACGTAAGGATAGAAAGCCGTTGATATTGTGCTGTTATTTATTACTCGTCAATAACCAGCAAACGTGTGTGCCAAAGATCATAATATAATCACTACGTGTGTGCGAAGACGTGTACGACTGTGGCGTAAACCGACTGCATGATGGCTGGTAAATGAAAGAAAATACAAGACGTAGCAAAAAAAAAAATATGAAATGGAATATATCTTCAAATCTCTGGAACTATCGAACCGATTTTAAAAAATGTTTCGTTTACGGTAAGTTATAACTACAGTATCCCGACAAAGAGTTCAAAGGGTTCCAAAATTAACATGGGTGGAAAAGCGAGAGGCTACGAGTACCTAATTTGGGTTTTGAAATCCTAGTTCCTACTAATATTATAAATGTGAAAGTGTGGATGTTTGAATATTTGGATGTTTGGATGTTTGTTACTCAATCACGCAAAAACCGCTGAACGGATTTGGATGAAATTTGGCATATACGTTGTAAGGGGTACAGAGAAAGACATAGGGTACTTTTTATCCTTTTTATTTATTTTTATGTTGTCCTTGTGTGCATAGGTAAATTTAATTTATAAATAAATAAATACTTCATACGAAATACTCACACTTGAAATGGTTTATTATTATTAAAATAAATGTCGGTTTGGAATAAAAATAGGTAGATATATAAGCACCATAATATGACGAAAGGTGATTAGTTATGGATATTGAAATTATTTAATTGTACGTTGTGGCACATCTTAAAGCAGCCAAGTCATTCATAACAACAATTATAGAAGATACATCCAAACGATTAAAATATTTGCATGTTTACTTTAAAATTTTAACATAATCGGCGTTTCAGAAACGTTTCATGTCGAATATTTAATAAGCGGCAATTATTTTTTCATAACCTGTTTATGTCTTGGCCACATCTAAGATCTTTGATCAATTCATGATGCGGCCGACCATTTCATGAGATGCAACCATTTTGTGAAATGCTTGGCCACATCATGAACTGATTACAAGTAGTGTTTAGTTACAAGTACTTTTCGACTTTAGGCAGGGCGTACACGGAAAGAAATCAATCAGACCGAAGAGGTTTCGGTCGCCCTTCGTTGCCCGAAGGATATGTTGGCGACACAATATCAGTGACCGAGCCCGCACGGTGTTAGTAATGTGCAACTACGGGAGAGTATACTGACCAAATATGGTGCCCGACCAAACACCGGTAGCAGAAATACTGTTGACCAATCTTCGGTGGGGAACTTTTCGGTCGCGAACTTTACCGAACAAAACCCCTATTTTTCTCTCAGGGTAGAACAATCCGAAATTTTTGGTGAGGTTAGGTCTGTACTGGTGTCCAAGTCGAACGGGCGCAGCGAGCGCGCCGTGGTATAGCGGCCGGCGATGCGCCAAATATGTACAAAATATGGTAACATCTTTGATGATAATAGGCTTGTTTCCAGGGTATTGAAAATAAAAATTCTATTTAGTCCTTCTTGTAGATTAATAAAAAATAATAGACCCATATTTTTTGCTTTTTCAAATTATATGAGATAAACCGCATTCAAGTTTAGGAAGTTTAGGGTTCTTGACGTCATTACGTGCTATAAACTGTAAAAAATTAAAATTTGGTTGACAAGCCCATTGACCATTTGTAATCGGTAAGGGTACAAATCTAATCAAACCCAGTTCGTGATGTGACCACGACGCATAGAGAAGGTAGGTACCTACGTATGTGTGATTATTACGAGCTATGAAATGGGATTGCCACATCCGTATCGTACCGCGGTCTCGCCGTCTATTAGGTGAGCAGTGCCCATCTCGGTGGAGATGATACAGCACTCGCGCAACAGTGTCTTAAGATTTACGTAACCCTCTAAACGATAGTACCTATGTATAGGTGTGATTAACAACATTTCCTATACATTTTATACTTAGTCATATAAATTTAACTGGCAATGAGACACAAGTCAGTACAGACAGATACAATGGGCATGTTGACTAATTTTTAATTTTTTAGTCCGTCTTGTAGATTATTAAAAAATATTGGACACGTTTTTTTTCTTTTTTTACGTAATCAAAAAATAACGGCGATATATTGAGTTGAAATTTCGCGTGACGTCACTATTCGGACAGTTTGTATGTCGGTTTTAGCGGTTAGTGACGTCACGACCCCCTCGCCCTAAACTTTAATGCGCTTTATCTCTGTATATTTTAATTTATTTGAAAAACCAAAAAATACTTGTCTATTGTTTTTAATTTTCTAACTGACGGACTAATTAGAATTTTGATTTTCAAAAGTAGTCCACATCCCAATTACAGCTGAGATATTTTAACTGAAATATTAAGTTTACAAGACACAAAGCAAGTAACCATCGACGACAGTTACTTGCTTTGTGTAATATAATATAGATATTGTTGCGTTCGTTTAGTGTTGTTTTGACTACGTATTTCAATTTCACTTTTAATTAAAGTTGCGTGTTCAGTCAAAAGTCAAAGTCAAATATTCTTATCCAAAAACCTGTAGGTATCTTTACATGTCATTAAAAATATAACATGACAATGCTCTCAAATGCTGCTCAAAAAATTCTCCCCACAGTTATACGCTGTCCATTTCAATATAGAACAACGTTATTTATAGAGACGCCGAGTAAATATGTTCAGTCCTATGTCTATTGTTCCCTCTCTTTAGTTTAGTCAAATAAAATGAAAAATGGAAAAGAAAAATTACTCAAAAACATGCTTTGCTATAAGCAAAATTTCGACGAAAGTATCGCTTATCAGCATTATAATACATATTATGTTGACGTATGTAGATGTAACTTGAACCGCATTTATGATGTTCACTTTTGTTTCAACTATATCATTACAATCTTGCGCAATATACTTACATCCGTACGTAGGTATATTTGCTTTATGATCAATAACAAAAAGCTGATTGTTCATTATCGATTCGTTCCGAACGATTGGGGTTTTTATATTGAGTATCACACTTAATTGATGCTTAAATTAACCTACAACGCATCGCTAAAGAGGTGTTCTATTAACACCTGTAATAATTATTAAGTAGATACATTAATTAGGTATTTAGGTGATGGTAATTACCGTCTTTGTTAGTATATCTTGACTTAAAACGATGTACGTAATTAAACAGATTTTGTAATATACAGCATTTATAATATCGTACATTCGATTTATCTCGTTATCGATTTTTGCTATTAACTATTTCGCAGCTGGGCTACAAAACATGATAGCATACTATCATGTTTTGTATTTCTGAGGAAATTATATCTTCAGAGATACAGATATGATCTGATACTGGAACCTTATAGGGTCCAATCGCTGGCGTAATACTGAGAACGAATACTTCTTTGAACGACTATTCTACAACCCAAGTTGAAAATCGATCACTAGATGCATCTTCCTCCAAAAGGCGCCCTACCGGGCTAAGATGCGCTACACGATAAAATTTTATCGAGCCATTTTATCGATTCGCGTCGACAAAGTCATATATGTCGACGAGAATCGATAAAATGGCTCGATAAAATTTTATCGTGTTGCGCATATTAGCACCCACCCCTGCGGAGCTAGGATGCGCAACACGATATGTTTATCGAACGAAAGATAAAATTGTCGACACGACAAATATTTGTGGGCGTCCAAGCAAAAAAGTGCAGTAGTAGGGTATTGAGTTAAGACTAGATTCAGTTAAACATTTTTTACCACTGGTAGACAAAACGATATATTATGTCGACGAGAATCGATAAAATGGCTCGATAAAATTTTATCATGTTGCGCATCCTAGCTCCGTTGGATATGTTATAAAACTGTGCTTTCTAGGCTTTTCTGAAAGAAAGCCTCTAAAGGTATTGTAAAGCACATAGAATAGAAAAATCGGCTCATAATCTTATTATCTACACGCAGAATATCTACGTTATTAATCTTCTGAACTACATACTTTAATGGTAACGTGGCGCCATAACGTTATGTAGTGTTAACTAAAGTATCCATAAACAAGTTTTAAAGGGTTATAAAAGGCTCACATTCAACCCTCTACACTAAATACATACGTCTTTTACAATTCACATGCCTCTGATATTGTGTCGGCCATATTTTTTCTCACGAAAGTGTCCTTGAGAGTTGAATCTAGTTACGAATTTGCATAGAAATTGCTTTCCTTAATCTGTTATGTTAATCACTTGTACTAATGACCAAGATTGTTCAATCAAAATCTTTGTGATCGTGTCATTAAGATAGCTTATGGACCTTTCATATTGAGTCTTATTATTACTTTATTTCATAATAATTTTAAACAAGCCAGGCATTATATTATTCAGCTGTGTATCTAATTCGGGAGAATATTACATAATTAATTTTAAGGTAAAATAATAATACGTAGAAAGAAATGTGCGATCAAAACTTGAAGACATAAAAAGGTATTTATATTTAATTAGCAGGCAATGTATATTATCGTTTTCCGTCGGGCCAGATTATTGGAAATGTCTGGCCATAGTTTAAAAAAACCAATCTGTGCTGGAGTCCGACTATGCTATTTCAGAACAAATTACCCAAAACAAAACCTTGAAACGTAACATACTTATTTGATTTTTGATTTCTTCTGATGAAACTAGCCAACATTATTAAAAAAAAAAACAGCGTATATATAGGTAATCTTTGTAGTCAAACATAGAAAACATACTGTAACGCTAACCATTAAAGCAGTGGTGCCGTACCATCTATCTATCTATCTTGTGTACATATAGGTGTACAATGCTTTGTCCTGAATGACTGACTGACGGATCAACGCACAGCCTAAACCGCTCATCGTAGAGACATGAAAATTGGCGGGTGTGTTCTTTGCATGAAGTAGGCATCCCATAAGAACGCATTTTCCTAAATTACCCTTGAGGGAGTGAAAAAGGGGGGCAAAGTTCCTTGGTCCAATCTAACATAAAAAACCAATTAAAAATCCTATTTGAACCATTTTCGACTTCTTCGCGGACGAAGTCGCGGGCAAAAGCTATTATAGTATAGATATAATTTCGTGTACCTACGTGTATTATACCTATTTTAATTTATAATAACTATCTATATACCAATTCTCACTAAATTTGCAGCGAGCAGTAAGTTTACTTTAGCTTGACGATGGTTTCCAACGGTTACCTGCGCTGGTAAATTGTTTGTTGACGTCAATTTTTTTATTTCATTCACGTTATCGATTCTTAGAACTGTAATAATATTATATATTTAACGATCAGTTTAGAGTATCGGCGTACACGTCAATTTGTGGTTAAGTACTATTAAGTTTTTATGCTTGTTCATTTCTAGAACTGAGCAGTATAGAAGGTACTTTTCTGTTACTGTTTATATCTATCTTCTATAGTTCTATACTATAATAAAACAGTAGAATCTGCGATTCTGTACATTGACTATTTTTCAAAGGATCGATAGAAGAAGAGTGGCTAACCACAAAAGAAGAGTTATTAAAATTATTTTCTGTTTGTCTGTTCACAATAATCTCCGAATCTACTAAACGGATTGTCATGCGGTTTGCACAAGTAGATTAAGCTCAGCCTGGAGAAACACATAGGCTTTGTTTAATTTCAACCTGATGACCGGAAAAAATGTTGTATATAAAAACGTTTCACACGGGTGAATCCGCGGGCACAACTAGTTTGAATTTTGAAAATAAACAGAAGCATAATATGCCTATATTACCTATATTATAGGTAATATTATTTTTAACCAGGCAAATTGACAACCGGTGTTTGTATGCTGAACAGAAAAATACCTTTTACCAAATACCATACCGTATAATGGTTAAAAACTGCTGTTGCGAATAAATTCAAAAACATTTGCTGTAAAACGTCTCAGTTTACGTTGCGTCTTCGTACAAGACAAGATTTTCTTTCATTATGAAATGTGATAATGATACTCGTAGTAAAAATCATACGAGTACTTTTGTAACGTCGAAAATGTTACAAGTGAATGTGATGGGACTGATGGGTGACCGCCAGTCCCGAGTGGGCTTGTGACGTAACGCGGTAATCGAGATGCATCATTTCGCTTATACCGGCCTGTGCCGTCCATTATTGTAACCTATGACGTTGCTACTGCGCTTAGAGACCCGTGGTAGCATCGGAGTAATTTATTATGTTGGGTCTGGAGCGCATTTTATAAATAAAGTATACGGAGGCCATAATATATCCATCCTTACTATTAGGTATAAATGCGAAAGTGAGTTTGTTTGTTTATTTGTTCGTTACGCTTTCACGTCTCAGCAGCTCAACCGATCATCATGAAATTCTGCATACGCATTATCAGGAGTTACAGAGAAAGACATAGGGCCTACTTTTTGTCCTGGTATTCCCGCGGAAACTCCGAAATTAACGCTGATGAAATTGCGTATTAAAGATACTGTCAATGCTATACGGAACACAATTTTTCATATCCCAATTCCCACACTGCCATGCCATACCGATCGTTCTTGACCGTTTTGTGTGTTTTTCTCTTTCGTAACCCTAACGGCAATGCCACACTTGCTGATCGAGAGTGTCAGTCAGTTTCTGAGGCGGATTGCGCAAGAGTTTAGCGCGCTCCGTATAATTATTTTTTGATGCGTCGTCGTTTGTTTAATAGGTATATGACATACTAGCTGTTCCCCGCGGTTTCACCAGCGTTAATTTTGGAGTTCCCTCGGGAATTCCGGATTACAATATAGCCTATGTTACTCATGGATAATGTAGCTTTCTAATGGTGAAATAATTTTTAAAATCGGTCCAGTAGTTTTTGTGTTAAATCGTAACAAACCAACAAACAAACAAAAAATCAAATAATCCTCTTTATATAATATTAATTAGTATAGATTGGTATGAAACTGAGAGTGGTTTTTTTTTATGTCATAGAGGGCAAACGGGCAAGTGGTACACCTGATGGTACGTTCACTTAAGCGAGAAACACACACCAAGTCGCGACTGTAAGTCCAGATGCAAAAATATGAGAAATTTATATTCTTTATGACAAAAGAAACGTTGTGAATGTTTTTTTTTTAAAGTGAAACTTCTTTGAACACGAAGGAAAAGAAATTTAAGCGGCGCGTTATCTTAGCGCGACGCGTTATGGTCATAGTGAAAAAGAGCCCAGATTAGGACATGTACATGGTACTTTTTATCCCGGAATCAGCAAAGGAAGTTCGAAATTAACGCGGGTGAAACCGCGGGAATAGTTAATAAGTCATACAACGAACGTGACCTTCAGCACTCGGACGTCTTAGGGTCCATTCATTGACACAAACATTGAGCGTGCCAGACACGTTCCGTGCCAGACACGTGCCAAGAAAAAAATGCGGGAAAAAACCACCGTTCATTTATAAAAGACGTCAGCACGGTTCCGATGCTCTATTCACCCTGGGCCGGCAGTCTCGACAATGTTTTCACAACGTTATCGTATAGCAACCAATATTTACATTAAATGCGAGCCTCGACTCGAAACTTGCAATTCACGTAATGTTGGTTACTGTAATGATGTTGATCGTCATGATTTTTGGGTCCCTAGTTAACGATCGATACGGTAACGTTGTCAAAACGTTGACGAGACTGCCGCTCTGCTCGACATGTAGCCACAGACGCGTGTACGTAATATTCTTTTCGAGAATACTGGCCCGTGTCTGTCCGTGTCTGCGCGGCCGTGTCACGATACGATAGATGTGAATACGGTAATACGCACTGTGTAAGAGAATATTATCTTGTCTGTGACGGGACGTGTCTAGCACGCTCAATGTCTGTAGATATAAATGGATATTTAATGTGAATCTCGGATGTCCTTGAGGTGTGCACACTGTGGGTCATGTCTGTCAGCCGCAACCGAATCTCGCATCTTACAGTGTGTGCTTCGCTTTAAAGACATAGTTGAGATCAGAGTTCGGGGTTGGGTGCGGTAAATAAATAGGACGTACTTTAACGTTAATCAAAAATCCAATCATGCCCTTGCATATATGTATACATAGATCTTGCATGTATGTTTATCTGCTACTTATGTTGTCGGATTAAGTGAAAAATATATGTCGTTGTTCGCATTACATGCTACTTACTTCATTATAATCTCTATCAATCCTACCTTTCTTATCCAACTAACTGATCCCCGCGGTTTCACTCGCGTTAATTTTCGGTACCTACTTTTTTGTACCCCCTAACAAGTGAAAACGTTTAGTATGCAATATTTAATGCTGTTTCACCCGCGTTAATTTCGGAGTTCCCGCGGGGATTCCGGGATAAAAAGTACCTATGTTTTTTTTTTCTTTTTATGTCATAGGGGGCAAACGGGCAAGTGGTATACCTGATGGTAAGTGATTACCGCCGCCCATAGACATCTGCAACACCAGAAGGCATGCAGGTGCGTTGCCGACCTGGTATGGGGATGGGAACTGGCTTTCAAGTGGGGCTGCCGGAACACACCGTTTGCTTGCTTGCTTTGAACACACGATTTGCAACTTGAAGGTGGTAGCTAGCCAGCCGGGCACTAGAGAGCGCCCTACCACCATGCTATGGTTTCCTCACGATGTATTCCTTCACCGACAGCTCAAGCTCATTGTTAGGATTTGAACCTACACCTTGCGGCGTTTTAACGCACTAACCACTGAGCTATCATCGCTGTCCTTCTCTGTATCCCGGACAATGTGTATGAAAAATTTCATGATGATCAGTTGAGCCGTTGAGGCGTGAAAGCGTAACAAACAAACAGACTCACTTTCGCATTTATTACCTAAAGACAAGGATTACCTACCGACCAAGGTCGCAACATATACAGACTATAATATTGTATATCGCTCGCTTTTATTATACTACACCTTACACCATTGTTATTTATTCGATATCGGCCCAGTAAGTACACTGAACTGGAGCAAAAAGTTCCAAGAAGCAACAAGTCAATAAGAAATTTCAACGTTTAACATGTGGATGTTAAAGTTTATTTTTGTTTAAGTAAACACCGTGTGTTTGTATCGAGAATAAAGTACAGTGGTGGTACTATAATAGGCGGACAGTGAAGCCTTATTGTAGACGAATTGTTGTGCGTAGAAAAATCGATAGCTGCGTTGGCGGATATCAGTTGGTACCTACCGCTCTCAAGGGCGAGCGATGTTTGTTTAGCCACTCTCTCGACTATATTTGCATATTTCTCGTTCGAAAATACGCCTGTCAGTTTTGCGTGATACTGTAATTTGTGGGTACTTACCGACATGCCTCTCGACTCTCGTAAGATCCGACCGTCTGCTGGGAACGCGTTGAGTTCGTATATTACGTACGTTCCGTTGGACTTTTTCTTCACGGGGCCCTTATTCACTATGACCAACAACATTCCTTAACTCAGGTTCGAAAAACACATTTTCAAACGTTCTAGATGCCAAGATATTAGAAATTATCATTCTTTATGCCATAAGAAAAGTAAACGTAAAACTAAAACTTCTTCTATTACAAGGGAAAGACATTTTTTGCGGCGTCTTATCTTAGCGCGGCGTGTTATGGTCATAGAGAATAAGGGCCCAGATGTTGTCTGTCGTGATTTCAAGTACAGCTGATACACTATCTATCTAAGTATAAATCCGTATACGAACTTATCTACTTTTTTGTAAATACATAATCTGTAAAGGTATACTTACATATAAAAGCGAAAGCACCATAGCTAAACTCAAAATCTCAAAAACTACTTAAATTATTAAAGCTGTGGCAGTTAGTTTATACTATAGATAAGAGACGTAGAACGGATTTCACGGAGTTCCCGTGGGAACTCTAAAATTATTTAATGCAGGTGAAATCTCAGGGAACATTTTAAATATCTCATATGCACAGTTCAACAGTTTAAATACGTATTCAGTTGCTGCGTTCCGAAACAGCACACGTGTGCACACGGACTCGCACTAGCTGTTCCGGAATTTTCCTGTGTGCCTGGTGTGCCCTCCAATGAGCTGATCGGAAACACGCAGTGGTAAACACCGGCGTGACCGTTCACCGGCGAAATGGTCCGGGAATTCGATGTGGACTTGGAGTCTCACCAAGCTTCAATAACGGAAACATATATCACACCGAGTGCACACTACATCCCACTTCTTTCCCACCGAAATCACGAGATCTTTAGATGTTTAGTTTGGGAACGCAACCCTAACATGCTATGGTTTGTTTTGTTATTGTTGTTTTTTTTTTAATTGAAAGAAAGCCTACAAGATCGTCCGCGGACCTTGACGTTGCCGGTTGTGGGGAGGAGGCTACTGCGCGTCTGTGTCCGCACCGCACCGTCGCGCGTCGTCGAGATTACCGGCGACCTCGCGTCGACCGCACGTGCTGCCAGCCCCTGCCACATAATGGGATTAGGCGTTCGTTTGCCCAAACTTTGGGACCATGTTTACTGTTGCGAAGGGAAGAAACGGAACTTTGTCGGAGCCCGCTCCCATTGTGTAGTGGCGACAGACCTAATGATTTCGAGGGTTGAGACGTGAAAGGTGACTAATTGCTGTCAGAGTGTCAGGGTTAAACATTTATATTTTTATTTTATTGTAGATGCGATGAACATTTGTTGTTATTCTGAGTCGGGGTGATTAGCGTACCTATATAATATCATAAGTATATATGTACTAGCTGTGCCCCGTGGTTTCACCCGCGTTAATTTCGGAGTTTCTGCGAGAATTCCGGGATCAAAAGTACCCTTTGTCCTTCTGCCTTTGAGCCGTTAAGGCGTGAAATCGTAACAGACAGACAGACAGACAAATAGATAGACAGACAGACAGAGTCTCTTACTTTCACATTTATAATATTAGTAGGGGTTTACAAACAAAGTAGTGGTATGATTCATTTTACAACAAGCTAATCGTTAGATATAGGTTTGCAGTCTATTCATCAACTTAATTTTAAGAACCGCTTGCTGACGATTATATCCTAATAAACATATTTGGAATTTGAATTTAAATCTGCTTAGTTTGGGATCAGCAATGTGTGATAATTTCCAAGCGTGATTATTTAAAAAAAGAAATGCTATTTATTGCTGACCACGATTGTCGTCAACAATTATTTTTTCGTAAACATGCGCGGCAATATTACTTTTGAATAAAGAACACGCGAAGTATCATATTTACGTAGACTGAAAAACCAAAACCACTTCCCGGCGCGTTCTTTGAATTTGGAACGAAGAGCGCGCCGGCAATGTTGTATGAAACGGTGTGCGGTTTGAATTTAGAACTCTTTCATCTATCGTACACATTGCGTTCTCGTGGCTGTATAGCCACAGATGCGTTTACCTTTCGGCACAAACTGTAAAATAAAAAAATAAAAATTGGCGGTAAAGCGGAGTTCGTTGTTATTTTGTTAATAAATTAAATTTATTATGTAAAAGGTATGTATTTTTTATTTCCTTGCATTTTTTTTAAGAAAAGCACTATATATGCCTCGGCCGAAATGGCATTTGCCTATTTCGCTGCCTTTGCAATAATGTACTATTATGCACAGTTGCACTTTGATACGCTATCCTTTGCTATTTTGTATTTTCATTAATTCTAATATCCACTGTAGGTATCTACTTACGTAGATTTGTCGTCGTTCAGCGATAAACTGACGGCACGATCTAGTGCAAACCACTCGAATATTGTGTGGCAATAAACAGAACTGTAATCACGACACACTGGAAAAAGACAATCCTACACCAGCAAAAATTATAATGATTCTATGGAAACATACTCTTAGTTAGCATTTGTTCAAAGAAGAAATTCTTAATCCGTTTATTAAATTACCCAGTTTGGGATTTGATTTCTTTACTGATGGCGGTGAATCGTAGAATACTCTTTCCAATTTTCTTTCTAATCTGTCGGAAAATTTCGAGGATATACATAGTTTCGTTATACGATTTTTACTTTGTTAAAAGAGAAAAAAATAATAATAGGGAGGGCATCTCGAAACTCACGCGGGCAAGTAGTAGCTAGTAAATTATAACAAAAAATATATAAACTGCAAAGAAATAAATCAAATAAAAAAATAAACGGCTTCCATAAAACTAATACATTTACACGCCCGCGCTTCAAAGACGTTTGTAGGTTTTTGGTTGCCGCTCAATTATGTGAGGTGAAGTATTGTTTCGAAGGTTGTAAATCAAATGGAAGCGGTGTGCATAATGGCTGTCGCGTACCTATAGGTTTTTACCGGTTATTAATGTAATGGACGAGTTAAGAAGTGATCGTGAGTTAGCGCCCGGTGTCGGGCACGATTGCTGCATGAAACGTCGTCGGGCGGCGCGTGATTCTGTCGCAGAGATGGCCCGGAGTGATAAACGCTCCACTGTGAGCGACAAGCGGAACGCTACCGCTCATGACCGCGGCAGAGATGACGCGCAGTGGTAAACGCTCCACTGTGAGCAAAAAGCGGAACGCTGCTGCTTATGACCGCCGCAGAGATGGCCCAGAGTGATAAACGCTCCACTGTGAGCGACAAGCGGAACGCTGCCGCTTATGACCGCCGCAGAGATAGCCCAGAGTGACAAACGTTCCATTGCGAGTGACAAGCGGAACGCTATCGATTATGGCCGCCGCGGGGATGGCCCGAAGTGATAAACGCTTCACTGTGAGCGACAAGCGGTACGCTGCCGCTTATGACCGCCGCAGAGATAGCCCAGAGTGACAAACGTTCCATTGCGAGTGACAAGCGGAACGCTATCGCTTATGGCCGCCGCGGAGATGGCCCGAAGTGATAAACGCTTCACTGTGAGCGACAAGCGGAACGCTAACGCTCATGACCGTGGCAGAGATGGCGCGCAGTGGTACCGCGGGTGAAGCCGCGAGGGTCAGCTAGTTTAAAATAAATTTTGGATAATTTTTATCGCGGAAGATCCCAAAAGAATTCCGTAATCGACGCGGGTGAAACCGCAACAACTAAACTTTTCAACTCATTGGTTTGCATCTTATTTTTCAATATAATTCAGCTTTTGTGTGTATAAATTATAACGTGTTATTGGCAATATGTTTTATTGTTATACATAATTTATAAGAGCTACTGGTCTTACCAAAATAAATGAATAAAATATATTACGTAAGTCGTTTAGTATCTTATTAATAAATGCTTAGACGCCATTCACCGTGCTCATGTCTAACACCATAACAATGGGCATGTTGACTAATTTTTATTTTTTAGTCCGTCTTGTAGATTATTAAAAAATATTGGACACGTATTTTTTCTTTTTTACGTAATCAAAAAATAACGGCGATACATTGAGTTGAAATTTCGCGTGACGTCACTATTCTGACAGTTTGTATGGCGGTTTTAGCGGTTAGTGACGTCACGACCCCCTCACCCTAAACTTTAATGCGCTTTATCTCTGTATATTTTAATTTATTTGGAAAAGCAAAAAATACATGTGTCTATTGTTATTTTATTTTCTAACTGACGGACTAATTAGAATTTTGATTTTCAAAAGTAGTCCACATCCCCATTTACGACTGCATAGTTTAATTTGAATATGATAAGGCAAATAAAACTTTTTTTTTAAATATACAGATAAATAATATTCTTTACTTACGGGACCTAATAAAAACTACTTGCGTAACAACAAAAAACTACTTACCTACATACTTACATCAACACGGAATTAAGTAATATTTTTGTGCCTAATAATTTAAATTAATACTGAAAAAACAAAGCTTAAAAACTAGCTATCTAAGAAACATCGGAATTTTCGCGACAAAAATAAATCGTTCCAACTTTCATGCCGGTTGAAGCAGTTTTGTCTGTGAGCTCTTTTTATTTATTTATTTATTAATTTAAGCTTCAGGGGCGGGTTATTTGATGTAAGCAGTAGGTTTGACAGTTAGTTATGCTTTGTTATAACTATTCGCGTTATTTTGACGTTAAATCTTTACTATGAAAATGTAAACATTATTAATTTTATTAGATTAAATAAATTTATTATTTAAGCTTATTGCATAACAATGTGCAAAAGGCGGCCTTAATGCCACAGTGGAATTCTCTACCAGTCAATCTTCATGATGTGCTTGGTGTTGCTTGAGAGGAGTTAAATATAATGTCTACAGTCTAAGTACAATACAAAATACATGTAAATCTATACTATAATAAAAGAGTAGAATCCGCGATTCTGTACATTGAATATTTTACCTAAAATTGAGAGGGGTGGTAAAAGAAGAGTAACCAAGCCCAAAAAAGTTTTTAAAATTCTTTTCTGTGTCTGTCTGTCTTTTCTGGTTCAGTTTCTGTCTGTTTGTTGAAGGTGGTAGCTAGCCAGCTGGGCACTAGAGAGCACCCTACCACCATGCAAATGTCGATCGCACCATCCTTCAGGAATATTTTCGGTAGTTGTTCGTCATTATTATTATTATTATCCTTAAAACCCAGAGTGAAAGTCGCCTGCTGAGACTGTACCTAGTGCCTCTGCCTACATTATTTAGAATCGATTTGCATTATGCAAATAACCGAGAGATTGGTACGTAATGACGTGATTTCTACTCGATGCAATGCACAATCAATCGATGTTGCAATTTGTATATTATATATATGCAATGATATCTATATAATATACATAATTATTTGTTCAATAACATTTTATGTTACACTAGCTGTGCCCCGCGGTTTCACCCGCGACAATTACGGAGAGCCCGCGGGAATTTCGGGATAAAAAGTAACCTATGTCCTTCTCTGTACCCCTTGACAACGTGCATGCCAAATTTCATCCAAATCCGTTCAGAGGTTTTTGCGTGATTGAGTGACAAACATCCAATTACATTTACATTTATTACATTATATTTAACTCCTCTCAAGCAACACCAACTGTGTATATATCACACTGTTTTTTTGTTACATCAATACTAATATTGTAAAGAGGAAAGATTTGATTTTTTGTTTGTTTGTTTGTTACGATTTCACTCAGAAACTACTGGACCGATTTCAAAACTTTTTTCACCATTAGAAAGCTACATTATCCCTCAGTAACATAGGCTATATTGTAATCCGGAATTCCTGCGGGAACTCCGAAATTATCGCGGGTGAAACCACACGGGTCAGCTTGTTAATAATATACGTAAGCTGTTATACAAACGCTCTGTAGATATTTGATCTCGATTATCGATAAGTATCGACGTCATTTTATCGATCTCATCTGTATTGAAGTTGAACCACTCTTCCGGGGCAATTAAACGAACGCGCTAATTAATGTATGTCATTTACCAGAGAAAAACAAAAACACGTCTGCTATTTTGGTCGTTACTTCTAAGCATTAGTCTTTATATTTCAGTATATCTATTGGAATAGGCTATTTCCGGCGTATGAAAATCTAATTTCTTTTTAGTCTGATAAAAATTACAAGTTGAACACAATTTTTTTAATTTTTTACGTAGGTATAATAAAAAATTAGGTAGTAGGTATAATACATTAAGTCGAAATGTCGCGTGACGTCACAACACGCAATAAACTGTAGCCCGGTGTGAAGTATCCGTTATTTTTTGATTACGTAAAAAAAGAAAAAAATATGTGTTCAATATTTTTTATTAATCTACAATGGACTAAAAACTAAAATTTGGTTGACAAGCCCATTCTGTAAATGCTAAAGTTGTTCTGTCTGTCTGTTAAAATTTAACGCTTTAACTTCTCAAGCGATTGTCATAAAGTTTCGCATACACGTTGTGAGTATTTTTCCCGGGAATTCCCGCGGGAACTTCGACGTTAACCCCACCCCACGGTGCAACCTTAATATTATAAATGCGAATGTGAGAATATGTTTGTTTGTTACGCTTTTACGCTTTAACCCTTAAATTGATTTTGTCCGTTCAAAATGACGTGTAATAAAGACGCACACAAGTATAATTTTTTAAAACTCCTGCGCCGATCGCGCGTTACGAGGCGTTTGATTAATCTATCTCGTTCACTGTTACACACTTTCGTCGCTCGATCGCTCTGCAAAATTAGGTAAATCACTCATTTCAAAAATAGCTGACATCACGTCAATTTGTGCTCATCATACATGTCGCTGTAATTGTAAGTATTTAATTGTTTTATGCTATTTTTTTACCCAGAATCGGTTAAGTAATAATTAGTTGATTGTATTTTCTAGTTTCTGAGAATAAAATTTATATATTTATTTCTAATTAGTCGATTAAATATAGGTGTCCGTTAAAACGGACATTACCCGTTAGTACTAAATGTAGTGATTTTTATACTCGTCACATGAAACGGACGTTGCCCGCGTGTGCGAGAAATAAGTTCGTCATTTGTAACGGACTTTGCCAGTTCAAATAACTTATGTAATTGATATTTTGTGTGCTTTACTGCAGCAGTATAGCCGGGCAGCGGTGGAGATCCAAGAGGATTCTCTCACTTTTACCGCCTGCAGAATCTGAGGACTCAGATTTAGAATCGGACGATGATGAGGAGTGAAGAGTGACAGCACGTGAGTTCTTTCGGTATGATCTCAGCGGCTCTTCGTCACTTAGAAGTGTTTCTCTAGGTGTTAACGACTTGGTAGACACTCTTAGTGACAATGGTGAAAATATATATGATCCATAGGGTAATTAATAAGGACGTCTAGCAAACCAACATCCCTGAAGACCGAGGCAAACCCCAGGTACTAGTGCCAAAATCATCGCATTACCTACCTGATATGCCGTCACATTTATCACCATTTGTTGTACCAGAAACACGAAGTGGGTCGATGGTCAATGTATTAACATTGCCAGCTCGTTTTGTGCGCAAGATCCTGTGACTACGATATGACTACGATACAAAGATACGACAAAAAATAAAAGAGAAGTGATTCTGTGTCCTGTCCAAATGCAATAAAAGTCTACAATGCTCAAATGGGTGGAGTTGACATCGCCAACATGTTAACTACATTATACAGAATGCATATTATGAAGAATGTGAATAAAGGCTTTGTTTCACACCGAAAAAAAGATTGTTTTCACTATTAACATGGAAAAGTAACTTCATTGGTTTTATTCAAAGAGTTAGGTACTTTATTTAACTCAAAGTGTAGTGATTTTGTATTTAAGATATTTTATTATTTAGTTAAGTTCATATTTTATTAAACCAAAGTTTAACGGTTGTTAAAAATTGTAACTCGACCTTAAAAGAAGCTACTAAGTTTAGTTTCTTAATATTAATTTCGTTAATAAAGTATAAGCTGTTCTTGGCAATGTCCGTCTCACGTGACATGTGTTGTATATGCTGTTCATGGCAATGTCACTTATAAGTGACAGTTCAAAAAACAACAAAATACATATTTTTCGATTTTTTTTTTATTATATTTCCTTTTTACTCCCCTAAAACAACACAAAACACAAATCAAACCTGAAAAAAACATTTGCCACCCTAGTGTGCCAATTTAAGGGTTAACAGCTCAACCGATTACTATGAAATCTTGAATATTTGTTGTGAGTGATACAGAAAAGGACACAGGGTACTTTTAACCCCGGAATTCCCATGGGAACAGCTAGTATTATCACACTCATCAAGTGATGAGTGTCGTGTCGCGGCACCCGGCAGCGATTGTCAAACGTTTGGACGAAATCCAAACAATCCGTTCGTCAATGGCTCTCAAACTTTTTATTCACTGATTTTTAAATAGGTACAGCTCTAGATGACTTTTTGATTAGATGACTGAGATTAAAGAACCGAAAAGAATAAACTTCATTTGCTCAAATGACACAATTAACTACCACCGTTTTTGGTTTTTACAAATAATTGTACCCACCAAAATTCTAATAATTTTAATAAAAATTTTACGAATAGTAAAAAGTAATTATAACATAATTTTAAATAAGCCTTATTACAAAATTGTTGTTTTTGAGCAAAAGGATGTCAGCGACTGATTTCAGAATGTTGTCACCTCCAGATCAGCCCAGCGACACTCCCTTGAAGCAAAAATTACTATGGATCTATGCGCGAATTTCCGTACCAACTTTGGAATACTTAACCAAATTCCTATGGTTGCGTCACACATTGCATTGGTAAGGTTGGGAAAAAATGCTTTCATAGATTGGTTCAGCGATTAGCATGAAAGTGCCGACTCAGTGCTCCAGGTTACGTCTATGAGGCGCCGCTGATTTTCCGCTGTGACCCCACATACACACAACCAAACATACAGACACACAACTAATCCCAAGTGACTTTAAATTACTAGTCATTGGGAAGTTTTAATAAGTTGAGTTTGAGTGGACTAATTGGGACACTAGACCGATGGTTTCAGAGATCTATTGTAAGCTCCGTAAGCTCTATCAAACTTGTGAAGTGTTTTAGGACGGCATAGTTATGTGTAAACACTTTGCACTTTCACGAACTTGAGCTAAACTTTCTATTCAATCATTCATTTTCCAAAACTAATATACATAAATTACCTAATACCTATAAACAGACAAATTGAAAATACGAATGTTTTATGCACCCTAATATTAGGACTTTGTAGGTTTTATGTTACGAGTTTGGATGTAGTGGGCAATCGCTGGAACTACTGACGGACTGATTAAAAAAAATATATGGTTATGAATCTGCAATATCCCTGAATGATTTAGGACATTATATTATATCTCGGAACAAAGATTTATCTCGGGAATACCGAGATTCATGCGTGCAGCGTGTGACATAGCGACAAACAGTTATTTTGATGTATATGATGTGATTGGGGTTACGATGTGCTTAAGGTCTTGAAGTACGGGATAGTATACTTTCATTGTGATACTATAATAACACTTCACAACACACAGATCTACTTGATCCCACATTAAGCTATAAACGTGTTAATTTACGAATGACTAATTAGAATAGGGATGTGGACTACTTTTGAAAATCAAAATTATAATTAATCCGTCAGTTAGAAAATAAAAAAACAATCGACACGTATTTTTTGCTATTTCAAATAAATTAAAATATACAGAGATAAAGTGCATTAAAGTTTAGGATGAGGGGGTCGTGACGTCACTAACCGCTAAAACCGCCATACAAACTGTCAGAATAGTGACGTCACGCGAAATTTCAACTCAATATATCGCCGTTATTTTTTGATTACGTAAAAAAAGAAAAAAATACGTGTCCAATAATTTTTAACAATCGATAAGACGGACTAAAAAATAAAAATTAGTCAACATGCCCATTTAGATTTTTAAAAGTCGTCAACATCCCTATTTCAAAATTGAACATTGCTAGAGCAGAGTGGATAAGTTTGACAATATGTCGCCTCAGTTACGTACTACCGGAACGGTGGCCGTTTGGAAAATGTCAAGGTGTAAATGAGTATCGTCGATTACTTATTTTTAAACGACTCCTATTTTTAAACTGTCTCTCGCACTAGTAAAATTCTCGGCGTCAGCGAATGAAGTCTTGTGATGGGTTTTATTTCGACAATAGAGAACTTTATTCTTAGTTCTGCTACATCTACACTATATTATATTCTTTACAGGCATTATCAAAGCACGTGTTTATTTTGCATCCCCGCGACTTTGATAAAGTACGTTTCAGGTCCATGAACTCAGTGAACTTGTGTATATGATTCGTGACTTCATTTACTTTCAGCAATTATAGTTCAGTAGTCAGTAGTGTTTGGTGCCTTTGGATCACACACCGCAAGATGTGTGTAGATTGAAACCCTAACAATGAGCTTGGAAGAACGGACGAACTCGGGCATTTTTACAGATATTGCAGGCAGAATATCATCATGGACCTACCTATTCGATTAAAAAATGATGTTACGATCATATAAAAGCAATCGATATACGTGGTTTGATCTCTAAGTCTCGAGAGTGAAACGAAGAAGAAAATAAGTCAGGTTCCAAAACAAAAAAGATACGTATTCTAAGCGTAATGAGAACAGAATCATGGCATAGTGTTTGCACAGCAGTGAACGTACGCTGGTCGTTGATATCATGATGAATAAAGATACTTTATAAAAGTCGAGACATTTCGCGTACCTAGTTGCTCAGACCATTAGTAAAGTCCTCCACCTCCAGCAGCCAAATGTCTAGAATTTGCCCACTAAATGGCTTAACAAGAAACAATTAGTTTGCATTGTTGTTTGTGTCCGAGTAATGGTCGTATAATGACAGCCATCTTGACGCGTCGCTCGCGACCTGATGACCGTAGACCGGATGTGACGTCACCGGACGCGCGAGGACGCTGATGCGCGTTTCATTACCGTGATACGCTTTTTCAAAGGTTTCAATCATACGGGGAAAATTGGAAAACCACGAATTTACTGCACAGGCTTTATGCTATGGACATTGGGTGATTTTTGGTAGAATTACACTCTTTGGGAGTATAATGACTATGACATTTTGAGGTCGGTGTTTTTTCCTTGTTTTGTTGCCGCAAGAGTTTGGGTACGAAAAAATGGAGTAAAAAATAATAGGTTTGGAAATACAATGACAAAATAATTGCCTTGTTATACAAACTAGCGGTCCTCCGCGGTTTCACCCGCGGTAATTTCGGAGTTCCCGCAGGAATCCCAAGATAAACTATACGTATAAACCTTCCTCATGAAGCACTCTATCTATTGGTGATAACCGCATGAAACTCTGTTCAGTAGTTTTTGAATTTATCGAGAACTGTCAGACAGACAGACAGACGCGACGGAAGAGTTTTATAAAATATACCTAAGGATAAAGAGCATCTTAAAGCAACTAGAGTCTTTGTCCCTCGGCAAAAGCTAATAACGGCAAATAAATAACGACAGCTGCTCACACATTGGTCAAGTTCGAGTTACCTAGACCAGTGTAGACCAGTGTTGTAAGGCCACCCACACGAGTCATTTTGAATCGTATACACGTTGGCGATCGCCTACCCTGAGGGAAAAATTGGGGCTTGTTCGGTAAAGTTCGCGACCGAAAAGTTCCCCACCGAAGATTGGTCAACAGTATTTCTGCTACCGGTGTTCGCTTGGGCACTATATTCGGTCAGTATACTCTCCCTTATAGTTTGCACATTGTAGATACCGTGCGGGCTCGGTCACTGTGCCTGCTGGTCATTGATATTGTGTCACCAACATATCCTTCGGGCAACGAGGGGCGACCAAAACCTCTTGGATCTGATTGATTTTTCTCCATGTAGTTGTACTCGATAGAGTGCAGGCGAACTTCGACAAGCGGTGGTTGAGCAAGCCGCGTGAAACACATTGGTATTCACTTGGCCGTCACTTGAGTAGATTGGGCCAGCATCTATACGCGCCTTTATATCTATCTGCGTAGGTACAATCAGAAGCTCTTGAATGTCAAAAATGTCAGCGGTGTTTGGGTTTTCAAAATTACAGACTATTAATTTTTTTTTTAACTAAACGTATGTGCACGTTTTTTTTTGGTGATCAATATTTAAACTTATTATTAATATAGTTTTTTCCTTCAACGTTATAAGATTTTACGATGATAATTATCTTTGATTGGATTAAATAACAGAAGCTGTTATAAGATCAGGTTTTTGTGCCGAGCAACTTATCTACAATCTTTCTATAAACACTTACACAAACAAAACGTAGGTACATATATACTCGTAATTAGTCGTTTCTCTGAGCGGAAACTGATTGATCGTTTCCGTCATGTTTACGTCATTCTAAATATTTTGCTAACCTTTAGTACAAGTTTTATCTAAACCAATATTATAAAGGGGAAAATTTGATTTTGTGTTTGTTTGCTCGTTACGATTTAACTCAAAAACCACTGGACTGATTTCAAAAATTCTTCACTATTAGAATGCTACATTATCCCCGAGTAACATAAGTTATATTGTAACCTGGAATTCCCGCGGGAACTCCGAAATACCGCGAGTGTAACCGCGGGGAATATCTAGTACAAAATAATAACTCTATCGGATATGTAGCAAGGTAATTCTAATCATATACCTGTTTTTATAAAATGGTTAGCATTATTTTATGATATAAAATTGTAGTTGTCAAGAGCTCTGAGTAATATCGCTATAAACTTTAAAAGGTTCACAGCTTGTTAGTAATCTAACAGTGTTTATAAGGTTATATAGCTGTTATTAAGTTATGTAATTATTACAATACATTATTTAATATATGAACAAAATAATGAAACTTAAAATTTAATTAAATGTATACATTTTTATTACCTCTAGTAGATAACTAGTAACCATAAATCATTTCATCTATATACATATGTAACATTGTTATACCTATGTTAGTCTATTGAGGTAATATCTGGAATTACAGAACCGATTGTAAAAATGTTTACACTGATATAGTACAGTATAGTAGTATAGTATAGTATAATAGCTATAGTATGCTGAGTGCAATGACTACTTTTGTCTCAGAACAAAGAGTTTTCTCAAAAGTTGATTATTTTTTTCCACGCGGGTGGTCCCTTGGGAAAGAGCTGTGAGATGTATACAGTACACACACAATACTTACTTACTTACGAGAAATTTAGTTCTTAAATTAAGATATATTGGGGGATGTTAACATCTCGATACAAAGAGCTCCCGAGGGAATTCCGCGGAAGAAAAACTGCGAGTAGTTTGAAGATTTTGTATCGCACAAGATAAGGATCCTTACAATATTTATTATAAATGCGAAAATGAGTTTGTTTGTTACGCTTTCACAGCTGAACGGCTCGACCGATCACCATGAAATTTTGTATACACGTTACAAAGGGTACAGAGAAGGACATCCTGGAACTCTCGCGGGAACTCTGAAGTTATTACGGGTGAAACTTTATAAATTATGCATACTACAACAGAAAAGGATAAACATCAACATGTTAACCCACAAAATTAAGTTATTGATTCAGAACGATTTATTGAGAGTTAGGGAACGGTTTTTAATTATGTGTTTACCTTATTACATTGCTTAAATAGGTAACTAAATATTGAACATAAAAAATGTTGACACAAAATGGCGCTCCTACTTTTAAAACACGATTTACTCGAAATTTCGTGGTGGGTTAACACACTATTGCTTATCTATGTCCAGTTTTGGGATGTCTATCATATTAAATATTATTACATTTACATTTTGGCATCGTTCATTTTGGCTTTTTATGTAACTCCAATAGCATCAATCACATGTAAATTGATTTCTCAAATATGATATTTACAATTGAGCAAACTTCAAATGATTTTCTTTTCAATATAATCTATGCGAAATGGCATGTGTGCTAACAGATGGACGAATCATTCGAGTAAATATTTTCTATGAGTTGAAATGAAGTGAGATATTTTATCTATATAATTTTTATATTGGTAGGTACGTCTTTTAGGGATCTTGCAACATCTATACAATCTTTCACTATTTATTTATATATTTTTTTTGCAGTAAAAGAATATTTAAGCATGACATTATTAATGTTGAAACCGCATAGCGATTAATAATTTAAGACTAAAAATGATACCTACTTATAAAACAAATTACTAAAATTAAACAAAGAAATACACTATCACGTACCACGTGGTAATTATTGGACGGATTTAGCATGCCCTGGCAACCCAGAGTTCCCGAGGGAATACTAAACCTCACGTCAGTGAAATCAAGACGGCTACCTAGTTACCAATATTATTCATTAAGCATTCAAGTAAGTATTGTTAGTTATTAACAAAGATGAAATACGGTTAATTACAAAACGCAACGCAACTTCGCTAACGATGACTTGCGTAATGTGTGTGAAATAATTTTTCACCCGCCACGCAACAAGCCGTAATGATTTTGACATTTCTTTCAAACGCTCTATGCTTTTGACCTTCGCGCAATTAGCATAATTGCTTGAATTACTTGAAAGTAACCTTTTCGAGGTCAGCTTTGAAAGTCAGAGGAATCTGTGGCATATTTTAACCGTGCCGTGGGCTTGAGACAACAAAATTTGCACCCGACTTCGAAGACAGAAAGGTTTGGGTTAACTATACAGCCAAAAAGTGACTTGTTCTTCATTATAAAACAGCTGGCTGTTCCCCGAGGTTTCGTCCACTTTAATTTCAGAGTTCCCGCGGGAATTCCGAGGTAAAAAGCACCCCATGTCCTTTTCTTTACCCCTGACAACGCGTATGCAACATTTCATGACTATAGTTACGTTAGTTAGTTGCGCCGTGAAAACGTAACAAACAAACAAACAAACTCACATTCGCATTTATAATATTAGTTAGAATTTCGCTTTTGCTTTACGCCTCGCCTTAAAATGGTTATTTTTTTAATTTCTCATACAGATAATTCTTTCATATCGATTGCATCAGATGAAAATAGCCATTGGAAATACGATGTTAAATTTACACACACTATATTAGGTATCGAGTTAGAATTATTATAAAGCTATTAAATAGAAAATGCGGCAGACATAATGACTTCAGCCGTAGGTATATGTACCTACCTATGTACTCTTCGTATATAATAACATAACACTGATTGAGTTCAATGGGTCAATCGTTTCTTGGATGTTTTACCTACGTCAATCTTTTTCCTCTTGCTTACTTGTCTAAGTTTTATTTTACGAGCGACAGCCATACATGGAACTATTCTGAGATATAAGCAAGCAAAAACTTCGTTAGTACCTAGTATTGGCTTCTCTGGGCGTTGGATACAAAGCATCATAAATTTCCCTACTTGTTCCCTAGGTGTCCCTAGCATGAAAATTTATAAAAGGTTTTGATAGTTAAGATACCGGAGGAACAAGGTCCCCTAAGCCGTTGAACGAGCTGATAGGGCGCTTAACCCACCCACTTATGTTGCGATATTCCTTCAATAAATCTTTGATCTATAAGAAACATCTGAATACAATAAAAATGGCTAGAATAGGCTATTTGACTAAATCTTTGTTTTTAGTCCGCCTTCACGTGAGCAACGGAGATACGTTGATTCAAAATGTCGCGTGACGTCACAAACAGGCGCAGTTTTTAGCTGCGTATTACGTTACGAGCCCCCACTCCTAAACTTTGATGCGCTTTATCCAGGTATATTTTCATTAATTTGAAAAAGCAAAAAATACGTGTCCATTATTTTTTTATTTTACTAATTATATCTAACTGACGGACTAAAAACAGAATTTAGAAAAAAAATTAGTCAAATAGCCTAGCCTATTCAATGTTATCCGATGGATTTAACATTATGTAAATGTGGGTTCATTCAAGTAGATTTCGTGACCTCAACCAACTGGGCCTACGGAAGACCAGCGTTGTGGCTCGCACCCCGAGTCACAGCATCTATGCTGAGTGGGTCCATTTTACGCGGGTCATGACTTTTATATTTTTTTTATTCTTTTTTAATTTTTTAGAATTCTTTTTTTTTGTTTAGAAGGTTTTTTTTGTTTAATATTCTAATTTTTTTTTGTTATTTTGGTTAGAAATTTTGTTGTTTTATGTCGTGCTGTGTGTGTAAATAAACATATTTCTATGCTATTCTATTCTATTTCTTTTAATTTACCACCAGTAAATAAATTATCCTAGGATTCGTCGGATGTCATAATGTGGTTTTAATGTGTAATTTCCTCTCGCATTTCCCACGAAGGGCAATAAAAGCCTGCATGCAGCCATTTTCAAGAGTAAACACAAACTTGGCTGTGTCGCATCACCTACCAACGTTCAGTGGCGACCTTGGCATTGTCACGGATGTGAGCACGGTAATGGCTCGCGTCTACCGACTCCTGCGCAAGCGCTCGCCGCTCGCGACTGTCGGTGATGTCGCATAGGTGTACCAGCTGTGCCTCGCGGTTTCACCCGCGTTTGTTCCGGAATTGCCGCAGGAACAATTTTTTTCTAAAATAAAAGTAGCCTAAGTTACGCTTTATGATATCAGCTATCTGCCAGTGAAAGTCCCGTTAATATCGGTCCATCCGTTTCAGAGATTAGTTGAAACAAACAAACAAACAAACAGACAGACAGAGAAAAATTTAAATAATTAATTTTTTTATGTAAGTGTATATACTTTCATATGCATTTAGTGAAACGCTGCATGTTAAGACAATTCAATTTTATTTAATATTTGTAATACTTACCTATAAAAGTGCACTAATTGTGTTTTAAAACTATCTTCAAAACTAAGGAATGCACAGTGCACACACACACACACACACACACACACACACACACACACACACACACAGTCACAATGATTTGCTGTGTGAAGTCTTGTAAATAGTTAGGTACGTCGTAACAGTACTTAGGTATAATATAAATTGGATATAGATAAGCAATAGTGCGTTAACCCACACTGGAGAAATTTTGAGTAATTCGTGTTTTAAAAGTAGGAGCGCCATTTTGCGTCAATATTTTTTATGTTCAATATTTAGTTACATATGTAAGCAATGTAATAAGGTAAACACACAATTAAAAAACGTTCCCTAACTCTCAATAAATCGTTCTGAATCAATAACTCAATTTTGTGGGTTAACATGTTATTGCTTATCTGCGTCCAATTTTCCTATTTGGTTAAGATGTTGTCGTTGACATGGGATTTCAGATCTGTTAGATCCTATCCCAAAAATATCCACACGGTTCGTTAGCCCTGTTCCCGGAACGTCCAGCTGATCGGCAAATTTCTCTAAACTTCCACTTCCCTTAACGTCCATTCTTCGAATATTCATTTCTCTGAATCAGTCTATAATAAAACCCAATTTGCACAGTTTCACAGCAAAAAAATAACCGCTTCCACAAAAAATACACGCGATTAGAGTCTAAAAAAAACGAATCAACAATTCAGGGCCCTTATTCACTATGACCAACAACATTCCTTGCCCATAACACGCGTCCCAAAAACTCATTTCCAAACGTTCTAGATGCCTAAATATTAGAAATTATTACTCTTTATGCCATAAGAAACGTTGTGAATGTATTTTTTTAAGTAAAACTTGTTTGATTAGAAGTAGAAAGAAGAAGAAGAAAATACTTTCATTTCAGCACAACACACAAGAAAAAGAAACAAACATCTGACTAATCTAAATGTGTAGACATGTGATATCTCTTACATGCTCTGCCGAAAGAGAGACCAACTCAGCATTAGCAATAGGCTAGTTTCCTGAGTAAAAAAATCAAAATTCTATTTAGTCCGTCAGTTAGATAATAAAAAAATAAAAGGAACGTATTTTTTGCTTTTTTAAAATAATGGAAATATGCATAGATAAAGCGCATTAAAGTTTAGGGTGGGGGACTCGTGACGTCACAGCTCGCTATAACGTGCGAACAAACTGTAGCGAGGCGTGACGTCATGTGAAATTTCGACTTGATATATCTCCGTTATTTGTTGGTTACATAAAAAAAAATACGTGTCCAATATTTTTTAATAATCTACAAAACGGACTAAAAAAAATTTGGAAACTAGCCTATTACGAGGGAAAGACAGTTTTTGCGGCGTCTTATCTTAACGCGGCGTGTTATGGTCATAGTGAATAAGGGCCCTGCACAGACATTACTCGTATTGTGAGTGAACAACGCGATGATTTGAACAAATATATCAGTTCAACAATCGTGACGTGCTAAACTGTTTGTGTGGTTGGGTAATTCACGGGGTTTACCTCTTTCAGATGATTATTTCAGTCTCGAGTCCGTTTGCTCTGAAAAAAACGTTAAACTACCTCTAGTACCTATCCTTACTTAATATCCTACCAATATTATAAATGTGAAAGTGTGGATGTTTGGATGTTTGTTACTCAATCACGCAAAAACGGTTGAACAGATTTGGATGAAATGTGGCATGCACGTTGTCAGGGGTACAGAGAAGGACATAGGGTACTTTCTATCCTAGAATTCCCGCGGGAACTCCGAAATTACCGCGGGTGAAACCGCGGGGCACAGCTAGTAATATTATAAAGAGGAAAGATTTGAGTTTTTGTTTGTTTGTTACGATTTAACTCCAAAACTCCTGGACCGATTTCAAAAATTCTTTCACCATTAGAAAGCTACATTATCCCTGAGTAACATAGCCCATATTGTACAAATGTAACAAATATGTAATGTAACAAATTAAGATATGTACTTACCTACAATACAGCAGTACAGTATAGTCAATGGACCAAATATTTTTCTCATTTCCTTTAGTCAAAACGCACCGGATGTCGTCGCTATCGATCGGACCTGTTGCTGCCCCAGCTGGGTCGCTCCACTGACCTCAAACCACATTCCAAACAAATCCACCCCTTATTCTCTAACACATAAGCTAGACTTCCGCGCGAAATTATTCACATACACATAATAATATGTCGACGCAAAGAGATGGCCAATTTTCTGCTCTGTCGCTTCCTAAAAGCGGATTGACGTGACAAGTCAGAATTTATACATTACAATAATAACATCACAAGCATTACAGTAAATAAAATGAAATACCGCATAAAGAGTACGTAAGGGCGGTTTCATACAAACTACTTTCCCTAGTTACTGCAAAGGTAACGACTACTTAGTGTGTAAAATCAGGGAAGATATAATAATTGGACATAGATAAGCAATAGTGTGTTAACCCACACTGGAGAAATTTTGAGTAAATCGTGTTTTAAAAGTTTAGCGCCATTTTGTGTCAACATTTTATGTTAAATATTTAGTTACATATTTAAGCAATGTAATAAGGTAAACATATAATAAAAAAATGTTCCATCACTCTCAATAAATCGTTCTGAATCAATAACTTATGTTTGTGGGTTAACATGTTATTGCTTATCTGCGTCCAATTATAAAAATGTTAACTTTCCGTTTTTTTTTGTTGTAATTTTAGCGTTTAGTTTACATTATTCATTATCAAAACAGCAAACGACAAATATCGAAGGTTTGTCTGGAATGCTATACGTGTCAGATATATTACATTGGAAATTCAACACTAGTTGTTTCTCCGCGGTTTCACCCGTGGTAATTTCGAAATTTTCGTGGGAATTCCGGGTTACAACATAACTTAGATACTCACAAATAACGTGGCTTCATATTCGTAAAAGAATTTTCTAAATTGGTTCAGTAGATCCAGAATTTACCCCCTACAACCTGACAAACTCAGACTCCCACCTTTTTATAATATTAGATAAAAAATAATTGAGTGAGATGAAAGGATAACTCAGAGAATTCAATTTGACTGTTCATCTGTTTTTGGTTTGTTTGAAGTTTGAACTCCCATCAAATCAAAAGTAGAAGATTGAAATTTCGCATGTTCCTAATTACGTAGTTTATTTTCTTAATTTTCGAATAAAAAATATTCAATCCCATGTTGAAAAAGGTGATACGCATAATTATGAAACAGGCAGGTATTTCCAAATCAAATCTGTTAAACTTGTAATTCAGTGAAAACCGCTTTACCTTGGGGATTCCCGCTGCGCACGTGCCCCTACCACGCTCCAGAGGGAGCTCCAAGTTATCCAACACCCGAGCGGTTGACTCCCGTCACGTCTGAGTACGCGTGGTAGGGGCCCAAGTACGTACATGCTTAATGCCAAAGGTTGCTAACGGCTGACATTTAAAAGAAATAACCGATCCGCCCACGGGTAGGTTGGGACCTCAAAATACACGCTCCCCTGGTCTCTGGATTTGACGCGAGGGTGTCCATGTGACAGGTGCATTCAGGTAGAAGTGATTGCATTCCGACAAGTGACAGACGTACCTATTGAAACCAGAGTAGCATTTTATCCGACCGGATCGGCAGTAGGTCACCATGCCTGCCCGCTAATCAGGAGGTTCCGGCTTCGATTCTCGGTGGGGGTGGAGTTTGTGTGAGGAACACGTGGTTCCACTTTCGGGCCTGGGTGTGTTTATGTGTCAAAAACAAACATGGCAAAAAGTCATCGGACAAAATGGCACTGTACTGTAAACTTTGAAAAAAAAAAAACTTGCGTTTTCATATAAAACGCGATGAAACTTTTTCGCCGACTTATTAATTACAATATATTTATTTATTTATTTAAAGAAGTTTATTACACAGTTTTGTACAAAAGGCGGACTTAATGCCTAAGGTATTCTCTACCAGTCAACGTTTTGGTTAGGTGATAGTTGTATTAATATGATAGATAATGATAGATATATTGTTTTGGTGAATAACGTGATAGCGCGAAACGTCCGTGTGTCCAGTGCGTATTATTGTGGTCGTGTTTTCATACATTCATATTCTATCTATCTATACTATGTATAATAAAAGAATCCGCGATTCTGTACATTGAATATTTTTACCTAAAATTGAGAGGGGTGATAAAAGAAGAGTACCCAAGCCCAAAAAAATTTTTTTTTTAATTCTTTTCTGTCTGTCTGTTCGCGATAATCTCCGCATCTACTGAACGGATTGTCATGCAGTTTTCAGTAGTAGATTAAGCTAAGTCTGGAGCAACATATAGGCTTTGTTTCATTCAAATCGGATGTCGGGAAAAAAGTTGTTACATAAAAACTTTTCACGCGGTTGAAACCGCGGGGCACAGCTAGTTTACAAATAAACACCGCGGGCAGCCGAAGCGTTCCCCATCATACCGACGCGACGTGCAACCGCGTTCGACGCACGACCGTGCAAATAGGTAAAATAAAACCTTTGCCCAACGAACGGAAATTTAACACAATTCATCTACGGCTACGTGCAAAAACGAAAATATCACATCGATCTGATGCAAATTATACACGGTGAGTTTTTTTTTTCGGGTCAGTATGGGGAAATAGGCTAGTTTCCTGGGTAAAAAAATCAAAATTCTATTTAGTCCGTCAGTTAGATAAAAAAAAAATAAAAGACATATTTTTTGCTTTTTTAAACTAATGGAAATATGCATAGATAAAGCGCATTAAAGTTTAAGGTGGGGGACTCGTGACATCACAGCTCGCTATAACGTGCGAACAAACTGTAGCGAGGCGTGACGTCATGTGAAATTTCGACTTGATATATCTCCGTTATTTTTTGGTTACATAAAAAATAAAAAAATACGTGTCCAATATTTTTTAATAATCTACGAAACGGACTAAAAAAAATTTAGGAAACTAGCCTATTCTAAACTATAAGAGATAGAGTAAAACTCTCTTAGGAAACGTGATCTTAATTTTAGATAAAATAAAAATGACCGTGGTGGATAGACTAGAAGGTAGTGAATAAATATTATCTTTGTATGAATAAACCTCTAAAGTTACCTTTTGTTTGTCGTACAATTTGCGTTCACTGCAGCTCGACAGCTCTTAGCGTGTTATGGTTATTAGCGTTTTAATGACAGTTCGTTAAATATCGCATACATCAATAATATCCGACGGTAAATATTAATTTAGTGCGCGTTTCCACTATGTCGTAACGACAGATATAAAATCGTGTAATTTCAAGTGTCGTGACTTATATATTTAAATGGAGATGTTCACATATAGGACGACACATATAATTGTCGCCTACGACTTTTTTTTGCGGTGACGACAGAATGTCATAACAGTGGGAACGGCTAGCACGTCAAACGATAAAAATCGCCACGACTAAATCATGTGTCGTTATTGCGACTATCTATCGTAGCCACGATAAAAAATCGTCTTGTCGTTTACACGTGTTTTCCTCTCCCTCTTACGCAACTGTCGTAAACCTTATAAATGTCGTCACGATCCAATGGGATCATCTAGATACGACAGTCGGTCAATGATAAAATATTTCAACGACACAGTGACGATAAACCTTCGATATAATAGGAAAAGCTAGAGACGACAGTCGTCCAACGATAAAATATTTCAACGACACAGTGACGATAAACCTTCGATATAATAGGAAAAGCTAAAGACGACAGTCGTCCAACGATAAAATATTTCAACGACGCAGTGACGATAAACAGTCGATATAATAGGAAAAGCTAAAGACGACAGTCGTCCAACGATAAAATATTTCAACGACACAGTGACGATAATCAGTCGATATAATAGGAAAAGCTAGAGACGACAGTCGTCCAACGATAAAATATTTCAACGACACAGTGACGATAATCAGTCGATATAATAGGAAAAGCTAGAGACGACAGTTGTCCAACGATAAAATATTTCAACGACACAGTGACGATAATCAGTCGATATAATAGGAAAAGCTAGAGACGACAGTTGTCCAACGATAAAATATTTCAACGACACAGTGACGATAAACAGTCGATATAATAGGAAAAGTTAAAGACGACAATCGTCCAACGATAAATTAACCGTCAAAACATAGTGGGAACGCGCCCTTACACTTACGCAAAGCTTAAAGAGTTAGAGTACCGTTAAAACTTTATTGCTGTTCGGGATGAAAACGGCGGTCTGTTATTATATTTTATAGGAAAATAATAGTCATCTTATACACGATGACATATCAGTAATAACGCGTGGTGTAGGTTGGAACTTGAAATTAAAACTAGCCTAAAACTAGCTGACTCGTTGTGAATATTAAAACTTACTTTAGACGTATATTTAAAAATAATAATATAACGCGGTGCGTTGAATCCATTTCATTGATTTCCATGATAGACACTTGGCACTTGCATTAAGAATGTAAATTATCTGACAGCTGTCGTTTTAGTTAAGACGATTGTGAGCCTGCAAATTTTCATACAAAAAGCGATACCGTTTTTCCCCCCTTAAACATAGTCCAATTTTGATAATTTTTGTACATTTTATTGGTATATTGGATAACTAGGGCTGTACGTTGTGATTTTAAAATAAATATTGCTTATAACAAAAGTTATTAGCATCTCGATATCTATATTTTTTACAAAAAATCTACCTCGAGCGTTTTAATTTATTAAAGTTACACTAAACCGAATTACAAAATTAGAAAAACGTACAGGCCTAGATTAAGGTGTACTGAATCGAATGACACCAAAATTGTCTCATTTATTGAAGGTGTCTCATATAAGGTGTTATGTCGCAACTTATTTTGTTACTTAAGCATTTATGACTTATATCACTTCAATTTTATTTTTACTTTTATTATAAAGACATTTATTTGTATATTTTTTGTCAATAGGGGGGAACATAATCTTTAAAATCTTGTTTGAGTCATTAATTTTGGTAAAGAATCAAGAGATAGGTATGGTCTTGCCACAAAAAAGAATATTATAATATTATGATTCTATTAACAAAATCAGCTCTCAAATTTCGCAAACAAGACCGTGTTTTTCCACACTTGGACAGTCAATGGTTCGAAAGAAACAAATCACCATTTTACTAGTTATAACGCTCCATAACTTTTATGTGTACGTGGGAGTGTAATTATGTACCCACAGTATTTATATACGCTATTACATAATGTCTTGTAATAATAAAGACTATTCATTCAGAGAACTGTAGGTACCTATCTAACCAAATACGAGAAAACGGATACCTTCTATACAGTGCTTGCACTACGGTTTTTTGTCGGAAGAATGACTGGCAAAGAGCTACTCAAGCATTGTGAGCGCCTGGTTCTTCTTACTTCCACTCACAAATGAAGGAAGTGGTCTACGCCAATCCGATTTGAAATAAGTGGGCTGCTTTATAGGTATCCATGTTTGGTTGATGTTCTACTAATATTATATTATACCAGTGTAATAAAGAGGTAAAGTATGTGAGTTTGTGACATTGTACGGACGTAATCTTTGAATCTACTGACCCAATTCTGAAAATTCTTTCACTCATAGGAAGCTACGGTAGTCCTGAGTGACATAGGGTACTTTTTATCCCGAAATTCCCGCGGGAACTCCGAAATTATCGCGGGAAACGGCGGGGGACAGCTAGTCAATCAATAATTTCCTAGTTAATTTAGTGATACAATAATATTAGGCAAGTAGATACGTAACGTACGTAATACATGTGCGTACCCTTAAAAGAAATATTCGATTGGTTGATAAAAACACAAATGAGTCCATATAGTTTGTTTATTTGTTAAGTACCCACACAGGACATGAACTAAACAATTTTCGGAAATCCGTTTTAAAACTTGTGAACCTGTAATTCAAATTTGATCTCTAAAACAACATGCATATAGCACTCGAGTGTTTTTGTTGGATGTGTAAAAATAAACTTGCGTTTGTTATGGGACCAGTCGGATAGGATCAAATGTGAAGGACCCGAGGGCCTCTCACCGGTTCTCAGAAATCACACCCACTCGTTGGAGCGTACTAGTAAATACTAGCATTAGCCTACTACTCTGCATGCCAATCTCATTGGGATTCCTTTATAAAGCATCTAATCGAAACCTATATTAGTCAAATCCTGATTGGTATAAGTCATAATATGATTATAGTATCGGCTCGCTTATTCTGTATATACAGGTTGTATAGATCAAGGAGGATATTCGATGTTCCAATACTCAATGTAAATTCGGCAACATTGAATAAGTTTTCATCTGTTAATTCAGAAAGAACTTGGTACGTTCACGACTTCGCTTGTGAGACAACGCATTTGTTCTGATGCAGTCATAGTAACAAAAATATTGACGAACTTCACAGACAAAGACACAAATAATTGGTATGAAATCCTTCTATACAGCGTGTTAATGAATTAACCAAAAACCTGAGACACCCCATTTAAGAAAATAAACAATAATATGATTTAAATAAAATTTATGTCGAAAAAATTAATAGTTTAAAAGTTATTCAACCATCGTTTGGAGATGACCGATCTACGACTTTTGAAGCGCTACGCCCGCACCTTCCACCACGCGTCAATGACCGATTAGATTTTTTTGCTACGGGCGGCGTACGCGCTAATTATTGTATTATAAATAATTTAGACATGGGCTCTTAAAAATGAAAAATATAACCTATATTAAAACATGATGCGATCAATTCGTAAGTCGGTTCTTAACAAACTACTTTCTAGTTTTCAGTTAATTCATTAACACGTTGTATATCATAATATGTAATATAAATGTGAAATCTATAAAGAAGTTTGACTACACGGATTCGGATGAAATTCGGGACACAGATATTTATGTTTTGGACTAACCTATGTAGGTTTCCTAAAAGTCAGGCGGGCGAAGTCACAGAGAACAGCAAGCGATTCTGAAATGCGTCTGAATAATTACCGTTTCAAATCGTAGTGTATCATCATATTTGATATGTCGTAGGTACTACGGTTACACGCTGTATATGTCGCGCTTCTCTATTAAAACAAGTTAATTTAATGGCACTTTTGATATTATCGCTTAGAAACAACGATAAATCCGTGGTTTGAGCTCAGGTTTAAGATCAATAAAATTAACATGACAACTTAAATTTAATTTTGAAGGCGCAAACGCGTTGAACTTTAATCGAAATAGCCCTTGTCTAGATCCATTGCTTAAACCTACATGCAACCAATGAATTTATATTTTAGGTAGTCGTTGATCGACTGTAGTTTTAATGTGGGTTTTCATTGCATAAAGCTGTGACAAAACATTTTTTTTTTTAATAAATATAATTTAGATTAAATTCTACCTATTTAAAATTATAGAAATCATCCCAGGCTCATTTGTCAGGATTCCAATGGTTTGTTTTGACAAAAACGTTGGTCTAGTCATTATGTAGTGGTAAGCGAACTCGACTACCTACTTAGCCAGGTGTCGGTTTCGATCCCCGCTTAAGGATAAACATAATTAATCATTTGTGTCTACCCTAACAGAGTATTTGGTAGATGCGTTTCTTACGTATGTATTAACAAACAGAAGTATATAATTTTATATAAGTAATTTGGTGCAGAAACACTTAGTTTTGCTTTTTTGAAACCCGGCGGCGCTGTATGATAATGTCCTAGCATTATTATCTATGCTAACGTTATAAAGAGATAAAGTTTGTGATTTGTGAGTTTGTGACGTTGTAGGGGGTAATCTCTGGATCTACTAAATTGATTTTGAAAATTCTTTCACTAGAGTACTTTTTATCCCGAAATTTCCGCGGGAAATAGCTTATATTAATTAGTGATAATGTAGCATTCGAATGGTGAAAGAATTTTTAAAATTGATCCAGTACTTATTTAGTAAATTCGTTACAAACATACGTTACGTACAAATCTTTCCTCTTTATAATATTAGTATAGATTATATTTCCTCATACATAAATTTATTCAAGAAATCCTAATAATCATTACACAATAAACAATTTATTGCATACAACGTAAAAGTCCAATCATCTATCTCATTTTCTTCAGTAGCTTACGTCATAAATTATCTTATACGGTACTTACATTATTAAGTACCGTCTAAATTGAAACGTAAACGCACAAAGGGACCTTTGACTTTTGAGCCTCAATTCGTAGGCCGTAACGAGAAGGGAAGATACGAAGACTTAACAGACACCATGATTCACTATGACCATATCACGATTCACGATGTTGTACAATACGGAAATTGTCTATATTAATGGCTTAAAGAAGTCTCATTATAGACAGAGAATAGAATAGGCACGTGTCCGCTATCAAATTAATGAAAAAATATTTACGATTAGACAAAGCGCATCAAAGTTAAGGGGTGGGGGCTCGTACTATATTATCTGTTTCTTTACCAATATTATAAAAGCGAAAGTGAGTTTGTTTGTTGTGCTCAGCAACGGATCGTCGTGAAGTTTCGTAAACACGTTGTCAGGGATACAGAGAAGGACATAGGGTACTTTTTATTCGGGAATTGCCGCGGGATCTCCAAAATTAACGCGGCTGAAACAGCGGGGAACCGCTAGCAATCATATAAACCAAAGCAAGGAGTGACGTCACGTGACATTTCGACCCATAGTATCGCGGCGTTATTTTTTGATTACGTAAAAAAGGAAAATTTACATATTTTTTTTGTTTTTTTTTTTTACGTGGCCAGCCCAAGAGGACTAAAATCTAAATTAGCGATAAAAAAACGCTATTAAAGGAATTTATACTTCGTAAATTTCTCGCGTAACTTTTTCCCCAGTTGCTGTAAATTTCTGGGAATAGTCGAGACTAGACGTGGAGTTGCTTAAAATCGCTCGATTCAGTCGGTGGTGAAGCAACTTAAGTGTTGTATCCAGGCCAGTGTTACAAGGCTTTAAGCTTGATGCGGGGGTGTCATGAAAAATTCATTAGATTACACACAGATAGGAACTTTCGCATTTTCCTTTCGCCCACACACGATTTGTTTATCCCCGTCGATGAAAGTACGTCGCTCGTATGAATCAAACATTTGCAACGCCTATGTAAAAAAATGTTGTGGTTACAGAAAATAGGTTTTTCAGCTCGAAGAATGGGAAGATATTACAATTTACCTGCTATAGTCCGTTCCCGGGATTTCGGGATAAAAGTACCTAAAACCTGTGTCACTCAGGACTACCGTAGCTTACTATAAGTGAAAGAATTTTTCAAAATCGGTTCCGTTGATCCAGATATTACCCCCTACAACACAACGTCACAAACTCACAAAAAAATTCACAAACTCACAAATTTTACCTGTTTACAATATTAATATATTTTAGATAGTACTATTTTAAAACGAACAATTCTTGTGTAAAAATATATATATATATATCCTACTTCCTACTAATATTATAAATGAGAAAGTGTGGATGTTTGGATGTTTAGATGTTTGGATGTTTGTTACTCAATCACGCAAAAACGGCTGACCGGATTTGGATAAAATTTGGCATGTAGTTTGTCAGGAGTACAGAGAAGAATATAGAGTACTTTTTATCCCGAAATTCCCGCGGGAACTCCTAAATTACCGCGGGTGAGACCGCAGGGCACAGCTAGTATGTTTATTGTTTATCAATCTGAATCCCGCGGAAACGCCTCTAACGATTTTCATGAAATTTAGTATGCAGGGGGTTTAGGGGCTATTAGTCGATCTAGCTAGGTTCCATATTTAGAAAACGTCGTTCTGTCCGTGTATTCAGACAATTAAAAATGAGTGTTTGGTACTACTTTTCTATTTAACAACAGATGGAGCTACGAGCGAAGCTCGGTCGGTAATATCTGGATATTATGTAATAATCTGTACTATTTGCACATTAAACTTGTAGTATGAGATCTGTGTTATAAGTATTATTAGATAATTATAGTATTATTATTTGAACAGTAATACTCGTAGTATTGTAAAATCAATGGGCAGATTTGTGAAATTCGATCTCTCACTTTGATATAACTCGGTATGACTTGAAAAGGTTTCCGCGTAGAACGTAGACCCTAACAAAATCTGATAATTTCTGTTATATCAAGTTTACCAGCGGTTCATTCCTCCCAAACAAATTTTCAGGTAATTTGTAATATGTAGAGTTACCTAAATTTTAACCGCTTCGGGCACTTCTCAAGTTTTTAACCCACCGCGGTCCGCGATGGGCTAGGCTGGCTCAATGAGGTTTTATAATATGTATTACGCATTACGCTGTTCAAGTGTTTTTCTTCGTTCGAATATGGATGAGTTTTTAATTACTTATTTATATAAGTAAAAAAAACAAACAAAGCAGAAAAACTTTTGATTTGTTTAAGAAAAACAGAAAGCTCTAGGTATTTGCGGCATAAGCATTGTGAGTTTGTTTCTTACCCTTTCACAATTCAACTGTTAAATCGATCATAATGAAATTTTACATAGATACACGTTTCCAAAGGTACAAAAAGAACATAGGGTATCTACTTTTTATCCCGGAATTCCCGCGGGAACTCCGAAATTAACGCTGGTAAAACTGTATTAAATTTTGAACCAGATATGTTGTCAGGGGTATAGAAAAAGATATAGGGTACTTTTATCCCAGAATTCCCGAGGGATCCCTAAAATTAACGCGGGTGAAACCGCGGGGCACAGCTAGTGATCAATAAATTAATGAAATGCTTTTAATAATAAGCAAAACGAAGTCTGCCTGAATAAAATTTTGTACAATTATGTAATTATTTCGAATGTGTAAGAAGCAAGTTTAATTCATTCTGAAAAACCTCATTTTTTCTCATACGATATATCGAGCTCAATAAAAAATATCTCAATCGGCTGCCTTACTCTGATATGAGAATAATGTCTATATAACTGACTCACTACTATATACCTTCTAATATTCAGTTTTAGTTGTAGACTGTTTAAAGTACATACAAATTATTACACAGTCATCAGTTTCATTCAAAATTCCATTCGTTTAAGTGCAAAACAAACAATATGCATGGAACTTGCACAGACAGGTTCAGCTGGTTTCACCACCCGTGAAGTTACTAGAATGATTAATAATTTTAATCACCGAAACTATCAACTCACGTTGCCGAAACAATGTCGCGTACGTATACTTTACTGAAACGTTACAAAAAAACTAATTTTCAAACTCATGGTCCTACAAGATTATTCATACGTCACAGATTTGTGACAAAATTACTGTCCGAAGCCCTTGCGGCGTTCGATTCAGCTTCACCATTCCTTTATAATAAACATCACTGCACTTCTGGAGTTGAAACGTATTCGTAGCGATAGGTCTTTACTCTTTTACCGCAACAAATATGTTGCAACTGTGCAAGGAGCAGCGTAACGAGAATTCTTGCAACACAAAGATTTACAACTATTGAAATATCTCAAGAAAGAAAAACTCGAGATACCCTTAGCTCAAAGCTCAAACGGATTCAATATTACAAAGTTCAACAATGAAGCTCCGATCGAAGACAGCATTCTTCATTATGCTACATTCACAATGCGAGCTTCGTATAAAAGCAGGAAATGATTCGCAGATTGCGCGAAATGTTCAATCTCAGCCTCCTTTAACCAAGTTGACATAAAAGGTAAAAAAAGTTTTTAAAATTCTTTTCTGTAAAAAGTATGTCCTTTTCTGTTCCCCTGACAATATGTATGCAAAATATTATGATGACTGGTTGAGCCGCTAAGGCGTGAAAGCGTAACAAACAGACAGACAGACAGAGTTACTTTCGCGTTTATAATATTTGTAGGGATAATATCATTTCTTAACAACAAAAGATAACATGGTGATATCATTGAGGGTTTAAAAACTTTTTATGAAATGAGTTATAGTTTTAAAAGCGCCACCATTGGGAGAAACTAACACAAATTGCAATTATTATTGCACTCATTAATAGGCTAGTTGACTAATTTTTTTTTTAGTCCGTCTTGTTGATTAATAAAAAATATTCGACACGTATTTTTTCTTTTTTATGTAATCAAAAAATAACAGTGATACAATGAGTTCAAATATGGCGTGACGTCACTAACTAGTGCAGTTTGTATGGCGGCTTGTAGTGGTAAGTGACGTCACGAGCCCCCCACACTAAACTTTAATGCGCTTTATCTCTGTGCATTTTCATTTATTTGAAAAATAAAAAAATACGTGTCTAATGATTTTTAATTTTCTAAAAGACGGACTTATTGAAGTTTTGATTTTCAAAAGTTGTCAACATCCCTATTGGCCATAATACCTACATATATGGCTCGTTGAATAGTATATCTCTTTGCGATGCGCACACCACTGAGGCATCTCACGGCATTCCGCCATAAGAGTTGCTGCAAACTATAGACATTGTTGTGCCTTCACTATGAGTTACTCTATTGCATATATGATATTTTCGTGCTTCTACATCTTCGTCATATACGAAGTAGGTACGATAAAAAAGCGACGAAGAAAATTTAAGTGTTGGAACTAACAGAAGATGTTATCCTGAGAGAACTTTTTTCTAATCAGATGAAAATGTCTCTCAGAAGATACTTATAACCGAACAAAACCGATATTAGAATGTGGACGGGGTGAAAGAGATTTTCAAAGAGCAGGGGAAATTTTATAAGAATCCTACTTAAAACAGAAGTAATCTTCGAAGACACTTCGTTCAAGAAAGTCTTTATCAGTGGTAAAATGTTTTTATCACGAAAAAAGGTGGAATATGGAATCTGCGAGGAGCGGCTAGTGTCCGATGAGTAATTATGGTAATGGCACGGCACGCTTTAAACCTACGCAACTCGTGGTAGACCCGGTCACAACAGGTCGGCAACTAGCACTGTGACTTTAGAATTCTCCAAGGATTTTTAATTGCCTCCCGCTGCCTGTGAACTTTGATGTTGGAGACGTTATTATTTTAATTAAATGTCTCTCGATTTGAATGTTAATGTTATTTTGTTTTGTATACGATAATAATCTCTTGCAAGTTTCAAACTGTCAGCAAAATCTCTATTGTAATAGCGATAGCGATAGCGATGTATCGAGGCAAAGACAAGAGTAAAAGTAGTTCTAAATGCTATAAAAATATTTATCTTACAACTATGTCTTCTAATATAATAAATATTAGAAGATGTTACATTTAAAAAGAAATCAATAGTAGAAAATTGAGAACAGAGTAAATCCAACATTTTAGTAATAAATTTATAGTATTGGAACATAATAAAAAAAATTATAACCGCCCAAAGCGGGCGTTTTAACTTTTTGATATCAAGTTTAAATGCTGCAGAATTAGAATTGAAACTAAAAACTAGTAGGTATGTAGGTAGGTACTGATCTGTGTTACATAGTTTTCTATCGTTTTCTTTTTCAATTAAATTACATGAATTATCTTAGATGATCCGAGAACGACACGACTCTTGTAAAGGTCTTACCTACTAACTGCCCTGACGACGGCTATTTCCATAATAAACCTGCGGCGCATCCATTTATTATCACCTCGTTTTGCTGA
Source organism: Zygaena filipendulae (assembly GCA_907165275.2). NCBI lineage: Eukaryota > Metazoa > Arthropoda > Insecta > Lepidoptera > Zygaenidae > Zygaena > Zygaena filipendulae. Next base: position 1,372,038 of record OU015657.1, read on the forward strand.
TTGTGTGATCAAATTAACGTTACCGTCCGTCATCGCAACTCATCGATCATTCCGATCGCTAATGTGCTTCTGATAGAGTTAACAAAACGTCCCGTCGCAACTTTGCCCTTCTAGTTAACTAGTCGAGGGTCAATTCTGATCGCAACAAACACAAAACGCATTGCTCCTACATCGATAAACATCTTACACTATGTAGATACTCTTAAACTTGCGACTCGGGTGCAATGTATGTGAAGCCAACCTTATCGATATATTGCTGTGTCAAAAAGATATCGGGATTTGGCCAACGAAACAAAGTTTTTACTTTACATCCTTTACGAATACTAATTCCTAACGATAACACCTCTAAAATAATAGAATAGTAAAAAGTTTTTTGGTAACAAAACACAAAAACGTAGCTTATAAAGCACTGAAATTACAGAATATGCCATGGAACTTAATTCTGCGACGCTGGATTTTCTGTGGCGGCCGTAAGTACAGGGTAGAGATGGCTAAAAGACGCAGTCAAACAAAACATTTATACACGCTAATATATGTACTTAGACGCCGCATAACGGCAATTCTACGTCAGTATAGAGGAGTGCCAAATTATCGACCAAAAGAATTTTGACAATTCTTTTAAGCTAGATCAATTCCCAGTAGATAGTAGATACCTACTTTTTGAAGTAGAAGCGATGCGATTTTGTGATTTGCGAGCAGAATAGTCCCGCTGATTGACCGTTATAGCTGACTAGTCATCGATTGATGAAGAACATGTTATTACGATCACTCAATTTTAATGCCCTTATATTGGTGTAATTCTTATTGCGTACAGCGCAAAGATCAAATTTGCCAAACGATTTTGTCTTTATCGTAAATTCTTTATATCTTTGACGTACCTATGCAATACGATTTTTATTATTGCGTTATTGCAGTATTAGTTGATAACTGCGGTTTCATTCGTGTATTTTTCGTTATTCCCTCGAAACTCTTTTTGTATGAGTTAAGACATTCACTATTTTTTGTCTGATGGTCGTGATGATGTTTCTAACACTGCAGGTTACTTTGGAGATCTACTTTCCATCAGAGAAAACTTTGAAACTCTTCTAAATGCAGGATTTCTGCATTGGGCATTTTACTTCTATTATAGCTTTAGTAAAATCAATACTCCACATACGAAGTTAGTGTATGACGGAAAAATCGATTGTAATAAAACTTTGTTTACGTCCGTTCGTATATTGCGCAGTGCCTATCTATTTTGCTCTATCTACCCAGTGGGGTGACTGTGGGCTTTGCTTTCCACTCGAACGTATCTATGATATACGTGACCTATAAATCTGAAGTTCCGTCTAGAGCTCTGAACAATAAATTAACATTTTGTCGTTAGGGTTTAAATTTATTCTCGGCTATGTGTAATTTGTCAACAGGCAAGACTGTAAAATATACAATTACTAGTTGTGCCCCGCAGGTTCACCTGCGTTAATTTCAGAGTTCCCACGGGAATTCTGGGATAAAAAGTAGATACCCTATGTGTTAATCTGATGTATAAGCTATATTATTGTAAAGTTTCATTTAAATCCATCCAGTAGTTTTTGCGTGAAAGAGTAACAAACATCCATTCATCCATCCATCCATACCTACATACTTACAAACTTTTCTCGTTTATAATATTAGTAGGATTTAGTCGACAGTAGGTACTAAATTTAATGGCTCTTCAGTCTTCATAGATCTGTTAAGTATGAGTTGTGACGGATATTTTTTTGTATCAACTTACTTATAAGATTTTGGAAACAAATTGACTTATATTGTATTATATGCCAATTTTTAACCATCCCTTTTTAAACTAAGCCAAAAAAGCGCCGCTCTACGCCGCATTTGGCAAGAAAATGGCCGACTACATAGTGTTAAATTACTGTCAACCAAATTTAAGTTTTTTGTCCGTCTTGTTGAATAATAAAAAATATTGAACAACGTATTTTTTAATTTTTTACGTAATGAAAAATAACGGAGATTGTAGCGTGACGTCAGCCGTGCTTCAGTTTATAGCATGTTATGACATCAAGAGCCTCCACTCCTAAACTTTGCGTTTATTTAGGTATATATAATTATATATATTAAGCGTGTTATCTTAGTTTTTTTCAATAATTTGAAAACCTCCACAGTAGACAATGGTTCGTTGGGTCTGTTTATTTTGATTGTACTTAAATTGGCATCAAGATTATCAGATTTTAATATACTCAATGCTGGGGACACAGTCTCACCGCTAAGGGTGGACGTTACATATATTCTTTCAAACTGTTTCTGAAACGTTTGCGGATTTTCACAAAAAAATTTTTCTTAACTGTTAATGCTCTTTAATCCCTTTCGCTATATAAAATCAAATTGGCTATGATTTTTCGCGATCACGTGACATGACTATCCGTTCCTCAGTTATCTATAACGATAACGATTATAGATCACCTAGCTATGGGAGCAGAAAAGACCCATGTGAGCCAGGGTTCGAACCGGGACCAATAGTTAACTTGTTTCTGAGTAAAACGCGAGAATCATACTACCTACTAGACTGCCGTCGCCTGTTGATTTGAGTTACTAACAAAGAGAAAATAACCACTTGGTTACTAATTTAAATATTACGTATTATCCTTAAAATTTACGCTACCGCTTTTGGTCGTTTTTTTATACGTATGCTTGTCCATTGGCCATTGCCATGGCTGTCAGCGCCCGCCAAATCCACAGTCTTTGTTAGAGGTCACGCTGCGTCCTGTGTGATTGTTTAAATTAAAATTTTATTTAATTAGATGTTGCTTGGAGCCGTGACGAACACATTTATGTATATTAGTGGTTGTGTTGTAGCTACTGACCTTTTTTATACCCAATGTTCTTGGCTCACCGAGCGAACATCACATTACCACGATGTATCTATACTAATATTATAAAGAGTAAAGGAACGCTACATTATCCCTTAGCAACATAGGCTATATTGTAATCAGGAATTCCTTTTGAATACAGATAAATATATAGGGTAGATACTTTTTGTTTCGGAATTGCCGCGGGAACTCCTAAATTAACGCGGATGAAACCGCGAGGAAGAGCTGTATTACTTTAAAATAATATGCTCCTCTGGTTCAAGATAAACGTATCCCATCAAAAACAAACTTGTAAAAAATCCAAGTCTCGCAACTCAGTTCTTCTACATTAAAAAGTTGTGAGATCAATGTAATACCAAGTCGGTTAATTTATTCAGTGCCTACTTAAGGGTCCTTCTGTCTAAAGTTATCATGTTATAAGCTAATCTAATAACATTTTATAGTGACCATATCAAATTTAAAAATCTTTTATGTTTTAGATAGATTGATTGGCTTGGCGATCACGTGAAAACACAATATATCTCACATGTAATACATAATTATGGTTCTAAACAATCTAATTTAATTATAATATGTATTACTTGTGAGATACATTGTGTTTTCATGTGATCGCCAAGCCAATCAATCTATTTAAAACATAAAAGATTTTTAAATTTGATATGGTCACTATAAAATGTTATTAGATTAGCTTATAACATGATAACTTTAGACAGAAGGACCCTTAAGTAGGCACTGAATAAATTAACCGACTTGGTATTACATTGATCTCACAACTTTTTAATGTAGAAGAACTGAGTTGCGAGACTTGGATTTTTTACAAGTTTGTTTTTGATGGGATCTCATTTCTTTTTGTAAATGGTCTTCCTCCTTTGAGCAATTTAGTCTATTTTAATAACTTGAAAGATTTTTTCTTGCTTTTTCATTCCGTTGACCATTGTACCTTTGAACATAATTATGTCTAGGTAACTATGTATCTACACTTTATATCTAGGTAGGTAACTAGCTACACTTATTATTATTATTTATTAATATCTGGGCAACCGAGCTTCGCTCGGCTTAAATAGCTGTTCCCCGCGGTTTAACCCACGTTAATTTCGGAGATCCCGCGGGTATTCTGAGATAAAAGTACTTACTACCCTATGACCTTTCCTGTACCCTTGACAACGTGTAGTATGCAATAATTAATTCACCCGCGTTGATATCAGAGTTCGCGCGGGAATTCCAGAAATGAATCCTAGCTAGATCGATTTATGGCCCCCGAAATCCCCTGTATACAAAATTTCATGAAAATCGTTGGAGCATTCAGATTAGGGTAATTTTATCTCGGAATTCCCGAAGGATCTCCGAAATTAACGCTGGTGAAATCTCATGACATTTTGCATGCACGTTGTCAGGGGTAAAGAAAACCTAGGGATATAGGGTACTAACTACTTTGCATTTCTGAATTCCCGCGGGATCTCCGAAATTATCGCGGGTGAAACCGCAGGGAACAGCTAGTCTCATATATTTATATGGGATTACAAAGTTATTTGTGCAGTTGGTACATATAACTGCATATATAACTTTGTAATTCCATACATTTATATGGGATTACAAAGTTATTTGTGCAGTTGGTACATATAACTGCATATGTAACTTTGTAATTCCATACATTTATATGGGATTACAAAGTTATTTATGCAGTTGGTGTATCTAGAAAACTGTACCGAAATTGCAAAATATTTCAATTTTTCCTTGATTTATACAATAAACACTAATTGTATTCTAAATTTCAAACTTCTATGTCTGCTAGAAGTGCCTTAGAGTTTTGATGATCGGTCAGTGAGTGAGTGAGTGACCTACAAAATTAAGAAACTTTGACTAGTTATAATTCTTAAACTACTGGTTCAAATCGAATGAAATTTAAATTATACCGTCTTTATACAATACCTGCTTGTTTACTAAAAATTCAGGCTTCTAGTTTTATCCACAACGAAGTTATAGGGGGTCGAAAATGGCCTGAATTGCTTCGAGAAAAGGATAGTACGGCCGTGCCGCTTTTGTTGCTCGACTTGGCGGGGGCACTGCCGTGCCCCCAGATTACCATTCCATGGGGGTATTGGCGTGGTTTAGGGGGCATGGTTGAATTGTGATTTAATTTAGGCACTTTATATTTTAAAATTCACTAAAATTAAAGCCTACCTATTACTCAATATAGAATAATTAGTTTATATTTATAACCTATCTATATATATTGTTTCTTTTAATTTGATTACAATAAATTCTTAATAATATAAAGTTGTGTTTTGATTGCTATCACTGGTAAAACTGTCTAGTTTAGAATGTCAGCTTAAACACCAGAACCGACTAATATTGCACAGTATAACTAATGGTGGTATACCTTCTGGTATTGCAGTTGTCCATGGGCGGCGGTAATCACTTACCATCAGGTGTACCTACCACTTGCCCGTTTGCCCCCTATGACATAAAAAAAATTTTTTTTAGTTTTAGGAGTGTATAAAAAATTGGGGGCGCTGAGAAATAGTTGATTTTAAAAGGGGGCGGTAAAAGAAATAAGTTTGAAAATCTCTGTATAGGCCAATATTATAGGTGCACAAATTCCTTTGAATTTGATCGCAAAATTTCAGTATGACGACGAACGAACCACGTTTAAAGAGGTATATAGGTCGCTTTTAAGTTATTGGGGATAATTTCTGAAACTAATGAACTGATTCTAAAAATTCATTCAGTTTCAATAGATAGAAATTCACTGAAGTATTTAACTTAAGGTTCAGCTGTTTGGTATAAGTCACTAGTAATTTAAGTCCTGATATAACTAGGACATATCGTAGATCACGATAAAGAGAGTTCCCTAGGGATTACCGATATAACAGCTAATTGCCGCTCAAATGAGCCTACTCCAGCCCCATATCAGAGAAGATTGTGGAAAAACGTCTGGCCTGTCGTCAATATATCATATACAAAAGACAAAAAAAAAAACATTTGTGAACAAATGGTAGATCTAGACACATATTTGCCTATGACGCACGACTTGTGTTTTCCGCTTCGAGAGGAACCAATTTGTTCCACTCGACAATACTTATAATACAATTGATGGATTGCGATTCTCGTGTTTTCTTATCATAAACAATGAAAAGTCAGTCAAAAAAACACAGGAGAAATAATAACCTGTCTTAAGTAAGTATACACTCACAAAAAAGGAAGATTTGTACGTAATTTTCCTACTGTTTTGTTTCCGAGAATTCGTTGGTAGGAAAACGATGTTTTCAAAGGACGTCTTAGTGTATCGTTTCAAGGTGGTTTGTTCTGTACGGTCGGTATCGAAAGTGCTTTTGACAGTAATTGTACCTTATTGCTATTGCTATAAGATTCTAGAGCAGCTGCTTTTAAAAGTTGTTAAGCCTTTTCCAATGGTAATTGTATATAAATACGTACTACATGTTGATATTGTTGATTTCTTTTAGTTATAGTGTAACAAACAGGAAAAGCGTACAGATCGTATCGATAGAGAAAAAACCGCCAATTTTAGGGGAGAGAGGATTTACACACACATACAGACACCTATAGGTGATCGTGACCCAGTAGTTTTTTACAATCCAGTCGGTCGCGACATGAACTAATGGTATAGTTATTCCATTTCACGAAGTCCGCTCTGCCCTGACTGTAGTAGTGATGTGTACCGATGAGCGCATTTGTATGTGTGTGCAATAGAAACTGAGCTCCTAAAGTTACATACACTAACCGCCGCACTCAGAGTCGACTTTAATGATTACTTAGTTAAATATAGATTTTTAAAACAAAACTGTCGCAATCCGAGACGTTCAGTAAATTAATGTTAATTGCCTTTTAACGAGATGTAACTTGATTAGTTAAATGCCAGCTAACATTAATTTATTAAACTTGTCTGATTGCGGCAGTTTTGTTTTAAAAAGCTATACTTAACTAAGTAATCATTAAAGTCGACTCTGAGTGCGGCGGTAAAACAATGTACAGTGCACATCTCAACACAATCATACCCGAACGGACTTCGTGTTATATGTAGAACAACGATACCTATATGTATTTTATTTCTTGCGATCGCGTACTCTCGTTTTAAATGCTCTAAGATTTTTTCAATCTAAAGCAGTGGTTCCCAAACTATGGGTCGCGAGCGTATTAAGTGGGCCCTGAAAACCGAAAATACCAAAATAAATGGATGTATCACACTCATTGAGATTAATATAAACTGATATTGAAGTTAACGATAGTTGTGAATCCTGAGTCTAGAAATTTTTGTTAGGTGGGTCGCGGTCCAGTCAACTTTGGGAACCACTCAGCCACAACTCAGCTAAAGAGTGAATCCAATAATATTATGGAGGCATAATAATTTAAGGATATTTATATAGATCTTACAGACACAAATTAGAGTAAATACCTAAAGCAATCGCACTAAATCGTGTCGAGTCTAAAGTATAGGTACTTGATACTGTGATATCGCGAACTAAAATTGCTCAAAGATCGAGCACGATTCGAGGCAGCTTGCTTTACTTGCGCCCAATGCCCGAGACAGGATCAAACGACAGAAATAACAATAAAACTAGTCGTCTTAACTGGACATAGATAAGCAATAGTGTGTTAACCCACACTGGAGAAATTTTGAGTAAATCGTGTTTTAAAATTATAGCGCCATTTTCTGTCAACATTTTTTATGTTCAATATTTAATTACATACTTATACAATGTAATAAGGTAAACACAAGTTAAAAAACGTTCCCTAACTCTCAATAAATCGTTCTGAATAGGTAACTTAATTTTGTGGGTTAACATGTTATTGCTTATCTGCGTCCAACTGTACTTAACTACGTCAAACAAACGAAATCAAATCGCTAAAGCAATTAACCTGCTACAGATACCAGGGCACTTGACCCGTGACCGCTATCTGCTTGGAATTAGATCACCTCAGATTATTATTATAATTGCAACTATTTATTACTAGCTGCGCCCCGCGGTTTCACCCGCGTGAGTTTAGGAATTCCCGCAGGAACTTTTTTTTTTCTAAAATAAAAGTAGCCTAAGTTACTCCCGTCCCGTTAAAATCGGTCCAGCCGTTTCAGAAATTAGCCAGGACAAGCAGACAGACAGACAGAGAGTTTTTTTTTTAATGTAAGTACCGTACTATGCATATGCAAATATTATTATTATTATATGCGTTTAGTGAAAAACTGTTAATTTGGAATTATAAACAGACAGTTACAATTTTATTTATCTATATGTATAGATAACAACTAATGAACAAATTGCGTGCACGTGAACAAGTAGGTACTCGCTTGTATTAGAGTGAAGACAGATTTGCTAAAAAAATAACGCCCGAGGCCTCACTAATAGAACCAGTGTGTTTTATTTAAATACGTATTAGAAGTTATGTACTTGATGTAAATACTTAGGTATTAATGTTAAAATACACGTAAATGCGACTGTGAGTTTGTTTGTTTGTTTGTTACAGTTTCACGCCTTAACTAATCACCTGATAATCATGAAATTTTGCATACAAACTATCAGGAGTACAGAGAACGAAATCGAATCTCGGAATTCCCACGGACACTTCGAAATTAACGCTGGTCAAACCGCAAGGTACTAATACTTTTAAAAACTTTGAATCGAACCCGTTACATGAGAAAAATAACCTGTAGCTTTATCATACCGATCGAAAGGCTTCATCATAAGGATTATTTTTTGCTAAATAACATAATGTCAAAAATTAAAGGAAGACCATGAATTTTAACATTTGATGTGGAATTCTGTTCAGAAAAATGTTAAGCTGACATTGCCGTAAGGACATACAACTGAAAATTTGTATTGATAAAAAGTTTTTTTTTCGATTTGTGACATTTCTGATACCCTGACCTAACTTGGCCCCATAGAGCCTTTTGATCCTTGTCGGAGACAGGATTGATTAAGCTAATAAAAATTATTTTGGAAAATTGCCATTTTCTCGCTCGCTGACTGTACATTTTTTTCAAAATCTGTAAACGCCGATAGTGATAACTCCAAAAATAAGAGATGGTCTGCTAAGACCATATTCGCATGGCTTCAACCCTTAAGGTCCTTACCGCCCTTACTGACCCGTCTCAAATTTTCACCCTGTATAGTCGAAAGGATTAGAACACTATTATCCGAATATCTCATTTTTTTTTCTTGTTACAGGTATGTAATATTCAATTTCCTGCCCAGTGTGGAAAAAGAAAAATTTGGTTGTACAAGTGAGTGAAACCAGTTGATAAAATTTATGACTGCAAACGTTTTGCTATAAGTAGGTAATTTACATTTATTTTATACTTGCACCCCCCTTGTGGTATCCTGTGTGTCGATCCTGTGATTCCCTCAGGATTCCCTTGACGATGTATATAAAAAAAAAACCATGATGATCTCTTAAAACAAACAAACTTATTCTCGCATATCGTCCCTTAGCTTACAAAACCGCTCAAGACGAAAATTGGCGGTTTTCACATTTAAAAATTAAGGTAAAATAAAATAAATCGTCAAAATAAGTATAAATAATTATTTCTTAACCGCTAACTATTTATTAAGTGACAACAGAAATGCCACCAATTTTTTTAAAATAGACAGTTATTTTCGTCTCCTGTAAAGTTGGTAAAAATAACTAGTGCGGTGTTGTTAGCTTATGGACGATATTTTATAAGAACAATTTAAGATTTTAAATAGATAATTAATTGTTGGAAAAGTTTCGTAGCAAAAAGCTTGTAACTATTTATAGGACAGTTCACAGAAAGTAAGTGTGGGCGTTTCAATAGAAATCACGTCTAAGCTTCACTTTTCATAACATCAACAACAATAGAGCCCTGCACAGAATATAATGTTATAATAATGTGTTAGTGAAAACATTTCCTCTGATGTGTAGGCGTTTAGGGTGGACCTTGAAATAAGCGAACATTTTAATCGCACTAGCCTTTTTTACTTCAATATTATTGTGTACTTGCTTACAAAATGTTACGTATATCACACACTAGCTGTTCCCAACGGTTTTGTTAGCCTAATAGTACGGGAGCCCAAGAGGGGATTTGTGGATTTGCTAAAGCGCATCAGATGAACATAAGGGTACCTTGCACCATGTTGAGTACCTCCACCAAATATAGGCCCTCTACACTGGTGGGTGCGTCTAGGATAAACGATCAGATTAGTAAAAAATAAATCGATAACTCGAAATACTCGAGCGCGTCAGATTAAGATAATTATGGTGGGTTATTTACATGCTGAGAAGTGTGTATATGAATAATCTGACGATTTGAACGTGACGGGAGTTAGAGGATTACAAACTTGCAAAAAAAACCGCCACCTCGACATTCTCGAGCGCGGTTGATTTAATTTTAATTTTGAAGTAAATCACTCAAGGATAGCGGGAAAAATATAATCTGCTGATTCCCATGAGCCGAAGAAACAAAAATCATCTATAAAGTTTAGAACGAGCAGCTGCAGTGAAACATGTACCTATTCCTCACTCTGCCTTTCTTTCCCTTTTACTGTAGAAGCTAAACCCACCAGTGAATGAAAAAACATCATATAACCTTATTTTGTTTCTACCTCTTAATCTTTAAACCAAATAGGTCCCAACGACGCTCGAGTGAATCTCCATTTAGCATTAGTATCTCCCGTACTATAACGTCTCGTACGTATAAAGTAACTTTTACAGCTTCATGGGTCAAGTACTTTTCGAGATTTCGTATATAGTTAGTTAGTTGTGACCTTTCGCTTTTGTATAGAAAGATGAGGCGTAAAAGGAAACCTTTAAGCTTTTAAATATCCGTCCCGGATTCCGATCACATGATACTGTTCAGCAATATGTCTCTGATTATTTTGTAAACTGGCTGATGGTCCTTTGTATCCGTTTTTATTTTTATGTATAATATGATGTGATGTATTAAAAACCTGAGCAGGGACACTGTCGTGACGTTGAGTAGATAGGTTTTACCATTTTGCTTCTTTTGTCGTAGTGGCTATGAAGCAGCAGGCGTAGCAAGAGAATTAAATATTCAATGAACGTTATATTTCTAATATCAGCTATATATACCTTTTCTACATTCACGAAGACTTGAGAGCTTGTTATAGTTTATGTTACCTAACCTTGATTAAACAATATGGATACAAAGGAGTTCCTGAGAGCATACCTCATACTCATACTCGGGTAAAGCCGCGGAAGGAACAGCTACTAGTGGAATAATTAAACTAGCGGGCCTCTTTTCTTATGGTCATTTGTCAGAGGCTGCACCGTGATGCGAATAACTGAGGCATTCTATAATTAATGGCATCCACCTACGTGCCCCTTTCGGTGCGACTCTTGGGAAGGCGCTCGTCCGTCCCGGCCGAATAGACCCTTCTATCTATTGGTATAATGATGTTTTTGCTTTGATACGAACCTTTTTATAATAGTCCTAAACAGGGTCGCGCATGAAAAAAAATAGTACTTACCTAGAAGTAATAGTAAGTGCCAGACTTCTGTCATTACTATGAGTTGAAATGATGCGCGTGTAATGAACAACTGTTTTTAATACAGTTGCGAAAAATTTGAATAAAACAAAATGGGGATGTGAACTACTTTTGAAAATCAAAATTCTAATTAGTCCGTCAGTTAGAAAATAAAAAAACAATAGACACGTATTTTTTGCTTTTTCAAATGTAATATATACAGAGATACAGTGCATTAAAGTTTAGGGTGAGGGGGTCGTGACGTCACTAACCGCTAAAACCGCCATACAAACTGTCAGAATAGTGACGTCACGCGAAATTTCAACTCAATATATCGCCGTTATTTTTTGATTAGGTAAAAAAAGAAAAAATACGTGTCCAATATTTTTTAATAATCTACAAGACGGACTAAAAATTAAAAATTAGTCAACATGCCTATTAGTTTCTCAGTAATCTTGTAGATAACTAACTAATATTGTTTACAAATTGAAAGTACATTGAAAGTTTAATAGTTTTCAATTGGTGTCAAATCGATATTATTGTCGATAAAAACAAATTTAATATAATGAGTAAAAAAATTTATGAAAATGGCGCCAAATACTACCGCGACTTATGTAGGTACGTCTTTCGTCTGCGTGCGGAGAGGCTAGGCAAAGGTCGTGCGTGTCATAAAGACGGTTAGGGTTGTTTTTAATTATTTTTAGATAATAATAATTATTCGTGTAATATTGAAATAAATATCACTTTTTTTCTTAAAAACACAGGAAATTTATTTCTCGTGGTAATTTGCATAATTATGATAAAATGATATATCTTCGTATTACGTAGAAAGAGTAAAATTGGAAAGAAAGAGAAAAAAGGATTATTTTTGCCAGTTCTTTTTCTTCTAATTGGTAAAATAAAATAAAAGCCCTAGTGCGTAATCATCAATTTCCCGCACACTAAACAGTTCGTAACACTTTTGAGCGACTGTATTAAAAAAATATTCGTGTACCTACTAATATTACGTAAGTAAGAAAAAAATAAAATACATTTATTTGAGCACAAAACACAAGAAAAGCGCACTCAATGTTTTCTCAACTTGGATAAAATTAAATGTTGCGTTTGCAAACTCCACACACGTTTTTACATAGATATAGTTGACAAGTTTGTCACGCGCGTCACAAGCATCATCACAGTCGACTAAGCGCGTCACTCGCATTGACTTCCGCGCGTCACTGACGTTGACTTACTTTCGACAGCGAAATACAAAAAAATAATTAGATTCCGATTATTGTTTTACAATTTGCGTACTTTGTTTATTGATATGTCCTAGATAATCAGAACATCCCCCATTAATCATATCGGTTTTGTGTGTTTTAAGAACGACCAGTATTGTTGACCCATGAGAGTTTCCCTGATCACAAAATAATACGTCCTATAAATTATATTATTATACATAATATATGTAGTTATAATATATGAGTAATAGTTGTTTCTCACTGTTTCACCCACGGTAATTTCGGAGTTCCTGCAGGAATTCCAGGATAAAAGTACCCTGTGTCTTATTTCAAATACAATCTATCTCTTTGCCAAACTCTATCCGATTCTGTTCAGCCGTTTTAGCATGGTTGAGTTACAAACCATCAAATCTTTCACATTTATAAAATTAGTACCTATAGATTCAAAATATCCGGTCCTAGTTATAAAAAAATGCGTGAGTGTCGTGGAATACTTGAATAGAACGAAAAGCAACCAATAATACATAACAATCGTTCCAAAATCCATTAACCAATAAGCGCGCACCGTGACGGAAAATTTCTTTCATGCATGAAATTCTAGCCCCCATCCGTACCTACCGCGCGATGAAGAACTTGGTTCTAAAACTTCGTTCCAAAAATATAAATATCTACTCTATTTAAAAAATATAGGTCAGCCTTGAGTTGTATGAACCACGCTATCGTTATTACATGAACGCGTCAATTACTGTTCATAAGGTTTACACTTGCCTCCAATTCCCGCCCCCGTGGCAGGCTACGCCCAGACATTCCAAGATATAAACTCATGGCGGGTTTCAAAAAATCTGCTGTCAGCCTTTTTACCCAAGTTCACAATCTATAAATGTTAATGCATAGAAAACGTAAAGTCATCCAATTAAAAGTTCAGTTTTATAATGCAAAACGTGACATAACGATTCCATTCCATAGTTTTTTATGCATTAACCATTATACATTGTCAACTTGGTTAAAGGGACAGGTCCATTTTAGGTCTAAACAAGTTTTTTAAGCGTTTAACTGAAGAAACTAAGCACAAGCTCCCATTGTTTTTCTCCGAATTCAGTTACATAATTCTGAGTTACAGTAACTTTAAGATGCGAAACGTTTTAAACTAGCTGTTTCACTCCCATGAATTCCTTGACTCGGGAACTCCTTGTTGTCTACTAACAAACAATATTACGATATAAACTCCTCTTAATAATGTTGGAACAAATGTTCGTTTTCAAAATTACCATTCATGAAATTCTACAGTTAGAAGTAGAACGATTCTCGCTCGATACTTGTGACTTGTGGGGCTTGTCTGACGAGACGTGCCGCCGTGTCGCCACACAAATTAAATCGTTTGTATTAATCGAGACCGTGTATTGACAGCCCTTAATAATAATTGCTTTTTATGCTAACGCTTGTAGGCATTTGTTTAGTGCTCTTATTTTATGAACGTTACACAAAATTTCTGCTCGAATGAATGATTTATGATACTCGTTACTGTAGGAATAATTTGGAGTTTTTACACCCCTTCGTCGAGCTTGACACTAATATCCTTTGTTCTTCTTCTAATATACATAACGGCTTACTAACGGTTAACTAGAAACAATGTGACATTCGCACTTTCAGTGAAAAAAGGCATAAGTTGTTTTTTGTAGAATTGAAAAGTATTTCTAAGGTCGAAATGAATGAACGCAAGAAATTATGACGAAGAAAGATTGTGTAATAGATTGCGTCTGTAAAACTCATGGCTTAGGTTTCAACTCTCGTATGAGCACATCGTAGACGAATTTTAATTGCACTCGAATGCAATAAATTGCTGCGTCCAGACAAATGTAACAAACAAGTTTGCTTTACTAGCCAAGCGTACATTTTATAGCCCGAATCTTAAATTGTTGGAAATAGTTGGTAAAAACTATAATATTATCTTTTTAGGTCAATTTAAATGTAAAAATCGTTTCTATCTGTAAATAGAGTAGTAGAGAGAGTAGGTAGTCCACTCTTTACTCTAAAACTTGTACGTCACTTTTTTTACGTTTGCGTCATATCGTCAAAGTTTGTTTGAACGCTATTATAATTTTTCAACAGCTTTTCCCACATGCTCGTGCACTTTTTTCATTCTGTTCCATGTATGGGGTGTCCACTTTTTTTTTTGTAATTTCACTACTCCTTCACTATGCAGCTTCCTTCCCAGTTTCATCTATGCAATGCCAATAGTCACCAAGTAAAATAGCACAGACGAATGGATATGATGAGATTACTTAGTACAGTTTTGGTTTTTGCCATTTGGAAACGAAATGCAGTACGTAGAGAAATATATAAGTAAAAATAAATTAGGTAATTCACCAATAAAATGAGCAAACATGACAAACAGCCGATAATTTATGTCGTTTAACACAATATGCATGTATTTGCTTTTCAAATAACGGCGAGGTTTAAAAGCAGTGACAATAACAATTCATTCCAAAGGATTTGATTGAAAAAAAAAATATTAAAATATAATAAAAATTACTATTCAGATTTACAATAATAAAATATTAATTCTCGGCTGCGCAAATATTGTCCAATAGTTGCGCACATTCATTCGCGATTCAAGGTGACTCAATATAATTTGACCACGCCCGGCTTCGCTTATATGCCTACGTATTTTATTATATTTATTCACATTTGTATTTCCTTTTAAACGTTTTATTTCACTTGTTAATTGATCCTCCTCATTGCCATGTTCCGCATTATTACGATAAAATACAATTTAGTTGTTTTTCAGTTTTTCAGACGTCGAATTCCACCGCGATACAACATTGAGATGTCAGAGGTTTTAGTGCCAACAATAAACCCCATTCTGAACGAAAGAAAGAGTTCAACAACATTAACTGCCTTGATTTTTAAAAGCATGTAGAGTAATTACAGTTTCGTTATTATTATTTAGTAAAAAAAAAACAAATGTCTCGTTACAATCTTTCGCTTGCAAAATCTTAAAAACAGATATAAGTTGGTGTACCTTCATGATATTATCTCCTATTGATTCATCACGGTCTTCAAGGACAGGCTTTTCCTGAATCTCATCAAGAATGGCCAGCATTAATAGTCTTTGTTTATAGCCTTTATTATTAGATTTATTATTTATCACACGGTACGGATGGGAGTAAAAGTTCATTTTCCGTCATGGCGTCATACGGCTGCTCTACGGAAAAACAAAGCAACTGTAGTTTTTTTTTAAATGAGTTTTTATTTTTTATTTTGGCCTCTTTTCACGCATAACGGACTCAGTAAATATGAAAAAAACTTCGTCCTAACCAAGTGTCGCGCGACACTCACGCATTTTTTTTTTCAAAGCGATATTTGCTTTTGTTAAACAATTTTAATCACCGGAGTCTTAAGTTATTTTCCCTTATCATCTGTTATGATTTCCTGATCTGATAACATCTTTGTTTTGTTCTCCGTTGTCCGTTGGATGTTGTGAAACATGCGTGCATATAAACGGACCGACGCAAAGTAAATTCCTTGCATATCCATTATTACATTTGTGTCAATGTTATATGTTGAATACTCGTGTAATGTATAATAACTTTAGCTGCCATACGATTAGGGTAAAACCAGGATAGTTGCCCTGGGGGTATAGTTGCCCCGATCGTAATTACTCTAGTTTCGCAGATGAATCGCGTGCTATTTTATTTATCTATCAAAAGACTTTCCAACTACTATTAAGTGGACCGCGTCTCATGTCTCTGTGCGATTGCACGGGAACGCAAGGTGCGATCAAAGATTTTTCGGGATAGATGCCTTGTTTCCCGACGGGGCGTCTATCCTAAATGTAGGCATTTATATGGACTAGGCAACTATCCCATATATGGGATAGATGTCACAAAAAGTAGAGGTCCGTAGAAATCGCTAATACTCTGGAAATTTCAAAGATAATGTCTTTTACATTTAATAAATTTGTAGATAAAGAACCAAATTACTTGCCAGTTTAATAAATAAAATATTTTGATTTATGTACTGGGAGATATAAAATGATTTCGAAAAGTGTGGCAACTATCCGGGTTTTACCCTATATGTATATACCACGATAGTCCATATTGATTTATGGAATTCGCAAACTATGCTCGATTTTTGTCTGATGGATAAAATCAGAAATTAAGTATTTTTTCAGAATTCTTGTTGAGATTTTTGCATTGCCATTGCAATAAACTTAATCGTTATGTATTCTGTAATTTAAAAGGTTTTATCATAAAGAATAAAAGGTATTCACTAGAGAGGCAATGTACTGGGCAGGCGCGCCAAATGGTTACAAAGAGAGCATAGGCAAATGCTCATACTTTCCCGAAACTTTCTTTGCTGATATCCCAAATATAGTTTTTACAATATTCCACACTCTATTACTATTGAAAACAGTCCAATCCAACTTGCTTCAAATTTATCGTCACTGCTCAGCTACTATGTATCTTAGCATTATGTTATATAGCCTATAACCTGCCCAGGAGTATGGACTACAATCGTACCAAGTTTGGTTAAAATCCCTTCAGTAGTTTTTGACCCATGCATGCACATATAGACAGACAGACAGATCGACAGACAGACAAAAAATTTACTGATTGCATTTTTGGCATCAGTATCGATCACCATTCATCCTCCAATATTAATTTTGAATATATATTCAATGTACAGAATTGACCTCTCTACAGTTTTATTATAAGTATAGATAATAATAAGTATAGAATAGATATAGATATCACACAAAATACAGCGTACACGTTACTCGTTAAGCTTCAGAGGTAAGAGAGAGAGAATGTTGCCAGTGCACATCTATACTAATATTATAAAGAGCAAAAGTTTGCGAGTTTCTGAGTTTGTGACGTTGTAGGGGGTAATCTCTGGATCTACTGAACCAATTTTGAAAATTCTTTCACTTATAGAAAGCTACGGTGATCCTGAGTGTCATAGGGTACTTTTTATTTCGGAATTCCCGCGGGAACTTCGAAATTACAGCTAGTAGACTAATAAATTTAACGTTTCATTACACTTATGCTACAAATACTAAGTTGATATAGTGTCCCTTTTATCTGTTCTATGTGTGACTCGGTAATGTCTCGTTACCGATGAGGGTATAGCGTCACTTGCGGCCCACCTTCAGTCACTCGACATCCGTGACGTGGGTGATAAGCTGGCGGGAAATTGATTTCGTTTTATCGCTCTACAGCTCATTATTGTTCTGTGACGTCAGATCTCTCGATTGCTCTCGCCTGTGACCGAGTCGTGACGTCAACGTCGCGCCCACGCGCATTTTTGAACAATTCAACAACATATTTTTTTTATTGTTGTTGAGTAATCAAAATGTTTTGCTAAAGGAAATTCTTTATTTTTCGTCAACAGATTTCATAGCGTAACGAGATTACGATGAAACATGTTTTCATGATATAACTACCTGCCTTTGTATAAAATGTATGGCAAGCAGTAGGCTCGCTTAACGCGTACAGGCATGAAGTGCCACCTTTGAAATTCTTTACTTATTATATTAAAATATGTAGCATTTAAAATATATGCAAATATATATGTAATGATGGACAGTCCTTCCTACTAATATTATAAACGCGAAAGTTTGTAAGAATGTATGGATGAATGTATGGATGGATGTGTGTTACTCTTTCACGCAAAAACTACTGGATGGATTTAAATGAAACTTTACAATAATATAGCTTATAAATCAGATTAACACATAGGGTACTTTTTATCCCGGAATTACCGCGGGAACTCTGAAATTAACGCGGGTGAAACCGCGGGGCACAACTAGTATTGTATAATTATATTGAAACATATTTTAACTAAAATATAACGAGCCTTACTATATTATGTTTTAGGCGCAACAACAACAAAAAGTTCTTAGAGAGAGGACGCGAGGTTTATACTAGACTCACATAATCATATAACATCCCCATATATATATATCATTCCCCCTACATATTATTATTATGACCGAAATGAAGTATTTTACGAGTTATACCAATGTCTAATTTTTTCCCGAAATATAGTTTTACTTGAAAAATATGAAATTACTTAAAAAAAATTGTTAATTAAACCGTCCAATATCCATAGTGGCCTCTCTGAGAGAAGATGCGAAGGAAAACCTCTAAATTTAATGTAGTTGTTTTATCTTATAAACGTGTGAGAGAGGTCTTTATTTTTTCCAACGGGTATTCCCCGGCAGCCATCTTTTTCGGCGCACGTGCTCCGCTTGTAATGTTGGTAGGTACAAGCGTAATAAACAGTAATTTACTATCCCAAACCCAATGAGTTACAAACGTTTGCCGAATAAAATGAAAAAACAAAAAAAAAAAGAACAGTGCTGATTGCGTTGCGGAAGGACGGTGAGTTATTTCGTTTCTGACTTCCCTACCTACTGAGTTTTTATCAAAAAATATTAAGTTAAAAAAAAAAAATTTGCTACTGTGTATTTGAATATAATCTAATACGACGTGTGAGGTAAATAATAAAATTGCATGCGGGCTACTCTCATACAAAATTCGATGCTGATTATGGTTTGGCAGCCCACGCCTTGTTTTTTTAGTGACTAATAACAGGCTGAATTTTCGTGAGTAGGTTCGGCTCGACGAGCCACCCGAGCTTTTTCTCTGAGAAAATGAGAAATAGGCATGTTGACTAATTTTTAATTTTTAGTCCGTCTTGTAGATTAATAAAAAATATTGGACACGTATTTTTTCTTTTTTACGTAATCAAAAAATAACGATGATACATCGAGTTGTAATTTCGCGTGACGTCACTATTCGGACAGTTTGTATGGCGGTTTTATCGGTTAGTGACGTCACGATCCCCTCACCCTAAACTTTAATGCACTCTATCTTTGTATATTTTAATTTATTTGTAAAAGCAAAAAATACGTGTCTATTGTTTTTTTTATTTTCTAACTGACGGACTAATTAGAATTTTGATTTTCAAAAGTAGTCAACATTCTCCCCCATTCTCTACCTACCATGGCGTAGGCGGGTATCGAACACTGTGAGTACCTACTGCGAGTACTTCGTCACAAGTGGTCGCCGATCGCTTCCCGGGCGCGGGGTGCGGGTCCCGGCGGCGCCTGGCTGTCGCTCGCTGATTACAGTCTGCGTCTATGACAGACCCCGCCTCGCAATTAACTATGCCTGACGCGAAACGAGACACGCTGTATAAAGAGCTGCTGTTGCTACACGATATAAAAATAACACGACACATTGAGGAGTTTTCCTACTATCGATGGCGCGTGCTGTTTCACTACATAGTATAAAATAAAGTCGCTTTCTCTGTCCCTATATCCATATGTATGCTTAAATCTTTAAAACTACGCAACGGATTTTGATGCGGTTTTCACCAATAGATAGAGTGATTAATGAGGAAGGTTTATAACTATATTTTATCCTGGAATTCCCGCGGGAACTCCGAGATTACCGCGGGTGAAACCACGCGGGTCAGCTAGTTACCTACTAAGTATGTATTTTCTTCGACGTTCCTTTGTTTTATTCTGTTACTTCATCTTACTTTGAGGTAAATTGCGTTTCTAAGAGGTTGGGGACTGAAAATCAGTGGTCTCGCGGATTCCAATTTCCTTCTTGTCACAATCTAAAACTAAATATTATAGACAAGCCCGTAACGTAAACTTATTACATAAAAATTAGTGCTGGTTATCCTTTCATCTTCTTTTTATAGTAGGTATAAAATAAAGTCGCTTCCGCTGTCTGTTCGCGATAAACTCAAAAACTACTGAACGGATTTTCATGCGGTTTTCACCAATAGATTTTTATTTATTTTTTATTTTTTTTATAATACCAATAAGTACAAAATACAAAAATTCACATATTTCCAGTGCAACAAAAACCAAATTTGGTTTGTCTGTGCACTGCGACGGTTTGAGGCTAAATTTACATTATTCTCTGTGTATAAATTAAATTAAGGCTAGGTAGGTAGGTACTAAAAAGACTGGGGTAAGGCAGGTGCATAATCCCAACCACACACGTATAACCACAATTATAGTTATACGTATAACCATAACTACAGTCACACGCGTGCAGCTAGGATTATGCGAGTGTTTGCCACACTAGCGCCCGTGAAGAGCATGCAATGCGTGCGTGAGTCATCGAGAGCGGACTAATTGTACGGTAAAAAAAACAATCATGCATTCCCAACCACACACAGCATGATTCTTCTTACAATACCTACAATAAATATCAAGTGTTTACATATACACATATTAGGTATATTATATTTATTATATATATATTGTTATTATTGTATTCATTTTATACTGTGTTTTTTTATAGTAAACAAAAAAAAAACAAAAATAAAAACCGATAGCTATTTTTTATTGGGAATCGCGGAATTAGCCAAAAAATATGTTTTTAGTTTGTATCCAATATTTCTGTTATCTAATTCATTTTTCACTTTAGTAGGTAGTTCGTTTATAAGATTTGGTATTTGGTATTCTAATGAGCGCTTCCCATACAAGTTAACGTAGTGTGGAATTACTAGCTGTGGATTTAAGGCACTGCGCGTGTATTTAATATATTCAGTCATAGTTTGTAATTCTTTATTGAAGAAATGCTCCTTTAATAGTGTATATTTAATTTTGTCGTGTATGTTTATTATTTTACAGTACGAAAACAATTCCTGCAGATTATCTTTAAATTTTTGCTTTATTTTGTACGGAACTAGGGTCTTAAGCAGTCTAACTTGTAAGTTATAAATGTCGTTGATATATGTTTTAAATGTTAATCCGTAGCTGCATAATCCATAAGATATGAGTGATTCGCCCAGTGATTTATACAAAGATAACCTGACATGAAAGGGTATTTTCTTTTTAATAAGCGTGAATTTAGCAAGAAGCGCTCTAAGTTTATCGCAAATTCGGCTTATGTGTGCCTTCCAGTTAAGACGACTGTCGATGGTTAGGCCCAGGTATGTTTGACTGTCAACTAACTCAATCGTGTCACAGTCACACTGTCTTTGTCCATCGATATTTTGATGCAAACATGCATGACTGTGTGCTCTGAGGCTGATCTGTTGAGTGATTCTATTCTGGCTAGAGCTTACGTACATCACTTTAGTTTTACTTGCATTTAACACAAGGCCTACGTCATGTGACCATTTAGTTAGCAATGTTAAATCGTTTTGTGCTCTTAGCAGGGCCTTACTCAAATCCTCATCCGCTGCTAGTAAGCACGTGTCGTCTGCATATTGATACACTTCACAATTGTTAATAATATTAGGGAGGTTGTTGACATACGTCAAATAGTGTAAAGGGCCTAAAACTGAACCTTGCGCTGTGCCTTCGGTTACATACACTTTATCACTCATCACTTCACCCACTTTAACGCAGTATGATCTGTCATTTAGGTAGTCTTTACACCACTCTAGCAAAGGTCCTCTAATACCACACTCTTCCAACGTTTTTATGAGCACATCATGGCGAAGAGTATCAAAGGCCCTACTATAATCTATGAACACTATAATCACATGTTTTTTTCTGTCTAGATGCTTGTTTATAGTGTTAGTAAATCTCGCAAGTAACTGCGTGGTGTTTTTATGCGGCTGGAAACCGTATTGTTTGTCGGTTAGAATTTTGTTTTTGTCATAAAATGAGTAGATTTGTTGACAGATGTATTTTTCAGCTATTTTATCTATAGTTGGAAGTATTGTGATAGGCCTATAGTTTTCGTAGTTCTGTTTGCTTCCTTTTTTATGGATTGGTCTTATTATTCCTGTTTTGAGATCCTGCGGATATTTTCCACTAGATACGCTACTATTGATGAGTTTGGCTATGATCGCATTAATATTTTGAGACATTGTTACAATATCAATAGCGCGTATTTTATCGATACCAGGTGCCTTATTGATGTGCAGCGTTTTCACAATCTTATTAATTTTCATAGCGTCCGCTTTCTGGAAATGTAGTGAGACATTCGCTTGTTTTGTATACCTAGTACAGTCCAAGAGTGGAGTTCTACAACTTGGTATAATATTTTCAACGCATCTCTTGAATGTTCCAGCAAAATTGTTCGCAATATCAGCAGGTCCCACACTTTTATTTTCGAATGCTTCAATCAAAACATTATCTATGGAGGTTTTGATTCTGCCAGTTAGTCTAGATAGAGTGATTAATGAGGAAGGTTTTTATCTATAGCTTATTCCGGAATTCCCGCGGGAACTCTGAAATTACCGCAGGGGACATCTAGTTTATAATAATTTGATCCTATTGTTAATTATGTTCTAATGTAATTTGCCGACGATCCTTAGATAACTTTCATCATGATTTTAAAGTAGGTACACGCGTCAACTCGGCCTTGGTCGGACACGGCCGCTGCTGGATGCCATCTTGTTTTTTTGTCCAACATCCGGAATTGTTTCCGTAACGCATTAAAGCGTTTATCTAAATTTGGGTCGTGTGATATAAAAACGAATGATTACATTTTCATCGCAATTAATGTTTTATATTTTTTGCGTGATGTGCTTTTTTCACAACGAAATCCTTACTAATATTATGTATGCGAAAGTGACTGAGTCCCATCTGGTATATGAAACTTTTTGACTATGTTGTAATCGGAACAAAAATCTTACACGTTTAGTTTCAAACAAAGAAAGAAGAAAGAAAAAAAGATGAAATGAAATGAGACACAAAACACAATGGGAACACGTGCCTTGGTGTGCTGCGAGAATCGTGTTTTACGCAGTTCAAACTGTTTGCTTTGATTTTTATTTTGCGAAACTGTTATAGTGTTAGTACAGAAAAGGACATAGGGTATTTTTTATCCCGGAATTTCCGCGGGAACTCCGAAATTACCGCGGGTGAAACCGTGGGGCACAGCTAGTAATGTACAATGTACATAATCATGTATTTGGGCCACACGTTTTAATCGACCGCCTTAGCGCTCGTTCGTTTGGTTTTGATTGCTGTCTAGACTGACGGATTTAGACACCATGCGAGGAGGGTAGTTTGACCCCGAAAAAAAAGCAATTTGATCTGCAATTTCAATCATAGAAATGTCTCAAAAAAATAAACATTTTGAAAACTTTATCTAATTTTTCCAATCAAATTGAAACCTGTCAACTCATCGACCGTTTTTGGCAAATTTTGAGACAATAGGGATGTTGACTACTATTGAAAATCAAAATTCTAATTAGTCCGTCAGTTAGAAAATAAAAAAACAATAGACACGTATTTTTTGCTTTTTTAAATAAATTAAAATATACAGAGATAAAGCGCACTAAGGTTTAGGATGAGGAGGTCGTGACGTCACTAACCGCAAAACCGCCATACAAATTGTCAGAATAGTGACGTCACGCGAAATTTCAACTCAATATATCGCCGTTATTTTTTGATTACGTAAAAAAAGAAAAAATACGTGTCCAATATTTTTTAATAATCTACAAGACGGACTAAAAAATAAAAATTAGTCAACATGCCCATTTCTCTTGAAATGAAATGAATTTACATTAATTAATATTATCTATACTACTAATATGTAAAATAGGTAAAGTTTGTGAGTTTGTGTAAATTCTTTCACTTACGCTAGGAAGCTACAGTGATCCTGAGTGCCATAGGGTACTTTTTATTCCGAAATTCCTGCGGGAACTCCGGAGATTGTGAGGTTTTAGGGGGTGATCGCTGGGTCCACGGAACCGATTTTGAAAATTATTTCACTTATAGGAAGCTAAAGTGATTCTAAGGGACATAGGGTACTTTTTATCTCGGATTTCCCGTGGGAATTCCGGAGTTTGTGAGGTTGTAAGCTCTGGATCTACCGAACCGATTTTGAAAATTCTTTCACTTAAGGGGAGCTATACAGTAATCCTGAGTGACATAGGGTACTTTTTGGGAATTCCCGCGGGAACTCCCAAAATACCGCGGGTAAAACCGCAGGCGTCAGCTATAATATTATAAAGGGGAAAGTGATTTTTTGTTTATTTGTTACGATTTGACTGAAAAGCTACTGGACCGCATTCAAAAATTCTTTCACCATTACAATGATATATTATCTCTGAGTAACATAGGCTATTGTGACTCGGAATTCCTGCGGGAACGCCGAAATTACCGCGGGTGGAACGGCGGGAAACCGCTAGTTAAAATTATAAATAGGTAAATTTATTGTGTGTGTGTAAACATAAAATATATGTAAGTTTGAATGGTAGGGGAAAACTTTAAAAATTCTCTTACTGATAGCAAGCTACATTATCCCTGCGGAGCTAGGATGCGCAACATGATATGTTTATCGAACGAAAGATAAAATTGTCGACACGACAAATATTTGTGGGCGTCCAAGCAAAAAAGTGCAGTAGTGGGGTATTGAGTTAAGACTAGATTCGGTTAAACATTTTTTACCACTGGTAGACAAAACGATATATTATGTCGACGAGAATCGATAAAATGGCTCGATAAAATTTTATCATGTTGCGCATCCTAGCTCCACTGAGCGCTATAGAATACTTGTACTCGTAGTAGTTGTAATCCTAAAATTCACGCGGGTGAAACCGCGTGAGTACTGTTGTTTCGCTTACTTGGCTGAGCGATAAAGTTTGTTTTTAAAGATTATATAGATTATGTCACCGAGAATCTTATCATAATAATATCATAATAATAATAATAATACGTCTATTGCTGAAACATTACAAAAAATTTGAAATCTCGGATTAACTTTATTTTATTTTATTTATTTTGTAAAACTTACAGCTAAGTTAACAATTTGGTCTATATTTAAGTCACTAAACAGTAATATGTACAAGTAGTATATATATAGTATGTGAAATCAATGAGAACATAGGTACAAGAGAAATATAATTAGGCGATCGTTCGTTGCATAGTTCGACTGCCAATGCCTTCCTCAACTTAGGGACAGCAGTGCAAAATAGGTCGCAATCTGTCCTGTCGCTAATCGAATTAAATAATCGAGTGACTCTAGCAAAGTAACTATTTTGCCTGTAATAGGCTATTTGAATAATTTTTTTTTCTTAGTCCGTCTTGTAGATTAATAAAAAATATTGGACACGTATTTTTTATTTTTTTACTTAATCAAAAAATAACAGCGTTACATTGAGTTGAAATTTCGGGTGACGTCACTAACTAGTGCAGTTTGTATGGCGGCTTGTAGCGGTAAGTGACGTCACGAGCCCCCACCCTAAACTTTAATGCGCTTTATCTCTGTGTATTTTCATTTATTTGAAAAATAAAAAAATACGTGTCTAATGTTTTTTTTATTTTCTAAAAGACGGACTAATTAAAATTTTCATTTTCAAAAGTTGTCAACATCCCTATTAGTCCGCGCGCGGGGCACGTACATTGTACAACGTGACGCCTCTCCGCGCGTTGACACTTCTCGGCACTACCAAACCAGTCAACGCTAGCAAATTCGGAGAGTCAATTTTACTTGTGTTAGAAAATAATACTCGATTAATACATTAAGCAGCTGTTTTAATTACTCTTTCACAAAAGGGCGCGAGTGCTATGCACTCCCGCCAATTTCCCAAGCTCACAATGACAATCTCCCTCACCGTTGTCAGCTTCTATGCCTGACACCTGTCGCATGACGTTTATGTCACCTGTCATCTGTCAGTGCCAGCGATATTAAAAATGCAGACGCTAACACTTGTATTAATATCTTCGATAGGAAAATTATATCAGAGCATGAGAGTATAAACTTAGCACAACGAGTTATTAATCCCCTTACTAATTTATCCAAACACTCCATTATCAACATTAAAGTAGATTTTGTTTGTTGACAGTTTGCCCACGCTCGATCCATTCGCAATCCGCTTGAAATAGATTGATATAATTATTTAATCCGTGTTCTATTTTGTTATAATATATTAGTCATTTGTATGTGTATATAGATGTGTCTGTTTCGCATAAATTTACGATCTGATAAAATAAAAAAATAAGCACTGAATTTATGTAATGGGACGGTTACTACATCTTATGTGGGCTTAATGGTTATGACGTCGTGTTGTCGCCAATTTATTATTTTTTATTATTCAATTTGTTTTTTCGTAACCGGTAAATAAATTCTTATTTTAACAAAAAGAAACTTATGCAACTCAACTTCTTTTAGTTGACAGCGTTTTACCAACCAATAAAACGCTTATTAAATAACTTATCCTATTCGAAGCCTAATATTATGAGAGTGGCAGCCCTGTTTCCGCTCGATCAGTCATGCTTCTATATCTATCCTGCTCTAAAATTCCCTCTCTCTTTCACTCTTTCCCCACCATGTAGGAAAATGGCGGTAGGCGGCTTGAAGGTTCGAGCTCGCGCGCCGTAACTTCATTGAGTCTCATTTAAGCCAGGCAGATTTAAAAGTTTTAGGCTTCGAATAGGATAAGTTATTTAATAAGCGTTTTATTGGTTGGTAAAACGCTGTCATTAAACAACTGTACCGCTATTCGAAGCCTAATATTATGAGACCTGTCTGTTATCGCCTGGTGGGGAGATAAAAACAAACGCCAATGTGATTATTAAGTATTTAGGTAGGTAGATTTAATTACATAAAATTAAATATTACATAGTAAACTTATTAATACACCTATTTGAATACAATCATAAACACAAATTATCATGTAGGTAAATCAGTAATCAGGTTTTTATTATAACTTATCATATTAATAACAATTATTAAGGAGTAATACATCGTATATTATCATGTATAACACAATAAGCCAATAGCAATTTAACTTATTTGTAACATAAACTCAATATTTTATAAACTTAACCAAGTTCCAAAAAATCATAAAAACAAGTAGCTTATTATTATTGATACACACGTACTAAATAGAGAAAAGGTAGTTAAGTTTAGATTGCTTGAAACAAATTAGACACAGAGGGAATAACATTCTCGGCCCTTACTTCTCGTCTGTAAAATTTTGAAAAGGTATTCTGTGATCTCCAATTGCCCTTTGCCAGAATGTCATCAAGTGGATAGTTTAAAACCCAGTTTTTTGATGCTACTGCTGGTCTTATGCTGCCAGCAGATGCATTTATACCAGATTTCAATAATAACAACTTGACCCAGTTTGCAATCACCGTACGAGAAGCCGCTTTTGGAGGACCACGAACAGTTAAAAATAAATTATTGCAATTACAAGCTAATCTTCTATCTTTTAACAGATTAATTAAAGTTTTAATCCAATAAACTGGATTTAAAGCTTCACACTCTTTATTAGTCATTAGCCGCCAACCTGACTGCCTATAGTTATAACTGTCAGTTTTGGAACCAAATAGGGGCCAAAATACGATATAATCATCCTGCATATAAAAATTTTGCGGGTCTATTGAAAGTAACGTAAGGTCGTGTATACGTCTACCGGAGCATAGGAGCAATATACATGCCGTCCTTCTGGAACACTCATAAAGACCAAAATCATAGGCAAAACTATTTGCAAGCCAGCTAGATAATTTATCAATGTCCCAGACAGGAGCTTTAGCAATTTTTGGTTTTTGAATAGAAATAGACTTCAAAATACGAAGCACCAGAGGATGCGAACTGAGATTATTTACTTTATTAGGATCACATAATGTTGAAACGACAGACTTGTGTGAAAGTATAGTACTGTAAGAAAGATTATGTATTTGATGAAGATCAGATAAAAACCTTGCTAAGTCCGAACCTGATGGAGAGTTCACTGCAACTTCCTGTCTCTTAGCCCAATCGGTCCAGCGACGCCAAGCTGACTTATACGATTTCTTAGTTGAGTCACGCCAACTTTTTTGTAGAAGGTCAATCTGACTGGAGTTCCAGTTAGCTAACATCTTATCCCACCCCCACACTTCCATACCTCTAGAGTCAATTCCTGAACTTTTGGGGGAGGTAGTGTCGTTACTGTGTCTATCAAAACGTTCGGCAGGTTTTTTATTGTGAAGGGAGGAGCAACTGCCCGATTTTTCAGATCTGGTCGCCAGAAAGCTTTCTCCCACCGGGGGACTATCACTAGGAATAGGCCGGTCGCGTAATTCAGGTGTGCTAGTACCCTTGGGATCAGATAAGGGGGTGGAAAAATCCAGGCTAGGTGAAAGTGCCATGGCTGAGAAAATGCGTCTACAAATTCTGCCTGTCTGTCTTTGGTGTCTAGGGTTACGTACCTCTTCACCACATGTGCTCGATTCGACGCAAACAGGTCGATCTCGGGTTCGCCCCATTTCATAAAAATTTTTTGAGTCAGGGCTGGGAGCAGATGCCATTCCGGGTGATGTGTACCTCGAGACAGATGATCGGCCTCCGCATTGAACCTGCCCGGCAGGTAATGGAGCTGAAGGTGTATTTTGTACTTCTGCAAAACTTTGAACACTTTGTAAGTCAGTAACATTAGTGAATTCGACCTGGTTCCGCCTTCGTTGCGGAGGTACGAAAGAACCGTTTTGTTGTCCGACTGGAGAGATACTGAGCACTTGGTCAGCAAATGAGCTTGACTTTGTAGTACTTTCAAAATTGCCAACATTTCTTTTTGATTTGAATGAACTTGCGCCTCTGTTTTTGACCAGCGCCCGTTCATTCTTTGATTGTTTAGTTGAGCTCCCCAACCTATTCCTGAAGCGTCTGTTGACATAAAGTGAGTTACTGGTGGCTGGTGTATTATTGAACTGTGCTGGCAATGTCTTAGCCACCATGCTAACTCGACATGTATAATCCTTGGAAGGGAATAACGCCTGCGAGGGTCGTCTGACAATTGACTTGCAAATTTTAATAAATTTCGGAAGTTCAATCGGCCGTAAGGAACTGCGAAACTCGAAAAATTTAGAACTCCTACTAGACTTTGAATTTCTTTTAGACTTACCCTCCCTTTTTTGACAAATGACCAAATTTTTTCTTTTAAGTTTCGAATTTTTTCTGTTGGGAGGTACTTTTTGTTTTGGAACGGATTCCACATAATGCCCAGAAATTGGAGTTTTTTCTGGGGTAATAATGTTGACTTTTTGTAGTTTATTTGCCAACCAAGGGATTCTAAAATTTCGATCGTAAGATTTGTATGTTCTTTCAATATTAATCTGTCTTGGTGGGCCAGAAAATAATCGTCGAGATATACAACGATCCTTATGCCTTTGTTTCTTAGAATCTGCGCGACCCAATTCGAAAGTGTTGCAAAAATTTTTGGAGCCGATGCTAGACCAAATGGTAGGCAGGTCATTTGTAAGAGTTGATTTTTGAAGACTAAGCGTAGGTATCGTCTGTGACTGGGATGAATTGCAAGGTGGAAATATGCATTTGATATGTCTATTTTTACTAACCAGTCGTTCTTCTGCAGAAAACTGGGAATTCTTTGAAGATTGATTAATCTGAATTTGCTTACATGAACGTACTTGTTTAACCTTCGCAGGTTGAAAATTGGACGAGACGTACCGTCGCTTTTCGGAATTAAAAATAGTTTGGATAGGTAACTCGGTGAAAGCTGCGCACTTTCTAAAACCCTCATTTGTTTTAAAATATGAATTTGTGTTTGCATTTCTTTCGTATAAGGCGTTTCTTGACAAGGCATTTTTCCCGGCCATATTAAAGGTGGTTTGGCTTGGAAAGGTATTCGGTAACCTTCGCGAATTATCTTTAAAATTGTTGGGGGTGCCTCTAGCGACTGCCATACTTGATAGTAGTGTGCTAGATGGCCGGCCCGGAATTGCGAGTCAAAATCTCTTTTTAGATTGACCTGTACGCGATGTAGCAGGTCTATTTGTCTTATAGTTAACAATTTGGTTATCGTTTCTAGGCATCCTAGGAGCTCTAGGATGTAAAGGCCTACCTTGCGCAGGTGGCCTATAAAAGTTTGGCATTGGTGGCTGACCATAAAAAGGAAAAGTTCCTTGCGCAGGAACCTGAGTTAACCAAGGGAATGGCATGCCATGCGTTGGCACTCCGCGGCTAGTACCAGCCATTGAAAAATCATAACAACCTTGCGCAGATTGCTTGACATTTTTACTAGTGTTATTAGTATTTATATTTGGTTTAAAGTTTGCCTGTGTCAGTGATTTATTTGGCCAAAATACCTTTGCTACCCCCCCTTGTTTCTCAATAGAAGCCGAAAATAAACTGGCATTAAACAAATTTTCACAAGATGGGGGTATTTTACGAAAACTAGCCTTAACAAACTTATCTTTAACAGAACGTAAGATTGCATCTCTTCGTTGTTGAATAACATCGGCACGATGACCGCATGCCATTTGTAATAAATCATTTGAAATTTTTTGGTAGTCACCCTGAGAAAAAATTTCATGCAATTTATTTTCTATATTTTTTAGATCTGTACACTCTGAACTTCCTAACCATAAAAGAAATTCGGAAAGCCCGGTCTCAACAGCTTCATGTTGTTTTATCAGACCGTGGGTAATTGCAGCAAAACCCCGTTCAGTTAAAGATAAGTTACTAAATTTATCGTATGGCTTAACTTCATCATTACATTCAAGGTCAGTGAACCCTGGAGTTGCACAATAACGTTTTTGAGCGTCGGAATATCGAACATCAGACCACTCACTTGAATCAAAATGTTGTATAGATTTAAGGCGGTCAACGCGGGTAGGTTCACTTTTTAAAATACTTGGTTCTTTCAACACAGTATTAACAGACAAAGAGAAACCTTGCTGTAAAGGGGTTGTCGAAACCTCTTTATCATCATCAAACAATTCACCACTAACATCTAAAGATACATTATCATTATCATTATCTTGATTAGAAAAATAATTTTGAGATAGAAAATTTTGAATACTATTGACTTGCGTAGCCAAATTATTAAGCATTTCTCTATCAGACTTTCGATTCTTTTTACACGGAATTTTGCACTGCTTACCTCGTGAGCACGATTTACGTTTTCTATCGGGTAGTTTCGATGCCATGGATGGATCATTACATGCCTTTTCTCCCGACGACGAGCCAGCAGACTCCGTACCAGAAGAGGAACTTGATTTTCCGTCCATTTTTATAAACACCCTTTAGGATAGATACTGAAACATACACAAAAGAAATATTAAAAATTACGAACGGTAACACCGTTTATGCATAAACAATGACAATATTGTCAATGTTTGAAATAAATATTTATTTTTAATTGATACCGGTAAAAAATATTATAATTTTATTCTTACCAGTTTGTACTGATCGTTTTGGAAAACAAAACGCCAATGAAGTTACGGCGCGCGAGCTCGAACCTTCAAGCCGCCTACCGCCATTTTCCTACATGGTGGGGAAAGAGTGAAAGAGAGAGGGAATTTTAGAGCAGGATAGATATAGAAGCATGACTGATCGAGCGGAAACAGGGCTGCCACTCTCATAATATTAGGCTTCGAATAGCGGTACAGTTGTTTAATGAGGTAATTTTCATTCGAGAAGATAAAATCATAGCAATATTGAAATATTTATGCAACTGTTACATAATGAGGGGTATTAAAACTCGAAAGTGAATAATAGGACTTATCAAATGAGTATTTTAATACCTAATTATATAGGGACAGTTGCATACAAGACTATCTATAGCCATTTATTCTATCTTACTTTCTTTACTAGCTGTTCCTCACGGTTTCACCCGCGTTAATTTCGGAGTTCCCACGGGATTTCCCGGACAAAAATAGCGTATGTCCTTCTCTGTATCCCCGACAATGTGTATGCAAAATTTCATGATGATCGGTTGAGTAGTTGAGGCGTGAAAGCGTCACAGACAGATAGACAGACAGAGTTACTTTCGCATTTATAATATTAGTAAGGATTTGGATTACCAACGATCATACAATGAAAAAACATTTAACCCTTAAATAATAACTTAAAGCTAATTGTACAATCTCTTACAAATGAGCACAGCATACTTAAAGTATAGTTTTTATTCGAGGAATCTAATTTAACTTAAATTTAGACCAAAAATTTAAATATATGTAGATTATAGAAGGAGAAATATAGTAGCAGATAACAGCAGATAACAGCAGCTGCTATTGTAATGATAGCTGACTAACTGATGATGATAACATAACACAATATAACTGAAGGCAGGCAAAGGTATGACCGAGACTATTAGCTGAGCGACACATCTAGAACCAACTAGAAAATATTACAACGAATTGCACCCACATAGAAGTTGTACAGCATACCAGATATCCGTAGGGAACACGGAGCAGTGCCTGGGACTTGCGACCCAGGTGTTAATGGGGCCCCTTTACAATGCATTAACGCTCACCTCCACTGCCCGTGCTCCCGACTTCTCGCCGATATATAATTTAAAACCCAGACTTGATGAGATGTTAATTTTTTTTTTTTTATATAAACTTGCGGAATGTAAAAAATGACATACAAATTATTATATGTATCAATTCCATCACAGCAATCATTGTACAATCTGCACAGTCTGTTTTGACCCAACACAGTAGTACGGAGAGGGGGAACCGAGGGTTTAATAGGACACTGAGGATAGGAAAAAATTGGACAGTCAACCTGGTTCTGGAATATTCTAAACAAGAAAGAAAGATCTAATATGTTTCTACACTACTCTAATTATTTTGGTATACAATAAAGAGTATTCTATTCTATTCTAATGAAGTAATTTTGTTTTTTTTTTTTGTTAATTTATGCTTATAGGAATATCTCTATTTCTGATTCATAGCATGGGTGTAGATAAATAAAATACCCAATAAAATATTCCAATGAATTTTTTTTAGTAAACCCGAATAAAAATAACGAATAAATGTCTGTAATTACATTAACTAACTTTAAAAAAATTGAAGGAGATTATTATAAATTAGCTAGGTAGAGTAAAAATTCCAGTTGTAATTTTTGAACTAGGTGCTAAACCCGCGGTTTTACCCGTCTTTAAATGACCTTTAAAATGAGTACGAAAATCCATTCGGTAGTTTCGGATATTAACTTCAACAGACAGATAGAGAAAATTCTGTGTCGGTAGCTACTTCCTCATCCTTTATCACTCAATCACAATTTTCTGGAGAATGTCTTTAATGTAGGTAATAAAGACACGCGGATTTTAATCTATTAAACTGAACAACAGATAAAGCAAAAACAAAAGTTCTCTATAATGCTGCGTTCCCGGACATTGCTCAGCTTTCGAAAACCGGCCAGCTAATGAACGTGTCTTCTTAAAAAAAAGACCATTGAAATTAATTAGTTACCTAATGCTAATCAATCGGAAGTTTTAGCGTGTTCGCGTCACATTTTAATCGACCTTTTTCTTTAGTAAATACCATTTATGTTCTAATATTTGATCGCCGATTGACAGACGGACGGACGGACGACTTGGGTAACGTCATCGTACGTGATTTGGATTTTATAATTTTTTTTCTATATTTAGTTTATTTCTACTCTCAAGATTTCAAAATTATACTTCCTTTCACAGTTGCACTAGATTCTATTTACGTAACATCTTTTTTTTTTCTAAAAAGTATATCTATTTCTAACCAGTGTGGACATGGTGACGTGGAGGTTGACTCCGTAACTGTTCAACCTTCACAGTACTTTCTTAATACATTCAGACTGCTTTGCCTCTATCAATCACAATTCATTGGCACAGTTATTTAAACAGATGCTTTATCTGTTACAAAAAAAAAGGTTTAAAAGATTTTCTTCTCATGAAGCTTCAAGCTTGGTAACCGACGCATCAACACATAACTGAAATTACTGAAGCTAGAAACATGAAAATTGGAAAGTAGCTACAAGCTCCCTTTGGCGACGTAAACACTCATAAACCGAAAGGGGGTGCCATACTTTGTACTACGAAGTAATCTTGAACATGAGTCTTTTTTGATTTTTTATCATCCATTTTCGGTTGTTTGCGATTTAATATCTCCTTATTTGTTATATATATAATATAATATAATAATTCTCGAACGATAGTAATAGATGGTTCATTTTTATTTATTACTTCGAAGCAAAATATAATGTAGATTAAAAACCGTCAAAAATATTTCGCTTCGCGTTTCGTTTTTGAAATCTTTTAACCACCATACTGAAGTTCTGAGTGAATTGGTCTTTAAGTCTACGATTTACGATTGATATTTCTTCCAACATTTACTTATCGACCTGCCAATTATATTATATTGTTGGACCAGCTGTTCCCTGCGGTTTGAACGGCGGTAATTTCGGAGTTCCCGCGGGAATTCCGGGATAAAAGTATCCTATATCCTTCTCTGTAGGTACCCCTGACAACGTGCATTCAAAATTTCGTTATGATCGGTCGAGCCGTTAAGACGTGAAAGCGTAACAAACAAACTCACTTTCACATTTATAATATTAATAAGGATAGGTATTAGGAAGAATGTCGCCTTTTGTTTAGGTTAATGCTTCCAGCATGAATAGTCTTCGTACACGATGCTAAAATTCTTCGTTTTATGTACTTGTGTCAGCTGGTCCAACTTCAGTTCTCAGTTCTCACGTTAATCACGATACCAAACGAGTTTGTCTGTTTAAAATTACATAAATACCTCGTGTTCTACAAAACATTTGATTTATTGCTAATTGCAATTTATAAAGTACATACACTGCAAGTATCAAATTATTAAATAGGTACGGAATTATTTTAGCACAGATTAACGGCTGACGTTTGTATGTTTATTCATTGAACGAATTGAATGTGAATTGTATAGAGAGATACGAGTATACTGACAGTAGATTTTATTTTATTTTCTTATTCGCATTCGTCAATGAAAATACTTGAATTCGTTTCTAAATGTGTATTTTCCAAACAGGTAAGATACTTTACATCTTATTACCCAAATCGGAGGTTATAATTAAGTAAACAATGCGGGATCGTAGCTCCCAAACGGCTGAACCGTTTTTCATTTAACTTTTTGTTTGAAAGGCGATTTAATGGAAAGTGTTTATGTGTTGATTTAAGAAAAAATTAATGATATTAAAAGAACATAACAGCTTGAAGCTTGAACATTCGGGCTTTTTTTCAATTTAATAACTTTTTTTTAAGTATTGCCAGAGTTATCCAATAAAATATGGATTAGACAACGGCGCGGCGGTTCAAACCCCTTTTTTTGTTGGAACTTTCTTTTTTTAATTAATGTGCCTGACAGACTTAATAAAACTATATTTAGTGTATCTTTTTACTAGTACCTTTTCGCTGTAATGAAATCGTAGAATATACAATATATGTGCCTCTTTAAAACACATTTTATACGTATTTACCACCAGCCTGACACACAATTATACTGCAGCATTGGACCACGTAATTGCACTAGAATACAAATTTGACACTATCCGACATTACCAACCGTGTTAGGTTATAAAATTAACATAACATAATTATGTTTATGTCATTTACATATCTATCTATACCTACATAATAACAACAAAACTGGCACCGTCTGGCTAGCCTAACCTAACTGCTGTGCCACAGGAAATGTGTTCGGTCCCATGTGACATCATTATTACTTAGCATAAGTTAACTACAGCTCTAATACTTCTTCTGCGTCCTGTTTTTAAGTCGTAGTGTCCTGGTATTTCGGCCTTGTAATCCTGGTTTTTTATGCGTGGCAACCCTACATTAGACACTCTCGGGGAACTAGCACAGATAAAATATACCATAATAATAATATGCAACAGCAAAATCTTGGACTCACATAATTCAAAGCGAGCTTCGCGTCGCGATAAGCGACCGCCGCCGCGCGCCGTCATTATGCATTCCTTCGAAGGTTCATAAATTAAAGATTCTACATTGCTAGGACTCGGCCAGGTAAGCGCAAGCGCAGCCAGACGGCGCGGCGTTGCGCAATCTGCCGGCAAGTTAGTAAAGTATTCGGAGTCGCCATTTTTAGGGTTCCGTACTCGAAGAGTCCAAACGAAACTGTCACTCGCGTGTCCGTCTGTCCGTCGTCTGTCACACGGGTTTTACAGCAAACCGTAGAAGCTACAGTCTTCAAATTTATAAAGCGTACGTATAGTGATGACCCAAAGCTATACAAATTAAGCTATACAAAATATATTTAAGCATTGTAAGGGAGACTCCCATAACGAACTCTGTCGAACGAGACTCATCTAACGAATCGAGTGAGGTGTCGTTGAATAAAACTCTTTGAGTAGATAAAAGTTGTATTAAAAAAAAAAACATCGGAAAACAAAGGAAAATGAGAAACCGCCAAATTCAGATTTTTTATAACATTTTGTAGGTACGGAAGTATTTTCAAACTTCCTGTTGACAGCTATTTATTATTACGTACTACGTAGATATATTTCACCGAGAAATACCAACATATCGATAACTCGATGTTTTCCTTTGGAATCCTATAATTTCTTTGTTAAAACCAACTTTATTTTTATTTTGTGGTTACATTTGGCACGGAACCTTAAACGTGCGAGGTCCGACACGCACTTGGCCGGTTTCGTTTTATGTCAAAAATAAACTAGTTCGTTGTAAATCCAGGAAACGGATCGACGATCCGCTTATCTCTAGACGCCGCAGTCTAGACCACTTGTGCAATAGTGAACGTACCTAGATGTTAAACACAATCTCTGTGTTGTCACCACGCGTGTGTCGGACAAAAAACCTTTTGAACGCTCACTGTTGCAACTGTGATTTTGTTAAAATATAAATGACTAGTTGTGCCCCGCGGTTTCACCCGCGTTGATTTTAGAGTTCCCGCGGGAATTCCGGGATAAAAAGTACCCTATGTGTTAACCTGATGTATAAGCTATATTATTGTAAAGTTTCATTTCAATCCATCCAGTAGTTTTTGCGTGAAAGAGTAACAAACATCCATCCATCCATCCATACATACTTACAAACTTAATATTAGTAGGACAAGCTGTCCCCCGCGGTTTCACCTGCGGTAATTTAAAGGTTCCCGTGAGAATTTCGGGATAAAAAGTACCTCAGGACTACCGTAGCTTCGTATAAGTGAAAGAGTTTTCAAAATCGCTTTAGTAAATCCAGAGATTACCCCCTACAATGTCACAAACTCACCATTTGAGAAACCAACATATTATGTAGATCGTCGTCTTATTCTATTGAAGTTTTCACACGTCTTTCGCCTCGGTATCATCTCATTATATTCAAAGATCTTTGCGTATAATATGTGCATTATTATTGTAAGTGAATTTCCATGTTAATTTTATAAATAACTAGCTGTGCCCCGCGGTCTCACCCGCGTGAGTACCGGAGGTTCCGCATTTTCCGAAATGTTCCGAATTCTCTATTTTTTTGCGCAGTATCTTTTTCCATAAGAACCCTTTTACAAACTATTAGAAAACTTTAAAACTATGAGATGAAAGAAAAAAGGCAAAGTCTTTCTCGGTTCTCTAGTTAGTAAAATATTCATTTTTAGGGTTCCGTAGCCGAGGGGTCCAAGCGGAGCCCTGTTGCTGTCACTCGCTTGTCCGTCTGTCCGTCGTCTGCTACACGAGTTTTACAGTCAAACCGTAGAAGCTCTAGTCTTCTTTGTATCCACAGTATACATATATATTTACATATAAAGCTATACAAATTGTCATAAATTTTTATTAAGATTTTTTTTATTCTGTAATTTTCTTTTTTAAAACTTTATTTTGTGGCTAAACGCGTAGTACAGAAGCGATGCGGGCGGTCTGCCTCTGCTACTGCACGCACTGACGGCTCATTCATTCTACATTTTGGTACGGAACCCTAAGTGTGCGAAATCCAACACGCCCTTGGCTGGCTTTTAATCGACTTAAAGGAAGAGGTTCTCAATCCGACTGTTAGTTTTTTTTTAATGTTTATTACGTGATCATTCCGCTAATAATGAACTGTTTCTGTTGTTTTTAATATAGGTTGAAACGCTCAGAGCCTGAATAAAACAATGCCAGTTACAATAAATATAACCTTATTTTTTTATCATCGATAAGTAATGTAGAAGGCTTACTTTTTAGCAACGGGAGGCGTTACTTCGACCTATGTAAATGGTTAAGATATAAAGCCCATGTTACCGGACACTTAAGCGATATTCTAAAAAAAATATGTAAATGTGTGACGCTCAGAGATCGCCCCCGGGGCGCGCCGGAGCCGCCGCCCGCGCCGCCCCGGGGCGCCACACATGCCATATAACGCCGAGTTATTACACGACACTCGACACCCACTTAAAACCTCTTCGATCCTGTTGCATTTCTTTTATATTTCACACTAGCTGTTCCCCGCGGTTTCACCCGCGTTAATTTCGGAGTTCCCGCTGGAATTCCGGAATAAAAAGTAGCCCATGTCCTTCTCTGTACCCCTGACAACGTTTATGCAATTCGTGGTGATCAGTTGAGCCGTTTAGCCGTGAAAGCGTAACAAACAAACAAACAAACTCACTTTCGTATTTATAATATTACTAAGGATAATGGACCCGAGGAATTTCAGAAATAATTGGTCTTTAAAAACTTTGGTCCGTTACGATAAGAGCTTCGTAAATAAAAAGTTAGGAGAAGGAGGTTGTTAATACAGTTGGAAAATTAAACTTAGTTAATAATACGAGTAGATACACATTGTATACCTGAATAAATAAAAAGAATGAAAGAAAAGCTATTATATACGTACCAATGTAATAGATATTTTACACTATAACTTCATCTACACTAATGTTATAAAGGAAAAAAGTTTGTAATATGTATAAGATATAGGGGTAATCTCTGGAGCTATTGAACCAAACTAAAAAAAATAATATAACTGGCGCAGTATAGGATTGGCCGTGACGGAAAATTCTTACACTTTAATTTTCCTAGCCCCCATCCGTACGATGCGATAAGGAACATAGTTCCAAAAACATTTGGACATAGATAAGCAATAGTGTGTCAACCGACACTGGAGAAATTTTTAGTAAATCGTGTTTTAAAAGTAGGAGCGCCATTTTGTGTCAACATTTTTTATTTTCAATATTTAGTTACATATTTAAGCAATGTATAAAGGTAAACACATAATTAAAAAACGTTCCCTAACTCTCAATAAATCGTTCTGAATCAATAACTTAATTTTGTGGGTTAACATGTTATTACTTATCTGCGTCCATTTATAGGAAGCTAAACAGTACCCGGAGTAAAGATACTGTCTCGGTACCAAGAGTTCCTGCGGGAATGCCGAAGTCCGTGCGTAAGAAACGTGGTGGACCAGCTGGGTACAGTCATACTCTCACTTTGGCTTAGCTACATGTTTCATATTGTTTGTGTCCTCAAATCTAGTTATTGCTGTAGTGTATAAGTCACTGTGATTGGAAATAAATGGTTTATTATTATTATTATTATTATACCTAGAAGTTGGAAAACACCTAAGTGATTAAACATAAATAAATCATTTTGGAAACGAGTGAAGTAGAAAATTATTATCGATTAAGGTCGTTTATTTTCATTCGTGACAGTTATTGTCGTCACGGGATATATAATTTGGGATTAACGTTGACACATTTTTGGTAATTTTATTCTTGCAAAATATAAAAATTATATAGTTAAGTATAATAATTATATAATATACTAGCTATTCCCCGCGGAAATTTCGGAGATCCCGTAGGAATTCCGGGATAAAAAGTACCCTATGTCCTTTTCTGTACGTAACGAGTATGTAAAATTTCATAAGATTTCACCGGCGTTAATTTCTGAGTTCCCGCGGGAATTCCGGGATAAAAAGTATCTTACGTCCTTCTCTGTACCTCTGACGTGTTTACGAAATTTCATGATGATTGGTTAAGCCGTTAAAGCATGAAAGCGTAACAGACAGACAGACAGAGTTAATTTCGCATTTATAATATTAATAGTGGTTAACCGGTTTCCTGCGGTTGCACCCGTGTTTGAAGTCCTTTCTCAGCTGATGTCTCCTATCCATAAACTATCTATCTGGAAAATTTCAGCTTCATAGGTCAAGTACTTTCGAAATTTCGTGTTTATGCAGTGCCCTTTCGAAGGTATAGATTAGGTACTAGCTTTTCCCCGCGGTTTCACCCACGTTAATTTCGGAGTTTCTGCGGGAATTCCAATATAAAAAGTACCTACCCTGTATCCTTTTCTGTAGTAGCTAGTAATGTTTGATTGTTGCCGTAGGTACGTCACTCTTAGTTCATAAATAATAATAATATAAATAAACTCGATCTTTAAGAAAATATCTAGTTAAATTTATAACAAGCACACGCTGTCACTACGCATTTAACTTTAAACGCAAAACCATTTTGTAATAAAATCAATAATGATCTGCAAACTGATCAGTTATTCACAATGCATAGTGGCAGCCCTATCGCTCGCCGGGACACCATGGGCCCGCATACATCCGGTCGACGACCCCACATCGTAGGTACACCCACGAGTCGAAGTTATACTTACTTTACCTATAAATGGGTACGAGAATAGATAACAATTGGTAGAAAATTTAGCCCAAACAGTCACATAAACAAATTGGCGTCTAAAAATCGTGATCTAAAACAAATACCTATTGTTGTTTGCTCAAATATTGTGAAATAAAAAAAAAAACTGTGGAGTCGTTGACAACGCCATAAATCTTCCAAACTCGTCGGTTAGAATAATTAACGAAGCTTGTTACCTCGCAATCCCGGGGTTATGCTCTTTGATGACTTCCATGACGTTGCAGCCTGCAGGACGTCCTTCAGGAACCACGATGTATTAAAAAAAAAACCAACACACGCGAAGCATCTGCTGTGTATTCGTACGGTAGATATGATGAGGCGATAATTATAATAATTAGGTTAAAAATACACAGAAAAAAAAATAAACACCTATACATGCGTTCGAAATTTTCAAATATGTATACAACTTAAAATGATATGAAGTAGGTGATGTTTTCTTATGTGCCAGTAATTTGGCCATCTACGCTCTACATCCGTGGTTCACAAATAGAGTAAAGTAATCGCCGAATTAGGGTACAAATAGGCTCACGACAAATACGATGAAACAAGCCTTGGTTTTATTATAACAGCCAATTGATGAGTGGTTCAATCTATACATATAAAATGCTTTGTCCAGAATGACTTATGAAGCAACGCACAGCCTAAACCGCTGATCGTAGAGACTTGAAACTTGGAGGGTGTGTTCTTTGTATGACGTAGGCATCCGATAAGAAAGGATTTTTGAAAATTCAAACCCTAAGGGGATGAAAAGGGTTTGCAAAGTTCTTCGAAATTATCACGGGTGAAACCGCGCGGGACAGCTAGTTATTAATAAATAAAAACAAATAAATGTTTGCTCGTGCAACCATATTTTCATCATGACTCATCATTCATCCATTTGGATCAGTAAAGATATATTATAATACTAGTTGTGCCCCGCGGTTTCACCCGCGTTAATTTCAGAGTTCCCGCGGGAATTCCGGGATAAAAAGTACCCTATTTGTTAATCTGATGTATAAGCTATATTATTGTAAAGTTTCATTTAAATCCATTCAGTAGTTTTTGCGTGAAATAGTAACAAACATCCATCCATCCATTCATCCATCCATCCATCCATACATTCTTACAAACTATCGCGTTTATAATATTAGTAGGATAAGCAATAGTTTTTCAGAGTTTATCTTGTGCCGAGCCTCGTGTATCTTCGAACGCGAGACTAGATGCACGCAGAATAGCACCACCGCGCTGGTATCTTGGCACGTTGGAATACACGCCCGTTCCCCAACGTGATAGGCTCCAACGTGATTGCCAACCGCTCACCGTGTCTTGGGAATGTCATCGTCACATTGTACAACGTCTTTGGACGCCCCACCACCTCGCCCCAGTCACTTTCAAACGTTAAGATACCAATGACATAAGCAATAACTTAAAAATAAGACTAAATAAAAGCACTTGATAAGACTAGATAGTCATTAATTAGAGGATATGTCAAGTTTTTACCGGTATTTTAAATCGACTTGATCATTCTTATGTTTTAAAAGTTCCTAAAAGCAGTTAAACAACATGGTATATCCTTACTATTTTATAAATGCGAAAGTGAGTTTATTGGTTAGTTTGTTACGCTTTCACGCCTTAACGACTCAACCGATCATCATGAAATTTTTCATACATTTTGCCAGGGGTACAGAGAAAGACATTAAGTAACTTTTATGCCGGAATTTCCGCAGGAACTCCGAAATTAATGCGGGTGAGCATATAGACAGACCGACAGACAGACAGAGTTACTTTCGCATTTTTTTTCTCTATTAAGCAAGTGGTGTTTGCCTGTAATTGGGCGAATACTCTTACATGTTAAGTACCTGTTGTATAAATTTTAACCTACATATATTGTATAGTATTGTACCTGTTAGCAAACCTAATAAATAAAATAAAAATAAAATAAAATAATATTAGTACGGATAGAGACTCCGTCCACGTTTGGTAGGAAATCAATCAGGTACAACCACCGTAAAAACATTTTGCCTTGGCACAATAGCCTAGCGAATTATAGTCAAAGGTGATAAAGTCGCAATCGCAAATACGGAAGAAGGTAATATAGCCGGTTGAAATGTAAAACGCCACTACACTTCCAAATACCACATGAGCGGAGTCGCAGGGAACAGCTAGTGCCCACTTGAGGGCAAACGTTAGACGTTAATAAAGCCTACCGGTGAAGCCGATGCGAAGTTCACAAATGAGGTTTGCAGACAGCACTTTGTTTTGACACGTGTTTAACTCTGTTACGTGTTGTTCGTTTTGCGTTCCGACTAACTTCGCTAAACGAATTGCGATGTACAGAGGGCTGCGATCTGCAATCAATACGTATAAACAAGCATAAAAAGTTTTTGAAATACCTAAGTCTTTGAGCTCATAACACTGGAAATTTTTCACGAAAGTACCTATTTTTTAAAGTGTAAATTGTTATAAGTTTTAACTTCTATTTTTCAAACTGAAAATTTTACTAATTTTTAGTGCGATACGAAAGTGATTCTGTCTGTCTGTGTCTTACTTTTTCGCGCTTCAACTAATTGAACGGACATCATGAAATCATGAAGTTTTGCATACACGTCGTCAGGGGTACAGGAAACGGCATGTGGTACTCTTTATCCGGGAATTCCTGCAGAAATTCCAACACTAACGCGAGTGAAACCTCGGATAGCGAGTCATACACAGCTTCGGGGCGGCGACACGGCACGCCGCCCGCACCGCCCGCGCCCGCCCTCACTCAGACATCATGTACGCGCGTTGATTTCCCCGGGGGTTCCCAATCCCGGCCACATTAAACCTCCACTGTTGGCTCGTTATGTCAACTTTACGAAATATCAATGCTGCGTCATAAAAGTTTGCGGTGCGTCTCGAAATATCGAGTAGTAACGTAACTATTTGCAGGTAGATAGGTTCCTGATAGGGCATGTTGACTAATTTTTATTGTTTAGTCCGTTTTGTAGATTATTAAAAAATATTGGACACGTATTT
This sequence comes from Zygaena filipendulae, assembly GCA_907165275.2. Taxonomy (NCBI): domain Eukaryota; kingdom Metazoa; phylum Arthropoda; class Insecta; order Lepidoptera; family Zygaenidae; genus Zygaena; species Zygaena filipendulae. The sequence goes on from OU015657.1 coordinate 1,415,866, forward strand.
TTTTGTAATCAAATAATAACGGCGATATATTGAGTTGAAATTTCGCGTGACGTCACTATTCGGACAGTTTGTATGGCGGTTTTAGCGGTTAGTGACGTCACGACCCCCTCACCCTAAACTTTAATGCGCTTTATCTCTGTATAGTTTAATTTATTTGAAAAAGCAAGAAATACGTATCTATTGTTTTTTTATTTTCTAACTGACGGACTAATTAGAATTTTGATTTTCAAAAGTAGTCCACATCCCCATTCACATTAAAATTGCTTGCAGCTCTTTCTGGAGTTTGGGATGCGACCCCTCAATACCAATTTTAGCAGTTGCTGTATACGTGTTATGTAATTTTTGTGTGTTGCTTCAAATAAAGGTTTTTCTATTCAATTCAATCAAGGGATTTTATTCATGCATTCAAGCGCTCACGGGATCGAAACCGCGACACCTGGCGATGCAGTTGGCTACCTTAGCGCTACACCAACGGTGCTCTCATTATGTAGTATTGAGCCTTCTTTTTTTACGTATCTCGTTTACGCCTCGTTGGAATTACAAACCGTAAACTATAATGGTTCAAAGTTTGAACAAAGTCACGTACCTACACACATAATATGTTTCGAGATTATTGAGATAAGCGTCGCTGTTGAGTGTTCACTTCTAATTCTAAAGCTTACAAAAGCGGGACCTATTCAACGAAGGTCGTACATTGAATATTTTTAGCAATAACATATTAGCACGGTCGTGTGTAATGCAACTACTTTGGTATCAATCTTTGCGCAATTGAAAAAGGAATTTAATCTGCGAACGGTATAAAGTTGAAATTCGTTGAAAAATCACTTGACGGATGCTTTATTAGAACTATAGGGTGACTGTACAGTGCAAGCGGCAAAAGCGAAACTTGCGTGCAAGGTCGAGTAAATACCACGACGGCGTCTGCAAGTGAGCGGCCTCGCTCTAGCGTTGCGATGAAAGATCGCTTTCCTTCTTTATTGTCCTCGTCAACCAATGTAAGCGAAGCGAATGAAAGCGAAGAAAAAAAAATTGGGTAGTATCACCGTTGTAAAGCATCGCGAAATAAGCGAGGATCTTTGAGGAGGCTTTTTTTCGGAACTAGACGTACCTACCATACAACAATATTTCTTTGTTTTCCATTACTTATTTTATCTAGGATAGTCAAAAGATATCTTTCAGTTTTGGTGAGGTTATTACCTAAATTATAATCCTACCTATACCTAAATTATCTTAAAATTAATCAAGAGCATACAGCAAAAATGGAGGAAGATACATATTATTTTGCAACGTACCGTTTATAGTTACAGCTCACCTCCGCAATGGACTTCGTACTTTATATTTATTACAAATGTTTGCAATTGTAACGCTTCAATATAGTTTCTAAAAGTGTCGGATTGGTCACGCCGAAAATATGTTTTCACATGAATCGACCGTAACGGCGGGCAATTACCCGTCGATTAGGGTACCTATCATTGCAGACAGATCCGGTTGGTATTGGTATTGGTTGATTTGACAAGGATTGAAATACTTTATTGTAGGGCATTTGTTGTGTGGAGTTTTAGTCTTTGTAGCTTACCAGCTCTTTCGACCCTAGTTTAGTTTTTTACTAAAATACAATAGAATAAAAATAATGATATACAAACTCTAACAATACAATAAAATTTCCAATAATTATTTCTGTATTAGCTAGTGGAATAACTAACTGAATAATTGTGCAGTACAATTAACAAGCTTTTCGGACGAGCAATTCTGCTCAAATAAAACCGCACCACTCCCACCTTTATAAAGCTCTCGCTATATACATAACTAGCTGACCCCCGCGATTTCACCCGCGGTTATTTCGAAGTTCGCGCAGGAATTCTGGAATAAAATATACCCTAGTCACTCCATCAGTTTAACTTCCTATCTATAATAAGTAGATCCATAGATCCGAAATTCCCGCAAGAATTCCGGAATAAAAAATTCCCTATGTCACTCAAAATCACAGTAGCTTCCTATAAGTGAAAGAATTTTCAAAATCGGTCACAAACTTTTGCACTTAATAGTATAGATACATATATAGGATTTTCGCATTAAGCCAATCGGCTATTACGTCGGGGGCATATGTGCAAAGACCCTCATCGATGCAGGAGTGGTCCGATTTTTTGTAAGCGAAATAGGCTGTCTAATGTTAGTCTCTACTTACAGAATGCACTTCGCCTGCACCAAGAACTGTAAAAATTGTTTCATAATTTACGACTCACATATAATACCCCCATGTCACAAGTAACACCGGTGCCTGTGGCTCAGATATTTTTCAGCTAATATTAGTTTATCAACAGTCACGTTGCGAACGAAAGGAATTGGTAAATAGCATAGGTATAAATGAATGGTAAAGGGCATATTATACAGAGTGGAAGGTTCACTGAAAGAGGAACGCGGGCATATTTAAACAAAGTTTACTTTCACGTGACTATACAATACAAAAAGAAATATATATGTAGTGTTTATGAAAATTGGGTTATTTACCCGAGTAAATTCTCGTTTTTATTTAAAGTTTTTTTTTCTTCTTTTTTCACTGTAGCAACAGGCGCTTTGGGTAAGTAGTTTCCTCTGAGATTTTTTTTTTTATTTATATTTTTGATGAATGAATTATGATGGAGAGCTTGAATAACTCCCTTGTTTAATCTTACATCCTGTATAGACCTAGTTGACCAACTAACTCATACGTAGTAGAGAGCCGGCCCATTCATGCAACAACAAGCGTATAATTGTTAGCAAATGTACTTTAATCACAAGACGAGACGTCTACGTATTTGCATAGCCGCAGCCTTCCTGCATTCGTTGTTAAGCAATTTAGAATTAATTCATCAGTGAATAGGCAAAGTGAGTGCAGTTAAACTAGCCGCGGCTCGAAAGTTCATTTAGACATAGACATAGACATAACTTTATTTGGCATCACAAAATTTCTTAAAAGTAATACATGCATCAAATTTAAAATGAATCGTATATAGTTTCCGTGATGCCAAAATTTAAAAAATTTGGTATCCTGCGTTTGTTGGCCACAAAACCCGATAAATCTCGGAGGAAAAGAAGACAGTCAAAAATTTCACTGACATTATTCTCCAGAGTACTAAAATCAAAATTATAATTAGTCCGTCTGTTGGAAAATAAAAAAAATTATAGACTCGTATTTTTTGCTTTTTCAAATAAATGAAAATAAACATACATAGATAAAGCGCATTAAAGTTTAGGGTGGGGGCCTCGTGACGTCAGTATTCAGTAGGTATAAGCCCCGCAAACTGCACCGGGTTGTGACGTCACGTGAAATTTCAACGCAATGTATCGCCGTTAGTTTTTGATTACGTATAAAAGAAAACATACGTATCCAATATTTTTTACTAATCTACACGACGGACTAAAAAAATTCTAGCATTTGACACACTGATCCTAATACAGTACTATTGCAGACAAACTTCTCCTTGTCCTTTTCTGTAGTCCTGTTAACGTGTGTGCAAAATTTCATAGTGATCGGTCGAGTAAATCAAATAAACACATTTGCGTTTATAATATTAAGGATACCCATTTGAGTTTCTTGCGTCGTTATCGATGTAATTCGACACCCCATTTCAAAGAGAACGGTATCGAGTATAGGTACTTCGTTAATAACATTAATTCAAGAACTCAAACGCAACGCAAACCCGAGATATATCGCGGCACGTTGCGCAACGCACCTATATAATCTGAGATCGCTTTAGTACTCCCAAGTCCTAGATTGTAAGTACCTGATCGTGCCAGTAATTACACCGTCTAGACTCCACGCCTCGATATAGCATATACCTAGCTTAATACAGATAAATCAGCTCGCCAGGCCTTGCTATTCGACTCGCGAGCATATAAATACGAAATACTTATTCATCAAGCATATTAAAGTTGAAATTTATGGGTAGAAGTATTTAAGGGAGGTTGTAATTTTTGGAAAGTGCACGTTTTAAGTGACCATTTTGCTTTAACTTTCAGGACAAATATATATTTATACTATCTACGATTCCTAGGTTGAATGTGACGCTAAATAACATCTTATATTGCCTCCCATGGTTTCGCCCTTGCCAATTTTGGGGATTCCTTAGGAAACTCTTCGTCATACAAGTATAGTTTCCTATAGGTTAAATAACTTTTAGAATCGGTACAATAGGTATCAGAGCTTGTTTACTTACCCAAAGGGTAAAACGGGACGCTATTACTAAGACTCCGCTGTCCGTCCGTCCGTCCGTCCCACTGCCCGTGTGTCATCAGGCTGTATCTCATGAACCGTGATAGTTAGACGATGTATATCTGTTGCGGCTTTAACGACAAATACTAAAAACAAAAGAATAAAATAAATATTTAAGGTGGCTCCCATACAGCAAACGTGATTTTTTTTGCCGTTTTTATAGATAATGAATGATACGTAACCCTTCGTGCTGTTATACCCTTAATTAAAATATAGATTTAAAACACAAGACCAAAAAGTACCAGCTTGCACTATTCTTGTAAATGTAACATATTATATAATTTGTGTAACTGAAGTGTTCTTTTTTAAAAAGATACGATACGATACGAATCCTCGGATAACAGTGTGCTAGTCCGACTCGCACTTGGCCATCGTCAAGAGGCAAAGGAATGCCTCGCGAAACGGAACGGAGTGCGTTATTCCAATCACGCGCCGCGCGCCGCCTTGTCTCGATCGTAGCAATAAACTCGCCATGCGTGCTATTGCGAAAGTGTGACCCCATGAACGTCTCCTCTGTTAAGCCCGCCCCACATTCACGCGAGAATCTTGCGAGAACGCGTGAAACACATGAGAACGTGAATATGTAGCCGAGGTTCTCCGCCGTTTCTCGAGGTTTTCTCGTGTTCTCGCAAGATTCTCGTGTGAGTGTGGAGTGGGCATTAAGGTAAGATAAGATAAGAAAGATTTATTTAAGCAAGAGGAGAAACACAACACCAATGAACACATACAGAACAACACAAATGAAAACAATTAAAGAATAACAAAATAAATGAAAACAATTAAAGAATAACAAAAAAAATAATAACGCAATGAAGAAAAAAAAAAAACAAAAACAAAACAAGGAAAAACGAATAAAACTAAACAAGAATACAGATACAATACAGATACAAGAGTACAGATAACTGACCCAGCCCTACTACAACTGACCATAGTTTTCTTCACAATACTATTTTATCTGACAGCACCGGTAGTGTAGTGGCAGGGTAACTGACTGCGACGACGGGTGTCGCGAGTTCCATCAACGCATCAGAGTATAGATTTATGCAATGAACATTGGTGGTTAATCTGAGTCTAGGTGAGTATATATATATATATAGTATTGCGATTTCATCCGCGGTAACTTCGGAGTTCCCGCGGGAATACCGGGAAAAAAGTATTCTATGTCCTTGTTTGTACCCCTGACGGCCCTGACAGTAGTTTACGGTGATTAGCTGTTCCCCGCATCAATTCCGGAGTTCCCGCGGGAATTCCGGGATAAAAACTATCCTATCTTTTAAGTTGGACCATATTATAAATGGTTACAAAATTTTATCAAAATCCGTTCAGTAGTTTCGGAGTCCATCGCGGACAAACAACGTGACACGTGATTTATATATATTACTAGCTGTCCCCCGCGATTTCATCCGCGGTAATTTCGGAGTTCCCGCGAGAATTCCGGCATAAAAACTATCCTATCTTTTAAGTTGGCCTATATTATGAACGGTTGCAAAATTTTATCAAAATCCGTTCAGTGGTTTCGGAGTCTATCGCGGACAAACAACGTGACACGTGATTTATATATATTAGATATTAAGATAAGATATATAAGATATATATAGTATCTTCACGCAAAAACTACTGAATAGATTTTAATGAAACTCTACAATAATATCATGCTACCCGTAGAATATTGTAGAATCATTTGTAGAATATTTTACTCGTATGCTGGTGTGCCAATCTACTGTGCCGATTTTGAAAATTCTTTCACTTATAGGAAGCTACAGTGATCCTGAGTATCATAAGGTACTTTTTATTCCGGAATTCCTGCGGGAACTCCGAACTTCCCGTGGGTAAAACCAAGGGGAACAGCTATCTGTGGATCTACTGAACCGATGTGGGAAATTCTTTCACTTATAGGAAGCTACAGTGATCTTGAGTGACATAGGGTACTTTTTGACCCGGGATTCCCGCGAGAACTCCGGAGTTGGTGAGTTCGCATGTTTGCGAGATTGTAGGGGTAATCCTCTGGATCTACTGAACCAATTTTAAAATTTTTTTCACTTATAAGAAGCTACGGTGATCCTGAGTGATAAAGGGTACTTTTTGTTCCGGAATTCTTGCGGGAACTCCGGAGTTTGTGAGGTTGTAATCTATGGATCTATTGAACCGATTTTGAAAATTCTTTCACTTATATATAGGAAGCTAAAGTGATCCTAAGTGACGTAGAGTACTTTTCGTCCCGGAAATCGCGCGGAAACTCCGGAATAACCGCGGGTGAAACCGCGGCGGTCAGCTAGTCCTAGATAAAACCCTACCCGTATCACCCACAGGTCAAATCTGTTAGGTGTGACTGTAAACTAGCTAGCTAATAATTTTCACTTGTCAAGCGTGAAACGAAATACACCACACTCTAATCCATTTATGAATATTCAGTAGCGACGCTTGACTTTATGCAATATTCAGAGCGTATCTAACACCCTGTTTGGTATTATAATGCTGGCTCCCATGTGAGAACAACTACGTCTACACTGTACCTAATAATATGTATAAGATGTGGTAAAATTAGCTGCAAATATTTACAGAGCTAATATTAAAAGTTAGGTACTTTTCCAGAATATGAGGAAAATAAATTCATTGAAGAACATTACAACTACATTTACAATGTACAAAATACACGTAGCTCACTAATATGGATACAAGGCACGTGCTACGCACACAGCGAGCGATGCATCAGCTGTTCAGCTCGATCGAGCAACGATCGAGGTCAATGATCTTAAGATACCGGCGCGCGGCGATGTGTGTGTAAAGCGATTGAGTGGCGAGCGCCTTCACAGATTGCTTTCTTTTGAATTGATTTATTTTGTTTAATTTTTTTTTCTTATTTTTTTTTATGAACATTTCTGTAACGGCGTACATGCTTTCAACTCTGTAAATATTTGCAGCCAATTTTACCACACCTTATATTATAATATGCTCGGGGAGCAAAGCACACAATCACGCAAAAACTAGGCACGGAACGGATTTTAACGGAATTTTATTAAATAATAATAATATAAATATATTATTTTATTTTATTTATATTATATACTAGCTGTGCCTCGCGGTTTCACCCGCGGTAATTTCGGAGTTCCCGCGGCAATTCCGGGATAAATAGTACCCGATGTCCTTCTTTGTACCCCTGACAACGTGCATGCCAAATTTCATCCAAATCCGTTCAGCTGTTTTGCGTGATTGAGTAACAAACATCCAAACATCCACACTTCCTCATTTATAATATTAGTAGGATTATTATATTATATTTAATATTCCATGGTTATTTTTTTATTGATACAATAAAATTTATCAAATAAAAAAATGTTTTGTTCGAGGTCTCATTTTTGACGTCTACTACTATTTAAAACTTTAATGGTACTTTACATTATATGTTAATCGATATATCTACAAGTACGACGAGTAAATCGACTACTGGGCTCGATTAATAAATCGTATCAACCTTCGCTTTCCTATCCGACCTCGATTTATCATACAAATTGCGAGGTAATTACTATGTATCATTAGATGATTTTCAAGAGTAAACTATACCTCAGCTCTACGTCAACTCTATCGAGCTAGCTCAACGTATGTTCTTCAAATAGTGTTTCGTCCGTTTAAAATCAGCGTCGTCAGTCAAGCAAATTGTATAATATGAATGGTCAGTTTAAAAACGCTAGTGGTTTTGTAGACATATTATTAAAAATACCCCGACACTCTGGCTTAAGGATAGTTTGAATTGCGACCACAACGGAGTCTTTACGCATTTTCTGATTTTCGGTTCTCGGTATTATTTTATATACATACAAAAACCAATAGGGATGTGGACTACTTTTGTAAATCAAAATTCTAATCAGTCCGTCAGTTAGAAAATAAAAAAACAATAGACACGTATTTTTTACTTTTTTAAATAAATTAAAATATACAGAGATAAGGCGCATTAAAGTTTAGGATTAGGAGGTCGTGACGTCACTAACCGCAAAACCGCCATACAAACTGTCAGAATAGTGACGTCACGCGTAATTTCAACTCAATATATCGCCGTTATTTTTTGATTACGTAAAAAAAGAAAAAATACGTGTCCAATATTTTTTAATAATCTACAAGACGGACTACAAAATAAAAATTAGTCAACATGCCCATTGTGACCACAACGGAGTCTACGCATTTTATGATTTTCGGTTCTCGGTATTATATACATACAAAAACCAATCTATACTAATGTTATAAAGAGCGACCACGTGAGCGAACGAAAACGAACCTTCGGAGTTCCCGTGGGAATTTCGGGATAAAAAGTACCCTATGTCACTCGGGAAAGTACACTCGAGAGCAATGAATTAGGGTCAGGTAAAGATATCTGAATAACTCAAAAACTAAGAACGCTAGCTTAATGAAATAAATTGTGTTTGATAGACAATTTAATGTTCCGTAAATGAAAGTAATAAAATGTATAAGCCACTTTGTATTTTATTCATAAAAAATTAAAATAACATAAAAATACCCTTTCTCAACTTATATCAACAATATAAAAATAATTGTTTTGTTTTATTACTTTTAAATTTCTCGTGTTTTAGTACTTTGTATTACCTCCACGTGCTCTCATCACTGCGGTATTGCGGTTTGGCATGACGTACACCAAGTTTCTTAAACGATGTTGGGGAATATTCTCGCATTCCTTTACGAGAGCGACTTTGAGCGTGATTGGGGGAAGGTTTCGACGCCTCACACATCTTCCGAGCTCGTCACAAGCATGCTCGATCGGATTGAGGTCTGGGCTGCGTGGTGGCCACTCCATACAGTTAATGTTAACTTCTTGAAGCTACTCAATCACAATTCTACCAGTATGAGGCCGGGCATTGTCATGCATGAAGATAGCATCCTCTTCCAAATTGATCATAAATGGACCAACATATTCTAACTTATTCGTTTAGGATTTCTTCCACGTATCTTCCACTAGTTATAGAGCCGTTTTCTATAAGCACCAGCTCTCTGCGGCTCCCTGAAGAAATTCCGGCCCATACAATTAACGATCCACCACCATAGGCCAGTCTCTTCGATGCAGGCTTGCTTGAATCGCTCCCCTGGTCTTATATACACTCTCGTTCTTCCATCATGCTTATAGAGCATAAACCTTGATTCATCTGAGAACCAATTCTTGACCAATCTTCAACACTCCAATTTAAGTGATTTCGAGCATATCTAAAATATCGAAATACGATGTTCTCGCTCCAATTTATGGCCGTTTGCAGATCTTCATGGTTTTAAATTTGCGTCAGCAAGTCGTCGTCTTACAGACATGCACTTGGATTACTTCCTCCGCGGCGTTGGAACTGATGTGTAAGTTCAGTTCCTGTAAGAAAGCGGTTTCGAAGCATTGTGTTGACCAAATACCGATCTTCTCGTGCTGTGGTACGTCTGGCTCTACCTTTTCCTGGAGTGCGTAGGTTTGAGCCATTTCCTCGTAACGCCGGAGAACTTTTTGTGCAGTTGACAGCGACACACCAACTGTCCTTGCTGGATCACGCTGACTCCGGCCGTTTTCCAGCATTGTGAGAATTCTGGTGCATTCTTCAGGTGTAAGCGACATTATTGCAGCTTTAATAATGAATATTCAACATCAGAAACGCTTTTTATACACCTTTTTATATGAGAGACTAGAAACAAAAGTAAAAACCGAAGAAGAAAATGTTTAGTTCGATTTACAAAAGTACCATTTTTTGTATTTTGTCATTTTTTATGGCATAGCTTTACAGTAACTGATAAATTTTATTACTTTCATTCAAGGAACATTTAACTGTCTATCAAACACAATTTATTTCATTAAGCTAGCATTTTTAGTTTTTGAGTTATTGAGATATCTTTACCTGACCCTAATTCATTGCTCTCGAGTGTAGTTTCCGAATCGGTTCAGTGGATCCAGAGATTACCCCCTACAAAGTCACAAACTCACAAATATAATTCACAAACCCACAATATTTACAAACGCAAACTTTATCTCTTTATAATATTAGTATGTATAGATAGATATACATTACTATCTACAGAAATCACGGTAGATTTAGTTTACTATATTATATAAGTTTCAAGTTTAGCAAATATATAACTTACTCACAGAGAGACAAAAATAAATCACGTTAGATTTGGTTAACTAATCGAAAGAAAACCAAAAAATTCAGACCGAAATTTAATTAAGTTTTTAAGTCTTCTGATAAAATTCTCCTACGCTTCAAGCTTATACAATGAAATTCACAAGGCTGCTAATAAAACTTCAATTATGAAACCATCCGTTGGTAGAAGCCCCGGACAAGAATTATTTTCTTTATCGTAGACCGGGACCAATAACTCGGATAAATATCAACCCGAAGTTGACCTGGGCCCTTATTCACTATGACCAACAAGTAACAACATTCCTCGCCCATAACGCGCGTCCCAAAAACGCATTTCCAAAACGTTCTAGATGCCAAGATATTAGAAATTAGTTGTGCCCTACGATTTCACCCGCGTTAATTTCAGAGTTCCCGCGGGAATTCCGGGATAAAAGTACCCTGTATGTTAATCTGATGTATAAGCTATATTATTGTAAAGTTTCATTTAAATCCATCTAGTAGTTTTTGCGTGAAAGAGTAACAAACATCCATCCATCCATCCATCCATCCATACATTCTTACAAACTTTAGCGTTTATAATATTAGTAGGACTATTATTCTATAGGCCATAAGAAACGTTGTAAATGTATTTTTTTGCAGTAAAACTTCTTTGATTACGAGGGAAAGACAGTTTTTGCGGCGTCCTATCTTAGCGCGGCGTGTTATGGTCATAGTGAATAAGGGCCCTTATGCGACTGGAATCCATGACCTCCATCCAGTACTAGCGAACGCTACTGATTCCATCAGTCGAATGATTGATTGGATTAATGTATAGCAGCTATTGATTATCTTTGGTTATTGTAACAGTTAATTGTGGACGAAAATCACGTATCGAGGATGATCAGATTAGTGTTAGGTCTACGTCGGAGTTGGCGGCTGTTACAAATAGTATGGTACCTACCTACTGCCTGGGGCTGTGGCGAAACTGCTATAACGTTGTTATTTAGTTAATAACACACGATAATTGAACAAATTAGTAGTCAGTAAAATGGTTTGTTTGTAATCAAATTAATTGTTCTCAATACAGTTTCAAACAAAGTACGTACAAAACTTTTAACTATATTATGTTTATTTTATCTTTTACTATAGATAGTGTTAAAACTGCATTTAATATGAATTCCTGTACTATGCGCTTATTGCAAGGACGCGGACGGTGGCAATATCATCACAAAAACATTTAAATGTTCAAATATGGCCAAGTTTCAACCAAAATTTCGGCTGATCATTGCACGAGTCGTCACTGCACAAAATTGGCACGTTTTTAAATAATTCAACGTAAACCTCTTTAGTTTATAACTAGGCAGCGTCATGCCTAACATACCTACCTAATACCCTCCTTTCTTTTTAAAATTTCATCTTTGTAATTTAAACCAAATCGGTAATTGAAATAAAATTTTTGTACATATCACTCAATATTATAGTTTTGAACCTATATTATCTAAACTTTGTAATTTTCGGCCGCTACAGTCGCCACTGCAAAACTTATGGTTCAATGCAGAACAGTAAAACACAACAAAATTCACTTTTAATCGTTTTTTTCTACACAAAATAAATGACGGGACCGCCTTCTAGCTTTCCCTTTAGCTTTATGTAAAATATCGAGTAAAGAATGTATTGGTGCATGAAGGCGTTGTTACTGAATACTAATTTTTCATTTGCCTATTATTCGATAATTTGCAAATTTAATATTTTGCATGAACGCAACGTACTCTTGTATGTACCTATAGTATGCCACAGATTTATATGACCGAATAATCCGCTCAAGCATTTCTTTACTGCGCCAAATGCCAGTAATTTTTTTATTGAGAAGTTAAGTGTTAACATTTAATTAACTGGTTGGCAGACTTTTCTAGTATTACTTGAAATTTGAAAAATTTCATTTTAAACAATTAACTAGTAGGTAAGATATAAAATATTATAGTTTGTCTTTTAATTAATGCTTTAGTACTTCCCAGAATTTAATAATAATAATAGTTTATTCACACAAAAACATCACTACTTAACATAAGAAAAAGACAGCCACTCCCCGTACTAGTAAAAACTGTACTACGGCGAAGTGACTTGTTAACGTCCTCTAGACATCGAAAACGTATAGAATACATAGTACATGCAAAAAAATAAAATAAAACAACAGCTTCCAAGGATATCACTAAAAATTAAAATTAATTTACATCTAAAAGTTTACTTACTACGATAAATACATATCTTAAATTTAATCTTACAGTAGGAGCACGCCCCGGCACTATCATGTGTTTTTTTTTAACCTAGGGCATTTGCTATGTCTAGGCTAGGGCTATGTAAATTAAATTGATTAATATTGCATATACATAATTTGAAAAAGATCCGAAATCAACCCTATCAGCCTTTATAATCAGCTTTTTTTTGCATTTGTTGCTATTCCTCTTGGTTTCCAATTTGACCGTAACTCCCCCATTTGAAAATTACAAAAGTCGTAGTCCATTGAATATAAAGATATACTTAGCATTGGTCCTAACCTGTTCACTTAAATATATTTGAACCTGAGTGTACTAACAAATTGCTACGTTGTAAAAGGATTCCCACTGAGTGTTGCACAAAGCAAAATCGGTAAAGTTTAATGCGTAAGTACTAAGTAGTTGCGGTAATTGGCGTTACAACAGTCGACAATAATGTCTGTGCCGCACTCGTTGTGGATTACGAACGTGCTTATTCGTGTTTAATGGGAAACTAATTTGACTGGACCTATTCGATGATATTTTACCGATAAGTCTAAGGTAATTTGTATAATGCGTCTGTTTACAAACGGCCCGTCGCGTCGTCAGTTCACGAACTCTCGGCGCTTGGTGTGATGTCGTGGGCGGATAAAATGAGCTGATTTTTTTTAAACAAACATTTCACACCGTTACAGTAACATTGTGAAATTAATATCAATGAAACAATAAATTATGATAAAAATTATCAAAAAGAAGTTCATGTGTTCTCAAAAAGAAATTCTTACCTTTAATAACGAGGGCATAGATTTTTTTACCAAGTGATCAAGTTTACGTGACCTCGCTGGTAGAAACTTGTGATTTGACATGGTGTCTTTGTGTACCAGTAAAAAGAGAAATACAAAACATATATTTTCTTTAGAGTTTCTTGGCTATAAGTTTGAACTCACACTTTTTATAGTGGTAACTTTTTTCGGGTTGGAACTTGGCCTTTTTTTCACATACACACTACTAAGCCACTTAGCTTTACCCCGGCTCTTCTCCCGTTATATTTGCCGCCACTGTCTCAAACGTTTCAGTTTCTTATTAATATAAATTTGAATAACAAACTATAAAACAATTACTAGGCGTTTTCCTGTAAACTGTGAACAAAGCATTTGTTAAAACACTACATAGCTTAATTATTTAAACAAACCACTTCCAAGGCACTGCTCACTTCGTGGATAAAGGACGAACGATCTGATTGTTGTTTTAATCAGATATATCAAGAACGCGGTTGACACAATGATGAGTCGGTTTATTCAATGAAAATTATTTATCAACGTCAATAAAATATCAATCAATGTTAAATAATTCAATTTTCCTAGAAAATGTCGCTTTTGATACTTGATTATATAACATTGATGTATTTCTTGTAATATCTAGATGACGCAAACTTATTATAATAATAATAAACCATTCAGTATTCTAAGCTCGTCTTAATCCTAATTAATTTTATGAATGCGAAGGTTTTTGCGTATGTGCGCGTGTGTTTTATAGCTCACACCTTTGTAACTGCTCAAACAATTTTCATAGAATGTCGTACCTACATGGTTGCGTTTAGCTTTAGGTTCAATTTTTAACCGGAAAAAATACATTTTGTCTCCGAGGGAATCCCACGAATTCGCGTGGATGAAAACTCTGGATAATATCAAGTATATATAAATAAAATGGCCAGTAGATTTATTTATGAATCTTCTTTATGTCCGTATGATTTTGTTCGAAAAATCCCGTGAACTTTCACATTTATTTTATAACACCGGCTTCAAGGTAAAACTAGGTTGGGTTCTGTTTTTGTTCCAAATTTGAATTAAAAAAAATGGTGGATGTTATTCAGATAATATGCGTGGTATTCGTTTTTATTAGGGTTCTCGGGCGCCATTTTTGTCGCTAGACGAAAGTTTTCTGCTTTGGCTATTTGCAAATTCATAATGAAATGCCAACTTTAATATGTATTTTATTATTTGTATTAAATGTAAAGCTATTTGTTCTAGCTGCAGTTTAGCCTGTAGTTTTAATTTTATTAAAAGCAGGTTCTATTTCCTAATCACCGATTAGGCTTTATCTATCAGTTGGGATTCCCGGCAGAATAATTTCCGAACGGTTGGATTTGTTCGGCGGGCGGCTTTTGTTTGGCGTTTGAGAATTAGACTCTCAGTCATATTATTTTCGTAGTAAACGTGCGTTGGAATCTTTTGTAGTATGTATTTAGTATATTTGTATTATTTAGATAAGATAAGACAAACTTTATTTTACAAAAAATAAAGTACATTAGGAGAATTTTAAAATTATTTATAGCTAGTAGGTATTTCAATTCTATTGAAAATACGACGCACTACTTAGCTATTGAAGAATGCTTTCATATCATACAATCAGATCAGACCCTTTGTTGTTTCAATTGTCATAAATGTAAGTGTTTTGTTTATTTGTTTGTTTCTTTGGTACGCTTTCACGCCTTACCTACTCGACCGATCATCATTTTGCATAGTACACGTTGTCACTATAGTACAGAAAAGGATTTAGGTTACTTATATCCCAGAATTCCCGCGGGAACTCTGATAATAACGCGTGAAACCGTGTGGAAGAGTAAGTAAGAAATTAAACTTCACATGCAGCCACTCCAGATGAGATGAAAGACAACACACGTCGTATCGGAAAACTCTTTCTCTTGTTGCAGTCATCTGTCAAAACTAAGAGACAATATACATTACGGAACCCTCTATATAAGCTCTCACAATTGACTGGCAGGCCGATTTTCTCTGCTGGGAACGAATCTAGTTAATATTTGTTGTGGGCGTTCACGAGGTCTATTGTGGAGAATTTTCTTTATAATGATTAATAGTTTCTGCGGCCATATTGTTAGATAGGTAGGTACACTGCACGCGGCGTAATGACTTCGATGCCTTATAAGTTTTTAACCGACTTCCAAAAAGGAGGAGGTTCTCAATTCAACTGTATGTTGTTTTTTTGAGTGTTTATTACGCGATTACTCGAAGACGGCTGGATCGATTTGAAAAATTCTATTTCTGCTTGAAAGGGTATACTCCCGTGGTGGTCCCATTGTCATGAAGTCAGGATCTAATGGTTGGATTTTGGAGAAATCAAGGGAACTCTTCAAATATTACAGGTACAGCATAGCGATTTGGGTACATAAATTGTCACTTTATAAACCAACAAACTTAAAAGCGAAATATAAATAAAATTTTAACAAAAAATTTTAACTTTTTATTGTAGTGCATTTTTGTGTGTTTTGAAGTCGGTTTTAATTTTTTTGTAAAATTTTATACAACTTACAGGTACCTGTAATAAAACCGTAGAATGTGCGTGTCTGTACGTTGACTTATTTATCAATAAAAATTGAGGGGCGACAAAAAAAGACCAACAGACACAAAGAAAATATACTTCGTCTGTTCGCGCTAATCTCCGAAACTTCTAAACGGATTTTCATGCATTATCCGTTTCAGCAATTAAACTCAGCTTGAAGCAATATTTTCGATCAAGATCGGATGTAGGGGAAAAAGTTGTAGTCATTTAAAGGCGTTTTAGGTTATTCTTTAATCAAGGAGTCGACGATTTCAATTGCCTACGTTTATTTCAAAATATCACCCCAAGAGAAAATAAACGATGAGTAGGTAGCTGTTATAATGAGAAATACTTTTTGATATATTATACGTCAAACACTATTTTTAGTAGAGTTTACTTTGTCCAAACTGTATTACAAAAAATTATCTTCAAAAGTTTTCCGAGAAAAAAAATACTAAAGGTACATAAAAAATCTAAAAATAGCCCGCAAATTCCTTATCATTCACAACCACATGATGCTCAATGAATTATGTAATACGCGCTTGTTGAATCTCTATAAAGTATAAACCTCCTGTATCACTAGGCCACAGACACTATTGAAAGAGAATATAGCTAAAAGCGATTTATCATTGGGCTACGTATATTGACGGTCGACCTTAAGTCAGCCTCACACTTTGAAAGATTTTTCAACGAAGCATTCTAGCTCCTAAACTTTTCAATTTGGAGCTCATTTAGCTAGAGCTTAATGCAATTAATGCACATCAAGCAAAATGTACTGGATGGAATTTAATGACCTATTTAAGCTAATGGGTGATATTTATATCGAAAGAATGGTTAAACGAAGGACATATTGAAGAACGGTTTTTAGTAGTCTCGTCCAAAATATCTACTAACTTAATTAATACACCTATAATTATCATAATAACACTTAATAACACAAATCTACTTGATCCCACACTAAGCTATAAGCTTGTGTCGTGGAAACCAAGCAAACGTGGTATATACTACCTATTGTTAGATATATATTATCATACCTTAGATATATTGTATTTATTTTAGTACGTAAAGTTAATTGTATTGGGTTGTTGCCTTTCTTGTAGATCTTTTAATAAAATAAAGGTTATACACGTTTAATTTAATCCGTATACATACGTATATATGTATATGAAGACTTTTTATCTTATACCTATAGGCGAGCAAAATTGGTCTTGCTGTCTTGGTCTTGGTCTTGCGAAAAAGCAAGACCAAGACTATCATTAGACTAGCAAGACCTAGACCAAGACTGAAAGAATAAGAACAAAACCAATACCAAGACCGAATATCAAATGATAGTCTTGGTCTTGGTTCAAGACCAAGAGCAATTCAGCTTATTGCTAACTGGTGCTAGCGCTATTTCAAACATGATACGTCTGTCTGTCTGTTATGCTTTCACGCCCTAACGGCTCAACCGATCATCATGAAATTTTACATACAGGGGTACAAAGAAGGACACAGAGCACTTTTCATTCTAGAATTGTTCCCGCGGGTGAAACCGCGGGGAACAGCTAGTAACAAATAATTACACTATTTTAATTTTCGTTTCAGGTACAAATAGACGTACTATTATCAGCAGCTGCCACAGTGTCGTCGATATGTGAGTTATTTAGCCGAGTAACGAGACATTGTTGTAGAAATAATTCGTTGTAGAAGGTTTTATCTATGCAAAACACATATTGTAGGTGGTAGGTGAATACGTATACTTTTAATTATACGTTTGTCAGTGAATATAGGTAAAATAGGAGCTATTGTAGTGTGGTTTCAGTATTTAAACATATACCCACCTAAGTGTCTTTTGCATTACTTGATCTGAATTTGTTATTTTGTTAATACATATGTGCATGCTGTAAAGACTAAAGATAGTTTACAATAAATATTTTTTTTTAAGTTTTTGCTAATCCCTACTAATATTATAAATGCGAAAGTAAATCTGTCTGTTTGTTACGCTTTCACGCCTTAATGGCTCAACTGATCGATTATGATTAGTGATTTTCTTGAAGCATTATCATGGAATAAACATGACTCTTACTTGTACTTGTACTTATATGTACATAATTACTTTTATACTTTGTTTCTTTTTGTCATTGTGTGCATTAATTGTTTAACACTTCTAAATAAAAAAAATCAAATTATAACTGACAAACATGATGCCAG
The DNA here is from genome assembly GCA_907165275.2 of Zygaena filipendulae. Taxonomy (NCBI): domain Eukaryota; kingdom Metazoa; phylum Arthropoda; class Insecta; order Lepidoptera; family Zygaenidae; genus Zygaena; species Zygaena filipendulae. Next base: position 1,433,994 of record OU015657.1, read on the forward strand.
CAGTTATCAATGAAACCTTTTAATATTTGTTGCACTACAGTAGAATTATAGTTATAAAAAAATTCTACTCGGCCAAGAATCAATTTATTTTTAATTAAATATCTCATAATATATATGTATTAGGCAAAAAGGTTAAGTTAAAGGTATAAATAAGTAATAAAACTATCGATTTCGCAATCGACATTTATTTTTAGCACCGTCCTAGGTCACATGTCGAATTAAAAACAAATCCATTTTCATTATTATTAATCCAGACTTGGAATTAGTACGAGTATTTCGGTATCGCATTGCCTAGTATCGGACACACCGACTTTGCAACATGCATTCGCCTGGGTACGGACCCCGGTGGGCTGTACAATTATTATATTTAGGTGTGCAAGTATATTAAATGTGGTATTTATTACTGGGCTTGCACAAGCGAGGCGGGGCAAGGCCGACGGCTGGCCGTTCTATTGAATGTGTGCTCGATAGCAGGTACGCCTGCATAATGCATGCGTGCAAATGATTAACACCACGTTTTCGGTATTTGTAGGTGATAGACACAGAACTAGGAAACAACAGACACCGCTGCCAAACGGACAAGGCTGAAGCATTAAGTTGTGCCTATAACTAAGCTGTTTTTTTTTTTTTTAAGAATAGATTATGAAATAATAACAATATAAAAATAAGTAATAGTACATTGTTATCCTAGGGGTGAAAGTAACTTATTTAGTCCCGAGACGGGGTTTGGCTCGCTACGCTCGGGCGCCAATAGATCGAGGGACTAAATAAGTCTTTCTCCCGAGGATAACACTGTGCTTTTCATTACGAATGCAAGGAAAGTCAAAATAAAAATAGTAATTAGCTAAAGAAAAAAATGAGTGAATTTTATTTTACATAAATCAACCATTAGGTGTGCTACTGGCCAGTAAGTATGCCCCCTATGACATAAAAAAAAACTTGAGTTTCTGCAGTATCCAGCTGTCAGTTGAAAGCGATTCTCCCTAGGGCTGAAAAGTGTTACTTTCAACCCGCTTCTCAGGCAACTTCGGACCTACTTTCCGAGTATGAGTAATGAAAAATATTATAACAGTTAACATAGATTACACTTTAAAGTTTGCTAAATCCATGTGTTGTGTCAAATAAAGTTCTTTCAATTCAATTCAAAAAATTATGCTTATTTAACTACTAGCTGTTTCCCGCGGTTTCACCCGCGGTAATTTCGAAGTTCTCGCGGCAATTTTGGGCCAAAAAGTACCCTATGTCCTTCTCTGTAACCCCTGACAACGTGTATGCAAAATTTCGTGGTGATCGGTTGATACGTTAACCCGTGAAAACGTAATAAACTCACTTTCGCATTAATAATATTAGTTAAGATTTATTCAAGTCAAAGAAAGTATAACTTGTTACGCTCGAACATAGGTAAACACATTTTTTTAAATCGTAAAAATTAATTTGGGTTAGAAATAATATACCTACATACGTAGATCTATAAATATGCGCCGAGCAACAACATGTTTACATTGTTTACCCACAAAAAATCATTAATTAAGTTATTGATACGGAACGCTTCATTGGGAGTTAGAGAACGTTATTCAATTATGTTTTAACCTTATTATATTGTAGGTATAAATATCAATAATACGTAAAAAATGTTGACACAATATGGCGCTTTAATTTCAAAACACGATTTACTCACCTCAGTGTGGGCTAACACACTATTACTTATCTCGATCCAAATTTAAATAGATTAAAGCAATTAAAAGGATCATTGGCTATCATTATTATTTTTGGCTCACCAGTCCGCCGGAGTTGGTGAGACACAAACTATCTGCATGAGTTACATTGTAAATATTTGGACCACAGCATGCGTAGTCTGTTCTCCTAGGTCTATGTTGGTATAGGTGCTACATTCCGTACCAAATATTCATTGAAACATTTGTTTTTGTATTTTTGACGAGATAACTACATATGCAAATAAACAGGTAGAGCTAATTGGTGTAACGGATACTGGTGACATTATGCTGACCCCGTGTTAGCTGAAACATTGTTGTACAAAATTTGCATTAAAATCACCGCACTTGCCTCCGACAGCCCAGCGGCGGCGGCAAAATTGTCGCCGCGTTCTCAAAAACAGTTTAAAACAGGTTCAACCATAGACTAGTACCTATGGATATTTTCCTATCTATGTACGAATCGAAACGATAACCACAGTGTTTACGGTGAAGAAATATATCGGAAAAACACCTACACATTTATAAGTAAACAATTAAAAGGGTATACAAATAAATTCCACCAACTAGTGATAGATCATATTATGCGTACTCTTATAGTTAGAGTAAGCCTGTCCCTAAACAGTAGGACCATAAAGGCGCTATGTCAAAAATAATTGGTTGTTAAAAGCCTCAGAAATTTAAGTTAGGTACTAAATATATATACGATTAAGTGTTAGTATTTTCTAATATAATTATGATAATTGGGCAAATAACTAAAATTCATGGTTAAGGACACCACATGATTGAAAAGATTACCTGTAGCAATAGGACCGCATTTTGCTGTGTCTTTTTATTTTATATGTCTTATTTTTACTGTTTAATTTGGGGCAATAAAGTATATTTGAATTCGAATCATTACGGATTTTTCTCGATTTAAACAAACAATAAACTTCTGCTTTTACACCAAACTAGGTAGGTACTCGAATTCGTAAGGGATTTAATCAAACTCAACACTTGATTGAATGAGAAGAGATTGATATTCACTAAATTTTGACAAAGCTAGAAGTTCACTTTGTTAATTAGCATCTATTATATGTAATAACAGTGTTTGTTTTTGCTTTATATTTGTTTAAATTTCATCATTTTCCCTCCCTCGCAGCCGTATAATCACTGTGTTTACACTATGTCATTATATAATATTTCGACATAATATAAAATGGCTGATTGTGCTGTAATATTATGAATCCCGCGGGAGACTCCGACACCGCGTAACATGAGCTACAGTTAGTTGATGAAACATAAAAAAATAACTTAGGTGCTTATACTTTAATGCCAATGTGAGTTTATTTGTTTGTTTGTTTGTTACGCTTTCACGCGGCTCAACCGATCTTCATGAAATTTTGCATACACACTGTCAGAGGCACAGAAAAGGACATAGGGAAATGGGTCAATTTACCCCGGAATTCTGGCGGGGACCATTGCATTGTCATCCGAACTACATAGGTATACGTATACAAAGTTTCATTTCGATATGACATTTAGAAGTCGGTTAAAATTGACTTCTAAGATTTTATTACATTGTTTGTACAAACAAGTACTTAATTAGTAAGTAACCCCCCGAAAAGTGAAACGTGACGCCTCCAACCAGTTAAATTTGACTTATTCTTAATGTAATTGGCAAGTTCACTAATTTTTTTTAGTCCATCGTGTAGATTATTAAAAAATATTGGACACATATTTTTTTTATTTTTTTACGTAATCAAAAATAACGGCGAAACATCGAGTTGAAATTTCGCGTGACGTCACAAGCCGGTGCAGTTTGTACGGGGCTTATACTGAATAATGACGTCACGAGTCCCCCACCCTAAACTTTGATGCGCTTTAACTATGTATATTTTCAATAACTTGGAAAAGCAACAAATACGTGATTACATGATACGTAATTAGAGTTTTGGTTTCATACCGCGAAAAATACCCAATTGTACACGTATAGAAGTTATACCTACGCAATTTTTTTTTTCCACTGGAGCCATGCAAATGTGGACGTGCATGCCTCATGGTATTGTTATGGATGAATATTGAGTATGGAGTAGGTAACACGTTTTTTTTACAAAATATATGTGGTTATAGCTTGAGGCTGGGGACGCCCGATTAGTCACCACTCACCACATTAGCACACAATAACATCGTTATATTGACAAATTGATTTTTTGTGTCTTCTCCTGTGACCTTAATAGCTCTATTTACCTATACTATCACTAACTTCTGCCGCAGGTTCCACTCGTTCGAAAATTCTTTCAGGAATTCTTATAAAAGTAGCTACTCTTACGAGAAGCTAGTAGTGGTAACTTACGTTACTCCCTATAATATCAACTGTCTGCCAATGAAATTCAATTGGTCCAACTGTTTCGGAGAATAGCCGCAACAAACAGACAAACAGACAGACAAAAAATTTTAAAATTGTTTTTTGCTATAAGTACCCTTTGTACTTTCACATGCATTCAGAGAAAATTTAATCTTATTTATATGTAGGAACCTATAGATGTAAGATTAAAGTCACTAGTATGTATGGTGAACAAAGTTTTTATATTATCAAATAATAATTTTATCAATTACTAGCCTTCCCTCGCGGTTCCACCCGCGGCAATTCCGGAGTTCCCGTGGTAATTTCGGGATAAAAGTACCATATGTCACTCAGGACTACCGAGCCTTCCTATAAGTGAAAGAATTTTCAAAATCGGTTCAGTAGATCAAGAGAATATCCCCTACAACGACACAAACTCACAAGTCACAAACTTTATAGATCATACAATAAATTATGAAGTAAATTAAAAAAACCTCGATTCTTAACTAGTTGTGTTTTGTCCGTCCTGTAGATTCATAAAAAAAAATATTAAACACGTATTTTTTCTTTTTTTTTTTATCTAAGCAAAACATATAACGGAGATACGTTGAGTCGAAATGTCGCGTGACGTCACAAGCGGGTACAACTTTTACCTGCATAATAATATCCCATCAAAAACAAACTTGTAAAAAAGTCCAAGTCTCGCAACTCACTTCTTCTACAGTAAAAAGTTGTGAGATCAATGTAATACCAAGTCGGTTAATTTATTCAGTGCCTACTTAAGGGTCCTTCTGTCTAAAGTTATCATGTTATAAGCTAATCTAATAACATTTTATAGTGACCATATCAAATTTACAAACCTTTTATGTTTTAAATAGATTGATTGGCTTGGCGATCACGTGAAAACACAATGTATCTCACATGTAATACATAATTATGGTTCTAAATAATCTAATTTAATTATAATATGTATTACTTGTGAGATACATTGTGTTTTCACGTGATCGCCAAGCCAATCAATCTATTTAAAACATAAAAGGTTTTTAAATTTGATATGGTCACTATAAAATGTTATTAAATTAGCTTATAACATGATAACTTTAGACAGAAGGACCCTTAAGTAGGCACTGAATAAATTAACCGACTTGGTATTACATTGATCTCACAACTTTTTACTGTAGAAGAAGTGAGTTGCGAGACTTGGACTTTTTTACAAGTTTGTTTTTGATGGGATCTCATTTCTTTTTGTAAATGGTCTTCCTCCTTTGAGCAATTTAGTCTACTTTAATAACTTGAAAGATTTTGGTACAACTTTATAATATATATAAACACATGCCCCATTCTTGCTTTTTCATTCCGTTGACCATTGTACCTTTGAACATAATTATGTCTAGGTAACTATGTATCTACACTTTATATCTAGGTAGGTAACTAGCTACACTTATTATTATTATTTATTAATATCTGGGCAACGGCTTAAATAGCTGTTCCCCGCGGTTTAATCAACGTTAATTTCGGAGATCCCGCGGGTATTCTGAGATAAAAGTACTACCCTATGACCTTTCCTGTACCCTTGACAACGTGTAGTATGCAATAATTAATTCACCCGCGTTGATATCAGAGTTCGCGCGGGAATTCCAGAAATGAATCCTAGATAGATCGATTTATGGCCCCGAAATCCCCTGTATACAAAATTTCATGAAAATCGTTGGAGCATTTAGATTAGGGTAATTTTATCTCGGAATTCCCGAAGGATCTCCGAAATTAACGCTGGTGAAATCTCATGAAATTTTGCATGCACGTTGTCAGGGGTAAAGAAAACCTAGGGATATAGGGTACTAACTACTTTGCATCTCTGAATTCCCGCGGGATCTCCGAAATTAACGCGGGTGAAACCGCGGGGAATAGCTTTGTAATTCCATACATTTATATGGGATTACAAAGTTATTTATGCAGTTAGTGTATCTAGAAAACTGGACCGAAATTGCTAAATATTTTAATTTTTCCTTCATTTATACAATAAACACTAATTGTATTCTAAATTTCAAACTTCTATGTCTGCTAGAAGTGCCTTAGAATTTTGATGATCGGTCAGTGAGTGAGTGAGTGAGTGAGTGAGTGAGTGACCTACAAAATTAAGAAACTTTGACTAGTTATAATTCTTAAACTACTGGTTCAAATCGAATGAAATTTAAACTATACCGTCTTTATACAATACCTGCTTGTTTACTAAAAATTCAGGCTTCTAGTTTTATCCACAACGAAGTTATAGGGGGTCGAAAATGGCCTGAATTGCTTCGAGAAAAGGATAGTACGGCCGTGCCGCTTTTGTTGCTCGACTTGGCGGGGGCACTGCCGTGCCCCCAGATGACGTTACGAGCCCCCACTCCTAAACTTTGACGCGCTTTATCCAACTATATTTTCATTAATTTGAAAAATCGAAATATACGTGTCTATTATTTTTTTTACTAACTAGCTGACGTACCAAATAGAATTTAGAAAAAAAAATAGTCAAATAGCTTATTTAAAAGCAAAAATCTAGATCCGGATCGATCATCATAGGCGGAGTATTCGAGTTTTTTTTTTGTCTTACATTTTAATATAATAATATTTACATACAGCCATGATACACATACATAATTACCTATATAACGTGATGTGTGTCCGTTTTGTTAATCGTATCAACGTTAACAATTAGCCTACTCACATAGTGGCTGTTAAACGACTTCGAACCGGTCTCTAATATAGGTAATAGATAATAAGGATAAACAATTTTATTTTTATGCTACACTAGCTCTGCCCCGCGGTTACACCCGCGGTAATTTCGGAGTTCCCGCGGAAATTCCGGGATAAAAAGTACCCTATGTCCTTCTCTGTACCCCTGAAAACGTGCATGCCAAATTTTATCCAAATCGTTCAGCCATTTTTGCGTGATTGAGTAACAAACATACAAACATCCACACTTTCACATTTATAATATTAGTAAGATTTAGTAGGTACTCGGTGAGATCACGAGAAAAGGGTTTTTAATTTTTAACCGACTTCCAAAAAGGAGGAGGTTATGCATTGTATGTATGTTTTTTTTTGTAATCGTCTAATCTAGAAAAAACATTGTGATCTACAAATTTATTTTTTATCAATTATCACCGACGGCGGTTCCACTCGCTACTATTCGAAATTATCTTTAACGGTGTCTTTAGTAATTTTGCCTACTTTTAGTTATTATTGTAATTATTATAGCTTTAATTTAAACTAAACTCCTTGATGCCCTAAGGCCTAAGCAATCCACGCCTGCGTGCTCCCCCAACGTATTTATTACAACGTAATAGATCATTACGTACCTTAGAATATTTATGATAGACTTAAATTAAAATCTATGGTTTTTTTATTCATTTATTGAAATGAACCTTGCGACTTTTACGGGTGTAGTTTTTTTTGGTCTTATCTATGGTGCCGCCCAAGACGTGACGCCAATTTGCTTATGGGCTAAATCCGGCACTGCTTGGTTACTTTGAGAAACATTACTGTCGGCAACCCTACCGTCCCCGTACATAGTGTGAGAATGCTGAGAGGGCCATACTGGTATTTATTGTGGGTTTTAGTGATAACGTTTTGGGTCAACGGTGTGTAATGCAGTATGCAGTAATGCAGGCGGTCGGCCTCAAAGGACCAGATTCGAAAGGCGGCCGAGCGTGGCCAGTCCCATTTTTCTCCAGCACCGGTCGAATCTATACATGCCGCGTCAAGATAAGACGCCGCAAAAGCGGTTTTTTCCTCGCTTTCAAAGAAGTTTCACTTTGAAAAAATACATTTACAATGTGCGTGTGGTATACAGAATATTAATTTCTAATATTTTGACATCTAGAGCGTTATCCGCAAGGAATGTTGTTGGTCAATAGAGAATAAGGGCTCTGAGCTCATGGAAGGTGTTTATCGTTTTTCTTTTTTTAACGTTTCGCGTTATGCTTTGTTATTAAGCCGCTTATCTCTGCATCTGAGGAATGTGGACGGGCGACCGTGAGTCTAATGATCCGACGTAATTAACTGACCGATGTAATAACTGAAGCCGCTCGAGCGCATTAAGTTGTTATTAGGTGTTAACATTCTATTATTTTGTCGTTCATTGTAATCTAAAAATACATAATTATATTTATAACTTTAACGACATTATATCTCGACGACTCGGTTCGCGCAGTAGGTCACCATGCCCACCCGCTAATCAAGGGGTTCCGAATTCGATTCCCGGTGGGGGTGGACTTTGTGTGATGAACACAGGGTTCCATTTTCCAGTCTGGGCGTGTATATATATGTATCTATAGTATAATATATATGTAGTATATACCACGTTTGCTTGGTTTCCATGACACCAGTTTATAGCTTAGTGTGGGATCAAGTAGATTTGTGTGTTGCGAAGTGGTTTATTATTATTATTATCTGTACATATACTTATACAAATTAGATGTGATTTCGGAGTTCCCGCGGGAATTTCAGGATGAACTATACCTATAAACCCTTTTCTGGAGTCACTTTATCTAATGTTGAAAACTGCATGACAATCCGTCCGGTAATTTTTGAGTTTATCGCGAACAGATAGACAGACAGACGCGGTGGAGGACTTTATTTTATAATATGTAAGGAAAAATTCAATTCGCTTGTGGGAGATCACTTCTGGAACAACTGAAGCGGTTCTAAAAGAGAATATTGTTAGCAAACAATATCATTTGTACCATAGCAGTGATATACTTGATACCCTGTTAACAGTGATGATAGCTCAGTGGTTAGTGCGTTCGGATTAATCGCCGCAAGGTGTAGGTTCAAATCCTAACAATGAGCTTGAACTGTCGGTGAAGGAAAACATCGTGAGGAAACCATAGCATGGTGGTAGGGCGCTCTCTAGTGCCCGGCTGGCTAGCTACCACCTTCAAGTTGCAAATCTGTCGCCAAGCACCTAACGGTGTGTTCCGGCAGCCCCACTTGAAAGCCAGTTCCCATCCCCATTCCAGGTCGGCGACGCGCCTGCATGCCTTCTGGTGTTGCAGATATCCATGGGCGGCGGTAATCACTTACCATCAGGTGCACCACTTGCCCGTTTGCCCCCTATGACATAAAAAAAAAAAAACATAAAACATAAAACGAAGAAACAAGCGAAGCGAGTGGAAATGTCACCTCCATGTGATAATTACGGACCGGTAATTGGTAACTGGTGCATTTCATTGCCCCAGACTATAAAAATGTACTTGAATTAATTTGACGTGAATATTGCAAATAATTATACCCGGTTTAAGGCCATAGGTGGCCATTAGATTGAGATAAGTAGCTTTATTTGTGTTCAGACCTTCAGGCATAATGTCCAAGTTTAAGTCCCCGGTCAGGATTACATCCGTTTTTGAGCCATATTCATTTAAAATGTTATCATGTAAAATGTAAAATAAATCATGTAAAATGTTATGTTAATAGTTAGATTGGTTTCTGTAATGAGTAGACGGTACACACAAAAAAATAAAATTTTAACAAAAAGTTAAAACCGACTTCAAAACACACAAAAATACACGACAAAGTAAAAAAAAACCTACGTTACGTATACGGTATGTACTGATCGTTTCGAAGTCGGTGCCAAGCCCTCTAGCGTCTACAATGTGGTGGGAGCGGACTTAGTCCATTTACCTAATACCTATTTGGCTTGTCATTTTTAACTTTTAAGTCTAGTGCATTTTTGTGTTTTGAATTCGGTTTTATTTTTTCTATAGTAAAAGTAGCCTAAGTTTATTTATTTATTTATTCATATTACAAGCGATTTACAGAATCTTCCAAAGCACCAGCGAGTACATACTTTCACAGTTTAAAATATAAATTTATCATGGTACAATAATTAACATTGTGTCAAAGTTACTCCTTATAAAATCAGCTATCTGCCAGTGAAAGTCGCGTTGAAATCGATCCAGCCATTTCAGAGATTAGCTTGAGTTTTAAGCATAATATTAATTATAGCTGTTCCCCGCGATAACTTCGGGAATAAAAAGTACACTATTTCCTTCTCTGTACCCATGAAAACGTGCATTCAAAATTTCATGATAAAGCGTAACAAACAAGCAAACAAGCAAATAAACAAACAAAGAAACTCTATTTCGCAATTATAATATTAGTAAGGATTTATTATTATTACTTGCTTTGTTGTGAGTAAGCACCGAAAATTTTTGAGCTGCGGAGAGCGAAACGCGGGAGAAACCGCGAGTCACAGCTAGTTATTGATAAAATGGATCCAAGCTTGATAATTGCGTAGGTTTCTTAGGTCTCACCTTGACATTCATTCTATATCAGTAGTTTAACAATACAATATGCGACACAACAAATAACTGGGCGTGGCAATTTGTACCTTAACAACAAGTATAAAAAGGTTCCGCTTAGGTTGCACCACAATTCTTCAACATCCGGGTTCTTTTGACTTTTGCAGATTAACGTGTGACATTTTGTGCTTCGGACAGCGATGTGCTGGTCAACAAAAAGGTGTTTACTATATTTATCTCTGTGCACAAATTGTACCTACTCGCTTCGTACATCCTTAAGATATAGTTTACTAGAAAATATCCGCTACGAATTACTTACATACCTTGTACTTTAAGCCAATTTAAGCCGTCGTACTATGTTTTAAAGTTATTAAAAAGAAAGAATCGTTTAAATCGTTTAGCTCTAACCGTAGCGGACTCGTAGCGGACTCGTAGCGGTCACGTAGCTGTTTCGTAGAGGTCACGTAGATGTACGTAAACCAGTTATAATAACATTTTTTTTTAATTAGAAACTTGAAAGCTTTTTAACGAAATAAAAGATACGTATAACAAATTCTTCTAGTTTACTACGAAATAATATAATAATCAAACTAAGATTGAATATTAACTGACAATTAATTGTACTGTAACTTTTAATGATGAATTAAAATTTCCCAACTATATAATACTAGCTTTTCACCGCGGTTTCACCAGCGTTAATTTCGGAATTCCGGAATAAAAAGTGCACTATGTCCTCCTTTGTACCCCTGAAATCGTGTATGCAAAATTTCATGATAGACAAGTAACAGACAGACAGACAGACAGACAGAGTTACTTTCGCATTTATAATATTAGTAGAGATTGATAAGTTTCAGTCATTTCTTATAGTTATATATTATACAGTTTAGTTATTCACAATTATTTATTGATTTATTTTAAACATAGGTAAATATGAGAAGCCAGCAATTGGACTTTCCCTGAGTTCAACTATTCCGATCATTGAATTCATGTATGTACTATGTACTCAAGTTACAATATTTCAAATAAGAGAAGAACAAAGGCATTATAGCAAAGATATAGCCCCAGTGGGAACGGAATGTAGTCTAGCTTCTAGATTACAATGTAACCTCCAAATGTTACCTTCATCTCCATTGGGATACACGTGTATATTATCTGTATTGTAATAGAATATTGTAACAAATTCAATTTGGAGAGCGACTCTTCTGTTCAAATATTTGAATTAATTGCTTAATATACGGTTATAATTATTGTTGGGTTACTCTTTCGACTTTTGTGATTAGAATATGACCTTGAATCATTTGACACCGCGCCTCTTCGTTACTCAATCGTCGGCCCCCACTTTTAGCGTCCTTTAGAGTTCATGTAATATCCTATATTTTTTCTGTACTTACCCTTGACAACTTGTAGATGATATGCAAAATTTAATGTAGTTTCTTCCACGTTAATTTCGGAGTTCCCGTGGGAATTCCGGGATAAAAAGTAGCCTATGTCCTTGTCTGTACCCCTGGCAACATGTTCGCAAAATATCGTGGTGATCGGGTGAGCCGTTTAGCCGTGAAAGCGTAACAAACAAACAAAAGAACGGACTTTCATTTGACACAACAGTCAACAAAAAAATTTGCAGCACACGTATACAACAATTATACAATTACAGTTCGCCTCTCAATATCCTAAAATATTTTCATGATTTTCTTTAAGTTACAGCTTCGAGTTCTCATATATAAAAACTATGTTTGTATGTTCGTCTTCTGTTATTTATTGTCATGAAACTTTGGTGAAATACTGTGAGTGTATTCAAGAAGTTTTCTAAGTGAAAATGTCTGAGTAAAAATAAGTGGCATTGCAACATTCCCGAATAAATCTAGCCAAATACAAATGGGCGAAATAAAAATACACCTATATACAATTACATAGTCACAAATCCATTAGTCTCCTCACTAGAGAAGTGTAGCTTTTTATTTAATTGCGGAAGCTTCGCCTGCCCGATAGCTTTTGTTTTTCTATGTTTGCTCTCTCTGCCATCTTGCTTCCTTATTTAACTATGTTTGCTCTTATAAAATTGATCCATTATTTTTAAATGTGAAGCTAAGATCAATCCCGTACCCGCCCGTTTGTCTGTAACATATATCTTCAAAAGCTAACATGGCAACTTGAAATTCGGCAAAGTGATGAATTTTGAGACATTTAATAATTATTATAAAGCAATGTATGTGCAAAAAAAAAAACTTTTTCTTTTATTTTTCTTTCTTTTATATAACCCATAGGAAGAAAGGTTCTTCTAAAGATTCCTGAAGCTAAAATTTAGATTTCAATAGTGTTAAAATAACGCCGCCTATAGGTAGATATAATAGTAAGATTTCGTAACTTCATTTTCATTTCCTAATAATAGCGGAATAAGTCTTTATACTTTTTTACTGGGGCGGTATTAGGGCCGTATTAAAAACAATAGGCAATAGGCTTTCCGAACTAAAATACCGTTTCTCGAGAACATCTGTTGCTTGCCTCACATACACAAAATGGCAGTGCTTTGGTACCTAACTACAGCAGCAGACGACAACATTTCCACCAGCTAATCCTTTTTTTAATAATAATCCACTTCACAACACACAGATCAACTTGATGCCACATATTGAGCTATTATTAGCTTGTGTCGTGGTAACCAAGCAAAAGGAATTTTCAAATAAACGAATAAAAAATACTAACGATTTAATTTATATAACTTTTATCACTGACCCTTGAAAGTGCTCGTGATTTAGTACCCACTTTTCATCTCAACGTTTCAGGGACGACGGCTACAAAAGATGGCCACAGAAAATGGCAATAAAGGTTTGTTAACATGCGTTAAAATTCTGCATGAAAAAAACGTTAAGCCAATTTTGTCCCACTTTTACCTATTCATTAAGAAACCACCCTGAGAAGATTTAGTACAAAAAGCTATTTTGTAGGTCATAATAAATTATATTGGACCGCACCAGCGATTTTAAACTTTATCTATACCGAAATAGGGTTTTGAATGTAATAAAGATGGTAATTTCACACCTATAAAAGTAGGTTCATTTTCATATAATGTCCACGCAAATTATTCAAGAATTTATTCTTTTTATTCTTAGAGTCGCGTTCTCTCCGCTAAAAGTCATTAGTAGCACTTGAGGAGTGTTAAGATAATTTGCTTGAATAATGTTTGTGGAAAAATCTGTGTCGATTATACGTATAATAATTCTCCTTTGTGCTCCGACGTCCCTGGAATTAATTTTGGCCTACTCGTATATTTCATCCTTCATAGACAATGTTTTATCACTCGCTAGCTGAGTGTGAGTTACGAGTTTTCCGCATGAACTCCAATTTTCTTTAATACAAACATTGTCTTGACAATAACGAACGCAACAAGAAAAGGATATTGAAATTGGTCCAGCCATTTTGTAATTATTCGCAAGAACACAGGACCGGTAAATATACAATGCAGTTTACCATATTTTGGTGGCCGAAACTTTTGGTGAAAAAAGGTAGTTTTTAAGTTGATTTTACTTTTAACCTTTTTTAAATAATATTATAGACTAGATGTTCCCGCGGTTTTACCCGTGGTAATTTTAGAGTTCCCGAGGGAATTCCAGAATCCTATGTCCTTCTCTGTACCCCTGACAACGTGCATGCAAAATTTCATGATGATCGGTTGAGCCGTTAAGGCGTAAAAACGTAACAAATAAACAAACTTACTTTCGCATTTATAATATTAGTTACGATTATCTATTCTAGACAAATAAATAAAAGTTAAGTGTCTGTTTGTAATTCTAAATTAATAGCTTTTCACTAAATGCGTAAGAAAGTAGGTATATACGGTATTTAGTTTATAAAAAAATCTTTTTTTTTTGTCTGTCTGTCTGTTTGTTCCGGCTAATCTCTGAAACGACGGGTGAAACCACGGGCACAGCTAGTTATTAATAAAGTTTTACCCCTTCGTTTCGTTTCGAATTCGTCAACAATATGTTTCAGAGTATTTCATGATAGATTTCCCTCACAACTTGCTTAAAAGGGGCATCATATGGTCTTACTAAGCCGGCAGTACACTATAGCCAGAGATATGAGCATAAAATCTCATTGAAAAATATGTAAGCACATCGTGCATACAAATCTGCGGTTTATAAACGGCAGACGCCTACTCTTCTATCGGTGGATAGTCTCCCACGCTGTTACGAAAATAGCGCCTCACCCCATATCCCACGAGGGGCGGCGGCTCCCATCTCTGGGGGGCGAAGGTGCGCAGATGTTCGAGGGATTTGTCCTATATAAAGTTTACTTACGTTTTCTAACATAAATTTACATTGCTTGTACTATGGTAGGTGGGTATACAATCAATCAAATAATTTATCCACTGCTGGTGGTGCCCCGCGGTTTCAATCGCGGTAATTTTGGAGTTCCCGCGGGAATTCCGGAATTAAAAGTGCCCTATGACACTCAAGATCAATGTAGCGTTCAATTTGGTAAAAGAATTTTCAAAATCGGTTCAGTAGATCCCGAGATCGGTTCAGTAGGCCCTGCAACGTCAAAAACTAAAGAAACATAAACCTCTATGTATTTATATTGTAACATAGTTCTATAATTTATGTTTTTTTTTCGAAGGAACTTAAGGTATAATCCTTTACTCTATTATTACACGAGTGTGTATACCTACGTGTAAGTTTGGTGTAAATACTACGTAGCTACGATACGAATTTCAACGTCTTAGAGCTCGTTGAGTTCCAAATAGTACCTCATCCTCCCGCCCTTTAGGGATGGGACTGATAGGACGCATTTCGTATCCATACATATCGATAGCACAATATATCGACAATCACATGTAGGTCCATCCTTACTATTATAAATGTGAAAGTGAGTTTGTTTGTTTGTTATGCTTTCACGCCCAAACATGAAATCTTGCACAGCCGTTGTCAGAGGTACGGAGAAGGACATAGAGTACTTTAATCCTGGAATTCTTACGGGAACTCCGTAAGTACCGTGGTTGAAACAGCAAGTAGTTAATTGTAAATTGCGTATGATGTTTGTGCAGTTTTTAAGGCTTCGATGCTAAATTAAAAGAATGGCTCAGCTTTCAACAGTCATTCTATGGCTATTGATGAATAATTAGTGGAATTAATTATTTGTGCTACACCTATATGTAATGTATCTAAACACGACCACGACCAGCGATGTATATGTGGTTTTGAGCACATTGTTTAGATTTACTATCCACAAATCTTCTGGAGATATGATATTTACATAACTTTTATTTTATTTTATCATAAACTAGCTGTGCCCCGCGGTTTCACCCGCGTGAGTTTCGGGATTCCCGCTGGAACTCCAATGCAGTCTAATGTACTCCTTATAACAACAGCTAATTAGCAGTGAAAGTCCCGTCAATATCGGTCCAACCGTTTCGGAGATTCACCCGCGTGAGTTTCGGAATTCCCGTAGGAACTCCAAACTTCTTTTATATAAACCTTGTCCTGACAATAACGAACACAAAAAAAAATCAATTTCCCAATTTGGTGCAGTCGTTTGTAAGTTATGCGCTTACCAAACACATTTGACGATTCATTTTTATTATATAGATTAAAAAAAAAATATGTTTAGGTATTTAAGTTTGAATAAGCTTACGATCTCATCCTCTTAAAAATAAATAATATGTAATAGATATTCCTTTTTTGTTAATGTCCGTGATGTGATTTCAATAAGTTTATTTATAATAATTTTATCGACAATTTATTATCTTTATCGACCTATTAATATCACATCACTAAACAGCTATTTATCTGTAGATATACAACAGAACGTAATTCTTTTATTCTGAACATCGATATTTCAAAGTGAACCAGCCTCCGATACTAGAACTACGTAGCTCGCGCAATACTTCAGTTGAAACCACATTATTTTACAAAGAGCTGTAAACTCCCCTTTTTGTCTATTGTAAAAGTTTCGACTCTTATTTTCTCGGTAGGTAGCTAAAGATAAGTATTTATTAGCAAAAAAACTGTGTACCTACATACAAAAAGAAAACTTAAAATTATTATTAATTAATCAATGGAGAGAGTTGCAAACGCACGACTCGCCCCAGCACAAAATCAACAACAAAAAAATATGGTGGCTATATTATGATGACAGTGCCACTTGCTGTAAAGAAAAACTTAACATCATCCAAAACTTAAAAAGAGGATACCTAGTTGATCATGTCTACGTAGTTCTTCTCTCGTCACCAAGGGACGGGATATTGACAGCTTACATCTATACCAAAGGCGGGCGCCCAATGACCATTAATCACGTGCTGTTTTTTTAGCAACTTTTTAACCCCTTCAACCTCCCCCCACCTTTCGAGCCTCACGGGATTAATGGATGCCTCCAAACACTTCACTTCACACTAAATTCTATCTATACTATAATAAAAAAATTGAATCTGCGATTCTGTACATTGAATATTTTTAACAAAAATTGACAGGGGGCGATAAAAGAAGAGTAACCAACCTCAATAAAAGAGTTTTTAAAATTCTTTTCTGTCTGTCTGTCTGTTCGTGATAATCTCAGAATCTATTGAACGGATTTTCATGCGGTTTTCATAGGTAGATTGAGCTAAACCTGGAGCTACATAATATAGGCTTTGTTTCATTTAAATTGAATGTTGGGAAAAATAGTTATCATACAGAAACGTTTCATGCAGGTGAAACCGTGGGGCACAGCTAGTATTTAAATAAATTTATATTGTTTTCATTTTTTTCCAGTAGGCACACAATTAGTATCAAGCTCTTCATTCTTTTGTTGATAACCTTATTATTTTAAAACGAATGTGAGTTTGTTAGTTACGCTTTCACGGCTTAACTACTCAACCGGTCATCATGAAACTTTGCACAAACGTTACGTACTTTTTATCCTGGAATTCCCGCGCGAACTCCGAAATACAGAACAGCTGTAGTATATACTAATATTATAAAGAGCAAAGAAGTGATTTTCAGTTTGTTTGTAACGATTTAACTCAAAAACTACTGGACCGATTTCAAATGTTCTTTCACCATTAGAAAGCTACTTTATCCCTGAGTAACATAGGCTATATTGTAATTCGGAATTCCCTCGGGAACTCTGAAATTATTGCCGGTGAAACCGTACGGGGGAACAGCTAGTGTTAAATAAAAATAATTTCGCGGACACAGAACAGAAAATAAACAGATAAAAGGGACATCAACTTAGTATTAACTTATCGAAGATATTTAAGGTATTTTGATGTTAATGCCAAATAAAGTATATGTCTATATCTATAGGATGAAAACAGATGAGAACCGCAGGGTCGTTGGTTGATTTTCGCACACAAAACTATTCATCACGCACTAAAAATGTATTAAACGCTTTATGGTTATGTTTTACTTAGTCACTGTTTTCAAAATTCACAGTTTTGGGAATATTGTGGTAAATATAATTGGGATGGCAGCAAAAGAAGTTTTGGGCAACTGCTCTAACTTCCTTTGGGACGGTGGCGAGCCTGCCCCGCCTACATGTCCTCTCTAGTTAATTTATTTGCTCTGTACTCGCTGATATAGCTCTGCTTTAATACGTGAAACTATTGTGAATGTTTCCACACAATTGAAATATTCCATGTGAAATAGTCCGTCGACGATCTCTGCATTTCTCTGTTCACATTGGGTGAGGTGGGGTGAGGTAAGCCGGCTCGTTGTGCATTCAGATAAGGCATCTCTTGACCTGAGCCGCCGCAGAATGTTGAGTTGCAGTGTATTTGCAGGTGCTATATCCATATTTATGGACTTTAACCTTTGATCCGTGTGAAATTTCGTAATTCGCGACTAAATAACTTATTTGTGATTTAGTAAACTTGTAATTCTATATATTTTTAAACGAAAAAAACTTTTAAAAAGAGAAACCGGCTTACTCTTCACGCAATCGAGTAAGGGTCATATAACTCTTGAAGTAATCGTATTAGGAACAAATTGAAAACGAACCGAAATAAGATCGAAACGGAATCAAATTTTACTACTTTTGAAGCTTTGGGATTGTGTCTCTACCGAATTTATCTGTCAAAATTTCCCGATTTCAATAGTCATGTTATTGACTTGTCGGACGTCATCTTTAGACATTAACACGATTCCAAATACGATTTAATTTCGATCACAGAAGTATGTACCTACTAAAATCATATCGAGGTAAATTCAAATCGAAGTCAAATCAAAATCGAAATCAGACTAAAATCATTTTCAAGAGTAAGACTCAAGGTTCTCAATTCGATTCGAATGTTTTTTTTTTTGTTCAGTCACTATTTCAAAACCTAAAATATTTGAAGCTAAAGAATCGATTCGGACGATTTAAAATTTTCAAATATTGATGTAGGTATGTATGATTGAGGGTGTGTTAGCGATTCATATTTTGTATAAAGTCTAGAGGAGTGATGGCCACATCACATCCCTCTTGACAGGTGACATAAAACGTCATGTGACGCGTATTTGGGGTGGAAGCCGTCAACGGTGAGTGAGATCGGCATTATCGTTTGTGGAATTGGCGCGAGGGCACGCACGCGCGCATTTACTTTGTGATACAGTAAATAAAACAGTTGCTTAATGTATTAATCGAGTATCATTTCTAACAGTTCAGAAGTGCGGTAAAGAAACCAAACACCCATGGCCAGGACTAAGGCGCTCCGGTGCATCACACCAGGCGCCAGGCGCAGACCGGGTAAGCGACGGTGCTGCCCTGTGCATATTCTCAAGGTGCGGCCTGACGACGAAACATAAGACCAGAAAACCAAGTTCAATCTGGTATGTACTTACCTAGTGTCTTCGTTTAATGCTGAAAGCGAGAAGATACAGCGGTATCTACTGAATATGTGAACGCTGGATGAGTCTTTGTTTAGCATACAACACGCAACATTATGCATAGTTTAATATATTGATATACATATAACGGTATTTACAGAATACGTAAAGGCTGGTTTATTTCTTCTTTTAGTTGTCATACAAAATAAGTTTCAGACATTATATAGTTAAAATTTATATCTACCCACATAGCAGTGTTTACTGATATAAAGGTTGTAATTTTCCCTTTTCTGAAAGCCATGGTGCAAGTTTACCCACCTAGGTAGGTGTGTAAAAAAGAAAAAAAAAAGTAACTAATGTTTATCACGAAAGGTGTAACAACACCATGGACCAATTAATTAATTAGTTCAATTGATCCATGAACAACACGAAAGTTAGCTGAGTTGCATAGTTTTTCTTTTGTCTCATAGGATCTCCTATGCAAGTTAATAGTTCCCAGCTCTGATATCAAGTTAGTTAGCATGCCTACCTACTATTTGAATGAAGTATCTAATAATCATGCAAACAGACAAAGCTTCATTGAATCATTTAGTATAAATCTGTGGATGCAGTAATGTTATTTTGATTAAAGAATTATCTAATCTTACAGTCTAGTGGGTAATAATATTGTACCTACCTGTGCTTTAGAAATAATCTCTTATGATTTTTCTTATGATAAAAGACTAATATTAGTGACTACCTTCAAATAAAAAAAAAAAAAATAGAACATCAATTTTGTGACCGAAGTATTCACTCATAATTTATTACAGTGCCTTTCCTAAGTTTCTTGTATGAGGGGATTGCTTCTATCTGAAGTCGAGATCTAACTTTAGCTGTGGTTAACCTTAATTAGAAAAAGAAATTTGGTAATTCTTTCAACTTCAAAACTAGCCAAATTTTGAAAACGTGCAGCTACCTAAACAGCTTAGTAAAGAGTCAATCAGTAGCAAATATCGCTTAGTGACTAGGGTTGTAACACCGTAGTAGGGGCTTGAGTTTTATCCCTAGGAGATGTAGCAAGACTTTCAAAAATAGCAGTAAAAAAATGAGACTAGCAAGCAAAACTAGGTAAATTCAAAAGAAAATCATCAAAGCTTTGAGATACTCCGCGGTTTCACCCACGTTAATTTGAGGAAAACCCTACAAAATATATTTATTTAGGGACGACAGTTTTGATGTGTATGGTTCTAAATCTAGAATAGAAGTCCGTCAAAACCATAATGAAAATACAAATCAGAATATACAGTTTGAAATTTATAAAAATAATTACATTAGAATACAAAATATTATAACAGTTACAATAAGTATAGGCCATAGATAAGCAATGGTGCGTTACCTAAACTGGCGAAAGTTTGAGTAAATTGTATCTTAAAATTGTAGCATTTTTTTTGTAGCAATTCTTTTGTGTTTAATATTTTGATGGTATTTGAACAATGTAATAAGGTAAACACATAATTGAAAAACATTCTATAACTCTTGATAAAGCGTCTTGTATCAATAACTTAATTGTGTTGGTTATCGTGGGCCAATTGTAACATAAAGTTACCTTATAACATCAGCTATCCACCTGTAACAAATGTTTGAACTTGCTTCGGTGTACCTGCCTCAAAGATTATTCGGAGCACAAAGATTTAAAAATCATCTTCTATTAAAACGTAATGACCATAATACATCATGCACCTGGTAGAAAGCTGTTTGACACTAACTGTGTCCGGTTTCACTTGTGCGAAACTCGTTTTGTAAAAAGATTCCTTTTCTTGACGCCCATTTAAATGGATTAAATCCCTTATGTTACTTCAAGCTAAGCTTGATTTACCTGCGGAAACCGCGTGGTAATCCGTTCATTAGTTTCGAAGGTTAGCGTGAACGGACACGCAGATTCTACTCTTTTATTGTGTTGCCTTTATGTTGCTTCAAGCTGAGCTTGATTTACCCGTGAAGACCGCATGGTAAGCCGTTCATTAGTTTCGAAGGTTAGCGTGAACGAACACGTAGATTCTACTCTTTTATTGTGTTGCCTTTATGTTGCTTCAAGCTAAGCTTGATTTACCTGCGAAAACCGCATGTTAATCCGTTCATTAGTTTCGAAGATTAGCATGTACGGACACGCAGATTCTAATCTAGATAATAATTAGATTCTAATTAGTGTCGATAGATTACAAACAGACACTTCAATATTATTTAACTGCAAAAATGTAGGTAAAACAGAAAATTAATAACGCAGGAAAGTAATTTTATGGTGATTACTGAATCGATGGTTTAGTAAATCAGAGAAATAATACAATACCTAATACTAAAGAAAGGTATAGTTTAAAATTGAATAAGTACACTAAAACACGACATAGAAGACTAAATAAGTCCCGTGGAAAAAAAAAAAAATCTCTAAAATAAAGTATAAAATAGAGATACTACCAGGGTTTCTTAACCTTTATAATTCATATGATCTGAATAGGGCGTCATCACCAATGTAGTCGTTGATTGACTAACATTCAATAAAGGTTATGATATATCCATTCGTTGTTTTAATGCATTGACCAAACGTCAATATCGAGGTTTAGAATGTAAACTTACAATAATCGTACATGTACTAGTATAGATTATTGAAAGCCGCAGGTAGGTACCGAAAAACGCGTGTCGAGTTAATCTTCGTTATTTCAGTCACCTATGTATTTTGAACTCATCTATTTTGTACTCCGAGCTGGTGGTTTTGTAGATAATTAACCGTAACCATGTTTGAGTAGGGATCAGTGTAGTATTATCGTTGGCGTTTCGCCAGAATTGAAGAAAAAGAAGAAAATATTGTCATTTTATGTGCAATAAAGGATTAAATAGTAATAATATTAATAATGATATAGTATAACTTCAGTACACCACTTAGATTCACAACGAGGATTACTTAAACCAAAAAGGACCTACATAATAGTGGATTCCCTAATAGAGTAGTCTGAACTCTCTCAGTTTTTTTTTTTTTTTTTTTTTTAAAAATCGCCCAGGGTTCCGTTTTCACTCAATGTGATAAAGGTATTAGAATGTTGTGTTGATGCAAAAGATATCATGTTAGTATCACTTTGCCGAGTCGGCAATGGAAGGCACACTCTTATAAACAATTAATTTGTCAATCATTATAACAGTAATTTCCAGAATAAATCCAAGTATATTCTCATAGTGACAAGAACTAACAGTAAATTGATAATATATATCGTATACTTCAATTACCCATAATATGAATATTGTGGAGGACCAAGTAGACCCCCTGTCTAATAATCACCCTTTTAATATCCATGCTATTCTTCTTCGACTACAGCTCTGTTAGAGTATTGCGCTAAGGTGAAGAATATTTGTTTATCATGAAGAATGGTATGGTATTAGTATGGTGTTCAATAAATTACAAACAGAACGAAGAGAGTCCTAACCAATATTTAGTAAACTAGGTACCTATCCTTGAAATATGACAAAATAAGTTATCGGCTTTAGCAATCTTCGACCATATTCCACAACTTTATAGAATATCATGGCATAGATATTAGGGATAATGTTTTAGAGAAACTATTTAAGACAGTAAACAATACTAAAATAAATTCAAAGGACTTTGAGCTTACCCTAGTAAAACTTATCTTCGCAAAGTGTTAATTATCCAAGATAGATAGATACACATCACACCAGTAAGTGACATTAAGATATGTTAAATAAACTGAATGAGACAAAGCCTTGTAATAATGTAATAGATAATACCAAATATAAAATATAAGAGTTGATCAGGGCTTAATTGCATCAGTATGATACCTTGTGTGTTTACGATTTACTAGCAAAATAACGTAGTTGCCCTGTTGAGCACCCTGTATCTTGTAAGGGCCTCCCTTAGTGAAAAATTTATAGACATGAACGACTACATAATCTACGATGCCTCTTTGGATAAATCATGTCACTGGATTTCGTAGAAAATCGAAAATCGTAGTATCGTTAGATCTATCTTGACTATCAAAGATATTTTGTATAGCTGTTTTACGGCTAAAACGCATTCCGCTTAGCAGAACGCGAACATAGTCATGTTATGTAACATTAGTAGAAACTAATAGTACTTACAAAGAAGCGTAGAAAAGTAGACTTAAGCAAACGGGTAACTTTGGACCTATTTTCTTCGTAATGGTGAATTTTAGTAAAAAGAAAATACGTCTTCATTATTCAGTCTCATAAGACACAGAGAAAATAGTATGATAACTAGCGACCATGTAGGCGGTGTAGGCGCATTACGGTCGCAACGAAGCAATTACTCTAACTTTCCCGAAACTCCCCTTGCTGGCACCTCGAATGTATTTCCCACAATATTTCCAAAACTGAAATTTTGAAACAGTGACTGGGTAGAAAAGTGACCGAACGGCGGCGTTCTACCTACATTCATTATGCCAGTAAATGTATTTGTGCACTATGGTCTTGTGCACGGGAGTCACCCGGCGATACTAGTTTTCATCCTAAACTGAGTTGTTGCCTCTTCTATCTATTCTGTGGTAAAAGGTTTGCGGTCAGAATTTAACAACTCTGTCGAGTTATTGAATTGCAATAATAATCCCTTAATATCTGGGTCACCGAGCTTCGCTCGTTGTGTATAGCGCCATCTGTTTTTAAGTAGAAAACAAACACTCATATTTCATTGCCTGAAAACACGGATGAAGCGACGCTTTCAAAAATGAAACCTAGCTAGATTGATTAATCGCCCCCGAAACCCCCGGCATACTAAATTTCATAAAAATTGTTGGAGCAGTAGTAACAGTAATAAAATTGAAGAGTTTGTTGTGAACAGATTCTTGAAGTAGGTACTTTTCACAAGTAGAACTATTTAAGTTATTTAATTTACTGATAGCGTAAATTGAGGCAACGAGCCAATGAACTGGTTTATTTATTTATTTATTTGTTTAAGTACACAAAACAGATTGTAGTCATTACGATTTTTACTTATTGTAGTGTATTATTATATGTTCCGACCACAAACCAGAGATATGCATACCTAGAAAGACTAAAAATATCGAGCGAAGTACAAAGTAATATTTAAATTTATTTTGATATTTATGGATCTCAGAAAAATAGAACCACAATTAGCAAGTGCGACGGAGGTAGTCGTTGATATTTTTTAAGTATACCCTAAAATTACAATTAAAACGTCCACATCTGCACCTTTAGCGACGAGCTCATTATATTGGCGACACATCCGTACAACTGGATTGTAAAAAGATGTGTTGTTAGTGAATATCCGAAGTGAGAAGGTATTGGGACGTCGAGAGCGATAATTGGTGTTGAAATTTAAAAGTGATAGGATGTAAGGGCTACCGATCTGGTGGTGTATTATTTTATGTAGCAGGATCTGGTCTCTACCCTTGCGACGGGTTTCTAAAGAGATCATACCGAATCTGTTCAACCTGTCCCCGTACGTCTGAAGCGATCTTGTGGAATTTTTATACCTGAAAGTAATTAACTTTAGACAGCGTTTTTGAACTCTTTCAATTCGGTCAATGTGCACCGTGTAGTAAGGAGACCATACAACCGAGTTGTATTCGAGAGTACTTCTGACGAGGGTGCAGTAGAGATAAATGATGCTAGCGGGTCTTTTTTTTAAAACCTTTGGTGGATCTGGAGATGAAGCCCAACAGACTGAGGCTTCTATTAATTACATGATCATTATGGTATCTAAATGTAAGTTTTTCGTCAAATATTATACCTAAGTCTTTAGCTAACTGGTATTGCTTTGGAATTTTTCTTGTTGTTTATGGTCAGACCATGGAGCGAGCGTGCTGCCGATGGCTACCTGCTGACACCGCAGTGAGCGTGCTGCCTGAATGTGAAATAATAAACCCCGGAGCGAGCGTGCGTCCATCGATCAGCATTGGAGCGAGCGCGCTACCTATCGTGATGACAGGACGTTGGAGTGGGCAAACGGCAGGTTACGACTTGGTGGTGCAAGATTGTGCTGAAAGAGTCAGACCGGGTCCCTCGGTGGGCAAACGGCAGGCTACATCTTGGTGGTGCAAGATTGTGCTGAAAGAGTCAGACCGTGTCCCTCGGTGGGCAAACGGCAGGCTACAACTTGGTGGTGCAAGAATGTGCCGAAAGAGTCAGACCGTGTCCCTCGGTGGGCAAACGGCAGGCTACAACTCGGTGGTGTAAGATTGTGCTGAAAGAGTCAGACCGTGTCCCTCGGTGGGCAAACGGTAGGCTACAATTTGATGGTGCCAGATTGGGCTTAGAGAGTTAGACCGTGTCCCTCGGTGGGCAAACGAGAGGCTCGGTGGTGTTGTGTAATATTGAATTAAATCCGATTGTGTCCCTCTGCAGGCAAACAAATTTGTGAAGAGGCGAGTCTGATGTATTCACATGATGGAAGAATCTACAAATGCTTACTTTGATGATCTTAGAACAGTTTAAATCAATAAATTGTTTATGAATGTAACAACAAAATATGTTTCAGTTAAGTATTATTCTGATGTTTATTTTGTATAGATTTCGTTTTGGATTATGTTTATTTTCAAATTGATTTGTACTTTTGTACCGTTATTAATATTACTTTATTTAAAATGAAAATTTATTATATTGATAATTTTAATTTTGCTTCCAGAAATATTTACTTGCAAATATTCTATTTTCTTTTTAGATAGATATTTTGTTTTCTTTTCTTCAAATCATGAATTAAGTCAAAAAAATATAAAATCTTGTATTAACACATACTTTAAGGCTATTTAATGTACTTAATTAATAATGTTGACATTTAGATATTGTCTTAGTCAACGGATAAATTTGTGTAATTTTGTTACCATTACAATGTTCCTAATAATGTTCTTCATAAAATTACTACTTATTGGAGATGTTGTTTAAAAGAAATTAAGGTATTTGATTGTTTAGTTATAAATTTAATTCTTTGTATGGGGTCATACTTTACTGTAGAATGGCCGAGAGACATTTTTTTTTAGGAATGGGGACATTCCATTAACAGAATGGCCGTCTGTTAGCGATTCATATTTTGTATAAAGTCTAGAGGAGTGATGGCCACATCACATCCCTCTTGACAGGTGACATAAAACGTCATGTGACGCGTATTTGGGGTGGAAGCCGTCAACGGTGAGTGAGATCGGCATTATCGTTTGTGGAATTGGCGCGAGGGCACGCACGCGCGCATTTACTTTGTGATACAGTAAATAAAACAGTTGCTTAATGTATTAATCGAGTATCATTTCTAACAGGTGGAAAATTCTAAATTTTAGAAAGTGACAAATACGTTTGATAACTTTGAAACAACTTTATTGAATAAGTAGGTAGACAATTTGGATCGATGAGTGTGGGCGACCCTTATATTATTATGTAGATATCAAACGAATTTGACCACAGATAAACAATATTGAACGGTAAAAGCTCGCGCCGTCGTCGGGTATACTGTAAAAACGCCCTTATATGACGTTTGGTGCATGACGTCAGAGGGCGCGTCGTGACGTCACGCGGCAACCCCCTCGCCTCACGGTGGCGAACTGTCTCCCCATCCATTTCACCACCCCCGGTTACTGCGTAGATGCGTAAGAGAAAATTTCAGTGTAATTGGCTTTTCTGCAGCTATTGTTCGAAATCACACTTTAGTAGCGTACAAATACGGTTGGTTTTCGGGTGATATTTTTTTCCTTTACATCTGTGATCACGGTTGGTTAAGTTAGGTCCATATAATGATGGATAGCTTAGTTGTCAATTTATTATTTTCTTGTAATAATAGCCATTTCAGTACTTTGTTGCGTAGATACATAACTATTATTTTTCATTACTCATACTCGGAAAGTAGGTCTGAAGTTGCCTGAAGTTCTGAAGATCTGAAGTTGTCTGAAGTAACCCTTTTCAGCCCTAGGGAGAATCGCTTTCGACTGACAGCTGGATACTGCAGAAACTCAAGTTTTTTTTTTATGTCATAGGGGGCATACTTACTGGCCAGTAGCACACCTAATGGTTGATTTATGTAAAATAAAATTCACTCATTTTTTTCTTTAGCTAATGCCTATTTTTATTTTGACTTTCCTTGCATTCGTAATGAAAAGCACAGTGTTATCCTCGGGAGAAAGACTTATTTAGTCCCTCGATCTATTGGCCAAACCCCGTCTCGGGACTAAATAAGTTACTTTCACCCCTAGGATAACAATGTACTATTTTTTATTAAACGTTTTATAATATTATGCCTCCAATCCCTAAGATGACATTATTATATAATTATATTATCTTTCCACACGACTTTGGCTATTGCCTAAACGAATTGGGTGTATCACTACATAGTATAAAATAAAGTCGCTTTCTCTGTCCCTTTATCCATATGTACCTATGCTTAAATCTTGAAAACTACGCAACGGATTGTGATGCGGTTTTCACCAATAGATAGAGTGATTCATGAGGAAGGTTTATAACTATATTTTATCTTGGAATTCCCGCGGGAACTCCGAAATTACCGCGGGTGAAACCGCGCAGGTCAGCTATTATACATAATATAATATGTGAATTGGTTGTCCACACGACGCCAATTCAATTGCCAATTGGATGAAAATGGTACTTCACGTGGCATCAATTTAGATTCCAATCAAATTGTAATTTTAGCAAACCGCACCGGCAATACCTACTGAAAAAATTGCTACTGCTTTAAATAATTCCAGCAACACTTGCATAATTGCATACATTAAGTTAATTAAGAAAGATTATTGAAATTGGCGATTTGTAGATACACTGCACAATCCGAGTGGCCCGATTTTTTATTGGCGTTATTGCTAAAGACGAGAAATAATTATCCCAACTTCCTAAGCCAGTATAAAAAGTCGTTGTCGCAATTTGGTTTTCTTAGTAATCTCTATTATTAAACAGTTAGTATACAAATATATTTATTTCTGCGGTCTATTCGGTAATCTTAGACGGAAAAGCTGAAAAAAAGGTGAATTAATAGAATTTATTTTGGTACAAATCGTGTATTAACATAGACTACATGGATCCATATCTCAGTTGCTCACTGTACCATATAATCAGCATCATAAATATGTGAACACTTTTATCAGGCGTTTAACTTTAATTACTCTTGCAGTAAGATTCAACGATTGTCAAAAGTGATCATATATTTGTGATACTGACTGTACCTGTACTTTTATCCCGATTTTTTTATGCATAGCAAAGGTTAAAATTTGTTGCGAAGACAAATAATATACAAAATACAGTTAAAGTTAGGCTTAGAAAAAATAAGTACTGAGTCATTATATCGAGTTTCTGTCACGTAAACGTTTCGTTAAACCTAGTCGCGCCTGAAAAATATTTATTTCAAAAACCGATAGGTAGACTTCCCAATTTTCACCATAGGTACGCCGAAATCGTAGAAAATATGGGTACGTTTAATCTATTACTGCCCCTTCGAAAGACTAAACTCCATGACCTCTTCTGTCGACTCAATGTACCTATAAAACATCTCGGTAACCGAAAGTGCCGCAGGCCCGAATTATTTGCACGACCTCTATGCCGAACGGTATCCAGAGCTGGTTCCCCAGTGTGTCGCATCCTGGATGCCCTCAATGCCCTTCTCATTGCTGACCCTGAGTGTGATCTGTTTGTGGATGCATGGCATGAGATAATGACGGCATGCTTGAGGTTTTGTGAGATTAAGTATGCGAGAGTGTCTTCTATTATAAGTTAACGGTTCTATGTTAATTATTGTAATTGGTTTTTTTTTTTACCGTTATAATTAACTATAAATAAATAAATAAATATTGTTATTATGACTGAATGACTAAAATATTATCGTTTTTGCGCGATTGAGTAACAAACATCCAAACATCCACACTTTCTCATCTACTTATCTATCTATACTATGATAAAAGAGTAGAATCCGCGATTCTGTACATTGAATATTTTTACTTAAAATTGAGAGGGGTGATAAAACAAGAGTAACCAAGCACAAAATAAAAATGTTTTTTGGCTGTCTGTTCGCGATAATCTCCGAATCTACTTAACGGATTGTCATGCGGTTTTCACAGGTAGATTAAGCTTAGCCTGGAGCTACATATAGGCTTTGTTTCATTGAAATCGGATGTCGGGAAAAAAAGCTGTTGTATAAAACCTTTCACGCGGGTGAAACCGCGAAAGTTTATAATATTAGTAGGATATTATAATATTATATTATTAAGATGAAGTAATTTCTCGTAGTTTTTGAATACTTCGGATATTCGCTACAATAATCATGAATGAATAACTAAAAGTAATATAATAGATGGAATTTAGCGCACAGAATATATTATGTTTATATAGCAATAATAATACTTGAATATCGGTACAAATAACTTCCTTAGGAATTCGCGTGGGTGCACCGAAAAAAATATAAGCAGTAAGCAAAACTGTTTGCACAACAGGCTATGTTCAACATACCTATCCAAAAACATGGGCTTTAGGCAAAATGTGAGGCATCGTGTTTACATAGAATTGAAGTGGTTTTTCTTTTTGTTTTCGGTTATCACAGTAATGTTCAACTAGCAACTTTTATTGGTTGGTTGGTTAGTTCAGTTATTACAATAAGCCTGTGATGTTTACTTACCGCTTACTTTTTGGAACGAAGTTCCTTATCGCGGTGTGCGGTAAGAGTTAATTGGACGCAGGTAAGCAATAACATGTTAACCCACAATATTAAGTTATTTATTCAGAACGCTTTATTGAGCGTTATAACGTTTCATAATTATGTGTTTAGTTTATTACATTGTTTAAATACCAACAAAATGTTAAACATAAAAAAAATATTGAAACAAAATGACGCTATGATTTTAAAACACGATTTACTCAAAATTTCTCCAACGTGGGTTAACACACTATTGCTTATCCATGTCCAATTGGCAGTTCAAATCGAAATGGGCAGAAGGCGTCACGCCAGGAAAAAGGGTTATGACTTGCCATGCAAATAGAGACCAGTTCGGGCCGGCGCAAGTCGGATATTATCGTCAAGCGCTAAACGACATACTTGTTTACATCGTGTCATTGTGTAAAATGTAACTAGTTTTCTGTGTGAATCCTTACATATCATAAAACAAAGTCCTCCGCCAAGTCTGTCTGTCTGTCACTCAACTCAAAACTACTTAAAGGATTTTCATGCAGTTTTTACCAATAGAAATAGAGATTCAAGAGGAAGATTTATACTAGGATAGCATCAATAGCTAGTCGCCAAGCAACAGTTAACTGCGTCACTGCGACGAGAGACCCACCCTTCATTGACTGAATGCGGGCTGTCTCCCCGCCATCCCTACAACCCTTACACCATCTCTTTCCGTCAGTCGGCTCGAAACATAAGTCTGTCTCTCTCTCCTCGCCTACGCTTTCATTGAACGCCCACGATCTTCGTCATTCAAAAACTAGATGTATTATGTGCTTTTTATGAAGCTTTCTGTTCACTTTCATGATTCTTGAGTTTTTATAACATTTAGGCATATGCCAGAGCGGTGCAACATCAAAAATATAAAAAAAGAAAGAAAGAAAGAAAAGATTTATTTAAAAAAATAAGACATATAGATGGGCAATCAACCCAATCACCGGATTTTGGGCGTTTACGGGCGTTTATCGGGTTTGAACCTTTGAGATTATGCCCCGGGTGGATTGCCCATCTATAGAAACAACACATTATCACTATCAGTAACTATATAAATACTTACAGCAATAGGTACGCAAAATTTCAAGATGATCACCTGAATATTTAAGGCATAAAATTGTAACAAACCAACTTAAATTCGCTTTTAAACTACAAGTTAAGATACATAGTGTAATAAAAGAGCGAATAGTATTCACCCGAGGATGCTGGACAAACGTTTCTTTAAAACCTGAAAGGTATCTATACATAATATAATAAAATTGTAACAGGTCGATGTCTGTACATTGGAGATAAATGAGAAAAAATAAAATTAGTATATACTCTATATAGACGCCAAAAATACCGTTATTAGAATTTTTTTCTGTCTGTATGTTTGTATTCGTACTACGCGAAAACTGCTACACCAAATGGAATGCGGTTTTTTTTGTTGTATTGCTAAGGGTCTAACTTAGATACTCGTGTTTCGATTTTTTCGAAATTCCATCTGGAACTCGAGATATTAAAAAAAATGCTGGTAATACTAATATTGTAAATGTGAAAGTGTGGATGTTTGTTACTCAATCACGCAAAAACGGCGTCGTGGTACAGGGGTACAGAGAAGGACATTTTTATCCGAGAATTCCCGCGGGAACTCCGAAATTACCGCGGGTGAAACCGCGGGGCTCAGCTAGTTAAAAAAATAAAAACATTAGAAACTTCGTGTAGCGCATTTCCATGACCATGGCAAGTGGCAAGTGGTGTATAGTTGTATACCAGTGGCGAAGGTACCATAGAAGCCGATTCCCACCGGCTTCCCTTCAGACGCAACATCTCTCTTTACCGTAATTGAGAACGTTGTCAGGGATACAGGGAAAGACTTTTTATACCGGAATTCCCGCGGGAACTCTGAACTTATCGCAAGTGAAACCGCGGGGATCAGTTAATAGTTTAATAAGTTGAAATTAAAGTAGATTTCCAGCTTCCCCTCTCCATATTTCACCCTTCGCCACTGTTGTATACGTCATCGTTATTATCTATCACATTGAAGTGAGCACTTAATTACAGCGCCGGTTTTAATTACGTATAGATAATAATTTAGTTTTAACGTTTTACCTGATTCATAGTTCCATACAAAGATCATTTTAAAAAATGGCGTCCAAACTAATTGGCACAAATTTTCCTTTTTTTTTTCTCTCAACACAAATTCCTGTTTAAATAAAGCTGAATGAAAAAATGGTTGCCTATCTATTACAGATTTGAATTACTCTCGACCTAAAGGATTCTTAGACATAGATTTCAATTTAGCGAAGGTAATCTCGTGATACAAACAAGGAAAAGTTCGGTCAGTCGAACCATTATTTTTATGTTTATCAACCTCCTTTCTATTTATCTCTTCTCCGGCCAATGTTTACTTCAATTCCTTTCGATTTTTCAAAGGTTGACTGGAAGAAATCCCCTCGCGGGATAAGTCCGCCTTTGAGCATAAATTACCTACTTGTTTTGATATTATCAACT
Organism: Zygaena filipendulae; assembly: GCA_907165275.2. Taxonomy (NCBI): domain Eukaryota; kingdom Metazoa; phylum Arthropoda; class Insecta; order Lepidoptera; family Zygaenidae; genus Zygaena; species Zygaena filipendulae. The sequence continues at coordinate 1,466,243 of OU015657.1, forward strand.
TGTAAAAACTTTGTTTATGCTCAATAAAGTATACAAACAAACAAGCAAAAGTCGACTTCTGCTATTGCTATATTTTGTCGAAAGTTTTTCTTTTTCCCTTAGCTCTTCTTACTTTCAGTATGACACACGTTGCCCGAAGCCATAAACCAAGGAATAAAAAGAATTAATTGTGTTAGAAAAGTAATAAAAGTTTCACTTACCTATCACAAGGATCGTAATGAAATAAAAGAGTTTTTTTTTTAACTTGTTAAATTTTCTGATAATACGATTCCGCGCGATCCCGACAGCCCTTAAACTGTTCGTTTTTATGCTGATGTCTCCTAACGACCAGTTAGTGGGCGTCCTTTTATACCGAGCCTCGAATTAAAATTTACCTCGTTAAACGAAGACGTCAACCGAGACTTTGGCTGAACAGTTTAGTACTTGCGCCTTTATGGATCCCTACTATTATTATAAATGCGAAAGTAACTCTGTCTTTCTGTCTCTCTGTTACACTTTCACGCCTTAACGGCTCAACTGATAACCATCAAATTTTGCATACACATGGTCAGAGGTCAATTCTAAATATTGTTTCACTCATAGGAAGCTATAGTACCTATTCCCAAGTGATAGAATACTTTTCATCCTGAATTGAAGAGTTTAGGCAAGAATTCCGAAATTGAATCAAGTGAAAGTCAGCTTTAATGTGATAGTAAAATTTTATTTCGGAATGCTTTCTAGAAATCGATAGAAATGCAATCCCCAGCGCCCCCCTCGGCCGGAAGCATAACATTGCGCAATTGCAATGACCTTCACCCGCGTCCTTGACCCCTGACATTCGGAGCCGGCCGCGGCCAGTTGGGAACACCTACGCGACTCCGAAATACCAAAGTTCGGGAGCTTCAAACAAAAGCACCGTCCCACAGTTTCCACAGAGCGATTTTCCACCGCTAAAGTTTAGTTGATGATAACAGAAATAGATGGCGTTGATATCAATAACAATAAGCTTCGCATGAATACACCGACTCGAATCATCTAGTGTGAGAAGAAACTTATTAAAGAAAAAAAAAAAGTTTATTCACAGTATTTTGTAAATTATTTGCTTTGTAAAAATGAATGAATAAATAAAAAAAAATACATCGTTCGTTAAGTTTTATGGCTGAAGTTGATCGTACCACGGGATTTGTATCACCTATATGGAACAATAAAATTGTAATTTTTTTGATCCAAATTTTTGGGATAAACAGTGATAATCACCAAGCACTCTAAGAGTAAAAAAAAACAACTTCTAACTTATAATACCTACGCTAAATAAATTTGACGAACAGAATCGAATTTGGTCTGACTGAAACAATAATTTGCGAATAGTCAAATTTTGCTACTCTATATGCTATGACGTAATTTTAGTAAAATGTGGTTTTATTTTCTGTCTGTGTGAACAGGTTTGTTTTGTTATTTAAATTTTAAATTATAATGAGCTCGTCTCTCTGTGAGCATTTAATAATACATTATTTATGCTCAAAATCAGACCACATTCATTTTAATCTATACATATAAATTGCTTTGTCCTGAATGACTGATGGATCAACGCACAGGCCAAACCGCTGATCGTAGAGACCTGAAAATTGGAGGGTGTGTTCTTTGTATGACGTAGGCATCCGATAAGAGAGGATTTTTGAAAATTCAACCCCTACAGGGATGAGAAGGGGTCGCAAAGTTTGTATGAAATAATTCCGCGGGAACTTCGAAATTATCGCGGGTGAAACCGCGCGGGGCAGCCAGTAAATCTATAAAATTGGATAGAAGTAGAACCCATTTAACGAAAAATATATACCTATAAATACTGTAGGTAAGATCTTTGCCTATAATAAGGATTACTTTATAGCACAGCATAAAGGAAGGTACATGTATTGGTTATGAACGTATTTGTGTGTGTGTTGCAAAATTACGAAGCTTTATCTGGACATTCACAAATATTTTGCACCAGCAGGACCCAGCGGGTTCACCCGCGTCAATTGGGAGGCTCTCGCAGGAATTCCGCAATAAAAGTAGGTACCCTATGTCCTTTTCTGTACCCCTGACAATATGCACCTATGCAAAATCTCATAATGACCGGTTGAGAAGTTATGACGTGAAAGCGTAACAAACAAACAATAAATAGACAACCTCACATTCACGTTTATATTATTAGGATGTACAAAATCATCCCCTAATACAATTTCATCAAGTTCGAGCCTCATATCCGCCATATTCATTTGTCAATTTGCGAAAATTATCCAATAAAATAATTCGGAGTATTTCGGGATTTTCCCCTAACGAAATTACTTGTAATACGAGTAGGTAGGTAGACCGTGGGCAATACGGTGTATGTAGCTTTTGGACTATTGGTAATTAAGTTTACTACTCTAATTGCTTTACTGAATGAAGCTCGAAGACCGAAGACTAGATATATAGTTTTTCATTTAATTAAACATGTTTTATTAACTGACTAGCTGTTCCCCGCGGCTTTACTAGACTTAATTACAGAGATGAAAGTACATCATGTCCTTTTCTGTACCCCTTACAATGTGTATGCGAAACTTCATGATGATCGGTGGAGTAGTTATGGCGTGAAAGCGTGATAAAAAGACAAACAAACAAACTCACTTTCGCATTTATAGTAAGGATATAATATTATGTTAGTTAGGATTCGTTTCGGTTGGTTACCGTCTGGGAGGCAACTCCTATCTAATTTCATTAAACACCATAGACAGTAGACTCACTATTCATACAATTAATATATTTGGAATATAAACATAATGTGGATACTTGTTAGCTTTATTTTCCATTTTCGAATGTAGAAAGTCGCGTACCTATATTCCTATCAATAGCATCATATACAGATATGTAGTTTAAACATTAATGTTTGTTCGGTTGCCATGATTAATATAATATAATAATAGGTATACCTACACTAAAATAAAATAAAAAAAATGCGCGAGTGTCGTGGTACACTCGGATAGAACCTCACCTCGTTGTTTCCGAGGAATAAAAAACCAATAAGCAACCAAAAAAAATCGTTCCAAAAACCATTAAACAATAAGCGCGCACCTATGATGCCGTGACGGAAAATTTCTTTCACTAATCCTAGCTAAGCCCCCATCCGTATCGTGCGATAAAGAAATTCGTTCTAAAAACCTTGAATCTTGTGAAATCTTATTATTGTTGTTACTTACTAGATAAATTTTTGATATAATTTTCAATTCGCCCTGTATGGCTCAAAAGTAGATTTTACAGCTCGAGGTGCGATTTTAGTTTTATGCGATAGTCCCTTTCATAATTTGAATAATCCAGATTTATAATAACCTGCTTGTATTATAATGAATATCCTACTTTCAATATTGAATTACCAAAAATACTTTTTTATGTTAAAAACGTTGAAAATTTCATTAAATAATATATTTTTTGTTTTATTCCAGGTAACAGTCACTACGAGATTAACGCAATTGACAATTGGATATAATAAGTTAAGTATAAGTAGGTAAGACCAAAGATTTTAAAATCGATTTTAAACTTGTCGCAAAAACCGTATATCTTTTTCATGCGTAGGTATTTTGAACATGTAAAAGGAATTGGTTGCCAATTTATTATTTTCCATTTTCAACCCCAGTATTTTCTAGGATGATTACCTATTTTACTTTTAGTAAAAAATATTTGTATTTAAATAATTATAATATCTAGGTATATCAAGATTTGAAATCATGAATATTAGATTCAATAATAACTTTATTAACACATTAATCGCAACTAGTGTCCGACCGAACCTTCGGGCTTCGGCTTAGTTTTCGGCTTCGTCCACCTTCAGTCAACAAACTCAAATTCGGTCAAATCTTCGGCTTCTGCCAAAACCGGTCGAATTTTTGGTCGAAGCACTAAAATTGAAAGAATTGTGAGGGCTAATAAACCTTTCGTTTCGGCCGAAGTTTGTGGCAAAAGATCGGCTACGGATTCGACCAGAAATCGGCCTTCAGTCAGACACTAGTTGCAACCTTGTTTCATTACACGCAAAGTGATGTGTAAATTCTTCTCATTAATCAAATTAATTGGCGCTTTATTAAAGAATATTACGTATTTCTTAAAAATTTAACCGCTTCTATGAACGAATCAGACACTAACTTATATTTCTTTTATCTAATTATACATATAGTACTAACTCTTACCCGCGATTTCACCCGTGTTAATTTCGGAGATCCCGCGGGAATCCCGGAATAAAGCCCTATTTCCTTTTTCATACCCCTGACAACGTGTATGCAGAATTTTATGATGATCGGTCGAGCCGTTAAGTCGTGAAAGCGTTACAAAGAAACAAACAAATATTAATGGAAGGATGAAACCATAGGACTAAACATTCGAAAACTCCAATAGTACCAATATTTTTTCCAATTATAGAAAAGTTACGGCCGCTATTTCGGTTGGTTGAACTAAAATAGTCCGCTTTGCGGGTAAACATCGCAAGCCACGTGAAAATATCTGAAATACCATTACATAATTAGAGTACTTTCGCATTATAGAACTCACGTGCTTTTGGGCGCATCGTCTTAAAAATATTTGCTCGAATGTGAATTAATCAATAACCAACTCTGAAGCAGGGAGGATAGAGCATACTTTTATACAGTCAAATAGTTTAATTTGAGCTATTTTATACTGATTGTGTTTATCATTTTCGGCGTCGCGCCAATTTCACCTCTGTCATGAGGCAAGGCGTTCTCGACTTCTCGCCCATACTAATTCGATCCGTCAAACGTTTGGCCGCAGATAAGCAATAACATGTTAACCCACAAAACAAAGTTATTGATTCAGAACGATTTATTGAGAGTTAGAGAACGTTTTTTAATTATGTGTTTACCTTATTAATAATAATAATAAATCTTTTTATTCCAGGCATAAAAAAACCAATATAAACTAAAACAAATAATAAACAAACATTGCATTGCATTACATTGTTTAAATATGTAACTAAATATTGAACATAAAAATGTTGAAACAAAATGGCGCTATAATTTTAAAACTTTAATTTACTCGAAATTTCTCCAGTGTGGGTTAACACACTATTGCTTATCTATGTCCGTTTATGAAGCAATTTGTCTAGATAGGTAGATATTATTATATGTGTTTGCATTGAATTAGATATTGAGGTTCATTTGAAAGTGGTTTCAATATTACACAAGATATTGCGAATTCCGAGATACAAAGTATCATCCATCCGTTTCTGTACCTCTGATATTATCGTGTACTTATGCCAAATTTCATGATGATCGGTTGAGCCGTAATTACGGCATGGAAGTGTAACAGGCCGACAGACAGACAGAGTTACTTTCACATTTATAATATTAGTTGGGATAGCTTAAAAATATACACACACGTCTCAAGTCTGGTTTCATTGAAAACATTCAAACATCTCTGCGAAAAACATCGATACTAGCCGTTCTCCGTGGTTTTACCAGCGTTACGTAGTTCCCGAGGAAATTTAGATAACCTACTCCCATCGATCTCATATAAAAATTAGATACACAGTCAGCGTCAAAAAATGTCCTCATGAAATGAGCGCCCACTTGAACATTTGGGTGCGCTTTTAAGTCAGTCGCATTCGTGATCGTTTAAAAATTGTAAAAATCATACATCTAGGACCCTAAAAAAGGACGGAATTTCATATTTTCGGTAAGTACTATTGTAATACCAACCAGCTATAACTATAACCACAGCTATAACTACGTAAACACGACTGTGGACAGTTTTTAAGTGAACTCTTTTATGGGACTGATGTGTATCTACTTTTTATATGAGATCGAAGCCTATTCCAGACTATAATCTATCCCTGTGCCAAATTCCATCCGATTTCGTTCAGCCGTTCTGACGTGATTGAGTAACGAAAATCCATCCATCCATCCAAACTTTCATATCTATCTAATCTAATATATATAAATCACGTTGTTTGTCCGCGATGGACTCCGAAACTACTGAACGGATTTTGATAAAATTTTGCAACCATTTATAATATGGTCCAACTTAAAAGATAGGATCATTTTTATCCCGGAATTCCCTCGGGAACTGAAGGACATAGAGTACTTTTTTCCCGCAACCTCCGCGGGAACTCTGAAATTACCGCGGATGAAATCGCGCGGGACAGCTAGTCTAATATATATAAATCACGTGTCACGTTGTTTGTCCGCGATGGACTCCGAAACTACTGAACGGATTTTGATAAAATTTTGCAACCATTTATAATATGGTCCAACTTAAAAGATAGGATAGTTTTTATCCCGGAATTCCCTCGGGAACTGAAGGACATAGAGTACTTTTTTCCCGCAACCTCCGAGGGAACTCCGAAATTACCGCGAGTGAAACCGCGGGGGACAGCTAGAATATATATAAAAATGAATCTCTATTTCCCTTGGTCACGGCATCACGCGTGAACGGCTGGCTGGACCAATTTCGCTAATTCTTTTTTGTTGTGTTTGTTATTGTAAGGAGAAGACGAATATGAAAGAATATTGGTAGTCCCTGCGGGAATTCCGAAACTCACGCGGGTCCGAAACGGTTAGTTAGAGTTTGAAGGGACTTTAACTGCTGATTAGCTGATGTTATAATGAGTAAATTAGGCTACTTTGGACTTCCTGCGGGAATTCCGAAACTCACGTGGGTGAAACCGCGGGGCACACCTAGTTTATAATATTAGTATGGACATCAGAAGGATAACAAAACTTAAGTACCTTACGTATATACTTAAAACAAATAGGTACTTAGCTACGTAATAGAAAAATATTATAACGTTGTGTAGTTGAATAATGGTATGGAATCAGTCGGTGTCGCTTTACATTGCTTATTTTCGTTTTTTTTTTGTTCGCTTTGTACCAGAGACGTGGGTTTTGGGATAGGCTTTCATCAAAGTGTTTTTCGGTTTACAGTAAAATAATTACAATATTATGTAAGTAATAGAGAATCCACACGGTGAAAAAAAAAATCTTGATTCAAGAAAATATGCGTTCATATATGCACCATGCAGTAAACTGTCTTCGTTCAAAATGATATATGTCTTTGAATTTCAAAGTAATGTTATATTAAACGAATTTAATCTGTCTTCAACTAAAATAACACTGTCGATTGACTGAATGTAATAAAATCTTGGATGAAGATAGTGATTATCTTCATTTCATCAACATTCCAGTGAAATGTTACTTAAGTCAAAATAAAGGATAACTTGTTCTAAGCTCTGCGTGCTTAAGTTAAGGAAATAATATCTACAATGAAGATGCTAAAATCTTGAATGAAAATAATGACTGTCTTAGGTCAATATGATGGTTTCATAGAACGGTTTATTCAAGACTATCACTTGTTACAGTCAAGACAACCAGTAGCTTGTTTTAATTTTTATGTACTTAAATCAAGAATATATATTCTTCCAAAAAGAAAATGATGTTTTATTTCAAAAAAACTACTGTATCAAACCAAGGCTGAGGTTTTTCAGAGAAAATTTTTTTTCTTAGGCGAAAGAAATCGAAAAATTGACTTAATAATATATTTTGCTCGCACAAAATAAATTGTGTTGCACTGAACTATGATTTAGTTCATTTAATAATATTAATATATTAGACCAAAGCAATATACGGTGATTGTAAGGTTCCAATATTTAAGGTCAAGCATACGAATTTATTGGATGGAAACGGAGGTATTTCCATCAATATTGTTTTCTTTGCCTCAATTTAATGAAGATTTGTTTTGAGAAAATATTTTCTCAGTTTAAATTATAAAGGTCTTAAAGGAAACTGACATATTTTTTTGAACCAGAGAGACCTGTCTAGTGGGTTTTTGCACTAATTAATTGATTGAATTTAATCTAACATTTTATGCTAGATTAAATTCAATCAATTAATTAGTGCAAAAACCCAAAAGATAGGTCTCTCTGGCTCAAAAAACGGCGGCACACACGATATGACAAAAAAACTCAATTTTAGTATGATGCTGGATGGCTGCCTGTTTAGTGGGGTTGAGCTCTAAACAATTAATTGAATTAAAATACACGAGGTGCTGAAATAAAAGATCACAATATTGTAAAAGAGTAGGTACTACCGAATCGAATCGAATAACAGGAAGCTACTCTATAACATTTTTATAATAGTTATGACTGTGTATGGCATTGTCAGTTTCCTTTGAAAGTGAGAAAGAAAGCTTTGTTACAATAACTTATGTAAGTTTTTATTTAAAAAGATTAAAGGTTAATCAATAAAATATTGTTAAACTTAATCTATTTTGTACAATTAAAGATAAGAGTATATTAGATATTCGGCCTCATATTTTAAGTTTTAATTTATTAGGTACCTATGTACTTATTGCTACATTATGTTAAACAATCATCTAAACACAATAAAAATGAACATCTTTATATATTTCCTTATCATATAACACTTGTTCTATTTTGCAAAAACGTGGTTCACAATCAACATAATCGTATGCACAAGAAAATCACCAATAGAATATTTAAATCCAATAAGTATGTATTATTTAAAAGATTAAGTAGGTACTTAATCTATTTTATTCAATTAAAGATTAATTAGATATTCGACCGAAGTCATATTTTGTACTTATTGCTTAAAATATGAATTGTCATTGTGATTATGTTAAACAATCATCTAAACACAATAAAAAAAATCCCTGCGTTTGGGACATAATTAAGTAAAATTAATAAATTATAAATTAATAATTACATTATTAATTAATTGTTACATTTACCACACTTGATGGTGAAAATATATAAGAAATGTCACAAGGTTGTGATATAAAAACTAACTACTAAACATGAATAGCCAATATGTCTGCATCAATATATGGAACTGCATTATCAAATCTGGTATAGATAGACATTATAGACGCAACGCTGGGTAATAAGATAAATATGCTCACTTGACTTGACTGCAACAGACTCAAATGTGTACTTAATATTATCAATAACAATATAGGCTTGGAGAACTATTTGCAGGGCTCCTAGCAGAATGACATAGGGTTGTACTTGAATTTTTCGTTTGGCAGCTTTTTCAATTTGCTTTTATACAATAGAGTTAATATCACCAGGATTCTGAAAGGAAAAACGTTGAAAATTTTGAATGTGAAAATAAAATATCTAAAGCAAAAAGATACGAAAGAAAATTGGGTTTTTATCAGAGGTACTGGGAAATTGAAATTGTATGCACACTCACACAAAATAAAGCTTTAACGTGATACTCTAAAAGTTGCAATCGAGAGATAGTGATAGGAGTTTGTAGAGAATAGCATGGGGTACGATCTTCCTCCTTTACCTACCACGAGTAGTGATACTTTTGGGAGATAGAAGACAACAACAGACTCACCTCTACTATAATACTGTCCAAGCACTCTTGAGTGGAAATCTTCCCATTTTTTGATAAACGTCCTTTGGGTGGAACATTATTAACCAGTAAAGTAAGTTCCATAGGTAAAGAACCTAAAAAATATCTTAGTTGATTACATGCTATAGATTGATAACTCTTTATTAAACATAAAAAGAAACATGACTAGCTTTTCCCGCAGTTTCACCCGCGGTAATTTCGGAGATTTTGCGAGAACTCCGGGATAAAAAGTACCCTATGTCCTTCTCTGTACCCCTGACAACGTGCATGCCAAATTTCATCTAAATCCGTTCAGCCATTTTTGCGTGATTGAGTAACAAACATCTAAACATCCACACTTTCACATAATAATATAATATTAGTAGAATGTATCAGAATCACATCCTTACATATTATAAAACAAAGTCCTCTGCCACATCTGTCTGTCTGTATGCGATAAACTTAAAAACCACTGAACAGATTGTCATGCAGTTTTCACCAATAGAGAGAGTCATTCATGAGGATTTATATGTATAGTTTATCCTGGAATTCCCGCGAGAACTTCAAAAATTGCCGCGGGTCTAATACTAATATTATAAACGCGAAAGTTTGTAAGAATGTATGGATGGATGGATGTTTGTTACTCTTTCACGCAAAAACTACTGGATGGATTTAAATAAAACTTTACAATAAGATAACTTATACATCAGATAGGGTACATACCTTATACATACATAGGGTACTTTTTATCCCGGAATTCCCGCGGGAACTCTGAAATTAACGCGGGTGAAACCGCAGGGCACATCTAGTAAAAAATAATCTAAATCAACAAACCTTAGTTTCCAAATACTCGTCAATCTTGTTACTTATTTTAATTCTATCATCATCTTTCATCTTTGGGCATATTTCTTTAAGATGATCTTGACTTAATTGGCCAATATCTTTTAAGGTTATGCCATTAACTAAAAGAAATCAAAATATAACATTAAAGTCAGTGTTGTAAAGTACCTGCGTAAGTGTTGCAGGTACCTACAACACTTACTAACTACTATTACTAATTGTGCACTGCACTCAAGAGTGGAGATTTGTGCAATTCTAGAACAATAAATATACCTAGATAAGACTAATTTAAAATTTCGTAAATATTGGTAGGTAGGTAGGTACTTACTGCGAAAAGATTCAATTACATCATCAGGCATCTGCCAAGTTTTTAATCAACGTCAACTTCTGGTTCCATGATGATAAAAAATACACAATTCAGATATTTTTTTCGTTTTCGGTACTTGGATTTTCGATTATATCTAGTTTTTATTTGGTCTGAGTATGTCTATTAATTAATTAGTAATTACTCTTTATTTGACTTTATTCTGTAACCACCCAAAAGGCACCGGCCACTCGGCACGGAAGACGCCGCTAAAATGAAGATTGACGATCGGCGGGAATCGGGAAATCGGGAATTCCGAATTGCGAATATTCAATGCCAGCAAACTAGTCGCAGACGCAACTCCATCGCTTTTCGATAAAATATCGATAAATACATACGTTACAAGTACATGCACTTATCGTATTACCAAAGAGTATATAACCGATAATATAATACTATACTAGTAATTACCTTAGAATTACAATATGGAAATAAATAAATGAATTAAGAAAATATTCAAGAATTTTCAACATCACCATAATTATGCTAAATACCTACATAATTATATATATATACAATAAAATCTCATCTTTGATTACTATTATAGTCAACAACCATTTTTTTATAATTCCGATTCCCTATTAAAAATCAGAATTGCCCGCTCTGGCTAATCCTAATATATAAAACAAAGTCTTCCGCCGCGTCTGTCTGTGTGTTCACGATAATCTCAAAACTAATGAAGGGGTTTTTATCCGGTTTTTACTTGTCTCCCTAAACGTCCTTTTTTACTTATAAATCAACATTGTTAAAGGTATTTCATTAATCTAAGTGCATGTCAAACTGTAATTGTGTTAAATACCTGTTAATGTTGAAATAAATAAAATAAAAATAAAATATATAGAGTGATGCAAGAGGAGGTTTATACGTGTCCTGGAATTTGTGTAGTTTATTTTAAATAAATAAATAATAACAAACAAACACAAATTTCCATTTATGATATTAGTTAGGATTAGTTATCTATTTGTACATTGTATCTAGTTTCTTTTGCATGCATGTTAAGAAGCTTTTGTTATTTTGAAAAAATAGGTAGATATATCGACATTTTTTTGAGTCAGACTACATCACTACTGAAAGAACATTCAAGAAGGCTGAAGTTTTTGTTGAAGAACATCTGCCTTTTCAAACAAGTTGTAACATGTTTCGCACCAGATATTCTAGGGCCTAGACCAAATAAATAGGTACCTTCATGCTACATTCTTGTTTGGAAATAAAATATAAATAAGTAGGTATAAAGTTTTTAAACTAAGACAATGGGGTTCTAATGAATAAAAATTATACACGATATTCTATGTATTCAATTACCTATTTTCCTCGATGCTATTTTATTACAAGAAAATTGTGGCATTGAAACAATTAGGTAGGTATTTGGAATATTTTGTTTAGGTAGGTACCTACCTACATACTTATCTAGTACTACTTAAGCAAGTTCTAATATGAAAGCACCAGATAACAAACAAAGCAATAAAGACTGTCTTGGTTGGAAATAAAACATGCTTTTGAACCAAAACAGCGAGAATGCAGCAGGATTTTAAATATAAAGAAATAATAAATTAAAAGGATATTCTATTTACTCCATTCAATATTATAAGTAAATTTTCGTTTAAGAAAATAAAAAGGTTGAGTGGACAAGAGAATTTATTTGTATTAAGCAAAAAAAAGTTGTTAAAACACGCATTTTACGCATTTTAATATAAAACGTTCTTTCATTGTAACTAAGAACCACTCTCTTCTTTGAAAATAAAAAGAAGTTTAGGGGAATGACACCGTGTATTCGAACCAAGATAACAGTTTTCTTGTGTTAAAAGAAATATTACGTTATGTTAGAATTCTATTAGTTCCATTCAATTTTACTACCCATTTTTATTGAAGATTATGAAATATTTGTCCTGATGCTATATTTTTTTCAAACAAGAAAATCTAAATATTGAAATAATTATTTGAGATATGTTTGGAAGAAGAAACTTTATGGTATTGGATCAAAGAAATTTACTTTAGATTAAATAAATACTGTTCAATTAAATCAAGAAATTGATAATTTTAATTCAAATTTTCAGCCTCTTATTTGAAAATATATTGCTTTGTCTGAAGAAAATATGTCCAAGACAACAAAATGTCTTGATGTAAAGAAATCTCCAGACTCTTTTTTTTCCGTGCAGTTTGTGTGAAATTGAGTTGAGATACTTCAACATAGAGTTTATTTTCGAATGAAATTTATTTAACTTATTTTTTTATTTTCTTTATTTTTAGGGTTCCGTACCGCCGAAAGGAAAATAGTAAGCCTTTAAGTTCACTTCGTTGTCCGTCTGGCTGTCTGTGAAGACCCTTTTGTAAAGCGTGGAGTTATCAAGTCGAAATCAATATCAAATATTCAAGTCTGCAATCCCATGGAGCTGTAAAAAAATCAATAATTCATCGCAATCAAAAGATACGGCCATTAATGCCAGATATTTGACACTCGCAAGGGAATCGAAACCTATACCGTCGTTTTTCCGTTAACGTCGTATCATGAAAATTGGCAATGTGCTAAAGTATTGCCTCGTAGCACAAGTAAAGAGAAAAATCTGAAAAACGAAAACTTGTAGTCAGGTATAACGAAAAAACATTGCGATTAATTTCACTTATTTAAAGTAAGTTGGTAAACTGGCCGCGACGTTATGAATGGAAACAAGAGTTTTCCAACGGCAAAGTTCCAATTGTGGCCCTGAATTCAGTTTATGATGAACTATTTACATACCTACGAGTTTGTACGGTACCCTCGGTGCGCGAGTCCGACTCGCACTTGGCCGTTTCTTTTTTCTTTTGTATTATGAATGTCGGAATCCCACAAAAAAAAACAGACCGAAATTTGATGCTGAGGCCAAGTTTCAACCCTAAAAATTACAGCCCATAAATTATTGTTAGGTTCTGTTATATTTTTATAAAAACAGTTTACCTCCTACATCTAAAACCAGCAGCTGTCTGTATTGGGATTAAAGAGATTCACTTAGTAATTTTCATTAATTTCCATTTGTACCTACTCACTTGCCTTTATAAAAGTTTTTTTAACAATTCGCCGGTCAATTTCTCTAGAAAATTTGAATAGACGGAAAGGTTTTAGAGTTTTTTCAATCATCTTAATACGATTGCGGTGTTAATCTATCAATAGCGCCTAACGCCCTTCGCAGTCCAATCGTAGCGGAACGATAGAGCACCGGTTTCGTAACGAAAATACCGGACCAATTGGCCGATAAATTAACTTGAGCATGCCCATTTATCGATTACGGAACCATTACAATAGTTGACTGTGTGCGCACGTGAGCGCGTCAATGGCGCTAGGAGAAATAATTAATTAAGTAGGTACTCTAATAGATAAGTGAAGAGTACCTTTTGTCCAATTCCAAAAGTTACGGCCGCACTCAGAGTCGTTTTAATGATTACTTTATTTTAAGTAAAGATTTTTAAAACCAAATTTCCGCAATCAGAGACGTTCATTAAATTAATGTTGATTGGCATTCAACTTTTAACTTAATGATTCTAATACCAACAAACATTAATATAATGAACGTCTTTGATTGCGGCAATTTTGTTTTGAAAATATTATCTACTTTAAATTAAGTGACCATTAAAACTACTCTGAGCGTGGCCGTTAGTGTACATAAGTAACTAGACATCAAATAGTTTCTCTCTTGTAAAATTCGGTATTCAATCGGGAACTATTTGTTGCTTGATAAAAAGTATGTACCTATGTTATTCAGAGATAGTGTCCTATCCTATCTAAAACAGTTCTGTAATAAATGACTGTAGAATTTCTTAACATCGTATAACTTTAAATCAATTAAAATATTTTTAGAATCACTTCACTAGTAGGTACCAGAGAATTAGAGAGGAGTCAACTAGAATAGATGTATAACTACTAGCTGCTACTCGTTTACTAGTGGGAGTTTTAAAAGGTTTAAAAGTATCTTATGGCACTTCCAATTCTTCCCGAATATCTGACTTGGCTGTATGGACTAAGTTTCTTTTGCCATTCTGAACGGGTAAAATATAATAAACAAAATATTTTTGCAGTTTTTTCAGCAACCTACCCCAATCCAACTATTTCGCTACGGACACAAATTAACAAACGAATAAACACGGAAGCAAAAGCTCTGATGAATAAGCTGGTTCAGTAGGTTTACTAGTTGGCTATTTGTCTCTCATTTAGTTCCTGTCTAGGAGTTGTCTAGTCAGCAAATCACGAAACGCAATGCATACAAGCACTAAGCAGTTGAATGTAAAATGTTTCTGAACAGCCTTGGTAAAAAACTGCAGCAAAACACAAACTTTGTTTATGGCATACACATCAGAATTGGCATTATGGGCCCTGTACTCTTAGCCTTTCCTATATAGGATAAATAAACGAAAAAATAAAATGTTTATGGTACTATTCTTTTTTGCCAATGAAATCTCAATTTAAAACGAAGATACGTCATTGGCGTCCTAAAAATGTCATTAAAAAACTTTCCGGAACAATGACGTTCTTCACATGAAATGTCCTTCGGTCGGTAGCACGTTTCCTTTTTCGATTTCTCATTAGTAGCTACTGCCTTATAAATAAGCTGTACGAGTATCTACTTTTATTTATTGCAATAGCAATGGGCGTTTAGTGTAAATCTGCTATACTTATATAGAGAATTGGTTAGATATCGCGTCCTCTGTTATCATCGTTATCGCTTATCAGCATGTTCCAATATTACCTTAATCACGTACGAAAGTCATGGCCGAGCCTCGGACCGGGAGGTTTCTGTGCGAAGCATTTCGCATTAATTGCATAACATTTCAGTACAGTCACCGTTGAAAATAGATGAATATTTTGCAGTCGTTATTAATGTAAAACGATCGAACTAGCCCGTTTAATAATTATTTAAAAATGGCATACTCGTAATTGAGTATGACTAGAATTTATAATTCTTCAGCATTGTTATTTGTTCTTGTTCCAGAATTGATTGAGTTTAACTTTTTGCATGTTTATTAATTGTTCTGAAATGTATCACAGAACAGAATATCATCATGCACGCACTAAAACATTCATTTAAGCAAAGAAATGTACTAAAATCTTTTTGGTTACGTTTTTACTTAGTCACTGTTTGAAAAATTCACAGTTTTAGAAATATAGTAGAAATATACTTGGGATACTAGCAAAAGGAGTTTTGGGTAAGTTAGAGCATTTGCTCTAACTTTCTTTGTAACGGTGCGGTGCGGTGGCGCGCCTGCCCCGCCTACATGTCATATCTAGTTGATTTATTTTTCCTGTGTTTTCCATCTGGATTGAAGTTACGTAAAAATATAATTAAAAACAACACACATTTTGACATGATGCAAAAGTAATTAAATAATTTATGTAACGCGCAGGCCATGATTTGTAGTAATAAATTGTGTTTCGCAAACAGATAAGGTTAAAGAATGTCTCTAAAATTAAATGATTAAATTATTAATCAGTGTGCTTCGGACTTTCCTAAGTGCAGATATTTTTATCAACCACTAGCTGTGGCTTGCGGTTTCACTCGCGTGAGTTTCGGGATTAGCGAAATTGGTCCAGCCGTTCACACGTGATGCCGTGACCAAGGGAAATAGCGATTCATTTTTATAGTTACCCAAGCATTCCATCTGAGATAATTTCGGATTCGGATAAAAAGTACCCTATGTATGTAAAATTTTATGGGATTTCACTCTCGTTGATTTCGAAGTTCCCGCAGAAATTCCGAGATACAAACTACCTATCCGATGTTCTTTTCTGATGACAACATGTACCTATGTGAAAACTCATGATGATCGGTTGAGCCGTTGGTTAGTGAAACTAAAATTGAAATTGTGAAAGCGTAATTGCACAACACAAAAATTAGTGCCTAAAAGCGTAAAAACAAACCAATAAACTTAAGTCATGTACCAGGGTTTGGTTAGTGATACATCCTACAAAATTGTCTAACATAGGAGTGGAGGGTTCTATGATACAAGTTCGTTTAGTTTAGAACCCAGGTCACCAACTCATTCCTATCCTGCCCCTGAATCTGAAACTCTACAATATGACGTGCCCATCATTATACACTATGGTAGTTACCCAAATATATCAAATAAACTCATTTTTCATTTTCATTTTTCATTCGCATTTATTATATGTTTAGTTTAGTTTATGTGCTATTTTGGTTTTATTATAATAATATTGTTTTATAATAGTACTGGCTGTCCCGCGCGGTTTCACCCGCGATACTTTCGGAATTTTTGTGGGCACTCCGTATTACAATATGGTCTATGTTGCTCAGGGATATATAATATATGGCTTTCTAATGTTGAAATAATGTTTTAGATCGGTCCAGTGGTTTTTGAGTTGAATCGTAACAAACATACAAACAAAAAGTCAAATCTTTCCTCTTTATAATATTTGTATAGATATACAAAATTTATTTCATTGCTTATATATTAACTGGTTTTTCCTTGTGTATTCTATGTATGGTATCATTTATATTATGTATTGTATCCAGTATCGTATAGGTATATCGTATTATGTCATTTTTGTATTTAGTAATTTATGTATTAGGTATAATCAGATCCGAGACGTCACGTATTTATATATATATATTGTTATTTTATTTTATTTTTTTGTTTAGTTTTATATAGGTACATTTTGTTTTTTATTGTAATTTTCATTTTATAGTTTATTTTTTTACTTTTAATTTTATTTATTTTTTACCGTGGTTCCGGCTGAAAACCAGCGCTGCCTCACACTGTTAAGTGTGTGAGATAGCATTATGCTGAGCCGGGACCATTTTGTCAACATTTTTGTATTGTTTTTTATTGCAGTTGTATATTATGTGTTGGTTGACAAATAAATTTATTTTCTTCTTTCTTTCTATATATAGTAAGGATTAAAAAAAAACCTATAATATTGTATAAATTGAATTGACAATCAATAAATTACTTCATAAAACAATTTTGTAGCTGACTGTACGACTCGTAACTGTAAATTCAGTATGTACACGAGTACAATCACCACCTGATGCGTAGACTGATGCGTGACGCGAACCGAGTGCATACTATAATATACTATATACTAACTGTGCCCCGCGTGTTCACCTGCGGCAATTTCGGAGTTCCCGGCGGGAATTGCGGGGTAAAAAAACCCTATGTCCTTCTCTGTACCAATGACAACGTGCATGCCAAATTTCATCCAAATACGTTCAGCCGTTTTTGCGTGATTGAGTAAACGTATGCGAGGATAAGAGCTCGAAAGCGCATTTTCATCCGACTTGCTTCAAAATTATCGTCACTGCTCAGCTCCTATGTGTCTTATCGTTATGTTATATAACCTATAACCTGCCCAGGAGTATGGACTACAATCGTACCAAGTTTGGTTAAAATACCTTCAGTAGTTTTTGACCCATGCGTGCACATACAGACAGACAGACAGACAGACAAAAAATTTACTGATTCCATTTTTGGCATCAGTATCGATCACCATTCATCCTCCAATATTAATTTTGAATATATATTCAATTTACAGAATTGACTTCTCTACAGTTTTATTATAAGTATAGATATGTATACGGTCGCTCCACGCGGTATGCCTCAGGCAAATATGTGTTTGGAATTACGCAACGGTTTATCAAATTTAGATTCCGTCTCTTTTTTAAACGTGTTACCTACGTGGACAGATGCCTCCTTAGCCAATTGAAAATTCTATTATTTATTTATTTAAACTTTAAGCACATCATGGTACAAAAGACGGACTTAATGCCACAGTGGCATTCTCTGCCAGTCAACCTTCAAGTAGTACTACAGTACACTAACGTGTAGGTGGTTATAACGCATAAAAAAACTAAGGAACGAATCGTCATGTCAGGTTTTGCGTTGCGTTTATAGCTTGTCAACTTGGTTAAGGGAGCTGAATTGCTAAGCTAGTTTTGATGATGAATGTACACGCTACTCGCTCGCCCTGCCTCCCGGATGTGACGCGGCCTTGCACGACCGGACCTGTGCCACAGCAAGCACTCGTAATGTATCAAGACTACGACTTTAAAGTTCGATTTCGATATGCTTTTGATACACATTTTTCACTCCTTTACCTTTTTATAGGTAAACTCATAGCGCACTAGAGCAACGCGGCACGTACTAGCAATGTTGTTGTTATTATCGATTAATCAATTATTATTACACAATCGATTATTGGACAACAAGTTTGGCAACGGCGGTTTTTTGTGTAAACAAGTAACTTTTCGAACTGATTTCTTCGGTGTCCGCCGAGAGCTCCGTGAAATATTTTCCAATCTAAATTGCAGTTTCAAACGCTACATAAGGATTCTATTAGAAATACGTTTATTTTCTTTTGAAACTCTAAAAACTATGACACCATATAGTAGCTTCTGCAAGTGAAACAATGTTTAGAATGGGTTCGGTAGTCCACGTAATCCCCTTACATCCTTAGTACAGATAGATTATTGTATTTCTACAAAGCTTAAAAAGCTTTGCTCCTCATGTGTCATGACTTGCTTTTTCATGAACGTTGCATCTGGATACTTCTAGAACATGTAAGTACTCGCAATAAAAATGTGACTAAAACAAATTAACACTAGTCATTGATATGGCAGGGCTAATTTGCTCCATATACCTAAGCATGCACAATTTATTTATCTTTACGTATAGGTAGGTACATAATTGCGTAAAACAGCCAGCGCCTGTGCGGCGTTATCTTTGTTTTCCTTTCACAACCTGTTCGAACGCTCAGCACTTAGCTACCGAGTTTATAAGCGCACTACTCATTGATATAGCGATCGCAGCCGAGAAAACGCAGCGTTTTTACGTTGTATTAAATATTCGCTATTTGGGAAACAAACCTAAAACTGCTTAAAAAAAGGACAGCTTTTAGCACGCTAATATTGTATGTGTATTAATACGCTATTGTGTATTGTACGCTAATATTGTGTGTGTATGTGTGTATTGCTAGCTATTCCCCGCGGTTTCACCAGCGTTAATTTCGGAGATCCCGCGGGTATTCCGAGATAAAAGTGCTACCCTATATTTTTTTCTATACCCACCCTTCACAAAGTGTAGTATGCAAAATTTAATATAGTTTCAGCCGCGTTAATTTCAGAGTTTTCGCGAGAATTTCGGGATAAAAAGTAGCCGGTGTCCTTCTCTAATTCCTGACAACCCGGATGTAAAATTTCATGATGATCCGTTAAGCCGTTGAGGCGTGAAAGCGTAACAAACAAACTAACTCACTTTCGCATTCTTCTCCACGTATTTTAATTTGACTTTTTAGAGAGAGATCTCACAGTATTTATATCGTTAGGTACTTAAAAATGTTACGTAAAAAGAAGAAGTGTTATTTGTATGAAACTAGCCAAAAAAATTGTGATTATTCTTCAGACGTAACTATGTAGTTTCGTAGGCGGCCGAAGAGGTTTTGTTTTTCTGTTTTCCACGTGCACATAAACACGCACAATATTCTTTGTTATTTGCATATGAAAACGGGTCTTTACAATTACAATTAAATGAAAATAGCTTAAATGCGATAGCATAGTGTGTAGGTACTAGGTATAATAGCTAGGTGCACTATGTACATAATATCTTCGATTGCGACATTTCGTGTACACGACGACCGACGTATGCCAACTGTGACAAATTGGTAACTGATACCTAGTGACCTAGGTGTACTTAGTGCTTAAATATTTTGTAGTTTGTGATGCGTGAGCAAACAACTTGACATAATATCTGAAAGACATAAATTACAAAGATCATTATTTATTTTGCTAAAATGCATTTTTGGAAACGCGACCGATCAATTCGCTAGACAGGCCTTAAGGTCAGTTTATATCTACAGACATTGAGCGTGCCAAACTCGTTCCGTGGCAGACACCGACAGACACCATTTAGGTATTTACATCTGAGCGTGCTAGACACGTTTCAGGGCAGACATCGACAAACACCGTTTATTTAAAAAGACGTTTGCATGGATCCCGTCCGATGCTCTTTTCACACTGATCGGCATACAGCCATAGATATGTACAGACATGAACCGCGCAGACAAAATATTCTTTCCGCGAACACTGGCCGGCCGCGGCTTTGTTACGATAGATATGAATACGTTATATTAGTACACAATGTAAGGAGAATATTATTTTGTCTGCCGCGGAACGTGTCTGGCACTCTCAATGTCTGTACTCTGTAGATATAAACGGACCTTAATACTCCGACGCCGCTCCGTAAAATAATGACTGAAACTGAGTGCAATTTTATGGAAAACAATAATAAAATAATGATATAACTTTATTGTATACCACAAACATTAAGTATCATCATCATCATCAGCATATCGGCCAAAAGAAGATAGAAAGAAAGATTTAAGTAAGATGAGACACACAACACACGTCCGCTGGACATAGGCCTCCCCCAAGGATCACTACAACGACCGCTCCTTCACTTCCCGCATCCAATGGCGTCCCGCGACCTTCACATTGCGTCCCGCGACCTTCACATGGCGTCCCGCGACCTTCACATGGCGTCCCGTGACCTTCACCACGTCATTATTTATTATTATCGGACCACCTTGCAGCGGGCCTACCCACGCCGCCGCGTCTTCCAGCTCTTGGTCGCCACTCAAGAACTCTCTTGCTCAATAGCTATGTACTATGAAACTATGAGGCTATAATCTGTTATCACTATAATAAGTTATCTCTACCAGAATACCCTATAGGTTAGAAAAAATTAAACCAATAGGTGGGTGGCGTGAACAAAGTTATACTAATAAATAATTTAGTACTATGATATAAAAAGACGCGAAAAGTTCAAAGCATGATAAAATCAGCGCTGCATTTTGCAATTTCGCTCAGGTAGATACTTTTTAAAGTTGTAATTTTTTAAGTAAAAGACGCGAAAAGTTCAAAACATGACAAAATCAGCGGTGCGTTTCGCAATAAATTTGCTTTAATACTTTTTAAAGTTGTAATTTTTTTGAGTAATATTTACTTTCTATCGAAATCTATTTTAATAAATTAATTATTAAAATTTATTTTAATTTATTTAAATCTATTTTGATTAATGATAGATATAAATACACTGATTTTTAAAGTTCGGTAGTGAAATGGCGACAAAAATCCTAAAAAGAAAATTCTGTTTCAAAATATAGATTTTTTTGGAAAAAAAATAACAACACTATTACTATAAATTTTAAATTTAACAGTCAAATACTCCAGTCTAAAATCCTTCACTGGGTGTGGTCTTTTCGACACAAGTTCGGCCGGTTTTTTTTTCTAATAAATCTGAATACCTAAATTAATATCAATTTACCTTTTAAAATTCACGTCATCCTCTTATATAATCCTTACTAATATTATAAATGCGAAAGTAACTCTGTCTATCTGTCTGTTACACTTTCACGCCTTAACGGCTCAACCGATGATCACGAAATTTGCATACACATTTTCAGACGTACAGAGAAGGACATAGCGTACTCTTCGTCCCGGAACTCCCACGGGAACTCTGAGATTAACACGGGGAAAGAACAGCTAGTAATAATAATAATAATAAAACATATTTTATAAAATTATTTATTTCGGCATTGTAAATTCGTCCTCAGTCAATCAATGCGTCTACAGCCACGATTATTACTATCGACAGATATAACATGTATAATTAGACACAATATATCGCAACATGTCGACAGTACATACATATAAAATATCAAATTGTTCGACAGTTCACCTTGTCATGACAATGGCCTACTTATTCATCTGAATATTATAGCGCTTTCGATTTCGTCCGGCGGTGTAGTATGCAGCGTATAAAGGATGATGGGCATTTTGGTATTCGGTCCAATAGCAAAAAATATTATATTACTAGCTGTGCCCCGAGGTTTCACCCGCGGTAATTTCTGAGTTCCCGCGGTAATCCCGGGATAAAAAGTGCCCCATGTCCTTCTCTGTACCCCTGATAACGTGCATGCCAGATTTCATCCAAATCCGTTCAGCCGTTTTTGCGTGATTGAGTAACAAACATCCATACTTTCACAATAATTTATAATATTAGTAGGATTGAATTGGTACAACCTAAAAGGAAAAGAATTGTAATACAGCAGAATCCCCGTGTCTGCGTCTTGAAAACAATAACCGAAAATTGACTAAAAGAGAGATAGAATATTGTGAAAGTAATAGAACACAAAAAAACTATTATGGGAATTATTGTCTGTTTGTTTGTTAACGCTAATCTCCGAACTACAGAATGGATTTTTGGTTTCCACAGGTGGATTAAACATACCTTGGAGCAACATAAAGAATTTATTTCAGAAAAATTGGACATCAGAAAAAGTTATCGTCATATAAGCATGTTATGAGATCCCAGCGGGATCCCGAAACTAAAGCGGGTAAAACTTCAGCCATCAGCTATATAATAGTAAATTATCACTTTAATGGCGGTCGGACGTAGTTCTTCCACTAGAATGTCGAGCGAGAACTTTATGTTGTATCACTATGCACAAAATATGTCAGTAGTTAGTACATACAACCTTATCTATATTATGTATCCGAGTTTTTACAGTTGCCTAGATAAAATCAAACTTGGAACACCAGCTATGTTTTATCGCAATCGGTGCACGGAAAAATAAGATAGTAAAGAAATAATATTGTATTATCGTAAAAATGCACAGTTTTATTAATGCAACAGTGGCGCCGCCGCAAACAACGCGAGCCAAACCTCGGACTACAAGAAGTGGTTGAAAATAAATGCGAAAATGGGAAATTAAGTGAGACTGATCTTGATCATACGAAAAACCAGTAGGAAAAAATACTAGCAGTTTTTCATTCTTTTACCTTATTTGGTCCAAAACCTATTTAAATTATTGCGAACATAAAAATAGCCGGCTCAGCCGTTTTTTAACTTACCAGCGACATGTCTTGCCCGTAACGCGCGTCCAAAAATCGCATTCCCAAACGCTCTAGATGCCAAAATATTAGAAATGATTATTCTGTAAGCCCTAGGAAACGTTTGTAAATGTATTTTTTTGGAGTCAAACTTCTTTGATTACCTACGAGGGAAAGACAATTTTTGTGGCGTGTTATCTTAACGCAGCGTAATGAGGTCATAGTGAATAAGGGCGCAGGTCGAAGTGCTCCCAAAACGGAATTCGTCACTGGTTCTAGCGTAGTACTCACATAATTGGAGCAATAGTGTGTTAACCCACACTGGAGAAATTTTGAGTAAATTAAAGTTTTTAAATTCTAGTGCCATTTTGTTTCAACATTTTTATGTTCAATATTTAGTTACATATTTGAACAATGTAATAAAGTAAACACATAATTAAAAAACGTTCTCTAACTCTCAATAAATCGTTTTGAATCAATAACTTAGTTTTGTGGGTTAACATGTTATTGCTTATCTGCGTTCAACTAATAAATAATTTTGATCCGTGTGGTACATTTAGCGTGTATATAACTTTTTTGACATGCAGTTAAACTAAATATTTCCCGTTATTCATCCATACCTATACATATATATAGATACAAAATAGATAAGTAATTTACAAAACTGGAAGTTGCCCCAACTTCCAGTTTTGTAAATTACTTATGTTCTTAAATACATATCAAAATAGATAATAGTATATAATCTACCGCAAAGTAACCGCATATGAAATATTTGATCTTTAGGCGCCTAGGTGTATTACACTAGGGTCACTAGATATTAATTACCGATTTAGTCACAGTTGGCGTCTACAAAATGTCGCAACTGGTAATATTATGTACACGTATTTGCATACTTAGTGAAATACTCAAGTGTGCTATCTCAATGACGCTTTTTTTGTACTAATTGTTGGTAAGTACTTCAAAGAAACGTATTCATATGCGAAAGAATGTCGCGCGTGCTCATATGCGACGAACGTGGGAAATGCACGAACAAAACATTGTTAGAATATGTTCTTAGAGAGTTGATAATGACGATGGTTACCTATTTAGGCATTAATTGAGAAATGTTATTGTTGGTTAAGGTTTCATATTGTTTTGAATGCGTAAAGCAAACCAGAGGCAAGGTTTCGCATATCCTTTTTACGCATTTACGTATACGCCTTAACTCGGCACTGCCTGAAGTGTGTCAGTACTGAACAGAAGTCTCTATCCACTTCTTACACACGCCTATTTGAGACTTCTCCTTCCATTCTATCAACAATCGGTCGAGGTTGTCTCGCCATCCTGCCGCGTCCATGAACGTCATTATAACTTCATTTTTTTTTTGTTTTAGATTTACTCCTTCAGAAGGCAAAGGAATATAAATCCATACAGCCAAATCATTTATATTTTTCTTCTTCTGAAGTTATTTACATCGAAATGCATTGGTGAGATGCATTTCGATGCTTTACCGGAACTTTTGGCAGCAAATCTTCACAGTTGAACTTTAATAGGACGCTCTGTTGGAAGTTGTATAGTAAAACGAAAACCTCCCGATGAACGCCCCATTTCATCTTATTTCACTGTTTCCACACACTGTTCCTCACTAATGGATCTCTATTATACAAAATCCACCACATCCACACAATATTAATCACAATAAACTAATTTGTAAAACAAAGAAATTAAACTGACGTCCATTTCTGCTAAAATCCCACCAAAAGTCTCTCCAATATAATTTCAATTCAACCTTTATTAGATTAGTGGAAGGAACCCTCTTATTGTTTTTAAAGTTCAACAATTTTATTTATGTTAGTCTATAATATAATAACAAGCATTCCTATTAAAACCTCGTCCGTAATAAAAACTCGTTTAGCCTAGAAACGAAAAGTCAAGGAGCGAGACTTTAGAAATGTAAAAAGGTTCTATTTTTTTTTTTTTAAAGAAACCGAATCCGCGTAGAACCGAAAACTGGTCCGAAAGGCTGCGCGCGCGGGTCTCGCTCAGACACGCCGGCGTTGCGTGGCCGAAATCAACCTTGACTCGAACCGGCACAGTGTAAATATTCATTTACAACGCCTTTCATATTGTTATTACTATCCGGTGAGATTGTATTTTTATAAGAGGTTAACACTTAGAAGATACAATCCTACCTAGATTTGACTTTGAGGCGTTTGAGTGGTTCGATCGGATGTATCTGAGCTAAGCTAGGTTTGCGACAAAGAAACTCACTTTGATCCATTTATTTTAATTCGATTGCACCGTGATAATACTTCTCCAAAACAAAAATTCTCCAAGCAAAAAAAACAATAACATATCAATAAAATTTAAGTGTCTGTTTGTAATTTCAAATTAACAGTTTTTCCCTAAATGCATATGAAAGTAAATACGGTACTAACATAAAAAAATCAATACATATTTAAATTTTTTCACTGACATTTAACAGATGTTATAAGGAGTAACATAGGCTACTTTTTATCCCGGAATTCCTGCTGGTTCTCTTAAATTAACGCGGGTGAAACCGCGGGGTACAGCTAGTCCTTACTAATATTATAAATACGAAAGCGAGTTTGTTTGTTGGTCACGCTTTCAAGCCTTAACGATCCAACCGTTCGTCATATTGTGGATACTCGTTTTCGAGGGTACAGAGAAGGACATAGGGTACTTTTCATCCCGGAACTCCCGCGGGAACTCTGAAATTTACGCGGGTAAAACCGCGGGGAATAGCTAGTTCATATCTAAAAGAAAAAAAAAATTCCACAATGCAAAAACCGTACGAAAATTAAACTTACCTATTTTTATTTTATTTAGTACGGCGTGTTCCGTGCTAAAGACGGTCTCGCGCTTGGCCGGTGTTATTTCTTCGATTTACGGGTGTAGCAATAGTCTAGCAGATTGCATTGCAACTTTTGTTATTGATGTTGTTTTTTTTCCGTTGACCTCTAGACAACGATTTTCTAAAGCAAATAACTTTTTTTTTTTTTTCAACAAAAAAATACGTAGCTGTACGGGTTTTTAGTAAGTATGTGCGATGGGAAAACCAAGCCAGGTGTAATAATTTCAGATACAAACCGGATAAGTGCATTTTTGTTTTTTTTGTTGTCATAGTGGGGTTTATGTCACACGGACTACATGGAAATCCATTCAGCTTATCGAATAGATTAGCTGTTACAATATAAATATATACACATAAACTTGCGGACATCTTAATCGGGTCACATTGGTGAGATGGAATAGTTATCCTAATTATCTATACTAATATTATAAAGAGGAAAAATTGGATTTCTTGTTTGTTTGTTAAGATTTAACTCAAAAACCACTGGACCGATTTCAAAAATTCTTTCACCATTAGAAAGCTACATTATTTCTGAGTAACATAGGCTATATTGTAATCCGGAATTCCCGCGGAAACGCTGAAATTATCGCGGGTGAAATCGCGCGGGACAGCTAGTTATCCTACTAATATTATAAATGTGAAAGTGTGGATGTTTGGATGTTTAGATATTTGGATGTTTGTTACTCAATCACGCAAAAACGGCTGAACGGATTTGGATGAAATTTGGCATGCACGTTGTCAAGGGTACAGAGAAGGACATAGGGTACTTTTTATCCCGGGATTCCCGTGGGAACTTCAAAATTACCGGGAACTTCAAAATTACCGCGGGTGAAACCGCGGGGCGCAGCTAGTAATATAATAAATGCGAATATGAGTTTGTTTGTTTGTTACGCTTTCACGCTTTACCAACTCAACTCATCATCATGGAATTTTGCGTACACGTTGTCAGGGGTACAGAAAAGGGCATAGGGTACTTTTATCCCGGAATCCCCGCAAGAGCTCTGCAATTAACGTGGAGAACTGTTTGAAAAAAAAAAAAAAATATAGTCGAAAATTTACATTTTGCTACTCAACTACTGGCAACATTAAGTAATTAAGATACTTAATATTAATCGGGATATTTGAATTTAGAATATACAAAAACCAGCTTCCCACACTCGCGCGCAACTATAAAGGAGCGGATGTCGCGCTGTCACCAGGGTCACGGCCAGTCGAGTGAGATGTGACCTTTGTGACAACATTGTGTGTTATCTAATATCGACGCCATCTTTATGGTGCGCGTTATTATTTACTGTAGCCTAAAAAAACTCACATCACTCGATCTGCTGATTTTATAATTGACTAGCTATCCCCCGCGGCTTCATCTGCGGTAATTATAACAATAATAATAATCCACTTCACAACACACAGATCTACTTGATCCCACAGTAAGCTATAAGCTTCTGTCGTGGAAACCAAGCAAATGTGATATATACTACATATTTTTACATATATATTCCACTATAAATACATATACACACACGCCCAGACTGGAAAATGGAATCCTGTGTTCATCACACTAAGTCCACCCCCACCGGGAATCGAACCCGGAACCCCTTGATTAGCGGGTAGGCCTGGTGACCTACTGCGCGAACCGAGTCGTCCGAGTCCGTCCGATTTCCGAGTTCCTGCCGGAATTTCGGGATAAAAAGTACCCTATATCCTTCTCTGTACCCCTGACAATGTGTATGCAAAATTTAATGGCGATCGGTCGAGCCATCCACGCGTGATGCCGTCACCAAGAGAAATAGGGATTAATTTTAGTACCATAGAAAACCTAACCATTTTGACTTGAGGCGGCGCGTAGCGTATCCCTATTTCGTAGCGCATACTCATAACCTCTACGCGGCGCCGTGGAATGTGGCTACGCTCGTAGCCCGGGTCCTGTAGACGTCTACGATATAGTAAGTGAAAAGTCTACGAATCCTCTGCTAATATTATAAACACTAATATGAGTTTGTTACGCTTTTAGGTCTTAACTACTCAACCGATCATCATGACATTTTGCATACACGTTGTCAGGGGTACAGAAAAGAACATAGGGTACATAGGTACTTTCATAACAAAATTAACGCGAGCGAACTGCGGGAAACAGCTGTTATGTATTGATATGATTTTTGGGAAATTCCCGTATTAAGTTTTCCGCATATCACGACTCATATCAATAATAATTATATCGCGAATAATAATAATAATATATGTAATAGTAGCTGTTCCCCGCGGTTTCACCTGCGTTAATTTCAGAGATCCCGCGGGTGTTCCGAGATGAAAGTACTACCCTATATTTCTTTCCATACCTACCGTTATAATGTGTAACATGCAAAATTTAATATAGTTTCACTCACATTAATTTCGGAGTTCCCGTGGAATTTCCGGGATAAAAAGTACTCTATATCCTTCTCTGTACCCTTAAAAATATGAATGCAAAATTTCAGGTTAAGCTGTTAAGGTGTGAAAGCGTAACAAATAAACAAACAAACAAGCTGTCGCATTTATAATAATAAGGATTAATATTTTTATGCTTATCTCTAGATAAAGGTCGCTATCAATTTAATTCTTTGATTAATACTAGATTACGAAGATAAATATTGTACTTGCACTTTCTTTTACGATTATATTTCTTTCAACTTCCATCACGCAGGCGAATTTTTCGCTGTTTCCTCATGGTATGCGATATTACTCCTGAACTCTTAATAAACACATACACATTGTTAAGAGTGTAGAAAAGGACATAGCGTAGGTACTTTTGGCCCCGCGGGATCTCCGAAATTATCGCGGGTAGAACCGCGGGGATCACTGCTGGCGGTGTAGGAGCAGAACGGAGGAGTTTAATTGGAGTAGCAAGTTAGCAACAAGTCGTATCGTATACGAAACGACGCGTGCTGAGGTGTGAGGCGTTGTGGCGGGAGGGGGGAGGGGGGCGTGACGTCATCCGCGAGGCCCTTTCACTGGCCACAGTTGGAGTGGGCCGATATCGTCAGTCCGCGCGGCTCGGTCACCACGTGAGCGTGTCTCGCGTACAGTGCTCCTAAAATATATTTGAAAATCCACGAGTCGCTCTCCACGACTCCGTAGCGCAACTACCCACTGGCGATTTTGTACTTTTATAGCACACGCAAACGGTCTATAATTCTGTCCTCCGTGTGATATAAGTAGCTACTGTCGCTTATTTTTTTTTTCTTCGCCCAATAGTCATTGTGCGGGAGAAATATTAGAAAATAAAAACTAGTACAACCATGGGTGTCATAAAAGTGACCTCGGATGCGGCGGCCACCCTCATCTCCGCTTGCGATTTGCTCGATGATATGAAGGTAAGACGATTAATTGGAGCGATACAATTTTAATTGTAAACGAGTAATTTAATCGAACACCGAGCGGTAGCTTTTAATTTTATTTCAAATTCGAATTGGCGCGTAGGTGTTGCAGAACTCTATTCTCGCTTCGGCCCGAGATTTTCGGGACGTTAAGCGCAGTGCACACCGTGTGTTTCCCGGGCGCACGGCGCGGCGCTGCGGTGAAAACGCGTCGTATCGCGGGCACGGTGAACGGAAGCGGTGTGCCCTTATCAGTTTGCGACAGTAATGCAACAGCCGTGACCGAATTAGTTCGGTGTTACGTGAGAACATTCGCATCACCTATGTACTGGCCGCGTCTACCGTCAAACGGAACGTTTTTACGTTATCTTATAGCCACACATTTTCACATTACATTCACTGTACATGTCTATATTACCTACATTAAGATGTATTGGACATGTAATTTCCAAACTTATACCTATCCGCGGTTTGCTTAAATTAATACATCAACGTAATCATTATTTATCGTTATCTTAGTGCGATAAGAGAGAGAGTTTTGTTTGAAGCCGTGTGCGCAATAATTCTGATGTAAATTTGTGGGTCGTGCGCATTTGGGTAATTTCATTGTAATTTTTTTTTCATACATAGCTAGGTAGACTATGTTAAGAATTAAGACTGTACTATTTGTTCCTGCGCTTGATACACATTGCATCCGGTATCGGCCCAAGCAGCGCGTCAACTGTGACGTAATCCACATTGTTACTTTGTTTAATGAACCGAACAACTCGTGCGTTATAAAATTTTGATCTTGCGATAAGTGTCTCGTGTTTTTCCAACTTTTTCTGCGATTAATTTTAACTGCATCCACGCCTTAGTACATTTGTTTTATGATGCAGTAGGTAGGTACATGAGTGTTGAAGATGAACGAAAGTTGATGTGGTTTTCTTTGGACGGTTGAATTTTCACTGCATTTTAAAATTGAATTTATCACGACGACGCTTGTTATAACTATCCTCTTGTAAGTGCTGGCAAAAAAGATAATAAAATGTTTTAGTATTTCTCAAATCATTCATTTCTTTGTGAACATTTATGAACATACATACAACATAGCAACAGGCTTTAAAATAAATGGTTCAACTTTCAGAATCCGTGGCGCAGCTGGAACTGATTCTGTATAAATAGCTAACCAAGCGTAGAATTTTATTAAACCGGTACCATAAAATGTTATCAAACTTCGTGGAACCGATGGAATATTTTTTTTCCTTCGCCCACAGTCGAAGTAACCAGACAATATACTTTTTAAAAAGTGGGTTATTCCATCACCCGTGGACCTTGGGCGCGCGTTAAATCAAGGTGACAATTTGTGCCTGCATTGTTTTACAAATGCAAAGGTTTTTCCAACACGGTTAACTTTTTCATACGTAAGTAGATATTAAATTAATTAAATTATGAAACATCACTTTTAGGTATTTTTAAACTTGACTTATATCTGCTAGCTAGCTGTGCCCTACGGTTTCACCTGCGTGAGTTTCGAAACTCCCGCAGGAACATTTTTTTTTTTTTATAAAAGTAGTCTAAGTTACTTCTTATAACATCAACAATCTGTCAGTGAAAGTCCTATTAATATTAGTCCAGCGGTTTCGGAGATTAGCCGGAACAAACAGACACAAAAATTTTAAAAATTGATTTTTTTTATGCATGTACCCTATATACTTTCATATGCATTTAGTGAAAACCTGTTAATTTGAAATTACAAACAGATCCTCCAGTTTTATTTATATGTATGTACCTATTTATGTATGTAGAAAACTTTACCGTAATTTAGTTATTCTTTTCTTTAGGGACCTAGCTAGCTTCAAGTTATGGAATATTAAATTTTGTGAGAACGAAATACTGAATTTTATGGGATTTGATATTTCGTCAATTAATCATCAAACCACTTGAAT
This sequence comes from Zygaena filipendulae, assembly GCA_907165275.2. Taxonomy (NCBI): domain Eukaryota; kingdom Metazoa; phylum Arthropoda; class Insecta; order Lepidoptera; family Zygaenidae; genus Zygaena; species Zygaena filipendulae. The sequence goes on from OU015657.1 coordinate 1,497,807, forward strand.
AAGATCGAAAGATTAGCTCTATATATGTACATAGTTGTTGATAGTAAAACGAAAGTAGTTCTCTAGTCTAGAGTATGCGTATTATGAAAAAAAAATATTCGCAATCAAACCTTTCATTTTAAGAAATTTAATGGGTAAACTAAAGTAAATATTAACGTTGTAATTTACCAGTGGAAAAACTACAAATTGACTAATAGTTATGTAAAAACACGGCTTATGTGTTTTAGTCACCACTAGCAATTATGACGTACTCACTCGTTACTCACGGCCGCAACTTTACTGCGTTTATACCTCAATCCTTATAAACGCGAAAGTGAGTTTGTTTGTTTGTTACGGTTTCATGCCTTATCGACTCCATCATCATCATCATGAAATTTTGCATACACCTTGTCAGGGGTACATAGAAGGATATGGGTCCTGACCCTTTCGGCAGAGCGTGCAAGAGATATCATATGTGTACAAATTTAGATTAGGCACTGTTTATGTTTGTTTCTTTTTCTTTTGTGTTGTGCTGAAATAAATGTAGTTTCTTCTTGCTTCTTCTTCTTCTTCTTCTTCTTCTACTTTTTATCCCGGAATTCCCGCGAGAATCCCGACATTGACGTAGGTGACATCGATGGAAATTTTTCATAGACGTTTTCAGGGGCACAGAAAACGACGTACCTACTTTGTATCTAGGAATTCCCGCGGGAATTCCGAAATTACCGCAGGTGGAACCATGAAGAACAGCTAGTGTTATGTAAACCGATTTCAATCTATACAAATATTTTGAAGAGGTAAAGTTTGTGAATTGTGAGTTTGTGACGTTGCATAGGGTAATATCTGGATCTATAGAACTGATTTTGAAATGCTTTCACTTAGGAGGCTGGAAAAAGGGTACCGTAATATGTCCTTTTCTGTACCCTAACAATATTGGGTATATGCAAGATTTCACGATGGTTGGTTTATTGACTAAGGCGTGAAAACCTAACTACCTGAAAAACAACCTCACGTATACATAAGTACCTATATTACGTGATATCTCCTTGTGTTGTAAACCGAATCTTATCATTTGTTTTTCTTTAAATGTTGATCACATGCTAAGGTAAATAGGTAAGATACCAAAAATACATTTTAGTACATATTGCTTCAATTAAATACGTTAATTTTTCAACATAACTACCTCGGGGACTCCTTGTTTTGGGATAAATAAGGAAAACTCTTACTTCACTAACTTCGTATTAGGGAACGATTTTTTTTAAATCAGTTCAGTAGTTCCAGAGAAGACCACCAAAAAACAGACACACAAACAACATTCTTCGTTTTGTTAATAATGCTGTGCAATAAAGAAGCTGTGGCCTAACCAATTCCTTTATTATAAATGCGAAAGTGAGTTTATTTGTTTGTTTGTTTGTTACGCTTTCACACCTCAATGGCTTGACGGATCATTGTGAAATTTTGCACACACGTTGTCAGGAATACAGAGCAAGACCCAGGGTACTTTTTATCCCGGAATTGTTGCGGGAACTTTGAAATTAACGCGGGTGAAACCGTGGGGCACAGCTAGTAAATAAATAAATTTGTTTGTCCTGCATTATCTCATTTATTTGGTCGCAATTTGTTGCGGTGGGGAAAATGTGGTTAAATAAAATTGTGACAAGTAATGATAATAGTAACCTACAATAACTTTATGACAGTTGACATTTTATCTTCATATACAGGGTGTAAGGTTAAACAAGGAACGTATTGAAGGTGGGTATTCAGTTTTAGATTCTTATCTCAAATATAAAAAAAATAACGTAGACAAACGAAATAATCAACCAACCTAAGCCTTAATATTATTGACGCATAAAAAATAATAATTTTATTTATTTATTTATTTAATTGATTCACCAAACTGACAACAATATAACAAACAAAAGATAATGAAAATTAAGCGCGCAAGTTGCGGCCGCACTCATTTAATTAAGTTAAAAGTGAAATGCCAATTAACATTAATTTAATGAACGTCTCTGAGTGCGGTAGTTTTGTTTTTAAAATCTTTACTTAAAATTAAGAAATTTATTTTATTTTATTTTTATTTAAAACTACTCTAAATGCGGCCGATGTTTAAATAAAATCTACTAGTTGAGTCGTTGCTAACGAACGCGTGTACTAAGGTCGGTCGTCTCGTATCTAACGAACGCATAGGTTCGCTCGGCGTGTGCGCGTGCGCCACCCATCCTTGGTATTAACAAGTGTAACGTTTTCTAGCAAGGATGCGCGCGGTAGGTTTAGTGTGCACCGATGTGGGTCACAGCGAGGACTCGCGTTGCGCTCACGGCCTTATTGTTTTCTCAACCCAACGTTGCGCACCGAATTCTTGGTATCGTGTACAATGACCTTAACTTTTTATTTTTTAGTTTTTCATTAACATAAGTGTTTATAATCCTCAATGTTATAAATGCGAAAGTGAGTTTGTTTGTTTGTTTAGCTTTCACGCCTCAGCTACTCAACCGATTGTAATGCATGAAATTGCCAGGAGTGCAGAAAAGGATATAGAGTGCTTTTATCCCGGAATTTTCTCAGGAACTCCGAAATGTACGCAGGTGAATTAATATAACGAACTGCATTGGCAGACCATCTGCCTAATGCCATCGCGGATAGTATCTTCACGCGAAATTTCAACTCAATTTATCGCCGTTATTTTGTCATAACGTAAAAAAAGCAAAACTACGTGTCCAATATTTTTTATTAATCTACGAGGCGGCCCAAAAAATTAGTCAAGCAGCCTTTTTAAAATGTAAGGAGAAACAAAGAACGCGGGCGCACGGTCAAACACCACGCGAACAGTGTCGCGGGCAGCAGCTAGTTAATACCTATAATAGGTATACATATATAGACCAATATACAGGTCCGTGTGTACATACTTCATATTTTTATCAGACCACAGCAACAGAATTGTTGTGTTAGTTATTTATTTTTTATTACTTACATTTTTATCGCCACAATAATATTATAACATTCTGTTTGATTTTAGTTTTTATCTATGCAACATGGAGTGTGTATTGACTCAGTTTTTAATGTTAAATTATCGGCTATTTATGTTAATTATTTATTCAAAGCAATAAAAATAACGAACAGCGCAGCATTTGAATGTAAATAGCAAAGATAAATGATAATTAATCACAAATTGCCAACGAATAAAATTCGGCAAAAAAAAAAAACAAAAAAAATTATGGGCGGGATGACAAAATTTTAATTTCGTGAAATTGAAATTTCGTGTGATGTCACGCCTAGAAACACTTTATAGTTATGACGTCACTAACCGCCACTAATAAATTTCAACGCGTTTTATCAAAGTATTTTTTTTTAATTTGAATAAACCAAAAAATACGTGTCCATTATTTTCTTACTAACTGACGTACTGAATAAAATTCTCAGTAAAAAATATAATTTATTTCTAAGAACTGTATTCTTGACACAGCTCGAACGCCTTGTGCAAGGTCCCTTTGCCCAGTGCCAAGTCATTTTACATTGCATAACTGGAATATGCACCTTTAGTATGCGCATGGGCAACCCTATTGTCATTGAAATGTCAACCCCGCTGGTGCCCGACCTCTCGGCTGAGATTTACTGGTGATCATCATTTATAACGTTTAGCGGCTTCGCTTTAATTTACCCAATCAAATTAATTAATTAAAACACATGATTTTTCTTTTTATATAAAAACTTGATCTGATCTGAGCTGATCCCTGCGGTTTCACTCGCATTTAGTTCGGAGTTTCCACGGGAATTCCGGAATGAAAAGTGCCTTATGTCCTTTTCTGTACCCTTGATAACGTATATGCGAAATTTCATGATGTTCGATTGGGTAGTTAGGTACGAAAGCGATTCAATATAAATATACATAATATTACGTAATAAACCTAACTTTTTGTGTGTATTTTCTACTGACGAAATATTCAAATCATCCCCGTGGTAATTTCGGAATCCCCGCGGGAATTCCGGATTACAATATAGCGTATGTAATATCATGATGTATAAGGTACATTATTGCAAAGTTTCATTAAAATCTATTCAGTAGTTTTTGCGTGAAAGAGTAACAAACATCCATTCTTACATCCATATACTTTGGCGTTTATAATATATGTAAGGAAAATTATGTTATTGTTTATCACGAACTTTATTTATACCTAACTCTTCAAAAATACTACGTATCTACTCACCACTCGGTAAATAAGCAGACGGAAGTGTTACAGACGCTGCCTATAGTAGACATTTTTGACCCTTTTGTCTTTGGTCAGTGACCACTATGTCACGGTCAATGCGGTAACCATTGTAGGACGTAGGTAGGCTATATTGTATTGTAGTCAACCTGATTTGACCGATACGAGTTTTTGAACTTGGCCCCTTAATTTTTTACCTTTGTTATTTGCAACTTTTCAAAAAGTTCTGTGTCGACCCGAACTTTTGTTTAATTACCTATGTTATTAATGTTCTCTCGTCAACAGCAATTAAAAGTTGTTATTTCAGTTTTATCTCTTTAATTGCTTGACATGAGGTAATCTTACAGTGCAATACACTTGTAGAAGGTAGTACAAAATAAAAACAAAGCCGCCCTACTTTTATTAGTGAAAAAATAATAACTTAAAAATCTTCCAAACTAGTTCTTGTCAAAGAAATTGAAATTTCTTTTTTTTTCCGATTCATACTACACTAGCTGTGCCCGCAGTTTCACCCGCGGTAATTTCGGAGTTCCCGCGGGAATTCCGGGATAAAAAGTACCCTATGTCCTTCTCTGTACCCCTGACAACGTGCACGCCAAATGTCATTCAAATCCGTTCAACCGTTTTTGCGTGATTGAGTAACAAACATCCAAACATCCAAACATCCACACTTTCACATGATAATTATTTGTCCACAAGCACCTAGTAGCTACAATGGGCATTATGTCTAAATTTTAATTTTTAGTCCTGCTTGTAGATGAATAAAAAATACTGAACACGTATTTTTTTTAACGTATTCAAAAACTAACTGTGATAGGTAGGTACATTGAGTTGAAAATCCGTGTGACATCACACCTAAGTACTTGCACTATAAACTTAGTTATGACGTCGCGACCTCCCACTCCTAAACTTTAATGCGATTTTATCTAAGTATTTTTTCAATGATTCGAAAAATACATGTCTATTATTTTTTTACTATCTACCTGACGGACTGAATAGAATTTTGATTCTTGGGTATACAGTGTCATGAAGGCATTAATTCACTTCTTAGATACCACATCGACAAATTTTCAAAGATCCTTATTTCACAAAACACTCAACCGATGGAGCCAATTGAAGTTCACATGAGTTCATATCGTACATGAGCACAATCGCAAAGTAATTGATCAAACTCTCTCACATTGACAAATTATTGATTTACTCGTTGATTGACTGAGATTGGCTATTGATGCTCTGTAAAAGCTTGCACCTTCGTTTTGTTTTGGAAAAATTAATAATAACCATGCTAAATAAAGATATTTATTATTTACTAGCTGTGCCCCGCGGTTTCACTCGTGGTAATTTCAGAGTTCCCGCGGGAATTCTGGGATAAAAGTACCCTATGTCCTCCTCTGTACCCCTGACAACGTGTATACCAAATTTCATCGAAATCCGTTCAGCCGTTTTTGCGTGATTGAGTAACAAACATCCAAACATCCAAACATCTAAACATCGACACTTTCACATTTATAATATCAGTAGGATGTACACATTGACTTTTGAAATGAAATCGCTAAGCAATTGAAAAATGTTAGGTACCGGAAATGTATGCAATCTGTCATTGTATTACAATTCCTAGGAAATGTATGTAATTCCTAAAATTGCACGGAAATGTGTAAAACAAATTATTGTACATTGACATTTATGTATTAAATAGTTTTTGAAATAATATTTTATACATTTCCTAAATAGCTTCGGAATTGAATAAATTTCCTAGGATTTGTATACAATTATAATATACAACAACATAACACACATAATAGTATTTACATATGATCGTTTGTTTATGGACTCGCGTTATAAACACAGAACATTTACTTTGGATTTACAATATTATAAAGAAGTAAAATATGTGATTTTGTGAATTTGTGACGTTGTAGGGGGTAATCTCTAGATCTACTGAACCGATTTTGAAAATTCTTTCACTGATAGGAAGCTAGGTTAGTCCTGAATGACATGGAGTACTTTTTGTCCCGTTATTCTCATGGGAACTCCAAAATATACCACGGGTGAGACCGCGAAGGTCAGGTAATATTATATACTAGCTGTGCCGCGGTTTCACCCGCATGAAAGGTTTTTATACAACAACTTTTTCCCCGACATCCGATTTCAATGGAGCAAAGCCTATATGTAGCTCCAGGCTAAGCTTAATCTACCTGTGAAAACCGCATGACAATCGGTTCAGTAGATGCGGAGATTATCGCGAACAGACAGACAGACAGACAGAAAATAATTTCAAAAACTTTTTTTTGGGTTTGGTTACTCTTCTTTTATCACCCCTCTCAATTTTAGGTAAAAATATTCAATGGACAGAATCGCGGATTCTACTCTTTTATTATAGTAGGTAAGTATACTATAGATACTCGTATTTATCTGCTGATTAAGACAAAATTAATTAATTATGTATTAATAATAATTGTTGATGACGCACTCATTAAGTGCATTAAAAATAGATCGGATAAGTTGGACGATCAATCAATATTGATCATGAATAACAACAAAACTACTACTTGTTTTTCATAAACTTAAGTTCCCGATTATTTGATGAGTACATTGCAGTTATCGCTGTAAATAAATAGTGTTATCATTATAAATTTTATACTAACTCACAGAACTTTAGTTGTATGCAGTGTCACAGCATCGACTCTACTCCTCTTTTCGTGAACCGATTGAGAAAAATCCTAAGAATTGAGTTCACCCTCTACAACCAAACTTTCCTCACTTTTTCGCCTTTTTACTAGCGGTTTCAACCGCATGAAATTCCGTTTTCTGCGAAAACTCTTTGTTGCGGGATTGCCCCCTTAGTCAAGTTGATAATTTTTAATCGTTATCGCAAGCTGCGAATGTTATAGAAAACTAATTATGTCAGTGTCACATCACGTGGTCATTAGAAATCGTAAACGATTTTTCGTGACAACGTGACATGTCGATAAGTTCCTTAGTTTTGTAATGATTAAAGATTGTCAACTATAGACATTTGAGGGGGGGTTGTGACTGACCCTCACAACCGCAGGGCAGACAATGACTGCACTAGTCAATGGAACACATCGTACAATACCTCACTACCCTCATTATACGACCCGTCTCCGCTCGCGTGACTCTGACGCAACGTCAATACCGTATGTAATGTCAACGAAGTGGTCACTGCGCCTCACACCAGTGGTCGCCAACCTGTGGTCCCCGAGAGCTAAAAGGTCATTTAATATCACGAAAAGCCATTTTGACGTTTTTCCATAGGTAATAAAGACTCCATATCAGTGAACAAGGAAACATGAAACACGCACTTCGCGCTAGAAAATGATCTTAAAATATGGTCCGCGAAAAATATTATGTATGTAACTACCAGCAAAAAATCACCTCCAAGAATTTCTAATGTTGTACAGAATAGAGATGCATGCTCAAAATTTCACTGATGCTAAGTGAATTATCTATTAAAACTAAGTACCAAGTGCGAGTCAGACTCTTGAAGGCATGTAAACAGTTCGTCCATCACGGGAATCGGGTCTCGAAGATCTAAAAAAAAAATATTCCCTTTTCTCACGCTATATGACATTGCTTCTCGACAAATTTCGTGATTCTAGATCAACGAGGTACCCTACAGGTTTTGATTTCCTTGCAAGTTTCAAAATATGCGTTTATTTTTCAACTTTATGGTACCTGCTAATAAAAACTAAATCTAAGTGGTATCTGGTCAAAAAAAGGGTTTGTAACCGCTGGCCTAGACGGTTGAATATAGAACGAACCTGAAACAATTTCAAAAGAAAGTGAAAAGTATTCCGTTGCGACTTGCGAGTGCGCACGCGCTTGGAAACGCGGCGGCGGCGGCTCGCGCGGACACGGTTCCGTTCCTTTATACGTGCACCTCACGTACCCGCAGCGAGGCCATGCTAATTACCGGCGTCACGAAAACGAAAGTGTTACCGGACCAATTCGGCTGTCCGCTGTCCGCCATAATGGGCGATTTATTAGTGACGTCATAATATTTCTTCGTTATTTTTGTATCGGTGTACCTATTGTTAAGTGCGTTATTCAGTCCCGGATGTTTTAATTCTAATAATAATAATAATAATAAAATTGTTTATTCTAGTCACTCTTACTGTGCTAATCCACACTGGAGAAATTTTGAGTAAATCGTGTTTTAAAATTATAGCGCCGTTTTGTGTCAACATTATTTTTATGTTCAACATTTTGTTGGTATTTAAACCATGTAAAAAGATAAAAATTGCTATAACTCACAATAAAGCGACTAATTTTGTGGGTTAACAAGTTATTTGCTTATCTGCGTTCACGTAATACGAGAAACGGTTTCTCACTAAATCCTCATAGTTTGGCAGTGAATAAAGGATAAGGATCCCGATCGCACTATTTTTGGACGATACTTATTACACAAAAAAAAAAATCTTGAAATTTAATGTCACTTATTTGTTTTTAGATTTCTTTACGTCGCGTCTTGATAATCGTTCAAGTTCGGTCAAAGGTTAACAATTATCTTCTGAAGAAGAGTTAAATGTGATTGAAATATATATACGTATGAAGTTTTAACTGTTTTGTTTCGATAATGTCACTATGAAATGACTGGAGTATGTCGATTGTAATATTTATTTGCGACGAACGTAACGAACTGCGACACTTTTGAGCATCATATAAAGGTCTTATCAGGCCAATCGCCTACACGAAGAGTTTAAAGCAGGTTTTTTTGCTATGTTTATTTTCTTCTAGCTATCCGTTTAAACCGTGGTAATTTCGGGATAAAAGTAGAATTTTCAAAATCAGTTCAAAAGTTCTAGAGATTACCCCCTAAAACGTCACAAAACTCACAAACTGTAGCTCTCTATAATATTAGTAATAGATAATTCCGATTGGATTCAGAGCACAATGTCCATGGCGCATTATGTCCAAATCACATTTTTCATGTTTTTTTTTTTTTAAATCGCATATTGTCCAGTTACGAGTTACGACGTATAAATAATTGAACTGGTTTTAAATCTTACAAAAAAAAAGATTGTTGGTCACCTTGCGAGTTTTGTGTTTTTCTTTTTTAGTGTATTGAAATGTCGACTGTCGCACTAGCTGTGCCCCGCGGTTTCACCCGCGTGAAAAGTTTTTATGTAACAACTTTTTTCCTGACATCCGATTTGAATGAAACAAAGCCTATATGTAGCTTCAGGCTAAGCTTAATCTACCTATGAAAGCCGCATGACACTCCGATCAGTAGATTCAAAGATTATCGCGAACAGAAAGACAGGCAGACAGAAAAGAATTTTAAAAACTCTTTTTTTGTGGTTTTGTGGTTACTCTTCTTTTATCGCCCCTGCCAATTTTTCTTAAAAATATTCAGTGTAAAGAATCGCGGATTCTACTCTTTTATTAGATATAGTATAGATAGATTTATTGCGATACTAATTTATTAAATAGGCCTTGGTTACATACAAGACTACGCTGTGCGAATTTCATACTTCAAACGGGAATTCTTTACAGAAACGTATCTCATACCACTTCGACAATCTCAATGCTAAAAATCCCGTCTAATCTTTTGCTCTGCCTCGACAGGCACGTTAAAACTTTCTTGAACTTAGCAACCTCCTTTTCAGGGTAATTTGAGAAACCCCTTTCCTAATGTTACTTCTTGTTAAATTGTAACATAAACTTATATTAAGTGTATTTAAACTATAAACTACACGATGAAGTTTTCGTATTGAAATTTACTATGGACGCACTTTAGGGCCCGTCTTAACTAACAATATTGAGAATTTTGCTATGGCAATGCCTGTCATTTCCATAGTAAAATTCTCAATAGCGCATTGAAGACGGGCTCTAAAATGCTTCCATAGTTTTCAATACGACAATTTCACCGTGTAGCTGTTTTCTGTTTCCTGCGGTTTCACTCGCGTTAATTTCGGAGTCCCCGCAGGAATTTCGGGACAAAAAGTACCCTATGTCCTTTTCTGTACCCCTGACAATGTGTTTGTAAAATTTCGTGGTGATCGGTTGAGCCGTTGAGGCGTGAAAGCGTAACAGACAAATATATAGACAGACAGAGTTACTTTTGCATTTATAATATTAGTAGGGATTAGATGTTGGTAGTTGCCATAATTAGTTAATTACGACAGTGCATTGTTGCCGACATTCCTTTTAAAAAACAAAGAAAAAGAGAGAAAGAACAAATATTTATTTCAGCACAACACGTGAATGTAAAAATAAAAAAATATAAAGGTTTAGCCAGATGGCACATGGAACTTTTTTTAGGTAAACAGAGTTTATAACGGAAGATTTATATGTAACTAGCTGTCCCCCGCGATTTCATCCGCGTTAATTTCGGAGTTCCCGCGGAGGTTGCGGGAAAAAAGTACTCTATGTCCTTCAGTTCCCGAGGGAATTCCGGGATAAAAACTATCCTATCTTTCAAGTTGGACCATATTATAAATGGTTGCAAAATTTTATCAAAATTCGTTGAGTAGTTTCGGAGTCCATCGCGGACAAACAACGTGACACGTGATATATATATATTAGAATAAAGAGTTCTGAAATGAATTCTGAAATTCGCACCATCAAAACCACGGGGGACGGCTAGTTTTCATATTAAAAAAAAATCCATTATATCGATCGTAATATTATGTAGATTTCAATCGATTCTAATAACTCTTCGAGCGTATCTCAATCACGGTTTAATCGATTCCAATATAAAACTGTACAAATAAATTATTCATCGTATATTATTTAAATGTATATTCAATATTGTTAAACATATTCATATAAAGGTTACATTTTGTTGCGATGCGAAAATAATCATGAATCCAATTACGTTTTTTATTTTACTTTATTTAGTTTCTGATACAAAAGACATTAATTTCTTTCTAGTTTCTACACTATGCAGATTTAGCTTAGACGGACTCATGACGTCATTTTTGCCTCTTTCTAAAAATTGCGGACTCTGCTTCTTTAATGCCTAGGGGATTGGGAAATGCCGTGTAGAATACCCTGCGATGTACTTTTTGTTAAACTTTTTGGAAAAACTACTGTTTTTTCATAACCAGCTTTAGAATTAATGGTAGTGTTAAAAGAAAATTTGCAAGAGATTGCGATTGAATGGCAATGATAAACCTATTGACTTTGACTTTTGACTTTGTAATACTTATGATATAATATCAATTGGTGATGATGATTTCGATGAAGCGCTATATTCGTGCTATCTGTCGACGGAAAATAATGCGGTTTAGTTACCCCCAAATTCCGGTAGGTCTAACGCTGAAAGCGCTAAAATGACAGAGCCGACCCACTTTATTTTATTTATTTATTCATTCTTTATTGCACAAAAAGGTACAAATGGCGAACTTGATGCTTGCGGCATTTTCTACCAGTTAACCATGGGCATTGATGACAATACAAAAAGAGCACTTTCAGTGCACTTTTCCCTGATATTCAAGTAATATACATGAAAGTGTCTTAACATGCATGCTTATTATAGCTGCTTTAGGTGTCTTAAGTTTGGTCTGTGTGTACATTGTCGGTTGCGTGCACGTCTACTACAGACTTACGCACGTATGGAAGTTTAAACAGATGTTCTAGCTTCCTCCATAACATAATATAGGTATTTTAATTATATTTATATATTATAATCTTTTTAAAGTATTAAGTAAGTATTCAGGTTTTTTAAATTAAAAATTATTTAGTTAAGTCATTTACTAACCTTCCTTTTTTAAATCCTACTAATATTATATTATAAATGCGAAAGTTTGTAAGAATGTATGGATGGATGGATGGATGGATGGATGGATGGATGTTTGTTACTCTTTCACGCAAAAACTACTGGATGAATTTAAATGAAACTTTACAATAATATAGCTTATACATCAGATTAACACATAGGGTACTTTTTAAACCGGAATTCCCAAGGGAACTCTGAAATTAACGCGGGTGAAACCGCGGGGCACAACTAGTTATTATCATAATTGAATGCCAATATTATTATAATAACTAAATGCTGTAAATTATAAGTTGATGCGTAAAGTTGATGCTGCATGCTGTACACAAAGTGCTGACGAGATCCCACGACGGGGTAAAGACGGGGTAAAATATCAGTATAAGCAAGTGCTAATATAAATTAGAAATTTCCGTTTGTATAAAAAATCGACGAACGAAATATCGGTTTTAAAAGCATTAGAAACAAAAGGCGACGCAATACAAAAAAAAAAAGAACAATAACAACGACGAACACCAGACACAAAATAACAGCCGACCTTGCGGCGAACAGCTGATTTCTACGACTCGCTGGAATATAAAAAAAAAAAGGAAATACAGTCTGTAAGTATCGCGGCTGGCGTACGATTAGCAGCGATTGCGCACGCGACCTCAAAATGAGAACGATCCAATGATTTCGAATCGACACGATGAGGAAAAACAATAACGAATTTCGTGTTCGGAACGACCGCCTCGCCGCGCGCCGCCCGCTCTCGGCCGAGGCCGGCGCATTTCGAGACACGCGACTGATCCATTGACAGTGACAGTGACACTGACATTTTTACATAAATAAATATTGTGCAATTTTTTTTTTTTTTATTTCTCTGAATTTCAGCCTGCTTAGGAATGCGAGGTGCAGGACACTGCATCGCTGCAATTTTAATGGTTTTTTTTTTTCTTCTACTTATCTGTGGATTGGGTGATGAAGAACTAATAAAGAAAAAAAATGATTAAAGTTATAATTTAAAAAGTTATACATAGAGCGGCAGAAAAATTTGTTGGTACTTAATTTAAAGATAAAATATTTGAAATTAAATACGCACTGTTATATACCTATTATCACAATCCAAATGCTATTTAAAAAAATCATATCTTCTGCTTTCCAGTCTTTTGTGTCTATAATACTGTTATGGAATAGTAAACTTAGATAGGTGCTAACTATTCGCCAAAATTTCATATATTGATGTCTTTTTGTTTCCATTAATTTCTATTTTGCTTGTTTTTTACCATTTACTTTGAGTTTACCCGCCCCATTCCATTCATTTTATTACACACAACTTGACAAGTAAATAAAAATAAATTCCTAAATTATAACAAATAAGCAATAAATGTCATCATTCCCATAGAATAAATTGTCCTCGACATGGTTTTTATTTCATATCAACTGCAGATAAGAAGTAATGAAACCTATATCCATAGGTCTAGACTCTACAGCTGTTGTCACGCAAATATGTTTTTGTTTTCTTCTTCAAATAAATCATTCAAACCATTTCAATACCTATAGAAAGTAACTATAGAAAATAATAAAGCATTTGATTATATTGTACGTTTTATTAAACTGTAGACTCAGGTTATATTACGTATTATAATGTTCATTTGAACCAAAGACATTCTATATAATAAACTTGAACCCTCTATATAAATTTATTTATTTATTTTATTTATTTATTAATATATAAAAAAGTTACAATATACCCTTGGTTATTACAGCGCACATTTAAGCTCTTTCGAGTTTGTATTTGCGCAATAGCAGTCATCTGTGTTATTTATAATACAATATTATCAAAGAGATTCTATATATTAAAGGGATATTACGGTATTTATAAGTACTTCATATTTAACTTTTATTACTACCCGCTTAGTCATTTATGAAGAAGTCATCGTATATACAGGTTGATTTTTTTGTTGGTGATTTAATTTTAAATCCATACTATTATTAAATATGCGAAAATAATTCTGTCTGTCTGTCTGTCTGTCTATTAAGCTTACAGGCCCTAACAGCTTTACCGATCGTCATGAAATTATGCATACACGTTGACAGGCTATTCTAGACAAACTATTTTGGGCCTTATTAATTATTTAATATATATGATTTTAGTTTATATTTTATATTTTTAATGGCGACATTTTTTGCGATTTATATTAAATTGAATCAGCTATATTTTCTCCATCGTTTAAGTTTGGTTTTAAAACGATTAAAATTAGCCTAGTTTGGTTGTTTAACATTAGTCTAGATAGGATGAATTTTGAGCTAAGTTAGATTTCAGAAAATTAAGTTCGTTTACTTATTTGTAAAAATAACTGAGAAAACTGCGCAATTTACTTATAAAAATGTTGTATTAATTGCATTAAAATTTCATCACCATCAGAAGGTAACTTTTAGATTTTTATCCGTCGATATAATATTTTCTCCGTGATAAAAACATTGCCCTTGAAGGATTTGTAGGTACGAGCGTACTGCATCACCTTCGACGTAGATTGCGCGGGAGTTGAATTACTTTCGATATTAGGTAGGTACCTACATACTTGTGTATCGAAGAGCGATGTCGTTCAAGGCCGAATTATTTTTTTATCATCTCTGAGACTGACCGAACAATGTCATAATATGGTACGATATCTAAAAATAACGCTGTGTGTACCAATATGGAGGCGGGTTTATATTATGAACTAACTGTGCCCGCGGTTTCACCCGCGTGAGTTTCGAAATACGTAGGTATTATTATGAATTACAGTACTTACGTTTAATTAAAACTTTAAATTGGATGCTCATTCAAAATATTTGTTACAAATGTTTTGACACAATCATTACTTTAAAGTTTAAACACGAGAACAGTCTGTGATATGAACTTTGTATTTTCAACATTAAAATTGCATGCTCACAACTCGCACCCACTGAAATCATCATCTTCATATCAGCCAAAAGACGTCCACTGCTGGATACAGGCCTCCCAGGATCGCCACAGCGACCGGTCCTGGGCCTTATTCACTATGACCAACAACATTCTTTGCCCATAGCACGTGTCCCAAAAACACAATCCCAAACGCTCCAGATACAAAAATTTAAAAAAATTGTATTCTTTTGAAACGATGTGAATGTATTTTTTTTTAAGTGAAACTTCTTTGGACACGATTGAAAAGCAATTTACCGCCGCATTTAGAGTCGACTTTAATGATTACTTAGTTAAGTATAGATTTTTAAAACAAAACTGCCGCAAATCAGACAAGTTTTTAAAATTAATGTTAAGTGACTTTTAACTAATTAAGTTATATCTCATTAAATGCCAATTAACATTAATTTACTGAACGTCTCTGATTGCGGCAATTTTGTTTTAAAAATCTATACTTAACTAAGTAATCATTAAAGTCGACTCTGAGTGCGGCGGTTGTGGCGCCTTATCGCGACGCGTTATGATCAAAGTGAATAAGGGCCCTGCGCTTCCCGCATGCAATGGCGTCCCGCAACCTTCACCGAGTCATCGGTCCACGTTGAGGTGGGCCTACTTGGGGCCTACCCACGGCGCGTCCTCCGGTTCATGGTCGCCACTTAAGCATTTTCTTGCTCCATCGCTCATCAGAGCTGCCAGCTGCCAGTGGCTGCCCAGCCCACTGCCACTTGAAGTTCGCTATTCTTCGGACTATGGCAGTAACCTTGGTTCGCCTGCGGATTTCCTCATTTCTAATTCGATCTCGCAGCAAAACTCCGAGCGTAGTTCTCTGAAAATAGACAACTGAAATATAATAATAATTAATGCTTGGATATTAGAACACAGCGCCACGTTGTCTTCAACCAAACAGAGCTTGTACTAGGGTACCAAACAGCTAACATAGTACTTATATACTTAATATACGTATAATATACCTACCTATACATAGTCACTAATAATAATAATAATCCACATCACAACACACAGATCTACTTGATCCCACACTAAGCTATAAGCTTGTGTCATGGAAACCAAGCAAACGTGGTATATACTACATAGAATTACTTATATATTATAGGTACTATAGATATATAAACAAACTCAGCCTGGAAAATGGAACTCTGTGTTCATCACACAAAGTCCACCCCCGCCGGGAATCGAACCCGGAACCCTTTGATTAGCGGGCAGGCATGGTGACCTCTGCGCCAATCGGGTCGTCTGTCTGTCTGTCTTTGAAGTTTTTCCTTGTCACGTAATCTCAAGTTATCTCAAGTTTTTTTTAATTCTTAGACCCCGAGAAGATACCAGATTCCAGCCTCCAGGTATTTGGTGGTTATTTAAAATTAAAATTTTACTTTTTTAAAATAAAACCTCGTAAACCGTTCAACAGTAAAACCAACGACATACTTATTACGTGATAAGGAGAAACCTCAAAGACAGTGACTACGTACGTACATTATTGTTTTCTTGTTACGCATCATATTAAAATGTATTCACTAATGGTCTCACCGCAAATGGTGCCACAAACATCACGACGGCATAATTATTTATAATTACTAATACCTACCTGTTTGTGTTTTACTTTCCCAGGAAGGCCGCCTCCCATTATCCTTTACCTATTTTCTTTGATACAAGCTCACGAGCATACCT
This sequence comes from Zygaena filipendulae, assembly GCA_907165275.2. Classification (NCBI taxonomy): domain Eukaryota; kingdom Metazoa; phylum Arthropoda; class Insecta; order Lepidoptera; family Zygaenidae; genus Zygaena; species Zygaena filipendulae. Next base: position 1,514,344 of record OU015657.1, read on the forward strand.
AGCCTGGTGTGGGAGTGTGGGACCAAGATGATGAATTTAAAATTATAAATCTTAATATATATAAATCACGTGTCACTTTGTTTGTCCGCTATGGACTCCGAAACTACTGAACGGATTTTGATAAAATTTTGTAACCATTTATAATATGGTCCAACTTAAAAGATAGGGTAGTTTTTATCCCGGAATTCCCGCGGGAACTCCGAAATTACCGCGGATGAAATCGCGGGGGACAGCTAGTATTATTATATTTTTACCTGCACATTGGCAATAGTAATGCAGAATTCACGCGAGTTGCGGAATTCCCGCAAGAACTCCAAAGTAGCCTAATGTATTCCTTACAACATCAGCTAATTAGCAGTGAAAATCCCGTCAATATCGGTCAAACCGTTTCGGAGATTCACCCTCGTGAGTTTCGGAATTCCCGCAGGAACTCCAAACTTCTTTTATATAAACTTTGTCCTGGCAATAACGGACACAAAAAAAACAATTATCCAATTTGGTGCAGTCGTTTTGAAGTTATGCGCTTAGCAACACATTTGGCGATTCATTTTTATTATATAGATTTCAGAAATTTTACAGCTAAGTTTACAATTATATTAATTAAAGTAACAATAGCGATTAACTTTTCACATATGTAGATAACGTTATACAACTGGGGACCTATCGCACTATGCAATAACAACATTATCATAACAAAAACTCTGAAACGTTAACAATTCAATGAATACCGTACTTTAAGCAATTTCTTATCGCGTTGATTATTATTTTATAGATGACCATACAACTCTTACTTAAAAGATAATATTCGTTAACCTTTGACTGAACTTGAACGACCGTCAGGATCGAAAAAAAAACTAAAAACAAATATGTGTAATTTAGCGGTTTCGTTTTGGGAATATCGTCCAAAAATAACGCAATCGGCGTCCTGATGGTGTTCATGAGATGCTAAATCAAAAGAATATAAAAAAAAACAAGAGTGTACATTCTTCGTTTGTATCTACGAATAAGTTCGGCTGCCGGTGCTAACGACACCCTCGGTTGTGTTGTTGCAGAGCGAGGCGAGCTACTCGTCGATGGAGGAGGGTTGCGGCGAGGGCGAGCGGCTGGCGGTGCTCAGCTACGAGCAGGTGCGGCGGCTGAACGACGTGATGGACGAGGTGGTGCCCATCCACGGGCGCGGCAACTACCCCACGCTGCACGTGCGGCTGCGCGACCTGGTGGCGGGCGTGCGCGCGCGCCTGCAGGCCAGCGCGGGCGTGGCCGTGCGCGACGTGCGCCTCAACGGGGGCGCCGCCTCGCACGTGCTCGCGCCGCAAGCGCAGCCCTACTCCGATATCGACCTCATCTTCACCGCCGAACTGCCCACCGCGCGCCACTGCGACCGCGTCAAGGCCGCCGTGCTCGGCCACCTCGCCACCCTGCTGCCCCCGGCCGCCGCGCGCCGCCGCGCCTCCGTCGCCGGCCTCAAGGAGGCCTACGTCTCCAAGATGGTGCGCGTCAACGCCGACGGCGACCGCTGGTCGCTCATCTCGCTGGGCAACTCGCGCGGCCACAGGTCTGTCGAGCTCAAGTTCGTCGACTCGATGCGCCGCCAGTTCGAGTTCTCGGTGGACTCGTTCCAGATAGCGCTCGACTCGCTGCTCGCGTTCCACGAGTGCGCTCAGCTGCCGATCGGCGAGAACTTCTACCCGACGGTCGTCGGCGAGTCGGTGTACGGCGACTTCCACGAGGCGCTGCACCACCTGTCGGAGAAGCTGATCGCGACGCGCCGCCCCGAGGAGATCCGCGGCGGGGGCCTGCTCAAGTACTGCGCGCTGCTCGCCAAGGCGTACCGGCCGGCGCGCGCCGACCGGATCAAGGTGCTCGAGCGGTACATGTGCTCGAGGTTCTTCATCGACTTCCCGGAGCTGGGCCAGCAGCGCGCCAAGCTGGAGGCGTACCTGCGGAACCACTTCGTGGGCCGCGAGGAGGGCACCCTGAAGCACAGGTACCTGACGCTTCTGCACGGCGTGGTGCGCGAGTCGACGGTGTGCCTGATGGGACACGAGCGGCGGCAGACGCTGGCGCTGATCGAGTCGCTGGCGTGCCGCGAGCTGTGCGCGCGCCCCGCGCCGCTGCTGCAGCTGCCGCCGGGCGCGCTGCTGCTGCCGCTGTGCATGCCGGCGTGCGCGTGCGCCGCGTGCCCCGCGTGCGCCGCGTGCCCCGCCTGCCTGCCGCCCCCGCCGCCGCCCGCCTACTCCTGCGACTGCTACCGGCCCGCGCTCTGCCCCGCGTGACCCTTCTACGCGTCCGCGTGATTCGCGCGCCCCCCCTCCCCCGATCGACGATGAATTTAGTGCCAAATGTATATATAATACGGATCGAAACGAAACGTGTGACGATATGATCGATTCGCTGCGGTCCCGTAGGCGAGTGTGATCGTGTATAGATGTGTGCTTCGCGTGTGCGGCGGGGCCGTTGCGATAATAGGGCGTCGACGACGAACAAAAAAAAATTATAAAAAATTGGAAACGCCAAAGCAAAAAAAAGACAGGCCTATCGGGACGACCCGACTCGGCGCGAGGAGGCCGCTCATCAGTGTCAATTGGATGTTGCTCACGTTGATGCAGATCAATTTCGTCGATAGTCAATTGAAGCCCTCCGCCTCTGCACTCTACAAGTCTCGTTCATTCCACACCGCACCGCGTCTAATTCGAAACATGGGTCAATGTAATAACGTGTCGCTTTAAAGAAGGAAAAAAAATACTAATTATTAAATACACCGCACTCGTTTGCCAATTATGTATCATTTTTTTATCGGAACAATTATAAATAATTTATGTTTAAGTTGACAAGGAGTGATTCTGTAGCGCAGTTGGGCCGCTAGCCGGCGCGTGCGCTATGGATCCGATACGCGGAATAATTTCTAGTCGTACTCCTTGCGTGTTGATATTTTAATATGTTAGCAGTACGAAAATTATGTCGCCCGATGTCGGTCGAGTTGGCCCCGAGTCACGGTCAGCCTTTAAAAAAAAGACTAGTAAGTTAAATTTTAAGCTTTTCTTAATTATTAATGTATTGTGTCGATTATATCTGTACCAAGTGGCATGTCTCTCTCGCGCAACGTCTCAATTCGTAGAGGATTTTTTTTTTTTCTAATAAAATTAGTACAATTCGTAATAAACTATTCTCATTGAGTTGTAGCTAAAAACGACTGCAAGCGACGGCTGTTTTCATTTAACTTACAAAAAAAAAAAACAATTCCGGTCTTGTCCGATGGCCATGGACTCTTTCCTTCTTTTTTTAATATAATTCTTACATTGCGAATAAAATGAACATTTTTAATCAGCCTAGGTATAGTTGAATGCGACTGGTATGGGGGAAAAGGTTTTGCGAAAACTTCGCTCTTTGGAATCGAAGCGAAGACGTGATATGTATATTTTACTATGGTATTTATTAGTCTGGATTTACCTAAATATAAAACTCAAGGTCTCTTCATGATGACTATAGTGCTACTTACTTGGTCTGTAAAATAAAGGAGCTTAGTAAAAAAAAAATATGAGTGAAAAATCGAAAATATATCACTAAGCTGTGTAAATAATGTTAGTTCAATATGAAGAAGCATACTACATACATACCTAATAACGATAAATATTTTAAAGAACATTTACAAATAGCAACTGATAGCAACAGAGTACCTATAATCTAAGGGGTTATTAAGTAACTTTTGGTATAATTTTTCGGTTGCAATCAGAAAAATAGCGATTTTGCGATTAATTAATCATGTTTAGACAGCTTCTACTCTTGAAGTACATACCTATGTTTATTTTGGTCGATTGCTAGATAATTGTAGTAGGTGTCAAAACGTGCATATTGTAATCGCAAAAGCGCCATGTTTTTGATTGCAACCGAAAAATGATAGAAACAAAAGTTACATAATAGCCCCTCTGAAATTATTAATACAACTGACTTCTTTGAATTTCTAAACAATTCGTTTCATAACATTTTAACTGTAGATAAAAAAAAAAGAAATGACGAATTGTGATTTACTTGTTGTAGTTACTAACATACTGTTATATTGTATATTATTGTAGTTTTAATATCCAATAGAGAGATATATATTATAGGTAGGTACTTATAGGTATTAGATATTGTTGTATATTTAAAGTGAACTATAATTATTATACATGATGGTGTTAACTTGTCCGGCCAAATTGTGCATGTTGTAGTTATTTTCCAGTACTTAAATATTCGAGAAATAAATATATGTATACACATACCTATTATTGCATGAGAAAAACTCGTAGGAACTATAATTACCTATATTAATATTACTATAAAAGTATTTTAATCTGTTTTGTATAATAATAAACAATAACCAGAGAAATCAAGTACAATCCACTTTTAATATAAATTCAAATTATGATACCCTAAATCATAAAATCGTTATTATTATACAATGTTACAAAATTACGAATAGCTAATAACTTTACAACTGACCAACCTCATTAAAAAGGGTTCCAAAAAAAATGTTGTATATTTCGTCCTCACAAATTTTTTATTTTGTCTTATGTAATGACTAATGAGATAACAATATTTTTCTATTCCACCTACTACTCCTTTATGAAAGGAGTTAGTATATACCTACCTAAACGAGTTGTTAACTACAATATTATTTGCTCATTGTTTTAAACCCAAATTCGAGATCTCGTTTTTGTTACCTGAAAACAAATAGGTACGTATAAAGCAAATCGCTTAATATTATATTAATGTGATCTCAAGAAAAACCGACCTCGTAGGAACGGAAACGAATAATGCCGAATTGGATTAAAAGAATCTAAAATATTCGGTGGTATTCGTACATCCAAAACATATTATCACAGTTTAAGTTTTACATACTTTTTCTATCAGTTCGTCCTTATCCATACAACCTTTTGTATAAATGTAATCCTAGAAACAACTTGATTGCTCTTCATAAATTAAATTGAGTAACGGGATCTCAAAGCTTTGAAAATTCGATTAGTAACACCATTACATAAGTTTTAAACAGATTTAGATTAAACTACGCAAACCATAGATACTTAAAAGTAAATGAATTGTGTAATGTAGTTAAAGGGAATTTGAACCGTATTACAATTGTACCAAGAGTGAATGTAAGTAATTTTAACTAGTGTATAGCCGGAAACACACTGATGTGGTAGCATGTGTCGTACTCTTGTCACGTCAGAAATTATAAAGTTATCGAATCGTTATAGCGCAATTTAAAGCACTAGGTATGTAAAATAAATAGTTCTTAATAGCCTCAGAAATTATAAATACGTCAGGAAGTATATCTATGTGAAATTCTGGTTAAGGTCAAAGCCAAAACACGACTAACGGTCAATTTACTCTATAGGAAATAAGTAGCCTCTGTTTTTAAAGCAGAATGCTTGTAACTTATAAACAGAGATTTAGTTATTTCTAGATTTATTTATTTCGAGACTTGTTTTTATAATTTGCTATCAATATTTACTCAATATTTTCCAAACTAGAATTTCATTTAGTTTAATCACAATGGATGGTTTCGCGCTTAATTATTTCGTTTTATTTCGTCACGCGCGCAATCAGCAATCATTCTCTCGCATGCAACGCCAATGCATTCATGCTACTGGTCCCTTTATTTTTTTATTTTTTTTTTACCACTTCCGCAGCCTCCCACACCCATACACACCGCGGGTGCGCCAGCTGACGGTCGGTTTACTTATCGGTGATATGAGATCAACTATCCATGTTAATATTAGCAGTTTTTTTGCAACGCTACCTCCCGGACTATACGAGCATTGGCCTAGCGGCTAGCACGACACGACACGACACAACAGTGTGGTTCCAGCTTAACTCTTACTATATCGAGACAGGCGCCTAAGTTGTGATTAGTAGTGTTTTAGACAAGTCTTTGAACGCCATCTTCTTTTATAACATTATTTTTATACTGTCGTATTTTATTACAATAATAACTGTGATTGTTATATATTATTATGTATATCATCATTGCTATTTTATATCTGTTATTGGCAGTATCTACTCGTCAGAAACTACCTCTTCGTTTGAATTTACAGTTCCATTTAAATTTTACGAGTAGATTAGTATATTAGTATATTAGTATCTGTTGACTGCTTACAGTGTATTTTATACCTATTTTATAATCTGTGAATGACGTAAGTTCCAACTGATGCACTTTTTTGGCCAACGTCGCAAAATTAAATTCAACTTAACAATGCTATAAAGTCCGATAAGTTAGACATAAAGCAGAGTAAGCAGAGTATGATTTTACATTAAAAATAAAATAGTCCATTAGATAGTGCATCAAAATAGATGTCGTATCTACTTCATTCAATCAGTTTAGAAACGGCTAAAGCAACTGGAATTATGTAAAATTTAAAAAAATGCAAATTTCAACACTAGTGTTTTTTCGTTCAAGCGGTAGTGTGTATTCCGTATGTTATAGTTAACGAGACCTTTACTTAATTGCTACAATTTTGAATGTTTATACGTTTTTTTTTTAAATTGGTTATTCAGAATTGCTGTTCATTTCGAGGTTACCTATTATATTATTGAAATCTGTTGCAAGTACAAGTTGTATGTTTCCTTATTTTAACTGGAAGTTATTTCTAATAACAAGATAGGTATGTCAAGCAAAATTAATATGTACTTTCAATAGGTACTTGACTGTTTTATTCATTTTGGGGTCGCTAACGGACTTTAATAATACTTGACGATTCGACAATTATGAATCTGGTTCATAGTTAACCATATGGTTATAAGCAATCAACCCGGCAAAATCCCGGTGCTTGGGTTTAGACGCCCTTAAACTTCCAGGCTTTTATCGTGTTAAACCCAAGTTTAACTTTTTGTTTTGATTTTGTTTTGACAAGTGCGATTTGATTTTGATTCAACCCGATGCTTGGATGATTGCCCATCTATATTAACTTGTGCAACTCGGTTAAGTATTTAGGTAAAAACATTGTGGTTAATTTTGATTTACTTACAGATGCCGTCAAAATTGATTTGTTTGATTATAACCCCTATTACAGTAGTGAAGCTAGCTTCATCTGTTATAAAATACATATTATCTTTTAGGAATACGGCGATATATTAGCAAAAAAAGTCCCATTCGGTGGTTTTTGTTTGATTTTAAGTTTAAATGTTGCAAAATTTATATTAGGAAATTGTATTTACTCGTACCCTATTTTCTATATTCTATTGTATATTTTCTATCTACATTCGATTTCTTTTCAAATTAATTATTTTAGAAGATAGAGATGGAGCTAGTGGAACCTCTATAAATAAGGGCTTTAAACATTTTCTAGCCAAGTGCAAACGCACTCGAAGCGTTGAGCTATAGAATAAGTTACTCGTATATAAAGTGAGGAACCTACGCGTTTAGAAAACACTAGTGCGGAACGAAGCCCTACTAGCTATTTCATGTTATGTATAGATACAGTTATTGAGTCGCTTCCAATTGTTGAAGTCTGATATTTCATGGCGGAAAGTTGCGCCGACAATTTGACTAAACCGAGCCCTATTTAGAGCGCAACTGACGCGTATTTTAATGTTTTTTCGTACGAGAGACATTGCAACGATAGTTTTAGGTTTTATTTTGCTAAAGTTACCATGAGTTTTCTGCTAGCCTTATCGTTTAATAATAGTTGGTACCTAATTTTAATTTTTAATTAATCTTTTTAATAATAATAATTATTGTGTTTTTTTTTTGTATTAAAATTTTCGAGCACTCGTGAATGGCGCTTGTGTATGGAATACTTTTGCTGTATGAAATTGAATTTGATATGTATATATTGATGGTATGGCTTTTTTGTTTGTGGAGAAACAGTGATTTTATTTGAAGTACTTAATAAAAGGGTCGTCATGTTATTTTAGTGCTCTGAATATAACGTGTATGTGATAGTAATAATGATCCCCTTGCTGATGATATTGTAACAAAAAAGTGTAGATACGTCTTACGTAATTGAAAATAAATTTTGGTTTTCCCGGTCATTCTTGTACCATGTGAATTTACCACCAGTTTATGTCTGTTTATTTCGCACGTGAGTGGTTTTCAATTACGCATTCGTGCCAAAATTACGTATCTATTTCATTTTATTCTAATATCGTTACTAATAGAACGGTCTCATACATTAATAATTAATAGGGATGGGAATACTGCTTCACATACAACCTTGAAGCGACAGACCGGAGACTTATAATAACAAAGTTACTTGAGAATGATTAAGAGTTATATCAAAAAGAGAAAGGATTAATTAGAAAAAACCCGTTCTAAAACCCGATTTTAAATACGTTTCAATAGTGAAATATAAGTTAAAACTACTTTTAAGTTACCGAACGTACTCAAATCACTATTTAACGAAGTTTAAATTTGAACTGTATATATATATATATATATATATGTATATTGATCTTAAATTGAAGCCTAATAAAGTTTAATACAAAACATTTTTTTTTATTCCGTTAATTAATTAGAGTTTGTATGTGTTTTTTTGATTACTTTTGACCTATTTATAAGCCTATTAAACTTTTGACTGTTGAACATGATAAATTTATTAGGTAGATAGGTACTTATTGAACACTGTTGTGTATTAAAATTAGTTTATTAATATATCATAGGTAGGTATTTCTTTTATTTTTTTTTTTGTTTACAAAAATTCAACTGCATTTATAATATGTATTGTATTACATATTTAAAATTATCGTGTGTTTTTGTGAAGCCTATTAAAATCTGGTCGTTGAAATCAGTAAATTGTTGCTTTTTTTCGATATTTCAACGGTTTCTTAACATCATTAAGCATAATTATTTAGTATGCGAACAAGCAAACATATTGCGTAAGCTCAACAAAAGCGCATTGAATATGTAAACAAAACAGTACGCTGTTTGAATGGAAATTATTAAAGTAAACCGCATCATGTACAGTGGGCCACATAGACAAGTATACCACCTTGTAAAATTAATACTGTTTGTAAAACGTCTTTATGACGTTACTAGCTGTGCCCCGCGGTTTCACCCGCGGTAATTTCGCAGTTCCCGAGTGAATTCCGGGATAAAAAGTACTCTATGTCTTTCTCTGTACCCCTGACGACGTGCATGACCAATTTCATCCAAATCCGTTCAGCCGTTTTTGCGTGAATGAGTAAGAAACATCCAAACATCTAAACATTCACACTTTCACATTTATAATATTAGTAGGATAAGTTGCCGTGTTTGCAGCTCCAAGCTCCAAATTCCAATACAAGCGAAAAATGAATATTGGAGCTGCAAAACGGCAACTTATAACGTCATAAAGTCGTTTTGCAAACAGTATTAATTTTACAAGGTGGTATACTTGCCTATGTGGCCCACTGTACTTATGTAAACTTTAAAGAGAAAAACCATCAATTCGACTTCTCTGCGGCAATTAACAGATTTCTATCTAGTTTTTTCCAACACTTACATATTTTATTTGTAGAGTTTTAAATAAGGAATAGGTACCTTGATCAAGTCTTATTGTTGTGTTATTTTTTAGGTTTTTTTTTTTTATTAAAATAATCTTGTAAGTTGTACCTAAGAGAATGCCAGCGCAAGCGCCATAATGAAAGTATTGTTTCAGAAAACTTAAGACTGCAGATTCGATTAAATCGATACATAAAAATCGTTTGTATCAGGTACACTGATGAGATAATGTTTTGTGTCATTTCGTTTCGTACGTTAACCATTACACTTCTCCAACTGTACGGACTGGTTTCTTCACTTGTGGAAGGAGCGATGGTTGGCGTTTCATTGGAGATTAATGAAAAGATATTGTCTTAAACGTCTTAGTTCTCTCGAGGCAATGCAATGTTGTCAGTCTCGCTCATATGTTCCATGCGGACCTGCAGCATACAAGACTCTCTAGATAGGGTTCCTAGGACATAACACGCCTTATGTTGTATATTAAGCTTAATTATTAGATTTTATCAAATTATATTTACATTAATTATTATAATTGGACGCAGATAAGCAATAACATGTTAACCCACAAAATGAAATTATTGATTCAGAACGTTTTATTGAGAGTTAGAGAACGTTTTTTAATTATGTGTTTACCTTATTACATTGTTTAAATATGTAACTAAATATTGAACATAAAAAATTTGACACAAAATGGCGCTATAATTTTAAAACTTTAATTTAATCTAAATTTCTCCAGTGTGGGTTAACATACTATTGCTTATCTATGTCCAATTGATACTTGTACTTTTTTTTTGTCTCTTCCGAGTCGCCCGTTTCGTGTGCACGAGGGCCGTTGTAAAGGACATAGATACTTTGTAAGTAAAGATTAATGTTGCGTCATATTCGTCGCAACGTACGATCACGTCATATATTTGTGAGGAGTTTTAAGCTATATTGTGTAAATTTTACAGAAAAACTAAATAAAAATGTTGTGAAAAATAAAATTATAAAAAAAGTGATAAACAGTTGATGTATACGTGTATTATTTTCATTATTGTCATTCCAACTCCACTTTCCTTGTTCTTTTATTTTGAGAAAAGAATATATATAGGTAGGTAGTTGTAGGATGCTATACCTATAGGAAAAACTCTGAACTCTGAATAGCTCATGCTATTCCATGTAAGTTTATTCTTTTCGTAAGTTACACTCGTTACAAAGGTCCGCCAACTTTGGACCAGCTTTAGGCTACGAAACGGGAAATTTTAACGCTACATGTAAAATGATACATGTAAAAATACTAACCTCATTAAATACTCAATCTCGCTCACTCAAACGGGCAACAATACGTTCTGCCCAGCCAATGAGAAGCTTTGCAAGTTGTAACCTTTGATTAAATAGGTTGTAACTTTATTTTTTTAGACCGCGTTAATTTCAGAGATCCTAAGTTACCTGCTCCTTATAACATCAGCTATCTCCCAGTAAAAATCCCGTTAAAATCGGTCCAGCTGTTTCACAGATTACCCGGAACAAACAGACAGAGAGAGAAAAATTTTAAAAATAGTTTTTTTGATATTAGTACCGTATATACTTTTGTATTCATTTAATGAAAAGCTATTAACTTGAAATTACAAACAGACACTTCATCAATTTTATTCATACCTATGTCTAGATTCTGATGATTGGACAAAACTTTTAAACGGATTGACAACTCAGATTTATCATAGTCATTCACTGGAAAATAATATCAATACCTATCTATCTATTATTTTGTGACAAATCATTTTGTGAAATATACTTTGAACTCTGTAAATATATTGATGTAGCGGTGTATTGTCCCGAATACAATAATTCAACGTTTCATAATATCGGATCGTGCGTCGTTAACACATTATTTGTACTCGTAAATACATGCGTTGACGTTTATAAATGAAATAGATTATCTACGTATTGTTTATGCATGCAGTACACACGAACACACGGCTGGAGCGCTGCGGGTCGGCTCCGATCACGTAAACACACCATGATCGCTCCCGCGACACTCCACAGTTCCACCCAAGAGATTAGAGAACCGATTTATCTGATCCCCTAGGTTTTACCCGCACCCTATGATATTTTCCATACCCCTGACAGCGTGTATACAAATTTTCATGTAATTTCACCCGTTTCAATTACGGAGTTCCCGCGAGAGTTCCGGGATAAAAAATACACTATCAGCTGTAACTCCAAAAGCGTGTATTATGCAACATTTCATGATGATCAATTGAGTAGTTAAACCGTGAAAAGGTGACTGATAGACGAAGTTACATAACACACGCAGATTAGTTTCATGGATTTTGTTACATTACCAAGCCGGAGGCTTTCGTACAAAATAAAATTATGAAAATAAAGAAAGTTTTAAATATAATCTGTGAAAGTTGTTTCCAACTGACACTATACGATCATATATAATCAAAGTAACCCCCTGGGGGGCTATTATGTAACTTTTATTTCTATATCATTTTTCGGTTGCAATCAAAAACATGATGGCGGTTTTGCGGCTACAATATGCACGTTTTGACACCTACAATATCTAGCAATCAAACAAAATAAACCTACTTCAAATGTTGAAGCTGTCTTAAACATGATTAATTAATCACAAAATCGTTATTTTTCTGATTGAAACTGAAATATGATAGCAACAAAAGTTATACTATAATTGCCCTATACAGATTACTTTTATATTGACGACCGGAAGTAGACCCCGTGGAGTTTTAATGTCAGCTTAAATGTTCGCTTTCAAACATTCTTATTGCTATGGGCATTAAAAATTCCTATTTTATCTAATATAATTAAATCCACACGTTACACCACAAAAGACGTCTAGGACGACGTCTGTTTAAAAAAAAAATGTATATATTTGTCACTCACGCGCAAGATCCAAAACGGGATTCGGGTTTGGGAAGTTGGATTTTGTGAGTGTTTGCACGTTGGTCACATTTTTTGATCGATGTTGAATCGTTCAATTGTAAGTTTTGAGTTACAAATCATATTTTTTTCTAAATTGGACGCAGATAAGCAATAACATGTTAACCCACAAAATTAAGTTATTGATTCAGAACGATTTATTGAGAGTTAGTGAACGTTTTTTAATGATGTGTTTACTTTATTACATTGTTTAAGTATGTAACTAAATATTGAACATAAAAAATGTTGACACAAAATGGCGCTATAATTTTAAAACACGATTCACTCAAAATTTCTCCAGTGTGGGTTAACACACTATTGCTTATCTATGTCCAATTATGCTTTTAGGCATACCCATTAGTTAGGAAGTCGTTCGTCTAAGTCTAAAATATTATAAGTAGTGCTTCTGTTACAATTCGATTTATTCAATTTAGACAGAAATAGACTTGTAGTTAAGTTTAGTTGTAGTTTAGTTGTTGTTGTGTAATATATACTTATATAATGTTAGGCATATGCAACTCGACCTTTCAATGTCCAAACAGTAGAACTTTGTAACTGTAAACACCTCAAGATTATAAAATGACACGCGCTCCGATAGATAACGCATTTTAATTGGTATCGCCTTTATGCTATTATCAACCCTATGGCCTTTGAAATAACGAATATGCGATTTAATGACTAGCGTAGATCTTGCAACAACAAAAACGGTGCATCGACTGATTTTTGCCCTCAGATGACGTGTTCGTGATATAATTAATTCACGTGTGAAATACATGCATACAAAATTATCAGCTTCGCAACAATGAAAGGAAAGAAGGAACGAAAGAAAATATATTAATTTCAGTAGGTACAACACACAAAATAACATACAAATAAACATTGCAACAACAATATTATGGGTACGATGTGTCTAAACACTAAATAAAAGAAATAAACTAAAGATAATAATTATTGCAATCATAACCTTTATTATAAACTAGCTATGCCCCGCAGCAGTTCCCCCCGCGTTAATTTCAGAGATCCCACGGGAATTCCGGGACAAAAAGTAGCCTTAGTTACTCCTTATAACATCAGCTATTTGCCAGTGAAAATCCCTTTAAAATCGGTCCAGCCGTTTCAGAGATTACCCGGAACAAACAGACAAGACATACAGAACACTTTTAAAAATTAACTTCGTATGCGTTTAGCTGCTATTTGAAATTACAAACTGACACTTCAATTTTTTTTTATATTTCTAGATTGCCGCGTTATTTTTAGTGATTAAGTATGTAAATCTAATTGGATTTAGTCCTAATCAGCGTGTCAACCTGTGTGGAAATACTCAGCGAGGTTGTGGGCGATATTGAGGGAGCGACGTAACGAGATCTCAGTAGGAGGCACTAGGCGATAAATAACGAATGAGTTATTTATAAATTGCGTTTACGAGCGTTTCCAGCTACGGGCAGCTTTGTTCGTTTCAAAATCGAATTGAAGAAAATTGCAACGATTTCAGGAGAATGCCCAGAATCAATTATCTAAACACGAACTTAGTCAAGAAGTTACGTACTTACAGTATATTAATATTATAAAGAGCAAAGATTTGTATGTACAAACATACAAATCTTATTCTTTATATCTTAAGCGAATAAACTCAAAAACTACTGAACCGATTTTAAAATTTCTTTTACGGGAAACTGTAGTGTTCCCCAATGACAAAATTCACTTACTTTTTATCCCGGAATTCTCCCGGGAACTCCGAAGTCCGAAATTACTAGGGAATGCAATCTCGGACGAGATCGCTAAGTTACATAATAGCCCCTCTGATATTTGGTTTTAAAAGAAATCGGCAGGAGAATGTGTTCAATAGAGTAAATACCCACCGACTAATTACTACCTGCAAAAAAAACATACATACAGCCGAACATAGGTAGGACCTCCTTTTTTGAACATTATGGGCTTATGTTATGGCATGTGCTTGCTGGTTGATCCACTCTAAGGTTGATGATGGATGATTCTGTACCTACTTGTAGATGGGAAGTTGTGCAACTTCGTTCATATTCACCCCAATCATCAAAATGTATTATTATACCAAATTGTTTCTTATTTTATTTTGTTTTTCAATGCAAAACAAAACCAAAGCAGCTAAAATATAATTAGCTATGAGCTTTTCCTCATTCATTCCACTGTCGTTTATTTATTTATAAATTTTAATTAAGCTACTTTGCGAATATATTATTGAGGTCTCTTTTGACTTTTCTTTACGACGAAGCCTGATAATTGTTATTTTATTTGCGGCGAAAATAAGTCCGTAGGAGCGAAAAACTCATTCAAAATATTTTATTTTGGTATTGTTTTATTTTAGGTTGATATTCTCTGCCTTAAATATAATTAAACGCCACTTTCTCTAGTCAATCCGCTGACCCGTCGACAAATCCATTATAAATGCGATTGTGAGTTTGTTTGTTTGTTACGCTTTCAAGCCTAAACGGCTCAACCGATCTCCATGAAATTTTGCGTACACGCGCTCAGGAGCACAAAGAAGGATATAGGGTACTTTTTACCCCGGAATTCCCACGGGAACTCCGAAACTTAATTGAGTGTATCCGCAAGAAACAACTAGACAAATATAAACGTCATTCAACGTACAATAACGATGGTTGTTTAGATTTTTCCTGTGATCTATCAGTGTTTTTTTTTTTTTTCATTTCTTAGATACAACATACAGTGTGAGTCTGGATAAAGTGTACAAATGAAAATGAGGGATACTATGTTCAATTTTATCGACGAAAAAAATAATAAAAAAATTAAAAAAAAATTTTTGAATTTTTGACGATTTTTTTAAAATTTTGGTTCGCGTTAGGGTTCCCCTCGTAAACAAAACACTATAACTTTTAAAATAAACGGTAGATTGTCAAGATAAAAACTGAATTATGATCAGAGCTTATGGGGCGTCTTAATAAAATCAAAAATTTTAATCAAAATTATTTACAATTCAAAATAATGGCGTTTATTTAACAAACAAAAGTATTTTTTTGCACAGTTTTTTCAGTAATTTTAAAATTGCTTAATAAAATGTGGTATTAACATACATTTTTTAAGGCTTACAATTATTCTACATCATACTAGCTTTCAAATGGTAAAAATTTTACGTTTATAACTTAATCACAACATTTTTTATGAAGTGTCAAAGAAGGCCTTCAAAGTATGGTATTTAATGAACAAAGGCGCGGTGAATGTTTAGGGTACATTTTATTGCATTTCAGGTAAAAAAGTTTTGTAACTGCACGTGGGCTTAAGTTTAGGGGTACGGGAAGAGACCAGTGTTGCCGTTTTAGCTACTTTGTAGCTAGATCTAGCGGATTTTGAACGTATTTAGCTACTTGAATTGATCATGGTTTCATACATTTTAGCTACTTATTATTACTTAATGCTCCATACATTTAGCTACATTTCAGCACAAAATTACATAAACTGGCAACTTTTACGACAGATTTAGCTACTTTAATACCAACTGAGACGGCAACACTGGAAGAGACAAACAAAGACAGTCGCTCCGAATTACTCGCCGCTGCTACACGTTTCGTCATTACTCTCGTTAACCAACTTCTCTAGTTCATTCTCTAGTGTTTTGGAGATAATGCCGCGTTTAACTGAATTCCCGCCGGCACACATCGCTGATATTGAGTTTTATTATGGAATGGCACGAGGTAGAGCCAGAGCCGCTCACACTGCTTACGTAGCTGCGTTTTCTAACAGGCGACCGGTGCCATCTGCTCGGAACTTCCAAGAAGTCCACCGAAGATTATGTATTGTTGGACTTGGATCAAATGCCAGAGACCGCCGCGAGTCTGAAGTGATTATTGATGTGTCTGTCGAACAAGCAGTACTGAGGGATTTGTTTGCTGATCCAACCATCAGCACCAGACGTCTAGCTTTGAGACATGGAATATCGCAAAAATCAGCGTGGCGTATTTTAAAAAAAGAAGGTCTGCATCCTTATCATTATCAGAGGGTGCAGCACTTACATGAAGAGGTAGACTGCCGTCCAAGATGCGTTATGTCAACATGGATTCTGTCAAAAACTAGACAAAACCCAAACTTTCCAAAAAAAATTTTATGGATTGGATTGGATGGATGGACGAGTCAACATTTACAAGGGATGGTATAACCAACTGCAGAAATTTGCATAAGTGGTGCCCTAAAGGTGAAAACCCAAAGTTGAAAAGATCTTCAACGTTCCAAGTGAGATATTCAGTAAATGTTTGGGCTGGTCTCATTGACGACATTTTGCTTGGACCAATAATACTGCCGGGAACATTAACTGGTGAAAGGTTTTTAACGCTTTTACGCGAAGAACTACCTGAATTGCTGGCAGATGTCCCACTGGCTTTGCGCCGAAGAATGTACCTACAAATGGATGGATGTCCTGCTCATTATGCAAGTAATGTAAGATCATTTTTAAATGAAATTTATCCGAACCATTGGATTGGCCGGCAAGGACCTGTGGGGTGGCCTGCGCGTTCACCTGATATGACGCCCCTCGACTACTTTTTATGGGGTACAATGAAACAACGCGTCTACAATTCCCCAATCAACAGTGAAGCCGATTTACAAGATCGCATAATTAATTGTGCACATGATTTATAAAATGATCGCGAGATGATAAGAAGAGCGACACAACAAATCGTTCTTCGCGCTACTATGTGTCTGCAAACAAGAGGTGGACATTTTGAGCATTAAATGCAATAACTAACCAATAAGTAACCAATTGATTATTAAAAATAAATAATAAAAGTATTTTGTTTCGCCTCCAAAAAAATATCCACAATAAATGATAAATACCACTTTTGGAGATCCTTTTTTGACAGCTGATAAAAAATGTTGTGATTAAGTTATAAACGTAAAATTTTTACCATTTGAAAGCTAGTATGATGTAGAATAATTGTAAGCCTTAAAAAATGTATGTTAATACCACATTTTATTAAGCAATTTTAAAATTACTGAAAAAACTGTGCAAAAAAATACTTTTGTTTGTTAAATAAACGCCATTATTTTGAATTGTAAATAATTTTGATTAAAAATTTTGATTTTATTAAGACGCCCCATAAGCTCTGATCATAATTCAGTTTTTATCTTGACAATCTACCGTTTATTTTAAAAGTTATAGTGTTTTGTTTACGAGGGGAACCCTAACGCGAACCAAAATTTTAAAAAAATCGTCAAAAATTCAAAAAAAAAATTTTAATTTTTTTATTATTTTTTTCGTCGATAAAATTGAACATAGTATCCCTCATTTTCATTTGTACACTTTATCCAGACTCACACTGTATAAAACGACTAATCCAGGGTTTGAATATGACCCTCGTTTTAAATAACGCCCAGGGCCCTTATTCACTATGACCAAAAACATTCCTTGCCTATAACGCGCGTCCCAAAAACACAATCTCAAACTCCTTCTCCAAAAGGAATTTAAAAAAAAATACCTCTATGCTATAACATAATACATTTTTTTGAAGCGTAATATATTTGAGCACGAAGGAAGGAAAAATTGTCTTTCCCTCGTAATCAAAGACGTAGAACTCCAAAAAAATACATTTACAACGTTTGTTAGGGTATACAGAATAATAATTTCTAATATTTTGGCATCTAGAACGTTTGGGAATGCGTTTTTTGGACTCGCGTTATGGGCAAGACATGTTTTTGGTCATAGTGAATAAGGGCCCTGTAGATAGTTACTTAATAAATTGTACATTATAATATAATACATAATTATAATTACGATAAGGTAGGCTAAAGTCTATTTAGCCGACTGCATTTGATCTGATGGCCTTGATACGTAAAAGACTTGCCTGCGCATACCTACTTATAACTGGTCTGTAAGTATAACCTTCCTAGGAAATGTTTTTATGCTAGCCCGGCTCACGCGTACAGTCGACTCCACAATACAAACAGACATTCATTACTAGACTTTAGGGTATAGATAATACCTATTAATTATTGCAATTAAGTTTGTATATAATATTATATTGTAACTAAATACATCGTATAACTCACAACACAGAATTTGATATTAATACATCTTCGATATATTAATGACCTTACTTATAATTAATACATTTTTTTAGATTTAATTTGCTATATTGCTGCACCACCCACCTACTATCTTTACTGTAACAAATATCTCCATACTCCGCCCGGTAGCCTGGAAGAGATCGCTTTATAGTGATAAGGCCGCCATTTGGAGCCACTTAATACTTTCTGTTTCTAAATATTTTTTTTATTGTACTGTTTCTTCAATAAAGTATTTTTCATTTCATTTATTCATTATTAAAATAAGTGAAAGAATTTTAAAAAAATCGGTTCCGTAGGTCCAGAGATTTCCCTCTTTCAATTAAATCTGTTAATCAGTATTGCCTGAGTTTTTTCAGGATTCTGAAAAAACTGTTTAGCCGATTCATGAAATTTTTATACTAAAACCTTCTCCAGAATATAACAAATACATACCTGAAAACCGCATCAAAATCGCTTCGGCCAAACACGAGATAATCGCGCACAAAAATACAAACATACTTACAGCCTACAGGTCAAACTGAGAGCCTCGTTTTTTTTTGAAGGCGGTTAAATAACAATTTAATATTTCTTCAAGACCTTCACCTATATCACAATATATAGGTATACACTTATTTAATTGGTAGACTTACCTATCCATACCCCATTTTGTCGCCGAAGAAGAGATTATGTACACGTATAAGATAAAGTAAATAACTGGTGCAAGTGAATGACTGTACGAACATAATAAAGAAATTAAAACAATACATAAGAACTAAGCACACAACAAACCATTCGTCAAATTAATATTATATTAACTAGCTGTCCCGCGCGGTTTCACCCGCGATAATTTCGAAGTTCACGCGGAATTGTTCCATACAAACTTTGCAACCCCTTTTCATCCCCTTGGGGGTTGAATTTTCAAAAATCTTTTCTTATCCGATGCCTACGTCATATAAAGAACACACCCTCCAAGTTTCAAATCTCTATGATCAGCGGTTTAGGCTGTACGTTGATCCATCAGTCATTCAGGACAAAGCATTTTATTTATACAGATGTATGGAAACAGCTAACAATCACATTGAATTTTCAAAAGTCTATAGACTCTCAATTTTTCTAGTCGCAGTGGATTGAAGTACCAATAGATACATCAACCATATAGTAATACTTCTCTTCTATACTAATATTATAAAGAGGTAAAGTTTGTGAGGTCGTCGAAATGTTGAGCTTGTCGTGGTTGAAATTCGAAATTACCGCGGGTGAAACCGCGGTGAACAGATAGTAATTCATATAAGGTTAACCGTGTATAACAATATAGGGTTATTAAAACATACGAAACAGGTACTTACGTATGTTTTAATGTTAAGTAAAGTGTAGATACCTACTTGATATTAGACGATATATGTATACTAAACATATTATGCATGTATGAAAGGAATTGCGTATCTATTAAGTAGGAATGCGAAGCAGTTAAAAACCAAAGTAACGGGGCCACCTGTGTTTTTTTCCGTTACTTTGAAGTTTAACTAAGTAGGTATATACGTTCTCTAACGATGAGTGCGATTTTTACCCACGACGAAAAGGAGGAGGTACATGAGTTTGGGGTTAGAGGCTTTGTGTGTATGCATGCGTGCGTGTTTACGTATTGTTTATAGGACATAGATAAGCAATAGTGTGTTAACCCACATTGGAGGAATTTTGAGTAAATCTTGTTTTAAAAGTATATCGCCATTTTGTGTCCAACATTTTTTATGTTCAATATTTAGTTACATATTTAAGCAATGTCATAAGGTAAACACTGTTCTGAATCAATAACTTAATTTTGTGCGTTAACATGTTATTGCTTATCTGCGTCCTATAATTACTTTCTTGAAGAACGTGACGGAATATAGCAGTTATGTTCACAATTTTTAGGATTAAAATTCTTCTCTTGATAGTACAAAGACAAGGGAACGTCGACGAATGTTCCTCAATTTATTAGTCTAATCACTTGAATAGGTAGCGATAATGTTTTGAAGTATTCAAAGCTACAACTGTGGAGAAAACACCAGATCCTTAAAAGTCGTTAAATCGGTCATTAATGCGAATAGCACCTGAATTACCATTTCGGATTCTATAGTTCATACAGCTGTTCCCCGCGGTTCATTTTCGCAGATCCCGCGGGTATTCCGGGATAAAAGTTACCCTTTCTGTATCCTGACAACGTGTAGTAGGTATTCAAAATTTAATTCAGTTTCACCCACACAAATTTCGAAGTTCCCGCGAGAATTCAGAGATAAAAAGTAGCGTATGTCCTTCTCTGTACCCCTGACAACGTGTATGTTAAACTTCATGATGATCGGTTTAGCCGTTGAGGCGTGAAAGCGTAACAAACAAACTCAATAAGGATGTTTGTAACTTTGATAAGAGCAACCCGGGAGTTTTTCGCTCGTCTCTTCTCGTGGTAAATCTGTCTTCCTAGCGAGCGGTAATCGTATTATTATATTTTGCCTGAACTCAATTTTTTTTTTTTTAGTTTGGCTGCTGCCTTATGGACGGTTGCACAATGCACATGCGTTGTTCGCGTGTTCTGTAACTAATATTGCGTCGAGCAAGGTCGCTCAAGGCAGCCGGTGCGCGTGCGCGTATGAACTGCAGGCTGCGGCCAGCGCGCCGCGCCGCGCTCTCTTGTTGCTGAACCGAAAAAATATCTACGTACCTGTGCACAGACAGCGTCAGAAATAACGTATGTTATCACTATTTACAGTCGTTGAGTCATTTCTCAATAATAATTAATTAATCCAATACACAACACACAGATCTGCTTGATCCCACACTATGCTATGTCGTGGAAACCAAGCAAACGTGCTAGTTATATACTTACATCTTATTACTATAGAATATAGATATATACGTGTGTCACGCCACGCCCAGACTGGAAAGTGGAACCCTCTGTGCAATTGTGCATCACACAAAGCCGACCCCCAAATTGAAATAAAGATGAACAATGTTAAACAGAAATCAATGTTTCGCAATAGAAACTATATGTATAATATTATGTATGTATTCCAAACAGTTTTATCAAATCAAATAAATCAAATATAGGTACCTACTTATCTTTATTTTTATGTTACGATTACTGTTGATTACCTAAAGATGTTCACATCATTATAGATCATTTACCTACTCACCGTACAATAACAGTACCTAGTCAATATTATATTGTTTTAAGTTCCTGTGAAATGTTCTCCGCATAAAAAAACCGTTAAGTTGCTTCCTCAATAATTAGTTAATTATTTAATTTTTTTTTTTTGTAAATTGAACTCGTATTTCCACAACAAATAAATTTAACATTTTTGTTACAATATGTTTCCTTTGTTTAGGTTGTTTCTATAGTATGATTGACGTTATTTTCATTTAGAGTAGTTCTTTCTGCGTTTTCTATGAAATTTTCAGATGTAGACAGAACATTTGTATATTCTCCATGATTTACTTCTTCAGAAACGTTTACATTTGAAGTTTCAATGAGCACTTTCTCTAAATGTTTATTTTGTTCATTCTTTTCATATGTCAAATCACCAGTAGAGGTAAGTTTAGTTTCAGTACCATCAAAAAACGGAGTAACTGTTAAATTTTCATGATTAGCTTCAAAATTAAAGACAAAAGTTTCGCCCTCACAAATTTCAGGGCTCTCAAAGCTACAATTATAGTTAGTTGTGTTAAACATAACTTCGGGTTTATTATTAGTAAAGTTTCCTACTATGTTGAATGTCATTTCCTGCGTTTGGTTTATGTCAGTGGTAAGATTTGCTGAAGAGAAATGGAAATCAGATACTTCCGTAATATCGTCAAATATATTATCAGGTTTTATTGTTCTTGAGACCTTGAAATAAACTGTTGGTAATGGAAGAGTTTCTTGGGTTTCTATACTTGCTATTTTCTGATCACCAATTTTTGTCTCATGATCGACTTCACTTTCGGTTCTTACCTCATTTATTAACTCAAATGGTTCTTCTAGTGTTGTAGTATTTGTAACTGTATTATCATTCATGAACAATGATGGAGTTACCAATCCATTTTCACCATTAAGAACAGTGTTATTAGATTCTATATTTATTATTTGGCCATAATAAGCAGTTCGGTTCATAAAACTTATATATTTTGTGGTCACATAACTGTCCTCAAACGAATCACTTCCGTTTATGGATAATTTTGTAATATAACTGACTTTTTTAGAATTGTTAACCAACATTGTACTACTCGTATACGAATTATTACTATCAGCATCATTATCATTAGAAACCATTGATTCAACTTCTTTTTTAACTAGTAAAGTATCATTTGGCATTATTTTTATTATTGTATTTTTACCTAGATCAGTCGTGAAGTCATTACTATTCGAGTTGTATAGAGACAATCTAAATTTAGGTTTGGTTTTTTTACTATCATAATTTTTCTTTGATTTCCTTTTTTTACCTTTACCTAATTTGATCTCAATTTTTGGATCTCCAGCATCATCTATGATTTTTAAAATGATGGATCCAGAATTGTCTGTTCCTTGTTTTGTAGTATTGCTGGTAGATCTTCGGAAACCTTTAAAAACCGCATCCATACTAGCCCCGATGGATATTTTACAACTTTCAGCGACACAAGGCGTTACGACTTCGTTATCATCTGAATAAAATCTTTTATCATGTTTCGTCAAACTATCCTTGTCAAGTGCATCAGTTTTTTCGTGCAAGGAATAAACCGTAGATGGTTTGGTATTCGTTTCGATAGTTCCAGTGAATTTCTCTAAGCCGTATCCTTCCTCATTGCCCGAAATAAAAATTTGATTTAAGTAATCCTCCTCGTAATTTCCAAACTGGAATACAATAATGATATTAAATAATATAAAAAAATAATTATGTATGTTTCTGTGTGTTATAAAAGGTAAGTTCTCGTGTTTACATATCTGTAATAAGATTTAAAATGCTTTTATTGTTTGTAGTTTTTTTTTTACCTTCACTTCATTATGATTCTTGTGTCCGGATTTTTCTTGTGGTTCTTGATTATAGTCAGATGTTTTCGCAGCATCCCTCTTTCTACTGTTACCACTAGAATTCTCTACTTTACTAGCGGATTCCTTTTCTTTACTATTGGACTTATCTTCATTGCCTTCAGTATAAACGTTTGGTTCCACCACCGACATTAGGTAGCTGAATATTCCAAACAACGCTAACAAAACTATCGAATAAGTTACAACAAATATAGTACCCTTGCCCATTACAAAGATAAAATAACTAATTATAAATTAACTAATAATAAACTTGTAGAAGAGTAAAAATACGAAAAATTCTTAATCAAACTGGATGTTGTTTTTTTTTAAGTTGAAGTATTGGCATTGACCATATTGACTTCCAACTGTGGGATGACATTGGATAGGTAAGGTTTTTTTTTATAGTAGAATAATTAGCAAACACACTTTGTTAAGCAATCTAGCATATCGAGAATGCATGTTGTAAAACTAAATATAAAAAAAATTATTTTTTTCCGCGTATAGTATTGATTAAATATTGATGTACTTACCAGTTTTTGTCATAACATTAAAACACAATGCTCTGTAAATCTATTTTTTTATTGTTCAATAGAAGTTAAATACAGAAAATCTATACACGTTCAAGTACAGACTAATGGCGATTACCTGCACAAAAATTTTTATCTCGAATTAGTGAAATTTGTATTCAAATCCAGCTCACATTCATAGCAAATGGGCTATTTGACTAATATTTTTTTTTTACTCCGTCTTATAGATTAATAAAAAAAAATTGGACACGTATTTTTTCTTTTTTTACGTAATCAAAAAATAACTGTGATACATCGAGTTGAAATTTCGCGTGACGTCACTAACTAGTGCATTTTGTATGGCGGCTTGTAGTGGAAAGTGACGTCACGAGCCCCCACCCTAAACTTTAATGCGCTTTATCTCTGTGTATTTTCATTTATTTGAAAAATAAAAAAATACGTGTCTAATGATTTTTAATTTTCTAAAAGACGGACTAATTAAAATTTTGATTTTCAATAGTTGTCAACATCCCTATTAAGTCGTTCCAATTAAACTTGACAAAACTTGGCTGAATCAGTTTTAAACTTTACTAATCCGAAACCACATTTTTGGTGCCAATCACCCTAATTGTAATTATACAAACCTGTTACCTACTTATTCATTCTATGGATTTTAAATAAATAGATTTCTAATAACCTATATGCAGCAAGTAATTCTTAAATAACTTAATAAAAATAATGTATCGCCAAAAGAAGGATTCATTGTTATCTTTTGATATCCATATTTCAATCCCGAAGAAATTCTTGAACGTTAATATAATCGGTTGGAGTCTGTAAAGATACAAAATATGAGTGAGAATTATAGTATTTCGGACTATTAAGAGGCTTCATCCGGTTGTGATCCGGTGTTCAACTTTAGTTTTGAGTTGAATTATAATATCTTGAGAGACATTGGGACGAAGATAAGCAATAACATGTTAACCCACAAAATTAAGTTATTGATTCAGAACAATTTATTGAGAGTTGGGGAACGTTTTTTAATTATGTATTTACCTTATTACATTGCTTCTATATGTAACTAGATATTGAACATAAAAAATATTGATACAAAATGGCGCTATACTTTAAAACACGATTTACTCAAAATTTCTCCAATGTGGGTTAACACACTATTGCTTATTTATGGCCATTGAATCTGGAGCGCCGAGCGGCGGCAGTAGCGTGGCAAGAAATGAATACTAGATTAAAAGTATTTACTGTTATTTATTTATTTAAGTTTATTGCACAATACAAGAGGCGGACTTAATGCCACAGTGGCATTCTCTACCAGTTAACCTTCACAATGTTCAGAAAGTGTGCTTGGTGGTGCTTGAGAGGATTTGAATATATTTAATAACGAACGAGTCGATCCCTCGCAATCTCACTAGCATTCATTTCGAAGTTCCCCTAGGAATTCCGCGATAAAAAGTACCCTATTTAACTCAGGAACACTGTAGCTTCCTATAAAAGAAATAATTTTTAAATAGGTTTAACAGTTTTTGAGTTTATCTATAACAAACAAACATACATACAAAAATGTCTCTTTGAAATATTAATTTAGAATATTTTCTCTTTATAATTTATGAGTAAAGAAGTTGGACTTGGCCCCGGTTTCTGAATTTGGATAACTTTTTAATCTATACATTCAAAACTACTTAGAGTTGCGTTTGAGTGGCGATTTTACGGGGCAAACACTTAATCGTGACTTAGTGGAGTTTACTCAATTCAATGATCTGAGGTTAGACAATAGTCGTCCGGGAGTCGTGGGCCAAGTCCTACTTATAGGGTGAGGACCAAATAACCCAGCAACTTCGCTCTGTCAATGATAGGCCTGTAAAAGAACAAAAAGCATTGACCAAGTAGGTACTATAGTCAGCGAGGATTTTTTATTTTTTATTGCATGGTGGTAGGGCGCTCTCTAGTGCCCGGCTGGCTAGCTACCACCTTCAAGTTGCAAATCTGTCGCTAAGCACCTAACGGTGTGTTCCGGCAGCCCCACTTGAAAGCCAGTTCCCATCCCCATTCCAGGTCGGCAACGCACCTGCATGCCTTCTGGTGTTGCAGATGTCCATGGGCGGAGGTAAAGACAAGAAAGAGAATGTAATCACTGCGGTATAGTGTGTTTTTTTTTATCTTTGCTTTGAGCAGTTTCCTCAAAGGTTAAATAGGTAGTTAATAGATTATAATATTCTTTTTGCTATCTTTTTTAACACTTACTCAAAGATAATATAATACCCAAAGAGTATTTAACTACTCCAACGTGATAATACCATTGACGTGGAAGTCAGAACCAAAGATAATAATATAGGTAATCACTACGTTGTCAGAACAGCTATTCTATTGATTCGTATTGATTCAATCACAAAACCTTTTCTAATAATAATGTATTATCTCTTTTGGGTAACCAATATAATTACAAATTAAATTTTATTTTGTTATTATTAGAATTGCACTTCGTCACCAAAAAAAAATCTGTAAAAGTAAGTTTATTCTGTAAAAAGTAAAGAAAAATTTCAATCTCATAGGAGCTTGATTGGTAAACATAATTTCATGTTTTTCAATGGATATATTTACTATATTATCCGATATAGTTTAAACTCTGAGTAAGAACTACAAATCTATGCGAGTGAAAACTTGGCAACGGATAAGTACATCTATAAAATAGATTTCAACTTGTTTCACACCGTTACAGTGTTATAATATAACCTTTGTATCTTCTGGCGTAGATGGGTCATTTAGGCTTAATTATAAAATGATAAGTAACTTCGTTATATTGAGATTATGTTATTTATAGAAGTCGAATTTTGTATTTCTGTCTCCCGACAGAGACTATCGTCCTCCACATTAATACATAATCATTAATTGAATACAAATCATCAATTCCTATAGGTACTTATTCAACGTGTTAATGAATTAACTGAAAACCTGATACACCCCATTTAAAAAAATAAACAATAATATGATTAAAATATATTTTATGTCGAAAAAATTTAAACTTTAAAAGTTATTCAACATTAGTTTGGCCTATGATATCCAATAATTATCTACACTCGAAAATATCATGGATAAGCTTAACTTAGCGAAAAAATCAATAGAATTGATTAAAAAATAAAATAGTTACAAACTGTTTAATTTTGACGTCTCTTTCTAAAACGGAATTTTGTATGGCGGTTGTAGGCCGCTACAAGCCGAGTGACGTCACTAGAACTGTAGCGCTTTCCATGTCTAACTTGAACTTTTAAGGAGTAACATCTCTAAAAGTACAAAAGATATTTGTAAAAGAATAATGGTATTATACTACTAATACATAAAGGTTTATAAAATAATAATAAAAAATATAAACACTGAAATTCCCTATTGTGTGTCAACAGTAATGACAAAAGATTCAGCGAAGCAAAGCGCCTGCACAGACTCGGAAGCGGGGTCCTACCGGACTCTCCCGGCCAACAAGCTGAGCGCCATCTTCTGCCCCACATTCTGCGCCCTGTTCCTTGTTTTCATGTTTGCGGTGTCATTCATCGGTGCTAAGCTGGCGTACGAGAGGTACGACAGCCTCTGCTCGCTGCCCCGCCGTTTCGATTACGCCAAACTGTTCATTTATATCCCTTACGACGCTAACTCGACGATGAACGAAAGAGATAAATCTTGATTTATTAATTTATTTTTTATTATTTTAGCTGTGTTGTACCTACTTATACCTAATGTGATTCCTTTTTGTAATAAAATGTTTTAAATTAACGTGATTTGACTATGATAATTATAATATGAGTACATAGGTACATTTTATGGAAGCAGTTCCTTATACCTACTTACGATTATTATAATAATAATAACTTTTATCCAACTTACGCTCAGTACTTACATAGGTAATTTGACAGACTTACCTATTTTACCTAATTCATCTTCATCCCATAGCAAGTCACAAAGCAGCGTTTGTTAGCGAAGTTAGAATACACAATGAAAATAAATTAGTGTTTGGGTCCTTTTTGCAAATATTTATTTCAAGGTTTTGGTAATTCAACTTACCTATATATAAGCACTCACCTATAGGTCACAGATAATATAATGGTGTTTCACCTATAAGTTTGTTTATGAAAGCAACATTAAGTAGGTAGTTACCTACTACTTAGCTATAGGTAGTTTCAAAATTAGTCTAGGGTATTTGGGCTAAATGCTTTTCTATACCTACTAATATTATAAAGAAGAAAGATACTATTGACCGATTTCAAAAATTCTTTCACCATTAGAAAGCTACATTATCCCTGAGTAACATAGGCTATATTGTAATCCGGAATTCCCGCGGAAACTCCGAAATTACTGCGAGTGAAACCGCGGGAACAGCTAGTTTTTTTTTTAATAAAGGAACGCGTAGGTCGATGAATTGACCGAATGACATGAAAAAGATACGAGCATACTACGAAGAGAATTCCGTTCACCGATGATGCCGACCGTGCCGGTGCGGACTGCGGCAACTACGTTAAATGTTTGTTTACCAGATGATACCTATTTATGTGACAGACTGACAGACCTCGGAAGTCGAACAAAACTCGTATCAAATAAATCTGACAATGAGACAGGCAAATTCCTATCTAATATAAACGTCATCTTGCGGGATTCACCAGAACTATGTGCTAAAGCAAAACCGTAAAATGCCGTTCGGAGTTTAAAAAAAAACTAGTTTCTTTAGTGTATATTGTCTACCAGTAGATGGCGAAACCACGGATTGCATGGCGCTACGGCATGGCGAATAAATGCTGTCATGCTTATTAAATATCAATGATATTATAAATAAATATCATAGTGATATAATGTTCAAATGTAAATAAATAAAGTAAAATAAAAAAATACATATTCCTGAAATTCATAATATTTTTATATTAAGTTTTTTTTTATTTCATTACCTACCTATCCTACCTACCTATACATAAAAAAAAATAAAAAATTGTTTTGACACTTTTGACAGCCTTTTTGTCACTTTGACAGTATAGTATTATATTATCTGTGCTTTGACAGTGACATCTGACACTTCTGACAGCAAGCAACAATGGGTACCTAGGTACCTATCTACCTACCTAGCCGATCCAAAATCCTATAGCCGATGCTCTCTTATTCGTCTGTGAGCCGATGTATTGCGCGAGGTTTATTTTATATCTGATTATTAGCGAAATAAATCTCTAATTTTACAACTCTAACAAAGTTATAGTGTGCCAGTGTTAAATTCTTCACCTTCGGTACAGTATTAGGTGAGTTTATACCACATTTCTTTTGTTCGAAATGTACTTTACATCGTACATTACAATATGTAGTCGAGATATCGATTGTTTTGTACTGCTACTACTGAATACTAAGGCCAATGTCACTCATTTATTGATGCGTTGAAGTGTTACATCGTATAGGTATTGCTTACAATTGCTTACAGTTCCATTGCTTTCACTTTGATTAAAATAAAATCGATTACCTACCTAACTATGTTTAATAAGTAAAGCATTCTAAATTCATGTAAATATAAACCGCTCATTTACTTTTCATAATTATGTACGTATTCGTTAAGTAGGTATATGGATATTTAAAGGTGTCATAATAATACTTGGACAATCAGTTTCCTGTATAGGACAGGAGGTAGCTATTTAAAATATAATTAGTAACTTTATGCACTTTTAATTATTCGAACTAGCCACAACCAGGCACTAGGCATTATTATATCTACATTCTGTGGCATGCAGGAAAATTGTTAGACTAAACAATTGCATCCACAAATTTGTTTAAGTAGATAAGAGTTAAGACATTTTATTTGTTCACTGAGATAGCACACAGGTTAAATAAAAAATGCACAAAAGCGACTGAATAAACCTAATAAGATTCTTATAAGGTGCAGGGTGCGGCCGCACCCGGGCGCCAGCCGGGCCGGGTGATCAAAATCTGAATGAATCTGGTGGTAGAAAGCACCTACCTACCTACTTACCTTACCCAACTACAACTTCGCACCCGGGCGCCGCATATGGTTAAGACGCTCCTGATTAGGTGATCTTTACGATCCTCTATCACAGTTACCTAAATATTAAGATTTTTTTTTTTATTGTCCACTAGCTGTCCCCTGCAGTTTCACCCGCGATAATTTCGGAGTTCCCGTAGGAATTTCGGGATAAAAAGTGAAGAATTTTTCAAAATCAATTACGTAGATCCAGAGAATACCCCAGAATACAACACACTCACAAACTTTACCTCTTTATAATATTAGTAAAGACTTAATATTTTTTCTGTTTGTTTAATCTGTTGTGTTTCACCAGTTTAAAAAAAAAATCCAGCCAAATGTGTGTTAGACCATGTACAGTGAAGGCAAAAAAAATAACCCTTATTACATAAACACATTCTACACCCCCCGAAAACTTCGTGCCTCACTACACCCTGCCACATTGTAGTTAAAATACTATAGGTAATAGTGGTGTAGTGTCCTAACTCCTTAAAACCAAGTTATTTTTTTTTAAGCTTTCCACCTCCTTGCTGTTGAAGCAGGCCACTTTTACAACTTTAGAAGTAAATTTATTTGAAACATGATAGCGAGTGGGTGTTGCTAGTTTAGCTCCTGCAAGGTTCTTGGGTGATATAAATATCTGAAGTTGTCCTATATAAGAAAAGTCGTTTGTCCATTTGTTGGCATGTGTGTAGTGTGAAAACTACTAAATATTATGTTTGAATGGGTATGTCTAAATTTCTCCTGTCTTAACAGTTAACACTTCAGATACAAAGCTTACAACAAATAGCCTTAATAGGTTTAATAGCAGACTTAACAGGTTATTTTACTGTCACATCTATAGATGGACAATCAACCCAAGCACTGGGTTTAAACTTTTTTTTTTTTTTTTTTAAACCGATTGGTCACACATTTGTCCATAACCTCGCCTGATGGTAAACGAAGATATGGACTAAGAGTTACACGTCTGCCAACTAAATACCTATTCACTCTACTCTTGAAGAGGTTGATGGCTGGCTGTTTACAGGATTTTATGGGGTTTAAACCCAAGCACACCGGGCTTAAACTGGGTTGATTGGCTATCTATAGTCACATCAGCTTTACAGCTTAGTAATCAACCTAATTTCCACCAGGTTTCTATTCACACTCAGCTTTTTTAAAGTTAAGTTTTAAACTAATAGAAGCGATGCTCCAATATATCTATACTCTTATACTAATCTATACTTAATATTATTAAGAGCTAAACTTTGTAAGTTTATGAATTGTGACGTTTGTAGGGGGTATTATCTGGATCTACTGAACTGATTTTGAACATTCTTTCACTTATAGGAAGCTATGGTAGTCCTGATGACATAATAGGGTGCTTTTTATCCCGAAATTCCTATAGGATCTCCGAAATTACCGTAAATAAATATTTTAATGCACTAGTGGTGTCCCCGGCGAAACCGCAGGGGACACCACTAGTGCATTAAATTAGTTTAGTTAAGACCTGCTAGATGTCATCATAATAAACTTTTTTTTATCATTATTTGGCTTATCCCAATGGGGATGTAGACTACTTTTGAAAATCAAAATTCTAATTAGTCTGTCAGTTAGAAAATAAAAAGACAATAGACACGTATTTTTTGCTTTTTTTAATAAATTAAAAAATACAGAGATAAAGCGCATTAAAGTTTAGGGTGAGGGGGCCGTGACGTCACTAACCGCTAAAACCGCCATACAAACTGTCAGAATGGTGACGTCACGCGAAATTTCAACTCAATATATCGCTGTTATTTTTTGATTACGTAAAAAAAGAAAAAATACGTGTCCAATATTTTTTAATAATCTACAAGACGGACTAAAAAATAAAAATTAGTCCACATCCCCATTCGGTATTCTTCTAAAGACCTGCACGAACTGACGCGAATTTGCGTCAATCCTCACACATTTTGTGTGGAAGCTGTAGTTCCAACGATGTTATACGCAATTGCATGGCACGCCATTGAGGAGACACGGCACATTCCATTCGCGTCAATTTAAACGGGGATGCGTTTGTGACGTCACATTGCGACGTCACAATCGACACACTGCCCTATTTAAAAGCAACCTCGGGGTGAAGCGAGCAAAGGAGAGCGCCCCATTCAGCTCCGCTCCATGCACTCACTGCCCCGGGACTATTTTTAGCCGGTTTCATTCATTGAATACCGACAATTCTAACTATACGTAGATCCACAGTTAAGGTATGTATGTACAGTTATAAACAGAAAAATACGGTGGAACTGCCGTACAAATTAAGTACCTACATTGTTTGTTGCATGACGGCTGCAGCATAGACAAGTCTTTTTTTATCTATACAATATGTTTGAAATCAGTTCGAATTTCTTTTAAAAAGATTTGTGATAATTTCTCGGTAGTTCGTTAGAAAATAGAAGATACTCTAAAAAGAGTTAAGTATGATAAATGGACATAGATAAGCAATAGTGTGTTAACCCACACTGAAGAAATTTTGAGTAAATCGTGTTTTAAAAGTAGGAGCGCCATTTTGTGTCAACATTTTTTATGTTCAATATTTAGTTACATATTTAAGCAATGTAATAAGGTAAACACATAATTAAAAAACGTTCCCTAACTCTCAATAAATCGTTCTGAATCAATAACTTCATTTTGTGGGTTAACATGTTATTGCTTATCTGCGTCCAAATAATAGAGTACCTACTGTCATAAGGTAACTCGCGGAGGCGAAAGATTCTCAAAGTCTGAACTAGCTGTGCCCCGCGGTTTCACCCGCGTGAGTTCAGAATTCCCACAGGAACTATTTTTTTCTAAAACAAAAATAGCCAAAGTTACTCCTCATTACATCAGCTATCTGCCAGTAAAAGCCCTGTTAACATCGGTTCAACCGTTTCAGAGATTAGCCGGAACAAACAGACAGACAAAAATTTTAAAATTGATTTTTTTATGTAAGTAGGTAGTAGGTATATTGTATATACTTTCATATGCATTTAGTGAAAAGTTGTTAATTTGGAATTATAAACAGACACTTCAATTTTATTGATATGATGTATGTATTATTTTCATTTGTGATATAGTTTT
Source organism: Zygaena filipendulae (assembly GCA_907165275.2). Taxonomy (NCBI): domain Eukaryota; kingdom Metazoa; phylum Arthropoda; class Insecta; order Lepidoptera; family Zygaenidae; genus Zygaena; species Zygaena filipendulae. The sequence goes on from OU015657.1 coordinate 1,547,358, forward strand.
AATAACTTCTTAAATAAGTCTAATACAACAATTCTGTATCATATTGTCCAGTGGATATCCTTACAAATAGGCAAAGGCTCCGATCTTGTCTTTCCCAGATTTGCTCTTCGAGTCTAGATGCTATTTCAGGTACTATGGAAAGTAGCACGATGTTGAGTTACCCAGTTATTATATTGAGAAATTGCAATAACAATAGATATACATTTCATTCATTCATGCCGTGAGTTACCTACTCACTCATTGAATAGCGCACAATGGGAGCATTCACACTAGTTCTATAACTTCTATATTTATCAACGAAGAGTACATGTTATTAAACAGCTAATGTTAAATCATAAATAAAATTGAAAACTAAAATACTAAGTAAAAAGTACCTAATCAAACACAACACACAGATTTAATTTATCTTTATTACAAATTGTTTTTCGCAATTTTACCCGCGTTAATTTCGGAGTTCCCGCCGGAATTCCGGATTAAAAAGCACACTATGTCCTTCTCTGCACCCCTGACAACGTGTATGCAAAATTTTACGATGATCGGCTGATTAGTTGAGCTATGGAAGTGTAACAAACAAACAAACAAACTCACATTCGTATTAATAATAATAAACTACAAACATAACTCGTGTTACTAGCTGCGCCTAGCGGGTGTTCCTGTGGAGCTTCCACCGGCGTTTCACCATCCTCTTGGAGGTGGAATTCTGAAAATCCCCTTTGCATTGCTTGCCTTAATGATATTTTAAGTACCTATTTACTCGTTTTAACATTATCGGTCGGTGATTTATGCTCAGCTCTGATCGTGTCAATCAGCTTTTATACTAAAACAAGTTGTCGCCCGCGGTTTCACCCGGGTTAATAGTAATACATATACTAGGTACCAGTGGCGAAGGTACCATAGAAGCCGATTCCCACCGGCTTCCCTTCAGACGCAACATCTCTCTCCGTAATTGAGAACGTTGTCAGGGATACAGCGAAGGACTTTTTACACCGGAATTCCCGCGGGAACTCCTGAACTTATCGCAGGTGAAACCGCGGGGAACAGTTAATAGTTTAATAAGTTGAAATTAAAGTAGATTTCCGGCTTCCCTCTCTCAATATTTCACCCTTCGCCACTGCTAGGTACGATAAACACTATATTTTTATCGCTAATTCAACCGTCGGTGTGTTTGTTTTTATTGAATGTGATAAGAACGCACCCGAAATGCAGCATGGGGGATTTCAGAACATGGAAAAATAAATGAAAATCCCCCAAAAGTACAAATTTTTTTGCAATGTTTATTTTCCTCGAAAGAAAGGTAGCATCCTTAATTTGAGTCTGCATGGGGAGCTAAAAACGGCATCTTGTTGTTATTACACAAAGTTCACTTCCGTCGAGAGTTCAAACCTCCTGATATCGGAGCTGTAACACCATTTACCTCAATAGGTTGAAAACTTTGACAATTCGAAATATGGAGAGCGTGGGCAAGCACAGCCTGGGCGATTCGCAGTACACTCTACAGTCCACTCAAACTAGTATATTTTATCTTACCGCAAATTGTTGTGGTTTGTGTAAATCAGAACTGTGTGCTCCTGTTATAGAGTATTATTTGCAATGAACGCTCAGTCCGAAGGTTCCACTTGCATTGACTCTAGCGATTCGGTTCATCATCATCAGTTACCAACGGATCGTGGTTGAGAGCGGATGTGTCGTTCGCACCGGTACATTGTTTAAAAGTTGTCCTAAATTCTGGTGTGTCAATAAACTTTAAAAAAAAAACTAGACCGGTGGTGTTTTGTGTTTTGTCCTGTCAGTGCTTCCATTCCGTCACCCTGGATTTCCAAACTGATGGTAACTATTGCTAACCATTGCGTATTTAAAGCTTCACTCAATCCGGTTTCGGCTTTATGTGACTCGCTTTATTTGTGCCTTTTATTTCCTTAGCCTACGAGTGTAGGTAACTACTCTAGCTGTCTCCCGCGGTCTCACCCGCGGTAATTTCGGAGTGTTCGTGGGAATTTCGAAATAAAAAGTACCATATGCACTTTCAGGAATACCGTTGCTTCCCAGTGAAAGAATTTTCAAAATCGGTTTACAAGATTTAGAGATTATACCCTATAACGTCACAAACTTACAAACTTTACCTCTTTATAATATTAAGTATGGATATGGTGCCGTGCTTGTCTGACAAAAGTACAATTTAAAGCGTTCAGTTTTTGTACGTGATAAGTCAAAAAATGTGATCTTATTGTTCGTCTTTGTCAACTCGTCACGCAATTCCACTTTGATTGTGATTGCTTCCTGCGTTCGTTTTTTATTATTATTTATCTTAGTTTTCCTATACACTTCTTAGTTTTGTAACGATTGATAAAAGCCGGTAAAGGTCAAGGTTGATGATTGATGATGCGTCGTCAAGTTGTACGTAAGTAATTTTTTAGACCTGTCGCAACTCATGTATTTAGTTTAAATTGACTATTTCTAAACAAAGTGTTTGTTTTTTTTTTTTACCAAATTGTTGCGACTAAGTAGACCAAAAGACAAATTATATCTAAGTTCGTAAAATAAACCTTGTCAACATTTTCATACGTCACTGTTGGCTTACTACATTAGTACAGTATCTACAGCAATAGCCGGAAAGGGGGTAAAGGGTCGAAAAGGTATCAATATTTCTGAGACAAAGACAAACCTTTGTTTAAGGTTATAATGGCACACTTAGTTTAGGTTTTTTATAATATTTATTATTTTATACCGAACCCGGAAACTTGATATTGGGTGGGCATGGTGACCTACTGCGCCCATCGGGTCGTCGTCGGTTCCTTATAATCAATAAGAGAATATGTAAAATAGTGGCTAATAGTGTAATCTTGAAACCTAAAATTATTATATGTTCTGGTGGCTGTTGTTTATTTATTTATTTATTTTTTTTATTTTTTTTTCAACAAAATTCAGTAACAGTGACAGTAATTACAAACAAATTTCATAAAACTATATTTAGGCCATTACGGAATAGCACTATGTTACCCAATCTTATACACATTAGCAATATTATTATATTAAAGAATAAATAATTAGTTGTTGTCCTAAATAAACGAAAATAAAATAAATTTAAATGATAATTCTGCAGCATCTAAACTTGACAATAAAGAGTTAAAACTTTAAACGGAACACACAAAACGGAAGTGCAAAAAGCGCATACCTATGGTGGTTTTTATTTTTTAATAACACTTTATAATATTAAGTTTCAACCGCAAAATTATTCACAAAAGTCAACAAACAAGTTATCGAAAAAAGAAAACCGCTCTTCAACGCTTTTTAACGCGTTCCATGTTTTAAGGTTATTCAAGAAATAGATCCGCCTAAAAACAATGTACCTAACCCTTTTTTACGAGTAGGTGTGAGGTGTGTTGAGTGCACGATTGATGATCAATTCGTCAACTTAAAAAAATCGCATTAAAAAAAAATAATGGACTTGTTTGAACAATAATCAGAGACATTTTGAAAATACTTGCGGTCGGCACCCCCTTTCCGTCTAGTCCTGTATAATATGCTCTGTAATTAGTATTCACAAGTGTCCCTGTGGTGCTATGAACTTCCATAATGGGGCTGCGCGACCGCTGCGTGCTACGTCCGAGGCGGTGCTGGACGACCGGTGCATTTTAACTACGTCTAATCGCACTCGTGCTCTATCAATGTGTAAATATTCATTTTATGATTCCCCACACATTATCGTTTGCCATCATCATCTATTTTTTGAAAGCCGCCTTGAAAGAAATAAAGAAAAAAACGGGTTTTGCGAGTGCCGAGTTTGAATCACGATCAAGCGAAGGATTCGAAAGCTCAGCATTTTCATGATTACGTCGGTTAAATTTATAATTAGGTATAATATAAGTACCTAGACATATTTCTTCATCGAAAGCTTTGTGACCCACACATTGAAAAACAAGGCCCTGTACTGCTATATGTCATTGGACAATATGTTGTTGTTGTGTAGTGTATTTTATGGTATTCTCCAAGGTATGAAAATCAAAATTGTAATTAGTCCGTCAGTTAGAAAATAAAAAAATAAAAGACACGTATTTTTTGCTTTTTCAATTTAATGAAAATGAACATAGATAAAGCGCATTAAAGTTTAGGGTGGGGGGCTCGTGACGTCAATATTCATTATAAGCGCCATACAAACCGTTGTGAGATGTGACGTCACGTGAAATTTCAACTCAATGTATCTCTGTTATTTTTTGAGTACGTAAAAAAAGAAAAAATACGTGTCCAATATTTTTTACTAATCTACACGACGGACTAAAAAAAATTTTTTTGTCAAGTAGCCAATTAGCGTATTTTTTTTAAGTGAGCTTTCTTTAGGATGAGGAGTGAAGTAGTTTTTGTACCAATTTTATCGTAACGCGGTATGTTACGTACGTATCTATACATCTATACATTTAAATAAAATTTAAGTGTCTGTTTGTAATTTCAAATTAACAGCTTTTCACTAAATGCATAATATGAAAGTATGTACGGTGTTTCTATAAAGTGTTTTTTTTAATTATTGGTTTCTCTGTCTGATTCTTCCGGTTAATCTCTGAAACGGCTGGGCCGATTTTAATAGGACTCTCACTGGCAGATAGCTGCTATTATCAGGAGTAACTAAGGCTACTTTTATTTTAGAAAAAAAATTATAGTTCCTGCGGGAATTTCGAAACTCACGCGGGTGAAACCGCGGGGCACAGTTATTACATGTTCATACTGAATCAGCCCTGAACCAATTGCAATAACATGGTTTGCGGAAGCGGTGGCCCGTGAATTGCATTCGCTTTGTGCTACGAGCCAGGGCACCGTTACGTTAGTTGTATGTAGGTTTGCTCCACGTATTTTGTACCCACCTTAGGGAACAATAGTCGATCAAAAGCCTCTTAGGTCAATATCTATAATAACTCGACTTAGATTTTCATTGAAAATTAAATCACTAGGAGGATAATCTATACTTCTAAACTAATATTATAAAGAGCAAAAGTTTGTGAGTTTGTGACTTTCGTTGTACGGGGTAATCTCTAGATTTACTGAACCGATTTTGACAATTCTTTCACTTATAGGAAGCTACAGTGATCCTGAGGGTCATAGGGTACTTTTTACCCCGGGATTCCCGCGGGAACTCCGGAGTTTGTGAGTTTATAATCTCTGGAAGGAACTACTGAACCGATTTTGAAAATTCTTTCACTTATAGGAATCTAAAGTGATCCTGAGTGACATAGGGTACTTTTTATCCCGGAATCCCCGCGAGTACTCCGAAATTACCGCGCTTGAAACCGCGGGGCTCAGCTAGTCTATACCATAATAAAACAGTGAAGCCGCGATTCTGTACATTGAATATTTTTAAGAAAAATTTGCAGGGGGCGATAAAAGAAGAGTAACCAACCGCAAAAAAATGAGTTTTTAAAATTCTTTTCTGTCTGTCTTTCTGTCTGTCTGTTCGCGATAATCTCCGAATCTACTGAACGGAGTGTCATGCTGTTTTCACAAGTAGATTTAGCATAGCCTGGAGCTACATAATTATAGGCTTTGTTTCATTCAAATCGGATGTCGGGAAAAAAAGTTGTTACATAAAAACTTTTCACGCGGGTGAAACCGCGGGGCACAGCTAGTATATAATATAGGTTAAACCGGTTACCCTACGGAAAAACAAAGTAATTGCAGCGGAATAAATTTAACAGGAGGAGCAATAAACCGGAAATCGCTTCATTCAAAACAAATTCTTAATTTAAATTTTTCGCAAGACTTTATGATGGTTATGAATATGTAGCACGGTCCGTTATGCCTAAAAATTGGGAACAAAAAAAACTCATTTCGAAAAAATGTCAGTTGCGTTGTTTTTCTGCAGGGCAGTCGGGATGGATTTTTATAAATTTTTTAGAATTTTTGTTCCCGGCACATCAAAAAGCTCTCGAAGTCAACAACAAATTCACGCGGATGAGTCTAAGCTCGTCGTTTTTTATTTTAAACGTTCACTTTAAAACTTATAGTTTTTGTTTACTTGTATCGGCGCGCTGGTTGATCTTAAATATATTTCTTAACTAGCTGTTCTTCGCGGTTTCACCCGCGTTAATTTCGGAGATCCCGCGGGAATTCTAGGACAAAAAGTACCCTATGTCCTTCTCTGTAACCCTGACCCTTTAGGTCGAGAATGACCACTTTCTTAAAATGTCCACTTTCCTAGAATGTCCACTTTCCTATAATTATTACTTTTTGTATGGTGACTACTACTAACGTATATGCAAAATTTCAAGATGAGCGGTTAAGCCGTCTAGGCGTGAAAGCGTAACAGACAGACAGATAGACAGACAGAGTTACTTTCGCATTTATAATATTAGCAGGGATGTTACGTAACGTTTTAACTTATGTCGATGATAATAGAAACAAACCCTATTATAAATGCGCTGTGTACAATTCCGTTCGATCAAAAGAAAACCACGTCGCGCCTGCATCGATAAAGGTCTGCCCACGTACGCCCACATCGAAACGGCCGCGGTGGTCGGTCGGTACAACGCTAATTTGCGAGTATCGATACATTTTGTAAAAGGTTTGGTCATGGAAAAATTTCTGGAAAAACACCATTACATACCTAGATGTTTTTCAGAATAATTTTCCTTATTTTTTCACTTTAAATTCCTGATAAATGTTAAGCCCGTTAAAAATCGCAAGTCAGTAAAAAGACGAATATACCTACCTAATACCTGTATTATCAGTGTATAGGTATTCAGAAACATGCTCATAATGAAGATTTTTAAAGACTTAATTTTGATTATTCTAATTTGTGTACTCGTAACACTGTGCCTTATCGGATTTTACTCTAATAAAAACATTTTAATAAATATTTCTTTTTTCTTCAATTCCATTATATACATTAATAGTAGGCACTGGCTTGGTTAATGGTACTTTAAATTTACAATTGAATGCTTAATAATGTAACATGAGTCAACGTATTATATTTTTCCAATATGTCTTGTCAGCCTAATAACTCCATCTCAGCACCTTAGTTTGTAACAGTAACGGCTCTTTGTTCTGCCATAATTACACGGAATACGGGTTAAGTATCACTACATAGTATAAAATAAAGTCGCTTGCCGCTGTCTGTCTGTCCACTCCCTATGTATGCTTAGATCTTTAAAACTACGCAATGGTTTTTGATGCGTTTTTTTTTAAATATATAGAGTGATTCAAGAGGAAAGTGTATATACTTACGTATAGTTTATCCTGGAACTCCTGCGGGAACTCCGAAATTACCGCGGGTGAATCCGCGGGGGACAGCTAGTTAATATACCTATATAACTTTAAACTGACAGCGTGCTACTGGAAAGTTTTTTGTGTATAGCTTCTTCTAGCCAGCATAGCACTAGGAAGCTGTGAAGGGCGGATATTTTACGGGCGCTATTATATAAAATGTAGTTTTATTCACGTCAAAAAGAGGCATGTTCATAGGCTAACTTTGAATACAATTATTTGACTCTGACTTTTCATCTGCCAATTAATTATCTACACAACTCTATATACGTCTGAGGAGACCCTTACAGTTGTTGGAGCGGAGCGACTTTGTGTTCGCGCGAGTAGAATCGGCTCCTGGGTACACACTTGGCAGGCTTCCGCCAGGGTCACGGGAAGCCCCTCGGATTTGCGTGCGGCTATCCAATTTCCATTTCACCTCGTGCCTTGCAGGATACGCGCAAACCCGCCGAGAGGCCCTAAACGGGGGCCCCTTTGCAAATGTATCGATACTCGCAAACAGGGGGGAGAGAGATTGGCTATAAACCTTTGTGGACGGTTCATTTAGTACTTGCATATTCCGCTGTTTGACGACTTATTGATTGAAAAATTAAATTGGATGTTTTTTTTAATGTAACTTCGCTAGGCGTATCCGAGTTAGTTTATGATATTACAGCACCGTTGGTGTAGTGATGACTGCCACGCCAAGTGGCGCGGGTTCCATCCCCGCATCAGGGTAAACATTTGTGAGGGATATTGGTGTTTAATGTGAAATAAGTATGGATGTATTTTCTGAAAAAAAAAAATATAGTATAAGTATTAAGTAGGTACATTAGTTGACTATTACCCATAGTATAATAGCTCTGCTGAGTTTAGGGCCAGATAACGCTTTATGATAACTTACAAGCATTATTATAAATAAAGGAAATTATGCTCTATGACATTACTTTTTAGAGCCATAATGGTGCGCCGATTAGGAAGTCAGAAGTGAGAAGAAATTAAAAATTGGAAAGTGGGGGGGGGGGCAGACCCAGGAATCCGGTCATTTAACGAGAAATATTTAACTTAAAATATAGTGCCAACCACAGAACAGAAAATAATTAATTAATAGATAGTAGGGACATCAACTTAGTTATTAACGTAAAGAAATATATAAAACGCTTTATAGTTATGTTTTTGCGTAGTCACTGTTTTAAAAATTCACTGTTTTGGGAATATTGTGGTAAATAATTGGGGATGGCAGCAAAAGAAGTTTTGGGCAAGTTGGAGCATTTGCTCTAACTTCCTTTGCAACGGTAGCGCGCCTGCCCCGCCTACATGTCTTCTCTAGTTAATTTATTTGCTCTGTGGTGCCAACAGTCAGAAGGTTATTAGTCCTGTCGAGCTTACGAGAGGTTTTTGACCTCTTGCATTTCTCAGCAGCGGTCGGCGACCCAGACGGGACGCCGCCGCTTGTGTAGTTCGCACATCAACTGATAGCAAATTACCTTGTGGATTGTAATTAGCGTAATAAAAGCATAAAGTCGTCTCGAAACAAACCAATATGTATTTCGCTCGGGAAACTCCAAACATGCATAGATAAGAGAGACAAAAATAATTACTATAATCCTTTGTAGTTACGTAGAAATAAAACAGACCTTGAAGATCATGATACGACAAACATTCAAAGGAATCAAGGTAAAAGTCGCAATGTTCAAATAGATGACGTTACAAAAAAATTATAATAAATTTGTTTGTATGATTACAATTCTGTAAATAATAGAACGTTGGATGGGATTACTTTTTATGACTACATAGTAGAAAAGAAAGTCTCTTCCCGTATGTCTGTCCCTATGTATGCTTAGATCTTTAAAACTACGCAACGGATTTCCATGCGGTTTTCACCAATACATAGAGTGATTCATGAGGAAGGTTTATATCCATATATTATCCTGGAAATCCCGCTGGAACTCCGATATCACCGCGGGGGACAGCTAGTACAATGACATGTTCTCTCACTGCGATTCTTCAGCAGCTAAAGGGTTAGAAAAAACTAAGCTTGATTGGTTGACTTGAAATAAATAAATGCCATTGACATTCGTGTAAGAAAAGTGTTTCTTTTTTATGTCATAGGGGCAAACGGGCAAATGGTATACCTGATGGTAAGTGATTACCGCCGCCCATAGACATCTGCAACACCAGAAGGCTTGCAGGTGCGTTGCCGACCTGGAATGGAGATGGGAACTGGCTTTCAAGTGGGGCTGCTGGAACACAGCGTTAGGTGCTCGGCGACAGATTTGCAACTTTTTACCTTACCTGTACGAACAACGTGCGCTGGTTTCCTCTCGCACACGTAACTGCCCGGTGGGCTGGATTTTGCAGGTGGCCACCGTTATTGCTTATCGACGTCCATATGAGCCTAACTTAAAGCATAGGCATTTTTACCTCGACGTTTATATTTTACCGCGGTTATTGTAGCGAGTATTCAATATATTTTTGAACAAGATTATTTATTCAGTGTCACTGCCACTCATGTATCTTCCGTTATTTAAAGTATGTATAATGTATTTAAGTATATTATCTGTCCGTTCTCTCCATTGTTACATTCTAAATTGTTTCCCTCGTGTTTTGAATATTTTTTTTGTTATGACAAGTGGGCTGATTAACATTTCTATCTTCGAACTTTAATGTAACTAGTTATGTAGATGAAACAAAGACAGCGTGTAACGTGTTACAACAGCTTATACCACTTTTTGTACCCCGCGTACAATTAGACAACCTTCAACACGTAGTAGTGCTACGATGATTCATGAATTGTACGCTATAGGTGCGCACTTCTAAGGCACGTATACGAAGTCATTGTACACAAAGTACAAACGTAACAAACGTATGCACGAGCACCATTTACTTAATTATTATTATCCGCTTTTTATGAAAGTTATTCTTGGTTGTGCCCATAAGTACTATTTCAACTTCTCTTACATGCCACTAGAGTGCAAGTGTAGACTTATGTTAATCTCATATCGAAATTTGCAACAATAGTAGATTGCAGCAAGTTATTTACTTATATTATTTTTTATGCAAATAATCTTGGCACACGTCATCAATTAGCAGTGTTTTTTGTTTGTCACGACTACGTTACGACGGTCTTTTATGACATCATATTCACAATCAATTTATTTCAACTTTATGTTACTTATAGACTTATGCATTGAATAGTTTCCATGTGGTAGGTACTTACGTTCCAATGTTAATTTATATTTTATGAATACTTTAGATTATTGTTTTAAATACGTTCAAACTAGAACAACCACTTATAGAAAACGATCTTATATGGTAAAAAATTATATAGGTAACATTAATGGGCATGTTGACTAAATTTATTTTAGTCCGTCTTGTACATTAATAAAAAAATATTGGACACGTATATTTCCTTTTTTTACTTAATCAAATAATAACGGCGATACATTGAGTTGAAATTTCACGTCACGTCACTATCCGGTGCAGTTTGTATGGCGGCTCCACCCAAAACTTTAATGCGCTATATCTATGTATATTTCCATTAATTTGAAAAAGTAAAAATTACGTGTCCATTATTTTCTTATTTTCTAACTGACGGACTAATTAGAATTAAGATTTTCAAAAGTTGTCAACATCTCTATTATACAATAATATTAAGGAGTTTCCAAGAGTATGCGGCGATTGTACTGTATAAACAAGACAATCGGTTATATCATGTATTCTCCTATACTAGTGTGTCGTAACTATAAGCCTTTCATTCTGTACGAATGTTTGCTGTTTGCTGCAGACGAGACGTCTCTATTAGCACGCTCGGATATGCATAAAACGTTATATGTTATAATATATATGAACTGTGTGCGCGCGCTGTTTGTTCAAATGTTTCCTAACAATGGAAACAGTAATATACTCGTAATGGACGCAGATAAGCAATAACATGTTAACCCACAAAATTAAGTTACCTATTCAGAACGATTTATTGAGAGTTGGGGAACGTTTTTTAATTATGTGTTTACCTTATTACATTGCTTTAGTAGGTATGTAACTAAATATTGAACATAAAAAATGTTGACAGAAAATGGCGCTATAATTTTAAAACACGATTTACTCAAAATTTCTCCAGTGTGGGTTAACACACTATTGCTTATCTATGTCTGTATACCGGTCACCAGAGACATTATACGTATGCAGATATTACTATCACCCCACTTTAGAATTATCCAATTTGCCTTAAAGTGGCTTGGTAATTTACCTTTTATGAAATTGTAAATAAAGTTAGTAAACAAATTGCTGCGCACATCCATTACTGCCATATTATGTTCACTAATATCAATAGGTACATATAAAATGCTTTGTCCTGAATGACTGACTGACGGATCAACGCACAGACTAAACCGCTGACTTGGAGGGTGTGTTCTTTGTATGACGTAGCCTATCTGATAAGAAAGGATCTTCCGAAATTCTACCCGAAAGGACTTGGATAAAGAAGGTTTTTTTATGGTTATGTAATGGTATATTTATTTAAACTTTACGCACATGGTACAAAAGGCGGACTTAATGCAACAGTGACATTCTCTGCCAGTCAACCTTCAGGTAGAACAGAGGTATATGTACTGTTTAGTTTAGAAATTTAATATTGTGCTTTTGTTAAGTCAAGTGTAGTGTAGCAACTAGCAAGTATAGTATCGTGCAAGTTAAACTTTTTCTTTTTAACTTGTTTATTTACTAAGTGTTCCCCATATGGATTCGCTCGCGTAAATTTCGCGATTCTCTTGGGAATTCCAGGTAAAAAAATATTCTATGATTTACCATAATATATATTATCTGTGTGAGAAATTTTCTCAAAAATCATCAGTTAAATAACTTTTTAGGTAATAGTATAGATTATTTTATTAGGAGACATGCTTTTTCCCGCGGTTTCACTATTATTTTCGAAGTTCCCGCCCCACATCCTTATCCGCACCCCTGAAAACGTGTACTATGCAAAATTTCACGATGACCTGTTAATCAATTCATGAAAGCGTGACAAACAAACAAACTCACATGCGAATTTATACCATAACTAGCTGTTCCCCGCGGTTTCACCCGCAACAATATCGGAGATCCCGCAGGAGTTCCGGGATAAAAAGTACCCTATGTCCTTCTCTGTACCTCTGACAACGTGTACGGAAAATTACATGATGATTAGTTGAGCCGCTAAAGTGTGAAAGTGTAACACACAGACAGACAGAGTTACTTGCACATTAATAATATTAGTAGGGATATTGAGGACTATTATTACCGTCGTATATATACAATTCGCAGATCCTATCTGTGCTACCGATCATTATAAATTGGTCATTTAACGAGGCAAGTCGTTTAGCCCCCTACAGTCGTTCCTTATAGGTAGGTACTCCTTATCTTTGTAATTCATCGTTTTTCCTTCCCATGCCGCCGCCCGTCGCCGCCGAACCGTTTTGTAAAACGCAACGTTCAAGCGGTTGAATTCACGAATCATTATTAATATTTAAAAAAAAAATTATACTCCATTTTGTTAACAATAATATCTAAAAGTTAACCCCGGTTTCTAAGTATACTATAATCTAGGCTGGTATTATAAAATGAATTTGAAAGTTTGGATGGATAGATGGATGTTTGTTAGTCAATCACGCCGCAACGGCTGAACAGAATTGGATGGAATTTGGCACAGAGATAGATCATAGTCTGTGATACGTCATAGGACATAGGGTATTTTAGGTATTTTCATACCACCTGCTCGATAATGTCCAATCATATATCACGCAATCTCAACGTAAAGCAAGGCATTACATCACAACCCAAGAGAGGGAGGTAATGTTGTATGAAACTCCCAAGGGAGTAAAGTGATTTGAGTTTGGAACGTTATTTGTAGGAAAACTCTTAGCATTTTGTTTTCTTTTTATGTGATCTGCCTGTGGTGGCCAGTTCTATTTTCGAATAAACCATCTGCCCGTGTAAAGAGAGTTTATGTTTCGCAGTAGGTATGAAAAGTAGAGTATGCACCTCGAGGATAAAGCCAGTCTTCGTCACAGGCAGCTTAAACCCCTCGCTTAATTGAGGACTCCATAACTCCCGAGCGAAGCGAGGGAGTTATATTTTAAATACCCTCGCTACGCTCGGGGATTAACTCTAGAGTCCATCGTTACGCTCAGGGTTCAATATGCCGCCGGTGACGTAAAACGTAAGACTTTACTCCCTCTACATAATCTACTATTACATCCCGGAATTCCGTAACACCGAAATTACCGCGGTTGACACCGTGGGAAGCAGCTATAGTAAGTCGTGCTATCTTATGAATATCCAGTTATATTTGTGAGAAGCATCACAACTTTGTTTCATCCGGAATATGTTCGGATCCGTCGGGCAGAGCTGGTGACCCACTTCGCGATGTCAACGACCTTGTGACGTCACACCCCCATCCCACACCCCGTCACGCCCCCCGAGGGTGTGTTCCCTTCCGCCAACCGCTCGAGGTCACACGCCGGCCATACTCCGAGCTGGACGGACGTGGGTTCGGCTAGAAATAGCTTCATTAAACTTGTGATTTCCGGCCCATCGAGCAGAATGACTATTATAGGTATGAGCAATTTTATCTTCCCTTACGTGCATTGCTTTTTCTTTCTAGGAACATGTGAATTGTCTCTTGCAATATTGGTTACATAATTTTCGACTTGTGATCTCGTCGCACGATTAAACTCATTTTCATTTGTACACTTTATCCAGACTCACACTGTATAATGAATGAATCTTAACCTAAAAGCCATGTATATCGGATTTACTAGTGAAATTATGCTTTCACGTTTATGAGTGATTTATAATTTACTTAATTGCTTTGTGTGTGTACTTGTAATAAGAATTTGTGTTTTAAGTATCGATGCATGCCCGATGGAGTTTCCAATCCATTTAATGGGTTGGATCGAGTTATACCTATACTAGTTTATGAGTCTTTGTTTGCAGTTCATAGTAAAGACGTAACTCTGAACTTGTCAGTGAATGAGGTTTCGATTTCTTTCACAATGCCCGACGAAGGTTTATGCTCGTGACATCACGCGTCGTTACTTACGTCTATATATTTAAAAATAAATAGCGTTGGTTAAAGTATAAAAATAGAGTTGGTTTGGATCATAATACATTATGTTTGTCTGTTTCACGGTTTGCACACGTAACACGTTAAAAACAACAATGAATTGGAATGAAATAATCCACGCAGGCAGCTTATATCCTGGCTGAACATTTAGAATATTTTTTAACTCGCCGTACCGATGAGTTTCCCGAAAACCGAGTGAAACTGCGGTGGGCTCTTATAGAACTCGTGATATATTTCCATGTTTCTTATGACATTTAAGTCCCAAAGTCCATAACGAAGTCCATAAATTTTATAGGTAATAATATTTTCGTAGCGCGTTGATTAATTCGATTCAACTTCTTATTTAGAAGTTAATAATTAAAATGCTCGTTAATTTAGGACCGCACTTCAACGAGCGTCAGGATGTAAAGAAAACTAAAAGCAAATAGGTACTTATGTGATTTTTTTAGGCTGGTTTTGGTAGTTAATATTTCTGTGGTATTATCATTCCGAAAAGTGCGATCGGTCTCCAGTTAATTTTATGCTACACTTGAAGTTGTGACATTATGTTTAACTATATTACTATATTTCATTTTACGCATGCCTTTTCTGTTTGGGTTTTCCTAAATCTTTGTTTCTTCGCAGTAGTTTCAAGGTTTATCCAACATTACCATAAATAGTGAGCGATCAAACGATTTAGGTTTAAGTTGTATGTATGACTGTGTATATTATTAACATATTGTACCTATAGGTACAAATCAAGCAACACTAAGCAGTATGTGGGTCAAACCCAGCGTTCAGTTGAATGAATATTCTATAAGCTATAATCTAACTTAGCGTGTGTAGTGTTGGCAACATTTTGTCTTATGTTAGAAATCACTGCTGAATCCCTACTAATATTATAAATGCGAAAGTAACTGTCTGTCTGTCTGTCTGTTACGCTTTCACGCCTTAACGGCTCAACCGATCTTCATGAATCATGTTTTGCTCACACGTGTCAGGGGTTCTATCTCGAAATTCCCAAGGAAACTCCGAAGTTAACGCCGGTGAAGTTTCACGTTTTGCATATATGTATGTACATTGTCAGTACAGAAAAGGACATAGAATACTTTTTATCCCGGAATTCCTGCAGGATCTCCGAAATCCGTGACCGCGGCGAGCAGCTAATTATGAATATTTAATGATTTGCACTCATAATGCAAAAACAAATCAAATGTATTTTAATCGCAATAACGTACCTACTAATCTTTTCATTAGTATATGAATAAAAAAACAGCGTACCTAGTTCATTAATTAAAAATACATTATAAAGTATTCTTCATGTCAAAGAACAGCAATATAAATATTTTAATCAATATTTGAACTCAAAGTTCACTTATTATTTTGCATTTTGAGCTGATAAACAAGCCTAGGTGGTTATTTTTTTTACTAGCTTTTGCCCACGTCTACGCTCGCGTTAATGAAGATAATTAATGCGTTAATAAATTTTCTCTCCTCCGGGAACAGTAGATACTTTTTCTAGATGAAAATATGTTGTTTTCTGTGCCCGTGGTAACGTGTATGCGAAATAAAGCGTAACAAAACAGAAAATACGCATTTATATATGTACTATTGTTTAGGATTTAAGGAGCGAATTTCGAAAAGTGTCAACGATCATAGATTCTCAACTTGGCTAAGAGGACAGTGGTGATAGCCTGCAACGCTGTCGATGGCGTCACTGAGTTCTGAGCTGAGTCATTGCTCCCTAAGATCATGTCGCTACAATGTTGACGTTGCTTGCTGCAGACGCTGGTGTGATGCGGTCGCCGTCGGTGGCGGCGCCGGTGGGCGCGGGCGGGGTGGGCGTGGGCGTGGTGCGGTGGGCGCGGGCGGAGGGCGCGCCGCTCACCGACTACTCGCCCGCGGGCGCGCCGCCGCACGCGCACATCGTGTTCCCCTACGACGAGGAGCTCAATAACAGACTCGCTATATGGTCAGTACTTACTTACGTTTTTTTTATAGGCCCTTATCAGCCGAAAGACGTCCACATATCATAGGCTTCCTCGAGGATCGCTACAATGGCCGACCCTGCGCTTCCTACATCCAATGTCATCCCCTTATCAGTTCAACAACTGACAAAGGTGTTATCATACTACCAGTTCGACAATGTCCAATTACCTATCACGGAATCTCAATGTAAAGCAAGGCATTAAATCCCAACCCAAGGGCAGGGAGGTAATGTTGTATGAAACTCCCAAGGGAGAAAGTGATTTGAGTTTGGAACGTTAAAATTTGTAGGAAAACTCTTAGCATTTTATTCTGCCTGTCTGATCTGCCTGTGGAGGCCAGTTAGATTTTCGGATAAACCTTCTTTACAATGCCCGTTTAAAGAGGGTTTATGTCTCGCAGTAGGTATGAAAAGTACAGTACCTATGCACCTCGAGAATAAAGCCTGTCTTCGTCACGGGCAGCTTAAACCCCTCGCTTCACTCAGGACTCTACATTTTTAATTACCCTCGCTGTGCTCGGGGATTAACTCTTAGAGTCCTGATGCTGACTGTATCCTATAAAAGAGTATCCATGACTACTTGATTTTTTTTTTATTAGTTGTTTTGTAGTTATCAAAAAATATTATTATTTAAAAAATATATTGACAATAATAATAATTACCTAATACGTTTTTTGAATTGGTTTCTTTTTGAGATAAAATGTACTTTTTTCTTTTGAGAGAGTATAAGTTATTTATCAAATTATCCCCATGCCGGTATTGCAGGCAGGGCGACATATCGACGCTGGAGGTGGACGCGATGGCGAACACCACGGACGAGTCGCTGACCGAGTGCAACGCGGTGAGCGAGCGCGTGCTGCGCGCCGCCGGGCCCGGCCTCAAGGAGGAGATACTCACCAGGGGCTACGGTACGACCACTTGCTAACTTTTGAAAACACACATACAATCGAACATAGAACCTCGTCCTTTTTGGAAGTCGGTTAAAAACAAATAGATTTTAGTAGAGCTCGTCTAAACTAAAATGACGCGCCCCTCCATCGGGCATACGCACACGCACAACCGTTAAAATATCGATACGACACATATAAATCTGGTCTGTCTATTCATAACAAGTGCGCAATACTGTCGCCGCACTCACACTGTTGTGTCGATATAGGGCGTAATGTATAAATGTACAATGTAAGTAGGTACATATAGCACTTCAAGCCTAGCAAACTTTTTTTCTGCATCAATGAGTCAGTCGCAATTAAACATTAGACACGAAACTACGTATTTCTTTGCAACCAAACACCCTAGCACTTGCAGTGATAGAAAATAGACCTTAATACAATCAACATATGGTCAGAATCGAGCCGGATACCTACCGACGACCGTGAGCCGCGAGAACAAAAGAACTGCATACCTACTCATCTCGACTCACCGGTGCAGTGTTAACTTAGAAAAAACGTTCAACTTAAGATTATTACGCAACATTATTGAGTGAATTATACAACATTTTGAACATTATTGGTTATTGTCGCAGTGTTATTGGACCAAATAAAATTGCAAATAAGTGAAGTAAACATTATAAAACTTAAGTATGGCTAATACACAAGAACAAAAACAAATTCTCGCCGTGTTAGAAGATACTGCCAGTTTGCTACAAAAAACCCAATCTAACTTAAAAAAATGTCCAAAAACTAGATTGACGAAAGGGTACGTCGAAGCGCGGATGAGAATTATCGATGATTATTGGAAAACATTCAAAAATGCACATCAAGATCTTATAAAAATCACACCGAAAGAACAAAAAGGAGTTTTGCCATATTTTTTAAATGAAGAATTTTTTATTTTCGAGGATTTGTATAACGTTTTACAAGGTGATTTGAAGGACATGCTCATTCGACAATCAGAAAGTATAGCAATGGATTCATCGTCATCAGCCAATCTAAGTATGAATATGCAACATACACAAAATCTCGTAAAATTACCGAAAATACAACTGCCGACATTTAGCGGCAGTTATGAAGCATGGCCTACTTTCAGTGATTTATTTATTTCGTTAGTACATAATAACACGCATTTAAATGAAGTGCAAAAACTACATTATTTGAAGACAAGTGTAACAGCCGAAGCAGAATCACTGTTGAAACATATACAAGTAACATCCAATAACTACACACATGCATGGGAGATATTGAAAACAAGGTATGGCAACAAACGATTAATTTTAAATTGTAATATGAAGAGATTATTTAATCAAAAGAAGTTAGCTTCACAATCAGCTGCTCTTTTAAAAGGCTTATTGGATACGACTATGGAGTGCCTTCATAACCTGGCTAACTTGGGAATCTCAACGGACTCTTGGGATCCTGTAATAATACATCTTCTGGTCCAGAAGTTGGACCCAGAGACGCACAAAGACTGGGAAGAATACGTATATAAGGATGAATCAGAAGCTTTGCCTACCTGGAATGATTTAAAGAAGTTTTTTGAGTCAAAGTTTCGAACGCTAGAACTATTGTCATCAAGCACCACCCAGCATTCCACACATCAAGCCAAACCTGCAATTAATCAACGATCATGTCATGTTGCCACACCAACCACAACGAGAAACTGTATTATGTGCAATGATAACCATACACTTTGTCACTGCAAGGAATTCATCCAGATGGAACCTCCTGAAAGAAGCGAATATGTAACAAACAAACATTTGTGTTTCAATTGTCTGGTGCCAGGGCATTCAGCAGCTAGATGTAGGCTGCCGGTATCCTGTAGAATATGTCATAGGCGTCATCATTCTCTGCTACATGTAAACATTGACCTGGAATCAGCGGCTTCACCATGTACTCAATCACAACCGCCGGTTTCACAACGTGTAGTAGAAGAGCAAGAAGATGTACGAGTACATACGATGATGGCGTCACATCTCACCACCAGACATGGAGTAGCACTACTAGCGACTGCGATAGTGGAAGCAACAAACGAACAAGGACATACCATTCTACTACGAGCGCTAATAGACCAAGGTTCCGAAGCAACATTCATCAGCGAGAAGGCGACTCAACTTCTGAAACTCCATCGACAACCAATGAAAGGAAACGTTATAGGGGTGGGATCAACAGCAATAGAAATCAAGCATGTGGTGCAGCTACAAATAAAATCACGGTGGGACCAAAACTTTAGATTGCCAATTCAAGCCTACGTGATGAAGAAACAGCTCACCACAAAAATGCCCGCCAAAACAATCATCACAAAACCATGGCCACACCTCAAAGGACTTAACCTGGCTGATCCATCTTACTTCACGCCGGGTTCAGTAGATTTACTCCTAGGGGTCAAGGAATATACTCAAATATTGCAAGAAAACTACATCAAGGGTCCACCAGGTACACCATGCGCCCAAAAAACCAGCCTGGGATGGATACTATTTGGAGATATTTGTACAGACTCACAAGAAGATACTTACACAGTAATGCACCATAAAATTAATGTAGAAGACATGTTAAAGGCTATATGGGAAATAGAAGAAGACACAAAAAGAAACTTAACAGAAGAAGAACAACGTTGTGAAAGAATATATAAAGATACAACAATTAGAGACAAACAAGGAAGATATATAGTTAAATTGCCATTTAAAACTGACAGTCCACAATCACCTAACGGAAAGACAAAAGAGATAGCCACACAACGTTTTTTCCAACTAGAACGGAAATTTAAGAAATTACCGGCCCTGAAAACAGAATACACAAAGGTTATAGAAGATTATATTGAGCAGGGTCATATGGAGAAAGTACCTGAAAGAGAACGAGAAACAAATTATGATCCAGTGTTCTTCGCCCATCATGCTGTAGTGCGTGAGGAATGGGAGACTTCTCGAACACAAAACGCATTTGATGCTAGCTGTGAGGGAGTAATCAGAGCCTGCAGGAGATGCTATCACAGTTTGGTAACTCACCAAAATGGTCGTCCAATAACATACAAATTATACAGTCCACTAAATAAAGTAAAGGATCGACCAACATTCATATAGATCAATCGCGAAATAACAAACCCATAAACAATGAAGCAGCATAATTATGATGGGGAGGTTCAAGTTCATCATCTGAAAAAGAAATAAACATTAGTTAACAGAATAAAAGCAAAAATGGAAATGGAAACATAATTGAATACTTACATACAAAACCGAAGAACCTGAAAAACAAGAAAGAACTTTAATGTAACAATTGAAATATTTTAGAAGTCTAACACAAACATTAAAAGCAACTTTAACTTATATACGAATATCACAAAAAGAGTTAACATAGCAAAACACAAGAATCAAAGTTTTCTAGCAAAAGAAATCAAGAATAAGCAATAAAAGCAAAGCAAATTGAAACAAAGAAGTAGCAAGTAATGAGATAAGATACATTTAAATCACTCACCACATAGTTTGAAGAATATCGTCAGGGTGGGCGGTCCCCTTAGACCTGCATTTTTATCTAAAGTTAAACCAGATGATCCAGAAAACTCACTCAATAATTCGGAGAAACACCCAGCGTTGTCATAGCACCTAAATAATAAAAATATCCTGCATCCTGGGAGCTGAAGCTGAAGAGCGTTGATACCATTACCAAAAAACCCATTAGCAAGTTTAGTTTGTTTCCAATAAATTTTCATTATTTAATTAACTGAGTTAGCATTATGTCCAACAATTCTCAGAAAATAAAACTTATTACAATTTTCATACGTATACATAGTTAATCAGTAGACATGTGAATCTAATTTGTAAACATTTAAAGTTGGCTTGTAAACACATTTGAATTATGAGCATATTTAACTCATTTGATTTGTGAGCATATTTAAGTACAATTTCAGTTAAAAGGACATACTGTCCTTTGGTGGGCGGTATGTTGTGTCGATATAGGGCGTAATGTATAAATGTACAATGTAAGTAGGTACATATAGCACTTCAAGCCTAGCAAACTTTTTTTCTGCATCAATGAGTCAGTCGCAATTAAACATTAGACACGAAACTACGTATTTCTTTGCAACCAAACACCCTAGCACTTGCAGTGATAGAAAATAGACCTTAATACAATCAACACACACTATTAAATAAATATGTATTATCAATACATTATCTCGCACATCTAAAACTGCTAATTAAGTGGTGGGGCGCGTCATTTTAGTTTTGACAAGCTATACCTAACAACCACTGTTAATTGGTAAAGAATGCCGCATGTACTTGTAGCTGTTGTACAATATAGAATAATTAAATTAGTAATAAAAGAAACAGGTGGCTGGTAGCCCGTTTTATTTGATCTTCAGTATACATTGTAAAAAAAAAGTTGGGGTACAACAAAGTATATTGTACTGTATTGCACTGTATTATGGTGTATTGTACTGTATTGCGCTTTATTGTACCGTATTGCGCTATATTGTACTATATTGTGCTGTATTGCAGAGTGCCGCACGGGCGAGGTGGTGGTGACGGGCGGGCACAACCTGCGCTGCCGCCACGTCATACACACGGTGT
Source organism: Zygaena filipendulae (assembly GCA_907165275.2). NCBI lineage: Eukaryota > Metazoa > Arthropoda > Insecta > Lepidoptera > Zygaenidae > Zygaena > Zygaena filipendulae. Next base: position 1,569,150 of record OU015657.1, read on the forward strand.
GCCCTAAATACGTCGCCAAGTACCACACCGCCGCCGAGACCTCGCTGCACAACTGCTACAAGTGCGTACGCGCAGCGCCACACGCAGCACACGTGTTTTATGTTATACCACGTCATGTTCCCGCAAGAATCCCCCCCCCCCCCTCCCCTCCGAGCTTTATTTACCCCGCTTTACTGTAACAAACAAACTCACATTCAGCGGTTTAGGCTGGGCGTTGATCCGTCAGTCATTCAGGACAAAGCATTTTATACGTATAATATCTGGCCCGCGCGGTTTCACCCGCGATAATTTCAAAGTTCTCGCGGAATTGTTCCATACAAACTTTGCAACCCCTTTTACGTTGCGTTGATCCATCAGTCATTCAGGACAAAGCATTTTATATGTATAGATATTCTTGAATAGTTGCGTTTGTCCGTGTTGCAGGAACGTGCTGCACGCTGCGGGCGAGCTGGGCGCGCGCAGCCTGGCGCTGTGCCTGGTGAACACGCCGCGCCGCAACTTCCCGCCGGACCTCGCCGCCGACGTGGCGCTGCGTTAGTACCGCGACAGTTGAGCGATTGCGCAAATAGTCTCTTTGAACACTGTTAACTACATCACACTCAACTGTCATTATATCATCTATCATAACTCTGTGCCATGACGATCGGTTGACACGTTAAGGCATGACAACGTAACAGTCAAACAAACTCACACTCGACATGGGCGTATCTTGTTAACGTCCCTACTATCTACTTTCGTCGATAAAACTTTTTGCCATTTGGAATTCAATACAGGTATAAATTACTCTCAAAATAGCTATTGTACATAATTGGTTACTTGACTAATTTTTTTTTAGCCCTTCGTGTAGATTAATAAAAAATATTGGACACGTATTTTTCTTTTTTTTACGTAATCAAAATATACGGGGATACATTGCGTTGTACTTCCGCGTGACGTCACAACCCGGTTCAGTTTGTACGGGGCTTATACTGAATGATGACATCACGAGTCCCCCACCATAAACTTAAATGTGCTTTATCTACGTTTATTTTCATTAATTTGAAAAAGCAAAAAATACGTGTCTATTATTTTTTATTAATCTACACGACGGACTAAAAAAAATCTAACTGACGGACTAATTAGAATTTTTAATTTTCATACCCTGAATAATACCAACCCAATTAAAGAATTTATTTAAAAAATTACCTCGTTTATTTATGTTTATTTGAGTAGGTGCTTATAAACAATCTGATCTGGCCCCTGGCCAATCTAATTTGCCCAGAACCTGGGTACGCCCATGCACTCGCATTTATAATATTAGTTCCTTAAATAAAAACCTGTCACATTGATATGCGTGACCGCGCAGGCACGGTGCGCCGCTACATGGAGCAGCACCGGTGGCCGCAGACGGTGGTGCTCTGCGCGGCGAGCGGGCCCGACGCGTCGCTGCTCGCCGCGCAGGCGCCGCTGTACTTCCCGCGGGGCGCGCGCGAGGCGGCCGCGGCCGGCTGGCGGCTGCGCGACGCGACCGCCGCCGCGACCGCCCTGGGCGACGCCGCGCACCACGACCGCCGGATACGCATCATACACAACCCGCACCAACACAACGACCACGGTCAGTGCCGCACAGTAAACGTATAGAGAATCATCCTCAGTATAAGTGACCTCCCCCGTGACCGCCCTGGGCGACGCCGCGCACCACGACCGCCGGATACGCATCATACACAACCCGCACCAACACAACGACCACGGTCAGTGCCGCACAGTAAACGTATAGAGAATCATCCTCAGTATAAGTGACCTCCCCCGTGACCGCCCTGGGCGACGCCGCGCACCACGACCGCCGGATACGGATCATACACAACCCGCACCAACACAACGACCACGGTCAGTGCCGCACAGTAAACGTATAGAGAATCATCCTCAGTATAAGTGACCTCCCCCGTGACCGCCCTGGGCGACGCCGCGCACCACGACCGCCGGATACGGATCATACACAACCCGCACCAACACAACGACCACGGTCAGTGCCGCACAGTAAACGTATAGAGAACCATCCTCACTATAAGTGACCTCCCCCGTGACCGCCCTGGGCGACGCCGCGCACCACGACCGCCGGATACGGATCATACACAACCCGCACCAGCACAACGACCACGGTCAGTGCCGCACAGTAAACGTATAGAGAATCATCCTCAGTATAAGTGACCTCCCCCGTGACCGCCCTGGGCGACGCCGCGCACCACGACCGCCGGATACGGATCATACACAACCCGCACCAACACAACGACCACGGTCAGTGCCGCACAGTAAACGTATAGAGAATCATCCTCAGTATAAGTGACCTCCCCCGTGACCGCCCTGGGCGACGCCGCGCACCACGACCGCCGGATACGGATCATACACAACCCGCACCAACACAACGACCACGGTCAGTGCCGCACAGTAAACGTATAGAGAACCATCCTCACTATAAGTGACCTCCCCCGTGACCGCCCTGGGCGACGCCGCGCACCACGACCGCCGGATACGGATCATACACAACCCGCACCAGCACAACGACCACGGTCAGTGCCGCACAGTAAACGTATAGAGAACCATCCTCACTATAAGTGACCTCCCCCGTGACCGCCCTGGGCGACGCCGCGCACCACGACCGCCGGATACGGATCATACACAACCCGCACCAGCACAACGACCACGGTCAGTGCCGCACAGTAAACGTATAGAGAATCATCCTCAGTATAAGTGACCTCCCCCGTGACCGCCCTGGGCGACGCCGCGCACCACGACCGCCGGATACGGATCATACACAACCCGCACCAACACAACGACCACGGTCAGTGCCGCACAGTAAACGTATAGAGAATCATCCTCAGTATAAGTGACCTCCCCCGTGACCGCCCTGGGCGACGCCGCGCACCACGACCGCCGGATACGGATCATACACAACCCGCACCAACACAACGACCACGGTCAGTGCCGCACAGTAAACGTATAGAGAACCATCCTCAGTATAAGTGACCTCCCCCGTGACCGCCCTGGGCGACGCCGCGCACCACGACCGCCGGATACGGATCATACACAACCCGCACCAACACAACGACCACGGTCAGTGCCGCACAGTAAACGTATAGAGAATCATCCTCAGTATAAGTGACCTCCCCCGTGACCGCCCTGGGCGACGCCGCGCACCACGACCGCCGGATACGGATCATACACAACCCGCACCAACACAACGACCACGGTCAGTGCCGCACAGTAAACGTATAGAGAACCATCCTCACTATAAGTGACCTCCCCCGTGACCGCCCTGGGCGACGCCGCGCACCACGACCGCCGGATACGGATCATACACAACCCGCACCAGCACAACGACCACGGTCAGTGCCGCACAGTAAACGTATAGAGAACCATCCTCACTATAAGTGACCTCCCCCGTGACCGCCCTGGGCGACGCCGCGCACCACGACCGCCGGATACGGATCATACACAACCCGCACCAGCACAACGACCACGGTCAGTGCCGCACAGTAAACGTATAGAGAACCATCCTCACTATAAGTGACCTCCCCCGTGACCGCCCTGGGCGACGCCGCGCACCACGACCGCCGGATACGGATCATACACAACCCGCACCAGCACAACGACCACGGTCAGTGCCGCACAGTAAACGTATAGAGAACCATCCTCACTATAAGTGACCTCCCCCGTGACCGCCCTGGGCGACGCCGCGCACCACGAACCGGACCGACGGATCAAAAAAAATTGAATGTGTACGTGAACGGTACGAAATTACGTTCGTGCCGAGCGAAGTCGTAATATTGTGGTTTCACCACACTTGAAACTTCTTGACTCTGCGTGCGTTGAATACCGGTCAATGCCTATTAATTCTTATATTGTTTATATAGCATAGAGCTGCTCCCCGCGGTATTTTCGTAGAGTTCCCATGAGAATAGGAATGTTGACAACTTTTGAAAATCTAAATTTTAATTAGTCCGTCTTTTAGAAAATTAAAAAACAATAGACACGTATTTTTTGCTTTTTCAAATTAAAATATACAGAGATAAAGCACATTAAAGTTTAGGGTGAGGGGGTCGTGACGTCACTAACCGCAAAAACCGCCATACAAACTGTCAGAATAGTGACGTCACGCGAAATTTCAACTCAATATATCGCCGTAATTTTTTGATTACGTAAAAAAAGAAAAAATACGTGTCCAATATTTTTTAATAATGTACAAGACGGTTTAAAAAAAAATAGTCAACATGCCCATTCCGGATTGCAATGTTCTCGGGGATAATGTAGCATTCTAATGGTGAAATAATTTTTGAAATCGATCCAGTAGTTTTTGAATTAAATCGTAACAAACAAAATCAAACCTTTCCTCAGTATAATGTTTGTATAGATAAATAATGTAAGCGAGAATTAGAAGTTTTTTTTTTTAATTGTAACCTCAATGAGGGGAAAAGAGGTGACCATTATCCAGAAGTGGATCGTCACGGATGACAGAATATAATATTTCCAATGATTAACTTTTCGTTATAATCCACTTATCGCGCATTAATCACGATATAAACAAAATAATATAGGCGCATAATCAGATTTGTTACGGCCGTGCGTTTCATATCTGTGATATTATATGGCGCACTTATATTGATACAGCACAACTCTGGAATAGTCGAAAATACAATATACTAGCAGTCCCCCGCGATTTCATCCGCGGTAATTTCGGAGTTCCCGCGGAGGTTGCGGGAAAAAAGTGCTCTATGTCCTTCAGCTCCCGAGGGAATTCTGGGATAAAAACTATCCTATCTTTTAAGTTGGACCATATTATAAATGGTTGCAAAATTTTATCAAAATCCGTTCAGTAGTTTCGGAGTCCATCGCGGACAAACAACGTGACAAGTGATTTATATTAGATTACGAGATGCAATGAAAAAATTATGATTTTGATGTTTTTTTAGCGACAAGATTTTTTTATTTTTTTAAACTATTTTTGTTATTGTTAAGTTTTGATTTCATACTTAAATAGTTTTGAGGGTCATACTCGTTATAATCTTTCACTAAGAAACTATTTTCCACTGCTTTCATGAAACTAGATTTCTTTCGTTGGATAATTTTTTAACCGACTTCCAAAAAGGAGAAAGGTTCTGCATTCGGCTGTATGTATGTTTTTTTTTGTGTATGTTCACCGATTACTCGAAAGCGGTTGGACTGATTTGGAAAATTCTTTTTTTGTTTGAAAGGGTATACTACCAAGTTGGTCCCATTGTCACCAAGTCGAGATCTGACGATGGTATCTTGGAGAAAGCGAGGGAACACTTCAAAAATTATAGGCACACCTATAGCGATTTGGGCATTTTTTATAGTAAAACGTTTATTTTAAATCTTTGAACGTCGGATAAAAGTTATTTCATCGTATTTAAGTTATAATATCTACCATTATATTCTATGTTTAATTATACTTTAAGGTCAATATTTTTTATAGTGATAACTCACGTTTGTTTGTTTCTGGTTGTTTTGTATTGCTCTTTCTTTTCTACGAAAAGACAATAGATGGTTTCGTCATTTCCTTGTTTTTCATCATCTTTGTCTTCGATGACCGTAATAACTAAATGTGTCATTATGCTACTTTAATCGCACAATCGAGTTCCGATACCGTCGGGTACGAGGTTCGATGAATAACCGCCATCGATATCTTCAGTCGACGAACACTGGAGCGATCTTTATCTTATCTGCACTGTACCTTTATTATACTTTTTGTTTTAGATAAAGTGCGACGCGACGGTATTAATACGATATCGAGTATTGACGCATTTAGTTGTATCGATTTTATACTTTTGTACGGTCGCTTTGTTTGTGATTGAGAGTAATATTTTACGTTCAGTCTTCATTGTTCGATTGTTCCTGTGTTGATTATAATCATGGAAGTGGTTTCTACGCATAGTGTTAGCATAGAGATGAAGCCCAGTCGTAAAGGTTCGTTGTCATTGAAATATTTACTGCACGTTGTTAAATATTATTTTGCTCTGTAGAGCACCGATAACAATCATCGATACGTGAAGATTGTTTATATTATAATTATTTATTAATAGACTAGCCGCTTTCGCTAAAGCGCCTATATCTACACTTGTGTTGTTATGTAGGTACTTTATGGTAACATAGAATTAAAATTCAGGACACAAATATACAGGATGAATGGGCATGTTGACTAATTTTTATTTTTTTAGTCCGTCTTGTAGATTATTAAAAAATATTGGACGCGTATTTTTTCTTTTTTTACGTAATCAAAAAGTAACGGCGATATATTGAGTTGAAATTACGCCTGACGTCACTATTCTGACAGTTTGTAGTGCGGTTTCAGCGGTTAGTGACGTCACGACCCCCTCACCCTAAACTTTAATGTGCTTTATCTCTGTATATTTTAATTTATTTAAAAAAAGCAAAAAGTACGTGCCTATTGTTTTTTTATTTTCTAACTGACTGACTATTAGAATTTTGATTTTCAAAAGTAGTCCACATCCCCATTCTTCAATGGGCTGGGTGGTGAATATAAAAAAAAAACAATATTTAAAAAAAAAATGCAGATTAAGTCAAAAAAATTGTTTAGTTTAAGGAGGAATTATCCTGTGAGTACTCTCATTTTTATATACTAAAAACAATAAAATAAATATTCGAGGGGGCTCCCATACAACAAACGTAAACTTTTGCTTGTTTTTGCTCGATACTAATAACGGCAACAGGTAGACGCTTGAAATATTCAAAGAATATTTAGTTATAGGTATTATATTCAGTTTAAAAGTAAATAATTAAATTAAAAAAAAAACAATATTTAAGGGGATACAACAGACATGATATTTTTGCCGTTTTTATAAATACCTAATGGTACGGAACTTTTCGTGCGCGAGTCCGACTCGCACTTGGCCGGTTTTTTTATTAGTACGGTTTGGTGTGCGGACCAAAATGTTCTTATAAGAGTGGTATAAGATAATAACAGCGTTATGTCGTTTTTATCTATCAACGACACCTTTTTTACAACAATGGTTGGTCCATATTAATTGGTATGAATTGGTATAAGAACGCCTAATGAAAAATATATTAATTTCTTGCTAAGATAAAATTGCCTGTAACCATTGAGTTGGTAACTTTGTCTTTAGACGTTGACAGCAGTGGCGCCGCGCCGTGTAGTGAATTCATTATATTGTGTCACACACTTCTTTCATTATTATCTTCTGAGATTATTATGTTGTTATCTTGTGCTGTATATTTAAAGCTGTGAACACACTGGATATAAAATAATTGGTATTCATTATTAGCATTATTAAGATACTCAATTTTATTTGATTTTAAATGAAATATATTAGTTTTTAACCTACTTCCAAAATGGAGGAGGTTCTATGTTCGTATGTTCGTATGTTCGATTGTATGTATTTTGTTTTTTTATGTATGTTCACCGATTACTCGAAGACAGTTGGAAAATTCGTTTTCGTTTGAAAGGGTATACTCCCAATTAAGTCCCATTGCCACCAAGTCGGGATCTGATGATGGGATCTTGGAGAAATTGAGGGAACTCTTCAAAAATCATAGGCACACCTATAGCGATTTGGGTATTTTTTTATAGTAAATGAATGAAAAAGCAAATGAAGGCTTTTGGAAAGCAAATTTGAAGAAGTAGAACTAATAATGAAGACCACAGATGGTCATCGGAACTACTCAATAATAGGTATTTCACGGGTTCCGAATCGTTAACTTTAATATGGTTTCTAAAGAATTTATGCTCGTTCCACTTCACCATATACATATGGTGAAGTGGAACTGATGGTGAGGTGCTAGAAGAACTCCTCAACAATTAACGTGCCTGCATCGGGAAAAGCAATATTTGGTATTTAATCCAAAAGACAAAAAGGCACGTAATGGATTAAATCGGTATTTTGTTATTTTTAGCTTTTTAGTTTTGTTTTTGGAAGGTGGTTTTAATTTTTTTGTTATATTCACAAAGACTTTCGCATACAATGCATTCAGCCAGTTTCAAGTAAAATGAATGCATATTTTAGCATCTTTGGATGGTCTGAAATCGCAGTTAAAATCTTTCTCGGAGGCCGGAGCTGTTGGAGATCACCGAAGAAATCAGCTCAACACGTCATATATTTGCGCACATAAAAAAATTGCCACTGCTTAAATTATTCTTCCATATAGCACTACAAAACACAACAACTTTTTGCGCCACGAAAATAAATTAAAGGCACCGCAATCATCGATTCCCGCCAAAAACTCATGAAATATCATAGATATTAATAATATTGTAAAAACACATTGGACATAAGCACATAGCGCCACCTGGTTTCAAGCTAAAGCAGAGTTTCTATTAAATACTAACTAGGTAGGTTTCTAGACACGCTAGGCGTTAAATATGCCTTAGGTAGGTACGTTCTTCGTCTTTAAAGATATTCACTAGAATTTTCATTCATTTACCACTTCCACGACACTATTGTTAGTCTTGTTAAAGTGTACAACTTACGATCATTGCATGTGTACCGAGCTTAAGGCTAAGACAACACAGTGTTACCGTAGTGAAAAATATTATGTGCAAAAAAATGTTATGTCACATCGCTAAATTTTAAAACATTACTTACCGAACAGAACAAAACACAATTTGTGTGACAAAAAATTGTTATTTATATCCCTCTCGACTCTTTGTAATGAAGTATTGCCTCCGCAAAACAGTTTTGTTTTTAATTGCGGTAATTAGCAAAGGTTGCAGTTGTTCGGTTTACCTAGATGTTTTTGCTTCTAGTTAATTTATGTATTTACTATTTTACCATACAATGGATCTTAACCGTTTATTAATGATTTACGGAGAGAAATTATAAACTACATATAATTAGCTGGTAAAAAAAAAACTTGTGGTAATTTAATTCGTTTTATCATAATAATTATGTTTGTTTAATTGGTGTGTGTAGTGACCAAAATTATGTTCCCGCCTAAACATAAGTCCGCCATGTTGCATTCACATTTGAAATGCGTTCGTAAATTGTCAACCAACAGAAAAGGCGTGTTCAATGAAGCGTTTGAATATGATCGTAAGTAAAATGTTAGAATTAAAAGTAAAATGTTAATAAAGTAGAAACCGTAATACCGACATAACGAGCTAAATAAATAATATGGAAATCTCACAAATGATAACATGAAAATCACAAATCTGTAATAATCATTGAGTTGAAATTTCGCGTGACGTCACTAACCGCTATAAGCCGCCATAAAAACTGCACCGGTTAGTGACGTCACGCGAAATTTCAACTCACAAATTCAATTTCGAATTTCACGAGCCCCACCCTAAACTTTAATACGCTTTATCTCTGTACCTATATTTTCATTTATTTGATAAAAAAATATTTTATTTTCTGGCGGACTAATTAGAACTTTGATTTCCAAAAGTCGTCAACATCCCTATTTTGCGCATAAAAAAGAACTTTTCCTTTTAACATGCCTATATAACATTTAATTTACCGAGATAAAGGTTTATTTTGTAGTTTTTTCCGGTATCTTCGTTTTATCATTGCCGCATTGCAGACTTTTTACAATTGAATGACGTGAATTACCGTGTTTGTAATGTTATTGTAAATATTTAATGAAGTGAATGCTAGTAGTGTTTTAGTAAGATAATTATGAACAATTTTTATAGGAGTCAACAAGAAAAAAACACTTGTAATACTATGTTTAGTAATCGTGATAACGCCCAACTCAAACTGAAAACTTGAAATTTTACACAATTTTGAAAGGATTTTCCAGAAAAAATTGTAAACTTGTATATTAATTACCACTGTTGTCGATGAGCTCCATCCATTCATGATAACGAAGTCCACAAGTCTACAGCTGGGCGTTTTCCTAAATACAGATAAATAAAAGGATGGACGGAGATATTCAAGTCCTAATACACTAGGTAATAAAAATATTCGGGAACTTGTTCTTTTTTAATGCTTATTAGGTCCCTAGGTTGAAATTTTTTCGATGTTTATTAAAACACGATAATAATCGAATACTGAATAACCTCCTCCAACACGTCCCCCGTTCAACCTACACGCTATATACCGATTACTACAATAGAAACTGTAAAGTCGACTCCACACTGGTACACATACTGACGTGCGTTTCCGCTTGCGTTGCGCAGCCGACGACGACACGTCGCTGTACGACGAGGACGCGGCCGCGGAGGCGGCGGCGGCGTTCGCCCGCGCGTGCGCGCCCGACACGCAGCGGCTGCTGGCGCCGCGCGCCGCGCCGCCCGCGCGCATCGACGACACGCAGCAGTGAGTGCACGCCCTTACTTATTAGAATAATATTATATATTTATTTCACAAGATACATCAATAAACAGCATCTATTGCCGAACTAGATATGACACCTGTGATACGGTGTCCCTGAATATTGTTTACATTAAATTATAAGATACTGGCTATCCCCCGTGGCGGTTCACCTGTGGTAATTTCGGAGTTCCCGCGGGAATTCCGCGACAAAAAACTGTATCCCTGACAACGTGTTTGCAAAATTTCACAATGATCCGTTGAGTAGTTTATTTATTATTATTATTATAAATGAGTGAAAAGGTAAACAGATGGACAAAGTTACTTTCGCATTTATAATGTTAGAATAATTAGGATTATGAGGTTTGGCGGATGTAAACATTGACACAGTACGTGAACACACCTATATCTACATACATATATCGCACACATCGCTTCACGTCAATTATTGTGACGTAGTGCTCTCTAGCCTCGGCTGATCAAACTAGACCGCTGAGACACGCGCCGCGGAGGTAAGTGAAACTTTATGAACAAAATGGCGGTTCGCCGCGGTTTCACCCGCGTGCATTTCGGAGTTATCGCGGGATTCCGGGATGGAAAGTACCCTATGTCCTTAGTATACAGGTTGTCCCGTAAATCGACGTCAAGCCAGAACCGGGTGACAGGCTAAGTCATAACTTAATAGAAAAACTTAAAATATAATGTATCAATTTATAAAAAATATAAAAATTTACACCCTGCGACGGTTATTTAACTCTTTTTTTCTTATTGTGTAATCCTGAATAATGTTTCTGAAAACTACTGCTTAAAATTAAAGTTTTTGCCAATGAAATTTTCGAAATTATTGCTTTCGTCAGTTTTTAATGACTGTCCTTTTTTTTAAATAGGCATAGTAAAGATTTTTGTATTTTTCTGTTAACAGCTGTTATGATTTAGCCTATCACCTGGTTCTGGCTTGACGTCGATTTACGGGACACTCTGTATAATGGATAAATTATTTGTTTTATACAATTAAGAATAAAAATGACATAATATTATTATATGTATAAGCAAGGTTAGCAATGTAAACTGTTAGAAAACGTAACTAATTTTTAAATAAGAAGAATTGTAGATAAAGCGTACAGAGATGAGCCGATGGCAGCTTAATAGTGGCAGGTGCATTACAACCAAAAAAAAGGTGCATTCCAACCACACAAAGTAACCGTAATTTCAAATCCCAACATGTTTGCGTTTTCGCTTTATTTCCTTCACGAAATCATCATTAGGAAACCATAGCATGGTGGTAGGGCACTTCCTAGTACTCGGCTGGCTAACTACCATCTTCCAAGTGAAAATCTGTCGCCGAGCAGGTCTAACGGTGTGTTCCAGCAGCCTCACTTGAAAGCCAGTTCCCTTTCCAGGCTAGGCGTACTAACCTAACCTGACAAGCTGCATGTGATCACACGCCTAGCTTGTTAGGTAATAATAATAAGAAAAATAACGTACTTATTTGCTAGAAACTCAAATAATGAATTTCATACAGAAGAGTTGCCTGAGTATGTTTATCTAAATAGATTGTGAAGTTTTTCCCCAAATGCCTTTTTTATTTTCGCAAAAGTTTTGTACTCCTGTTCGTTGGAAAACTAAACCGTACGTAATAAATCCGATTTTTAATTGGAGCACTTTGCATGTATAATGTATGATGACGTCACGGACGGACGGTGATGATGCAGCGGACAACCTTCGCTGCGGTGTAGGTTATGCGAGACGCTTTTGTTCTAAAGATCTTAAGTGTATTACAAACTGTTTGGTACGGTACAGACAGCAACACAGGTATAACTTAAATGCACTTAACTACCTGATTGTACCAATCATAAATAAGACAACCCTGCTGATTTTCTTGTCAGTTCTCCTCAGTAGAGCGCGCGTTCCGAACTGACGGTAATTTCAATTTAATTTTAAGAACCGCTTGCTGACGATTATAAGTGATTGTACCGATCGATCCTAAGTAATAAAGATATTTTGAAATTTGAATTTGAAATTGATATTTGAATTTGGACAATGTTCAACTAGGTATGTGTGCTTTTAGTTTAAATTATAAACGACAGTCTTCGAATAGCGTAGACAGTATATTGAGCTGCACTCCTTGATAAATGTATAGGTAAATTAAAATTCAAAAATGATTTATTACTCAGGATTCAGGATTTTGTACGATCACTTATAAATAAATAGCTGTGCCCCACGGTTTCACCCGCGTGAGTTTTGGGATCAGGAACCTTTGCGGACGCAGGCAGAATAATCCGTCAATGTTTTATCACAATCGGACCAATGGTTTCGAAACGCATAGAGGAGAAACATACAAACATTCATTTTTATTTATAAAGAAGAAAGAAGAATATAATCATCAACGGGTTCTTAGAACTAAATTGTGAATAAGTAATCAATAAAATATACTTACTAATTATTTACACAGGTGTAAATAAAAGTCAGTATACATATATTTAAATAGGTATACGTGCAAGTTTTTATTAAATAAAAATATACTAATAAAATTCTGGATAGTACAAAAAAAATTGAATGAATTACTGCGTTTTAAGAACAAGTTGTTAAGTGGTTTTTTTTTTTTTTGTTAAGTTTTATCCACCTCATTGTTTTAATCCATCTCTGACTTGCTAATTATATAATATTTGTTAGTATTTGTTTTGCTATCGGTACCTACTCTTCTGTCCTTATGAATATGCATGGCGCATCGCGAAGCATCGACGCGATCAGTGCACAGTGCACACTACGGGGTGTCGAGTGCTTGTGGCTCTGTGACGTACATTGGTCTATTTTAGTATTCCTTCCTGGCGGCAATAAATTATTACAATACTTATTAGCAGCTGTTCCACGCGTTTTCGCCCGCGTTAATCTCGGGAGTTCCCGCGGAGAGCATTTGTATAATGGACTACCGAAACTAATCTAATTATGGTTTAGGTAGGCAGTTAACAAAAATGTTTTAATAGGTATACAAAAGGCGGCCTTATCGCTTAAAGCGATCTCTCCCAGGCAACCTTTGAGTGGACAGATTTATAGAAGAGAGGAAATTAGATAGGTGTTTACATAATTATATTAGACTAACTGTGCTCCGCGGTTCCACCTGCGTGAGTTTCGGAATTCACGCAGGAAGTCCAAAGTAGCCTAATTTACTCCTTGCAACATCAGCTGATTAGCCGTGAAAATCCCGTCAAAATCGGTCAACCGTTTCAGAGTTCCCGCAGAAACTTTTGTTTTTTTCATATTCTTCTTCTTACAATAGCAAACACAACAAAAAAATAATTAGCGAAATTGGTTCAGCCGCTCACACGTCATGTTGTGACCAAGGGAAATAAGAATTCATTTTTATATATATAGATATCAGCAGCATACGCAAATATAATAAAAATAAATATTAATACGTTACGTACCTATTTCCAGCAGTTTCCAGCAGTTTTACTTAATGCTTATTTTTCAGTGTAGGATAAGGATGTGTACATAAATACGTAATATTAGTACCTACAGCCTTTATAACTTTCAATTCAGAGTGACTTGCTCAGATTCGGTGTTGGGATCCGGCCGTGTGCTTGTCATGTCCAGGTTTGTGCATGTATGTGAAGAGGGTGTATTTTCATCTTTAGTGAAGAATCTATGAAATTGTTGAACTGGCGCTTCTGCTTTGTTAGTGTGTTGCCAATCGTCAATTTAAAATTTCGGGCCCAGCTGAAAATCAGCGCTACGGCTCCGTGCCTAGCAATGTGCTGAGCTGGGCACCATTTTGGCTTAAGCAAGTAATTTTAAATTTAGTGATAGGTATTCTGTAACTGTGTTTTAGTTTTAATTTAATTTCTCTTTTAATGTAATGTTTTTCTTTAAGCCAAATAAAATTTATTATTATTATTATTATATTATTATTCGGTTAAGTATTTATTTCATCAATTAGCCGGCAATTTAGTTAGCCAGTACAACCGACAACCGTACCCGTAGTTATACAGGCTGTTGTTTTGGTCAACAACGCCCGTCACAGAGGTGGTTGTACTAACGATACTGATGTCAAAAAAAATATAAAAAAAAATAATTATTTTTTCAAGGAAAATCCGAAAAAATTATTTATTTTGTTTATACAAGCGGGCGAGCCTACGCTACCGGTCGTTGACCGCGCGGCGCGGCGCGCATCATATGGCATGCAATAGTACCTACGTACATAGTACCTACATACACCCCGCCTCGGTGGGAACGCGGGCGAATGCGGCGGGGCGGCCGGGCGGCGGGGGCCGGGGGGCGCGGCGATATGCCACCCCCGCCCGCCGGCGCTAGCGCCAGCGGCCAGCGCCAGGCGCCAGCCAGTCTGCCTCCCACAGCCGCAGCTATTGCGCGTGCGTTGTTTCTATGCTAAAATGGCTCGGTCGTTCGCAGGATTAACCAATAGTGAAATTTACGATTTATTGAGTATTTAGTAATAGCGAAGATGAAGCGAATAGTGTGGCCGAGTGGAGTGCGACGTTTTCAACTCGTCCAAGTGAAACTCGTTACACCATAAGGACTGTTGTTTTTAGTCTCAGGGAATGGGTAACATTCGCTACACCTCGTCACACAACAGGTAGAGGTCAATCTGGGCTCCCTGTTAATGTTCAAGATGCAGTCCTTGAATACCTACTTTCGTGCGCAGCCGCGCGCGAATACTTACCTACCTGGGATGCTGGGCGAAGCTTTGGCATTGACCATTTAACATCGGAGTTTGGTGATCGTTGGATAGGAAGAGGTGGACCCATACCGTGGCCACCACGTTCACCCGATCTAACT
Organism: Zygaena filipendulae; assembly: GCA_907165275.2. Lineage (NCBI taxonomy): Eukaryota > Metazoa > Arthropoda > Insecta > Lepidoptera > Zygaenidae > Zygaena > Zygaena filipendulae. Next base: position 1,584,230 of record OU015657.1, read on the forward strand.
CAATTGGACTTTTATTTGTGGGGTGACGTAAAGTGGTACGCATGACGAATACGCCGACACATTAAAACAAGAGATACTGAACGCTTTAGAAGTGATTACGAAGAATGAAACTGTTTTATCGCGATTAAAAGACAATTTGCGATGTCGTGCTTCTGTGTGCATCGCGCAACGCGGTAGACACTGAACAGATAAACCGTTAACGTAAAATCAGTGTAAATAAAAAAAACTTTTAGAAGACTTCGTGTTATGTGTAATCAATAATTTGTAAATCACGTTTAATGATTGTAAATAAGTTCGTTCACCTTTTTAAATACGCCAAAGGTACTTAATAACAGCGCCATAGAACTTTAATGGATATTATTAATGGATAAAAATGTCATTTCTAATTTAATAATTTCTAAATTATTCAGTTCCTTTGCCGGTCCTAAGCCCAGTAAAGTATGGAGGGAAAGAGAGTCTAAAATGTGTTGTTTACTTACCGTGATCTAAATAGGTAAAACGTTTGTGCAAAAGTAAGTACCTACCTAAGTAGGTACCGGCGACGACGCGACGCGCGATGTAGCTGCTCGTAGCGCGTAGATGTCGTAGCTCTAGTCTACGCGCTAAGGCTTTACCAATTACCATTTAATGTAAACATTTTTAGATATCTTGTGCAGAGATTTTCTTTTAAATAATGTTCCGAATTATAAAAAATATTTTTATTTTTTATTTTTTTTTAGAACCCATATCATTTATATTACTACCTCCGTTAAGCGCGTTGCTGACCAAAACAACAGCTTGTATAATGTTTTTTTCTTTACCCACATTTCTATTCAACAATAGCTGTCAAGTGAAATGAATGGTAGAATCTCTTTCAAGTGCCTACTGTGCTGCCTACTTGATACGATTTGACCTAAAAGTATTTGGGTCATGTCTTACAAGTTGTTTCCCGCTGGTTTACGCGCCTGGAATTTCCATTTTTGAAACAATCGTGCAAGGTTGATCTTTACGTACATCCTAACTTAATATCACTATAAAATTATAAAACAAAGTCAGTCAGTCAGTCTATCTGTCTCTTCGCGATAATCTCAAAAACTACTGAACGGATTTTCATGCAGTTTTCACCAATAAGTAGTGATTCAAGAGGAAGGTTTACATGTATAGTTTATCCTTAGTATAGCTACCTTATAGCTTAGTGTGGGATCAAGTAGATCTGTGTGTTGTGAAGTGGATTATTATTATTATTATTGTTATTATTATTATCCTGGAATTCCCGTGGTAACTCCGAATTTAACGCAGGTGAAACCGCAGGGAACAGCTTAATAATAGGGTACTTGCATGATTTATAACAACAAATTGTGTAAATATTTCAAAAATAGACCCTTAGAAAACCATCATCGTGAAGGATTTACTAAAAAAATGTATTTCGATCTCTCTGTCAGTATCACATGACCCTGTCAATACGACAGTGATATCTCTATCACAGATTTATAAGGCGTAATTTTCAACTAGTGACGTCATTCCGCGTTTCGGCGGTAAAGTCAAAAATAGGAACTTTGAAACGCTCTATTTAATTAATTTATGAATATTTTTTTTTCTTTTTCTTGCTTTGTTTAAATAGGCCATATGGACGCAGATAAGCAATAACATGTTAACCCACAAAATGAAGTTATTGATTCAGAACGTTTTATTGAGAGTTAGAGAACGTTTTTTAATTATGTGTTTACCTTATTACATTGTTTATATATGTAACTAAATATCGAACATAAAAAATTTGACACAAAATGGCGCAATAATTTTAAAACTTTAATTTAATCGAAATTTCTCCATTGTGGGTTAACACACTATTGCTTATCTATGTCCATATATCTTTTAAATAGACTGGAAAAAAAACATGCAAGTACCCTATTGTAATATTACGTCTCGCGTCTGTTAGCGCTATACATATAGGTGTGGTCCTAGGTCTGTTAAAACACGGCCGAGTCACTCATGCCATCGACTTTTCCACTACTGATACTTTATTTTTATGATAGATAGATAGGCAGGTGGGTACCTACTTATCGTGACAAAGGAGCTTGCACACTGCGGTGGCCTACTTCCGTTTCAGTTCATTAAGGGAGCCTACGTAAGGGTGCGGTAAGGGTGCGGACACATTGATGTGTGCTTTAGCGATATGAGCTTTGCTGTCTCGGGTTCTCGTTTTGAAAAGAGTCCTTATTGATCACATAATAATCTTGAATAGTTTTTTTAACATTTTTTTTGTAATCTAATGAGCGGTTCCAAATTGAAAGTTAAATAATATTACTTACCCACTTATTGGTATTTTCATACCATAATCCTTGCTAATATTATAAATGCGACAGTGACTCGGTCTGTCTGTCTGTCTGTTACGCTTTCACGCTTTAACGGCTCAACCGATCATCATGAAATTTTGTACATACGTTGTCAGAGGTTGTCAGAAGGACATAGGGTACTTTGTATCCCGGAATTCCTGCGGGATCTCCGAAATTTCCGCGGGTGAAACCGCGGGGAACAATTAGTTCAAGAGTATTTTACACGAGCTTCAAGATGTCACTTCGTCTCGGGCGAACTTTAATCTCATGATGCAAATGATGCAATCAGCATTCTCGTCTTAGATCTTAATCATAGCGAGATTCACTCTAGGATCCTTCGTTACGCAATACGAAACTTGCATGAAATTTTTTCTAATCAAATTTTAAAGATGGCCTACGAAAACAAAAGAAAAAGAAAAAATATATGCATAAATTAATTAAATAAAGCGTTTCAAAGTTCTTACTTTTTATTTTCCCGCCAAAACGCAGAATGACAATACCACATGTAAATTACACTATTACTCTCCGTCTTCTTTCTCGGGCGCTATTTCTAATTTTGATATATATATATATTGACCCAATTTCTAGTTTTAAATTTTATGCAAGCTCCCCATTATATGCCTTTGACTTAGATACTGCTTTATCCTCTTTGTGAATAATACTTATACGTATAGCACCAATAAGCCAATGACTGTTGGTAAAGGGGCGTCCATTAATCATGTGAACCTCGAAAGGGGGGAGGGGTTCGGAAAAATCACGAAATATCACAAAGTATAATGAAATACCTATCAGGTGTATTTATTTGTCGTTGAACGCACGATTTCTAAACCAAACAGCGGCGCTAAAATTTAATCAGATTATACCTGTATTTTAAGATAATATTCTGAAAAAAATTGTGTGGTGTCGTGACTCGTGGGAAACCAGACAGGAACGAAGTGGATCACTATAATTATGCAAAATCCACCACTTTCACACAATATAAATCACGATAAACTAATTTGCAAAACAAAGAAATAAAACTGACGTCCGTCACTGCTAAAATCCCGCCAAAAGCTTTTTTCTCATACATAGACTATAAAAAAAAAATATCACGCTTTTTTTTTAAGTTACGGACGTTTTTGCTACGCCTCCGCAACGCCCCTTAAGGAACTTCGTTCCAAAATTTCAATATACTTTGTACTAAAAACATTCACGTACCACACATCACCAGGGAGGGAGAGGGTTGAAAAGTTTCTAAAAAAATTGTCACGTGATTAATGGACGCCCCGGGTTCGGTTGTAACTTGTATTAAATGAGATGACAGCAACGCTTCATATGACGCTTCGCCGGCCGACTGTCTCCGCCAGCGTTCTTCCGATATGTTGTGAATGTGCTTTTGTTATCACACGTCTCGCTGAAAGCTCTTGTTGTGAAAGCTTACATGTTCCATACAGGTGTTTTCAAACAATCTACCTGTCATTTGCTGTAGGTTCGTGCTTGGGAGTTGCTGTTTTGATGATGTTACTGTTTGATTTTCCGCCGAAGTTACGAATCATTTCATACAAATTAAAAGGTATTTATTACTTAGGATTGGTTGTTACAATCACTTACAATCGTCAGCAGTTTCTTAGAACTATAAATTACCGTCAGTTCGGAATACGTCCTCTACTGAGAAGTACTGACAAGAAACTCAGCGATCGTCCTTATAAACTAGAAGAACAAAAAATAGTAATTGGATAGAGCAATTCATTCCCAAACGTCTGTATCATTTAAATAGTCTACTACACTATAATATATGCTTTATATGTATCGCAAAGTCTTTAATTAGTGTCTTGAATTTATTAATTGACAAATTAATTACATCGTTTGGGAGTTTGTTTTTGTATACAATTTACTTACTCGTGATGTAATCTTGAACCGTCAAAATGCTTGAGCCTGAATGCTCTGTTCTAATAGTTAGGACGCTTACTGACGGCTCACAGGGAACCGCAAACTATGTACCTATCTAATGTGAACACGCCTTTATAAGTAAATCAAAACTAGATCACTAATCAAATTAGTTGACTGTCGTTTGAGTGCAGGGTTTTTTGATCGATTTAAGCATCCATTATTCCGAATGTTCCAACAATTGATGTAGAAACAAAACCAGCCAAGAGCGAGTCGGACTCGCGCACGAAGGGTTCCGTATCATCATCTATAAAAACAGCAAAAAAAAAAAAAAAAAACACGTTTGTTGTACGGCAGCCCCTTTAAATATTTTATTTTGTTTTTTGTAGTATTTGTTGTTGTAGCTGCAACAGAAATAAGTACATCATATTCTGTGAAAATCTCAACTTTCTAACTATCACGGTTCATGAGATACAGCTCGGTGACAGACGTACAGACGGACATACAGCGAAGTCTTAGTAATATGGTCCCGTTTTACTCCGGGTACGGAACCCTAAAAATTAGCTACGTTGTATTTCAACAATAGTTTTACACTGCGTAGCTAATCGTAAAAATTGCGTGCTAGTTATTTGTTGGTGTCGTATTGACGCTAGTTCTCCTGCTATTTTCGACAATTTAACGACGCGTCACTTCCGTTTCACGTTTACTGGTGCATTATCCGAAGGATACGTAACACGTGGTAGTAGTATAATACTATTGTTGTATTAATTGGTTCGGAAATATCGCCGAAAACGTCACATAAAAAAACGAAATGTGTTCTTGGAAAGTATGACGTCGGCAAAGCGCTTTTCGACCGCAGACACTATTCGTTGATCGATCCATAGACAGCACGGACGCCCTCAGCGTGGGCGTTTTCATCTTTCTTTTTTTTCTAATTACCTTCTACGGAGCTACGATTTTGCCAGCTTTCAATTGTTTTTTTTGTTTACAAATAGTCTAGACTTCATTCTTTCTTTTGAATGAATGGAGAAGCTCAAATTTTTTTCACTCTTTCATCCCGCGAGTGTTCATTTGCGCCGCAAGCACCTACGGGACCGCGTATTGTTGATAAAACTATTTCCCTTGTACCGGATTTTGTCGATGCGCGACGTGGCCTAACGCTTCGGTCACCCCCAATAATCGGGTAATTTACCCCCAGCGCGACGCGGCGCGGTCGGCGTCGCGGGGCGTCGCTGTGCGCATCTCCATCTCCCCGTCAGTCGTGTCGCGTACGTCGAGCGCATCGCACGCGCCGTGCTCCTCTATCGATCGTCTATAACGTATACGTACAGATATTAAACACTACCTATATCCGCTAAAAATTTAACCTTTAGCTGTGCTTGTGAACCGTGAATTTGAGTTAAAATAATTATTTTGATGTTGAAAGGTAGGTTTGTTGCGCGATTTCCTTTTTTGTGGGTTTGTTTTTTTCATGAAGCATTCCTTCTTCATACTAAGGTTCAACAGCTGTTACTCATTAAATGAATAAAACTTCACACCAAAAATGGCACATAATTGATATCGACGCAATTAAACATAACAATGAGTAGGTACCTAATCGCGAACCACAAATTGATGTACAAAACGGGTATATAAACACAACAGAATTATCTTAGTTTGGCATAAAAATAAATGATTTACATATATTGCCATGTAAAAATTAAAAATAATTTATACGTCTAACCGCCGCACTCAGAGTCGACTTTAATGATTACTTAGTTAAGTAATCAGACAAGTTTAATAAATTAATGTTAATTGCCATTTAACTAATTAAGTTACATCTCATTAAATGCCAACTAACATTAATTTACTGATCGTCTCTGATTGCGGCAATTTTGTTTTAAAAATCTATACTTAACTAAGTAATCATTAAAGTCGACTCTGAGTGCGGCGGTAAACTCTTTAATTTTATTTCCAGTGAGGGACTCTCTTTTTTTTTTCATAAAATAATTTTCTGCTTGTGTTAAATCCAATGAATAAAACACTAATGTTATGAACTTGAACAAAATATCATTGAACATGCCTCACGCACATATTGTAGTCACCTTACTAACGTGATTCATTTTTGCAAAATGAATGTTTTATTAAAATGTATATAATGTAGGTAGAACAGCTTACCAGGCATTGCTTTGTTGGCAATTTATTAATTATTATAATATGAACATTCGCATAAGTGTTTATCCAGAGATGGTCGTCTCTGTAATTTAGTTTTGAGCAAAATCAATTTCAACTAAATAATGTTGTGTAAAAGCAACATGATGAAGTCGAAGTAGTAATTTTTGAATCAATAAATAACATACCTTCCAAATGTTGGCACTCGCAGGAATTCAGTTTAAAAAAACCGAACATGCATGAATTGGTACAACGTTTGCCTTTTGCTTTTAAATCCATCTCAAAAACCACCAGCAGAAGTTAGTTTTGACTGACTACTGTTTATCAAGATAATACCAACTTACTCGAAAATATTTTCGGGTGTTATTACCACGTCTAGGTGAAGTCTAAAAACGGACCGAGTATGCATGAATTGGTATAGCATCTAAAACCTTTTGCTTTCAAAACTGCCCCGAAATCTAACTAAATTGACGCACAGTAATAAAGACCTACTGGCGTTAATAGCTCTGTAAATAAATAATATAATGCAGAATACCATCCGATTTTTTAGGAATTCAGCCTAAAGACCGAATAGGTATGCATGATTAGGTATAGCATCTAAAGTACCTATTTTGTTTTCAAAAACTATATAGATCGAGATAATGGTAACTGAAGCTAATGCCCGCTCCACATTCACGCGAGAATCTTGCGAGAACGCGAGAAAACCACGAGACCGTGAATGTGGAGCCGATGTTCTCCGCTGTTTCTGGTGTTTTTCTCGCGTTCTCGCAAGATTCTCGCGTGAATGTGGAGCGGGCATGAGAGTAAGTATTTATTATGTATGTACTGTGCACCTACAATAATAAATACCTACTTACTTGTAGCTCTGTAAATATTGCAAAATGCCACCGCAGAACGCTCCTTGAGATGACGCGGAGATAAGATTGTGATGCGGAAAGGGTCTTCCGTAATTATATTTGTCTTGTTCATTGTGCTACTGTCGGTATACCTAGTGGAATGGGATTACTTAAACGGTGTTTGATGCTTTATTTGTTACTAGCTGTTCCCCGCGGTTTCACCCGCGTTAATTTCGAGGTTCTCGCGGGAATTCCGGGATAAAAAGTACCCTATGTCTTTCTCTGTACTCCTGGCAACCATTGTTGAGCCATTAAGGCGTAAAAGCGTGACAAACAAACAAAATATGAACAAAGAAACAAACTCACTTTCAGTTTTATAATTGTAGTAAGTAACTGTCTAACCGCCGCACTCAGAGTCGACTTTAATGATTACTTAGTTAAGTATAGATTTTTTTTTAAAAAAACGTCGCAATCAGACAAGTTTTATAAATAAATTGGCATTTAACTAATTAAGTTACATCTCATTAAATGCCAATAAACATTAATTTACTGAACGTCTCTGACTGCGGCAGTTTTGTTTTGAAAATCTATACTTAACTAAGTAATCATTAAGGTCGACTGGGTGCGGCGGTAAGGATTTACCGACGTCGCGCGTCTTCGCAGCTATCGCCTCAAATTAAATAACCGCAGCGAACAGCTGTTATTGGATTCCCATTAAATTTAATGAATTCATTATAATGTCGCCGTCGCCAAGTCTTCTTCTATTGGTACTATTTTTGCATGTACATTGTACACATCGCGATCGACGATTGAGATATCTGTCTGTTGATGTTGACGACCACCACAGGCATGCGCACTAGCGTTGAATCATCTTCAATCCGTAAAAATTGACAGTGGCATCACAATCTATAAATAATTAGCTGCGCCCCACGGTTTTACCCGCGTGAGTTTAGGAATTCGCGCTGGAAGTCCAAAGTAGCCTAATTTAATCCTTTTAACATCAGCAGTCAATTCCCGTCAAAACCGGTTCGACCGTTTCGGAGATTCGCCCGCGTGAGTTTCGGGATTCCCGCGGGAACTCCAAACTTCTTTGTTTCTTTTCTCCTTACAATAAAAAACACAACAAAAAAAAGAATTAGCGAAATTGGTCCAGCCGTTCACGCGTGATGCCGTGACCAAGGGAATATTTTTTTATATATTGTATTAGTAGATATATAAAATGAAAAGGTACTTGGGAATGATATTATAAGGCTGGCGTATTTTTTATCGCAAACAATAGAACATCAAAACCCGTTTTATTAAATTACCACTGTAAAAATTTCAGCAATTTCACATTCATTTCACGTCAGAATCCGTACGACATGATTATATTCCAATATCCAAAGCAAAATCCTATCATCCGCAACGGCGAAAACTTATTTAACACTAGCTTTCCCGCGCGGTTTCACTCGCGATAATTGCGGAGTTCCCGCGGAATTGTTCAATACAGACTTTGCCCCCCTTTTTTACCTAATAGAGGTAGAATTTTCAAAAATCCTTTCTGATCGGATGCCTACCTCATACAAAAAATACACCCTCCAAGTTTCAGGTCTCTACGATCACCGATTTAGGCTGTGCGTTGATCCGTCAGTCAGTTATTCAGGACAAAGCATTTTGTAATGTATAGATAGATGACAACGATATACATATAGTACCTCTCAATCGTTCCATATAGGAAAGATTACTATTGGATTATCATACCTTTATACTCAATCAAATCGCACGACAAACCTATGCCAACATCAATATTTTGTAAAAATCCTTTCGATTCTAGCTTCTTATGTGTAAGATATAAATAGTACATGTGGATGATTGTGAGATAAATTACCGTGTATTATAAAATAAGGAACATAGTTCCAATATAATCAAAATGGCCATGGACACCATGGCAGTCGAACTGCCGGACCTGAATACTCATACACCACAAATACCAGTCGAAGAAACGCCAGAGGAAAAGTAAGTATTTAAAAGTAATTATAATTTTCTTTAAAGTATGAGTAGTAGGTATGAATTTTTAATAATGTACCCAACGAAATGTCAAACCGTCGACTGTACTATACAGTACTATAAAATGAGAAACGAAAAACTGATGAATAAATAACTATAAAACTTCCACTCGCTACTTTCATGAAATTCGTCTTCGTTCTGTGAATCTTGGAAAGTTTTATATTAGAATATTAAGCCAGAAGTTGAGACAAAGCAATAGTGCCTTTATTAATATTATAAATTATAAACGCTTAGACTAGGTAGTAATAATTATAAGAATTTCCTTTCGAACGACCTTTCGACGCATAAAATTGTATAGTTTGTTCAGTTGAAATTGAAATGCTTTTTTACAGCCGTTATTTCTGCTCGTGTGAATTTCGGGAATTCTATGTTGTACCGGGATTAAAAATATCCTAAATGTTTAGTTAGACCTCGCGCCAGATCTATTGCAATATTTAAGAAGCTGGTCAAGGAATATTTCCTTAATATGTAGTTGTTTTTTTTCTTTTTTTTATCACTCCAGTTATCTTTTGGTCTCTCACTTTCGTAGTGCATTAAGACATTATTACCTATATGTCCGTTCACGTAGATTCGCATTTTTATTTTTTGTATTTTTTTGTCCAATTATATTTACAATATACTTCTATACCTGTCGTATATCTTTTTATGTGGTACTTTATCCTTCAATATAATTTAACAAAGTAATGTAATAACTATGTTGGTCTGTCTATCTATTTACTGTCTATTGTACTTATTTTTATTTTAGGGGTTTTATTTCACTTATTTATTTATTTGTATCTTATTATTATTACTTTTCTCTTGATTACAATAGTAGTTGTACCTGTACCACCACCCACTCTATAGAAATTATTATTCTTATTTATAGTTACGGTTGCCTGGAAGAAATTGCTCTTTAGCAATAAGGCCGCCCTTTGTTGCCTACTCTGGTTATTTTTCTATGTATTTTTATTATCATGGTAACAATAAAGAATATTTGATTTGATTTGATTTATTCAAATCTGTCCAGTAGCTTTTGCGTGATACGTGTTCAAACAAACAGATAAACAAATAATTTTACAAAAATGACCATATAGTTGACTTGTACTGCTTATCTTTTAGTTTTTATCCCCCGCTATGTCTTATAATGCTTATAATGTAGGTACTGTCACGCAAATTCTGCGGTTTTATTATACGTATAGATATATATAAAAAAAATTGTAGTGTGCTTCTTTTTCCAGACGCGTTTATCTTTTATTGGTCGTAAAAATACGTGTTGTGAATTCATTGTCTTTGTTTGATTCGGTCGTTCTAACAAAATCAATTTCTGCATACAGATTTGTTTCGAATCATTTTGCAATACGATCTACCTATATCGCATTGAATTCAAATATTTATTTCATTGTAGTAGGTATACCAAACTTTAATATGGTTGACTCGTAACGTGATGAGACTTTAACTACAAAGGCATAATTGTTTCGTGCGAAATTGCGTGATTTTGTGTTATTTGTGTTAATAGGTTTTTTTACTGTCTTCACAAATTGTATAATGAATTTTATTCTTTTCAACGCGGGCTTTATGTTGATTTTATTGAATTCTATTAATTTTTATGCTGCTTCGTTTCGGCGACTTGTTTAATAACCCATTTTGAATTTATTTATTAAATTATTAATTACAAATTATTAATTGTTAATGTCCTTTCCATTAATCTTGTTTTTAATTAGATTCTTAATTCTCTGTGGAAAAAATATCTCAGACTTGCTGTGCCCTACGGTAATTTCGGAGTTCCCGCAGGAATTCCGGGATAATAAGTACCCTATGTCCTTCACTGTACCCCTGACAACGTGCATGCCAAATTTCATCCAAATCCGTTCCGCCGTTCTTGCATGATTGGGTAACAAATATCCAAACATCCACACTTTCACATTTATAATATTAGTAGGATTAGTGGGATTAATATCGATACGTACTAAGTATATTAATTATCAACTTAATATTAAAGTTAACGTATTTTAAATGAGTAAGTAATGTAATGAGAAACCACACCCATATTGATTAAACCGGATGAACTAGTCTAGACTAAGTGAGGTAGTCTAGAGACTAGACACTATATCCCTAAGTAGATATGTCCTAAGTTAGACCATTATTGCGATACAGAACCGTCACGATCGTGATAACTTCACTCTCTACCTGACAACGTGATTTGACGTGATAACATTGATCCTGTAAAAGTAGATATGCATTTTGTTGTACTAGCTGTGCCCCGCGGTTTCACCCGCGGTAATTTCGGAGTTCCCGCAGGAATTTTGGTATGAAAAGTACCTTATACCCTTCTCTGTACCCCTGACAACGTGCATGCCAAATTTCATCCAAATCCGTTCCGTTGAGTAAACGTATGCGAGGATAAGAGCTCGAAAGCGCATTTTCATCCGACATACTTCAAATTTATCGTCACTGCTCAGCTCCTATGTATCTTAGCGTTATGTTATATAGCCTATAACCTGCCCAGGAGTATGGACTACAATCGTACCAAGTTTGGTTAAAATTCCTTCAGTAGTTTTAGACCCATGCGTGCACATACAGACAGACAAATTTACTGTTTGCATTTTTGGCATCAGTATCGATCACCATTCATCCTCCAATATTAATTTTAAATATATATTCAATACACAGAATTGACTTCTCTACAGTTTTATTATAAGTATAGAATAGAAGAATAGAAGATGAAGATTGTTATGTTATCTAGGCTACTAGGCTACCCATGACCTTTACCTAGATGAAATTTTAGTAAGGACATTTCAATAAAACCATTACTTTATTAACCATTAGAACTTTGGTTAAGATAAACTGCTTAGTAGACATAGTTCAGATTTGTAGTATCGGGTTCTTTATTAATATTCTCGGTTTCTTTACTTTTGTTTGGTACAAATCAATCCCTCATACGATAAACGTGAAACGTTCTGAAAAAGCAGTTTTCTCGGGCTGTAGGCAAGAACCAATCCATATCCGTCATACAGAGAGATAAGGAGTGGTTTTTGGTGAAATTATGCAAAAACGTCACGCTCGCTGCCGCACTTCTTTACATTAGATAACATAATAATTATTTTTAGTGTTCTGTACACACTTCGTTTGACGTAGATTTACATATCTTGATAGGACTTAATATCTTGTCATCGGTTACATTGTAATGAGACTGTGTGACTTTATTCAACAAACGATCATTCGAAAAGTGGATTATTATAAATTAAAAAAAAAAATAGCTTCAGCTATAAACGCGTCCATGTGGCACTTCTTCATCTCCCGACCCCTTAACATCCTACAACAATGTTCATTTTAAAATGGTATGGACTGAAACTAGAATAAGTCTGGATAGAAAAAACTATTTTATAAAACAAGCGTTTATTCAAACCATGCATTGTCATCCAAACTAAACGTGTAGATTGTAGGTCTACAAAATTTCAGCACAATCGGTTGAAGGGTGTCTGCTTCAAAATAGAGTTGCAAGATTCCATCTGTACAAACATAGTTACATACAATACATTGCAAGTTAAATAAAAGCATTTTGAATTGACTTCGTGCACATGAGTTAATTGTCATATGGGTAAACAAATCGAAATAGAAGTGTTGCCATGTTCACTTCAGATATGGTCACTTGTTTTGACCAAAACTAATTTATTAATTCTTTGTTATTTAATAGTACCGATTCTTGTGATTTGACATTCGATTTAACATTATTTGGCAAAAAATGTACAACCAAGTGTCAAAAACTCGGGTAGAAAAAAAAGAATTTTCGGGTGAAGCAAAAGTTAACAAATATTACTTACTAGCTGTGCCCCGCGGTTTCACCCGCGTGAGTTTCGGATATCCCGCAGGAACTCCAAAGTAGCCTAATTTACTCATTATAACATCAGCTAATTAGCAGTGAAAGTTCCGTCAAAATCGGTCCAACCGTTTCGAACATGGGACCCGCATGAGTTTCGGAATTCCCGCAGGAACTCCAAACGTCTTTTATTCTTCTTCTTACAATAACAAACACAGCAAAAAAATATTAGCGAAATTGGTCCAGCCGTTCACGCGTGATGCCCTGACAAGCGAAATAGGGATTCATTTTTATATTTAAAGAAGATGATAGAAATCAGAAGACTTTTGCATCTGCATTTTCTGAAATCCTTGTTCTTTAGAATGCTAAGCAGCTATTATAAAACAACGTGATATTTTTTTTTACATCAACCTTTTTTATATCGCCTTAAAAAGTTTATGACTCTAGACAAGTAATATATGTATATAGTTACATTACAATGTTGTTAAATGTAATTCACAAGGTTGCTTATCATTCGGATCGCATTTTTTTTTTGTTTGCTCGTGCGATATCATTACGTCTTGTGGGTGTGATAGTGTTTTAATGTATGTATATATTTTTTTACTGTTGCTTTAGAGGCTTCTGTGTCACGCTCGCATGATGGATGTGGATAAATTTTCCACTGCGTCCAAAAAAAACTCCAATCAGTATTATAAATTACTAGAACATTAGGTTCTGTATCGTCGTAGGATGGCAGGTACGTCGATGATGACATTATGTCCGTAGATATCTTACCTAAAGTTTGGTCAAACATGTCTCTGGTCAAACAATAGTAGCGAAAATCGATAGCCAATACATATTGCAATTTTAACAAATTTTAATAATTACAACTTAACAAACGGAATTTGCAACGATTCTAATAAATCTACCTATACATGGACATAGATAATAGTGTGTTAACACACTGGAGAAATCGTGTTTTAAAATCATAGCACCATTTTGTGTCAACATTTTTTTTATGTTCAACATTTTGATACATATTTAAACAAAGTAATAAGGTAAACACATGATTAAAAAACGTTCTCTAACTCTCAATAAATCGTGTTGTATCAATAACTAAATTTTGTGGATTAACATTTATTGCTTATCTGCGTCCACATATAGGTACCTACATTTTAAATGCTTTGTCCTGAATGACTGACGCACAGCCTAAATCGGTGATCGTAGAGACCTGAAACTTGGAGGGTGTGGGTATGATAAGAAAGGATTTTTGAAAATTCAACCCGTAAGGGGGTGAAAAGGGGAGAGCAAAGTTTGTATGGAACAATTCCGCGGGAACTCCAAAATTATCGCGGGTGAAACCGCCCGGCACAGCTAGTCTTATATAAACGCTTTGCTAATACGATATATATTTCTTCCTACCTTGTAACCTTAAAATGAAATTCCGTTTCGAACGTGACGAAAAAAGAAGAAGAAAAACGTGGGTGTCTAATCACCTAAGTCGAGTGGAAAATGCGTAGTTTTCAATATCTCAGGCGCGCCCTGACTACGCCTAGTGAGTGCTGGGGCAGTGACGTCATAGTCCTCGGGCGGGCGGGCGCCGCGTCGCGCTGGCACCACGCCACGCCGGGATGACGTGCGGTGCACTCCTCTCTATATAGATATAGAGTGTTTGTAAATGCGAAGTTAAATTGTTTGCATTGTAAGCAGCCACGTCTCAGAGACCTGCAAAAGACTTCTAAAGTTGAAAGTTGCCATGATTTCTAAAAAAAATTTGACGGTTTGAAATACGTTTCGCAAATACCATTACAAACAGTTATCTAGTACATGACGTTAGTAACATAGAGAAGATAAGATCGCTAAACGTAGGTTTGAGTAACTCGTACAAATTCAAACTTTACTTTACAAACAAAAAAGGTACCTAATTTGACAATAGAAAAAATAGAAAATAGTCATCGGTTTATTTCAAAATGAGGTTTTTTTATAAAATCACTACCTACTCTAGAAAGCCCTTCTAGTTATTAATAAAAATTCCATTACAATTGCCCTTCAACCAACATTATTTTCGAACGTCCCCGTCAATCATCACCACAGAACAGAAAACAGATAGAAGGGACATCAACTTAGTTAAGTATGGTGATTTTCGCACACAAAACTATTCATCACGCATTAAAACATTCATTAACGTAAAGAAATGTATTAAACGGTTTATGGTTATGTTTTTACTTAGTCACTGTTTTGAAAATACACATTTTTTGAAATATTGTGGTAAATGCAGATGACGCAAAAGAAGTTTAGGGCAAGTTAGAGCATTTGCTCTAACTTCCTTTGTAACGCAGCGACGGTACCGCCTCGCCTACATGTACTCTCGTTAATTTATTTGCTCTGTGGTCATCACATTCCAAACGTTTTCTTGTATACTGTAATATCAAGAGCACAGAACGAAAATAGAATTGAACTTCATCTTTTATTATGCTTTTATCGGAAGTCGGTTTGATGTTACTTGTGACGTCAGCTTCACATATGGTCAACACAGTAAGTATATTATATTATATACTTCCAATATGTGTAAAAAACCTTGTGGTGTTTTCATTGATTCACATTTATATTGTTACTATTTGCAACGCACTCGGTCTTGTTTGCCGTATCGGCAATGTACTGATTATGTTGTTTAGTTGATAGCATATTATTGAGCATTTTGTCATCGTTGTCGGTATGCATGCATGTTATGATAAAACTCGAAACACACATTAAAAATAAATGAAAAATCGTAAATTTGGGAGAATAAGGGAGGTATATACTACGTTTATTTTTGTTTAACAGTTTCCTTAGTTTCCTTATATAAAAATAAATAATAACAGAACGGAATTCATTAAAAAAATTTAAATCTTATGGTATAGGTGAGTATAGGGCAGCAATGTGTTAGTGACCTCTAAAGTCTAAACTAAGCGGACTTGTATCATAGAGCCAAGGGTCCTTGCACTCCTACTATTAGTGATAACTGATAACTATAGTGAATATAGCCGACTTTTTCCCTTTAGAATTATAATAACTAGGTACTTAGTTGAAGCAAAATGTTTTCAGTTTTAATGTATGTACCTACGTATGAAGATCAGCATCATATACTATAAATATGGCTCTTACATGACTCATTACGTAGGTTGCCTATACTGTCATTAGTCATTATATAGTTAACCCATCCTCTGTGATATCAAAGCACATATTATAAAACAAAGTCCTGTCTGTTCGCGACAAACTAGAAAACTACCAATTTTCATGCGTTTTTCACCAATAGATAGAGTGGTTCATGAGGAAGGTTTGAGTATATAATTTGTCGAGTTTTTGTATAAATTGAATTAAATGTAACTGTTGGGAGTGTCTGAAATGCCCGGGGAAACTCCGAAATTGACGTGGGTGAAACCGCGGGGAACAGCTAGTGTTTATATTATGATATGTACTTTCACTGAGCAAATTACTCCCCGGATACTGGTGGTTAGGGCAAGGCAGTCTTTGCTTGTTAATCATTTATTCTGATGTCATTGTACCTGCTCGCTTTAGCTTCCTTTGCGACATTAATTTCATCGATTTTCTCACAGATACACTTCTTAGTAGATGTTGTTGCTTTGTACAATAAAATATTACGTTACTTTATGCTAAGAGTATATTTATTCAAAGACATTATTTCGTTGTCGATGTCATAATTGGTTATGTATGAAATGCATAATAATTTCCTTCAAGGCCGAAATTGCCGACTCCGCAGATCGTAAACAGTTTAGTTTTTTTTTTTCAACTGTGTATTACCTAACTAACGTCATAATCCCTACCTTGTTTTCTAGTTTTTATGAACTTTTGAAATATTATAATGCTAAATTTATATTATAAATAAATAAATACATATATATAAAAATTAATCTATATCTTACTTGATCACGGCATCACGCGTGAACGGCTGGGGCAATACCGCTAATTCTTTTTTGTTGTGTTTGTTATTGTAAGAAGAAGATCAAAAGAAGTTTGGAGTTCCTGCAGGAATTCCAAAACTCATGCGGGTCCCATCTTCGAAACGGTTGAACCGATTTTGACGGGACTTTGACTGTTTTTTTGCTGATGATATCGAATTATGCTACCTACTTAGAGTTCCTGCGAGAATTCCGACACTCAAGCGGGTAAAACCGCGGGGTGCAGCTAGTCTTTAATAGTAATACGCTTTAATGATCCTATAATACTAATGTAGGTGCATAATTTTTTTCAGTAACTAGTTGCGTCATTTATTTCAATTGAAGACCTCTCTGATTCAAGACATTTTCATTTCAAGTGTTAGTTTTTATTAAGATTTTGTTACATTTTTATTTTATTTTAATTAGACGTCGTGCTTAATCATCAGCATTAACTACCCGGTTTCGTTTACTAATTAAATTTCCTGTTTAATTGCGTTAATTAACGTAAAACGCGCTTGCAGTACATTACGTTTTGCGTTTCTTTCAGCGAAAGGTCACAAGTTGGTTTGTTTATTTTTTTTTCCAAACATCAATTCATACCATGGACCAATTAAATTGGTCCATGATTCTTACCTATAATATGTACACGACAAACACTTCCGACTTCGAAACTTTGACAGTTTCTATACTATGTGCCTGCACCTACTAGACACTCGGAGTTGCAGCCGGACTACAAAATTTTAAATCGAAACATGTGTCCCAATAAAAAATGCCTATCCCTCTATAAACAAGGTTAAGAACCATTACATTGTTATATAGTGCACTAGCTGTTCCCCTGCGGTTTCACCCGCGGTAATTTCAAAGTTACCACGGGATAAGAAGTACCCTATGACACTCGGGAACACTGTAGCATTCTGTTGGTAAAAATTGGTTCAGTAAATTCAGAGATAAACTCACAAACTTTACTTCTTTATAATATTAGTATAGATCGTTAATATAAAGTTCTAGAGCACGTGCGGAGCGTAACAAACTAAGGGGGTATACCTATACCACCTTCCACTAAAGGTCATCTGGTAATGTTTGTTCTTTGGAGTTAATCTAATGCGAGGCTTGCGTGCTCGCTAACCTATTCGAGTGGCAGGAATCTTGGGGTGGCAAGTGACGACGTCGGAATTGGAAAGCAGCGTGATGGTCAGTGTTAAATGATTAATAGCCAAATACAGCAATCTACTATAAGAAGTCGTATATGCAGCTATAGAAGAATGAATTAAAAGCAATTCGATAGATAAAAATCACATAGTAGGGTATAACGACGACCCGATTGGCGCAATGGTCACCATGCCTGCCCGCTAATCAAGGGGTTCCGGGTTCGATTCCCGGTGGGGGTGGACTTTGTGTGATGAACACAGAGTTCCATTTTCCAGTCTGGGTGTGTTTATATATCTATAGTATAATATATAAGTAATTCTATGTAGTATATACCACGTTTGCTTGGTTTCCACGACACAAGCTAATAATAGCTTACTGTGGGATCAAGTAGATCTGTGTGTTGTGATGTGGATTATTATTATTATTATAACTAGCAAAACTCTAACAATACTACTACCAGCCCGGTGACAGTCCAAACAAATGAACTGATTCAAGTACTGTCCTACAAGTAACGGCCGCTTGTGTGTACACGTGTTGTGCGTGTGTGCGTATCGTAAGGCTCACAGCGAGCTGACAGTAACTGTCAGCTGTCAGCTACCACCAACTTTTTACGGGGGCATGAGGAGGCATGGAATCGGTGGGAGGCGGAGAGTATCGCTTCTTTACGTAGTAATATTCTGTATTCTCTGGTACTACGTTACTTGGTCAGAGTAAATAGTAAGGAATTATACAGGAGTATTAAGAAGCCAACAAAACCCAATCGCTGGATAGGCGTACGTGTGTTAAATAGGTCAGCGAAGCATTGTTAATTTCCAAATAAACTTAGATAATGTTTGTTAAAAGTATTTGTGAGTTTCTAAGTCGGCTATAAAATTTCTATATTCTCCTTTTTGCCGGTCCGAAATCATCATCATAATATAACTAATGTTATATTGGACTTGGCACAGTTATAGAAATATATATAACAAAATACATTTAACGGGGACAAACATGATTATTCCAGATTTCCAATATTTCCAATATTCCATGATCCTTTGGATGATTCCTTTGGATGTCGAAATATCGAATTAAAGTATCAAAAGAAAAATAACATTGATATATAAAATCATAATCCAAAATGGAACCGTTTGATGCAATGGATTAAATCAGTGTTATATTTAAGTGTTATTATTGTGTTATGTTTTCACAATAATGATAAAATAAAAAAAATAAAAAACATACGCGTCGAATAGAGAACCTCCTCCTTTTTGGGAAGTCGATTAATTAGGAGGGACTTGGGAGTAGTAGATCCGTCCCTTGTTGAATATATTGCAAACGTTATAATACCCTTGTATTTTGCTATGCTGCCTATATACGTGAAATGTGAGAATTTCAATCATAAGTTTCTAAATTATTTCTGCGACAACAATGCCAACGAGAAAACTCGAGCTAGTCGATTGTCACTCTCTTTTTATCACGTCTATGTCTGCCTCTGCAATAGACGCGTTAATGAGTTGACCTCCATCCACTGCGTTCGCTCTGGTTTCTAATTTTATATATTACTACCACACTGGGACATTTCTAATGTTTATTAAAGTATAAAATGATAATTTGTAAGAGTACTACACATTTTTAGAACTATATATTGTGTGTTGTGTGATTAACCACATATTTCTTTTTAAGGCCCTTACGTAGTACACTGAAACTACTGGACTGATTTGAATGAAACTTGATATATTAGTAGCTTTGTCCTAAATGGACATAATGTCTAGATTTATCCTATTTTATTGCGTGATTATAATAAACTACTGCTAATGTAAAAGTGAATGATAACATCAGTTTAACAGCTTATTCTATACGTGTCACGTCTATATGTATTCGGCCATGTTCTAGTTTTTCTTCATCGCCGGTATTTCTAAAGCTCTTTTAGAATATTTTAATAACAACACTAAATCAAAGAACTGATCTATCACTACAACAATCCCTACTAATATTTTAAATGCGAAAGTAACTCTGTCTGGCTGTCTGTTCCTGCTGGAATTCCGAAACTCACGCGGGTGAATCTCCGAAACTCACGAGGGTAAAACCGAGGCAGGGCTATAGTTTCATATAAAACTATAATATTGCGACATTTTTTATTTATTTTGAGCCTACGACGGATGGGTTTCATACCAAATATCAATGACTGGTTGACTTTTATTGCGGCTTTTTTAAATTATTTATTGCGCTACTTTCTTAATGTTGCCTTCAGTCTTCGATTTATTCATATGAAAATATATAAATTCGTTTATAAACAATAATAATATGAAATCTCTTTTATAATATCCTCCATCGGTTTCAACGTGGCTAATTTTAATTTATTATCTTCGTTCAATTGCTCAATGTTGCTTATTTGCCAAAATGATTAATACTTTTTATTATCTCTTTGATCAGATGGTAAGAGTTCTTAGAATTAATCATTTTCATTATTGATCAAATTATTAGTCACTATTTCACAATTATAAATTTTTCCTTATTTACTATCTGGAAAGCGCCAACTGTTTTGTTCACTTTGAGATGACTTTGAGATTTAACTCTACCTTTCTTATTTTATAACTTTTTCTCGTATATTCATCACGAAATCTTTAGTAAGTATACTAATCTCAATATTTAAGACAAATGTTATTTATTTAATGTGGATTTTGTCTTTCGGCATTGACTGTTAAATCGATCGATTTTTATGTTTGACTCCTAGATAAATTATAATATAACCGCTGATTTAAAACTTATGGGTTCTTTTTCTCTTAGTGGCCTTTGTTTGTGAAGAAACACGCACAAAAAAAAAGAAACTTGTGTTTCTGTTTTTAACGAGATCCCAAAGCTGCATCGCGACCCACGTAACAAAAACTTCTAAACTCGGGACTCACCACTATTTTTTATCATGCTATTATTAACTTCAAATTTGGTTTTCTATATTAATCTCAATGAGTTTGGTACATCCAATTATTTTGGTAATTTCGACTTTCAGGGCCCACCTAATTAATATTCGCTCGCGAAGTCACGACCCACATAGCGACCCATACTTTGGGAACCACTGGTCTAGTCTATAAAGCAATATAAGCATAAGCATATCTGAGAATAAGATTTGTTAAACAATTAACAAATATAATATTTTTGTAGCTGCGGTACTTTACGTCGCGTTTGTTTTAAGCAATATAAATTTGTTTTGCCGCAATCATTTCGTGTTAAGGATATTTGACTTCATTCAAGATAATTTTAAATAAACAACTTGACAACGAATCGAGTATATTTTCGTGATGTTTAAATGAGATATTATATTAAACAATGAGCTCATTAAGATGTAGGTATCATGGTGTGAGCAGGAGGTTACATTGTAATTATTTGCGATCGTGTCGTTAAGTGTCTGCTATTTGTACTTACAACACATTACATTGTAGAGCATTTTAAAAAGGGAGTGTGTCTACTCCTACGCGTCCCGGCTTACACCGAAATATCTACGTGGTGTTTAGAGGGGGGTGATCCCACACAAGGGAGAAAAGCTGTAAATATCACGTATTTTTATTTGTAAGAACAGTAAAATTGCCAGAAAACGTGTGTAAATAATGTTTCTCCACTAAAGTGGCATGGCTAAATCCTACAGAGTACCCAATATTTATCGTAGTTAGGCGAATAACAATTAAGATAAATTATTATTTTTTTTAAATAAATACAACCTAATTAAGCACAGATTTGACATATTTACCATTTTGAAATTAAAAAAAAAAGCGACATCGTACGAAATCTCAACAAGAGGGTTTAATAATCGTCAAAATCGCGTCATGTAATTATTGGATCCAGTCCGTTTAAAGTAATTTTACGGAACTTTCCGTTGCCCGCAGGTACGAGAGGCTCCTGCGGCGCGCCCGCACCGAGGACCTGAGCGAGGTGTCCGGCATCGGCTGCCTGTACCAGAGCGGCGTGGACCGGCTGGGCAGGCCCGTCGTCGTCTTCATCGGCAAATGGTTCCCGATCAGCGATATAGACCTCGATAAGGTATAATCTATACTTACTTGCAAACCAGCCGATCCCCATGGCTTCACGCGCGTTAATTTCGGAGTTCCCGCGGGAATTCCGGGTTTTAAAATATCCAAGGTCCTTCGCTGTACCCCTGATAACGTGCATGCAAAATTTCATGAGGATCAGTTGAGCCGGTAAGGCGTGAAAGCGTAACAAACAAACTCACATTCACATTTATGATAATAAGGATGTGGATTGATGGATGTTTTTTACTCAATCATGCCAGAACGGCTGAACGGAATTAGATAGGATTTGGCACAGAGATAGATTGTAGTCTCTAATAGGGCATAGGGTACTATTTATCCTGGTATTCCAGATTCCTGCGAGAACTCCGAAAGTAACGCGGGTGAGACCGCGGGAAACGACTGTAGCTTGGCGAGTCACGGCGTTTTTGCTTGTGTAGTGTCGCGGTGTACCCTATATGTCCTTCTCTTTATACTTGACAACGTGTATACCAAATTTCATGATGATCGGTTAAGCTTGAGTCGTTAAAGCGTGAAAGCGTGTAACAAACAAACAAACTCACTTTCGAATTTTTAATATTAGTAAGGGCTAGTATTAAGGGCTTTACCCCGCGGTGATATTGGAGTTCCCGCGGGAATTCTAGGATAAACTATACGCATAAACCTTCCTCTTGAATCACTCTGTCTATTAAAAAAACCGCATCAAAATCCGATGCGTAGTTTAAAAGATCTAAGCATACATAGGGACAGGCGACTTTGTTTTTTACTGTGTAGTGATAACCCCGTGTGCTCGTCGCAAGCGCATTGGCGTATCTAGGGTTATTTTCCAGGGGGGGCCTGGCCCCTGACATCCTCACGTCCCCCCTCACGCCCCCCCTTATATACGCCTATGCGCAGGCGCTGCTGTACCTGATCAAGCTGCTGGACCCCATAGTGCGGGGCGACTACGTGATCGCGTACTTCCACACGCTCGCCTCGTCCTACAACCACCCGCCGTTCTCCTGGCTCAAGGAGGTCTACACCGTGCTGCCTTACAAGTTAGTACATACGAGTATACGTACACTTATCTTATGTATTTGGAAACGAGGAACTTACTCCAAACTAGAGATAATAATTAATTTATACTTACAATCCTACTTACCAATTTATGCTAACTATCCTAATTAATCTGACGACGACGAATGACGACCCGATTGGCACAGAGGTCACCATGCCTACCCGCTAGTCAAGGGGTTCCGGGTTCGATTCCCGGTGGGGGTGGACTTAGTGTGATAAACACAGGGTTCCATTTTCCAGTCTGGGTGTGTATATATATGTATATAGTATAATATATGGACATAGATAAGCAATAGTGTGTTAATCCACACTGAAGAAATTTTGAGTAAATTGAAGTTTTAAAATTATATCTTCATTTTGTTTCAACATTTTTATGTTAAATATTTAGTTGCATATTTAAACAATGTAATACAACACATAATTAAAAAACGTTCTCTAACTCTCAATAAATCGTTCTGAATCAATAACTTTGTTTTGTGGGTTAACATGTAATTGCTTATCTGCGTCCATATAAGTATTTCTATGTAGTATATACCCATTGAAATAGTAGTAATTCTATGTAGTATACCACGTTTGCTTGGTTTCCACGACACAAGCTAATAATAGCTTACTGTGGGATCAAGTAGATCCGTGTGTTGTGATGTGGATTATGGATTATTAATTTATACTAATATTATAAGAAAGTTTGTGAATTGTGAGATTATGACATTGTAGGGGTCACGTTGCCGTTGTCAGTATTAGAGAGATGGATACCTACCCTAGGTACTGTAACGTCCCGGAGGCGGGAACGTTAACAAATTAAGCAATTGAATATAAAGATTTTCAAATTATTTTAATTAAAGATATTTTTATTTCAAAGCAAAACCATATTGTTAAGATACAACCAATCGATTGTCTTCTTTTTATATCTAGAATCTATATTTATGACATTACATTCAAATTCGAAAATATTACTTACTTCTTCTAAATTTGTTTCCAACCAGTGTTGACATGGAGGTGAACAGCGTTCAACCTCTACAGTACCTACTTTTTATCCCGGAATCCTCTCGAAATAAACACGGGTGAAAACGCAGGGAACAAACAGCTAGTAAAAATATAAATAAAACATACTGTTAAATCAGTAACAGATCGTAAACAAAATCATGGATATTTACTTATAGTACGCGAATAAAACCTTTACGTTTGATTTGTCGGCGTCGTCCCAGCGTCGACACGATACAAAGGAAAAGGGTCTTGAACGACCTGGGGATATTTTTCTTAGATATTTGAAACTTGAATCGAATACTAAACACCCTTTACCCTCGTTTAACCTTACACCCTCTATATGTAATGTATTTTATGCCGTCCTTAAAACTTTTGTGTTAAAACAATTTATGTAGATAGGTATAGCCGATATAGGTTACCTAGGAGCGGAACTCTACAAATTAAAAAGTACTTTTTTTAAATATCATTTTTAAAAATTAAAACTATGAAATAGAATAAACATAAATTCGTTTTTTAGCTGCAACATAAAGATTTTTTTAAAAAAAGCTGTTCGACGAGAACTCGAAAAAAAAAACTGATTTTAATTCGGTGGTTCTCTATTTCGGGACGTTTGTTACTGCGCTTGGGAAGCTTTTTCCATGCACTTTCAAACCTAGTTTCAACATAGCATTTAATTGTAGCGACGTTCTTGGCTGTACCTGTATCTCTAGATAATTCTCTTAAATTGCACTTTTATTTCTTTTACAGATATAAGAAGAATTTGAAAGCATTTTATATCGTACATCCAACGTTTTGGACGAAAGTGAGTATACCAACCTATTTATCATAAATTTATGAGTTGTTTTAGCACTAGGAAGCTAAGTATACTGCCCAAAGTTTATGTTTCTAACTTCAGTATTATAGTTTTGACTAACAAAGTGCTGATGAGTCAAGTCAGGAAGCTTCTGTCAGGGTTATTTGTTACTCGACGAATTCCTTCAAGGATGTAAGGTGTAAGCACTATTAGAAACGGTAAACTGCCAATTTGCAAGATACGTTTTTTTTTAAATACATATACATTTTAAAAAATAATTAGAATTTTCTAATACAATAAATAAATATAAATAGACATTTGAAGCACTGTGTCGAAGTAGCAAAATTCCGTCACTTTGTTCCTTTCAAAATAGCATTCCGTCTGAATCCTTAGTTTTCTATGCGTTGACAAATTGGACATAGATAAGCAATAGTGTGTTAACCCACACCGGAGAATTTTTTAGTAAATCGTATTTTAAAATTGTAGCGCCATTTCGTGTCAACATTTTTTTATGTTCAACATTTTGTTACATATTTAAACAATGGAATAAGGTAAACACATAATTAAAAAAGGTTTTTTAACTCTCAATAAATCGTTCTGTATCAATAACATACTTTTGTGGGTTAACATGTTTTTGCTTATCTACGTCCAATTATAGATTGTCAACTTAGCTAAAGGGGCTGATCCGTAGACGCCGCGCGCCGTTACCACCACTAGCGCTCGCTGTTATAGTCGTATCGCCCGTTGCAGATGATGACGTGGTGGTTCACGACGTTCATGGCGCCGGCGATCAAGGCGAAGGTGCACACGCTGCCCGGCGTCGAGTACCTGTACTCGGTGATGGCGCGCGACCAGCTCGAGGTGCCCGCCTTCGTCACCGAGTACGACATGACGGTGAGCTCCCAACCGCCGAAGCTGTACTTGCAACCCTACACTCTCATAGCCACTCCTACACCCCCATAGCCACCTCTACACCCTTATAGCCACCTCTACACCCTTATAGCCACCCAAAACTTTTATAGTCACCTCTACACCCTTATAGCCACTTTAACATTCTTATAGCCACCTCTATACCCGTATAGCCACTTTTTCACCCCTATAACCACCTCTACACCCTTATAGCCACCTTTACATCCTTATAGCCACCTCTACACCTTTATAGCCACGTCTACACCCTTATAGCCACTTTTACACCCTTATAGCCCCCACTCTCTATAACCACCGCTACAACCAAAGCCATACTTATTACTTACACTGTACAGTCTATGCTCTATATGCACTAAGAACTTATCGTTACGCTTACGTCACTTTGTTTTTTTTTCTCGGCAGATAAACGGCCTCCATTACTTCCAACCGGACACGAACACGACGTAAGGGGGCGCCAGTGACGACTGTTATGTATTTAGCTTTACGGACGCTGCCGCTGTTGTTGATACTTATAATGTAGTGTTTAGGTGGTATACGTTATCATACATATGTGACAACATTATGACAGTAGGTACCTGAAGCGGCCTACGCGCTGTGTAGACTGTACCAGTGTTTGTATTATACCTACCTATATGCAGATTTTATAAAAAATATGTTTTTCCATAAATAGACGTTTGTAATTGTTTCTTATTTTCGAAAATGGAAATAAATATTTGTATATTTTTAAACTACATACAATTTTTTTTTTGCTAAGTAAGACTAGTAAGACTCTTATGACGTTTTTTGATTCCAATTTGTGGTTACATTTCTTAATTTCGACCTTTTTTCAGTTAATGAAATTGTGCCATTAAAATTTCAGTTCAAGTAACAAGAAAAAGTTTAGAATCCGACCAATAGTAGCTCTTGCATTAAAGAGACACGCGATTGGTCAGGCATAGCTGACGGCTTAAAAATTAATGAATGGCGGTCTAGTGTTGTTTCATTAATCATTAGAGTATTTTTATTGGCATTTTATTGAGTTTATGATCGCTTTAATATAGTAGGTATTTGCTAGGCTTGGACCAGTTCAAATTATGATCCAAACGATTAGAGGTCTTTGGATTTCCACATATCCATATTATCTATTAAAATAAAAATTTAAATTCATTTATAATGTTTACGAGTCAGTATTTGCATAGCATCAGACAGGTGTAATATTGTCTACATTTATTTTTATAATACCAATTAAAATGTAAATAAATTTACTATAATTTTTTTGAGATTTGTGGTTTTACTCCATTACATATTTTGACACCCGAATCAATGTCACAGGGTACGCAATATTTGTTTAGCCTATAGAACTAGAAAACTACAGATTTCAGTCAGGTTTTTATAATAAAACTTCATATCCGTTATGAATAAGCTTGAAAACGCAACTCATAATAAATATAACTTTACATAATTGTATTATTTACAAAGGTGCTTGATAAGTTGGTCATTAGCGTTATTAAAAAGTGTTTATGATTGGATTTAAAAAGTTATGTATAAAGAAAATTAATAATATAAGCTTTAAAACTGTTAAAGTGTAAATACACTATGATGAACTTTTACTTAAAATGGCAATCGCCTACACTTCGCACTTTAAAAAGTGTTTACTCACTTTGGGGAAAAAAAATCCAATCTTATGTGGTTATAAGCTCATTTATGGTGAGTTAGTGTTTAAAAACTTGCTTGTGTGCATCAGAAATGTGATTCAAATTGTATTTAGTGCATACTCAAGTGTTGCCAATTGTCATAGACACTGCCACAGTTTGAGAACTTTTTTTCTGGAAATGCACCTTAGCAATTATGCGTGTGTACTTTAGGGGTAAATTAGAAGGAATGAACAGTGCAATAACATTCAAAAGTCAGAAATATTTTTGTAACTGTAACTCCGGAAAAGTTTTTGTTTCAATAATCAAACACTCTTGTGCCACAAGTAATAATAAGTAATACATAATAAATAAATAAATAAATGCATCACGATTCACAAACTACCATACTACATACTTTAGTACCTATATTTGCCTACTCAATTATGTAGGTAATTAATACTTTTCTAGTGTTTTTTGACTCCTTTTTACAAATGTGATAAAATACTGATGCATGTCACTATATTCAAATCTATCTTAATATTATTATATTTATCTTATAGGTTATTTTTCTTTTCAATATTTCCACATTCATTTATATTTTAGCCAGTCGAATAGAATTTATTTACTGGTGATACCAGAATTAAAGAAAAAATCTTTTACTGTGATTGTTCTTACTGACACGCTTGTAAAAATCCTGTGCACATTTGGGAAAAAAACAGTAGGAACAAACCATTTAAAAACATAATTTAAAAGTCTAAATTAAGACTGAAAGAATTGTTATCTTCATGTTTTCATTAATATTATTACCAAACTTATTAATTAATCTTTACCTCAGACAATCCAGATTAATGTATTTATGATTATAGTGCTGTAAAACTACAACACCATTCTAACTGACTGCATTCATATCAAAACGCGGTTGACGATGCATTTTCTAAATAATCATATTTATAAAGAACATCTGTTTCTTGTTTCAAATTGTCTTCTGTACTTTAACTACTGTTTATTATAAAATTATAATCTTAGCATTTCAAATGTAAATTTTATCGTGCACTTTAATTATTATTAAATAAAAAAAGATAAATATGGTTATAAAAATCAAAAAGGCCTTAGATGTGTTAACTAATATTGTTATTTTTAACACAAATTTGTGTTGCATATAAAATGCTGTTAAAGAGTTGATAGTAATGATGAAGAAAACAGTCATTTTGTATAGTTAAAATTGAATAGTACACTATTAATTTTAGGAGTTATTAATGTGATGAAAGCAAGTGTTGGTTAAGTTTCATATTTTATTAAATATAGTGTGTTAAATAGGCTATGTACATAATATTTAACAAAAATTAAAAACAAATAAAATTATTAATTTACTAATATACAAGTTCTTATTTCTTGTACCATACCCTAAATATAAATGCTCGGTTTTAATCTTTCAACTATAGCTATTTAGGTATATTAGAGAATAAATAATACAGGAAACTCAAAGTTTCAATAAAAAAAAATGGGACTGAATCCAAAACAAACTTCTAGTATATTATTAGGATGTATACGTGTTGATGAATTGACTGAAAATCTGATACACCCCATTCAAAAAAATAAACAATAATATGATTAAAATATATTTTATGTCAAAAAAATTAATACTTCAAAAGTTATTCAACATTAATTTGGAGGTGAGCTATCTACAAAATTCCAAGCACTACGCCCGCACCTACGGGTTTGATTTTTTTTGCTGCGGGCGCAGCGTACGCGCCAAAAATTGTAATATAAATAATTTAGACATGGGCTATTAAAAGTGAAAAAATATAACCTATATTAAAACATAGTGCGATTGATTCGCTAGTTGATTTTGAGCAAACTTCTTTCTAGTTTTCAGTTAATTCATTAACACATTGTATAGTAAATAGAAAAATGGTATAATATTTGATATTTTCCAATTTAAATATGGATACAAAGGCAAATCTTTTTTATTAGAACTGAACTGGGACAAAATCTTCAGAACTGAAAAATTAAATGGGTGCCAGAAGGTAATAGAAAAAAAATACGTAATTGTTCTAAGTAAAAGCTATAAGAAATGTGGATAACAATAAATTGCATAAATTTTACAATACAATAAGACAATCCTATTACCATTTTAACATATTGGTCAAACAGTCAAAATCAGGCATGTTATTGAATTGATTGTTTCATACTTGGTACAATCACCAAGGGAAGTCCTCTAAGAATATATACATAGAATGCATGTGCATTATGCCAGCAATAAAAATATTAAATACTCTAGTATTACACATAAAATACTTTTCTGCTATTAATTTATGATTAAGCATAAACAGAAATAGTTTACACAATAACAATAATAAATCTTCACAACACACTGCACTAGTTGATCACATACAAAGGTGTAAGCTTGTAGTAACCAAGCAAATATTATATGGATGCATGAGTGAAATCACACTGCTCAATCGTTAACACTTCAAAGTTCATCTCCAGCCTAATAGTTATAAAATAAATCAACTATCTTATAATATGTGAACACAGTAGACATTGTGATATCAAAGGAATTTTAAAATATAAGTTACCTATAGTTTATCAAAATTACTTTGTCACATGGAATTTGTTCATAGCATTAATAAACACATTACAGAAGGGATACTTGTGTGCTGCTTTCATGAGAGATATTTTTGTTACAGTTAACATATTGGATAGTAAATATCCACCCAAAGCACCGAGGTAGCAAGGTATTGGCCATTTTTGCCATGGAGTGTTCCAGTCTAGAGGAATAACTACCGCGCCCAGCCAGGCACCGCAGACTGTTAACACGGCATTGTTCACCAACATTTCTGTCACACTGTCCTTTGGATAGGATTTAATTCCAAAGAGCATTTGCATTGCTGCGCCAACACCGTTGTGGCAGACCAACGGGAACATCGTCAAGAGTGTCAGCAACGCCGACAGCATCAGAGTCTCTTCATGGCTGTCAAGTACCGGTGCTCCAAACAATATAATCCCGATAAAGAAACATAACATCACACCAAACAGGAATACAGTGGATTTTATCACATCAGTAACTCGGTTTTTACTCTTTTTCGCTGGAGTGTTATTTAAGGAGATTAAATAGAAGGATTTTAACAATTCAGCAACGAAAATAAATACCAAGATATAAGATGAAGAGGCATTTCCAACCGAATACAGGAGGCCTTGGTAAGATACAACGGTCACAATACTCGACAGATAAATGCAGGTTATCAAACAGGACACACTTATTTTTCGCAATATAACATGATTCTCAAGAGAAAACATTTTAATTAATTATGAGCCAAATTAAAAATCTAGTTTTTCTTCAGGCGCGAGTTCCACCAAAGAAAAGTACTGAAACTTGAAAGTAGGGATGGCGATCTGAGATCGATTAATCGAAGAATCGATTGAGCAGAAAATATCGATTTTTTAAATCGATATGAAGTACTGTGTCGATTCACTGAATCGATATATCACCCTTGAAAATCGACATTCGATTTTTTCTGTTTTGGTATAAACCATACAATTATTTGCATTTAGTTAAATGTGCCTGAATTATAAGAGGTCTGCCGGTTAAAGAGTTAACTACTTATAAACTCGCGAGATGGCTGTATGTTTAGTATCCTTTACTCGCCTCTCTTTAATAAAAAAGTTACGTTTGTAGTCTTTGACTTTATGTATCTATAATTTAGATATTGAGCATTGGGAACTATAGTTCCCAGTTATAATTCCCAATGCTTAATATTTAAACTTTTAACTCTTACCTTATTTTTTACTTTTTTGCAATCAATAAAAACATTCAGTATATAAATACTTTTTTTTTATAGTTGATCTTATAGTTTGATACGGTAATAAAAATAATTGTTATTTTTGAATTCCCTGATTTTATTGATAAGATATCGTTAATTGCAATATTAATCTTGTTTTTAGTAAAATTGATACAAATTTACATTGTAAACGCAAACTTGAAAAAAAGATCGATTTTTTAAGAATCGATTTTGTAGGCCTCGATTTTTTCGTGAATTGATTCATTAGACTACGATTCGAATCGATTTAAAAATCGATCTTTTTTGTAAAGAATCGCCATCCCTACTTGAAAGCCCAAAACTAATTCAATTGTCATTTAATTTTGAAAGAAAATATGTCAATGTCATTAATGTTATAATCTGCTTTTTCTTTGTAAAATTTACCATTAACCCCTTTCAGGAAAGGCAAAGGAATCCATACAGCCTGAGTCAAGTCAGACGTTTTTGTTTTCTTATCGGTGAGATGGAATTCGCAATGTGCTTTTTGAAATCAATTCGTTACAGTTTGAACAAGTACCTTCACCCCATTTCATCTTATTTCACTGTTTCTCCACATTTTTAACCACCACGCTAAATATACTTTTGTTTTCTTCTTTTTTTTTTTCATTGTGGCAACAGCGCTCTTGTGAATTTTTTTACTCTCTCACTATCAATTTACTTGACAGTTGGTACTATCGCTAAATCGCCAATGTACGTAAATTGACGTAAATAAAATAAACTTACGCGTACGGGAGAAAAAATTCCAATGTACTTATTTTTAGCAATTAAGTAAAGTAATTTGGCGAAACGCCATTTCATTCCATTTATTAGGTAGGTATTTAAAATAGACAATCTATTTTTTGAAATGGCAATAATTATTATTATGAAATCAACAAAAGTCAAAATTTTCTGTGTGATTCTTGCGAAAAACACATCGCTCGTGGTCGACGCAATCGATATGACGACACGATCGAGTTTATAAATGAAAGGTGCTCAAGTTCAGCGGCCAGTTGAGACTCGAACTGTATTACCCGCGCGACGTTCGGTTACAGTGTGAACCAACGTTCATTCATAACACAATTACTCGGTTGCGTGAAGGTGATTCGAATTAAAACTAAACAAAAATGCCTTGTCCATTCGTAGGATCGCTGAACCAAGCCTTCGTAAGGAATTACGGGGCAGTTTTGGTCAAACAGTACGGGAACTTTTGTCCAGTTATTTCACGTGGCCTTCGCACCTTGGGCAATGACGAGAGCAAGTGCCCTTTCATCCAAGAGAACTCTGTAATCTCAGATGCTCCCAGGGAGATGACTGAAGACATCATGCACAACAAACCTTCATACCAATACGAGAAGTTCTTCCACGAGCAAATTAGCGCTAAGAAGGAGGACTATTCCTACCGTGTGTTCAGAAAGGTGTCGCGACTGGCTGCTGAAGGTATGTATCCGAAAGCTTTGGTGGGTTCTGAAAACCGCAGGGTGACCGTGTGGTGCGCCAATGACTATCTCGGTGCGTCCCGCCACCCTGTCGTCCAAGACGCCGCAATCAACGCCATCAAGTCCTATGGAACTGGAGCAGGTGGCACCCGTAATATCGCTGGAAATTCCCAAATGACAGAGAAACTCGAAGATGAAATAGCCAAGCTTCACAAAAAACCTTCAGCGTTAATATTCAGTTCCTGCTTTGTTGCTAATGACGCTACCTTGTCAACACTTGCAAAAATCCTACCCGGATGTATAATTTATTCCGATGCGGGCAATCATGCCTCTATGATACAAGGCATTAGAAACAGCCGTGCCCCCAAGCACATATTCCGTCACAACGACCCTAACCACCTTAGGGAATTGTTAGCCGATTCACCGGTCGGCGTTCCGAAGCTAGTCGTATTTGAGACTGTCCACTCTATGAGCGGAGCTATTTGTCCTTTAGAAGAGATGTGCAACATAGCACACGAGTATGGTGCTCTTACATTCGTTGATGAAGTCCATGCAGTTGGCTTGTATGGGAAACATGGGGCTGGTATTGGTGAAGAGAGAGGCATCCAGCATATGATTGACATTGTTTCTGGTACATTGGGTAAGGCTTATGGAAATGTTGGGGGATACATTGCTGGGTCTACACTTTTAGTGGACACTATAAGATCTCTGGCACCTGGTTTTATCTTTACCACTGCTCTTCCACCGCCGGTATTGGCTGGGTCTTTGTCTGCTATAAGACTGCTGGCCAGTGAAGAGGGACGGACCTTACGTGCCAAACACCAAGCGATTGTTCGTTACCTGAAACTCTCTTTACTTGTTGCTGGTCTTCCTCAACTGCCCTCTGTGAGTCACATAGTACCTGTTCCGATTAAAGGTGCTGATAAGGTAGCCCTTGTTGCTGAATCTCTGATGAAGAGAGGTCACTATGTGCAATCAATAAACTATCCCACCGTAGGCCGTGGAGAAGAGAGACTGCGGTTTGCTCCTGGCCCCTATCACACTCCAGAAATGATTGACAGTCTGATCACTGCCTTACTCGATGCATTCCATGAGAACAACATAGACTTCAATCCATTCATCAAGGATGGTGCCTGTCGCGAGTGCAGTATGGAGTACAAGATAGATATTGCATATGAGGAGCCCCTTAAATTTCCCATGGTCGTTGCTTAGTTATAGAATCAATGTATACTCATGCACAGATTGGAAAAATTACAAAAATACTATATCATGACATAACTACTTAAAAATCATAGTTCATAATTTTAAGTAAATGTTTTTATAGTTTTAAATGGATTTTATTTGAAATAATATTGTTATTGATCAATATCATATTTTATTTCTTTATGGTTGTGGCATAATAGGGCAAATTAAAGGTATGGTGTTGTTTAAATGAGTTACTTTGTTTCATTTTATAATTGCATAATAATATTTTATTTTTCAACGTTCAAGGGCACAGATAATAATACTATAGTCAAGGGTAATAAGTAATGACGTAGGTAGGTACATGAACTGGTAGCTACCTAATAATTTATTTACAAGGCATTGTTTTGCATTGAATTAAAATTCTAATTAGACAAGTTGTAGGCAACACAAAAAAAAAAATACACAATTATACTTTTAACCGACTTCAAAAAGGAGGTTATCAATTCGGATGTTTATATAATTATACCTACATTTTTTTTGTTTGTGATATATGTAGTAAGGTACTACTGATAATAAAAATTCGGAAAATTTTGAGTTTGGTCGCATGGAGTAATCTCTAGAACTAGGTACCAACTGAAGCGATTCTAAAAATTATTTCACTAGGATAGGATAGAAAGCTAAAGTATCCTCGAGTTACAGGATATTTTTATCATGGAATTGAGAGTTCTCGCGGGAATACTGCTCTTCGCTGGTCTGCAAAAATGCCTACCTACCATAATGCCAACATTATAAAAGTCAAAGGATCACCGGAAATTGTCGATTGGTAGCAAAGGGTCAATTCTGTATACACAGTACACACAACAAAAACACCGCTCTTGTAGCATAATCTAATAAGGGTCTGCCTTCACATACCTACCCTGCGCGGCGTTGTTCAGAAACTAGCCGATTTATACCCACAAAATTTCGCGGGAATTCCGGGATAAAAATACCCCTGACAACGTATGCAAAACTTTATGACAAACAAAAATTCTCATTTTAATATTAGGTTAAGGATGCTGAGTGAGTTAACACTAACAGCCATGTTTTCAATAATTTTATTAGTAGATATTTGCCTACTAATAAAACATGGCGTTTAAATTTTTTTTAAGGTCGATCTGACCGCTTCGGGATCTGAAGAAGGTAGTCACTATAAACAATGGTAATAGTTTATTTTTTTAAAGAAACTATAGGAGAATAACATGTCGTGTATGGGTAGGGTAATGCCAAAAATGTAGTTCGTAGAATAAGTGCGTTAGTTGCTAGTTGTCCGCGTGAGTGTGACGCAGGCGCGGGCGCAAGTCACGTGGCTGTTTTGTTTTCACGGTTAGTCACAGCTGTCTCAATATTATTACTACCTCACTAGCAGTTCCCCACGGTAATTTCGGAGATCCCGCGGGAATTCCAGGACAATAAGTAGGTACCCTATGTTCTTCTCTGTACCCCTAAATCGCGTAGGCAAAATTGCATAAAGATCGGTTGAGCCGTTAATAAAACAAATTTTTATAGTACTTGGTAACGATAAAAAAACACCGTACAATTATTATTAATCGATGTCAATAATTTGAACTTTGAAGTTCAGTAGGTAAAGAAATATTTTTATCAAAAAACCTAGTTCAATTTATTTACTTAACAAAAAAATTACGTAAAAAGTCGCGTAATTCTAGGTCATTATTAATAATTACATATTCTCAAAACAATACACTATCAGTAGGGTAATTAATATATTATAAGATAATAAAACTAGCTGTTTTCCACGGCTTCACCCGCGTGGATAAACCTAGAGCATGTCGGGGTGCTCTACATCTCATTTATGGCAACAGTATCATAGCAAAGTTAATGTGATAAATTAATATTTAATAAAAATATGCTTATCAGAGTAGCATATTACATATTATAATAGTAGGTATATAAATACTAGATGTGCCCCGCGGTTTCACCCGAGTTTCGGAACTCCCACAGGAACAATTTTCTTCTAAAATAAAAGTAGCCTAAGTTACTCCTTATAACATCAGCTATCTGCCAGTGAAAGTCCCGTTAAAATCGGACCAGCCGTTTCAGAGATTGCTCGTAATTAACAGACAGACAGAAAAAAATAGAAAATGTTTTTTTTGTACCTAAAGTACCGTAACTATATACTTTCATATGCATTTAGTGAAATGCTTTTAATTTGGAATTACAAACAGACACTTCAATTTTATTTATAGGTATAAATAACACTTTGTTTTTTTGTGAATACGCATAATAATTTATGCTATACACTAAACACCCAAACATAGTGACAAACAAAAATGTACATCGCATAAACGTTAACCCTGACGCGGGTTCGAACCCGCGACACTCGCGGCATAGAAGAAGAAGAAGAAAATACATTTATTTCAGCACAACACACAAGAAAAAGATACAAACACAAGCAATGCCTAATCTAAATTTGTACACAATATATATCTCTTGCATGCTCTGCCGAAAGGGTCACCAACTCAGCATTAGCTAGGTGCTGCGGGTAGTACACCTAGCGCTGGTTTTCAGTTGGCAGCCCGCTGTCACGCACGGACGGGGGTAACAAAAGAAGAAGAAAAAATTATAATATCGTACTTGTTTGGATAAATATAAATAAACCAAATTAAACATAGAAATAAAATATAATAACTTAAATTGCAGTAAAAAATACAAGTAAGTAAATAAATTATTAGTCAAGTACACAACATAAATACTGTAACTTCTATAGTACACTACTTAGCAGTCGCTAACCACTAGCTAAACAAACGGTGTGCGGTATGTGCTTTAATCACAACAAAATAAAATACATACAAGGTGTAAGATTGAACGAGGAACTAATATTATATACTATATTATAATTTTATACAGGCAGCTGCTGCTGTAGAGTTTGTTGCACAGCTTCTTCTCTTCAGCCATAGCACTAGGAAGCTGTGAAGGGTGGATATTTTATGGGTGCTGTTTACTGTAAACTGTAATTTTATTGACGTCAAAAAGAGCCACACTATGGACCTAATTTGAATAAATGATTTGACTATTGAACGTATTGAAATGAAACCTCCGATATTATAATTACATCCTTACATTGTACCTAAGAAAAAAAAAGAGTTAAAAAACACTGATAAATCACAGAGAAAAATATAGGTATAATTACATAGATAAAAACTTCTTTACGCGGGTGAATGACCTTTACATTTGTATTGTCGGCGCGCCAGCGGCAATACAAAGGGGTTTTCAATGACCTTTTATCTAATTAATGATCCATCAATGCGCCGTCAACTTGCGAACTCAATTTCTGTTAAGAATTATTTTACGTCAATAATTTTTTTTCAAACATTTGTGACGACTGACGAGTGTAGGTGTTCCTTCAATACATCCTTCATTTGACCTTTCAGCCTGTATAAGGAATTTAAAATCTTTATTTTACCGAATTAGTTGTTAAAAAGTGTGATGGTTCCTGGCCGGACCACGGTACGGAACAAAATTTTTACGCTGGCACAAATTCATCATTTTAATTGTGCCTATTTGTGCCACTAATTTCAGGAATTTGTGCCTTCTGGTTTTGGAGTTACGAGAGTACGATTGTGGTCGGGCTGGGAATCCTGGTTCCTGGCCCGACCACGGTACAGATGTTACGTAACCGAGTTTTTTCTTTTGCACAAATTCACTATTTTAATTGTGCCAATTAGTGCCACCAATCCCAGGAATGTGTGCCTTACCCCTTGGCCACAGTCTCGGCGGCGGCGGTAGCGGCGGCGGCAGCGGCAAAAACAAATGGTAGACAACATACGAAGTTGGCCACAGCTATCAGTAACTACCCAACTAGAGCACGACTGCGGGGGGGGGGGGGGGGGGCAGTAGGTGCATGCACATATTTTGTACGTCACGGTTGTTTATTCTTTTTTTTAATTAAGTTACCTAAAATAAAAACTTAACTCTTACATAGTATTTTATACTATATATAAAATTTAAACCTTAATAAAACTGTATCTATAAGTACCATAAATTATATTTAAAAGTAACAAGCTATTCCCCACGGTTTCACTCGCGTGATTTTAAGAACTCCCCGGGTAGGTACTATGCACATATTGAGATAAAAACTGAACATAGATAAGCAATAGTGTGTTAACCCACACTGGCGAAATTTTGAGTAAATCGTGTTTTAAAATTATAGTGCCATTTTCTGTCAACATTTTTTATGTTCAATATTTAGTTCCATACTTAAACAATGTAATAAGGTAAACACATAGTTAAAAAACGTTCCTTAACTCAATAAATCATTCTGAATAGGTAACTTAATTTTGTGGGTTAACATGTTATTGCTTATCTGCGTCCAACTATCCTATCTCGCAAGTTTGAACAAATTACACACAGTGTAAAAAATTCATTAAGATCGATTTAGTAGTAGTATAATATAGGGGATTAGCTGTGCCCCGCGGTTTCACCCGCGGTAATTTAGGAGTTCCCGCGGTAATTACGGGATAAAAAGTACCACCAATTGGCACATTGGCAATTAGTGCCACCAATCCCAGGAATGTGTGCCTTACCCCATGACCACGAAGTTATCAGCGGCGCGAGCTGTGGCCCACTTCTTATATTGTCTACCATTTGTTTTTGCCGCTGCCACCGCCGCCGCGCGCCGCCGAGACTGTTGCGCCGCCCTTAGTTTTTCAACCAGAGTTTTTGTAGCCTAAGCGTATATTGTAGGCTAAGCGTGCGGATAAACATTGCAGATATAAATT
Organism: Zygaena filipendulae; assembly: GCA_907165275.2. Lineage (NCBI taxonomy): Eukaryota > Metazoa > Arthropoda > Insecta > Lepidoptera > Zygaenidae > Zygaena > Zygaena filipendulae. The sequence continues at coordinate 1,622,870 of OU015657.1, forward strand.
GCCAATATGTGAGCAACACCAATATGCTACAGTCCGTGCACTAGTCGTAAAGAAACCGTTTGTGATTTAAAATAGCAGTTACAAAATTGTACACATATTTTGTACCTACATATTGCGCGTGGGAATTATTGTGATTGGCGTGTTCATTTAGAATAAAAAAATAAATAAAAAGCTTTTAAATTTCGTAGTGCCCTCTTAGCCTAACTTACCTCTAGCGTCACAATTTTTAGGCACTCTTCTTGTAGTGTTGGGAGATCTATTCTTCACGTCGATTAATATACATAATTATCTATTATGTCGATAGGAAATAAAAGTCAAGTCCCTGCTTCCCTGCTAATATTATAAATGCGAAAGTAACTGTCTGTCTGTCTGTTACGCTTTCACGCCTAGACGCTCAACCGATCATCATGAATTTTTGCATACACGTTGACAGGGGTACAGAGGACATAGGTACTTCTTATCCCGCAATTACCGCGGGAACTCCTAAATTACCGCGGGTGAAACCGCGGGGCACAGCTAATCCCCTATATTATACTACTACTAAATCGATCTTAATGAATTTTTTTACACTGTGTGTAATTTGTTCAAACTTGCGAGATAGGATAGTTGGACGCAGATAAGCAATAACATGTTAACCCACAAAATTAAGTTACCTATTCAGAACGATTTATTGAGTTAAGGAACGTTTTTTAACTATGTGTTTACCTTATTACATTGTTTAAGTATGGAACTAAATATTGAACATAAAAAATGTTGACAGAAAATGGCACTATAATTTTAAAACACGATTTACTCAAAATTTCGCCAGTGTGGGTTAACACACTATTGCTTATCTATGTTCAGTTTTTATCTCAATATGTGCATAGTACCTACCCGGGGAGTTCTTAAAATCACGCGAGTGAAACCGTGGGGAATAGCTTGTTACTTTTAAATATAATTTATGGTACTTATAGATACAGTTTTATTAAGGTTTTAATTTTATATATAGTATAAAATACTATGTAAGAGTTAAGTTTTTATTTTAGGTAACTTAATTCAAAAGAAGAATAAACAACCGTGACGTACAAAATATGTGCATGCACCTACTGCCCCCCCCCCCCCCCCGCAGTCGTGCTCTAGTTGGGTAGTTACTGATAGCTGTGGCCAACTTCGTATGTTGTCTACCATTTGTTTTTGCCGCTGCCGCCGCCGCTACCGCCGCCGCCGAGACTGTGGCCAAGGGGTAAGGCACACATTCCTGGGATTGGTGGCACTAATTGGCACAATTAAAATAGTGAATTTGTGCAAAAGAAAAAACTCGGTTACGTAACATCTGTACCGTGGTCGGGCCAGGAACCAGGATTCCCAGCCCGACCACAATCGTACTCTCGTAACTCCAAAACCAGAAGGCACAAATTCCTGAAATTAGTGGCACAAATAGGCACAATTAAAATGATGAATTTGTGCCAGCGTAAAAATTTTGTTCCGTACCGTGGTCCGGCCAGGAACCATCACACGTTAAAAAAAACTAAATAATAAAATACCAGCTATTATTTATTTACCTACTTACGTATAGACATTTATGAGTATGTGATTAGGTACTTTAAATTACGTCTTTCTTCAATCATATACTTGCATGTATACTCAGTAGCACAGTTATAGGTAATACTAGATAGAAGGTACTATCTTCCAAAGTGAATGGCAACTTAATCCGAGGCGAAGTTTCGTAACTGTTTCTCAATTATCCAATGAACAGTAATTATACTCACCTAGTACCGGTATAGATATTTTATTGTTATACTACTGACAACGAGAAGTTATATTTTGGTCTCTGCATCAGAGGAAGTATACGATTGCTACTGCTAGCTAGGGTCTGCAGGACCTTGGCCTACTAAGCGCGTAGAACAAGTTTGCATTTTAAAGAATGATTGCCTATTTCGATTAATATGGATATCTATACATAAATACACTTGAAGTGTCTGTTTGTAATTCAAAATTAACAGCTTTTCACTAAATGCTTATGAAAGTTCAAAGTATGGTATCTACTTACAAAAAATATCAAATATTTAAATTTTTCTCAGTCTGTCTGTCTGCCTGTTTGTTCCGGCTAATCTCTGAAACGGCTAGACCAATTTTAACGAAACTTTCACCGGCAGATAGCTGATATAATAAGTAGTAACTTCGGCTACTTTTATTTTAGAATAAGTAGTAGGTAGGTACCTGCTTTAATTCCGAAAAACCGCGGGGCACAGCTAGTAACTAATAATAATAACAATTCTTTTAAAGTACCTACCGTTTTGTACAGTTTACCTGTACTTTGCATCAATAATATTGTAATATTATTTACGACTGGAACTGGACTGGAGAAAAGGCTATTTTATTATCAATAATTAAGTATAGACTGAGTTTTTTGCTGTCCTAACCTGAATAAAACTTGTTGGTTACTTGAAAGTATCTTCTATCTTCTAAGTAGGTCAATAGGTAGGTATAACTAATATTTGTCATATTGACCTTCTTAGAAGACACTATACATAGATATGAGATGGACCTACCTATCTAGTTAAAAAGATGAGTTTGTTTATCGGTTTTCAAAGATTGGATGCAGAAGAAAAACAGTCGGCCATTTTGCCAAACCATGAATTTCAATAATAGCCCATGAATAAATGTAACACCAATGGACGCTATTTGAATAAATTTGATTACAAAACGCACCCAGCCCGAGTGTTTGTCTTATAAAATATACATTGTATACGTATTACGTAAATAAATACGTATGTAAATCCATAGTTATAAACTAGCTGTCCCCCGCGGTTTCACCCGCGGCCATTTCAGAGTTCCCGCGGGAATTCCAGGATAAAATATTGAACCTTCCTCAGGTATCCTCCTCAGTAGGTACTCAGTTGAAATTTCGCGTTACGTCACAACCAGGATACTGAATAATGACGTCGCGAGTCCCCCACCTTAAAATTTAATGCGCTTTATCTATGTTTTTTTATTCTCTAACTGATGGACTAATTAGAATTTTGATTTTCATACCCTGGAGAGTACCCAATTATGAGTTCTGACACTCAATTCTCATACTAAAGTTAGGTAACTTAATTACTTAAATCCTATTGCAATTGAGATTAATTTAATGAGCATCTCTGAGTGCGGCAATTTTGTTTTAAAAATCTTCACTTCAAATTAAGTAATCATTAAAACGACTCTGAGTGCGGGGCCGTTAGATTGTCAAATAGGATGGAAATACATAAGTACATCATGCATCTATATTGATATCATACATCCGGAATCTGGATTGATGGCGATAACATGGTATCGCCATTACCTAATCCAGCTGGCTGGCAGCTGGCTGGCTAACTGTCATGTCATCTCTAATCAAGTTTTATCTAGATTTGATAACGCTGATAAGTTATATAGAAGTCTATATACAATCAGCGTTCAGTGCCAATATCATAGTAACTATCTACACGTATACCTACACATTGTAGGTAGGTAAATGTTGGTTTAATACAATAAAAAAATGTTAATTAACGTCTTATCTTTTTTTAAATACATAACTACATATGTACATATAGATTAAAAAAACATCTATATTATTAACATTAAACTGATGATATTTAAATGAAAACACGGCGCCAATTTTTTAAATTGTCGCCTGAGAGTATCTGTGTAAGTAGGTATAGTTAGGTATATAGATATGTACATATTTTGATTATTGGCACTTAGTAACAAAACACCGTGCGATAACAGACGATCCTGGCGACAACAATATTGATTTTATTTTGCGAACTACAGACTATCAGTGGGCAAGAGCCGGGGAATAAATAAAAGTCCGCCAGTTAGGTAGATGGTAAAAAAATAATAGACACGTTCATATTTTTGTTTTTCAAATAACTGAAAAAAATACTTATATAAAACGCGTTAAGGCGGTTTAGGCGTGGGGGCTAGTGACTCGTAAGTCGTGACGTCATAACTAAGTATGAAGTGCACCTAGGCGTGAAGTCACACCGAATTTCAATTCAATGTATCGCCGTTATTTTTTGATTACCTACGTAAAAAGAGGAAAAATATTTACATACATACGTGTCCAATATTTTTTACTAGCTGTTCCCCGCGGTTTCACCCGCGTTAGTTTCGGAGATCCCGCGGGTATTTCGGGATAAAAAGTAGGTACTCTATGTCACTTGAGACTACGCTAGTTTCCTAAAAGTGAAAGAATTTTTAAAATCAGTTCAGTAGATCCAGAGATTACCACCTACAACGACAAAAACTCACAACTCACTCCATTGACTTACTTAATACTTACCTGCCTAAAATCAAAGAATATAGAAACGAAACTCATGCTTCCTAATGCCCGCGAAAGTTTGGTGGTAGTTTCAGTGAAAAATTGTCTCATGTAGAATACTGTGACAATTATTCAGTGATAGCTGACAGCGAACTGTCAACCTTGTGCGTATAGGCCAGCCGTCTTAACTTGTGGGAAAGTACCTACTTCAATCCGTTCATTTATAGATATGGAGTGTCACCGGGCTGCTAATTGATGCTGCTGATTTAACTACCTACACTTTTTTAAATCAATGGTAGAGAGTCCCTACCACTTTTGTTCCGCACTCAAAACTGTCCCACGACAGTCGGGACGATAGGACACCTACCATATTATGCATAGTCATCTAGTTGTAGTAAATGCAAAAATATATCTACAAGATTTACTATTAAAAAAAAAATTAAAATTTATTTGATTTTAATAAAAAAACCGGCAAAGCTGGCTTGTTTCACGGTACTTGAAATCTCCAAAGAGTTCCCGCAAGAATAGGTCTACCGAAATTTATGCGGGTGAAACTGAAACATCAGGAGAATCAGTTATTTGGGATATAGTTACGAGTAGGTAATTTAAATACATAGATCTTTCATAGACTTCCTGAAGGAGTTCTGAAATTGACGCCGGTAAAACTGCGGGGCGAATTATGGAGAGATTAACTATTCAACAGTACACAAATTATGTTGAGTAGGTACCTAGTTTTTGAGTTTATCCATTACAAACAAACATACTCACAAAAAATAAAATCTTTTCTCTTTCCTTGCTCTAACAATAAGGTATTTTGATGTCACGTCATACAACGTCATATTGCTACCTGCTGGGGACTCGTACGTGACTGCTTCTGATGTGGGTACCTACCTACACACGTCAGACGGCTAAATGTGTCATCATCATTTTACTCTGGGACACTAAAATCCCAAATACACAAACATAACTGAACACATTCAAGTTTTGATTTCAATTTTTCCTGTTGCGCTGTACGATCCGCTACGAAAGTAGGTAGCTAACACCGATACATTTTTTTATCAGATTTTGAATCTTATTACCACGTAGTAAAGTCTTGCTTAGGTACTTACTTACGATTTTACTGTAAAGTCCTCGTACGCCAACCTTACCTCACTTAAGAGGGGTTTACGCGGGTCGACTTTCGCCGTGCGGCTAGTCGCTTCACAAATCGCGTCACCAAGCCTCTTTCACCGCACGGCAAAGTCGTGCGACTTTAGTCACCCGTATTCGTGGAAACCCCACATAACGGCCGCACTCAGAGTCGTTTAAATGATTACTTAACTTTAAGTAAAGACTTTATACAAAACTGCCGCATTCAGAATTGGTAGTATTTACTCTTAACTTACTTAAATAGTCGAATGCCAATTAACATGAATTATTAAATGAACGTCTCCGAGTGGAGCAGTTTATTTATTAAAATCTTTATTTAAAATTAAGTAATCATTAAAACGACTCTGAGTGTGGCCGTAAGGTTCGTATTAATAAAAGCTAGCTACCTTAAACTCTACATTCTCGTAACGTAAAGTTTGTGTGAGGTAATTAGGTACGTTCGCAACAGCCTCAACCTTGGTCTCACCATGGATGTAGGTGAATATTTTTTTACATTGTTATAATATCAATAGGTCTAGTGCAGTGTCACGCGTTTCAGAGGCACAATAGAAAGTAAAATAAATATCAATATCGATTATTATTGTTTATCGATAGATTTTAGTGATTACCTAAATTTCAGATATCAACCGCTTTAGGAGCGCCTTAAGAGGCTACGTATAATAAAATTGGGAAACTAGAAAGATAAAAAGATAAAATTGATATGAAAAGATAAAATTTAAATTCGAATCTGTAATAGAAAAATGAAATCACAGTGGTCCCTTTTTTATCACAGAATTCTTGGAACTTCATAAAAGTGATAGTACCTATAGGTCCAAACATTTCAGACTTGATTTAATTAAAGAGATTGATTTCAATTATTTTTCGACGTATCCCCTTAATTGGTGTTTGCATGGTGTGAAAGGGATTGACGCAATAATGAATAATGTGAAGCATCTATACCTAGCACGATAATATATACATAATATTACCGTGTCTATAGGTAGGTAGAGGTTTCCTTGAGGAAAAGATGAAACAAAATAAATATTGTTTATCTACTGGTGGGTAATTTGGGGATAGGTATCTATTGTTATTGGTTAATTGTTTCTTTTAATGTGCTGTAGAGTTAATTTTCAATAAATAAATACCCACTTATCACCTATGTCCTATGTGTATGACAATAAAACAATTTTGTTTAAAAAACAATTAAAAAATAGGTAGGTACGTAGTTAGTTACTTAAGGCTATGATTTACACAATAAGAAAGGTGGTTAAAAATGTATTATGTAATGTTAATTTAGTTTTAATGTGCTGTAGGTTTTGGTGAATGAATAAGTAGGTACCTACCTACCTACCTAATTTAAATAAATAAAACCTCTATATCTTAACAAGGTCCTGCACTGCAATCGATCATTAATTATTATTACAATTTTGGCTTATTTTAGATTTAGGTACGTACTTGAACTTGAATTTGTTGAGCTTTAGATTATTTAAAACTTAAGTTTAATTTGGGGTTAATTTTAATTAAGATTTATTTAATGACTAGTGCAAAACCGTAGGCCTAAGAATAAGTTTAAAATATACCTCGTAACTATACCTATCTAATATATTTAACGTAGTGTCAGATTTAAAATCGATTTCAAAGGATTGGAGGAAAACCACTCTCAAATTGCGTTCGGGAAGGTCGATGAACTATCTCAAGTCAGTTGAAAAATTCACGGAAAGGCAAAGTATGTAAAATGGCGCATTCCAAATTTAGAAGCCACATAGCATTAAGTAGTAACCATTGATACGACTCTGAGTGCGGCTAAGGTATAGTATGTTCCAATTTGGGTACCTACCCAACTTGGTATTTTACTAAGTATGACTGAACCATAAGGGCGGCGCCACAGTCTAGGCGGCGCGGCGGCGGTGGCAAAAACAAATAGGAGACAACATACGAAGCGGGCCACAGCTATCAGCGGCGCGAGCTGTGGCCGAGACTGTGGCCAAGGCGCAAAGCGAGACTGTTCTTTCACGGGACGCATCACCCAGGTTTTAGGGTCGTGTCGGTGAGCTCCATTGGCAACCCTAGTGAGCAGTGACATTAGTAGGTAAAGAGTCGCCATATAAAATGTAGTTAGAAACAGAAAACCAAGTAAACAAACCCACTCATGGGATCTCCATCGTACGACTGTCGACTATTATACATTCATTTGTATAGGCGCCAGCCTTTTTAAGTGATTACGTCAATCGAAAATCGAAGTTTGACGAAAAATGATAGATAGGTATCTATCGATTACTGCCTAATTCAATTTTCCATTCAACCAAAATTTGACTTTAGAGTATTCTCTACAGAAAATGTTGTAACCTATATAACCTACATTTGGACATAGATAAGCAATAGCGTGTCAACCCACACTGGAAAATTTTTGAGTAAATCGTGTTTTAAAAGTATAGCGCCATTTTGTGTCAACACTTTTTATGTTAAATATTTAGTTGCATATTTAAGCAATGTACTTAATAAGGTAAACACATAATTAAAAAACGTTCCCTAACTCTCAATAAATTGTTCTAAATCAATAACTTAATTTTGTGGGTTAACATGTTATTGCTTATCTGCGTCCATTTAAACAGTGCGATCGATTCCAGGGGCGGATCCAGGGGGGGGGCACTGGGGGCAATTGCCCCCCCTGAAGACCTAAATAGGTACCTACTTTAATTAGACCTTAGAAAAATCTTCGCAAGTTTGTGGCTTTTCACCAAAGTTTCATCGTAATTTGAATAGAAATATGCGAATGAACCTGAATGAACGAACAAATATTCATTTTTAAACTCTATAAATTATTAGTTCGTAACGAACCTCTATGGAAGTTTGTATCTATTATTGTAAAACAAACAAAAAATCTGTCAATTCTTTCTCGTTAAAACAAATTTTCTGGTTTGAAACTACGTGCCGTATGGTATATTTCTTATTTAAACGGAGAAATTTCTGTGTTTGGCTGTATATATGTTTTTAAAATTATGTAGTTTCTCTATCCCTTTTCTTTAACTTCCAACATCCAACATCAACAGACTTGGAAGTAAGCTATTGTGATTTCACTTCCCAAAACTAGTTGGTACCTAACTCTTCTACTTTTTTCCATGTTCAAAGCAAATCTATCCATATTATTTATTTATATTATGTTTTAAGTAACTGACGAACTAAATGGAATTAATAGAATTTCGATTTTTATTCCCCTTCATATTGTACCTCTGTGCTCAAAAAATAGCCGACGACTTTTATCACGTGCGGTGCGCGATGAATTCGATTTGGAAAAAATTTTGGGCAAATTTCCAAAATTTATCAAATTTTTCTTCTGTTGACTGTAAATTTTAAAATCTTCTATGGTCAAAAACATCTTTTTTTTTTCAATAGTACCTATTTTTCCGTAATCTCGTCATATGGACGAAAATTATTCACTTCTCTGAGTTTTCTGCGTTATTTCCCAAATTTTCTCCTCATTTTACTAATTCAAGGAGTAACCTTCTCCTTTTTGTCTACGCCGATGTGTGCTGTATGAATCTGACAGAAGAGTAACGCGATAAGTTGGAGCGGCTGCAAAATGTGTGTGCCTTACATATTCGCCAGACGCACTACACATATTCTTTGTACCATCTTGGTAAGTACTGGGGGATCCCAAATCACCGACTTACTTCAAAGAAAGTTTCAGATTGCTTTATGTCGGTCGTGAAGCTACGTCAGGTAGTTAGGTAGTTCTTTGTTCTTCTGATCACGAAACACGTTTTTATCACATCACATGTGCACCTCTGATGGTATTTTTCCTCAGTTTAGTAAAAAAATCGCTATTAATCATAACACTTCCCATTATTTTCCTATCACTTTATAGATATAAAGCTACAAAATTTTAATTTAAAGTTGTTAATTCAGGTCAGATTCACTGGAACGTAAATTTTTCATATTTTACTTTTATCTGTTGTAGCTTCCATGTAGATTATTTTATGCATGAAAGTACAAGTTGAAAATAATGAAATACGAAAAAAACTTTGATTTTACAGAGAATCGTACTCAAAAACCGCTATACCTACCTAAGCTCAATCGTTTTCGACATCACATTTTTTTTAAATATGAAAAACATAAAACTAAAAAGCTAAACATAACAAAATACCGACTTAATCCGTCAGACAAAAATACACGTAATACTATTGTTGGTTTGTGCTACCACTTTTTGATTTAAATTCGGTGCCAAGCCCGCTTACGTCTGCCCACTTGGGTTGTTCAGCTCACAACGAGCTCGTGGCGGGACTGGACTTGGCCCATATACCTACGCCATATTTGGCTTGTCACCGACTTCAAATAGTAATAGTAGTCAAGTGGTAGAATAAACCAATAATAACTACTGGTACTGGTATAATAACTACTGGTAATAACTACCAAAAATAAACTTACGTGTATTTTTGTCTGTTGGATAAAATCGATATTTTGTTATTTTTAGCTTTTTAGTTTTGTGTTGTTGGAAGTCAGTTTTAATTTTTTTGTTAAAATTTTGTTTATTTCTTGCTTTCAAGTGAGTCCGTTTGTAATTTATCTAAGTTACAATAGCCTAATGTCAATTGCTCATCGCCTTTTACAAAATACTGCTTTTACCGACGGGACGACAGGGACGTTGATTGTTGAGGAGTTCTCCTGGTACGTCATCATCAGTTCCACTTTACCATATACATTGTGACGGGCATAAATTATTTAGGAACCATATTAAAGTTAACGAATCGGAACTCGTGAAATAACTTTTATTGAGTAGTTCCGATGACCATCTGTGGTCTTCATCATCAGTTTCACTTCTTCAAATTTTGCTTTCCGAAAGCAAATGAACGATTTACTATAAAAAATACCCAAATCGCTATAGGTGTGCCTATTATTTTTGAAGAGTTCCCACGATTTTCCCAAGATCTTTTGAGGATAATAAAGATTCTTAAACCATAAGATCCCATCACCAGATCCCACTTGGTGGCAATAGGACCTAATTGGGAGTATACGCTTTCAAACAAAAAATTAATTTTCGAAATCGTTCCAACCCTAGCTTCGAGTAATATAAAAAAAAATATACAGCCGAATGCGTAACCTCCTCATTTTTGGAAGTCGGTTAAAAAATCGCGAAACATACACACAGATAATATAATACATACATAAGCTCAATTCAGATGCTCTCAATATGAAGCACTTAAATTTTATTAATGGAATTTTTTGTCTATCCTGTTAATTCAAAAAATTTCATGGTGCAACCAAATTGCCACCCCCTCAACCAAATCCTGGATCCGCCCCTGATCGATTCGCTAGTCGATTCTGAGCAAACAACTTTCTCGTTTTCAGTTAATTCATTAACACGTTGTATACATATAGGTAGGTATTTAAAAATGAATCCCTTGGTCACGCCTTCACGACGGCTGGACCAATTTCGCAAATTATTTCTTTGTTGCGTTTGTTATTGTAAGGAGAAGAAGAATACGTTTGGAGTTGTTACGGGAATTTCTAAACTCACGCGGGTGAAACCGCGGGCACAGCTAGTATACAATAGAATACAATCAAACAGCTGATGATGTTTGACCTACAACCTGCCAACAACACGCTTTACTATACTCGTGTCGGAACACTACAATGTAATCATAATGCAATTAAATATTATTATTGCACTTGTTGCAATAACGTGTTACCAACTATAAACACGAAAACCATTGAGTATAAATGTATTTACCATGTATGAATGTATTATTTAAACACTAGTACATTGTAGCTCAATGTAGCACGTCATGTACAGGTACAAAGCGAGGGCTGGTATAGGCCACTTACCTACGTTATGCATTGGTATCTACCAACGTATTTTGACCGACTTTAAAAAAGGCATTTCATTTCTCGGTTGTGCGCACAGGCAAATTTCAATAATCTCACCATGTTAATGTAACTCGCAAGTATGAATAATTAAGTCATTAACCATTGTTGTTTAGCCTTACTGCCTTAGGTATATAATTATACCTTATATCTATTTGCTACCTATTAGGTCATAAAATTGAAATTTAGTAACTATATAAAAAATAAATACTTGGTTAGTAAGTAAGAAAAAATTTTTTTAGGTAAGTAAGTCTTTATATCAGACAAGTAGGTAGTTTTCCAGATAAACAAATGAAATAAATGCAACAATACGTAATCAGTGGAGCCATTTATTTTATACTAGTTTTGCCCCGAGATTTCACCCACGTTAATTTCAGAGTTTCCGCGGGAATTCCGGGATAAAAAGTGCCCTATGTGTTAATCTGATGTATAAGCTATATTATGCACTTACACTACTTATAAAGTACAAGTAAAGTACTCCTGGGGCCATAACAAACCACTGCACTGATTTAATTTTTTATAGATATTTTTATATTATTCTCAACACTGAAAAATCATGCCTAAAAGCGTGTGATCTGGAGGTAATGGGCAATGGCCATGTTTTTGTAGCCATTAAAAGATTTACTTACGTCAATGTTTAAGATATTTTTCACCATTAATATACACATGATTTTGCGGTAGGAGAGGGGAGTTAGTTTGAATCTCTTTACGTATATGGGGGGAGGAGGGCTTTGAAAATTTGCTGAAAAACACCACGTGATTAATGGACGATTCCTTAGGTAGCACTTATTATAAAAAGGGACATCTCATGCACGCTCACGTCCGATTCGTTGTTTGTATCGTTTCGACTTGAAAGAACAAACACATTCCATAACGTGACGGGGCTGTGACGGTCACGTGACGACCCACAGTAAGCTGACGGCACGGATTTAGGATCACCTACTTCGTCTGAAAGTTAAACAAACAAAGGTCAGCCAATGTCAACCGTCAGTCGTCCGAGCCGCAGCTCGCTAGTCGCTGCCCACAGTGTGCCAACTGCCAATGACTACTATTATTGTGAAGTTTGGGAATTTGGATACGCAGCTCCCACAACATGATTTGATAATCATGCACAAACATACATACCTACGTACAGGTCAAACTGAGAACCTCCTTTTTTGAAGCCGGTTAAAAATTCAGCGAGTTTAAAATAATGACTGTACATTCTCAGTACATATACGAGAATTTATTATATGTTCACAAAAATTTAGGCAACTTTAAGAAAAACAGTGATTTACCTCGCTGTGCCTAAGACTAGGCTCCATAAAATTTCTAAGTCATTTAAAGGACAATGTATATATATGCTCTTACAACAAACGATGTAATTAATTTGTCAATTAATAAATTCAAGACACTTATTAAACACAGATTATGCGACAAAGCATATTATAGTGTAGTAGACTATTTAAATGATACAGACGTTTGGGAATGAATTGCTATATCAAATTACAATTTTTTGTTCTCCTAGTTTATAAGTAAGATCGTTAAAAGACAGCCCTGCTGAGTTTCTTGTCAGTTCTTCTCAGCAGAGGACCTATTCCGAACTGACGGTAATTTATAGTTCTAAGAACCTGCTGACGATTACAAGTGATTGTAACCAATCCTAAGTAATAAATAGCTTTTGAATTTTGAATATACCCAATACCCATTCGACCCAAACTATTAACTCGAATATTATTATGTCTCGATATTACCGAAAGTATCGGAGATAACAGCTATTTGTCACGTTGTTATCACGTTGTTGAGCGGCACTCGACACAATCGAGCACAAACAAAGCCTAAAAGTGATGTCACGGGTTATGTTACAGGTCAAATTATTATAATCTTTTTGATGCGCTGACACCCGACACCGCTTCAATACAATATTAGGTATGATTATCGCGTCTCTCAACTCACCCCATCAATTACTCGTATATGGGTGCCAGATGAAAGATATCCCGCTTCTTAGATTTCAAATTTCGGACTAGCCAGTGAAAAAAATAATTCGTAGGAGATTATATCATAATTTTTCTTGCCAGTTTCTAGCTAGCTATACCATATTTCCCGCTTCACCAGCCGGTTTGGATACGCACTTGTTTTAAATTGTCCCCTCTTTCTGTTCTGTCGTTGCATACCTACTTCAACTAATCGTATCTAACTAAGTAAACTAAAACCTGAGCTGTACGTGCATCTTTGTTTATAAATTACCCACCAACTTCTGCTGCCCACTGTACATAAACAATTCAGCTCATTGTCTAATCTGAATCGACCTACCGTATAATACATTATATCTACACATTTACGTATGCATCGAAAATTATAATTATGCAATATTTGCAACACAAAACCGTAGATAACCATCATTAATATCTACATCTACTCTACATATAAATAAAATTGAAGTGTCTGTTTGTAATTCCAAATTAACAGATTTCACTAAACGCATAGGTAGGCAATATGAGCGTATGTACGTTACATAAAATTCTAATTTATTTAAATTTTTATGTCTGTCTGTCTGTCTGTTTGTTCCGTCTAAGCTCTTATCTCTGAAACGGTTGGACCGATTTTAACGGGACTTTCACACGCAGATGTTATGATGATGATGAATTGATGTTATAAGGAGTAGATAACACTAATTTTATTTTTAGAAAAAAATAGTTCCTGCGGGAATTCCGAAACTCACGCGGGTGAAACCGCGGGGCACAGCTTGTCATAACTGTAGATGTCCAATCAACCCAGTTTACGCCCGGTGCTTGGGTTTAAACCCAGAAAAACTAGTAACCCAGACGTTAATGGCAACAATTGACGGGCTTAAACCCACTTAAAAAAACCAAGAACCGGGCTTAAACCGGGTGGTTTGCCCATGTATAGGTAATCATAACCGGTTTGGGGTCTTACAAAACAAAACATTCTTCCACAAGGGCTCTACTAAGGGCTAGACTACTTGAGTCTAGCTTCTATACTCGTAACTTCATGCTGAGTGATTGATTTAGTAAGAGTAAAAACTAGCTAAATAGAACGTCTAAAATTTTTCGAACTTCTTTTGATTTTGACATTTATAGAATTCTAGTGGGAACAAAGCTATAAACATTCAGCTAAATCAAGAGTTCCAGGAGGAAAATTGTGCCTAGTTTTGCCTACCTACCAAAATTTACAGTAGGTACTCATGTAGGTTACATAATGCCTTTGTTTTAATCGTCAAGACAGCCGTGAACTAGCGAGAACTGGGTGCGGCATCTTAAATAGGTAGGTACTCTTGATAAACGAAATCTAATGACCTTCATTATCTATGGAATATTTAGAGGTCAATATTAAAACCCAATTACCATGATAAAATAATTCGTAATTTATTTTATTGACTAGGTACACTAGCTGTTCCCCACGTTAATTTCGGAGACCCCGCAGGAATTCTGTGATAAAAATACCCTATATCTTATTCTGTACCCTTTGACCACGCGTAGTATGCAAAATTTAGGAGATCCCGCGCGATCCGCATGGAAAAAGCCAGTATTTAAATGGACGCAGATAAGCAATAACATGTTAACCCACAAAATGAAGTTATTGATTCTGAACGATTTATTGAGAGTTAGGGAACGTTTTTTAATTGTGTGTTTACCTTATTACATTGCTTAAATATGTAACTAAATATTGAACATAAAAAATGTTGACACAAAATGGCGTTCCTACTTTTAAAACACGATTTACTCAAAATTTCTCCAGTGTGGGTTAACACACTATTGCTTATCTATGTCCAAATAATAGAAGCGCATAACCACTTCAAGTAAACTTTTGGAAGAAAAATATGTAGCTCATAACATAAGTAAACGTTGAGAGAAAGTCGTGCCATAAGTTTGTAAAGACATACCTACTCGTTTACACGTAGCGTTGGTACGTACCCACCGTATACGTAACAAGTTGCCGTGTAGTGTGTACGAGGCCCGAGGGTCAATTCTACTCATGCATATAAACTTGATATGATACAGTCCCGTCGTAAAGACACCACTTTCCGCCTTCCACCAATTTCATACCTCCTCGTACCCCGTAAAAATTTCTTGGTAAATTCTGAGGAAAAATGTCACATGTATGATAACTAACATGTGACAGTTACTGTCAGCTCGCTGTCAACCTTACGATACGCACACGCGCACAATTACACGTGTACGTACAAGCCCGCTCTCTTTATTTGTAAAGTACGAGTGTTACCGCCCACCGGGCGGGTATCACGCTTTGTAAGATCTAGCCGCTATATCACCTTTCGCCCTGTGGAGCTAGGATGCGCAACATGATAAAATTTTATCGAGCCATTTTGTCGATTCTCGTCGACATAATATATCGTTTTGTCTACCAGTGGTAAAAAAAATTTAACCGAATCTAGTCTTTACTCAATACCCCACTACTGCACTTTTTTGCTTGGACGCCCACAAATTTTTGTCATGTCGACAATTTTATCTTTCGTTCGATAAACATATCATGTTGCGCATCCTAGCTCCGCTGGCCCTGCGCCGCGCACGGTCCGACTGGTCTTCACCTTCGGAGCTGATCGTAGAAGCGTTTAAAATAAGTAAATTCTTCTATACATTTACTAAATCGGCGGGTTGAATTTCATTCATCATTCTTCATTACTGTTTATAAAGGTATAGGTACCTACTTGCCCAGGAGCTATCGAAATACAACTAGCCACTAGGGTATGTAGTGGGTATATGTAACAGTCTTGAATCAGCCTTAGTCTAACCAAAACACGCTCATTGTGATTATCGAGAGAAATGTAAAGAGCCTCCATATCGATTCGATGAAGGAGGGAGCGGTGTTGTTTAGTAGAATTGGCCCTCTAGTGGAAGCTGTCTAGATACTAGTGAACTACTTGTCTTCTTGATATTATTACCACATATTACCAAACGGCAAACACTATTCATTCTGTGAACCGCGTGAATATCCCGATATTCATTCCCTCGGAAATTTCTTATTAATTAAAAAACAAATCGACAAAAATGCGGAAATAACTATATGACCTCAATCAGTCGAGTCATAATGAAACTACACAATCACGCAGACTACGCCACCTATCGGGTCAATTTTTGTAACTTTTGGCACTAAACCAGCTGGCACATTGCGAACTAGCTGTTCCCACGGTTTCACTTGCGTTCGTTTCGGAGTACACGCGTAAAAGTAAAGATCTTAAGAAATCGTAAAGACATGTTCTTCATATAAATATGGGGATCCAACCCGCGAATTTGGGTGAGACAAACAGGTTTACTAATCACTATACCAACGCAATGCTGTCGAGCTATTGCGCCAGTCAATATTAATTTATTACAGTACCTATCTCATAAGTAAAAGATTGTAAGATTTCTTTATATTGTTTATTTTATTTACACAATAATTAAAACTTATATGCTAAGTTATTTTAATTTTTTTTACAGAGCAGTAAAGGTCCACTGAACCGGAGCTGAGATGTGAGAAAACCGCAAATCAGCTTTCTCATTGACAGTCATACTATGTATAACCATAAATTGGAATTTCGTCCATTGTGATAACGACTTTGCATAATTATGCATATTATCAGTTACATAATAAGTCCGTCTCAGTTCAAATAGTGAATAAGTCCACCTTAGTTACGTAATAAGTCCGTCTCAGTTAAAATAGTGAATAAGTCCACCTTAAGTACGTAATAAGTCCGTCTCAGTTCAAATAGCGAATGAGTCCACCGCAGTTACAAATTAAGTCCGTCTCAGTTCAAATAGTGAATAAGTCCACCTTAGTTACGTAATAAGTCCGTCTCAGTTCAAATAGTGAATAAGTCCACCTTAGTTACGTAATAAGTCCGTCTCAGTTCAAATAGTGAATAAGTCCACCTTAGTTACGTAATAAGTCCGTCTCAGTTCAAATAGCGAATGAGTCCACCGCAGTTACATAATAAGTCCGTCTCAGTTCAAATAGCGAATGAGTCCACCGCAGTTACATAATAAGTCCGTCTCAGTTCAAATAGCGAATGAGTCCACCGCAGTTACATAATAAGTCCGTCTCAGTTCAAATAGTGAATAAGTCAACCTTAGTTACGTAATAAGTCCGTCTCAGTTCAAATAGTGAATAAGTCTACCTCAGTTATGTAGAAGTCCGTCTAAGTCCAAATAGTGAATGAGTCCACCTCAGTTACACAATAAGTCCGCCTCAACGAGCTCGTCTCAGTTTGAATCCACCTAGCCGGTTCGAGTTGTGAACGTGTGGGCCTCGGTCCCAGCGCTGGGTGCTCACTGCTCAGTCCCAGTACTTGATGAGCCCGTCCCAGCCGGCGGTGAGCAGGCGGCTGGGCTCGTGCGGGTGCCACAGCGCGGTCGCGCACACGCCGTCGTGCGCCTTCCACTTCTTCAGCAGCTTGGTGGTCTTCCACTGCCAGATGTGGCACTTGCCGTCCGCGTCGCCCGACGTCAGGTAGCTGGCCGGGCAGGCGAGGGGCACGTGAGCCGTGAGGCGACCATTCGACAGTTTTACAAACACAATAAAACGGCTAAAACAGCTTTGGGACAACGAAGTTTTAAAGAAGTTCTTTCAATTCAATTCAATTCAATTCAATTCAAGTTTTATAACAGCAAACTCGTAAAGCAACTTTACAACAACAAACTCGTTAGCAAATAGCAACTTTACAACAACGAACGTGTAAAGCAACTTTACAACAACAAACCTGTAATAGTACATTGTTATCCTAGGGGTGAAAGTAACTTATTTAGTCCCGAGACGGGGTTTGGCGACCGAGCGTAGCGAGGGCGCCAATAGATCGAGGGACTAAATAAGTCTTTCTCCCGAGGATAACACTGTGCTTTTCATTACGAATGCAAGGAAAGTCAAAATAAAAATAGGAATTAGCTAAAGAAAAAATGAGTGAAGATCGGATAGTCGCTTGACACTTTCCCACCTATTTCTTTTTCTTTGGCCGGCTAGTTATTCAGCCAGTATTTTTTATTTACATTGTGGCGACCTAAAAAAAATATTTTCTTTAATTATTAAGTAAAGAATTAAAGAAAATAAAAAAAAAATAAATAGGAATTAGCTTAAGAAAAAGTGAGTGAATTTTATTTTAATTAATACCTACTTAAACTTTACGTTATTTCAATTTTACATCGCGCTGGCTGTATAGAAAGTTGAAACATGGTAGACCTAGTTTTTTTTAATAATTTGACAGTAGTAAAAATAATTTTTCATTACTCATACTCGGAAAGTAGGTCTGAAGTTGCCTGAGAAGCGGGTTGAAAGTAACCCTTTTCAGCCCTAGGGAGAATCGCTTTCAACTGACAACTGTCAAATTATTAAAAAAAAACTAGGTCTATTTTCACATTTCTATTGAACCATGTTTCAACTTTCTATACAGCCAGCGCGATGTAAAATTGAAATAACGTAAAGTTTAAGTAGGTATTAATTAAAATAAAATTCACTCACTTTTTCTTAAGCTAATTCCTATTTATATTTTTTTATTTTCTTTAATTAATACTTAATAATTAAAGAATAGTATATTTCATTATAAGTGCGGAAAGCCTGTCATTGCAAAGAGTTCCGACAAATGTCGACCCGAGCCGAGGCGCAGCCGAAGGTGAGGGTTGACAGTCGGAACTAGTTGCAATGACGGTTCCGCACGTGTACTGAACAACTATTTTTAATACAGTTACGAAAAAATTAAGCAATTTAATAAAATATCAAAAACACAACAAACTCAACTAAGTTCCAACTGTGATCAAGAGATGGCGCTAGTCGTATTAGTAATGCGAAACCTACTTTTCGCAATGCAAAAAGTGTGTCAAAGTCGTGTCGCCATTTTTGACAGTTGGCAAAGAGAACGCACGAGTTCGGGAAAGGTAAACAAAAAGCTCGAGTATGTAATAGCCCACATCCCGAACGCTAAACGTCCCTGCAATACGCCACTTTTTGAGCAACTGTATTAAAAAATATTTTTTTTAGGTCGCCACAAAATAAAAAATACTGGCTGAATAGCTAGCCGGCCAAAGAAAAAGAAATAGTTGGGAAAGTGTCAAGCGACTATCCGATCTTCACTCATTTTTTCTTTAGCTAATTCCTATTTTTATTTTGACTTTCCTTGCATTCGTAATGAAAAGCACAGTGTTATCCTCGGGAGAAAGACTTATTTAGTCCCTCGATCTATAGGCGCCCTCGCTACGCTCGGGCGCCAAACCCCGTCTCGGGACTAAATAAGTTACTTTCACCCCTAGGATAACAATGTACTATTACAACAACAAACTCGTAAAGTAACTTTACAAAACTAACCCAACAGCAGTTTTACAATATCTCTTCATATTGGCATTAGAAAAAAATCGAAATGGACCAGCTGTGTGTGGTCAATAATATAAATGAACTAGTTGTGCCCCGCGGTTTCACCCGCGTTAATTTCAGAGTTCCCGCGGGAATTCCGGGATAAAAAGTACCCTATGTGTTAATCTGATGTATAAGCTATATTATTGTAAAGTTTCATTTAAATACATCTATTAGTTTTTGCGTGAAAGAGTAACAAAGATCCATCCATCCATCCATACATTTACAAACTTTCGCGTTTATAATATTATTAGGATAGGAATTATTAATTAATAGGAATTTTAAGTTTTGTTTATGTTTGTACACAGTTTTTGTTTTGGCAATGAATGTTTTATTATTATTATTATTATCAATTTTTTTAAACTCAGCATAGGCTGGTAACTTGTAGAGTCAGTACGGGCACTGCCAAGTAGCTGATCTATTTAATTAGAGGGTATGTTGTCCAGGGTAAAAGGTTCGTCCTGTAGAAAGCGTCTAACAATCCGGCAATAGGCTAGTTTCCTAAATTTTTTTTTAGTCCGTTTTGTAGATTATTAAAAAATATTGGACACGTATTTTTTTATTTTTTATGTAACCAAAAAATAACGGAGATATATCAAGTCGAAATTTCGCTACAGTTTGTTCGCACGTTATAGCGAGCTGTGACATCACGAGTCCCCCACCCTAAACTTTAATGCGCTTTATCTATGCATATTTCCATTATTTTAAAAAAGCAAAAAATACGTATCTTTTATTTTTTTATTATCTAACTGACGGACTAAATAGAATTTTGATTTTTTTACCCAGGAAACTAGCCTATTATTATTATTATTAAATGTGTCAGTTACCTCATGTCCGGCGAGAAGTCGACGGCGCACGCGTACCCGGCGACCATGTGGCCGGTGAAGGTCTTCTTGCGGTTCATCTTGAACCGGTTGAGCGCGCTGAACACCACCACCTTGTTGTCCATGGACTGGCACGCCAGCCACTTGCCGTTGGGCGACGCCGTCACCGCGGGCAGCGAGTGCATCGCCGGGTCCGCGATGTACTTCATGTCCACCGGGATGTCCCTGGACGGGGCGGGGTGGACGTGTCAGCGGGAAAGAAAGAAAGGAAAAAGACTTGGGTGTCTTTTGCGAGTCGAGAAAAAAAAAACAAAAAAATTGAGTGCTTATTGCGAGTCAAGAAAAAAAAAACAATCCAGCATACGCTGAATGCACTCTATTGCCAACTGCCAATTTTTTGTTTATTTATTTATTTGGATTGATTTAATTGGCTAAGTTTAATTTGAATTTTTTTTTTGTACACCTTTTTGATGGCAATAAACAATAAAAAAAAAAAACAAAAAATATTGAGTGGTGGTTTTTGCGAGTAAAAAGAAAGACAAAAAAATTGTGCGCCTTTTGCTCCGTGCTTTCTTTTAGAACGAGTTTCACTCGCGTTAATTTCGCAGTTCCCGCGGGAGTCCCTAGATAAAAGTACCCTATGTCCTTCTCTGTATACTTGACAACGTGTACACAAAATTTCACGTTGATCGGTTGAGTGGTTAAGGTGTGAAAGCGTAACAAATAAACTCACTTTCTTCACTAAAATACTAAACATTTTAGTCGGATTTAGGATTTACTAGCTGTGCCCCGCGATTTCACTTGCGGTAATTTCGGAGTTCCCGCAGGAATTCCGTAATAAGAAGTACCCTATGTCCTTCTCTGTACCCCTGACAACGTGCATGCTAAATTTCATCCAAATCCATTCAACCGTTTTTGCGTGATTGAGTAACATCCACACTTTCACATTTATAATATTAGTAGGATAGTAAAATAATGCTTTTCATGTCCGGAACTATTTGTACATATTATTAACTAGCTGTGCCCCGCGGTTTCACCTGCGTGAAAGGTTTTTATACAACAACTTTTTTTCCCGATCCAATTTCAATGAAACAAAGCCTATATGTAGCTCAAGGCTAAGCTTAATCTATCTGTGAAAACGGCATGACAATCGGTTCAGCAGATGCGGAGATTATCGCGAACAGACAGACAGACAGAAAAGAATTTTAAAAACTTTTTTTTGGGCTCGGTTACTCTTCTTTTATCACCCCTCTCAATTTTAGGTAAAAATATTCAATGTACAGAGTCGCGGATTGTACTCTTTTATTGTAGTATAGATTATTCGCAAGCAGTTAGACTAGCCACTAGCCAGTAGCCAGTAGCCAGTAGCCAGTAGCCAGTAGCAGTAGCACACACCACTCCCAGACGCGCAGGCTCTTGTCGTCGGAGGTGGTGACGAAGCGGCGGTTGTCGTCGACGAAGGTGATGGTGTTGACGGCGCCCAGGTGCCGGTCGTACTCCTGCACCACCTCGCCGCTGCGCGTGTCCCACTGCGCGCCCAATGACAAACACATTGTGACTGTGAGTTCCGTCCCAAACCTCTACGTCAGAGGTTCCCATACTTTTTTTTCTCATAGACCACTTTAAACATTTTGCTGGATCTGGTGGAACCCCTGCAGCTATTACATTTACTAACTTACTTCCGAAACCCGAAAAAAGTATGTCTATGGCAATCTGTGTTGTAGCTATTTTTTAATCAACTATGAGTTAAAAGTTTTCGAAAAAAAAGTGAGAATTTATATTGGTTTGATTATGCTGTGAGTGGATGTCATTTAAGCTAAGTTTTAAGGCGAGTCTAAAAAGCGTCTTCATCCAACAGTTGTGGACCCCCATTTATTTTCCACGCAAGCGTATACCCCTGTCGGGCTCCCGTGAACCCCTGGGGGTCCAACTGGACCACTTTGGAAATCAATGCTCTACGTGGATGATTTTCTTTAAGGTTATCTTATAATAGCTGTGTACCTAATGGTTTCACCCGCGATAATGGGCATGTTGACTAATTTTTTTCTTTTAGTCCGCCTTGTAGATTAATAAAAAATATTGGACACGTATTTTTTATTTTTTTGCGTAATCAAAAAATAACGGCGATACATTGAGTTGAAATTTCGCGTGACGTCACTATTCGGACAGTTTGTATGGCGGTTTTAGCGGTTAGTGACGTCACGACCCCCTCACCCTAAACTTTATTGCGCTTTATCTCTGTATATTTTAATTTATTTGAAAAAGCAAAAAATACGTGTCTATTGTTTCTTTTATTTTCTAACAGACGGACTAATTAGAATTTTGATTTTCAAAAGTAATCCACATCCCCATTTCGGAGTTCCCGTGGGAATTCCGGATTACAATATAGCCTATGTTACTCAGGGATAATGTAGCTTTTTAATGGTGAAAGAATTTTTGAAATCAGGCTAGTAGTTTTTGAGTTAAATCGTAACAAACAAACAAAAAATCAAATCTTTATAATATTAAGTACGTAGTAATTTTTTTACCCTGAGATATTAGTACAGATGCACTCTGCTAGCTGTCCCGCGCGGTCTTACCCGCAATCTTCCTCTTGAGTCACTCTATTGGTGAAAACCGCATGAAAATCCGTTCAGTAGATTTTAAGTTTATCGCGAACAGACAGATAGACAGACAGACGGACAGACAGACAAACACGGTCAGACAGACGAAATAATATGATAGCAACAAAAGTTACATAATAGCCCTGCTGACGTCGAGTTATCTATGCCTGTGTCTGTTGTATCTTTTTAAAGGAAAAACCTTAAGTTTTTCCTTTCAGTGCGAGTGGGGTATTGTAACGAGACGGCTATATGCCACTCGTTTTGATATCCCGCCTCATTTCTAATACTTTTTGGTTTTTGTAATCAGCTGTTCTTTTTATATTTAAAATACTTTTTTGACAGAACTAGACCCACAAAAAAAAAGTATTAAAAATGGGGCGGGATATCATAACGAGTGGCATTTATAGCCGCCTCGTTACATGTCTATGTCTATAGTCTCTACAGTCTACAGTCTACAGTCTACATAGTACATAGACACTCACGCAGATGATCTTCTTGTCGGAGGTGCCGGCCACGAACAGGTGCTGCTTGTCCTCGTCGGGGTGGAACTTGGCGCAGTAGGGCACCTTGCGCGACGTGAAGCGCGACACGCACGCGCCCGACTCCGTGTCCCACAGCTTGATGTAGCGGTCGTACGCTGCCAGGCACACGGTCGGTACACTATTATAACTACTCGTTCAATGTGTGGGCAGTGTGTGGTGTGCAGTGTAAGTTGTGCAGTGTACAGTGGGCAGTGTGTGGTGTGCAGTGTAAGTTGTGCAGTGTACAGTGGGCAGTGTGTGGTGTGCAGTGTAAGTTGTGCAGTGTACAGTGGGCAGTGTGTGGTGTGCAGTGTAAGTTGTGCAGTGTACAGTGGGCAGTGTGTGGTGTGAAGTGTAAGTTATGCAGTGTACAGTGGTCAGTGTGTGGTGTGCAGTGTAAGTTGTGCAGTGTACAGTGGGCAGTGTGTGGTGTGCAGTGTAAGTTGTGCAGTGTACAGTGGGCAGTGTGTGGTGTGCAGTGTAAGTTGTGCAGTGTACAGTGGGCAGTGTGTGGTGTGCAGTGTAAGTTGTGCAGTGTACAGTGGGCAGTGTGTGGTGTGAAGTGTAAGTTATGCAGTGTACAGTGGTCAGTGTGTGGTGTGCAGTGTAAGTTGTGCAGTGTACAGTGGGCAGTGTGTGGTGTGCAGTGTAAGTTGTGCAGTGTACAGTGGGCAGTGTGTGGTGTGCAGTGTAAGTTGTGCAGTGTACAGTGGGCAGTGTGTGGTGTGCAGTGTAAGTTGTGCAGTGTACAGTGGGCAGTGTGTGGTGTGCAGTGTAAGTTGTGCAGTGTACAGTGGGCAGTGTGTGGTGTGAAGTGTAAGTTATGCAGTGTACAGTGGTCAGTGTGTGGTGTGCAGTGTAAGTTGTGCAGTGTACAGTGGGCAGTGTGTGGTGTGAAGTGTAAGTTATGCAGTGTACAGTGGTCAGTGTGTGGTGTGCAGTGTAAGTTGTGCAGTGTACAGTGGGCAGTGTGTGGTGTGCAGTGTAAGTTGTGCAGTGTACAGTGGGCAGTGTGTGGTGTGCAGTGTACAGTGGGCAGTGTGCGGTGTGCAGTGTAAGTTGTGCAGTGTACAGTGGGCAGTGTGTGGTGTGTAGTGTAAGTTGTGCAGTGTACAGTGGGCAGTGTGTGGTGTAAAATGTAAGTTGTGCAGTGTGTCGAGTGCAGTGTGTGGTGTGTAGTGTGTGGTATGAAGTGTAAGTAGTGCATTGTGTGGTGTGCTATGTGTGGTGTACCGTGTACAGTGTGGTGTGATGCACTCACCAGCGGAGAGGAAGTGCGAGCCGCTGTTGTTGAAGTTGACGTCGCGCACGGCCTGCCGGTGCCCGAAGTACGTGCGCATGCAGCGCCGCGCGCCGTACACCTCCCAGATCTGCACACGACAACACACGACACGACACGCGGTCAGACACTGCCCTACAGCCGGTGGAAATAGGGGCACCGACAAAGCAAACACTTCCTAATGTTCACTGCTCGCTCTGACTAACAGTACCTAATTTTTAACCGACTTCCAAAAAGGAGGAGGTTCTATGTTCGATTGTATGTATGTTTTTTTTTTTTTTTTTTTAATGTATGTTCACCGATTACTCGAAGACGGTTGGACCAATTTGGAAAATTCTTTTTTTGTTTGAAAGGGTTTACTCCCAATTAGGTCCCATTGCCACCAAGTCGGGATCTGATGATGGGATCTTGGAGATATCGAGGGAACTCTTCAAAAATTATAGGCACACCTATAGCGATTTGGGTATTTTTTATAGTAAATCGTTCATTTGCTAATGAAAAGCAAAATTTGAAGAAGTGGAACTGATGATGAAGACCACGGATGGTCATCTGAACTACTTAACAATAATACCTATTTCATGGGTTCCGATTGAAGCGATTTCAGAAATTGTTTTTTTGTTTGAAAGGGGATACTCCCAAATCGATTCCATTGTCACCAAATTGAGATCTGATGATGGGATCTTGGAGTAATCGAGGGAACTCTTCAAAAATTATAGGTACACCTATAGCGATTTTTGCATTTTTTATAGTAAATCGTTTATTTGCTTTTGGAAAGCAAAATTTGAAGAAGTGGAACTGATGATGAAGACCACAGATGGTCATCGGAACTACTCAATAATAGGTATTTCACAGGTTCTGAATCGTTAACTTTAATATGGTTTCTAAACAATTTATGCCCGTCACAATGTATATGGTGAAGTGAAACTGATGGTAAAGCACTAGGAGAACTCCTCAACAATTAACGTCCCTGCGTCGGGAAAAGTAATATTTTGTAAAAGGTGATGAGCAGTTGACATTAGGCTATTGTAACTTAGAGAAATTACCAACTAAGTCACTTAAAAGCGAAAAATAAACAAAAATTTTTAACAAAAAAATTAAAACCGACTTCCAAAAACACAAAACTGAAAAGCTAAAAATAAAATGCTAAAATTAACAAAATACCGATTTAATCCAAAAGACAAAAAACACACGTAATATTATTATTGGTTTGTGCTACCACTGATCGGTATGAAGTCGGTGACAAGCCAAATATGGAGGGGGTAGATGGGCTAAGTCGACTCCCGCCACCAGCTCTTCGTGACCAGGACAACCCAAGTGGGCAGACACCAGCGGGCTTGTCACCGAATTCAAACCGATCAGTGGTAGCACAAACCAATAATAATATTACGTGTGTTTTTTGTCTTTTGGATTAAATCGGTATTTTGTTAATTTTAGCATTTTATTTTTAGCTTTTCAGTTTTGTGTTTTTGGAAGTCGGTTTTAATTTTTTTGTTATTCATTCAAGATTTGTATATGTATACTAGCTGTGCCCCGCGGTTTCAAGTTATTGCATGGCATGAGATAATGAAGGCATGGCATCACGGGTGAACGGCTGGACCAATTTCGCTAATTTTTTTGTTGTTGTGTTTGATACTGTAAGGAGAAGATGAATAAAATAAGTTTGAAGTTCCTGCGGGAATTCCGAAACTCACGCAGGTGAATCCCCGAAACGGTTAAACCGATTTTGACGGGACTTTCATTGCTATCTAGCTGATGTTATGAGGAGTAATTGATGAAATTTAAACTTGTGGCGAGTTGGCAGCGGCGCTCTTACCTTGACCCGGCAGTCCATGCCCGCGGAGAGCATGAGGTGCGCCGTGGCCGGGAACCAGCGCACCGCCGCCACGCCCTTCGTGTGCCCCTTCCACGTGAAGATGTGCGCCTGCGCACATACACATTGAAGCGTTACAGTGTGTACAGAATATGTAAAATGTTATATAACACGCCCAGATTATCTAACATTGTTATTCAACATTGCAACATAAAACAAGACTGTACACATTAGAATAACAATGCAATATAACAGTGTTATATAACCACTGTCGTTTCTCGTTCTTCAGTGCTATGCCATCCACAATGTTGTCCCTGAGAGAACGTTTCACTAGTTGCGGCAGCGATTTTTGTACTTTTAAATAACAAAAGAAAAACAAAGAAAAACGACGTGACTAAGTAATATAATTATTATATGTTATATAACATTCAGTGTCCACATCGTTATATAACATGTTTTGTTATGTAGTGTGTACACACCGTTAGGACAAACGATAGGTCAATATCTTGTAGATCAATAAAAAATATTGGACACGTATTGAGATGATGGATCCTGAAATGGATGCGGGCATGCTGAACAATTGTGGCAACCCTAAGCCTCTTATTTCCAACGGTCAGTTAAAGTTAGTTATTTAGCATCATATTATAAGTTTAACCAATGACATGTACCCGCCACACTCAATGTCTAACAAACAGAACAAAAAACAATTCAACAATTTCAAGATATTTCGAATTGACAATTTTTTTGGTTTTAGTCTGTCCTGTAGATTCATAAACAATAATAGACACATGTATTTTTTCTTTGTTTACAAGCAAAAAATAACGGAGATACATTGAGTCTTTCAACGCGATCCACGGAGACAAGTTAATATAGCACTCTCTCTGTCACGTAATTTCATATAAATGACAAAGACAAAGCAGTCAGAGGGCGTAAACTATTCTGAAATGCCACGAATGCCGGTACGGGTAGGTACACATACTCTGTAAATATCGCTGATAAATCACAAACGAAGTCTATATTTCCCTATTAACTTGTCTCCGTGGATAGAGTATAAGTTTTTCATTAAACTAGTGCCACCAACCTTGGGCAAGAAGCACTTGTCGGGCGGCGCCGCGCTGCGCAGCTGCGTCTCGCCGCGCGGCGCCGCCACCCACGAGCGGCCCTGGTAGTCCGCCTCCGCCTCCACTGCACCAGCACGACACACAACACAATTACATTGTTAGTCATTACTATTCTCTGTGGTTTAGGGTTCAAGTCGGAGAGCTTTGTCGTGGGAGTTTTGCGATTCCTTAGGGAAGGACAGCCCGGAAATCGCATCAATGAATACAAAACAAACCTGAATTTAAACTCAATCCGTGCAGTAGTGTCTGACATAATCACACTTGAAAATGTTATTCAAGCATCCAATTATTTTTAAGACAAACAATGTTATTATACATATTTGCCGTACAAACTTGAGTATGATGCCCTGATAATTATTTCGCTTATGAAGATTTCTTAAATGTCAAAACATACCATGGAAGATAGATTTCTCCTCCATAGGTTTGTCATCATCAACCTTGCCCTTCTTCTGTCTCTTTGCTAGGATCTCTTCTAGTTCCTTAGCTTCTTCACCTTCCGGTTTCATCACCCTGAATAATATGAAAAATATTTATTTATTTATTCTTCTTGCACAAAATAGTACAAATGGCGAAAATATCAATGAATTCACAAAAAAAAAATTCAGTCTTCACAAACAGGTTAATACATGATAATTACAAAAAAATTATAATAGGCTTCTATCCAGGGTATGAAAATCAAAATTCTATTTTGTCCGTCTTGAAGATTAATAAAAAATAATAGGACTGTATTTTTGTTTTTTTTTTTCAATTTATAGAAAAAATACTAAGATAAAACACATTAAAGTTTAGGAGTGGGAGCTCTCCATCGACATTTCACCTTAATGTATCTTCGTTATTTTAAATTACTTTTAAATTACGTAAAAAATTAAAAAATAAGTATCCAATATTTTTTATTAATCTACAAGATGGACTAAAAATTAAAATTTGGTTGACAAACCCATTGCACAAAGAAATAGAAAAAAGTTGTAACATTGCAGAACATGCACTTATATAATTTGATGCCTAATAGTGAAAATGGCATTTTTCGGTTGCTAGACATTGAATAACTTTAACTGTTTTAAAATGTTGTCCATTTTATATTATACATACCTTTTCTCATCAACAAAACCCCCCCAAGGCCCCAGGAACCCTGTGACATCCTCTGGTTGATCATTTTTTACTCTCTTTCTCTTGTCAAGAGGTCTTTTCTTTATTGATTCAAAGACACTTTTTCCTTCTGCCTCGGCTGGTGCTTGAACCATTGCTGAAACTAGAAAGTATAGTGTATGATAACTAGCTGTTCTCTGCAATTTCACCTGCATTAATTTCAGGCGCATCAAACTGTTGACATTCTTACCAACAACAGCATCTCCACTCTCCACAACTTTATTATCGTCAGCATTTGATGGATCAACAGCATAACCATAGCTTGTGAACGTCCGCCTCTGATTTTCAAATTGGAATTCACTTATATGAGCTTTCTCCACAAAGCCTGACAGTATATTTCTATTGGCTTTCATTTGGTTTGTTTTAAAAGGGTTCTCTGGACCGTATGTAGGTGCAAACAGTTCCTCATATTTCGGATTATGTGTCAACTCTTGATTTTTTGCTATGAGTACTCTTGTGTCATCGTTGTTCTGAAATAAGACTGTGTTATCAACTTGTCAAGCTCTAAACCAAACCATAGCAATAACAACCAGGACCAACATGACTCTCACCAAATTCAAATGTATAGATTAAGTTTACTATAGTTACAAATTATAATTAACATTGGAAATGGCCATTGGCAATACCTACACTTTGATTAAATCTATAAAGCTAAAGCCACACTAGAAAGAGCTTTGCTTAGTACTAAGAATCAAGAAACTCGCCGAGTGAGTAGAGTCCTAGTGAACAGACATATTGCATACTATCACAGGTGGCCACACTATCAATTACCTAGGGGCCCCTACCTACCTAGGGGCGTCGCTTGTAGTGTAGCCAGCAGCTATATTATGCGATGACTGTTCACTAGGATTAGTCACTCGGCGAGTTTCTTGGCTCTAAGCAATAAGCGAAACTCTTTGTAGTGTGGCTTTAGCCTAACAACAACTCGGAATTGAGATACAGCCTAAACTGTTACTGTAAGTAGATGAAATTTTGGTTTATCTAAATACTAATTTGATCTAAAAAAAAGTGTTAGGGTTCTCTCACCGTAGGCACTACAACAGGCGCCGAACATATCTGCATGGTTTTGGCCACCGACAAACTAGGGTCAACAGGTTTCAAATGAGTTATTAAATTTTCATTACTGTGTTCTTTTACTATTTCTGAATCACTATCGTTTTCGTCCTCGGAGCTGGTGCCGTAGTTTCGTATATTCAACATTTTGATGCCGACTGATACACTACAATGGTTTACGATAATTTTACACGTAGGTAAATAAAAAAATCTAGTAACTTGCAAATACAAATCTCGAAATGCAAAATAAAAACACTATGGCCGTAGGTACAGAAAAACATATTGTGTCAACTGTCAAGTGTCAACACTCAACTGTCACGTCGTATGGTATTTTTTTTTTTAAATAATTTTACGGCCCTGGGTACGTGCCCTTTGGAGCCTTTAGTACAATTAGTCAGAGCAGTGCTGCCAACATTCGAACTTGCTCTTCACCAGATTCTAGTGCAAAAACCATCAGAAAACCACTAACGAAAAATGGCCCTTCACTCATAACTGCTAAATGTTCCACTAAACAATTTTTTTTTTAAGTTTATGTTAGTGGCTTAGTAGTTAAGTGATAACATTCTCAGTAGGTAATTGAACCTGAATTGTACTAAATCACTAGAAAAATCCACTAGCCACTAAAAGCAATATTTCACGGCTAAATGGGGAGTTGAAACCACCAGTAACTTGGCAACACTGACAAAGAAGTGGCACAAATCACAGTGTCTTGTCGTGGACCTTGGTAAAAACCAGATAGTCATAAATCATAATATAGGATAGGTACCTACTCATTACACAGGGAAGCTTGCTGATGATAATAATTTGAAATATTATTGCCTTTTTCTAGTTTTTTTAAGTAGCTACTAGTATGCCTTTGATAGAGAAAAAAAATATTATTTCAATTGACAACATTTCAATTTTAAATAGGTACCTTAAATCGAAAACCATTTCGAGGTATTTCTTTAAATATCACGTTACATATTTTTTAGAATTTTTTAATTACTTATTTAACGAAATATTCACAAAAAACTTCGTCCGGGCCACGGTCAGGTTGAATAACGTAAATATCTTTGCGTTATATAAATTAAAAAAAAATTATGTGTCACAGACAATATTGTCATTGTCTAGGTATTAAAAATTGACATTTGACTTTCGTTTTGTTTTATTCTTTACGCTTGTTCAAAGAGTATATAACCACTACGTTTTAAGAGACGGAAGTGGGAACATTTCAAAAAAATAAGAAAATGTATGGATTGCTTTTGTTCTGCTGCCAACTCACCATTAGTAAATTTTTGCCAACATTAAAATGAAATACGGAAATTACGTATAATTGGACTGTAGGGCTGAAAATTGGATAGATAGAATAGTATCGAGTATCGATACTAGTGATGTGCATATCGATATTTCGATCGAACCTCCTTACAATGGTTTCCTTAATTTTTATTAGTAATAAAATGTAATAAAACCGCTTAATTTATAGAAAATCTTAGTTTATTTTTTACAATTCAATATTCACAGTTTCCAAGTGGGTGTTATATTGCTATAAACTATGAAAGTATACCAAAGTCTCAAATCTTATGAAGTAAGCTTCTATAAGCAAACTTAAAATTAAGTGAGCTTAAATTAACTTAAAAATTAAATGAGCTTATACATTTTGCACACTTACAAATCTAGTGTAGCACATAATAAATTATTATATAAAAATCAGGCAAGGATTTTCTTGATTATTTTTTTAATCAATAGTGGCTGGTAGTTAGTGCCGATGTAACCGCTAACTCGTATCTAGTAACCGGGCCGTCACACATAAATGTATTCAATCAGTCCATATTTTGCAAAACTACTAAGACAATATTCTTCAATTTTGGATAATGATAGTTTAATGATAGTGATATTGAGACCCCGTACAATATTTTGATCAAGCTCTCATCACTTATTGTTTAGGTTTAGGTCAGTGTGTCTGGTGTTGGTACCTTTACAACTTGCAAGAGGAAAATCTCTGAGTTGATCTTCTGTTAATGATGGTGCTTTAATTCCTACAGAAGGAATTACAGTCTTTTTGAGACGGCTGCCTTTTTTAATTTAATCCGTTTTCAAAAAATGGTCACCACATACATGACGTAGAAGACACATCACACAACTTTTCAATGGGAAGGTGTACTAAGTCCTCATTTCCAAACATTTTTCCCATATTTTAAATCTGTAAAGCAAAACAGGGGATTTGATTATAAATACCTATCTACATTAATTTTTAATTTTTTGGGTCATGATTTGCGTACTGCTAGCGGATTTTGATTTCATTGTACGGGGTTCGCAATAAGATTTACGTTACGGCGGATAATAATGCAAGCAATAGCTAAATAATAAAGATATAGAGAATATACAAATTTTGCGTATCAACAATATATCTTATAAAGAAAAGTCAGAGCTTACCGACTCTCATTTGATGGAAAGTTTGCAAAAAAACCTCTTTCTTTTCCGCACACGCACAAATTTCACAAAATCTTGCTTTAGGATAAATTTAATCAAAATATTAAGTATATTTTTCAATTGAAAAAATATTTTTATTTTAAGGGTAGAAGTCGAAATGTCACTTACCATTTAATTTTTTGTAGTTGGTACTTGGTTGGTGCCTCTATTCAAAGACAATTTTAGTAGTGGTTAAATACTCTTTGGACAATTTTTCAGAAAAATTGAATTATGTTGGCTAAAGAACGTAGGCATCCCATACAATTTTCATTTGTATGGGAGTTTCGAGGGACTGCGCTTGTTTTTGTATTAAATATTAATTGATTCACAATGAAAGTTTCCGAAGGTTATGCCATGGCAGACAGCTGCAACCTTCCCAAGGTTGACTACATGATGTTTTTGCAGTACATGCGAGAAAACGACTCATTTAACGTTGCCGAAATCCGTGGAGCAAAAGTTTTGCTATCATCGAGGGATTCATATGTAGAAACTTCTGTAGGCTATGTGGAGGTAAAACGAGAAAATGCTGTATGTTTCATCAGGGGCAGAGTAACTCCTGAGCACAGAGTACGTACTAAAATGTACTTAGTTGTCGCAAGCATTGACGAGGTAGAAGAAACAATATTGGATGTAAAATGTCAAGATTGTGCTGCAAGTCAGGGAGGGTGCAAACATTCAATTTGTTTCATTATGTGGCTAATCAAGCGCACTGAAGAACCTGCGGTAACATCAGTTCGCTGCTATTGGACCCAGCCAAAATTGTCTGCTGCAGTAACACGTGATAAATGCATTTTAGCTAAAGAAATGGGAAAACATGTACAAATCATGGTTAATCTTCCTAATTCACTAAATAAAGCTTCATTTTTACAAGAATGTCGAAAAAGGAATATACAAGATTCTTTATTTTACAACTACAATAATGAAGCAATAACACTGGATGTATACCAGATTTTCAAGCTTTTACTGGATTACTATACTATAACTTCATCACAAGATGACTTGACAGATTTTACAAAATGGAAGAACTTTGCCTTAAACAATCTAACAAAAGAAGTTATCGATAAAATTGAAAAAGAGACACGCAACCAAGCTCACAGTCGATTGTGGCATATTTTAAGACAAGGGCGAGTTACTGCGTCAAAAATTTATGAATGCACAAAATGCAACACTGATGGGGTTTTGGTTAAATCCATTCTTGGTGGTTATAAAATTCCTGAAACAAAAGCTATAAAACGAGGGAAACGCTTGGAAAAAGAAGTAGTGGAGGAGATAATGAAAAGAATGAATGTTAAAATAGTTCAGTGTGGATTTAAATTAATCACACCTTTTGTAGGTGCTTCGCCAGATGGATTATGTGAAGAACAAGGATTTATTTTAGAAATTAAATGCCCCAGCAACAAAACAATGGAAAACTATATAAAAGATAATGTGATATCCCCTAAATGTAATGCCCAAATACAGCTGCAAATGTATGCAATGAACGTAAAAAAAGCTTTGTTGTGTATAGCAGACCCTGAATTTGAACGAAACAAATCGTACTACCAATACTGGGTCTACTATGATAGATTATACGCAGAAAAACTAACTGCTGACGGTGAAAAGTTTTGGAAAAAGTATATTTTTGAAAAAATGTTAGATATTGTACGGTATGACAAATAAAAATCAATACATAGGTCACACTAAAATTTGTGTTTACTTTATTACTTACATTCACACTTGAATCCTGTTTACAGCAAAACAAGTTTAGCCTACCAAAAAAGAAACATGTAGAAGTCACAAAAGGTTTCTATCAATTGGTTTCCCTCTTTATTTTTGCATATTTAATGTCTAAAAAAATTGGCTGAAATTAGGACCTGCTTATTACAGGCGACTGTAAATTTATAAGCCCACAAGCAACTACCACAGCATCATCTAATACATCGATTAGTTTATTATTTACTACAGCATGTGGCTTCAACATTTTAAAAAGCCTTACTCTCCGAATAACCCTCTCTATATGTATTCGTAAACTTGCTAAAATTTTACTGTCAATCACCTCAGTTTTTGTCATTTTAGTGTCTTTCTGGACACTAGGAGGGCGCAGAATTTTGACAGATTTTTTTATTAAATGCGATTCTAAGTGTTTGAACCCCCTGTCTGCTAGAATAGTGGCATTTGCTGGTACCACCTCTAAATATCCACTTTGTTCTACTAAATACATATCAGTTATACGTCCTCCATAACCTTCAGAAACAAAATTTATAAACCCATCTGGAGTGGCACTTATTAAATACTTTATACTATTACAATTCTTGTATTGGGACCATGTAAGGGCCTGATCTATTGGTTTTTTTGGCTTTTCTATTTCGATTTCAAAGCAATCTATTACTGACTGAACACTTGCATACTCTTTGCTAGTAGTGAAAGCAGTTGGAAGGTTAGTCTTAATATTCAGAGCTGATGGCCAATATAGTAATTTAGTGAAAAATAAACTGAGCGCTTTCAAAGTCTTGTAAAATATTCGCCACAATGTAGTCAATGAAATTTCAAAAAGGTCTTTCAGTTTGGTGAATACTTCATTATTTTTTAACTTATATAAGGTTATTATAATATGCAAAGAAGGCATTTTCAATTCTTTTGCAAGGTATTTAATAATCCAATAATATTGTTTTGGAACACCAATATATGAAAATGACTTTTTTTCTATTATACTTAACATAAAATATCTGCCAGCTAAACTTTTTTGAATTGGTATACTACTAGAACTTTCATTTTCAGAAAATTCAGTTGTAGTGCCAACTGTAGACGGATCGTGTCCCTCCGATGACTCTCCTTCAAAAGTGTTCACATATATTCTGGATTTGCTTTTTCTGAAAATCTTTGCACCAACTGACCGGTTGACCATAGCTGGCTTTACTTGGATAGATTTATGATAACAGTTCGGAATACACAGCACACCCTTTTCTTGCATACTTGGATCTACATTTACTCTTGTTGATGTTGAAGGTAGCAGAGTTGGTTCTCTATTTATGTTCTTTAAATTATTTGGAACTTGGGGATTCAGACGGGGTATTTTGGATTTTTGTTCCATCCAAGCCTTGTAGTTAAGTAAAACTTCTTCGAGCTAGAATAAAAATAAAAAAAATTAACATCACAGCAGTATTGTGATTCAATTATACCTATTGATGTATTTACCAAATAGCAGGCATATTATTAAACTTTACATAAAAAAGGATTTGCATTTATGTAATATTATATAGTTACGGTGCCGTAATAGTCAAATAACAGGGCAAATCAAGAAAACAACCAGGTACTGCCATGTATTGCTTTTTAACATAAAACGTTTATCTACAAACAAAATATATACATATATAACTATTTACTTACATTTAAATGATCTTGGCAAATGTAAAGACTTCCAGTTTTTGGTACATAAGATTTATTTACAGCAGCACACCATTGTACTCTCGCAGATTTTGGTATGTGGAAAAAATGTTTTGTAGGATTCATCAACACTGTATTTTTACAGGCGGGAACGAAACAAGAAACGAAAGGATCTAATTTACGAACTTTTACATTCATTTTTGTTTTTATTTTATTAATTTAGTCTACAAAAACAGGAGAAGTAGATACATTAAATATAAAGGTAAATAATGTCACAGCCAGTGTTGCCAACTGTTTGAAAACTTTCCCCCTAAAGCAATTTCGAAACCCAGTAAATTCAAACTAAAACCCCCTGATATAATTAAATAAATTAGAATAGTTATTCAGTTATATTAAATAATACAATTGTATTTTTAAATCTTACAAACAATGAAATGTAAATTCAATTATTTTATATTTTATTTAATTTACTATAACATACATTTTAACGTTGAATAATTTGTAAAAAAGTGGTATGCTGATTTAAACATAGTGCAAATCGTGATTGTATTGTGACCGTAACCCCTAACCACCTAAAAATAGCCCCAAAAAATTATTCCTCCTAAAAAACTCCGTCGAGATTTTTTCTCCCTAAACTTAGGGAGAAAACCCCCAAGTTGGCATCACTGGTCACAGCCACAAAGAAATTGAAAACCATAGATAAAAACAGAGTACAAACGTCAATCAAAGACCAGACATTTTTTGTTATGCAAATGCGAGGCAAAGAAAATGTATATGTTCCGCCTGAAACGCATTTTTTAAGTTTACAAGATTTCAAATTAATTTTCGAATAACTTAGGATAAAAAATTTCGAAAAAGAAAAAATACGTGTCTCATGGTTTTCTAAATACTATTTAATAAGCATGAAAAAACATAACCAAAAAAAATTGAAATGTTGTCAATTGTACCAACTGGCAACCACCAACAGTACCAACTAAAACGTAGACGAGTGATTACCTTCTCTCTGGTACCAACATGACAAAATAAAAATCATTGAAATCCAAATCAGGTGACGAGCCCTTGTGACAGTCCGTTTCACACTAATTTCACCAAAATATTCAGAAAATTACATAAAAACTTCCAAAAATGGCTCTACAGGCAGCCGTCAAGGGAAAATTGATCAGTGTTATTGGAGATGAGGTCAGTATTATATATGTTAAATGCCTCAAATTACCAATGAACGCCTTTATTTACTAAATTGGATATACCTATTCGTGGTTAATTTCACTTCCAGGACACTTGCGTTGGGTTTCTACTGGGTGGTATTGGTGAAATAAACAAAAACAGACACCCAAACTTTATGGTGGTTGACAAAAGTAAGTTACACACATCAGTACTAAGCTCATACCTTTGAGGGATCGGTGAGACTATGAACATCCATTTTCGATAAAGAGTATCTATGTCCTTCTCTGTACCCCTGACAATGTGCATGCAAAATTTCACAGTGATTGGTAGCACTGTTAAGGCATGAAAGCGTAACAAAGAAACAAGCTAACTTAGATTAGCCCTCTGGAGCCACCTAAAATTTCTGTTTTTATTTGTTTTTAGTTAATTATATCTATTTCTGCTGATTGTGGTGCTCAATAAAGTGTTTCATTCATTTATTCATTATAATAATTTCAGCATATAATTTCAGCATTTCAATATCTCAAAAATAGTTAGGAATCTTTTATCTCAAATTGTAATATCTTTTTTATTATTATAGACACACCAGTGAGTGAAGTAGAGGATTGTTTCAAGCGGTTTGTAAAGCGTGATGATATCGACATAATTCTGATCAACCAGAACGTCGCCGAGTTAATTAGACATGTGATTGATGCACACACCTCCCCTGTACCATCTGTACTTGAGATACCATCCAAGGATCATCCGTATGACGCCTCCAAAGATTCTATTCTACGTCGTGCTAAGGTAAATAGTAATATTGCTTGGATATTACCAGTGTGTGGTAATACCCACCACCACCTCTACCCAAAATAAGCAAAGCTTATGGTGTTATATATGTTTTTAGTAAACACATAGTGATGATACAAACTAGTTAAACATGAAGAATCAGGATAAACACAAATTTAATGTTTGATGCAGAAATCAATCCAGCAATACAGGTGTAGCAGCCAGATCCACTATTTAACTGATGGTGCTATACATATCTATACCAATAGTATAAAGCTGAAGAGTTTGTTTGCTTGAACGCGCTAATCTCAGGGACTACTGGTTCGAGTTGAAAAATTATTTTTATTTCGGATAATCCATTGGTTGAAAAACGCTTATAAGCTATATAAAATCACGCTACGACCAATAGGAGTGGAGCAGCAATGAAAATGAAAAATTATTCCTTTTGAGAGCTTCCATTGTGTACACTGTGTAAAGGGTTAGCTGTGGAATATATTTTAGTAGGGCTCTAGTATCAATATATAACAACTAGCTGTCCCCCACGATTTCATCCGCGGTAATTTCGGAGTTCCCGCGGGAATTCCGGGAAAAAAAGTGCTGTAGTTTACGGTGATAAGCAGTTCCCCACATTAAAAACTATCCTATCTTTTATTTATTTATTTATTTATTTATTTTATTGGCACACCAACTGCTTACAGGCAAAGCATTATATCAATAACTAATTATAGGTAAACTTAAGTTGGACCATATTATAAATGTTACAAAATTTTATCAAAATCCGTTCAGTAGTTTTGGTGTCCATTGCGGACAAACAACGTGACACGTGATTTATATATATTAAGATTATAAAATACTGATACAGGCATACTCGCATTAAGTTTATCTGCCATCGAAACTATTATACGATGATGGCTAAAAAAAGCAGGAGCACTGCAGTTCTGTTTCTAAAAACATACTGTGGGTGATGAAAATTTAAATTTGTTTTTTCTTTTCAGGGCATGTTCAACCCAGAAGATTTGGTACGCTAAAACTAGTTTAATCCTTGCATGATATTTGACTCTGTGCTCTTTGCAGACTGGCACGTGTAAATATGCCAACTAATTAAACAAAAATACCAATTTCATTTATTACATTTATAAACTAATAATGATGATGCTGTTTGTTCATATAAATATTAAATAATAATAAGTCTGTTTTCTTTGTGCAACATTTTTCAAACCGAAATTTAACTCTGAAAAATTTGTAAATATTTATTTATGCATTCCATTTAATGAAAAGTGAGCTCTTTCGAATGTTCAGATAAAAACTAGGAGAAGCGAGGTATTTATCTAAAGAAATCCCACCAGTGTCAATATGTTTTCAGATATTCTATTGACGAAATTAAGTAGCTATGATAGAATAAAAATAAACTTAATTTGTTGCACTGTTGGGGTTCAATTAATGTGTTATAGATTTATTACTTTTATCCAGAGTACGTATTATAAGTACGACACAAATACGCTGTAATCTTGTATAGATTTGTTGAAGTTTTACTATAAAAACAAACAATATAATATTATAAACATTAGTAATATATAGAAAGTTCTGTTTTATTTTTCTTCCCATACTAAAAAAATATTGTGCATGTGTTTCTTGTTTTTTTGTAAATTTTTTTTTTTTGTTAAATTTGCATTTGTCTGACAAATAATGTGTGGTCGAATTATTACCGCGAGTTTTTTTTTTGTCAAATTGAAATCGCAGTGTGCAGTTTGGTGCATATTTTTGTTATGAAGTGTTTTTGTGATAACTATTGTGAGTTGTTTATTGATGTAAATATGTTTTTCAAGGATTTCTTCTAACTATCATAATTATTTATGACATTTATTATTATTATTTATGTTTATCATAATGGCTTCATTTTACATAATATTTTTTCATTTTCAGTCAATGTTCGGAGCTGATAACTACAATACATAATTTACTATATTTATCTTATATGCAATAATAGTTTATCTAATATTTTAATTGATGTCAAATTGTATTTAATTTATTTTATAATTATTATTGGTTTAATGAAATTTATTTAATAATCAACTTTAAAACACAAAAGTATTTTTTTTTACAAAAAAGTCTTTATTAACAATCTTAAAAATAAATATTAATAATTAATACAATTCACGCAGTATAAAAATCATAAATACAATAACATAACTATCTCCCTAATAGAGTGCACACAACCATTTTTTTGAAATTATGAGCAAAAATAAAAAAAACGTTAACAACTAATGTCTATTTCTGTACCTAATTAGGTACTTTTTGGTAACAATATTCGTATAACTATAAAATATACCCGACAGAACACATAGTAAAAGTGAGATTAGTGGAATTAGAAAGCAGGAATTGATGTCATCATAGAGGATCACTCGTCAAACTCGTTGACGTCATTTTCGGCCTTTTTGTGGCCGACCCAATCCCACTTGGAGTAGTGGAGTTTGGTCTTCTTGAATTTGGGATTCTTCGAAGTGATCCTGACGAAGATCCTCCGACCGAACAGCGGCTGCAGCTGCCTGAAGTTGTCGACGAGCGGGAGGTTCAGGTTGGAGAGGAGGCCGCGGAAGTTGTCCATCTGGAAAATGAACACGTGAGTAACTTACTGTTTCCTGCCTTATTTCCTTAAGAGCCTTATGACGTAGGGCGATAAAATGACCAGTGTATTTATGTACGTACGCACATTAAAAATTAAACTTCTGTGACGTTTCTATATCCAATTGCGTTACTTTGCTTTGCTACTTTGCTTATATCCAATTGCGTTACTGGCAATTCTTACCCAGTAAACGAAGAGAATTATGGAAACCGCTCTTGATAAGTAGTAGGTAGGTAGGACACGTCATTTTGATCCAAAAAGTTAAAAGACAACACAACACATTTCAAACAAATAAGATCGAGATTTCATTGCACGTACGATAAACACACAATACTCGACCTTATTTATTTGAAGTTTGAGTTTAATCTACTAATCTCGTTCGAGACACCGCGCCGTAATTTTCTAGTGCGAAATGCGAGTTCCATATTAGGTACATTCACCGGTTACAATTTAATTAAAATATTATCTATATTGATTTAACTGGTTTATGAGTTGTATGTCTTACCTGAAATACGGAAATTGGAAGGTAGTCCGAGAAG
The DNA here is from genome assembly GCA_907165275.2 of Zygaena filipendulae. Taxonomy (NCBI): domain Eukaryota; kingdom Metazoa; phylum Arthropoda; class Insecta; order Lepidoptera; family Zygaenidae; genus Zygaena; species Zygaena filipendulae. The sequence continues at coordinate 1,663,720 of OU015657.1, forward strand.
ACGACCCACGTGACGGCTTCAGCACAGGGTGGGGTCGTGAGGGACCCCTTGTAGGTGTAGAAGCGCTCGGTGTCGAGGCTCGAAAGGATCGAGGATAAGGAGAAGGTGTGGGGGAGTTGCATGCTGGTGTTGAAGTTCTCAATGGCGGACAGGTTTTTGACGATCGGCGTCAGAAGCTTGGCGTCGAACTCGACCACCTGAGAAAATGATAAATACAAGATAGGATGTGATAAAAAAATTCAACTTTCGAAACTCGGAGACAGTATCGCGTCTGTCGATGTGAAATCTTATGAAAATGTTGCAACATGACCTTACCTAAACTATATGTATGCACGAATCTCGTGGGCCCTTTTGAAAAAAACTTTTTTAGTGAGCATTTATTTTCTTAGAACATCTTAGGAAGTAGGAATTCACCTGGTAGAAAAATGCAAGAACGCAAAGGCCGTCGGGGTGCTGGAGGGCTTCGCCGAGGTTCCTGTACTTCTTGTTCCTGTGGATGATGTGCATCTCGAGAGGCAGCCGCATGTCGTTGAGGGTGTGCTCCGACCCGCGGTTGTTCTTGTCGCCCCAGTGGAAGTGGAGACCTTCGATCTCGTACTCGTTGTCGAGCGGACCGCCGAAGATGTACGGCAGACGGAAACCTTTCTTCTCCTCTTCGGAACTGTATTTGGGGATCGTGAGCGCGACTGGAAGAAGAACATTGGACACGTGAATGATTTGTTCTTTTAAAGTAGATCACACAGAACAGTAATTTGATGGATGATTACTGTCAATTGCTCATAAGCATTCAAAGATTTCCACGTTACTATTTAATATTGACTATTTCGTTACTCTCTCGTTGTCTTTTATCCATGTTTAAATCTTGTTTCTTTACTTTCTATACGGAAATAAAAACGTTTCGCCAAGTGGTCGTTGATTAAACTAAACTAAACTAAAGAAGAGTCGAGGAAGCGTAAGCGGGGAGCAGATCCACCATATCTAGGTGGACCAGACCAAACCTACAAGGTCCAAATCGCAAAGCGAGCCATTCCTGAAAGAATGTAGCAACATCGAAGATATTTTCTCACCCGAATGTCCATTATTAGTTATTGTCAATGGTCCGGGTAGTGGGTTTTGGTATCCAATGAGCTCCATAGCTGGGATCGAGATGGGGATTGCTTGACGGGCTGCAATTGCAATAGGCGACTGCTGACGACCTCCGCACGCAGGGTGAAGTACAGCCCATCTTCTCTGATCGGAAGCTCTGTATCCCCAGCCGAAGACCAATGAAACTGGGGGAGAAGAGAGATGTTTAGGATGTGGAAAGAGGCATAGTCTGCGAGTCAGCTAAATATCGGTTAACTGTACAAATAGGAACGGACAAATCCTACAGATAACGTATACATAGATACAATATATTATTATAACCACATCTTCAAAAATATTCCCAAGAAAGAATTGGACGTAATATTGTGATTTGATTACCTAGTTATTGCGCTTTAATGGAAGCTCTTTTTTAGAAGTTCGGTGTACTAAAAGTATAAAGAGTTATCCTTATATAATTTTACTCTTTTTTTACGTTAGATACCTATAAAAAAATAACGGCGATACATTGAGTTGAAATTTCGCGTGCAGTTTGTACCTACGGGTCTTATACCGAATAATGACGTCACGAATCCCCCACCCCAAAACTTAAATGCGCTTTATTTATGTTGTGTTTATGTATATTTTCATTAATTTGAAAAAGCAAAAAATACGTGTCTATTATTTTTTTGTTTTCTAACTGACGGACTAATTAGAATTTTGATTTTCATAAGTCGTCAAACAGCCAATGCCGGCCAGTATGGATAAGCCCTATTTATTTGCGTGACCGCTGCAGCAAAAAACTTTCTCAGGGTAATGTTTACATAAAGCCAATGCGTGTTGCCATAACACACCCCAAATAAGAACGTCCAACTTCACCATTGTGATTACCATTACTGCCTGTTTTGATAACATCAAGTGAGCGATTATTATAATATAGTATTTTTTATAGCAAGACTTGCCCTCCGGTTAATTTTCGTGAATTTCGGGACTATTATTTACAGGAAAACGCTGTATTAGAATACTAGCTGTTTCCCGCGGTTTTACCCGAGTTAATTTCCGAGTTCCCGCGGGAATTCCGGGAGAAAAGTATCCTATTTCCTTCTCTGTACCCTTGACCACGTGTATGCAAAATTTCCTGATGATCGGTTGAGCCGTTCAAGCGTGAAAGCCTAACAGGCAGACAGATAGACAGGTACTTTCTCATTTATAATATTAGTAGGGATATGCTGTTTTTCCGCGGTTTCGCCTGCATTAATTTCGGAGTTCCCGCGAGAATTCCAAGACGAAAAGTCCTATGTCCTTCTCTGTATCCCTGAAAACGTGTAGGTATACAAAATTTCATGATGATCCGTTAAGCCGTTGAGGCGTAAAACGTAACAAACAACCACACTTACACATTTATGATTATTGGGGTAAACAGCGTGCACAATTAACACTTATAGTAACTTTAAGTAAGTTTACTTTATTTAGTAATTGTACCACAAAAACCATTAACCTAACTTTTACTAAAAAATACAGAAAGGTGGTTGTACAAGTATTTACAAAACTTATACGTTTAATTCGAGGTTAGATTTAGGCTGTATTACCTATCAGTTTTACCAGTCATACAGCATCACGGAATACATCCAGTAACATAACTTTGTACACTCCAACACGAACAGACGTATCTAATGTCTATAGTGTCAAAGTATTTGTTATACGATTCCATTAAACTATACATTGGAGAGCGTTTACCAGCGTTCGTTCGGCACACAGTTGTAGCAAAGAAGCGTGGTACCTCCGTGATTACGGTACTGTATTCTTCGAGGAACATTATAAAACGGTGGAATGCAATCATACCTATTATGACATAAATCATACAGAAACACTGCTTGCGGCTGTATGCGTCTATATTTAAGTTAAATAAAATTATACATATTTAGAAGACATACGGCAAATAACGGTGAAAACTTGTAGTGCATACAGCGCAGAAATCTACTCAAGAGCATCAGTGTATTTGTTGTAAAATGGGTTCCACACGGGCACAGAATACCTACTCAAGTTGGGATCGAATAAGAGATTTAAAGATATGTAGAAAAGTACATGAACGCGTAAAATTTGCACAAGAACGCATAGCATAATATTAGTAAGGATACATAATTTTTATCAAGACATTATGTATTTATGAATCACATTGTTTTAATCCGAAGGTACTATATAGAAAAGTAATATTTTTTCCACCTATTCGTTCTTAAACTTGTAAATATACTATATATTATCTGTGTTTCTAAATAAAATTGAATACAAAAAAAAAACTCAACGTTCAATTTATTACACACATTAAGACTATCTTTTATGGCTTCATATGAACAAATTAGAATGAGGGATCGTTATTAATATGTGTTCCCGACCATCAAAATACGTGACTGCGTTTAAAAATGCACGATTGTATTCAAAAATGTAAGCGCTAAGTGCCTATTTGTCATTCAACAAAGTGACGGGACAACCAATCAAGTTTATAGACAACAAGATTTTGTCCGAATCAGATATTCGATGTCGTCGGCGTTATTTTATGTTCAAAATAATTTATTGGGCTGTTAAATCACGATTAAAATGCATTGCGAATTGATCGCTTCTTTGGCCATTTAAAAATAGGTTTTGGTATGTATTATTGCTATATTAGATAAGGTCCCTTATAGCGGCGAAATCGGCACTAAAAATATATCTTCTAAAAATAAGATATTAAAAAAAAAATGGGAGAATGTAATATCTATACTCTATACCTATAAAATCACCTATCTGGTATCTCATGAAATCCATGGATTTACACATTATGTTTGCCTTTCCGGTTAACTTATCGTGTTGTCTATGTGTTGATTTATCAACCCTATCCCAACTTACCTACTAATATTATTTAAATGCGAAAGTAACTCTGTCGGTCTGTATATCTTTGTCTATCTATTAAACCTACACGCCTTAACGGCTCAACTGATCATCATAGAATTTTGCATACACATTGTCAGGGGTACAGAGAAGGAAATAGGTACGCTACTTTTTGTCCCGGAGTTCTCACAAGCACTCCGAAATTAACGCGGGTGAAACTGTGGGGCACAGCTAGTAGATAATAATCCTATTGATATTATAAATGTGAAAGTGTGGATGTTTGGATGATTAGATGTTTAGACGTTTGGATGTTTGTTACTCAATCACGCAATAACGGCTGAACGGATTTGAATGAAATTTGGCATGCATGTTGTCAGGGGTACAGAGGAGGACATGGGAACTTTTTATCCCAGAATTCCCGCGGGAACTCCGAAATTACCGCGGGTGAAACCGCAGGGCACAGCTAGTTTATTATAATATTTTGTCAGTGTAGGTATACTTTGGCGCGTCGAGAAAATTTTAGCAGAAGAGGGGGCGGTGCGCTCAGAGAAATTCAACAATATGTAGTTGGCAAGAACTGCAATTTCCGGTCAAGTTAGTTTTTAATTCACGCCAAAGTAGTGTAACTGCTCACGTATACGTAGATACGTACGCTTTTTTCTACCTCAGAGGCATCGTTACTTCTCATTCACAAGTAGGTAAATGCAGTTTATTACAAGGAACTGCCGAAAAGTCCTCAAAAAACAACATCCGATCCTGCACCCGTTCTACGATTTAAGTGAAAATCTAGTTATATTTACTGCACGCACACGATTAGTTAACAAAACTTAATATTTATTGTTATTATTTTATTAAGTAGGAAAATTTCTCAAATAATGTAATAAAATTAAGTTTTTTTTATTTTATGCTTATTATGCCGAGTAAAAGTGTTTTAACACTGACTCGACTATTAAAAGTGCTTTATTTAATAACAAAATTAATAAAATACTATTAAATAAGTACCAAAGTTTTTTAGTGCGATGAATGTGGCCCTAGGCTATAAGTGCAGTTTTGATGCATAGCACAGTCGGCTTTACCTATGGCTATGAACAAAACATAATTATTAATTATCTCTAATTAGGAATATTTAACAATTATCACTCTCTTATCGAGGTCTCGGAGTCTCGGGAGATTATTCCGTGTCTTTTTTCGATTTGAACCGCGGACGAGTATGTACCTACATAATCGTAATCGCTAACGATAAACGCATTACCGGTAATGAACAAATCAAATACAAAACGACCTCTTGCATGTTTCCCTAACATATTCTGTAATAATATATTGAGGTCGAGTTTGCAAATTTTTCGTGCATCACCGATTTATGCAGTGTCGTTTAGGAACAAATTGTTTTTTTGCAACAAAAAGAAAAAAAAATGTATTTCCAACTTCATCATACGATCGGTCAGACTTTTATGCGGGAAATCTGGACCACAACATTCGAAAGAAATAATTTAATTTTAGAGTAATCGAATCCCAAACTGTAATACTTATTATTTGACTTTGAATTTTGACTTTCAGTAGTTCCGGTGGCCATCTATGGTCTTCATCATCAGTTCCACTTCATCGATTGGTGATTGTCGAAAGAAAATGAACAATTAATGTGTGCCTATAATATTTGGAGAGCTCCCTCGATTTCTCCAAGATCTCATCATCAGATCCTGATTTCATGACACTGGGAGCACCAGCTTTCGATTTAAAAAAATAATCATCAAAATCAGTTCACCCAGTTCGAAAGTTTAGAGGTAACAAACATAAAAAAACACATGTCAAATTGAAAACATCCTTTTTGAAGTCGGTTAAAAGGTACCTACCTACCCTTTTTTTGTTTCAAGCATTGTAAGTTTGCCTTTCTCAATCAACTTACATACACTTATGTTGAATGTTGAAGAAAACAATGCATTAGAAGATACCCCGTTTAATCCGTAACTTTTATTGCCTCCAAAATCGTTTACGATGGCCATCATGCGGTATGGCACGTGATTAATTAACGTCACTATTACGTCAAGCACACTCGCCCATACAGTTTTCACCTGTAAGATCTGTGGAACGGTGGGAGAGAACTGGGACACGGTTTTGCATATCCCATAACTGCTCTATAGTCTATAGTATAGTAGAACTTCTCGTTGGTTTTTCTACGAAAACCGACGTTAGGAAGGCATTCCTTGATATCCAATGCAAATAATATACGTAAAATGTTTCTTGGTCATTATCACACCCGAACTTAGTAGAGCCAGAGTAAGCATCAATAATGCGGGAGCCGGGAATCGAACCCGCCACCTGACGTAGCAGTCAGATTCACTTGCCAGTTGCCAGTACTCCAACGTCACTTCGTGCAAATACTTAATCCCAGAACACTAAAATTGCCTTATTGTGTATGCACACTGAAAATAAATGCAAAAAATGGGTAATATAGAGACAGACAGTGATGTTTGTAGATGATACAATTGTTTTTGCAATAATGTTTCGGACGTGCTACTGTTGAATGGATTCTTTGGATCAATGAGCTGCACAAACTTTTGTGTATCTTAACCTACAGTGTTTATGTAGAATCGAAGGCTTCGTATATTTACATATTAGGTATGTTCAAAAAAATATGCATTCAGTACCTAAAGAAAGGATTCTGTTGTTTATTATATACGCTGCTGTTTTCTGAAAATAAAGGTGTCACGGCCCGATTTTTTCAGTTACCGCCAAGAGCCGGAAAGGCTTTGTAGCATTCTATTATCTGTGCTTTACAGTCAGTACGAATACCCACAGCACTACAAAGTGCATTATTATTATTCATTTATTGATCTTAAATTTAGGTTTTTTGCAATATAAATTTACCAAATAATAAATATTATAAAAAACCTAAACCTAGTACAAATAAACGCATGTATCACATGTATGCACTCAATTGATAAAATTTCACCGGTGGTTGAACCATCTTACTGCGTCACGCCGCTCGCGCTCATTCAAATTTTTTTTGTGTTTCAATTTCAAACGGAATTATGAATGAAACTGATATTTACATTTTATCTGTAGGTCATTTTATATACGGGGTGGTCCGATTCAGTCTTCTGGGAGTGTATAAATATTTCAGGTTAGGTACAAATTCTAAGGCTATTTGACTATTTTTTTTATTAGTCCGTCTTGTAGATTAATAAAAAATATTGGACAGGTATTTTTTCTTTTTTTACGTAATCGAAAAATAACGGCGATACATTGAGTTGAAATTTCGCGTGACGTAACTAGCCAGTGCAGTTTGTATGGCGGCTTGTAGCGGCAAGTGACGTCACGAGCCCCCACCCTAAACTTTAATGCGCTTTATCTCTGTGTATTTTCATTTATTTGAAAAATAAAAAAATACGTGTCTAATTTTTAATTTTCTAACTGACGGACTAATTAGAATTTTGATTTTCAAAAGTTGTCAACATCCCTGGTAGAAAATTAGAAATAGCTATTACCTTACATGTGTTTTGGAGTAACACTTGTTACCCTTATTCCGTTTTAGATCAATATAAATTAAGATGGTCTCCACTTCGGTCTGGGAACGGACGCGCGTTGTGTCGAGTCTCGGATGTTTGTTCGATACATTCGGCGCGATTAGGTATGCCGAGGCTATAATCTATATCAAATCGTATCCACGCCGGCACTTGGCACGCTATTCCGATTTTTAATCAAATTTTTTCTAATTTCATTATCCGTCATTGATTTTTTATATTGGTGCTTAAACATTATTTACATATTATAGAACACTAGCTGTACCCGGCGGTATCACCCGCGTGAGTTTCGGAGTTCCCGCGGGGATTCCGGGATGAAAAATAGATAGTAGCCGATTTTCAGACCTACTGAATATGCATATAAAATTTCATAAATTTCATAAAAATCGGTCGAGCCGTTTCGGAGGAGTTAAATTACAAACACCGTGACACGAGAATTTTATATATTAGATTAATATATCCATGACTAATTTGATAATTATGTTGGCACCCAAGATACACACAACTTGCGATGTAAAATGTAGTTCAAAATGCAAATATATTTAGTAGGTGCAAAATAATTACGTATGTAAAGAGTCATTCATGATTTTTACTTAAGCGTGATTGTTGTGAAAATTGTAACTTGGTGGCCATTCATTAATAGATCTCTATAAACCTATGTTTTAAAGATGTTTTTTTCTTTAAAATGTAAGTTACCTACATACCAATTGAGTTAAAAACCAATAGAAGCGTCATGCAATATGAATAAGTTTATGGAAGGTTTATTTTGTAAACAAAGAACTAAGGATTTAGGATTGGAAATAGTGGAAGTCCATAATATCCTCCCTCCCTCTGCCTACCTGCCTAAACGAATGATTGAAATATAACTTTCGTTTTCTCAAATAACAATTGATCTCTTTGATCTATTAAGACAATATAATTATAATAGATTAGGTACTTGTATATTTACGTATGATTCGCTTGTTTTCTTCCCGTTTCAAAATTATATCTAAGTACAGAAAGAAGTCAAAACTTTACATTCTCAAATACTTCGCGAGGTGATTCCTAATATTAGATAAGTAATTAATGCTTAATTTTCACTGTTAATTATTCCGTTTCCGAAGCTTATTTTCAAAACAAAACTCACCATTCATCACCAAAATGGCCACAACAGCTTCCAAGACGGTAGTTTTCATTGTTTAATTAAATAAAAAAAAAATCACTATAATTGATAACTAATTAGAATATTTAAATTATATATAGATACGAGATGAAAAATGTTGATTTGTGCGTAAAACACTTGATGCCTGTTGCGTTAGCGCCGGCGGTTTTTATACTGCACACGATATTCTTCAGCGGTGCATTTTCAATAGTCCTCCGCGACGCGTCATCCATGTTAGGATTTTATCAACCCTGCGCCGGCGCATCGGTGTGAAAATGACCGATTTTTTTTAATGAAAATTTCAATGCGTCTGATATAATTTTTCGCGTAGTTACCTCATGTTAGTTATGAAGCCTCCAAACGTCACGATTAATGGAATTTTCAAGTTCAGAATTTTACCTAATAAAATTACATGGCTATGATAGCTGTTTCAAGTCTCGTACCTACTTATCTACCTAAAAATTAACAGTGATATAGGTAAGAATTGCGGATGTCGGTGTGCCTTATTTTTGAACAACGTAGGCAACTCTATACCCTAGAGATAAAAGATGATAGCTAACTATGATAATGATAAGATATTAATGAATATAGGTTTTCCGAGATTAACATCTTAATTGTGGGGGGCTACTTTCATTGTACCTATACCTAGTTGATCGTATGACGTAGGTATCCTAAGTTTTAGAGTTCAGCTAGGTATTTGCAATTCTTAAATACATAGTTGCGACATATTGTTAGTATAGGAACCTACTTGAATTACATGCAGCTTTTCTTGATTATTATTATTGATCTATCAAGATTATCGTGTTCCGTTTTGATTAGGTAGTAGAAATTTACTTCAAGAGTTTTAGTAAGTACCTAGGTACAGACACAAAATATGTTGGTACGCGACGTTACATTGAGATAGCATCTCTTTGCACAAAAAATGGCCTCATTTGCAATAGTGGCATTTTGTATAATATAGATGGGCAATTGCTTGGGTTTAAACCCTATAAAAGCCAACCTTTTGCGGTCTTTTATCGGGCTTATACCCAAGCACCGGGTAGATTGCCCATCTATAGGTAGTTAATAATAATTTACAGATTCGTGATGCATAATTGAACACTAATCCCCATAATGTTTTACTCACGGTAAATCATCAGGAAGTAGTAACCCCTGATGAAGGAGTTCCGAAGAGTCTGACAAATGTCTGATCGTTCCTTAACATTTACTGTTAAACCACTATACCTATAGATATTAGTGTTAATAGGGGTTTTCCTTGAGTAATTGGTTTTCATTAATAATGTCCATATTTCTGTAAATAAAATCTATAAGCACCTACATAAAAACCGGCCAAGTGCGAGCCGGCCTCGCGCACGAAGGGTTCCGTACCATTATCTATAATAACGGCAAAAAAATCATGTCTGTTGTATGGGAGCCCCTCTTAAATATTTGTTTTATTTTAATTTAACCATTTATTTTAAACTGAATATCCTACTAATATTATAAATGTGAAAGTGTGGATGTTTAGATGTATGGATGTTTGGATGTTTGTTACTCAATCACGCAAGAACGGCTGAACGGATTTGGATGAAATTCCGCATGCACGTTGTCAGGGGTACAGAGAAGGACATAGGGTACTTTTTATCCCGGAATTCCCACGGGAACTTCGAAATTACCGTGGTTGAAACCGCAGGGCACAGCTAGTATATAAATATTCTGTGAATATTTCAAGCGTCTACCTGTTGCTGCTCGGAGCTGTTCGTGTGCGCGTCATGCCGTACCATATTTCGTCTGTGCTTCATCACTCGAAGCTCGTACACCCTCCTCGGTTCGTTGCATCAATGCATGAACCACATAGCGTTATCAATATCGAATATAAAATAACGTTTGCTGTAAGTATAGCGGCATCAGAAATACATCATCTGTGAAAATTTCAACTGTCCAACTATCACAGTTCATGAAATACAGCCTGGGGACAGACGTACAGACGGACGGGCGGACAGGCAGCGAAGCCTTAGTACCTAAATCTAATAGGGTCCCGCTTTACTTTTACGCTTTGGGTACGGAACCCTAAAAATGAAGTAGGCAGTTTCAATTTTAGGTCAACGGTAAAAATGACCCGATAGATTGATATTATTTTCAGTTTCTCCATCGGCAGCGCAAGTGTTAAGGTGAATCCGCCCAACGTTAGCGAAACCCTGAACAATAGGCGATAATATCGCTCTAGAGATGATGTAAATTATTTAACTAGTTGATTAAACATGCCCATTGATTAGTAATATGTATAATAATATCACATCATAATGATCGTAGTGAAAATTTTATAAATAAGCGAAAGTGTTAACGATTGTGACCGATAATTTGATATCGTTCCACTGAGTAGAGGTGTTGTAGGTTTTTTGAGATAAAAAAAAAATCTGGTGATCTTATGCTCAACCCTTCAGCCAAGTTTGTAACGAACAAGAGCAATGTACCGGCCAATTTTATTTGTGCCAATTTCTATAGATGGGCAAATTAAACGGGCTTAAACCCGGTGCTTGGGTAAAACCTGAAAACTGAATGTTTAATTTGTGCTGAACCCAACGCCGCGCTGGTGGAAATTTTTCTCTGTGATGACTGTGAATTATTTTAATAAGATTGATAATCATAATTCCTGAAATATTACATTCCCTCATAAGTTTGAAAAAATCTTATTAAGTCGGAAAAACTCTTCTTTCTTATGTCTTCTTAAGTCAAACGAAGAGTTTTTCCGATATAATAACACTTTTTCAGACTTCGTAAGAGAAAATAATATTTCAGGAACTATTTTCCCTCATAATAAAAGTTTTTTACATTCAGGGAAATATAAAGCCCGGTTAATTGCCATTCCGTTTCACAGTACTTTTGGTCAGTGGTTAGATAACGGAGATTAGATAAGCAACAGTGTGTTAACCCACATAGAAGAAATTTTGAGTAAATCGTGTTTTAAAATAATTATAGCAACATTTTTTTATGTTCAACATTTTCTTAGTAGGTATGTAACAAGGTAAACACATAATAAAAAACGTTCCATAGGTAACTCTCAATGAAGCGTTCTGTTCTGTATCAATAACTATAGCTTATCCGCGTCCACCAAGTGTCGCGATTTCTATTCCCTCTTTAGGGTAAAATTTTATATGATGCACATTAATTGTGTTACCTTGAGTCTGGGTCACGACTGTATTTTTATAAAAAGTACAGTACAATGTAGTAGGTATCTGATATCCACAAGCTAGATACGAGAAGTTCCGCAGCTTGACTAAGGTACCTCGGTATCCCTAAGGGGAGCAAAGATTTCTCTTATAGTACCTACCTACTGCCTCCCCCGAGTAAGTATATACCTAGTTGTTAGATAAACCTATGCATTCGGCTGCCCTACGGTAGAACAAAGTAATTGCAGCGGAATAAGTTTTACAGGAGAAGCAAAACACCGAAAATCATTTTATTCAAAACACATGCACCTTCCATATCTAAGTTTAACGATTTTCTTAATTTTAATTTCTCTAAGCCTTTTTTATGGTTGCGCATGAGTAGGTATGTAGAAGAGTCCTTTATAAATAATACAAAATACAAATATACAAAAATATACTGGTTTTTCCTTTGGGCAGCCGATTTTCCCCGATTTTATAAAAGACCTTTTAGATAGGTACGAGCACGTTCGAGAAGAGTAACTTTTCTTCAGAGGCCAAATGTCAAAAAAAATGGAACTCCGATTTCGATCTTTACCTATGTATAAAAAAATTAATTGCTTTTCAATTGTCTAGCTAAAACTCGAGAATGGCTGGACCGATTTGACTAATTTTGATCTTGAAATATCTGTAGAAGTTCAGGGAAAGTTCCTGTGGGTTTTCCGAACTCATGCGGGTGAAACGGCGGGGCACAGCTAGTCAAAGATAATAATAAAATGTTGCACATCTTGGGAATAACTTAAAGATATTTTTTTAAATACCAGTGGTAATACGACGTGTTGTTGCCCCAATGCTTTGTTTAATAATAGATAATGGAACCACATTAGATACATAATATGAAACTGTGCTTCTTAGTAGAACTTAAACTTTTTTTAAATGCCAGGTGTAATGGCCAAAGCGTTGCTCCGGTCCCCGCTAATGTCTTTAGTGGCTGTCTAACGCCTGTTGCACAGATCTGCATATTTTATTTTGCGAGTGTTCTATGTATCGTGGTATGCCGTCCACGTAGAGGCGCCCGCGCCAGACAGATTTCAAATAAAATTTTGGATCGCGCGCCGCATCCTAACACTTAAGGAGATGCACTAACCTTCGGCAAAAATTATGACTCAGCACCGTCTCAGGGGAGCGAGAGGAGCGGTCGCTCTAAGCGCCAAAAAATCAAATGTGAAAAACAATTAGATAGGTACCTATCATGCGCCTTTTGAAATTAAATGAGTGACAGCTTTTTCGTGCACAGCTTCTTAACTTCATAAAAGACAGCGTCATAAAGTTTTCCATTAAATTAAAAGCATTCAGTTAGTTATATTGTAACAACTTTTAACGAAATTATTAAAGGGCGCTGAAAACAATCTCGCTCTACCCTGATCAAAGAGTCAAAGACTAGAGCCGGCACTGGTAAATACCCAATGTCTTCAGGCGCAGTGTGGGATCTTTCACGAGTCTTAAATAAAATTCCCATAATATGTGTTGTAAATAATTGTAATGGATGTCTTTGGTAGAATGGTAGGTATCTAAAAAAGAAACATTACCTAACTACTTACTAAGGGTCTGGTATTTTGAACAGATTTGATTATAGGTAAGTAACTATCTACCAGCGTGTTTGGCGTACATATTATAAACCCACCCTTGTGGGTAAAAGTAGATATAGTACCTACTTGAATTCAACAGGGAAACTGCAGATATCATCGCGGGTGTAACGACGTGCGTCTACCAAATTATTTATCTACTTACCTAGTTGGAGTTAGTTTCGCTAGAGGTAAGAGTAGGTACACATTTTACACCATCATATTGTCTTGGAAGTAAATGCCTAAAGAAAACCTAGACGAGCGTGAAGTTGCAAAATTAACGGCTGCTGACTTATAAGTTCTTGTCCTTAAATTCTAGTTTGTAGGACTAAGTTTGTGTTTAACATTAATCTAAGTAGATACTGTCAGTAGTAGGTAACTACACCAAACATTGGAAGATAAATTGCAGATATTGCACGTAAATCAACGTGCCAATCTCAATTAGGTTTAATGTACCTACTTATTGACGTATGGTAGTCTAGTAGGTATCTACTGCCTACATCGGTTGGTAGGGTTGCCCCTGTCCACATAATGGGCATGTGGACTAATTTTTATTTTTTAGTCCGTCTTGTAGATTATTAAAAAATATTGGACACGTATTTTTTCTTTTTTTACGTAATCAAAAAGTAACGGCGATATATTGAGATGAAATTTCGCGTGACGTCACTATTCGGACAGTTTGTATGGCGGTTTTATCGGTTAGTGACGTCACGACCCCCTCACCCTAAACTTTAACGCGCTTTATCTCTGTATATTTTAATTTATTTGAAAAAGCAAAAAATACGTGTCTATTGTTTTTTATTTTACTACTTACTAATTAGAATTTTGATTTTCAAAAGTAGTAGTCTTGTTTTAGAAGCAAAACTTTTCAGGTGCGACTGAACTTTAGATGACAAAAGGACGTCTGAAACTTACAACAGTAGGGCAATTACGTAACTTTTGTTTCTATCATATTTCGATTTCAATCGGAAACATAGCGGTTTTGTGATTAATTGGTTATGTTAAGACAGATTCAACTTTTGAAATATGTTTATTTTGGTTGATTGCTAGATATTGCAGGTGTCAAAAAGTGCATATTGTACCTAGGTAATCGCAAAACCGCCATGTTTTGGTTGCAAGCGAAAAACGATAGAAACAAAAGTTGCATAATAGCCCCTCAGAAATTTTGTTTCCGCAATATCTATATGTAGGTAGGTATTAATATTATAAAGAGGTTATACTAGTTTGTGAGTTTACGAGGTTGTACGGGGTAATCTCGGGTCTCTGGATCTAATGACACAATTTTGAAAATTCATTCACTTATAGGAAACCACATTGATCCTGATACCTGGCTGACATAGGGCACTTTTTAGGTATCCCGGAATTCCCGCGGGAACTACGAAATTAACGCGGAAGAAACTTTACTAGGTACCTACGTTGGCAAGGGTAGGTACAGAAAAAATATAGAGTTGGTAGTAAGTAGGTACTTTTATCCCGGAATCTCCGAAACTAAACAACATCTAGTTTTTAAATATATAGCTACGACTAGACTCTACGTACAAACCATTGATAGAAACAGGATGGATACAATTATTTAAAAAAATCTGATTATTCTCACTACTTTTGTAAATAAAAAGCCCAGTGTCCAATCTCCTAATTTAACCTAACCTAATCTACTTTATGTAAAACTAGCAGTGCCCCGCGGTTTCACCCGCGTGAGTTAGGCCTAACAAGACAATAGCCTAACGTCAAAATGGTATTTCGCGATGCAATGGCGTTCTTCTGCTACTTCATCATCAGCTCCACTTCACCATAATATGCATTGTGAATATTGTGATACATAAATTATTGCTTCGCAAACATTTTAGAGTAATCAAATCGCAAACTGTGAAATACTTATTAACTATTCAGTAGTTCCGGCGGCCATCTATGGTATTCATCAGGTCCACTCCATCAATTGGTGATTGTCGAAAGAAAATGAACAATTTACTATAAAAAATACCCAAATCGCTATACCTAGATGTAGGTAGGTACTCATAATATTGGAATAGTTCCCTCAATTTCTCCAAGATTCCACCGTCAGGTCCTGATTTCATGACAATGGGGCCACACGGGAAGCACCAGCATTCAAATAAAAAAAGAATCATCCCCAATTTTTTTATTTTTTCTATTTTTGTGTAAAAATCTTAATGCGGTTTACAGAATACATGGTCTTATAGTTTCGGAAAAAAGTGGCTGTGACATACGGACGGACAGACAGACAATATACCTACCCAGACTATACACCAGTGACTACCAGAGTTTATGAAAAAGGTTATTTTTATGCAATGTACTATAGAAGGTAGAATCATGCTGTTCATAAATTTTTCGGTGAAACTTGTGCCGAAAATTTTGGCAACCTTAACGAAAATATTAAAGTACCTCTAACTCCTATTCCCCGCGGGATTAGCGTTCGGTTTTTTTGTCACATATTGATCATAGTCTGGGGATATATAATGCGTAAACTATTTTTGCTAATGCGACATAGTATAAGAGAAAAAAAAAAAAAAAACGAAAAATTAAAAAAACTTAATAACTCTTGTAGTTGCTCTGGAAAGTTAAAAAACTCTCCCAAAATGCAACCTTACTTACTCTCATATATTCTGGAATCAAATTATCAATAAAACCTATAGTTTCAGCGAAGCGATTTTTTTTCACTTTACGGCCCAAAAAAATTTGGGTTTTTCAAAAATTCATAACTCTGAAGATAATATGCATAATTGGCACACGAGAGTTCTACTCTACCTTTTCTATTACTAATGAGTACCCAATTCTGTAATAAAAACACCATGTCCGAAATTTTGTCCTTATTCCACACCGTGAGATATGACGAGTCCATAAGGCCTAAGGGTTCCTTCCGTTTTTTGCCATTTGGCTACGCAACCCTAAAAACTGTTAAATTGAGAACCTCTTCCTTTTTTGAAATCGGTTAAAAATGTCAGAGGTTGTGCCTTGTATATTACATTAGTGATTAGTTTAGTGATTAGTTATGTCATAATAATAGTGCTCTTCCAGGATAAAAAGTGACCTAAGTATATTAAAAAAAATTATCAAGGAATATGTCTTATACACGTCACTTTTATTTGAAGCTTAGTTTTGTGTGACCCAATGCATATTAGCCAAGCAAACAGGATTTCAGTTAGAATCTTTTATTAGCAACAACAGCTGTTGTAGTTGATCAAAGATTATATTATAATTGGCAACCCCAGAATGGAGCTATTATAATATTCTGAATCGAATTTTTTAAGCTTTGCCACAATACAGCTAAACATTAAAAACAAACTAGATGAAAATCAGTTCATCTATTAAATTCTGATATGTAAAAACAAATTCCACCACTGTTAAATGAGGCCGCAAGCACAAAAACGGCTTAAGGAACATTTTATAGAAAAAAATTGTTAGTGGGCCTATTGTTAAAAATCTGTTTTTCAAAGAAATTGAATGGCCTAACGAGATGCCTAGACACAATTTACATGAATGTTACTTAAAAACTAAAAGTCTTCATGTCAAAAAAATATACAAAAACAAAAAAATTCAAAATTAATTTCTTTGATTATCTCTGGACTAGATTTTACAGGTCATTCTTGCTCTTGCGGCCTCAAATATTGTTAATGTTGCATATTGAAACACTGTTTATTAGGTGTTTTCTTAATGTTTTTATGGTAAATATTTATTATTTAGTTCCTAACATCTTTCCATTCTGTATTCTGATTTTAAATGGCACAAAAATAGGTATAGCCTATAGGTATTATATCAAATAATTTTAAATCACTAAAGAAATTTTACAATAATCAAAAGTATTTATATCACTTTTGCAATGATAGTCATGTATTAAAGTTTAAATATTTAACTTTATAAAAGAAGTCATATACATAATGTAGTACATTATATCCAGAGGTAAAATATAGATAGTTATTAACTTCTGCTTCTGTAGCTTGTTCACAAATTCTTGTTGTGACAGCCTATCGGCAGATTGCTGTTAATAATAAAAACATCTCAAAAAAGCTTATTTATCTTCTTTGACGAGTTTAGCTATATTAGCAGGACACAAAATATCTTGCAGATAAGTTAGCCTTTGAACAGTGTTTATTACTAGACTTAAAACTACTACAGACTATAGAATTTATACCAATTATTCATTTAACCTACTCATAATATTGACACATGTGAGGCAATCCTAAGTAAAATTCACAAATTTTTACTTAGTATTGTGGGAATGCAGGAATTCCAGGTTACAATATAACCTATGTTACTCATGGATAATGCAGCATTCTAATGATCACAGAACTTTTTAAATCGGTCCAGTAGTTTATAAGTTAAATCATAAAACAAACCAAAAAAGAAAATCTTTTATCTTTATAATATCTATTAGTATAGTTAACCAACTATACACAGTCAAAAGTTTTCATCACACCTCTATTCAGATCAAACTCAACACTTAAGAACAGTAATGTTAAACTATCTATATGTACACATTCACTGTTGATCTCGTAGTGTCAGCTGTAGTTTCCTCATTTTTTCAGGCATAGGTACGCCGGAGTGAGCTCCCATGGGGCGTCTTTTCCACATAGGTTTTTTAGCGCTCTTATTGACACTCCCTGGGGCAATATTAGGTACAGATTTGTTCTCTTTCGGTTTTGGAGTTGCAACTAGCGGCACAGTATTGGTTCGTGATCTTGGTTGTGCCGTGTGTTGTGTTGTAGACGCAGTTGCGTTGTTTACTGTAAAAATAAATTCAGTAGGTACCTAGTTATCAAAGCTACGCAAAAACAATTGATAAAATCAAACCACACGAAAGTTATATTTACCTTGTAAAGGTGCTTTTGCTAAGGTTTTCTTCACGATTGTCGTCTTTTTTACCATACAAGCAGGGGATGATCTGCCTTTCGTCGCATTGGTTTTTATGTTTCGCTGCACTTTTGGCGTTTGTTTCACGGGTTCATGGGGTGCCATTTTTAATGGTTGGATTGGTTTGACTTGACTGACTTAAAACTTATACAAAAACTTAATTCTATTAAAAATGATGTATCAACAAAGTCAGCAACCGGCCAGGAACTTGAAAATGCAAACTTGAAAATAACGCACTAACGTGTTTTCCATAAACATTTTTGTTTTGGTGAAGTTTACCTCTTTCGGGGAAGGCGAAGGAAACTTAGTCCAAATAGCCAATTCTGTGGTATATTTATTCTTCTGAAGTTATTTACATCGAAATGCATTGGGTGAGATGCATTTCGATGCTTTACCGGAACTTTTGGCAGCAAATCTTCACAGTTGAACCTTAATAAGATGCTCTGTGGGAAGTTGGTTAATAAAACGAAAACCTCCTGACGAACGCCCTATTTCATCTTATTTCACTGTTTCCGCACACTTTTCATCACTAATGGATCACTATTATGCAAAACCCACCATATTCACACAATATTAATCACGATAAACTAATTTGCAAAGCAAAGAAATAAAACTGACGCCCACAATGCTAAAAAATTCCGCCAAAAGTCCTTTCCATAAACATTTTTTTTTAGTTTAATTCACCGGGCCTTAAATGGGGAAGGCAAAGGAATCTAAGTCCATACAGTCAGTTCATATGTTTTTGTTTAAGAAGTTATTTACTTGAAATATTATATCAATGAGATGCATTTCGATCGCGGATCGATCGACTTTACCGGAACTGTTGCAGCAATTCTTTGTTTGTTTAGGTACTAATCGCTACTTGATTTTTTTTCGTTTATCCGATCGCGATCACAAACTATCTAGACATATGTCTAAAGATCGCGATCCAGGAAAGATGAGGACTTGGGACACTTGGGTATCTGCACGTAGTGATTACCTTCTCTCTGTCTGCACGCATCGCGCGAAAGCAGTACTATTTGAAGTGCTCGAGCTAAGCGTTGTTATAGTTTAAACATTCAACGTTGAGCATTATGCCGCATAATGCCGCTTAGTGCTGTAATTGGAAAACGGGGTAAATAAATATACCAATATTATCCATCACACATTTTATAAAATATTTTACATTGTCAAATCATATTGTATTCTTTTCAAATTATATTATAGGTACATTCAAAGAGTCTGTAAAAATTTAGTTCACAATAATCCGTGAGACTAGATTGACCTCATGCTGCCGCTCGACGCTCGTTTGCAGCGACCAATCTGGTCACGTGACCCTATTTTGAATTTCCCGCGTCTCAAAAGGTCGTCACGTGATATGTGGCGAAAAAGCTGAAAATTTTCAGCTTTGTCGCTGTCCGCTCACCGCTGGGAATTTGGAAAAGGATCCTGCGTGAGTCACCATGTGGTGCTGCAATGACTTATTTATTTATTTTCAAACTTTTTTTGTAAACAATGAATTCAGGCGAGGTAAAATATAATATATTAAAACATTTAATTAATTATAATTAGTAAAGTATGGAAATACACGTTTAAACGATAATATTGTTTCTTCGATATCATTGTACAGTTTTTTCGAGATTAAAGTGTATGTCGAACCACACTTTGTTAGCAGTTTTGCTGTCGTGGAAATGTATCAGATTAACAGCTGCTGCTTTACAGCTTTTCATATTTGTTGTTTTATTGTTTTATTAATTTTGATAGCAATAATCTATAAACAACACAATATGGTAATAAAATCATATTTTTAGTAATATGTAAATCAACTTTAGATCTTAATAAATTTAAAATAATTCTACTTAAACTGCCTCGTTTTCAATTTGCACAAAACTGTAGAGTTGGCTTAACTGTTTTCGCTGCCGGTGACTTGTCACTACTTTTCGCGGCAAATTCAAAATAGTGTCACATGACCAGATTTGTCGCTGCTAACGAGCGTCGAGCGCGTCTCTCCGTCTACGGTCGAGCGGCTGCATGAAGCTGCACCGGGGTGTTTTCAACGCGGGTGACAAATCTGGGGCCTTATTCTTTATGACCAACAACATTTCTCGCCCATAACGCGCTGCCCAAAAACACAATTCCAAATGTGCCAGATGTCAAAATATTAGAAATTAATATTCTTTATGCCATAAAGATAAAATGTAAACATATTTTTTTGTAGTGAAAGTTCTTTGAGCAGCAGAGAAATGCAGTTCAAGTGGCGCCTTATCAAGACACGAGGCGTTATGGTCGTAGTAAATAAGGGCCCTGGTTACGTGACCAGATTTGTACCTGCAAACGAGCGTTGAGCAGCTGCATGAGGTTCCACCTTTAAACAAGTGCTCGAGGTACGAGTAGAGTCTAGTTAATTTGTGGGTACGAGCCTGGGCCCTTATTCACTATATCTCTAGTAGTTTGTGACTATGACCAAAAACTTTCCTTGCCTATAACGCGCGTCCCAAAAACGCATTACCTAACGTTCCAGATGCCAAAATATTAAAAATTATCATTCTTTACGCCATAAGAAACGTTGTAAAAGTATCATTTTGCAGTAAAACTTATTTGATTACGAGGAAAAGACAGTTTTTGCGGCGTCTTATCATAGCGCGGCGTGTTATGGTCATAGTGAATAAGGGCCCTGAGCGCAGCCTGAGTTGGACCTCAGAATAGGGATGTGACATTGAGAGAAAAAAATCGATTTTTATTTTAATCGATTTTTGTCTCTTTAAAAATAATCTATTTTTGATTAATCGATTTAAATGAGGAAAAAAATCGATTTTTAATATAAAATCGATTTTTTACGATGAAAATCTGCATGCTTTTAGCAATAAAACTCTGAGGATAATTTGAACAATAGGGTACTTGCACGAAATTTATTATAAGAAATTTTTCAAAAACAGAGCCTTAGAAAAGCGTTATCGTGAAAGATTAACAAAAAAAATTCAATAGTTTCTAAGATATTCAACTTTTAATTTTGTGAAACTGAATGTTGAAACGAAACACCAATCACAGCCACGCTTAACACATTTCACTCTTCACTTTTATTTTTTTTGGAAACATTTACCTCTTTCAAAAAAAGCAAAAGAAACTAAGAGCATACAGTCAACGCATATTTTCCATTTTCTGAAGTTTTTTACTTTAAAATGAATCGGTAAGATGCATTTCGATTTTTTGTTTTTTTTTTTTTTTTTTATTTATCTACTCCGAAAAAAAGTACAAAATTTTTACAAGGTCAGACACAAAAACCCAGCAGGGTTTATTTCGTGTCACATCTGGCATTAAATACAATGCATATGTACTTACAGATTCTTTACTGGAACTTTTGGAAGTAACTCGATACAGTTCAACCTTAATTTCGCTTTTGGATATTGAAATTATATGTCTGTCAGTGTCAAATGACCCTTTCAATACGAGTGACATTTGTATCACAGATTAATAAGGCGTAATTTTGACCTAGTGACGTCATTCCGCGTTTCGGTGGTAAAGTCTAAAGTATGAATTTTGAAACGCTCTATTTAAATAATTTATGGATATATTTTTTTTCTTTTTCTTGCTTTGCTTAAATAGGCCTTCCCATGGGAATCCCAGGATAAAAATCGATTGAACGATTATAAAAAAAATCGATTATTAATCGATTATTCTTAAAAATAAAATCAGTTATTAAAATCGATTTTTTAAAAATAATAATCGATTTTTAATCGATTATTAAAAAAATCGATTATTTTTTCACATCCCTACCTCAGAACAATAACAGTCTTCTGAAGTCGCGACGAGTCTCTTCAAGCTTTGGCATTTTACCGTCAAAATGGCAACGTCATTCCGTGGAAAAAACAATTTCATGTATCTATACTTGCATATAATAAAATTGTAACAGGTGGATGTCTGTACAAGTACATAGGAGATAAATAAGAAAAAATAAATTAAGGCGACTCTATGAGTGATATAGAAGCCAAAAATACCGTTTTTAGAATTTTTGTCTGTCTGTCTGTATGTTTGTATTCGTGCTACGCAAAAACTGCTGCACCAAATTGAATGCGTTTTTTTTTGTTGTATTGCTAAGGTTCTAACATAGATACTCATGTTTCGATTTTTTCAAAATGCCATCTGGAACTCGAGATATTAAAAAAAATGTACTTACTAATATTATAAATGTGAAAGTGTGGATGTTTGGATGTTTGTTACTCAATCACGCAAAAACAGCAGAACGGATTTGGATGAAATTTGGCATGCACGTTTTCAGGGCTATAGAGAAGGACATAGGGTACTTTTTATTTCGGAATTCCCGCGGAAACTCTGAAATTACCGCGGGTGAAACCGCGGGGCACAACTAGTTTCAATAATATTATTATTTTAATTTAAATTAAAGATGATCCTACGAAAACGTATTATGTAATAAGTACGCGAGTAAGGCTCTCTTACTCGACCGTAAATTAATATAGCGTTGGTATAGTAACTCCTTGGATATTGTGAGAATTTTTTTTTCTTTCTGTTCAGCACCCACAGAGATTATACATAGTTTGTTCGTTCAGCACGTTCTGAAGTTTTGTTCAAAACGTTACGAATATCACTCAGAGAGAAGGTAATCACTACGTTGCTGCAACTTGCAAGTGGCCTGTGGCAAGTGCCAACTGGAAACTGGCAACATCGTTATTTAATGCGTCCATCTTTGATGTGTTTTGTATTCTTGCTGTTCTTGCTGTAGAAATTGTTATAGAATTGTTAATGTTACACGTTTAATAAAAATATTTGCGGTTGATACGTATTTCAAGTTTAAAGAAGAGTGTGTTTTGTTAAATTTTAACTTGGTACGATGTGTTTTTTCTTTGTTTACGTTAAGTGTCACATATTCTTATCGTACCTATGTTCCACAAAAATTTCACAGTAATCCACTGCAATTTGACCTAGGTGCTTAATTAAACCCATCGCCAAATGTTTATGTTGCTTTCATCCACTACGTGTAATTTGAATTTTTAAAATAATTATTTGTGCAAGAATGTTAGATCTTTTATTTTGTTCAACAGATGAAGTGTGGCAATGGATAGATTGAGTCAATTGCGCGGGGAGGCGGGAAGCTCGCAGGATTCTTCTATGGACAGCACGAACCCCGCGAACGAATCATACCTGACTGCTAACGAAAGCCCCTCTAAATACTATTCTCTGTCAGAAGTTGGCTCAGATTTTGATATTTCGTCTATAAACGATGTATCACTTACGTCGACGACTGAAGGACCCGCAGAGAAGACCCTCACTGAGGCTGAATCTATCATATCTAACCTGCAGCCTATTGGTACGAAAATCGATTCATCGGACACCTACAAAATTGGTAAACAGATTGAAGCGGCCAACATTCTGTCTGGTGGTGTTAATATATTTGATAATGACAACTCTTATGATGGGGATGAGTTAGTGATTGATGACAACACCAATATTGATGAGAAATCTATCAGTGAGAATGTGGAGTTGGACAAGCCTGATAGTATTGAATCCGAGGGTACTCTTGTTGAGAATGATAGTGATATACCAAGCAAGGACATGGAAGTGGTGCTACAAATTGATGGAAAAAATGTCAACGCCATTGACATCGGAAATGGTTTATACTTGTACAGAAAGGATGGAGAAGAGGAGTTAGCAGCTGTTCAAATAATTGATGATGATCAATCACAACCCAGTTTTAAGTTTTTGAAAGTTCGGTGAGTTTGTTAAATCTACACACATTTAATATTCATCTAATAAAAAACTCAACTGTTTATTAATTATTAAAATATTTTGTATTGTAGTGAAAATGCTGAAGGAAATTTAGAAGTGTATGAAGAAATAGAAGTTGAGATTCCTAATGAAGTGGTAAGAATGTCTATATTACAATTTTATTAATAATTTAAATTTGTTTTTTTTTTATTTATTTAATTATTCATCTTTACAAAATAAGAAATACACAAAATAGTGTAAATAAACTTCCTTAAGTTTTTCCTCACACTAGTCGATTCGAGTCTGTAGGTAGGTCGGTAGGTTATTTTAACGAATAAGAGTTCGCTTTAAGTAACACAACAATGAACTGAGATTGACCATTGATCTATCAATAGTTTTGTACTAGTAGTGCCCTGCGGTTTTACCCGCGTTAATTTCAGAGTTCCTGCAGGAATTCCGGGATAAAAAGTACCCTATGTGTTAATCTGATGTATAAGCTATATTATTGTAAAGTTTCATTTAAATCCATCCAGTAGTTTTTGCATGAAAGAGTAACAAACATCCATCCATCCATCCATCCATCCATCCTCTATCTATCCATCCATAAATCCATACAAACTTACAAACTTTCGCGTTTATAATATTAGTAGGATTATTTTTTCAAGTTTTTGACAGTTCTAAAATCATAACTTTTAAATTATGTGTATATTATAATTAAACTACATATTGCTTGGTTTTCACGACACAAGCTAATAATAACTTTATGGGATCAAGTAGATCTGTGTGTTGTGAAGTGCATTACTTTTGCATTACTACCTAAGTAAACACTAGGTTAATATTGCTGTCAATATGACTAATATGGGTGTATGATTTTCCAGAAAGATAAAGAAGCTGGTAGTGGTCCTGTTGAAAAGAACATATCACATGTTCCCATTAAAGATATCAAAAAAATTATCTGTGAACCTGCTAGTAACAAAAAAGTTGATGACAAAAATGAAATTTCACAAATTGACTTAAAAGATACTAATTCTAATAAATCTGAAACTCAATTAAATCAAGATTCGTCTACTGATCTTAAAACTGAAGTCAATTTAAATTTTAAAATGAAATTAAATGAATCTAGAAAATCGCCAGTAATAGGTAGTTTTACCCACATGACATATCATTCTACACCAAATAAAGAGGGTATTCCATTAACAAAAACAATGGTGGATCAACAATTACATCCTAACAGACAATCTGATAATATTAAGAAGACAATTGAAGTCCACACAGATAGTTGTAAGTTAAGGTTATTAGATACACCTATTAGTCCATCAAAAAACAATGTTTCTGACAAAATAGAGTGGACCAAAGATAAAATATTTTTTGAGGATGATGAAGTAAAATCAGATAAAAAAGTCCTAAAAGACTGTAAAGATGTTTTAACCAAGGAAGATCAAAAATCTCAAGAAACACCTGGTGAAATTGTTTTATTTGATATTGTTTCCAAGGATAAGGATTCAGATGATAAGAAAGATATTTTAGAAAAAGAATCCGATTCAATCATAATTTTGCAAAATGAAAGTGTTGTCCCTAAGGATGAGACAAAAAGTGATAGCAAGGTTGAAAAAAGTTGTGTGAAAATAGACGATTCTAATAAAATTACAAAATCTGATATAGAATCCATAGTTTTAGTTGATAAGCAAGCAATAAGTGAAGACAAATGTGAGGCGCTAGAGGAAGTACAAACATATAGTAACATCGAAGTTTCAAAAAGTGTTACTGACGAACCCTTAAAGAAAATCAATGAAAAAAATACAGAACAGAAGCTTGATGATGTAATTAGTAAAAAAGCAACAGAACACAGTATTAAAGATGGTAAAACATCCGATGAAAAAAATTTGAAAATTGATCCCAAACTTCAAAATGTTGCTCAAAAAGTCGACATGACCCTTAAGGAATCTCCAGAAGCTATTCATGAAAAATGTGTAAAAGTACAAAGCTCTCAAGATAATCTTGATGAACAAGATCTATGTACAAATATTAAGGAGAATGTAAAACTTTCAGTGTCTCCAAGTGATAAAAGTAATTTATCTTCTGAAATAAGTTTGAAAACAAATGCTGAACAAACGGATTATACCTCAAAAATAAATCCGGTAGTAGAAGATAAAAACAGTGTTCAGCCATCAGAAAATATGATCTTACTTAATGAAAAGCCCGAAAAGCAGTTATCAGTGTTTTCCGAAACAAAGAAAACTCCTGAGGATAAAATATTAAACACCAAAGAAACTATTGAAGAAAAATGTCTTGAAATTGAGAAGTGTAAAAATGATCTTGCAAAAGCCGGTAATAAAGAAGATATGTCCACTAAAAAATTGATAGACATTACAAAGATTACCAGTCAGTTTCAAGATGTTAATGAGAAGGAAAAATTAACTAATACTTTAGATGTTAAAACAAAGCCTATCAATAACAACATTCAAACTGCAGTACCTTTTGGTCAGTGGACTTCTGCTAATAGACAGGAGTTTTTAAATAAAATAAAAGAAACTAAAATTACTAGTTCTAATACGAATCAAATCAAACAAACTAATGACTTAAACAGAAGAGACATCCTCAAGAAATTTGACACACAGCGATCCAACAATGCAGCAGCGAAATCCATGGAAGCATTGCTAATAAAACAGAACGTGAAGAATGAGACAGCTGCGTTTGTTAATAAAGTCGTCGCTCCAGAGGCTAATGTCAAAAAAGAATCTTCTATAACCAAGGCTAAGCAGCTTGTTAATAAAAAATGTATTAAACAGGAAACCGCATCTAATACACAAACGACATCAGCAACTACAACAGCTCCTCTTCCATTGAAAAAAGAGACTGTGCAACGAAAAGAAATCAACAATCAGGATTTGATAGACAAAACAATAGAAGGTATAATAAATAAAGCTGTTTCTAGTAAGCCTACTCAAGAAGATATGAAACAAACTACTGCAGATAAAACAAAATCAAATAACAGTGATCATCATATGGTTAAAGTTAATATTATGGACGATATAGAGATGAAAATGAATGAATTACATGGCATACCATTTATAGAAAGACCTCCACATGAACTCCCCCAAGCTAACTTGAGAAGTGATATAAAGACTTATAGAAAGCGCGAAGCATCAAATGCGTTGGTTGAGAATAAAGGCATAAAAATACCAAAATTACTGCCACTTAAGAACAAAACACAACAGAATTCTTCAAATGACAACGAAATAGATACAGATGAGGAAGTTATAGAACATGTGCCTATTACAGGTGACATTGATTCAAACGACAAGTTACCCGTTAAAAGCATAGATAAGTCTACAACTGACATGGTTTTACAGCAGTTAACATCAGATACTAAAAGTGACGGTATCATAACTGAAAATGATTTTGACAAATTCGCTAGGCGTAACTCTATAAGTTATGAAAATCGTCTTACATTTAGTTTCGATGGTAATGAACCTCATAATGTTGTTCAAACAGTTGTGGAGAAAGATATTCCGAAAAAAACACAATTAAAAAATGAAACAAACTCTGAAACGAATAAGTCTATTAAGAAATCATGTATCCCTGTCAGCAATGTTGTTAAAGTCCCAGTGGCTGCTCAGTCCAAATTGACAAATGAAGATAATTCTAATAAAAACTATCAATCTAAATTGCAGATAGCTTATCAGTCATTAACCGCTAAACGACAAATGGACAGTCCAATAACCGTTATTGAAGATAAGCCAGTCAAAGTGGTATTTATGGAAAGCAATGATTTCGTACCATATCAGTTAAACGTTCAAGGTAAAGAGTTAACCCCAACAAAAAAAATCATCGGTGAATCGGACACCATCGCCGAACGCGCATGCGATTCAGTTGATTCCGATATGTTGGATGCAATTTTTGAAGGATCGGTTCGAGATGAATCTAAATCAAAAACTAAACATCAAAGAAAACAAGTTCTGACTCCAGTTGATAATCCTGAAATAGAACTCATTGAACCAAGAGACATAGGGGTTGATGTGTCACCAAAAAAGAAACGAAAGATAGAAGACAAACTGGACAAAAGTCCAAAGAACGTTGTTCACAAAAAATCCTATCTACTTGGTCGTAGTCCCGGTGCTGAATCTAATACCAAAACTACCGTCGATGTAAAAAAATCGTCGTTCCATGAATCTATTAATGAAATTCTTATAGATCAAAAAGAGAGTCCTACATCTGCTATAGATAAATTAGTTAAAGCAGCAGAGATAATCGAGAATCAGTCTGAAAGCAACAAATCAAATACTTCCGAAACGCCAGTAAAGAGAGGACGAGGAAGACCTAGGAAATATCCGTTACCAGACCCCTCCGATGTTCCCACACCCATTAAAGAAAAAAATACTATTTCTCCAAAAAAACCGCGACTAATAGATGCTAAACCAAAGAAACGTCAATCTATAAGTTCTGATGACGATGATGATAGTGATGAAGAGATTGTCAAAGAAAACTGGACCATGGGAAAAATCAACGAAAAGATCGTGTGTCCAATCTGTAACAAATTGTTTAGATCTGAAAACGTTGTTTTTAAACATGTGAAACATTGTACAGGACCATCTCCTAATAGATCTGATTCAGACAAAAGAAGCCTAAGAAGATATAGAGAGTCGCAAGATTCAGAACAACGTTTGCGGTATAGCGAATGTTCTGACGAAAAACTAGTTGAAAAAGAACAACACTTAAAAGAAGAACCAAAACAAACACCTGTAAAGCCTAAACGTAAAGAGTCTGCTTCCAAATCAATCACCAATGATAACGAAGTAATTATTATTGAAGATACTCCTCTCAAAGAGAAAGTAGTCAAAGTTAACAATAAAGACCAGACAAAACTAGATTTGGATAAAACTGTTAAAACAAAATTCCATCCGAGCTTAGACACACTAATGTGTGAATTTTGTGGTAAAACATTCAGACAATTGTCGTATTTAGTGAGTCATAAACTGAAACACAAAAATGACGCGCCAAAGAAAACACAAAAGCCTTCCGTAAATGTTGATAAATCAGTTTTTAGCTGTGAAACGTGTAAAAAAGACTTTAGAAAACTACATCACCTAATTCAACATCAAACTATACATAAACCGACAAGTGCCACGTCTTCCCGTTCTTCAAGAATGAACTCTTCCGATCAAACTGATAATAAAGTTTCCAAGCTTAATGATTCTTCCAAGTCCGAAGATCAAAGCGCTGGCTTCCGTTGTGAGAGGTGCGATAAATCTTTCAGAAAACTGCACCATCTTGTCGAACATAGAGAGACACATGACGGTGCAGACAGACAAAAAACATCTGCAAACGCTGAAAAACCGATCTCATCACCTCAATGTGACATTTGCAAAAAGACTTTTAGGAAACTACATCATTTAGTTGAACATAAAGAACAACACATAGAAACCAGTTCTGACAAGTCGGACGACAAAAGCGTTAAGAGTTCTTTATCAACGCGGGATATAATTCATGAATGCTCTTTGTGCTACATGGTTTTCCCCAATGAGAATTCATTGACCAAACATAGAATTTACTGCGAGAAGAAAAAGAAACAGTCTGCAGCTAAAGCTAAACAAGTCAACACAGAGGTGAAGTCTGAAGAAGATAGTGGAAGAACAGACGATAGTAAAGTAGAAAAAGAAGATGATGAAGTAGAACTTATAACTGATGATCAAATAACGATTGTGGAATCAGTTCCACAAGAAAAGAAAGAACCAAGTATGTTTGAAAATGTTAAAGTAGAAGAAAATAAAGAACAGACATCGCAAAAAGAAACTTTAACAGAACCTGTTGAAGTACTAAAAACCCCTTTGAAAAGAAAATCTCCTGAAGCCGAAAACCATAGTTTGAAAACATCAGAAGAAACACCTAAAATATTGAAGACAATTAAGGAAAACGGCGTAACTCCTAAAGCAAAGATAGCTGCTAAAAGCAAACAGCAATCTTTAGCTACTGTTACTAAACGACATAAAACTACACCGCTACCTTTGCCTATAATTTCTGAGAGCATACTACCAACAGAATGTAGTGATGATGACGAAGTGAGGTACATGCTGAATCCGAATTTCACCGGGAACGCGGCACAAGAAGGCGAATTCTTGAAAATTAGAGCTGCGAAACGTAGTTCACTACAAATTGAACGTCCGCCTAATAAAGATTCATTAAACAGAAGAAAATCCATACAGCATCCACCTAGAGTCCCGAGACTGAAGCCTAAGCCTGTAGAACCGAAGGATGTTCCATCAAACGCGACCACACACCAAAAAATCATCACAAAACCCTTAAAACCGGAACCAGTGCCTTTTACCGATTCAGACGACAGTGATATCAAATACTCCTTCCCTAAAGTTTCTCCGGCTAAAACGGTAAAACACAAAGAAACCCAGAAGGAGGTCAGAAAGATACCGGTGCGGAAATCTTTGACGCAAAAGCGACAATCACTCGGCGGAATCGCAAAGAGAAAGTCGACGGGGAAACCGATATCGTCCCGACAGGTCGTTAAGCCTCCAGTGGTCAAGAGACGTAAGTGTACTTTTTCTATACTAGTATTAAAGTTTTTAAGTTTGTGAGGTTGTAGGGGGTAATCTCTGGATCTATGGAACCGATTTTGAAAATTAGTTTTACCAATAGGAAGCCACGTTATTTGCGAGTGTCATAGGCTATCTTGTAACCCGGAATAGGGTAGTTTCTGGGGTATGACAATCAAAATCCTATTTAGTCCGTCTTGTAGATTAATAAATTTTATTTTTTATTTTTTACGTAATCAAAAAATAACGGAGATACCGCGTGAAGTCATGTCGTGCAACAGTTTATAGCACGTGACGTCACGCGACAATAGGAAATTTTAGTGTTTATTTTTTACCTAGCTGTGTGTGCCCCGCAATTTCACCCGCGGTAATTTCGGAGTTCCCGCGGGAATTCTGGGATAAAAAGTACCCTATGTTTTTTTTTCTGTACCTCTGATAACGTGCATGCTAAATTTCTTCCAAATTCGTTCAGCCGTTTTTGCGTGATTGAGTAACAAACATCCAAACATCTAAACATCCACACTTTCACATTTATAATATTACTAGGATTATTGTTTTATA
The DNA here is from genome assembly GCA_907165275.2 of Zygaena filipendulae. Lineage (NCBI taxonomy): Eukaryota > Metazoa > Arthropoda > Insecta > Lepidoptera > Zygaenidae > Zygaena > Zygaena filipendulae. The sequence continues at coordinate 1,694,731 of OU015657.1, forward strand.
AACCTTTATGTATCAAGCATTATTCTTTTACAAATATCTTTTGTACTTTCAGAGATATGAATCTTTAATAGTTTAAGTTAGACAACGAAAGCGCTAGTCCTATAGTGCCGTCACTCGGCTTGTAACGCCCTACAACCGCCATAAAAAATTCCGTTTTAGAAAGAGACAGACATAGTCAAAATTAAACAGTTTATTTATTTTTTTATTAAATCTATTGATTTTGTCGCTTATGTTATGCTTATCCATGATATTTTCGAGTGTAATGATTGGATATCAACATTTCAACAACAGTGAAATAGCCTATTCCAATTATCACGTGATGTTTTTTTAGCAACTTTTTAATCCCCACCTCCTCTGGTGGTGAGGTTTTAGACATTTTTGTAATTTTCGACCCCCCCATCTCACCCCTTTCGGGCTTCATGTGATTAATGGACGCTCCCTAAGGTGTATCTCGTCTCGGACGGCATGTTGAGCGGTGTCACGGCGTCATGGTGTCACGGCGTCACCGTGTCACCGTGTCATGGTGTCACGGCGACACGGTGTCATGGCGTCACCGTGTCACCGTGTCATGGTGTCACGGCGTCACCGTGTCACCGTGTCATGGTGTCACGGCGACACGGTGTCATGGCGTCACCGTGTCACCGTGTCATGGTGTCACGGCGACACGGTGTCATGGCGTCACGGTGTCACGGCGTCATCGTGTCACGGCGTCACCGTGTCACCGTGTCATGGTGTCACGGCGACACGGTGTCATGGCGTCACCGTGTCACCGTGTCATGGTGTCACGGCGTCACCGTGTCACCGTGTCATGGTGTCACGGCGACACGGTGTCATGGCGTCACCGTGTCACCGTGTCATGGTGTCACGGCGACACGGTGTCATGGCGTCACGGTGTCACGGCGTCATCGTGTCACGGCGTCACCGTGTCACCGTGTCATGGTGTCACGGCGACACGGTGTCATGGCGTCACGGTGTCACGGCGTCATGGTGTTACGGCGACACGGTGTCACGGCGTCACGGTGTCACGGCGTCATCGTGTCACGGCGACACCGTGTCACCGTGTCATGGTGTCACGGCGACACGAAGTCACGGCGTCACGGTGTGACGGTGTCACGGCGTCATGGTGTCACGGCGTCACGGTGTCACGGCGTCATGGTGTCACGGCGTCACGGTGTCACGGCGTCATGGTGTCACGGCGTCACGGTGTCACGATGTGGGTTGCAGGCGCGCCGCCCGCGGAGCTCCGCTGCGACTGTGGCCAGTTGTTCAGCAGCGCCGCGCTGCTGGCGCGCCACGCGAGCCTCGCGCACACGCCGCCGCGGATACGGCGCCGCCGCTCGCCGCCGCCGGGGGGCGCCGCCGTCACCGCCGCCGCCACCACGACCCACGACAAACCCAACAGAAACGACGGCAAACACGACAAGAGCGACGACACGAAAACGACCAGAAAGACCGACGCGACCACGCCGGGGGACGCGAGCAAATCCAAGAAAACAGACGCCGCCAAATCAGCATCGAAACTCGTCAGGCCCAAAAGGACGCCGTCGCACAAAGGCGTGCCTGTGCCGGAGAAAATGAAAAAAATCAACATTAAATTACTCAAATGAAACGTGTGAAACAAAATAATAAGAAATACAATTTATATTTTTCGAGGATAGATAGCGGTAAGTGTAGGTGAGACGCTAGCGAAGATAATTTATGCAGTAGTAAAATGAAACACGCATCGCCAAGCTCACAATAAAGTAACAAACGGACCATTGTACCATAGAAATATTTTTAAAATTTAACGTGCTCGGTTTATTGTAATGTATGAATTTAGAGTATACTATATAATTTTATTTTCATCGTGGATTTGTTAAGATTGTGGAAACTCGGTTTCCGCTTTAGAAGTTAATAAATAATTGATTTATTTAACGAAAGTAATAATAAATGTTGTATATTTATGAACACAATGAACTGTGTCGAGTTTTAATAAATATACACGAGTCATTTGTTGATTAATGTTAATTTCTCTCATATTATCTACCTTTGCAATTATATACTTGGGTCAATTTAATTTCAAATAATAATTGTATCATTAACTCAAATAATTACTAAGAATAATTTATACTTCATTAATTTAGTGGCGAATATTAGAATTGATTGAAACTATTTCTTAGAATAGTGCTATGTTGTTTATATTCCTATGTATGATCGTACGAAACAGATAATATTAATTTTTTCAAATGCAACACACGTAGGTGATTATTTTAGAATAATAGTAAGTATATATTTTATTGCAGTTACACCAAAAGAACATAATATATAGCATAGATATTGTTTTTCCGCATAATATGTTTTAGTTTGCCGGTAAGTTCGAAATACCAATACGACTTCAAATTCAAATTAAGAAATAGGTAACAGTTAAAATTCTAAATCATTTACCATAATCTATTTGTTAATTGGCCTCTCTAAAGCTTATAATTTTTGTTATTTAATTACTGTATCATTATTTTCAGCATATTTCCCTAGTAATTTTAAATAAAACGAGCTTACTGTTTTTAAAATCAATTATAAAATATTTATGCTGTTGTTTTCTGTCTAGGAATGTGAAGTCAGTTGGACCAATGAGATTTCTTTTTTCAACTCTACTTATTGCTATACGTTTATTATAAAGATCAGTTGCCTGACATGATTGTCTAAGAGTTGCGCGGTTACCATAAAAGGGAATGTCGCAAAGTCAAAGCAAAGTGTGAGTTGGCATCCTTTTAGATGCGAATTTGACTACGGCCACAAAGTATGGTACAAGTTGGGTAAGTCGAACCAAGGGGTCATATCATGTTATCCTAGTCACAAATAGGAACTTTTACAACTTTGGAAACATTTGAGAACAACTCGGAATGACCCAAAATAAGGAGGGGTTTAATCTTAATTATGTGCTTGAGTAATAGTCTATTTTCACGGAACGCAATATAGGAAGTATATAGAGGAGCAGTTTGACTTGCCCCGTAGCCGGACTTTTACCTAAATTCACCTTCACTTAGCGAGTAATAAAAAATGTTTTGTTAAAGTGAAATATTTAAGTTAAAATTGTTTTTGGATCGTTTCACAAAAACATAGAAAAAAAATATTGCGTTTATTCCTATTTAAAATGTTTTCTCTTAACAAGGACCAAAATCAAATTGAAATTTATCGACTTATAAATTATATATCACCTATTATGTTATTTTTATTATAATTTATAAAATATTATTGTTTATTTATGTGACTAACAGTGTAAATGTAATTAAACGTATATTTTACAATAAACTTTAGGTAAATGTGTCGTGAAAGTATATGTTTTAGAAGCATTTAACGTAAAGTTTTATATAATAGTATAAATAATAGCGTAGATATGTCATTATTTTTAATATTTTGGTTAATGGGTTATTATATTATTAATAAATGATTCAAAGTACTACGGACAGTTTTGCATTTATTCTAATAAAATCTGCTCAGTTTGAAGATATTGCGTAGCCCTACATCCAAATTTTACCTCTGTAAGTCAATGTATGAAATTGTAATACATTAGCAAAGATGACCTTCACGCGGGAATCGAACCCGCTACACCTGACGTAGCAACTAGATTTAGTTAGCACTAGACCTACGGTTACGGTTCTGTGTGAAAAAAAAAACATACATACAATCGAATGCATAACCTCCTCCTTTTTGGAAGTCGGTTAAAAAGGACACGCACGACCGCGACAGCGGGTAGAATAAAGGCCAGCGCTGACTGACGTGTCGCGTTTTATTTTTGATCAAGTTCTTTTTATCGTTATTTCAACGAGTGTAGAATTCATATTAATTTATTTCGATACAATTATGCGGTACGTCGTGCGGTCCGCAAGTCACACATAGGTTACAGGATTGCGACGGCTAAACTAACTGAAACAAGGTTTGAAAAAGGTGGGACGGTGTTTTCGGCGAATTAAAGTAACTACTTCTTATGTTGTCTGCCATTTAATTTTGTTTTCGCCGCCGCCACCGTGGCTGTGACGCCGCCCAAGACAGGCAGGTATCGGCCGCACGTGGCCGCACTTAAGGCGTTTTAATGATTACTGAATTTTAAGTAATGATTTTTTTTAAATAATTCAAAACTACCGCAAGTAGTTACGTTCATTAATGTTAATTGGCATTTAACTAAATTTAACTTGATTAGTTAAATGCAAATTAACATTAATTTAATGAATGTCTCTGATTGCGGTAGTTTTGTTTTAAAAATCTTTACGAATTAAAATTATGTAATGAAAACGACTCTGCGGTGCGGCCGGCCGTATGAAGAAGAAAATAGAAATGGTTGGTTAGAGAATAACAACATGAGAGCAATGATAAAAACTCAAAAAATATTAACGTTTATTGTACCTATACTGCTAAATTTAAGTTCCTTAGGCGTTAAATATTATTTTAAACAGATGAATAAACCAGATTTCACGTTGCGGGCGATATTTCTAAATGTCTTTTATTCCACTAACATTTATTAGGTATGATAGGAATTAAATGACTTAATAAAATTAATAGCCTACATAAGATACAATTTTAAGTAAGAATCATACGTAGGTAGGTAGGTACCTATATAATATATCGGGTGTTTGCTTTTCTAAACACCCGATATAATTCCAAGGTTTAATTTAAATCTTTTCTAATCTTGGAACAGATTTTTTTTTCGTCTACTTCTTTTTTTCTATTTAATCCAGCAAAACTCATGCACACAACTTTGGTTCTGAGGACTATTGTATATATAATATATTTGATAGGAATTCACCCCGGTTTGATTGTACATTTTAAAACGTATTGTTCATTCTTACGGTACTTCGTGTCACGATATTATCTTGTTTTGATCATATCAACCCCTTTCACAAATAATGTCAACTATACTAGGCTCCATCAATTGCGGGTCGACGCATCTCAACTGTGCGGACGAAAGCGCATCTTCTAGCAATGCGTTCAACAGTCTCTCGTCATTGCCCATACAAGACAACCTCTGCTGTAGAAAATGTACATCAACTTGCAACTGCTGAAGACCGTGTCTGCCGAATGTGCGCAGTCTCACACATTCCACTAAAGCTTTCAATGCAACTTTCAAAGCTCCATTGGACAAGGCTGCTCTATCAGCTCCCGCTGGACTGAATACCTCAATTCTTTCGGAAAATATCCTGTTTATCGGTGAAAAGGATGACGGGGCGCGTGACCAGATAGTCCGTCTACTTGAATCACTAGATGGTTTAATGCTTGTTGGGAATAGTTGTGAGGCAGCACCGTCTGCACTGGCTAATGTCTCAACTACCCTACGACAAACAGCTCGTGGACCTCTTGGCTCAGGTGCACGTAACCAATCCCTTGCTAATACAGAGACACGTAACATTTGAGCAGCAGTTTGCCCTATGAAGAGTACTTCGGAGTCTAAAGCCACTTGAGCTGCAGTTGATAAATGCACCACGATGCCACTTGTGTCTTTATTCTCAACAGTCACACCTGGAGCGGCTTCCTCTAACAGTTTTAGCAAATGACTGTGTAGCGTAGTTACACCATTCTCTTGCATTTCCAAGCATAACTTGGCCAGAATAAGCAACAGCTCAAATGGAATGTTATTGTTTGATGATTGCAGACAGGCCATTTTTTTCACCATTTCTGAAAGGTTGACCATGGTTTCAAATATGACATTCCAGCATGAGTTTGAAACAGCTTTGGCACACCAAGGCTTCAGACCAAAAGAGAGATTGTTATGTAAGAATGCCATTAGGTCCAATAAAGAAGCTTGCACTTTTTGCATCAGGTACACTTGCAAAGAGTTCAAAATATCTTTAAGGTCAGCACTCTCAGAGCCTTTGCTAGCCAAAGATTGCCTTACTTTCATCAGACTTTCTTTGAATTGTATTTGAATCACTTGATATTGTATTGAGGCTTTATGATTTATGCATTGGACAACTGCATCTATAGCTTTGTTTGCGATTGTCTCACTTGAAATGATGTCAGTCATAGCTTGCAACTTCCTGAAAAATTTATCTAACCCTCTAATTAAAATCTCTGTACCAATATTTTCTGGCTTTTTGACAACTTCATCGAACAAATTAAATGCTTGTGACATGACTTTTAATACAAAATCTGGAGTATTTGTACTTTCACTGTTCATAAACATTTCCCTGTGACAAGTTATAACAATACCCAAATCAGCTAATAGCGTGTTATTGCACTTCTCAACCCATTCTATGATATCAGTACTTTCAGCCAGTGTGTTCAGATTTTGCAGGTGTTTTTCTAGGCGACTTTCAGCACAGCTTAAAAATATGTCTTGAAGGGAGGAATCTGTCTCTTGCAGTTGTCTTAACAGCCCTACACTTTCAGCTAATTCAGAAGCTGATGTATCTGGATTCAGTAACCTATCTCTCAAAGTTTTCTTCAGTCCATATATTATTTCTGAACATTCAGTTTGGATGCTTTGAAAGGAAGGCTGATTGCCATACTTTTGCAACACTCTTTGGGCATGAGTATAGTCATGAACAGCATCCACATACCTGCCTTCAAGGATAGCGGCATTTAGCTGTGAAGGAAGCAGAAATAGAAATTGCAGTTTGTCTAACAGTTGCCTAGTGTTACACAGTCTATTAACATTGTTGCCGCTTTCTTTAAGAGATTCGGATATTTGTGAACTGAAGGAAGTTATTTTGTTCATATTTTCGCTGAGTTTGTTCATTTCTTCTTGCATTATTATGAAATCTGAGCGCATTTTGCGAACAGTTTCAGTGGCTGAAATAAATTTGTTGTAGTTCTCGTAGACTAGTGTTTGCATTTCTGACTGAAGGAACTGGCTCTGCGTCACTATCTCTGCTTCTTTATCCATAATTTGTTTCAGTGAAGCACATTTAAGAAGTCGCTCCAGATACAAATCTGAGTTGAAGCTGTTCCCATCTATATTGAGTGGGTTTTCTCCATTCTCAGAAGTAGATTCTGCCATATTTCACTTCTGTCTGTAATCTGACAATAATATGAGATTAATTTTTGGAGTGACGACTAAGCAGGCTGCAGAATAGAAATCCTTACTATTCAGTATGTAAAAGTAAGTTTGGTTGTTTGTTTGTAATGCTTTCACGCCTAACTGCTAAACCGATCGTCATGAAATTTTGTATACATGTTTTGAGGGGTACAGAGAAGGACAAAGGGTACTTTTTATGCCAGAATTCCTGCGGGAACTCTGAAATTAACGCGGGTGAAACCACATGGAACAGCTAGTAATACAATACGACTACTTACTATTTAGGTATCTACTACAAACCAACTTAGAGATACTACCGTATGTAGTGATTACCTTCTCTCTGACCGTATGTATCTACCTACTTATCTAGAATAGTTTAAAACTCCGAAGACAAACAGATAAAATTAATAATAATCACTCCTAAAAATTCCAAATTTTTTGTTTTTTTTTTATTCCAAAATTCCAAATCCACCACCACCTATTTTTTTGTTAAATTTACCCCAATGGGGAAGGCAAATGAAGCTAAGTCCATACAGCCAAAAGTAAAAGTAGTATTTTCTTCTTCTAAAGTTATTTACATCAAAATGCATTAGTGAGATGTATTTCGATGATTTTCCGGACTTTTTGGCAGCAACTCTTCACAGTTGAACCTTAATAGGACGCTCTGTGGGATGGTAAAATGGCAACCTCTCGATGAACGTCCCATTTAATTTTCCTCTTATTTCATTGTTTCCACACACTATTCATCACTAATAGATCACTATTGTGCAAAATCCACCACATTCACACAGTATTAATCACGATAAACTAATTTGCAAAACAAAGAAATAAAGCTGACATCCGTCACCGCTAAAATCCCGCCAAAAGCTCTGCACAGATGAAGAGAACAATTTTTTTTTGTTAAAACTCTTTAGAAAAGCATCGAAATGCATCTCACCGATGTATATCATATAAATAACTTCAAAGAAAAACATATGAACTGGCTGTATGGACTTTGCTTCCTTTGCCATTCCAAAGAGGGTAACAAAAAAACTGTTCAGTCCTCAGAACAATAATAGTTCAGTCTCAGAAGAATAAGAGTTCAGTCAAATGTTCGAATATAATTTCCTATTTTTTTAACAATGCTTCCTAACCTTTGCTTCCTATCGTCTTAATACCAAAAATGAAAGTGGCAAATAACACTCAGTGTTGAATCTAAAAAGAAGAGAAAAAAAAGTCTAGTTTGTGGTTCGAATTTCGAATTTCGAAATCGAATTTCGAAATTTTTCATTTGATTTGATGATTGGGGAACCAGGAATTCACAACACGATAATGTACGACACTGGAATGTACAGCACTGGAATGCGCGACACTGGATTGTACGACACCGGAATGTACAGCACCGGAATTGGTGACACCGCTCCTATTGGTCGATGAAATCACGCCTCCTTTCTTTGTGCTCGTTTACGTTACTTACCTAAATACTGGGTCAAGTTATTGTCAAATACGGCACATATATTTTATGTTAGATTTTTTGGTGATGATTATTAGGTTTCATGTTAGTGTTTATGCCCATTACGTTATTATGTTACAGTCTATAGGCAGGATAATCAAACAACGGACCACTCTATATATTTTACTGTATAGACTTAGAGTACAATACACTAAATCTGGTCCCTTAGTTTACACCTTATAATTATTATTTCCACGAGCTATGTGCCCTATACAGATTGTACAGATTATAAAAGTTACGAAAAGAAAGGAACCAAAACTGTATTAACTGGCGAACGGGAAGCGACTGGCGAGCGGTTAGCTTCGCCTGATTTACGTCACCTTTCCTACACCTATCCTATAGTAGGTACTAGTGTGGCGATGATGCCACTATAAGCTATTTATTGAAATAAGTAAAAAGTAATGAGAACATTACTATCAAGGCCACATCATGAACAGATTTCAAAGTAGTATACCCGACATTCTTTATTAGGTTAGGTTCTTACTGATGACCAGGTCTCGCGAGCCGAGCGAGCGTAGCGAGCGTGCCGCGGTAGCGGCCGGCGATGCGCTAAAGACAAAATAAGGTGACATTTATTCGATTAATTCTTAGGTGTGACCACGAAGTTTCGATATATTATGCAAAAAAAAAGAATATAACAAGTTGTAACAATTCATTAAAGTGAAAAATAATAATTACGTTACTAAATATTACACTTGGACTTGTTATTTGAATTTCCATCAGATTTTGAGACAGTAACTACTAACTACCTACTACCTGCATTGTATTGAATACTACTAAATGGAGCACGAAGTCGGCTAGGCCATGAAATCCGGTGTCGCCAATTCCGGTGCTGTACATTCCGGTGTCGTACAATCTCGTGTCGTGCATTCCGGTGTCGCCTTTTCCGGTGCTGTACAATACAGGGACTCGATGATTGGATTGATTCATTGTCAAATTGTCAAATTGGTAGAAAAAATCTAGGAAAACACTAAACCTGCACTAAACATTAAACTAAACAGGTAGTGCTGACGATCTGTAGTCTGTTCAGTAATAAAAGGTTACTAATTGCGTGTAAAGTAGGTATTATGACTTCTGTAATAACATCCTGGAGTCCAGAGAAAAAACATAGCGATGTGGAAAGGTTAGCCACCAGTATTGTACAAGAACTTGAAAAAACAATTTTTATCCCCCTCGTTTTAACGTGTGAATTATTCGTAACAGGTGGATTTGTATTTATCCAGCATATTTGAATAGTAAAAAGTCCTTGGCTCAGGGCCGCAAAGTACCTAAAGAATGCTGTGTTGAAAATCCAACTCATCAAGAGATTAAAGATGTGTTGCTGGCTGCTGGTATGAGAGTAGGAGTCGAAAACAAACTGTATCCTCGAGAAAGGAGTAAGGTGAGGTCATAGAGAGAGTATTTTACAGTTTTAGTGTCATTCAAAATTCTGTTTGAAATGCATGCTCTTATTACATACACTGAATATGGATGAGGTTTATTGATTTTAGGTCTTTAGCTTCTCTTTGGTATGATTTTAAGATCAATAAGTTTATTTTTATACCAACTTTTTATAAAAAATCGAACCCACCATTTAATGTTTTGGTATTTAAAGGAAATTCTATTCCGAGGAAGAATAAGAGTGCAGCTTAAGGATGATGATGGCACCCCACTTAAACCTGAATTACCTACCAGAGATGCTCTTTTGAAGTATATCTGTGATTCAATACCGAAACTAAAAACACGGCAAGGCAGGTTAGTATTCACCGTTTCTTTTAATACCATCCTTAGATATTTGTTAAAAGTTTCTTCACATTAGTAACACAACAGTCAAGTATGTTACAACAGCAGCATAAATCACTTCAACACAGCATATTACGCATGGTTAGTTTGTTCCTCATAGATCATTCTCAAATATTGAAAAACAATTAAACACTTATTTATTAAACTTGTTATTTTCAATGGACCTGCACACATGGTTTTTGGAAGTGTACTGGAATCACTGTCGGCTCTAAATAATAAAGGTAGTTTAAATGGTCATAAATCTTCTTTCCGTAAACCAATTGTAAAACAAAGCTGTGTTGTTGTGATCTATGATATAAGCTAGGTATCTATGTTCAGTAGTTTTGTGTTTATGTTGTTTAGTACATACATAGACAAACATTCTCAAGATCTTAATTTTGGACTAGCTGTGCCAAAAGGTCTCACCACTCCAAGGTAGCCGAATTAACTTCTTATAATACCATCTAATTACCAGTCAAATCACTAAGGTTTCATCACAATTAAACCAATGGTTAAGAAACACATAGAGGACAAACATACAAATATTAATTTTTATTCATAAAAATTGTGGTGCTAAAATAAAAACCCTGCACTATTTTCATAATTGGACATAGATAAGCAATAGTGTGTTAACCCACACTGGATAAATTTTGAGTAAATCATGTTTTAAAAGTAGGAGCGCCATTTTGTATCATCATTTTTTATATTCAATATTTAGTTACATATTTAAGCAATGTAATAAGGTAAACACATAATTAAAAACGTTCCCTAACTCTCAATAAATTGTTCTGAATCAATAACTTAATTTTGTGGGTTAACATGTTATTGCTTATCTGCGTCCAATTAATGTATAGACTCAGCTTTAGTTATTTCATTACAATATCTATAAATTGTGAAAATTATTAGCAACCTGAATTCCTTCACTAAAATTACTTTGATTTTACCACCATTGAATTGTGGTACATTTGAGTTGATACATTTTTTTTTCTAAGAGTCACCCATTTGGCTTCTAGTGTTAAGCTTTCTAGACATGATTTGTTTTTTTCACAGGCCTGCAGATCAACAACCTCAGGCTGCAAGCCAAGCAACCACTAAAGGCAAAGGAAAGAAAGCAGGAAGAAGATAATTAAAGTCAAAATATTATAATATTTGAATTTAGAAAAAATATAATATGAAACAACTAATGTTAAAAATAAACTTGAGTTACATTTCTATAAAAACGATTATTTTTCAATTAAGGATACGAATAGCATTCCTTGCTAATTTATTATCACCATTCTTATCTCTAGCAACACTGTAGCCGTCAATGATGATGACAACACCAGTTTTATTCTGTGATTTTTCAGATGCGTTTACAACAGGTAAATTATTAACTGCCCTCATTGTTTCATCTGTTGGAAGAGCGTTTTGATTTTCTCTGGTAGCTGTGCTACCTCGGTCAGTGATTCGTTTATCACTGGTGTTATCGAACGCGACATTGACGTCGCTTTTTTCACTAACCTCTTTGGATTGTATGGACTCTGCGCCATCACTGACTTTACCCTCGGGTAAAGGCTGCCGTAATCTCCCATCAGATTGTGGTATAAATACTGGGTCTTCTGTCTTGCCTCTTCGAATTTCGAGTTGATTTTCTCTTTCAAGTTCATCGACGTGTCTTCTGTTTCCTCTATCGATATCTTCGAATTCCTCGGCTTCAGTCTCATCGTGTGACCTCCTTTTCTTGCTTGTGGTGCTGTTTCTAGATCTGAATATTCCTCTGCCGAGTCGATCGCCATTTGCATCGATTCGTGCAGCGCTGACGGGATCTTGTTTATCATTCTCTGCACTGGTTTCATTTCCTTCGGTGTCGGTATCACGTTCATCAATTCCGCTATCCCCGGTGTTATCTCCTTGAACGCTTCTGTGAATTGTGGCGCTGCTTCGACCACTGAATCTACGATCGTTTCTCCTAACGCTAGTGGTATTTCTTGCAGGTAGTAAGGGTAAGATCTTATTCTTTCTGACACCGCTGACGTTACTAGTGGCAGTATTATGGGCTGTCTTTGTATAAGGCTCGGTCGGGGGATCAACCGAGACCTTAGCGGAAATAGTCGCGGCAGAAGCAATTGTCTCTTCTTCCTGATCAGAATTGGCATTACTGTATTCGGTTCCATGATCGCATCTACATGGACCATCGTTTCTGGAATTTGTATACTTTTTTTGTCGGTATTTCGCTGTGTCTTCTTCGACCGGCTCACTTGTGTCTTCATCAACAAGATTATCAAACAGCATCCTAACACTTTTAAGGAGCGGAATGTATTCATATTTACTATTCCGCTTGGTCGCTTGATGTTTGCGTTTGAACCGCGGTTGGTGATTCAGTTTCCTTGGTTTTAGTGGACTTTTTATTTGAAATCTCTGTCTGTTACTCAGTGGTGACAACAACTTGCTTTGGGAGAGAAGGTTATCTGTGAAACGAAAATACCTAGTCATTAAACGGAGATTTAGAGACAATAATTTATACTTAAAAGGATGCCCAACAAACCATATTTGCAAAAATATACTACTGGTTATGAAATAACAATTTTTGATTTTTTTGACCATCGTAATTACACTTGTCTTACCAGTCGCTTTGCGCCTTCTTTGGGTAACCGCGTTCGAAGGGAAAAGTTTATTCAGTGGAAATCTTTCAGTACTCTCTTCTGAATTTTCTGAAATAAAGTTTCATACCTATTATACTTGTCATTTCTAAAACAATTTATAGTCGTTAGTTTTTTTACCAAACTGAAACCGTGAATTTTGGGATATTCTTAGAACTGTTTACCGGGATAGGATGTACTCTTAGGCGGTTTCAATCTTTGCGAAAAATAACCGTGTCGAACTGATGTTTTTAATTCGATTTTGAGTAGATATCTACCACTGTATTGAGACTAGCATGCCATGTTTGTTGTCATCATCATTGTCAGTCTTCGATCATTTATGTCGCGTACTCACCTCCTGGGGAAGATCGAGCTGCGAGTTCCGTAGTAAATGTTCGTGATACGCCTTCTTTTAGTGGTCGTGATTTCGAAAAAAAGCCCGTGAAACCTACAAAACATCCAAATATTAACTGGTGTGGAGTCTGTGATAGCATAAAAAACTTTAACCGTTAGTAGGTACATTACAATAATAATAATAATCCACTTCACCACACAGATCAACTTGATGTAATTACTTACACGCCCAGACTGTAAAATAGAACCATGTGTTCATCACACAAAGTCCGCCCCCACCGGGAATCGAACCCGGAACCTCTTGATGAGCGGGTAGGACATCGTCGTTCATTTGTTCAATTTCGTTCGTCTTCTATGCCAGCCTTGCCAAGCACGCATAGAAGAGGAACGGCCTTTAAACCAAATTAATGTGTATGATAATTAATTCCGGTAAAATGTTTTAAACAAAAAGAAAACAGCAACATAGCAACGCATGCCGTGGAACCTTAATTACCTTTCGATCTAGGTCGATCCGTGGTTCCGAAGGGCTGTTTCTTTCTAGCTTCTGCAGCGATCGCCTCGTTCAATGAAAATGTTTTGATCGATAAACCTGAAGCCAATAAGACAGGAAACATTGATAAATATTAAGAAAAAACTATTCGATTTCTCTTATATTAGGTAGGTAGGTATAAATTTCAGCTAATCATCAGTTCGGAATGGAAGAAAAATAAAATCGTGTTTATAATAATCGACCCCATGGGCCTTGATTATAAAAAAACACAACCTACCTAATAATAAAAATTTATATAACCTAAACGATACCTAACTAACTTTGTTTGTTCAAAATTTATTCTACTAAGTAAATTTTAACGAAGTTTGTAACCGATTATATTACGAGATCTAAGTAATAATCCAAAGAAGTATAGTACCTACCTAATAGATATGTGTGAAAATTGTAATCGAATTGGTTAAAGAATCAAAAATAAAAAGTACCTAACTAACCTAATTAAAAAGATTAAATCGACTTCAAAACCCTAAGAAAGTGAAAAGGGAAAAATATTTAGTTTATAAACGCTAACAATTTTAAAAATAGCTAATTCAATAAAATCGCGTGCCTACTTTTTAAGTTGAAAATTAGTTTTGTTGTTGAATTGCTAATGGGGCGGCCATCACTTGCGTGAGGCGCTTGGAGGGGATGTGGTCGAGGTCACCCAATCTCACGTGGGGGAGAGGGTGGTCTTGGCATTTGCCATATTATCACGTACTTAATTTTTTTGTTGCAATAAGCAAAATTTTAACAAATTAAATTACCGACTTAAAGAGTTCTGTTGTCTGTCTCCGAAACTCATTATCATATGAAATATAAATGGGACAATTTTGGAACAAACCTCTTTTGAACAAAAAATAATTCAGCAAATCCGTCTATAGGTTGGTAATTAGACGGAGTTATGCCCGAACATACCTCATCTTTTTGAGGTCGGTTAAAAAATGTTATGAAATTGCGAAATTGCATTTTTGTTTAGTAATTTCAATAAAATAATTTCAACTCAATCAAGCCCATTCTCAATTAATTAATTATCGTACACACTGCACTCACGCACATCCTTGGATGCCAGTTTACAATTATTGTAGACTAGCTGTGCCGCGCGGTTTCACCCGCGATCCCGCGGAATTGTTCCTTAAAACTTTTCGACCCCTTTTCATCCCCTTAGGGGTTGAATTTTCAAAAATCCTTTCTTATCGGATATGTACGTCATACAAAGAACACACCCTCCAAGTTTCAGGTCTCTACGATCAGCGGTTTAGGCTGGGCGTTGATCCATCATAGTTATTCAGGACAAAGGATTTTATATATATAGATCACATGATTCCATTGACTTACATAATATTATTAACTAAAAAAAAACAACGGCACCACTTACAAGGTATAACAATGACACAATTAAATACAATAAAAAAATGCCAGAAGCGCAATTCCATTTTTCAGCATTTTTAAATCACGTTCGAGTCACACCGGTTACGATCAAATGAAGACTCCGTGACTTTCCTTTTATATTTTAATAATATTTTTTGCAACTTAGTACCTAATTGTATTTATTGAACGGCACGTATGATTTATAATTACTTACCTACTTTGGGCTTAAATAACTTTTTTACTCATTAGGCGTGCTCCGTGGTTTCACTCGCGTGAGTTTCGGAATTAGAATAGTATATAATTTTTTTTTTTATTTTGCAATAGACACACTCAAGGTTTACAATCAATATATACTTATAACAAATTCACAAACAAATTCATTGCCACAAACTAAATTTAAAATATTGAATTCCCGCAGGAACTATATCCAAAGTAGCCTTATTTACTTCTTATAACATCAGCTACTTGCCAGTGAAAGTCCCGTTACTTTCGGAATTTCAGAGTTCCCGCGGAAATTCCAGGATAAAAAGTATCTACCCTATGTCCTTTTCTGCAGCCCTTCATATATGAAAAATTTCATGATGATCGGTTGAGCTGTCAAGGCGTGAAAGCGTAACAGACAGACAGACAGACAGACAGACAAAAAGACAGACAGACAAACAGACACACAGAGTTACTTTCGCATTTATAATATTAGTAGGGATTAAGAACAATGTAGGTACTAGGTACTAAGGTAATACTTCACTTACAATGAGTTTAAGGTAGGTATATAATATATTCAATCTATTTTATTTAAATTGTATAGGCAGTATTAAGTGGACATAGATAAGCAATAGTGTGTTAACCCACACTGAAGAAATTTTGAGTAAATTAAAGTTTTAAAATTACAGCGCCATTTTGTTTCAACATTTTTATGTTCAATATTTAGTTACATATTTAAACAATGTAATAAGGTAAACACATTATTAAAAAACGTTCTTTAACTCTCAATAAATCGTTTTGAATCAATAACTTTGTTTGTGGGTTAACATGTTATTGCTTATCTGCGTCCAAGTATTCTATATTAATTTTTTTTTCCCTTATGTGCCATTCTGTTTACAAGTCTGACCAAATCGGTTAAAAAAAGAGGAAGTAACTATAGTACCTAATACCTATATTTTCATGTACCAACGTCTTTTGATGTCAACATGTTATAGCCCTAATCATTCGGCAACTTATAAACATCAAAGTAAATTGTACACGAGCGGGTACCGAGAAGGAATAACCGCGGAAAGTACCGAATAAAATCCCAAATAAATATCATATAAATAAATTGCACTATTCATTGGGCCATTTCGTATCTGAGTTCGACTGGTTTTATGGCGTATTACGAGTATGATTTAGGTACAGTCTTGGAAGTAGTTTGGGTTATCTTACACACGCGATGAGGATAATAAGGTAACTCAAACAACTCTATACGTAATTATGTTTTATGTTTAATCACTAAAGTCTATCACATTTTTTTAAATTATACTATAGTTTTTATTTGGTCTGAGACTACAGTTAAACACAATAATTAGACACTTACCGCCGCACTCAGAGGCGATTTTAATGATTACTTAGTTAAGTATAGATTTTTAAAACTTAACTGCCGCAATCAGAGACGTTCAGTAAATTAATGTTAATTTGCATTTAATGAGATGTAACTTAATTTGTTAAATGCCAGTTAGCATTAATTTATTAAACTTATCTGATTGCGGCAGTTTTGTTTTATAATCTATACTTAACTAAGTAATCATTAAAGTCGACTCTGAGTGCGGCGGTTAGCATGTTGGGGGCAACGGAAGTGACGTGCATAAAGTCAACGGAAGTGACACGTACCTATGAAGTTGGCAATGAGCACATTCTTGATTTCTTTACGTACCAAAACATGTGCCTACTTCATTTATTTCCAATTTTTTGCGTGCGTTGGACATAAGCACGCATAGGTACACTATTGGGGTAGGTATAGTCAAAAAATATAATACCTAGTTACTTCTAAGGTTTCTTGCATACAAGTTATATAAGATCTGATAAAAATTTTAATGTTCAATATTGAATTTTTGTTGCAAATTGATGTTTCTATATCTTCTCAATTCACAAGAGCTCAGTTAAGAGCAGATACAAGCACAATAAGGGCGCTCGCTGTCCAAAACTATTCAAAGCTATTTCTCTTACAAACTCATGGGATGGAATTACTTGAGCATTCCTCGTATCCACAGAGAATGGAATTCTCTCTTCTGTGCTCATTTCCAACTATATATTATATCTTTGAGGTCTCACACAATACTGACAGCATTCTAAGCTTGCATTGATTTACCGTTTGCTCTACAATGTATGTACATGGTCGAATTTTAAACTTCAAGCTTAAAATAATTTTGCTTTATAAGACGGATGTGGTCTCAGAGCCGGTCTATACCCGCGGTAACTTCCGAGTACTCGCGGGAATTCCGGGATAAAAAGTACCCTATATCACTCTGGATCACTGTGGCTCCCTATAAATGAAAGAATTTTCCAAATCGGTTCAGTAGATCCAGAGATTATAACCTCACAAACTCCGGAGTTCCCGCGGGAATCCCGGGATAAAAGTACCCTGTCACTCAGGATCACTGCAGCTTTTTCAAAATGAAAGAATTTTCAAAATCGGTACAGTAGATCCAGAGATTACCCCCTACAACCTCACAAACTCACAATCTACGGAGTTCCTGCGGGAATTCCGGAATAAAAAGTACTCTATGTTACTCAAGATCACTGTAGCTTCTTATAAGTGAAATAATTTAAAAAATCGGTTCAGTAGATTCAGATATTACCCACTACAATACCACAAACTCAGGAACTCACAAAGTCCGGAGTTTCCGAGGGAATTCCTGGATAAAAGTACCCTGTATCACTCTGGATAACTGTAGCTCCCTATAAGTGAAAGAATTTTCAAAATCGGTTCAGTAGATCCAGAGATAGCTGTTCCCCCGTGGCTTTACCCGCAGGAAATTCGGGAGTTTCCGCGGGAATTCCGGAATAAAAAGTACCCTATGACACTCAGGACCTTCGTAGCTTCCTATAAGTGAAAGAATTTTCAAAATCGGTTCACTAGATCCAGAGATTACCCCCCACAACGTCACAAACTCACAAACTTTTGCTCTTTATAATATTAGTATAGTATTAGTATAGTCATGGACCAATAAAAGTCCATGGTATAGTATAGATTAGTATAGATTAAGATAGATTATAATGGCGAATGTGAGTTAATTTGTTTGTTTATTCGCTATACGCTTTCCTGCCCTAACGGCTCAACCGATCACCATGAAATTTTGCATACTACACGTTGTCTAGGGTACAGTGTCGGTCATAGAGTGCTTTTTATCCCGGAATTGCCGCGGGAACTCCGAAATTATTACGGGTGAAACGGCGGAGAACAGCTAGTACCTAATATACCTAATTATAGTTCCATTATACATATAACAAGTTGTTCTTTGCGGCTGGAACTCCTCGCACCAGGATAAACCGGACAAATAGGAGTGTGCCACGATTCTCCCAATTTATTGTGATTAAAATCGACCTAAAACCCCTGAAACCTTGAGTAGTTTCAACGAAATATTTTACTGAGAAACCCCTTTATAAAGTGTAGGGTCTCTTATTCATCGATAGCGAGGTATTGCTAAACCCACCGCTGTATTATTATATTATCTCGATACCGCTTCAAATTTGAAGGAATCCGCCCAAAACTTGACTTAAGTACGATTAAATTCCAGATAGGTAGGCTTGATTTGATCGTTATATTTTAACGACGGCCCGACCCTGTGCATGCTCCCCTTTGTTTTACTGCCCCAATTTTATTATTTATCGAAACATTTGATGTAAAAATGCCATTAAATACATTTTTATGTTATAATTTATTGCTCTTTCTAAAATGCCAACATTGTAACATTTTAAGATAAATAAATGGTCTGCGCTGGCTTTACAGGCTATTTAGTTAGCAATTACCTAACCTTAGTCATTTCTTTCGGGTGCAAAATTTGAAATTAATTTTTCGTTCTTCTTTTAGCTTGTATTTAGAATACATAAAGGAGGGTAGATAATAAAAACCTAATGATAATTGCATAGTGGCTTTTATAAATTTTGTGTCGGGTAGGTAGAACAAATTGGGACTTGAATCGGATAGCTAGGTGGAGATCGGTCGGCTCCCTAGTTTTATTACTATTAATTCGGTTATTAAGGGTTAAAAGCTATTCAGTATATTTTCGGGGTATTAGTATAAACTGGTAGATGATAGATTGTATAAAAGTGCTCAGTGAATCCAAATTAGTGGTGTCAAGCAAGAAGACTGGGGCCCCACGAAGCGGATACCACCACCATCAAAGGTAACTGACGCACTTTAGATTACATTCTTAGCTCCGCGCCATCGCGGACTTAACAGCTTGATAATGCACTCAACTCGAACTTTTTAAGAAAAGTTATAATAATAATAATAATAATAAAATTGTTTATTGCCATCAAAAAGGTGTAAAAATAAAATTAAAATTAAACTTAGTCAATTATTCTAGGCAAAAGGAAGTGATTCAGCGTGAGCCACTCGTGACCTAGGTTATATGTATCACTTTGTAATACTTTACTTAATCTCAATGTTTTTGTGGTGAAAGTTCTTTGGGCACGGTAGCTACGTTACCGATGATAGCTGTGTTACTCGTTAAATTAATAACTGTATACCTACGAAAATTTCATTATATTTTTCGTAATTAATTTCGTAGGTAATTTAAAAGTATTTATTCGTGTTTGACTGCAGTTGTGTCCGTTCAGTTCTAAACTATATACGAAGTATATAGGCACGGAATGGATGCTGTTGCGATTTTTAGTCTCTTGTTTTTAAAACACATGTAGGTATCATATTTCAGATTTTTCAGAAATTTAGGTAACCCTTACCTAACAGTCAAACCCTAAAGAACTAGTCACCGCCGCACTCAGAGTCGACTTTAATGATTACTTAGTTAAGTATAGATTTTTAAAACAAAACTGCCGCAATCAGAGACGTTCAGTAAATTAATGTGAATTGGCATTAAATGAGATGTAACTTAATTAGTTAAATACCAATAAACATTAATTTATTAAGCGGCGGTCAGTCTTGTAAATAAAGTTTCCTGACTCATCAACGTCCATCTGAAATTAGGTATTGAAGCTAGATACTTTGGTAAAACTTAGATATTTGGGACGTAAATAGATACCACAAATTAACTAAACTTATGTCTAGTAGTAAGTCTAGTTTGTTAAAATACAGTAGGTAATTAAAAATTATCCCCACGGCCGCACTCAGAGTCGTTTAATGATTACTTAAAATTCTTAAAAACTTTACTTAAAATTATGTAGTCATTAAAACGATTTTGAGTGCGGCCGCTATCCCCTTAATTTTTCCGGTATTGGATAGGTAGATAGTAGATACTATTAAATAAAATATTTGTAGAAAACCTAAGTGTAATCTTAAATGGATGGTGTATTATCCCAGTAGATTCACTCGAGTGATTTTTATTTTCCGGCTGATAGAGGGTCCGTTTTATTTGTGGGTACGCAAATCCGTTAGGCCTACCGCGCTCAGCAATCGTTGGACTACCGAGTGGTCGGTTACTTCGCCGATTTACGACCATACCGCACCGTCGAATACAAACTGCGCTGCGGAGTTAGCGACTACACTGTTGTCACGATATAGCTATATGTATACATGTATGTTTAGTGTGTACTAAACATGTAACTTTGGAAGTTACAGTAACGGCCGCACTCAGAGTCGACTTTAATGATTACTTAGTTAAGTATAGATTTTTAAAACAAAACTGCCGCACTCAGAGACGTTCAGTAAATTAATGTTAATTGGCATTTAATGAAATGTAACTTACCGCCGCACTCAGAGTCGACTTTAATGATTACTTAGTTAAGTATAGATTTTTAAAACAAAACTGCCGCAATCAGACAAGTTTAATAAATTATTGTTAATTGGCATTTAACTAATTAAGTTACACCTCATTAAATGCCAATTAACATTAATTTACTGAACGTCTCTGATTGCGGCAGTTTTGTTTTAAAAATCTATACTTAACTGAGTAATCATTAAAGTCGACTCTGAGTGCGGCGGTAAATTAGTTAAATGCCAACTAACATTAATTTATTAAACTTGTCTGATTGCGGCAGTTTTGTTTTAAAAATCTATACTTAACTAAGTAATCATTAAAGTCGACTCTGAGTGCGGCGGTAAGTTTGTTAATCACGCATTTGAAAGTTACAAAACAAAATATGTACCTAGCAGTAGATAATAGGTAATTAAGGTGATTTCCAATTGCTATAAATAAGTATTTGACTTTATGCAACATCTTCACACATTGCTAGAACCTTGGAAGCTTACATTTGTAAGTTACATACTCCCATTTGCGATGTTCAGCAATCTTCTACTTCTTCTTTGATGTTCAGGTATTAGTCAGGGGTCGAACCTAGGGCCTTTATTGTTCGTGGTACTCATTAATGACTTGCCTGAAGTCGTGAGTGAATCCAGGATCATGCTGTATGCCGACGATGTGAAACTGGCAAGAGTTACCAACACGACCGAGGACCGTGACGCGTTACAGAGGGATTTGGATAGGGTTTATAACTGGAGTGTAGTCAACAAACTTGCCTTTAATCCTGACAAATGTGAACTGATGAGTTTTAGTCGAGCTCGTACACCACAAGAGCACAGTTATAGAATAGGAGTTACTGAAATCCGCCGTGTGACGTCAGTGCGTGATCTCGGTATACAATTTGACAGACAACTCACTTTCCGAGACCATACGCGTTCTGTAGCCGAAGCTGCATATAGAAGACTAGGGTTCGTTTGCAGAAACTCCGCGCCCCTGACCATAGCGGCAACGCGCACCCTATATTCGTCGTTAGTTCGCAGCATATTAGAGTGTAATACAGTGGTCTGGGCCCCACATGAGAAAAAATATTCGCTCATGCTGGAAAAGGTTCAAAAGAAGTTTTTACGGAATCAATATCAGAAGCAATCCACCTATTATCCCTTTATGTATCCCACTGGTTTTCTAATGGGACATTTAGGGTTCGACTCATTAGAATTAAGAAGGTCAGTGGCACTTGTCAAGTTCTCTTTGTCAATCTTGAGAAATAGAATAGACTGTCAGGACGTATTGGAGGAGATAGTGCGACTGTCGGTGCCAGAATGCCACATGAGCATGCGCTCGCGGCGACTTCTCGCGCGGCGGCCGGCGCGCACCCTCCTGTACCAGCACTCTCCTGTCTCCCGCGCCCGAGACCTGCTCTCCTCCTTGCTCCTCAGTTCCCCGGAGTGTGATTTGTTTGTGACAGGGCTTGGGAGATTGATTAGAGGAAAGAATGCCTGTTATAAGTTCCTGTGTAAATATGTAAATAATAAGTAAGTTTTTGTTAGTGTTGTTTCTTTTTAATTCAAATTTTAAAATTGTTTTTAATTTAAAAAATTTGTTCCTTTTTAAATATTAGAAATATGTTAAGTTTGTAAATTAATTATTTATTAAGCGCTATGGCTTACGCTGTCATGCTTTTTAAATTCAATAAATAAATAAATAATAAATGGCGTCTATGTTACTTAGAAATTAAAATTCTCCTCATATACTTCTTCAATTATGGCGAAACGTCAATGACAATGTTAGTTGAACCCCAAGTCAAAACCTGGTTCTCTCGAAAACCAGTTTCCTGGCCAGGTTTCAAAATAGATGCTGAAAGGTGACTGAAATAACGGAGTTTTTGCAGTTTCTGCTAGTTTGTTAAGGTTAAGCAATGAAAGTATTGAAGGAGGGTTTTCAGTGTCCGATTTTCGTCTCATAACGTTATTTAAATTAAAAAAGAAAACATGAACAGTGAACGCACAGTTGCCGCCGCGCTGACATCAAGCTCCCCTCAGAAGATGCTACTTTTATTGTTCTGAGAAGCTCCCTTTGTCTTGTTGCTGACAGACGTGTTGACAAATCAAACGTAAGAACATTCACCTGCGTAATCCCACGTTCTTTGTAAAGCTTTTCTTGATTTATCAGTGTTTTCTTTATTTATTTGTAAATTTTTTATTAGTTACAAATAAACATGAATTATCGAGGACTTGAATATTATGTCCCTCATTTAAAAATACATCCTATATGACTACTGTTGATGCAGATTTATATTCACCCGGGTAGCCCATCTCGACGGCAGTTGTTAGTTTCGACTTGGGAACCTTTTAAATACGAATGATTTTACTGCTCATGGTCAGTTTTACTTAATTTGAGTGTTGTTTACAGACTATACGCATTACGCAAGTTGTCTTTAGTAGGTACGTTGCAATTACACTTTTTTGCCTAAATTACTTAGTTGGCTTTGAATTACCGAAGCCAATCTTTACAAAACACCAACCGATCCCCAACAGTTTCATCTGCATGCATTAATTTGGGAGTTCCCGTGGGAATTCCAGGTTAAAAAGTACTTACTCTATCTTATTTAATACTGAAATTGCTTTAATCTAAGTGAGAAAAATTTTAGCATCGGTTCAGTAGTTTCTGAGATTATCCATTTCAAGCGAACAAACATACAAAAAATCATATCTTTTGGTTATCTTAATATGTACCTATAAATTACGCGTCACGTTGTTTGTCCGCGATGGACTCCTAAACTACTGACTCGATCATGATGAAATTTGGTTACTATGTTGTAATTTGGCCCAACTTAAAAGACATTATAGTTTTTATCCTGGAATTCCCGCGGGAACTCCGAAATTACCGCGGGTGAAACCGCGGGGGACAGCTAGTGTTGGTATAGAAAGCACTAGCTGTTTTCTGCTTCTAGTTGAACTCATCGTATCGGGATGAAAAGTGTCCTGTCACTCAGGTTTACTGTAGCTTCCTATCATTGTCATCATCATGGTGTTATGTCGTCCGAGTGCGGCCGTAGACCTCCTTCAAACATAAGCAATTACGGCCGCACTCAGAGTCGACTTTAATGATTACTTAGTTAAGTAGAGATTTTTAAAACAAAACTGCCGCAATCAGAGACGTTCAGTAAATTAATGTTAATTGGCATTTAATGAGATGAAACTTAATTAGTTAAATGCCAATAAACATTAATTTATTATACTTGTCTGATTGCAGCAGTTTTGTTTTAAAAATCTATACTTAACTAAGTAATCAATAAAGTCGACTCTGAGTGCGGCGAAGTGTGTTAATCAACACTGAAAAAATTAGTAAATTGTGTTTTAAAATTATAGCGCCATTTTGTGTCAACATTTTTTTATATTATGTTCAATTTTGTCGGTAGGTATTTAAACAATGTAATAAGGTAAACACATAATTAAAAAACGTTCTATAATTCTGTATCAATAACTTAATTTTGTGGGTTAACATGTTATTGCTTATCGGCGTCTACATTATAAAGTTATGCACCAATTGCGAAATTCGTATCTGCGTGGGGCTTTTAATGAAGTTTTAATTGTTTTACAATTGGAATGAATTTTAATACGCTTTGTTTTATGAATCAGAGAATCAAAAGCCAAAGCAAACATCAAATTGATGGGCATATGCCTAAAACTGCTTTAAACTGGGAAGGCTTTTAATTTGCGTGATTTATTTCAATCCACCATTGAAACGTTTCGAACGTAATCTCTTCTCGTGTTAGCTTTATTTGTCGAGCAAAATGTTTTTGTGCGCGGGGCCGAGTTTTGAGCCACTTTAGCTGAGTACTTATTTAGGTATATTGAGTGCAATGTATCTGAACGTTGTGGACCGCCCAAAGGGCTTTATGGGCCTTACGGATCAGGGCTGTCAGACGTGCCTTATGCCTATCCAATTGTTCAAATGTTAAAGAAATAACTACAAAGATTTATAACTCTCTCAATTTTCCTTAAAAAGAAAAAATGTAGGCAAACCTATTTATTAATTTGTATCTAAGAAACCCTGAATATTTTGAATGGTTCGGCAAGAAAGTATTTAGACGACATATTCTATATCCGAGTAATGTGGCCTGTGGGACGAATAAAAACACTCGATAATTCATGATTACCTACATGTAGATAGCTACTAAAAACAGAAATAGAAAAAACCAACCAGGAAAATCACATGGTACCTACCCTGTACGTTCCTTACTGAATATTACTTAAACCTTGACGAAAAGAGATCATTGTCGCCAAAAAAAAAATACTTGTGGAAAATTCGTGAACGTTCTCGATCACAAAACGACGGCTTTTAAATAGGTACGTAAAATATCTGGGTCACCGAGCTTCGTTCGTTGTGTATACCGCCATCTGTTCTTAGGTAGAAAAACAAACACTAATTTTTTATTGCCTGAAAACATGGATACAAACGACGTTTTCTAAAAATTAAACCTAGCTAGATCGATTAATCGTCCCCGAAACCCCCTGCATACTAAATTTCATGAAAATCGTTGGAGTCGTTTTAAAAAAAATAATTCAAAAGCTATTTATTACTTAGGATTGGTTACAATCACTTGTAATCGTCAGCTGGTTCTTAGCACTATAAATTACCGAATACAAGAATTGCTCGTTTAAAGATAGTAGATATCTAAAACAAACATGCTTGTTGCATGCGGTTGACCGCGCTTGCAGAATTTCGCTCAATCAATCCGAATTATAGAAAACTTGGCAACCCTATCCGTCAATGTGACGCTAACCGGATTTGTGGTGCGCTCTCCTCAACCATCGTAATAGAGAGATACTTCTTTAGGTTCGTTCCACCAAACTGATGGCACTATTTGGTTACGCCGTAAAAAGTTATGATATCATATTTGCCGTACGAAAATATATTTGTCGGGCACAAATGATTTGTTGTGTTGCCAACGCTATTTTTTATTGTGATTTGTTTTTTTTTTTTTTTCATTACAAGGTGCCGTTTTTTATGTTCCATCTTGCTAGATGTAATTCTTCAAGGGGAAATTATAGGAAGGCAATTGTTTGTGTGATTGTAGATTGTTAATCATCGTATCCTACGCTTTTTTCCAGAGAGTAGGTAAACGCAGCTCAGGCTAAAAGTAATTTGAAAAGTAGATCTATAACAATTACGATTTTTTCTCTTTTTTATATCCATCGCTGGATGTCTGCTTAGGAAAAAACGGGAGAATTTTAATGACCAACTGTTCCCCACGGTTTCACTCGCGTTAATTTTGGAGTTTCAGCGGGAACTCCGGGATAAAAAATACCCTGTCCTTTTCTGTACCCCTGACAACATTATGTGCAAAATTTCGTGATGATTGGTTGAGCTTGAGACAGACGTTAACAGAGTTAATTTTGCAGTTACAATACAAGGGATTGCACAATTTTGTATGGAACACTAGTTTAATCCAAACTAATATTTTATAAATGTGAAAATTATGTGTTTTAGAATAGATATATCTAGATAATCAAATATCCTTACTGGCAACTAGGTACAGTCACGGACTCATGCAGCTTTTCGTTGTGATTAGAAAAGAAAAAACTTCACTAAAATTGATCATAAATAAGAAAGATAAACATTATTTTGTTGATACGCTTACCGTGATTTTTTTGTTGTTTACACAATTTGTATGTTGATACGACACATCGGATCGGCACTTCCTCAGCGATCAACAACCTTGACTTGGTTCGACGAAATGTCGCTTGGTTTTGTGCTGATTTCAGCGTTTGCTTTATTAAACGAAATGTCTGTTTCGAACTAAAAGGTAGGTAAGTATTACGGTTGAATTTATGCAAAAAGTTTTCCCCCCGGTCGTTTTAGTTATTCAACAGAATATTACGTAGGTTAATTTATCTGGCGGTTTGGTTCGTCGACCGATATTTACGAGTTTGTATTGACATTATATAAAATTGTCCTATTGGGATC
This sequence comes from Zygaena filipendulae, assembly GCA_907165275.2. NCBI lineage: Eukaryota > Metazoa > Arthropoda > Insecta > Lepidoptera > Zygaenidae > Zygaena > Zygaena filipendulae. Next base: position 1,721,699 of record OU015657.1, read on the forward strand.
GGTGCCCAAATGTTCCTACCCTGATTTGTTTACATGGTAGTGTTCACTAGATATGTTCCTATTTCCATTAAAAGTACCTTTTTTTTTTTTTATTATTTATTTACTCAGAAAAAAGTACCTACCTAATAGATGTAGAATGGCATTCAGTGTGGTGGAAACGCATTACGACATCTCACGGCGCGAACGTAATTTCCACGCGCCGCACAGGGATGTGGACTACTTTTGAAAATCAAAATTCTAATTAGTCCGTCAGTTAAAAAATAAAAAAACAATAGACACGATTTTTTTTTGACTAGCTGTTCCTCGCGGTGGTACACACGTTCATTTCGGAGTCCCCGCCGGAATTCCGGGATAAAAAGTGGCCTATGTCCTTCTCTGTACCCCTGACATCGTGTATGCAAAATTTCATGATGATCGGTTGAGCTGTTAAGGAGTGAAAGCGTAACATACAGGCAGAAAGACAGAGTTACTTTCGTATTTATGATACTAGTAGGGATTACCTACGTAAAAAAAGAAAATTATACTGCGACGTTGCATCCTCGAGATTTATTAGAGATGTTTTACTATGTAGTCCATTCTTCAATGTACTGGCATCGCACACAATTATTTAGAGCTATAAAGGAGAATCAAAAATAAAAAGATATTCAATTGACTACTGTGTACCCCTCCTCCCCGCCCCACCCGGCGTAGCGCCTGCGTTGCCGCACGCCGCCGTGCCAGCTCATTCGTTTTTTGTGTGCCGGCATCGCCACTACTAAATAGGTTTTTTTGTAATCTTGAGCTAAAATACTTTTTATTCTACCTACAAAAAATAATAAAATAATGTGAAGTTAAAGGTTAACTATGGGTAAACGTACAAACAAAGAGAAAGAAGCGAATATCTCAAACGACTACAGCGCATTGAGCTTTACCTTCGTCGGTCCCTGTGCATCAGACATGCGATGGTAAGTCGTTGTTTACTCACCTTTAGGTGTCACATTATTATAATTCAATTAATAAACAAATAAATGGAAAGCTTTGATAATATGCATTCATCGTAAAATTACCCACCTTTGTGTGTTCTTGAACCATCGTTTTAACGAGTATAGCCATAATAAAAGCACAGCTAATGTAACATTGCTAGCATACCCACTTTTTATTTCATTTTATGCTTTATTATGCTTTTATTTACGTATGTGTCGTATATACAGACTTTGTGGTTAATGATTGATTGTTGACATTATCTATGTTGTATTTTGCATTGTGTCTTTTGTACGAAAACCTAGATACACATACTACTTGCTTCTATTTACGTGCCTGTTATTTATGTACTGCTATTATTTACGTGATCATGGTTGATAACAAGATACTCTGACGAAAGAATGGAATATGGCTATTTTTCCTGATGCAATCATGGCTAAGCTATACATACTACTTGACGTGTTCATGATAGATAGCTTCATCCGTCTCGTGTCGTAACGTGATTACGCCCATAGACGTTAAAATATTCGAGTGCCTCAACAGCTTGTGCACTACATTTCCAGGATCGTGTCGACTCTAAGCTATACTACTTGACGTGTTCATGATAGATAGCTTCATCCGTCTCGCGTCGTAACGTGCTTACGTCCAAAGACGTTAAAATATTCGAGTGCCTCAACAGCTTGCGCACTACATTTCCAGGATCATGTCGACTCTAAGCTATACTACTTGACGTGTTCATGATAGATAGCTTCATCCGTCTCGCGTCGTAACGTGCTTACGCCCAAAGACGTTAAAATATTCGAGTGCCTCAACAGCTTGTGCACTACATTTCCAGGATCGTGTCGACTCTAAGCTATACTACTTGACGTGTTCATGATAGATAGCTTCATCCGTCTCGCGTCGTAACGTGCTTACGCCCAAAGACGTTAAAATATTCGAGTGCCTCAACAGCTCGTGCACTACATTTCCAGGATCGTGTCGACTCTAAGCTATACTACTTGACGTGTTCATGATAGATAGCTTCATCTGTCTCGTGTAGTAACGTGATTACGCCCAAAGACGTTAAAATATTTGAGTGCCTCAACAGTTTGTGCACTATATTACCAGGCTCTCGCGATCGAAATGAGCACCGCTTAAAGTCCAGATCACCCTTAAAGTACCTTCCAAGGTCAACTTCTTGTCGCGGTGATTAAACAAGTGCACCCTTACACGAACGATCTGGTTCGAGATTTCTTTCCATAGAAGAGAACTGGGCCTTCGGAGATGAAAACCGAAGTGAACAGCGAAAGGTTCACTCCCTGAAATAACTCAGAAGGAGATGACAGTGCTACTAGCAACTGAACAACCAGACGCAAGCACTAGTATGGTAATTGAGGATACCTTACCTCGAAAAATCCTAAAATCCCTTGGTGATCAAAGAAGTGTTTGGCCATTCCCGACAAAATCTCTAAACGTTGGGGATGGCTTCTAGTAGACGGCCTTACATAAGAAGAAAAACAGGATTTGCTATATAAAAGACAAAAAATTCATTATTATACGTAACGAACGTATAACGTCAGTAACGACCAAACCATACAAACCGTAATAACTGAGGTAGTATCCCACGCAAGTAGATTATATCGTCTACATCTACTAAAAAGCAATTCGTGTATATATATATACATTAGCTGTGTCCCGCGGTTTCAACCGCGTTAATTTAAGAAGAATTCTTTACTGATGCAAAATATATTCCATAACTACATGATTTTTGCGTAACTTTAACCGTTCAAGTAGCGTAACGGAATATTTTTTCCGTTCTTTGTAACATTTTTCATTGCTGCTCCGCTCTTATTGATCTTAGCGGGATCATATTATGTATTTGTATAGCTTTTCTCGATAAATGGGCTATCTAACACTGAAAAAATGTTTCAAATAGGACCAGTAGTTGCTGAGATTGGCGCGTTCAAGCACACAAACAAACTCTTCAGTTTTATAATAATTATTAGTATGGAATCTGTGGTATAGATACATATTATACTTATAATCTGAATCTCGGACGCGACTCCAAAGATTTTCATGAAATTTAGTATGCAGGGTTGTTTTATCTGTGTTTTCAGGCAATGAAAAATGAGTGTTTGGTACTGCTTTTTCTACTTAACGACAGATAGCACTATGAGCGAAGCTCGGTCACCTAGATATTTTTAATATGTGGCAATCAATTATAGATGATTTAGTCATTTTAGATGTAGTTGTTATATACCTAATTATGTAAGGAGCTTTAAAATTCCTTTTGATCGCACTGTATTCCAGTTTACGGTCCCCGAATATAACACTTTAAGCTCTACTAAAAGTTACCACCTAAATATTGCAATATCTAATCCACTAAGTTATACAGTCATTGCAGTGCAGTCTTGACAATTTTTCAACACTCAAAAGTTCACTTTATTCTTAACTAGCTGTCCCGCGCGGTTTCAACCGTGATCGTTTTGGAGTTCCCGCGGCAATTCCGGATTAAAATATAGCCTATGTTACTCAAGAATAATGTAGCTTTCTAATGGTGAAAGAATTTTTGAAATCGGTCCAGTAGTTTTTGAGTTAAATCGTAACAAACAAACCAAAATCAAATCTTTCCTCGTTATAATATTAGTATAGACTAGCTGTTCCCTGCGGTTTCACCCGCGTTGGTTTCACAGACCTCGCGGGAATTCCGGAATAAAGGGTGCCCTGTGTGTTATTCTGATGTATAAGCTATGTTAATGTGAATTTCATTATAATCCATTCAGTGGTATTTGCGTGAAAGAGTTGCAAACACACACTCTCGCTTTTTTAATATTGGTAAGAATTTCAAACGAGTTAACGAGAGTTAACGAGTTTATCAAGTCAAATCAGTTCAAAATGGAAGACCTACGGACTATTCGGTTTAAAGATCTTTATTATACTCATTAAGACACATGCCACTTACATGAGTACATTAATAAAATTTAAAATCAGTCACACAGAACAAAATAATCAACATAGTGTAGGGTAGGTAAGTTGCAAGTTAGCTGCGAGGAGACAATATTTCAAGTGCTGACAATATAAGGCGGTGGTCCAAGTTATAAAAGGTCTTGTTTTTTAATGTGGTCTAACAATTTTTTTTTGAAGATTCTAAGCTACTATTACGATACTTGTGTTTTAAAAACCGCTTATGGCGACCATAGACCTAAAAGAAGCATATTTTTTGGTTTTCAAACAGAAAAATACTGCCATTAGACAAACAATCCAAGCTGTTGGAGAGAGTTTTAAACAGTTTTAAAATCATGCCAGGCAGGTACTTCCCTTGAATCAGTTTTTTCATGGTGGATTAATAATAAAATATTAGGCATTCAAAAAACAAAACTCGTAAGAACAACGCTTTGGAAATATTCTCCGCTGCCTCTCCAACAGGTTGGGGTGTACCTATCGTGCATCGGTGAACATCGGTTTATGGTCTAATGTGCTTTGCAAAGTTTCCGACAGATCAGGAGACGCGAGGGAAGACTTCTTTTGATCTTCACATCGCGTCGTACATAAATTTAGGAAACAACCGCGAAGCCGATGTGGAGTCTTGACATAGTATATTGACTGATACTTTATTTATTTACAGTAAATGTACTTTTTTCCGTTCAAAATTTTTTAAAGGTGTTAAAAAACCTTTGTCGGATACCGAGTGGAGTTTGACTCATTCAGTCTTTAAATTGATCATCGATATTAATTTTGCTTTGCTTCCAAAGCCAAAGAAAAGCCCACTTTATTTATCTCGGCATATCTACAGACGTTTTAACGCACTCATGGTAGATTGGAGTATCTAGTACTTCCGTTACGATTTTTTTTTCCCTCTCTTCTCTCTCTTCAAATGCTTAAAAAAAAAAAAAAAAAAAAAATAAGCTACCGATAGAGCATCAGGCACAATGATAGTTTTAAACCGGCCAAGTAAACCTTGGTTACGCCTCTTCCTGAAATAATATTGATTGCTTTATCGCTGATATACCTATATCTTTAAATTTTTCAATATAACAAATTAGTACCCAAAAGAGAGCCTTCCGCTCGAAAAACTAACCAAGAAACGAATAGCTCTACTTGCGTTGTCGACTGCACAACGTGCAGAGACGCTGTCCTTGATCTGCTTAACCAACTGAAAGTCAATACCTCTAATGAAAAAAAAAAAAAAAAAACTTACTAAATACAGAAAATTATTGACCACGAAACGACCTATTCACAATGCTTTAACTCACAATGCCTTAACTTTATCCCACTGTATCCCATAAATGAGGATAGACTCTTTGCAGAAGCAGCTTACAATAATGACTCTGATTAATAAACATTCATATAAATACAAGATAAACAAAATATATAAATATTTTGTAAAATTATTCGTACAAGTCTAATTATATTTTTTCTCTACTCGTGTTCGCTGATTTAACTTGGTTTATCATCGTTCTTCTTTCCCTATCTTTTACCTATTTCATGGTGAGCGCTAAACATCTACATAGTAAAACATCTCTAATAAATCTCGAGGATGCAACGTCGCAGTATAATTGATGGTTAAACAAACTTACCTAGTGATGTTTGACCATAATTATACGAGACGTTGCATCCGAAGAGATTTATTACCCTCCCAGCCCATAGGTTTCGTTAAAAACTTATACATCTATAAGTATTAACGTTACCCCATGCCATGAAATAGGTGCTCTGAAAAAATGAGCTGGCACGGCGGCGTGCGGCAACGCAGGCGCTACGCCGGGTGGGGCGGGGAGGAGGGGTACACAGTAGTCAATTGAATATCTTTTTATTTTTGATTCTCCTTTATAGCTCTAAATAATTGTGTGCGATGCCAGTACATTGAAGAATGGACTACATAGTAAAACATCTCTAATAAATCTCTTCGGATGCAACGTCTCGTATAATTATGGTCAAACATCACTAGGTAAGTTTGTTTAACCATCAAAAATACCTACGTGTCCAATATTTTTTATTAAATCTACACGACGAACTAAAAAAAAAAATAAGTCAACTCTGTTCAAATTTCGAAAGGAATATTGAATGAAATTATTTTGAATAGCTGTGCCCCGCGGTCCCTATGTCCTTCTCTGTACCCCTGACAACGTGCATGCCAAATTTTATTCAAATCCGTTCAGCCGTTTTTGGGTGATTGAGATAACAGCTCGAAAGCGCATTTTCATCCGACTTGCTTCAAATTTATAGTCACTGCTCAGCTCCTATGTGTCTTAGCGTTATGTTATATAGCCTATAACCTGCCCAGGAGTATGGACTACAATCGTACCAAGTTTGGTCAAAATCCCTTCAGTAGTTTTAAACCCATGCGTGCACATACAGACAGACAGACAGACAAAAAATTTACTGATATCGATCACTATTCATCCTCCAATATTAATTTTGAATATATACACACCGGCAGAATTAGCGGAACATAAAAAGGCAGAGTATAGAAATAGTTACGTATATATATTAAAACAAATAATAATTAGACGTGAAGTAATAAATTAATATACATCTTTTAACACTTTAAAAGTTTGTAATTAAATTATTAAATTTTATTTAAAATAATAATAAAAAAAACACTTTTTCTCTAATTTGTGGGTACACAAATAATGTTGCAAATTAAAGATTACTGTGATTTTAACACTAAATAAATGAACGATTAATAACGTGTGTTTCCCCTTCGTGATTCAACTTTTATTTGCAACATTGTCTGAGTTCTCACAAACTAGAGACTTTTTTATTTTTTTTTAATTTTGATTACTTTTAATAAAATTTAACTAAAAACTTCTTAAAGTTGATGTTAAAAGATGTATATTAGTTTATTACTTCACGCCTGATAATAATTTGTTTTAATATATATACGTAATTATTTCTATACTCTGCCTTTTTATGTTCCGCTAATTCTGCCGGTGTGTATATATTCAATGTACAGAATTGACCTCTCTACAGTTTTATTATAAGTATAGATATAGATGTAACATCTCTATTCCTACTTACTTATGTTTTTGCGTTTTGTACTTTTTCGCATAATAATACTTTGAACCGTGATATTATAATGTTTTCAATACGTTTACATGCGTTAACACAGTTCCCTGATACAAATGCGAATGTGAGTTTTGCATACACGTTTTCAGAGGTACCTACAGAAAAGAATATAGGGTGTTTTTATGCTGGAATTCCCGCGGGAACTCCCAAATTACACGAATGATACTTTAAACGTTCACTGTTAGATACCCCCATTTTTGCTTAACTGGTATATAGGTACCTAAGTAAGTATATTTTTCATTACTCATACTCGGAAAGTAGGTCTGAAGTTGCCTGAGAAGCGGGTTGAAAGCTTTCAGCCCTAGGGAGAATCGCTTTCAACTGACAGCTGGATACTGCAGAAACTCAAGTTTTTTTTATGTCATAGGGGGCATACTTACTGGCCAGTAGCACACCTAATGGTTGATTTATGTAAAATAAAATTCACTCATTTTTTCTTTAGCTAATTCCTATTTTTATTTTGACTTTCCTTGCATTCGTAATGAAAAGCACAGTGTTATCCCCGGGAGAAAGACTTTACTTTCACCCCTAGGATAACAATGTATACTATTGCAAACAATATTTCAAATATAGACCAAGCAATATAGACGTAGGTTTGGCGTAGGTACTATTATAATATCAAACTACATAAGTACCTATCATATTTGGATAGAAATTGGCACGAAGTAAACTTCGCACTATCCGCTAAGAACATTGTAAGCCTCCATTCCAACAAAGCAGAACAGGCTCTAAGGAGCATATTGGCGCAGTTTTACTGCCTCTATCTCTGGGTTTATGTCGCGAAGGTAGACTACATGACCCTTGTGTGTACAGACAGACACAAGCTTGGGTGTATGTTGGTTATGCGGAGTACGAACGTAGGTACTTATTCAGATGTTTTTTTAAAAACTTAGGAAACTTCCGATTCTATTATTCAGAAAATAGAAACATAGTTGAACATTCTTAACTTTGCAGATATATGATATATCCTAACTAATACTTATTATAAATGCGAAAGTGTTTGTTTGTTACGCTTTCATGGCCTAACGACTAAACCGATCACCATGAAATTTTGCATACACGTTGTGAGGAGTGCAGACAAGGATATAGACTAGGTACTTTTAACCTGGAATTCCCGCGGGAACTCCAAAATTAAAATAAAACCGCGGGGAGCAGCTAGTAATTAAACGAAAAACTGACATCCGCGGTATTATTCGATAGTGGTTCGGGACTTCCTCGGAACCTCATAGTTGTACTGGGATAAAAGGGTAACTATCATAATATAGAGTGTGAATCCGTCAGTCCTAGGTAAACTAAAATTAATCCTACCTACTAATATTATGTCAAAGTGTGAATGTTTGGATGTTTGTTACTCAATCACGCAAAAACGGCTGAACGGATTGGGATGAAATTTGGCATGCACATTTTCTGGAGTACGGAGAAGGATATAGAGTACTTTTTATCTCGGAATTCCGGCGGGAACTCCAAAATTACCGCGGGTGAAACCGCGGGGCACAGCTAGTATGAAAATAAAATATACCTACGCTACTCATGACCTTATACATCTCAAGTTTAATCCAAATAATTAAATTAAATTATTAAATTTCTTGTGTGACCAATACGCGGAAGACGCGGCGTGGTGGGTAGACCAGTGATAGGGATTATAGACTAGCTGTCCCGAGCGGTTTCACCCGCGATAATTTCGGAATTCCCGCGGATTTGTTCCATATAAATGAAATGAAACTTGAATTCCATACAAACTTTGCCCCCCTTTCCACACCTTTAGGGGTACAATTTTCATAAATCGCCTACGTAGGTCATACAAAGAACACACCCTCCAAGTTTCAAGTCTCTACGATCAGCGGTTTAGGCTGTGCGTTGATCCGTCAGTCAGTCATTCAGGACAAAGCATTTTAGATATCTAGGTATACAGAAAAAGTAAATGGAACAACACTAACGGACAAAATCTATTTATTTAGCTGTCTGTACCCCACGAACCAGAGATAAGGTTATGATCTGATTGAACGATCCTGCAAGGGCGGTCGACGATGTAATTATAATAGAATAAACTCCGTTATATGATGACGCTTAATCCGGTGTATTTGGGATGAGCAGCTCGGATCGACGACCGACATTAACCATGTTGTGCTATAATGTTGATTTATGAATGCTAGTTTGTTTGTCTCTTCGTCTGTTACGCTTTCACGCTTTAACTACTCAAATAACCACCATGACATTTATCATACACGTACGTGGGTACTTTTTATCACTCCCGCGGGAACTCCGTCATCAACGCTGATAACGCGGGGAAAAGCTAATAGCTAGTAGCTACTACTTTTTACTCACTATTTTTTATCACCACAAAAATATATCACGCATCCAACGCCTTGGGTTCCCGCCAAAAAACGCCGGACTGATACTTCACTGGGCCCTTATTCACTATGATCATATAACACTTTGCGTTTAGATCACGCGCCACAAACATCGTTGTTCCTTCGTGCTCAAAGAAGTTTCAACACAAACTATAAATTAAGGTACGAGTCTCATGACTTAATAGAGATGTGGACTACTTTTGAAAATCAAAATTCTAATTAGTCCGTCAGTTAGAAAATAAAAAAACAATAGACACGTATTTTTTGCTTTTTTAAATAAATTAAAATATACAGAGATAAAGCGCATTAAAGTTTAGGGTGAGGGGCTCGTGATGTCACTAACCGCTAAAAACGCCATACAAACTGTCAGAATAGTGACGTCATGCGAAATTTCAACTCAATATATCGCCGTTATTTTTTGATTACGTAAAAAAAGAAAAAATACGTGTCCAATTTTTTTTAATAATCTACAAGACGGACTAAAAAATAAAAATTAGTCCACATGCCCATTATGGTGTAGTGATTTTCAATAGTTTGGCATCTGGAGCGTTTGGATTTTGTGTTTTTCGGACGCGCTAAGAAACGTTGGTCATAGTGAATTAGTGCCGTGATCGTGATACCAAAGTAACCATTCCAACGGCACTATATTGCTGTGTGGGCAACTGTTTTGCCAGTATTTACCATTGAGACAGTTACCAGTAAATCCAGGGTACAATAAAACGCCCCATTATGCGCACCGTGACTTTGATGAAAGACAGAGTGACACTTATCACTAAAATTGACGACGTCCTGTATAACAAAGAATAGAATAGAATAGAAAAAAGTTTATTTGATACCAAAAAGATAAAATAAGCACAACTGTGAGCGTAGGTATCTAAAATACTTTTTAGTCATACTTATGTCTTTTCTATATACACAAATAGAATTGAAGTGTCTGTTCTGTTTGTACCTAATACCAAATTAACAGCTTTTCACTAAATGCATAGTAAAGTACATACATATACCTATAACTACGGAAAAAGAATAAATTTTAAAATTTTTTCTCTGTCTGTCTGTCTGTTTGTTCCAGTTAATCTCTGAAACGACTGGACCAATTTTGATGGGACTTTCACTTGCAGATAGCTAATGTTATAAGGAGTACCTTAGGCTATTTTTTATCCCGGAATTCGCACGGGAAACCGCTGGTGAAACCGCGGTAAACAGATAGACCTAACTATAATTTTATAAATTAGAATCTGAGTTTATTTATCACTAGCTGTTCTCCGCAGTTTCACCCGCGTTAATTTCAGAGTTCCCGCTCGAATTCCGGGTTACAATTTAGCTTATGTTACTCAGGGATAATGTAGCTTATAATAGTGAAAAAGTTTTTGAAATCGGTCCAATAGTTTTTGAGTTAAATCGTAACAAACAAACAAACAGCAAAAAATCTTTCCCTTTTATAATTTGTTTAAATTGAACTAGGTTTAACATAAATAATAATTCGGGATTAAGTTTTCTTTCAATATTGTCTAGCTATAGAGCTTGGTGTTATTGTCTTTAAATATACAAAAAATAGGTACATAAAATTTACGTAGAACAGAGGATTTCCTGGTCACACTCCTTATTTGACGAGTATTTCACTCGAACAAGATTAGTAGTCAAAAGTTGTCACGTTGTAAATAAATCCCTCCTTTTTTATACTACAAAGTAACATCACATAAAGCCTCAAGATACTTACACCGGATACTGTTTACGATCAGACCGGATCAACGGGAGGGAGTGTATGTGTCCACGCGCGCAAGACTCCCGCACAAATTTCCTACGGAGATGACTTGGGCGAATCCCGCAATTTTATATCCAACCCACTTTACTTTGCCTCTGGGGAGTTCGCCCGTTTCAAAGCGACGCCATTCTGTGATCTCAATTACGAAAGTCACTCACGGCCGCACTCACAGTAGTTTTAATCATTGTTTATATTTATTTATTGATAATAAATAAATGTCAATTGGCATTTAACTAAATTTAACTTAAGTATTTAGTTAAATGCCAAATAACATTAATTTATTGAACGTTTCTGAGTGCGGTAGTTTTGTTTTTTAAATCTGTACTTAAAATTAAGTAGGTAATCATTAAAACTACTCTGAGTGCAGTCGTAAGTTGAACTCCAATGAAATGTGAATTTCATCTCACGAAAAGACGTGGTCATTTTTTTCTGTTTCATGGAATTTTCAATGTACGTATAGCGTTATGCTTCATGCAGAAAAAAGAAAAGTAATTAATGTTAATAGTGCTTGGGTTATATTACGATTAAATTAAATTCCTGACCCCTTAAAAATACAATATCCCTGAAAGCCGCACGAAAACATAGCCATCATTCTCAATATTTGAGTGTATTCCAGGAAATTAGGTAGGTACTATAAAGAATTTGACTGTTGAAAGTGTGCTGGCAACCACCAACACAGTATTGTTACAGATATTAATTCTTACACAAATATCAAAAGTTTTAGACGTCGATATCGAAACGTATCAAAGAAGAAGCGAAAAGTAAAGTGAAATCTGCGAACGCCTACAGAATATGTCTGACAGATATCGCAACAAAACGCGGCCGGCTATTTGTCCGACGTCCGTGGATCTAGAATACTTACCTACCTACGCAAATTCGAACACTCGTAAAGCTAGACGATGCTATCCCAGTTACACCCCGTTCCCACTTGTCGGGTGTCGGGTCCGGATTTTAATCGGATGTTCCAGTGGCAGAACATTTTATATGGAGCTATTCACACTTGTCGGAAACAGATTTTGTGTCGTCGCCGACTAGAAATTTGGGCTGTTTTGCGAGCCCTCTACGCCCGGAAAAAAATCGTGTCGGATCTCGCTCACCTATGAGTTAGTATGGCGCTGTTCACATAGGTCACGTTTGTCGGATGTCGGGGCCGACAACCCTCTCCTCGCTACTCCTTGTTCCGCCCGGCGGCGGCGCCCGTGCCGTGCGTTCGTCGCGTCACTGCGAGATCGCGGCGCGCAAGCAGAGTTGTTGTGTTGCCGCCAGTTTCGACAGTGTCCGACAGCCGACAAGTGTGAACAGAGGCGCCGACATCCGATTAAAATCCGGATACGACGTCCGACAAGTGGGAACGAGCTGTTAGGATTCCAATCTGTTGTACCAATACGGAGTATTTTCTCAAATAATGTGTACACAAAGTGCGCCGTCTCGAGCGATTTTAAACGAAATATACACGTTGATTAAAGTGAAAATGAAGTGTTTTGTGTCTACATCTTTGTTAAATAAACGGTGTTAAATTTATTATACCGTTGAAATTTATAAGATATATACACGTACAGACTTGAGGGTATTAAAATTTAAATCCGACTGTTAATTAATCTTATCTAACTACTTCTCTTTGGAGAGTTTGCTTCTGAGGTTTTAATACGTACTTATGACTTTGTATTGTTCTCGTTTGAAAGACGAGGAAACCTGTGAAATTCTCTTGAAACAGGGTATTTATAATTAAACTATATCTATATATCTCGGAGTAATTTGATGATGGAAGGACGGACGCAACGCGTGTGCATGTGTGTGTTTGTTACCACTCGGCTTCGTATCATAGTGACATTTGATCCCTCTATACAGGGATGGGCAGTATTTGAATTACTTACTTGTATTTGAAATACAAGTGCGTATTTTGTATTTATATTTTAAATTCTATGGACAATCAACCAAATATTAATTTTTAGTCCACCTTATTAATAAACAATATTGGTACATATTTGATAATTTTTTACGTAGGTAGGTTATTAAAAAAATAACGGGCATTTTAACATTAAGTTAAAATGTCGCGTCACGCCGTGTTACAGTTTATAGCACGTTATGACGTCAAGAGCCTCCACTTCTAAATTTTAATGCGTTTTATTTTGGTATTTTTTCAATAATTTAAAAAAGCAAAAAATGGCAAAATAACCTATGATGTCAGCTTATTCCTTCTAAGCTAATAAAAATATAGTTTTCCTCAAAGGTAAAGACTTCTTTAAGACATCTTGAATTTTTGTATATGATATTTATAGATATATGATATTGTATTTTTAATAATATATCTAGTATTTTGTATTTCATATTTCTTTCCGTTACAACTTGGTGTGTACCTATTGCCCTGTCTCTATACGTATCATATCTGCTCATCTCATATCTGCTTTGGGTCCTAGAATAGCATGTACCTAGAAATTATTATTCCAACAAAGAAAAGCTTAATTCCCGAAATTAGAAATAAAAAAAATGCGTCAAAAAATAAAAATTTGACGGGCTGTGTGTTTCATATTTTAGCTACTCTTTATTTCATAAACCTGTTCAGCATGCATCTATACTGATATTATAAATGCGAAGGTAACTTTCCCCGTCTTAACTACTTAATCGATTATGATGAAATTTCGACAGGATGTCACGGGCACAGAAAAAGACATACTACATAATTTATTTCAAAATTGACGCGGGTGAAACCGCGGGAAACAGTCATTTGGTGTTTAGTTATAAGTAATTTACGTCTTGCAATAAGAGATAGGTACATAGGATACTTTTATCCTGATAGAAGAAGAAAAAGAAGAAGAAATGAGTTTATTGGTCCCCACATAAAAGGTACAATATAAGGAACAGTAAAAATAGATACTTTAAAAAATATTGTGAAGGAATACTAGCTGCCTCGCGCGGTTTCACACGCGATAATTTCGAAGTTCCCGCGGAATTGTTCCACACAAACTTTACAACCCCTTTTCACCCCTTTAGGGATTGAACTTTCAAAAATACTTTCTTATCGAATGCCTACGTCATACAAACAACACACGCTCCAAGTTTCAGGTCTCTACGATCAACGGTTTAGGCTGTGCGTTGATTCACCAGTCATTCAGGACAAAGCATTTTATAATTTCCTGATATAAAGAGATCTTGCGGGAATTTCGAAATTGAGGCGGGTGAAACCGCGGGGCAATAGGTAACTTGTTTTCTATAATAATCTATGAACGTCTAAGCTAGAGTTCTCTCGCAGACACATGGATCACTACCGTTGTTGTAGATTTAATTGAGACCGACGTAGAGTTGTTGATGAGTTGTAGATGTTTAATGGAAGTTAAAACATAGACATTCCTACTTCATAGTTACGCTGTGGTTTTGTCTGATATTAAATTGACTTATAATTTGTAATATTTGATTAAAAATAACTTTGGGTACTTGGCGTATAAACACTCTTGGATAAGATTCTAGGCCCTGTCAATATTTCAAATCAATTTATCGATTACTTTTCGAGTTTAACCACAAACATCTGGATGCTGTATTTTTGTAGTGAATCAATCTCATGCATTGAAAACCAATTTGTTTCTTTTCTGTATCAATTTCTTTTATGGTACCTATCGGTTACCACTAAGAAAATAAAACAAGAAAATAATAGTATCCTTTACTCCTACGGGACTACGGGTAGGGTTGCCACCTTGTTTTGGAAAAAATATAATATTTTTCCGAAAAAACGTGCAAAAATATAGTATTTTTAGGAAATGCAGGGAAAAAAATTGTACAAAAATATTTTGTAATCCTTATGTATCAGGCAGCATTCATCCACAAATCATTGCTAGTTTGACAGTTGACGTTTTGTTGCCGGGTATGCGTTTCGTTCTGAAATTCCCAGTGCTGCGCTGCGGGTGCTTTCCAGACCAGTCATAGCTGTTAATATAAAAAAGCGCGACAGTTGAATTAGGCATAAAAATATAGTATTTTTCGTACTATATTATTTTTCAATAATATATAATACAATTGACTGAAATATAGTATGATACTATATAAGTAATACTAGCTGTGCCCCGCGGGATAAAAAGTACCCTATGTGTTAATCTGATATATAAGCCGCAAGGCATTAAGTTCGCCATTTGTACTTACTGTACTTACTGTGCAATAAAGAATAAATAAATAAATATTATTGTAAAGTTTAATTTAAATCCATTCAGTAGTTTTTGCATGAAAGAGTAACAAACATCCATCCATTCATCCATCCATCCATAACATACTTACAAACTTTCGCATTTATATTATTAGTTATAAATGCGAAAGTAAAAATAAATATTAGTATAAGTAATATAGTACGGGTGGCAACCCTAATTACGGGACCCCGGGAAGGCATTGGTGGCCTCGCCCACACTTTTATATATGTATATATCTACTATGATGATTTCAACTTCCATTATATTTCCACGTCCCTTTCGGTCCAAGACTGTAAACTTATTCGCGTTGTTTTACAATATCATTTCTCTCTATATCAAAAACAATAAGTATAACTTGATAGATACAATATTATTCGTTATAGTTCTAACATTATACAACAAAGACCTCCGCCGCGTCTGTCTGTCTGTCTGTCTGTTCGCGATAAACTCAAAACTATTGAGCGGATTTTGATGCGGTTCTCACCAATAAACAGAGAGATTCATGAGGAAGGTTTAGGTAGGTATAATAATTTGTCAAGGTTTTGTGTAGGTAAATTTGTTGAAATATAACGATAATAATTGGACGCAGATAAGCAATAACATGTTAACCCACAAAATTAAGTTATTGATTCAGAACGATTTATTGAGAGTTAGGGAACGTTTTTTAATGGTGTGTTTACCTGATTACATTGCTTAAATATGTAACTAAATATTGAACATAAAAAATATTGACAAAAAATGGCGCTCCTACTTTTAAAACACGATTTACTCAAAATTTCTCCAGTGTGGGTTAACACACTATTGCTTATCTATGTCCAATTATTCTCGGAAGTGTCGTAAAAGTGCATTAAATTTTGCACACAACTCTTTGTCAGGGATACAGAGGTAAGGTACTTTTGTCCCGAAATTCCTGCGGGAACTCCGAAATTAATACGGGTAAAACCGCAGGGAACAGCTAGTTTATTATATTTCGCTAAAGTACATCTAAGTTTCGTCGGTTTATACACAATAATTTTATTTAGTTTAGTCGATCTTCGTTAGTACCTAGGCACCTACTGAACTGTGTTCCCGTGGGCTTGATAAGGAACTTGTACTGAAGAGAATTCGAGTGGTAATAAAAGGTAAAACTAAACTAATTATAGAAATGTAGGTTACCGGCAATGATTATATTTTAATGTCTTTGGTTACCGGTAATTAATTTACCTTTTAGTAAAACTGTGTATAGTTGTTCTACTTCACGCAGTCCGTTTGGCCATGATTGTGTTGAGATATACAACGTGTTAATGAATTAACTGAAAACTACAAAGTAGTTTGCTCAGAATCGACTAGCGAATCGATCGCACTATGTATTAATATGTGTTATATTTTTTCATTTTTACCAGCCCATGTCTAAATTATTTATAATACAATATTTGGCGAGTACGCCGCCCGCAGCAAAAAAAATCAACCCGGTAGGCGCGGGCGTAGCGCTTGGAATTTCGTAGATAGGTCACCTCCAAACTAACGTTGAATAACTTTTAAAGTATAAATTTTTTCGACATAAAATATATTTTAAAATTAAAAATCATTTTAAAAAAGTACGAAAAGTTAAAGAAGAGGTTTTCCTGTTTGAATAAGTAAAAAAAGAAAAACACGTGAGAGAAACCACGGGGAAAACATTGGTTGGAAATGTTGTAACAACTTTGGACAGTCTTATGCAAAAACCAAAGACTTGCAAAAATGTTTATAGCTATAACTGCCTATTTTTAATGCTGACTGTACATATACGAGTAATTTAGTTAGTGTACCTTTGTCCCGGTTTATAGAATTCCTGCGGAAATTCAGAACTGCTTGAAACGGGTGATCCACGGGGATCAGTTGCTAAATAAATTTTCCGAAACAGAATCTTCTAAGAATGGAACGGGGTTTTCAGAGTTGTCTTACTTATACATGGTTTATAGTCTAACTTGATATACTTAACTTATACAACGTGTTAATGAATTAATTGAAAACCTGATACACCCCATTCAAAAAAATAAATAATAATATGATTAAAATATATTTTATGTCGAAAAAATGTATACTTTAAAAGTTATTCAACCTTAGTTTGGAGGTGACCTATTTATGAAATTCCAAGCGCTACGCGCGCGCCTACCGGTTCGATTTTTTTTGCTGCGGGCGGCGTACGCGCCAAATATTGTATTATAAATAATTTAGACATGGGCTAGTAATAATGAAAAAATATAATCTATATTAAAACATAGTGCGATCGATTCGCTTGTCGATTCTGAGCAAACTACTTTCTAGTTTTCAGTTAATTCATTAACACGTTGTATAACTTGAGTGTCAACTTGATTTATAGTCTACACCTACTTACATTAGCTTTGTTCGCAGAGAAGGTACAGTCGTATGAAACTTAAAGTGTAAACTACTATGTGTTCAAGATGAGTGAAAAATTTGAACACTATCCGTAAGCAGCCGCAGGCAACAGCTAATCGCTCATTTTTTAACTTACTTATTTAGTTGCGACTAGCTGTGGCCCGCAGTTTCACCCGCGTGCGTTAAGGCATTCCTGCTGGAACTATTCTTTTCTTAAATAAAAGTACATAAAGTTACCCCTTATAACATCAGCTATCTGCCGTGAAAGTCCCGTTAAAATTGGTCCAGCCGTTTCAGAGATTAGCCGGAACAAACAGACAGATAAAAACTAAATAAAACAACTTTCATATGCATTTAATAGTGAAAAGCTGTTAATTTGGAATTACAGACATTTCAATTTTATTCATACAAGTATAGATACCTATATACAGTCATATACATATGTATAGATAAATAAAATTATCTATATTTAAATTGAATCTCGCTTGATCTAGGATTACAATCTACTATATAGGTAGCTTAAGATGTAAACCCACAAAGGCTTATTATGCAAGTAGTTCAAAGTTACATAATTTGCACATCCTATATGTATGCCGGAAACAAAGGCAAGCTTTAGGTACAGTCATGATCACAACTAAACATTTATCAGTTGTTGAGAGCTTTATTACATTGCAAAGAGATTTAACAGCAGCCAAAAGCCTTTATACATATAAATCCAATGCTGACTATACGACTGTCAAATACCTAAAGGAGGAAATGAAAAACCGCAATGAAGCAAGTAACTTACCTATTTGTTTGTGATAACCATTAACCACCCTAATCAAAAGCCTATATTATGTGCAGTAGTATCAAATTTCTGGTCTCACATATGTCTGTCTCTCTTATATGTCTTCTACCGTTCGTTTAATAGGTATATTTAGTTGTAAACATGTAGTTGTTGTAAACGCGTTTTGTTTGGGTCACTTCTTTTTCAAAGTTAACTGAAACAAGCAAAGAACATTATTTTAAAGGCGAATGTGAGTATATTCGTTTGTTACGCTCTTTGATGAAAGTTACCTACCTATAGAGGAGGATCTAGCAAAAAAAAAAAACTTCAACTCAGGAGAAACCGCGGCAAACAGCTAGTTATGAAATAAAAATCCTAATCCTGTAATCTAATGATGGATATAAAAAAGGTGCGCGCGTTCAAGAGAAAAACTTGCGATTTATAGATGTTCCAATTTACAAACATTGTAACAACTTGACAGTGCTACATAAACCTTTTTAGATTTTTCCGCGCACTGACATATCCGTCGTTATACGTATACCTATAGGTATAATATAGGTAGGTATATACGTAGGTTCAATTATAAAATTGATTAATAATAATTAATAAAATAAATTAATAATAATAATCCACATCACAACACACAGATCTACTTGATCCCACAGTAAGCTACTATTAGCTTGTGTCGTGGAAACCAAGCAAACGCGGTATATACTAGATAAAATTACTTATATATTATACTATAGATATATAAACACACCCAGACTGGAAAATGGAACCCTGTGTTCATCACACAAAGTCCACCCTCACCGGGAATCGAACCCGGAACCCCTTGACTAGCGGGCAGGCATGGTGACCTCTGCGCCAATCGGGTCGAATATGATATTGATAGCTGAGTGAGCAGGTAAATATCAATAATAATAGGGTACTCGCATGAAATTTATTATAAGAAATTGTGTCAATATTTCAAAAATACAGCCTTAAAAAGCGTTATCGTGAAAGATTTACTAAAAAAATTTCAATAGTTTCCAAAATATCCAACTTTTAATTTTTTGAAACGGAACGTTGCAATGCCACCAATCACCAATCACAGCCACGCTTAACACATGACGTCACTTTTATTTTTTAGGAAACATTTACCTCTTTCAGAGAAGGCAAAAGAATCTAAATGCATACAGTCAACGCATATTTTCCATTTTCGGAAGTTTTTTACTTTAAAATGCATCGGTAAGGTGCATTTCGATTCTTTACTGGAACTTAGTAACTCGACACAGTTCAACCTTAATTTCGCTTTTGGATATTGAAGTTATCTGTCTGTCAGTGTCACATGACCCTGTCAATACGACAGTGACATTTCTATCACAGATTAATAAGGCGTAATTTTGAACTAGTGACGTCATTCCGCGTTTCGGCGGTAAAGTTTAAAGTAGGAACTTTGAAACGCTCTATTTAATTAATTTATGCATATATTTTTTTTCTTCTTCTTGCTTTGTTTATGTAGGCCATATATCTTTAAAATAGACTGAAAAAAAATTCACGCAAGTACCCTATTGAAGTCCTGTATCAAAGTAACCGCGTTAAGTTTACTACAGTTCTAAAATTTCGTATATAACATCGAGTCACTGGATTGTTTATCTAAAGCTAAACTTTCGCCAATCATGGTTTTTATTATTGAATAACCACTTAATTTTTTTATTTATTTATTTATCTATCCACAAATATAGGTACAATATGACTTACATAATGGGCATGTTAACTAATTTTTATCTTTTAGTCCGTCTTGTAGATTAATAAAAAATATTGGACACGTATTTTTTATTTTTTTACGTAATCAAAAAATAACGGCGATATATTGAGTTGAAATTTCGCGTGACGTCACTATTCTGACAGTTTGTATGGCGGTTTTAGTGGTTAGTGACGTCACGACCCCCTCAGCCTATACTTTAATGCGCTTTATCTCTGTATATTTTAATTTATTAGAAAAAGCAAAATATATACATGTCTATTGTTTTTTTATTTTCTAATTGACGGACTAATTAGAATTTTTATTTTCAAAAGTAGGCCACATCCCCATTGTATACATCTCGCCAACCTATAAATAGGTTGTTGGCGGGAGGCGCTCATCTTAGTTGTAACAATAATTATACACTTAATATCTATGGTTATCTAATTGAAAACTTATCTACGTATATCTATGTACTTAAATAATTACAATCATTAAACCCCACCTTGAAATAAAAAGGATAGTTTTTATCCCGGAATTCCCGCGGGAACTCCGGAATTGTTGCGGGAACAGCTAATCACCGTAAACTACTGGCAGGGGTCCAAAAAAGGACATAGAGTACTTTTTTCCCTGAATTCGCGCGGGAACTCCGAAATTATCGCGGATGAAATCGCGCGGGACAGCTAGTACCTTAATAATTTCATCACTTTGATCGGGTAGAGTATTATGGAAAGGCGCTTGCCTGTTCTGACCCTACCAATAAGAGGAGGGATAAAGGCCAAATACCTTATGCCAGTGTTGGCTATAAATGTACATATAATAAAATCTCCTGGCAGATTCTGTGCGCCTGGATAAACCAAAATCCATATTAACATAACGTCATAACCTCATTTTGAATTTTTGCATTCGACGAGTAATTTTTGGCGGGCGTTATTAGTTTTTTTTTTTTAATAAAAGTATATTATTAAGGCGGGTGAGGGTTCGAAATTCAAATTTCAAAATGAGGTTGGAATTGAATTTAATATCTCCACGTAGCGTTTTAGTGCGGGTTAGGCAAGCCGATACGCTTCCGGGCGTCGCCTCTACCCTTATCTTTCGTTTATGCGACTCTCTGTTTCCGTTCACGAGGCACCGATGGCTCCACACGGCCGTTCCTATATTCTCTATGGTATACGAAATGGCGTTTTAAATGAATATTAGATACTTAAGAGAAAATTACTCATAACGAACGACGCAGTAGACGAGTAGATATCTATACTTACTGTTATTGTATTAAAATGAAGAAACATAAAGTAACTTTGGTTATATTATGGCTATAAGATCGAAAAAACTTAAAGAAATCATTTTATGTAGGTATTGAGAGGAGGTGAAAGATTATCTATTTATAATTATTGAATAATTAATTAATTAATATTTATTATGTAGGTATACTTACTTGATTAAGAACTGGAACAATTAATTACTTAATTCAAAATATACAATACCTATCTAAAGCTACTTTGCAATAATTAGTTTTTCATCGTCAAATAATAATCTGTGATATTATGTAAACATCTCTTATTCAATTTACAATTAAGTAATTAAAAGAAATATAGTAAGTATTGTGAAAAAAAAACCCACCATATCCTACAATCCTGCTAATATTATAAACGCGAAAGTTTGTAAGTATGTATGGATGGATGGATGGATGGATGGATGTTTGTTACTCTTTCACGCAAAAACTACTGGATAGATTTAAATGAAATTGAAATTAACTCGGGTGAAACCGCGGGGCACAACTAGTTTAATAATAATTTGTATAACTTTGTATTGTCTTGAATGCCGTCGCTCCTCTAGTGTTTTTGGGTTTTCGGTAAGATGAAATACATAGGTACAAAAAAACAGCTTTAAACTAAATGCGTATGAAAGTGGTTACTTACATAAAAAAAAAAAAAATTATCTGTCTATCTCTCTCTGTCTGTTTGTTCCGGCTAATCTCTGAAACGGCTGGATCAATTTTAACGGGACTTTTAGTTAGGCTACTTTCATTTTATAAAAAAAATCGTTCCCGCGGGAAGTCCGAAACTCACGCGGGTGAAACCGCGGGGCACAGCTAGTACACATATATTGTTAGGTAGGTTACAGAAACAAATTAAAACCAAAAATAATACAACGCAATTGCTCTTGTGATTATTTAGGTTAATTGTAGCACTGCACAATAGACACACAAAAGTGGAAGTCATCAGCGATTCAGGTACTCTGTGGATAAGTATACGCATCGCTATGCTCTGAGCACGTACGCTAGGCTGTATAGGTAAGCAGCCTGCGCCTGCTGTACCTACTTATTCTGCACTGTTAATTACGAAAATCACTCGGATTTCCTCGGACCCGTGTCAGTTTCGGAATAGGTAGGTACTCCGAACCTTTATAGTTCTTATAACATCAGAATTTCCAGAACTTTTCAGAACATCAGAAGTTTTGAATTTCCGGTAGGTCCCTAGTCTAATATTGATTAAAAGTAGCTAAGGTTACTTCCTTATAACATCAGCTAATTGCCAAATTGCTAATTTAATTACGGTGTTCCCGTGGAAATTCCGCGATAAAAAGTACCAAACAAGTTAGATCAAACAAGGTGCATGTCAAAAATTTCATTGAAATTGGTTCAGTAGTTTCGAAGTTTATCCCGAACGTAGGTAGGTACATCGTGAATTCGTGACACGAGATTTTATAAAAATAAGATATAAATTAAATATATATACACACATACACACATCTGTATATGGATTTGAGCGTGACATTTACCTAAGTTCAGTGCTTTTCGCCATCCCAAAAGTGCTCATATTGCCTAAAGAAGTTTTCACAAAAAAAAAAACAAAAAACTAAATGTATTAATACATTTCACTTCACTTTTCACTAGAAATTCGATCGAATTTCGAGTGGAAAGTGAAGTGAAATGTGTACACAGTCGCTGAATGCCTTGACGTGCTTAATATTTCAGGTTCGTGTGCGAGTCGGTGCCGGAATGCGCACCGAACAATTTGCCAATACTCCTATCGCAAGGCAATAACAAAGGTGGCCGATAGAAATGGGTGTTATTGCCCATGAATGATTTCTACTCGAACACTCTCTGTACTCACTGCTCGCCTACGTATTCTCCTAGTATATTATGACGTCAAACTCCTAATTCATACTTACTAATCCATACTAATATAATAAATATGAAAGTTTGAATGGATGGATGAATGCATAGTACCTAATTATCTCTATGAATGGATGTTTTTCACTCAATCACGCAAGAACGGCTCGATGGGATTCGGTACAGATATACGAGCAGATAGATTATAAGGGGCTGTATTTTTGAATCGTTCGAATATCTTACGTAAAATCAATTCACATGTGAAATTTAATTCACTGAATCCCACTTCATCGTATTTTTGAATCATCCGAATACGGTGTTGCTGTATTCTGAAACTCCATTAGATTTGTTTCATTTTACACAGAATATTTATTTATTTATTTAAAGAACTTCATTGCACATTTATGTACAAAAGGCGGACTTGATGCCTAAGGCATTCTCTACCAGTCAACCTTTTGGCTAGGGGATAGTTTAGTGGCATGACACAGAACTGGAATATATATATATACTTAAAGTGAATATAAATAATATTACCACGTATACAGTAAATAAATTAAATAAAAGTAGATACATACATATCTAATATACTATACAGATGCAGATACATACAAAATATTTCGAAACCGGAAGCTAACTTTCATAGATTTTCAAAAACCAGTACTTAATAAGACTTGAAACGTTCTTGAAGTTGTCAAACTATCAGTCATGTCAAATTATGAAAATGACGTTATGCCACTAAACGTCAAATTTTCGATCGATGAATTCAAGTGGTCCGACCCACTCGTTGCAAAATTTACGTGAAATGAAATTTCAAAAATACTATTTAACGCATTTGCATGCGAATCTTGCGATTCCGTGTGTGAAAAGTAATTCGAACGATTCAAAAATACGTCTCCTGGAATATACCTATGTACTTACCTACTTTTTGTCCCGGAATTCCCGCCGGTTCTAAACAAGGCTAATATGTCTAATTTGTATTGCCCACTGCTGACTCCATTCTAACCCGCGTTAATTTCGGAGTTCCCGCGGGAATTTCCGGATCAAAAGCAACCCTGACAACGTGTATGTAAATTTGCATGATGATCAGTTGAGTATCAGATAGGGTGATACAGCAAACTACATATTAATGAGTCATTTGAACAAAAGTTGTTGAACTATTGATGAACAAACATGAGTTGTATAGCTGCAAACCTTTGCCAGGACATGCGGTATAATTTAATTATATCTCACATAAAAATATAAAAAAAAAATGAGATGATGAAATATACTTAATTAGGCTGTATTCGCTTTGTATTTTTTTTAAGTGTTAATTACGCCTCTGCGCAGTTGTAACATCAAAAACTTACTCGACTTTAATGATTACTTCGTTAAGTATAGATTTTTAAAACAAAATTGCCGCAATCAGAGACTTTCAGTAAATTAATGTTAATTGGCATTTAATGAGATGTAACTTAATAAGTTAAATGCCAATTAACATTAATTTATTAATCTTGTCTGATTGCGGCAATTTTGTTTTAAAAATCTATACTTAACTAAGTAATCATTAAAGTCGACTCTGAGTGCGGCGGTTAGTCGTTAATAGTTACTTTTTTCATAAGAAACTTTATCCAGAAACAAGGAGTTCCCGAGGTATTCCCAGAATTCTCGAAGGGTGAAACCACCGGAAAACAGCTAGTATGAAACTACACATAAAAAGAACGCTTTATTTTATGAAGTTGGTCAATCAGGCAGTCATGCATACGTATAATCAAAGAATGCACTAAAGACAAGCCTCGCCGACCGTATGACCTAATCTAGCTGCAAATTCTATTTCAGCATCCAGACTAGGCTAGATTAAACTACAGAAGAAGATTAGATCTACTCCGAATATAAATTGAGTTTTAAATTTTCAACCAGTCGAATGAATGTATGTATATTCTCGACAATAAAATCAAAGGTTTATTTAAACATAATATTGTAATTTATAACTTTAAATATAACTAGTAACTACATATTTATTTAGTTTAAATTTAAACATTCAAAGTCACAATTTGATTAAGATTAGTAAGTTTAAATAAAATAATGGGGGAGTATTACTTTTCTTATTGCCGCACTCAGAGTAGACTTTAATGATTACTTAGTTAAGTATAGATTTTTAAAACAAAACTGCCGCAATCAGAGACGTTCAGTAAATTATTGTTAATTGGCATTTGACGAGATGTAACTTAATTAGTTAAATGCCAATTAACATTATTTTTTTAAACTTCTCTGATTGCGGCAGTTTTGTTTTAAAAATCTATACTTAGTTAAGTAATCATTAAAGTCGACTCTGAGTGCAGCCGTTAATAATTTTGTGGGCTACTAGTGTAGGTATTGTGCAAGTTGTTTGATAGTAGGGATAAATGATGTAAAACATTTTACTTTTTTTTTAATTTGTAGTTTTTGTTTTATCGTTTCTTATTTATTATTTTCATTTAAAAAAAAACTAAAATTATATTAGAGCTTTATGGTAAAAACAAAGGTTGTCAGTTTTACATAATTTCCTTTCCTCGTAATACAATAATAACTTGTTTTTTATAAAGTAAGGATGTAGACGTCGTTCAGGCGCATTTCGTCCAATTCGCAAATGGTCCAATCCTCCAATTCGCAAATCGTCCAATTGTAGACGTATCTATTTATGTACCTTCTTACCGAATTCCAAAAAGGCGAATTAGGCGCAAATGGTCCAATTCGCAAATGGTCCAGAGGGTTTAAAATGTCCAATTCGCAAACAGTCCAATTAGCAAATGGTCCAATTCTCAAATGGTCCAATTCGCAAATGGTCCAATTCGTAAATGGTCCAATTCGCAATTGGTCCTACTTGTAATTGGTTAAATAAGTTTAGTTATTTTTATTATCAGGAAATTTTTTCATCAATTTTATTATTTAGTTAATTATTAATTAATTAAAACTGATATTATGAGAATTTAATCATTACGATTAGGCAACCTAGGTACCTATCTTCTTTATAAATAAAAAATAACGCTTGTATGTCTGTCCGTTTAGGCGTAAATGGTCCAATTCGCAAATGGTCCAGAGGGTTTAAAATGTCCAATTCGCAAACCGTCCAATTAGCAAATGGTCCAATTCGCAAATGGTCCAATTCGCAAATGGTCCAATTCGCAAATGGTCCAATTCGCAGTTGGTCCAACTTGTAATTGGTTAAATAAGTTTAGTTATTTTTATTATCAGGAAATTTTTTCATCAATTTTATTATTTGGTTAATTATTAATTTTAATTAAAACTGCGTATAAAAATATTATTAAGTAAATAATAAAGTTATATACTTATGTTTATATTTAATACAATATTTAATTATAATACTAGAGGTAATTTGGAAAAATTACCAACTAAGTCACTTAAAAGCGAGAAATAAACAAAATTTTAACAAAAAAAAATTAAAACCGACTTCCAAAAACACAAAACTAAAAACCCGCTGGTGTCTGCCTACTTGGGTTGTTCTGCTCACGAAGAGCTGGTGGCAAGAGTCAACTTAGCCCATCTACCCCCTCCATATTTGGCTTGTCACCGAATTCAAACCGATCTGTTGTAGCACAAACCAATAATAATATTACGTGTGTTTTTGTGTTTTGGATTAAGTAAAGCGGTATTTTGTCATTCCAAAATTACCGCAGAAACTCCGAAATTAATGCGTGTGAAACTACATTAAATTTGAAATAGTACACTTTTTCAGGGGTACAGAAAAGGATAAAGGGTACTTTTATCCCATGATTCCCACGAAATCTCCGAAATTAACGCCGCTGAAATCACGGTGAACAGCTAGTCTGAAATAAAATCTTTTTATTTATCTTTATTTAATTTTTTTTTTCTTTTTTATTTGGGTCACCAAACAATTGATAAGTAATCTTCTTAATACTTAAGAAAAGTAACGAAACTTATCTGACCAATTACAAATTGGACCAAGTCCAATTTCGAACTGGACCAATTGCGAATTGGACCATTTGCGAATTGGACCATTTGAGAATTGGACCATTTGCGAATTGGACCATTTGCGAATTGGACCATTTGCGAATTGGACGATTTGCGAATTGGAGGATTGGACCATTTGCGAATTGGACGAAATGCGCCTGAACGTGTCTGTCCTCTATGCGTTTCGAAACCATTGGTCTGATTGTGATGGAACTTTGGCGGGTCGTTCTGTCTGTGTCTGCAAAGAAACTCACGCGGGTGAAACCGCGGGGCACAGCTAGTATGTTATAAAAAATCGCATGTTTATTCTTACATCGTAATTAATATTATAAACTAGCTGTTTCACCCGCGTTGATTTTGGAGATCCCGCGGGTATTCCCAGATAAAAGTATATCCTTTCCTGTAACCCTGATGACGTGTAGTTTTTCAAAATTTAATGCAGTTTCACCCAGGTTAATTTTGGAGTTCCCCCGGGAATTCTGGGATACAAAGTACCATATATCCTTCTCTGTACCCCTGAAAACGTGTACCTATGCAAAATTTCAGGATGATTAGTTGAGTCGTTAAGGCGTGAAAGCGTAACAGACAGAGAGACAGACAGACAGAGTTACTTTCGCATAAGTACGCATATAATAATATTAGTAGGGATGTAAAAGTGATTTTGTTTGAGTATTTACTCGAAATAAGGAACTTTACATTACTGAGCTACAGATACATTTTCCTAACAAAATGTATGGGAAAAGTTTCTTTCGAACCTACCTAATTTTTTGATCCTGGCCAGAGACATGATTAAGTCATTAAAAAATATTTTGGAAATCAACCGCCGATTTCTCTCTGTACACTTTTTTCAAAATCTGTAAATGCCAATAGCATCATCAAATTAAAAAATAAGGTGTAAAAGCGCTGAGGATACCCGTTAAACAGAAAAATCTTGACGGATCTGCTGCATTTGCCAAATCTTCGGGCTAGCATAGATATTGCATCGAATCGAGAGCGCCCTATATAATTGATATGCGATGATATTTGCTACATTTAGAAAACCAAAATACCCGGTCAAAACCGCGGATAGAAGCTAGTTAGATATACGAAATCTTATTTACCTTGAAAGGAATGGTAGCAAAAATGTAAGAAATCTAATTATATTTTGCCGTTTAAGGAGAAGTATGATGGAAATTTACGAATACCTATTGCAAATATACTTATTTATTTATTTATTTATTTTTCGGGAAACAAACGGTACAACATAAAATACAAATTAAAAATAACATATAAAAAAATTCTTAGACCTAGTAGTTTCCACATATAGAAAAAAGTATTACTTAAGTACTAAAAAGTACTTAATTAAGTTAGTAGATACAGTCGCACTCGCATCATACTTTTAATATGGAACATAAGTACCTATGTCATACATACATTAGGAAAACAAGAAGAAATAGACGGAGAAACAGCCTTATTGCTGGAGCTAAATCGGAAAAATATAGATATAGAAATATAGGTCACGTCGTCTTGGTAATATTTTCAATTTCTATAAATCTAGAACATTAAGTATCTCCTCATAAGTGCCTGACTATGGTTAGAAGCACCATTTATTTATTACCACCATATATTAGGTACCTTTGGAAAAATATTTTTGCCATTTTATTTTACTTTCTAAAACCATAGGCTGTAATAAAAATTTTGTTAGTTTAGGCTAAAAGAGTCCGTTAGTTTGTAGGTACGAGGCTGCCCTACGGAAAAACAAAGTAATTGCAGGGGAATAAATTTTACAGGAGTAGACAAAAACTGGAAATCGCTTTATTAAAAAAAAAACCTTCCATAGCATTATGATTTTCTTAATTTTAATTTCTCTAAGCCTTTTTGATGGTTGTTGCAACTGAATAAATTTAACAGGAGGACCAAAAAACCGGAAATAGCTTTATTTAAAATAAACCTTCCATAGTTTAACGATTTTCTCAATGTTAATTTCTCTAAGACTAAAAGCGTTTTTGATGGTTACAGTATGTAGCAAGGTGCGTTATGCGTGAAAGTGGCAAAAAAGAAAAACCAATTTCGAAAAAAATCTTTGCTTTGTATTTCCGTAGAGCAGCCGTACGCAGAGTTGGGTGAGCAACACAGAGTAAAGAAAATATTTATCTACTAGAGAGGCGATGTAACGTGTTACTTAGCAGACGCGCTGCGGTTGTAAAAAAAAAAACATAAGATGTTTCTTACTGTCCCAAAACTTTCTTTTCTGGCATCCCAAATATATTTTCTACTATTTTCCAAGCATTGCCAATTTCGAAAATAGCCTAAGTAAATACGTAATTATACGGAATTTTATACATTCATTACGTTAATGAATGTTCAAATGCGTGCTGAATAGTTTTGTGTGTGTGAAAATTGGTCAGCGACACTAACAGGCGTGATGACTAAATTTTAATTTTTAGTCCGTCTTGTAGACTGATAAAAATTATTGGTCACGTATTTTTCCTTTTTTTACATAATCGAAAAATAACGGCGATACATTGAGTTGAAATTCAGTGTGACGTTACACCTAGGTACACACTACACTTTATACTTAGTTATGACGTTGCGACCTCCCACTCCTAAACTTTAATGGGTTTTATCTAAGTATTTTTTTAATATTTTGAAAAAGCAAAAAAATACATGTCTATTATTTTTTTATTATCTGACGGACTAAATAGAATTTTGATTTTTATACCTTGTCATCATGACCAATTGCCCTTTCTATCTATTCTGTGGTAAGTAACACTCACCTGAAAAAAAATTGATACATGCATGGATGGTTTAACAAATCAAAATCAAAATATTTATTAGGTTAAAAGCACGGGCTGCAAGCAGTTGTTGGAACCTACTTTTAAGCATTTGACATACTTGTACCAGCAGGTCGTACTCTTCCATATCCGAACATTTATATAGAAAATAACCTAAAAAAAAACTAATCAACAGCAGATCCAAGATAACCACGTCACCTTAATTGTAACCTAGGGGATGTCATATTATATTAATATATAGTTATTATATACATCGCATTTCCGTGTCACCTGCTTTGTTATTAATTTCCTTTTCTTACTCGCTTATTTATTCTATTAATTCATTATGTTCGTAGTAGGAGGTGCGAAATATGATCACAATAATATTATTGTTCTATTTCTGTGATCATTTTAAGTCAATTGGGAGTTTCAAGGTATTTCTTTGATCATTTTAAGTCAGTTGTTTTTGGGTTGAGTTTGAATGAAATTAAGACCGAATTGTTCTAATTGGGTATTCTCCAGGATATGAAAAACAAAATTCTAATTAGCCCGTCAGTTAGAGAATAAAATAATAATAGACACGTATTTTTTGCTTTTTCAAATTAATGAAATTAAACATAGATAAAGTGCATTAAAGTTTAGGGTGGGGGATTCCTAAAAAAATGTTATATGAAAACGTTTCACGCGGGTGAAACCGCTGAGCACATCTAGTAAAGAACTATAAAATGATGGAATTATTTTATTGTTAATTTTTATACAACGTGTTAATGAATTAACTGAAAACTAGAAAGTAGTTTGCTCAGAATCAACTAGCGAATCGACCGCACTATGTTTTAATATAGGTTATATTATTTCATTTTTACTAGCCCATGTCTAAATTATTTATAATACAATATTTGGCGCGTACGCCGCCCGCGCGCCCGCAGCAAAAAAATTCGAACTGGTAGGCGCGGGCGTAGCGCTTGGAATTTCGTAGATAGGTCACCTCCAAACTAATGTTGAATAACTTTTAAAGTATACATTTTTTGACATAAAATATATTTTTATCATATAATTGTTTATTTTTTTTAAATGGGGTGTATCAGGTTTTCAGTTAATTCATTAACACGTTGTATTAGCAGATTTGTTGAGACACTGTGAGTAAAGCAACGTGGCACGGTTCGCTCGTGCGGTTCTCTCGACAGATACAGTTGCGTGCAAACACAAAATGAGCGGCTGGCTGGTGATTGCAGTAATAAACGCTTGTCACACCTTCCACCCGACAACCTTCATCATAATCTTCTATTTTAATGTTTCGTCTTGATAAAGCAGCCTATTTTTCGATCTCAATCTCACATAATAACACCGTTAGGCAAAACCAATAGCTGATTGGATAATAAATTAATGACAGACGATAAGAGACCTGTCAAAGACGGGAACGGTAGGTACCCTCCTAAATCTTTACAGATGACTAATAACTATGAATGGATGTAATTAATTATTTAATTGTTATACAAGCAAACCTTTTGTGTGGGTTGCACAACCTCCGTCTATACAGGATTAAATAGGAAAGGGGGTAACGCGCCGCGAGCACTTTAGAATCATAACTCTTTAAATACACAATATGTCAGTTGAAAAAACACAAATGTGTGTAAACACGCGCCACAATGAAACTTTTAAAAAATAAAATTTATTTAAATTAACAAAGATCCATATTATAAATTATCAGCTAACTAAAAGCAATTTCAAGTTTTTAAGGTTCATTATTAAAACTAGGTGCTGCAATATTAATTATTTATCCTCAATTGAGAAATAGAAATTAGGCATATTCTTACACATGAGTATTGAGAACGTAGGTATATAACTTTATGATCTAAAAACAAGCTGTAAATAAAAGTTTTAAAATTGATTCAGAGATGAATGAAGCATACAGGAAATCAAAACGACGCAAAATACACATACATACATATTTTGAAATATTTGAAACTGGAAAACCTTTTGAAATCTGGGAAACATTTTTTAGGCAAAGGTTTATTTATGACACATACATTTAACCCTTCAGTTTGGTACCCCTTTTCGGCTATTATTGAACACGTAGGTGTTTTAACAGAATTATCAATACAATAAGCTACGCGGGTCTGGCGTGGCATCTCTGTGAGTTCCTTTATAAGTACTTGTGTGTGTGTATTTGTATTTAGCCTGCAGGTTTGTCCACATGAATTCAGGAAATTTTTGTTGTTCTGGTATTAAGAGTCACCATTTATTGGTGCGAGATATAAGTTAACTACCTACTGGTTTTCATTTAAAATCCTTCCTGTAGCTTTCGTTCGATAATTAGATACGCTTCCAATAGTGATATAACGGAAAATTCGCTTTTTCGGTTTCACTGAGAAAAATGTAAGTAATAAGAAAATATACTAACCATACTAACCAAGGTAAAATATACTAACCAAGGTAGTTTTAGGCATTGTTTCGACACGTTCTTATTCGATATATTAATAGGCACAGAACGGCATTCAGCGCTCATCAGTCACAGAACTATAATCGTGGTTGAAAAACTAAAGATCAGGGGTCACCCATAAAGTACATCACACTAATTTCGTGATTTTTCGACCCCTCCCCCTCCTTTTCTCAATTGGTCACATTTGTGAGATCCCAGAGACAATTTCACTATGTAGTCACCCTACCACCATGCAATGGTTTCCTCAAGATATTTTACCTAATCAACAACAGTTCAAGCTCTTTGTTGGGATTTGAAATCACTCCTTGCGAACGCATCAACCACTGAGATGAAATAGCTGTAAATCCTGTAAGTATCCTTGAAGTTTATCCTCATATTATAAAACCTTTTCATAACCTTTTGTGAATTTAGATTTCCAACTCTCAATTTTATACCTACTAACATAGTTTTTTAAGATTCATAGTTTCACTAACATCTATGGACTAAGTTGTCTGATAATAAACAATTTTTATTTTTTATTTTTATTTTTTATTTTATTTAGTATACCTATAGCAATTTTTAAACTAGTGTCGAATAGTTTCCAATCACATTAACGATAAACCAGTCACCCCGACGTTGCGCGTGCGATAAATAAAGAAAAGAGCATCAGTTTCCACATGAGCAACAAAGATAGAGAATTGAAAAGTTTCGCTGACGCGGCGGCGTAGGGCGTTCCGCAAAAGCCTCCGTTTTGTATAATATTATCTCATGCTACAAATCACAACGGATGTCCCGTCGGGGTGGAAATGAAAATTGAGATACCGGCAAGGCATTGTTCTGCGAAAATATATCTCCTTGATATTCCCGGGGCGAGCCCGTCGCGGCGGCTGCCGTTCCCGGAACGGGCGGGGATGGTCCGGGATCCGTGCGGGATGCGCTCTATGACACGGCACCGACGCACCGTGCCCCGGATATTGCGATAATGTCATGTCGTATACGAGATAAAAGAGAATTTGATGGCCTGTCGAATCTCCGCTTCCGCAAATCTCGCAGCGCGGTGTCCGTTGTCACTTTATTGCTCATTGCTAGTGTAGACACTATCTGTCGCCGCAAAATTGTGAAAACCGGTAAGTTTTTAATTAACGGTTATATTGTAGAGTGCCAAGGGCAGAAAATGCGATGAGAAATCAGTACCATTGGTACCTACTAATGAGATAGTTAAGGCACTACCAGCACCAAAAGTAGTTTTAACCTTTAAGCTGCACATCCAAGCCAGTTATAATTTTCATACAAACTATACCTAAGATTGACACCTGGGCTGTTAATAATTAATCTATCTATACTATAATAAAAGATTAGGATCTGCGATTCCGTGCATTGAATATTTTTACGTAAAATTGAGAGGCGTAATAAAAGAAGAATAACCAAGCAAAAAAAGAAAGTTTTTAAATTTCTTTTCTGTCTGTCTGTTCGCGATAATCTCCGAATCTACTGAACGGATTGTCATGCGGTTTCCACAGGTAGATTAAGCTTAGCCTGGAGCTACATATAGGCTTTGTTTTATTTAAATCGGATGTCGGGAAAAAAAGTTGTTGTATAAAGACTTATCACGCGGGTGAAACCGCGGGGCACAGCTAGTTAATAATAAACGAAGCGATTAATGATTATACCTATTCTCTTTGTAAGCGAGTTCAATACAACTTAAAAATTTCAATTGGTCTCGCCGTTTTAGTTAACAGAGAACCCAGTTAATGGTAATTTCTGAACAGTCATCAACCAAGCTGAAACTGTGTGTAAATTATAGCTCGAACGGAAAATTGCGGTCGACACGGAACCACCGACATCCATAAAAAACGAACGTTGCAAGTTAAAAAAACGGTTTTTGTAATAATTACAGTTAAAAAAGTTAACATTGTAAAAGTCGATTACACTGTGCTCAACTCTTTCATAGGTTATTTAACCCTGTTCGTACTGACTTGTTACGTGAATTGTATGATGTAGGTATCTAGATTCACATTTCCAAATAAAAGAAAAATAAAATCGATTTTTAAAATATCCTAATTGAATAAGTAAAATTCGTCCTCAGGCATAGATACGATGCGCTGTTATTCTTACAACTCTTAAAAGAACATTTCATCGTTTTTAATTACTATAATCAATTCTGTGTTTAAAACGTTTTCGTTTCAATGAAATGGAGATAAGAAACGCACGCACGCACACACACACACACACACACACACACACAGACAGAGAGAGAGACACACAAACACAATTTCGGGATAAAAAGTATCCTAAGATACTCAGGAACACAATGTTCCTTCTTATAAGTGAAATATTTTTTTTTGGTTCAGTACCTACCTCGTCTTTGATTTTATCCATTTATCAGTTTATTCACAAACAAATAATAAACAAAAGAAACAAAGAAAATACTTTTATTTCAGCACAACACACAAGAAAAAGAAACAAATAGGTAAACAGTGCCTAATCTAAATATGTACACATAATATGATATCTCTTGCATACTTGCTGAAAGGGTCACCAACTCAGCATTAGCTAGGTGCGGGTACTGCACCAGCTAGCGCATGCAAAACATAAAATCTTTTTAATTTTATTATATTATCAATATTAGTATAGATTTATATTTATTCAAGAACATAAAATCAAGTAATTACTTAGTTGTGACGTGTATTGAATTAACTTAGCCGCAAACTCCACAGGAACTCGTGTTTACATACAAATAATTTACAATGTTGCGTATGAACACGGCGTAAACAATGAAGCAACAAAACCCTAATGATTTTCCACGATCATTGTTTACAGCAATTTGGTCATTATTTCTGCTACAATAAAGACGACAATGGCTCGAACAAAATCTTCCGCCGATAACTCACTTAAGGTATCAAACAAATTCCACATTGTACTCGCCTAGTTGCGCTCAAGACGATGAGAAATTTCAAAGACGTGTCGGTACGATCGTCAACGTAAACTTATTTTGACAACTCAGTAAACTTTATCACTATAATAATATGCGTTATTGAATAAAACAACGTCTATATCAGTGTATAAAGCCACTTACGATGCCAGCTGTACCTGAATAGGTACACGAAGCGAAGACAGGTACGCAGAATGGTTTAGATAAGGCAATAATTTATCATTAGACACAAAGGCTTTGCTGATAAGTGGGGGGAGGGCTGTTGTCAGCAAAGCGTGCGACAAAGGGATGCCGGGCGACACCCGAAGCAAAAACCCTCAAGGATTTGGTAACGCAAAATATTTTCCCATCACTTGAACTCTACGACAGATAACACCTCGGCTTATGCGGCTGAAGGAAGTTCAAGAAATTTAAATAAAATTATACAGGATGTTCGGTGCATACCAACGACATAGAACGATGCAATTTTTTTAGGGGAAAAAGTAGTTTTTTATTAGCGTTACCCTACCTGCTGCCCTCCCCATTCCCACTTGTCGGGTGTCGGGTCCGGATTTTAATCGGATTTTGCAGTGGCAGAACATTTTATGTGAAGCTATTCGCATTTGTCGGAAACAGATTTTGTGTCGTCGCCGACAAGAAATGTCGGCTGTTTTGCGAGCCCTCTACGCCCGGAAAAAATCGTGTCGGATCTCGCTTGCCTATGAGTTAGTATGGCGCTATTCACCCTTGTCGGATGTCGAGGCCGACAACCCTCTCCCCGTTACCCCTTGTTCCGCCCGGCGGCGCCCGTGCGTGCGTCGAATCATGCGAGATCGCGGCGCGCAAGCAGAGTTGTTGTGTTGCCGCCAGCTTCGACCGTGTCCGACAACCGACAAGTGTGTACAGAGGCGCCAACATCCGATTAAAATCCGGATCCGAAATCCGACCAGTGGTAACAAGCTGTAAGTGTTCAATTATCGTTTGGGTGTGTAGGCAACTTCGACGTGGCGATGGTAACGTTTGCTTCACTGGTGAACTCTTTATAAGTTTTTTAGTAATTCATTACGACCAAAGACATTATTTCACTCAAATGCCATAAGACATGTTGTTTATGTGAAAAGTCGGGAAAGGAGTTAATATAATCGCGTTATCATAATCGGATGCTATACTTATTAAATATGGTAGATATTGGTTACAAGGAGTGATATGAAGTCCTATTGTAGTTGCTTTGTTAGACATGCGGCTAATAACCGCTTTGGCATCGGTTCGAACTTCACAGGATATTCGAAAACTTTTTGTTGTTATTTTTTTAACTTTTTGTGTGAGTAGGTACTATTTATGGTTGAAAAAAGTTTTCATTATACTATAGAATATATTTTTTATATTTTTATCCTACTGTGATACCGTGTGTGATAGGTACTATCGTGTTTGATGCAACAAACTACGCGTACTTAAAATAGCTCAATGTAACAGGCATTTCTGACCGCCGCACTCAGAGTCGACTTTAATGATTACTTACCGCCGCACTCAGAGTCGATTTTAATGATTACTTAGTTAAGTACAGATTTTTAAAACAAAATTGCCGCAATCAGACAAGATTAATAAATTAATGTTAGTTGGCATTTAACTTATTAAGTTACATCTCATTAAATGCCAATTAACATTAATTTACTGAAAGTCTCTGATTGCGGCAATTTTATTTTAAAAATCTATACTTAACTAAGTAATCATTAAAGTCGACTCTGAGTGCGGCGGTTAGTTAAGTATAGATTTTTAAAACAAAACTGCCGCAATCAGAGACGTTCAGTAAATTAATGTTAATTGGCATTTAACGAGATGTTGCTTAATTAGTTAAATGCCAACTAACATTAATTTATTAAACTTGTCTGATTGCGGCAGTTTTGTTTTAAAAATCTATACTTAACTAAGTAATCATTAAAGTCGACTCTGAGTGCGGCGGTGAGTGTCTCACTTTGAAACGTACCTATACACTATGACCGGATTTGTACCATATTTAGAATATCTATTGTTTGTATGATTATATGGTTAGTTGGTAGGAAAACGTAGTGAGCCATAAGAAATCGTAAGTACATAATGCAAAAATGTTTTGATGCTATAAACAAAAAAGTTATGAAGATTAAAAGGCGAGATTTCCGGTGATAAAAAAATACATCCTGTGTAGCACATATTTTATGGATTAAAGTGTTAACTCTCATTAAGTCAGTGCGTATCGTCTGGAGAGTTTAAATTTTAAACAGGGTTAATGACAAAGACCGTTCGCTTCAAAGTTGACCGCTCGGGGGCTGCGTTCTCAGATTTATAGCGTCGTACATCAAATCGCAGGGGACGATGTCTTTGCAGCGGGAAATATAAGATGTTGGTGAAGGGTTCTTTGTTATGTCGCCGCTTGTTTTTCGATGTCATAGCGGAAGTTTTTCCAGCTGAGAATAATTGCTTGCATCAATCTAAGGTTCTCTTTTCTTTTGATTTTACGAACAATTTCCGTTTCATGAACCATCCAAGTGGTTTTACTTGGATGTATTTAGATTTTCTATACAAACTTTGAACAGCGCTAGTTCATTTCCTTAATATTCATATAGTCAACCCCAATGTAGGGTTAGTCAGAAAGTGGATGACAAACCGCAATTACTTTAAATTTAACACAGGTATCAACTTGTTTAAAAAAGAATTTGTTTGAAAAGAAATATTTTTTCCTTTAAGGTGACTTTCGTCTTTTTCGTTAGGATGCTGATCAGTGACCTCGCCAAAGACCTCGAATGTACCTACTTAATATTAGAAATCTACAGTTAACTGTAGGGTAGAATTCATTTAATTTTAGTAATAATAATTTATTCAATACAGAACGAGAGTTCTTGCCAGTTTTTTGTTTCTAAAATAGTACCTAGAGGTAACATTATTTTATTCTTAGACGTTGTTTGTTATTGATGCACTATTATTGATGCCGGCTTACTTAATATTGTTGTTATAATAAATTCAAATGTACCTACCGAATCGGGAACAACGTGAGCCGAGGAGTATCAAATGAAAGAACACTTCGATACCCCTATGGTTAGGTCACCCCTTCCAGACTAATCCTGTGTATCGCAGCCGGTGCACGAAAGCTAATGCAATTCAGCACGAATGACCGTCACGGTGAATGCAAAAGTATTTGTGTGTACTTTGTTTTTATTGTGCGCATGAATTTGATACAAAATTTTAATCAAATCTTGCCGTATGCTATCTATTCTTAATTTATGTTCGATTTCTATATTTAAAGAACGCAATGCGTGTCCAAATAGTACTAATTAAATGCGACACAACATTATTATCTATTCTGAATTTGAGATGGGGAAATCAGCGTCAGAAGGTTCAGTCTGTCAGGGTTGTATGGTCGGAGGGATTGTGGGACCTCCAGCTAGCTTGTATTTTTAATAAATAAAAGCCTTGTAGGAGAAATGATTTATTTCGTTGATGATGAATTTCTAAGAGCTGTAGCAAAATAATAATAATTTGTATATATATTTGCGTAAATATTTGTACCTATAGTTAGCAGAGGAGTAACAGAATATAACAGAAAATACAAATTTTGATTAAACAAAATTATTTCAGAACTGAATACAAACAAAAATAAAACAAGTTTAAAAAAATAAAAAAGTGACGGAATTCGTGTAGAATCAGGATATCAGGATGACAGTACTAATTTCCTATTTGAAAACCTAAATTACTCATAATAGGTACCGATAAACGAAATAGCTGTTTCCCTCATTTGAATTTGGTATCCCCGAACGGAACGCATCGCAACGCATTGGAACGCATTTTTCCGAGATATAAAGTATCAGGTAGGCCCTCAGGGATACTCTAGCTCCCAGTGAAATAATTTTTAGAATGGTTAGGTACGTAGTTCCTGAGATTACCTTCTACATCCACGTCTCACAAACATACAAACTAACAAATTCTAACTTTTTGCAATACGTATATTACTGTAGACTACTTACGGTAAACGATCAAAGAAGACCATAATATAAGTCTGGAAATCAATTGGCATTCAGAGGTTTGAAAAAAAAAAACAATCAGCAAGAACAGAGCTAAGTGATTCAGGTTTATTTCAACTAGCTAGACCAGTAAAAACCCTTGTTCACTAAAAACCCTTTTTAATGCTATTTGATTCTTGGGATCTACTTCGAATTAATGATATTCGACATTTATAGCAAAATACTATGAGTAGCTAAGTATTTCGGTTCGGCACAGATTAATATTCGAGGTTTCAATTTTAGTCTATCGCATAGCCAACCTGGTTAAATAAAAATATTGCATTGGATGGGTTAAGTTTTCTTTATTTTGTGGTATGGAACGATAGAATCGTATTGAACAACTGCAGTAAGACTGTAATTTCCTTTACGGATCTAGAAATGTCTATATGGAGCCAACTGAGGTTGGGGTAGAAGTTTGATACCTATTGGTCATTTTTAAATTATTCTATATTAAATTTCTCCGGATGCAATTCAATGCAAGTCTGACTGGTCCGCCATATCGTGTTCAGCGCGTCAAAGAGAAAACTATAGTTTAATATCTTGGAGCTGCTCCACCGGTGGAGGGAGGAGGTGGATAGTAGAACTCTTCAGTGGCTTGGGCGCATATGATTTATTTTCACGATTTCAATAGATTGGCCTTGGTAATGAGCGTCTGGTGATGGAATCAGGAGAAAAATATTGGGGCCCTTCAGTGACTATTATCTAGTAAACAAAAAGCGTGATTTTAACTACATATTTTACAATGCAAGTACATATAGATGAGCAACCAACCGACACGATTGGCGTAGTAGGTCACCAAGCCTGCCCGCTAATTAAGAGGTTCCGGATTCGATTCTCGGTGGGGCTGCGCTTTGTGTGATGAACATCCAGGGTTCTACTTTCCAATCTGGGTGTGTTTATATTTATAGTATAATATATACGTAATTCTATGTAGTATATACCACGTTTGCTTGGTTTCCACGACACAAGCTAATAATAGCTGTGTGTTGTGAAGTGGATTATTATTAACCGGGTGCTTAGGTTAAACACCCATTTTTCTAGATGCGTACGGGCGTATATCGGGTTTTAAAACCCAAGCACCGGGTTTAAACCCGGTTGATTGCTCATGTATAAGCGCAAGCATGCAAATTTCAATATAACAAAGTCATGTAAAACTCTTCAGCGCATTCCAGCAGATCGTTTCCTGGCCATACGACGTCGCAAACGATCAATAACGCCGTCGTCAGTCGAGTCAGACGCCCAATATTGGCGATATTATAAAATTTATTGTAATATTGCGAGTCATTATTGATAACAGATCCGTGCCGCCGTCGCGTCGTCCGGGGCTCGGATGATACTAATAAATATGCTAATTCTACCCGCCCCCGAAGGATTTCTGCGGATTTTCATCTTACCTACAACCGATGACGTTCGCGGAAATAAAACGCTTTATATCATGAAATATGGGGCTACCTGGCTACCTACGAGTAGTACATACCTGTGAGTTATGTTGATCGCCAAATACCTTTTATTCAGCACCTTAGTAGAGTAGGTAGGTGAAACAACTAAGCTGCTCCCTGCGGTTTCGCTCACATTAATAGGCTATTTGACTAAATTTTTTTTTAGTCCGTTCTGTAGATTAAAAAAAAAAATTTAGATACGTATTTTTTCTTTTTTTACGTACCTAGGTAAGCGAAAAATAACGGAGGTACGTTGAGTCGAAACGTCGTCGCGTGACGTCACAAGCAGGTGCAGTTTTTACCTGCATATGACGTTACAAGCCCCCACTCGCAAACGTCAATGCGTATATTTTCATTAATTTGAAAAAGCAAAATACGCGTGTCTATTATTTTCTTTTATTATCTAGGTAACTGACAGACTAAATAGAATTTAGAAAAAAAAAAAATAGTCCAATAGCCTATACCGGAGTTACCGCGGAAGTTCTAAGATAAAAAGTACCCTAAGTCCTTTCTGTGCCCCTGAAAATATGTATGAACATTTCATGATTATCGGTTGAGTTCTTAAGGCGTGAGAACGTAACAGACAGACATAGAGAGTTACTTTCGCCTTATAATATACGTATTAGTAGGGATTATGTATGGACTAGTATGGATTATCGGCAATAATGCTTGGTTATTACTACACACATATGCAAAACATATTGACATTGCTTACCTATCAGATCGTGTAGTACGGCATCCGTTTGTGCGGTCGTCAGACCTCCGAGTGGCTCCTAATGACGCTTTTTAAGGGTTTGCGGCGATCAAATTTGCATGATGGCCCCAATATGATTATCACACAGACACGTAACGTAAAAAATAGGAAAATTATCCACAAATGGTCCCTTTAATCTTACGTGCTATCCTCATGCTATCCTACAAAACGATCTTGCGAATTTTTTTATAATGGTGCAATAGAAAAAAAAATCAGCAGTGTTACTTATTATAAAATTGCATATTTCTTACTTACTATAATGCAAGCAATGCATTATATGTAAGTATGAAATATTTACATGATATTATTATAGATGCCAAAATGTACTTTTTATCCCGGAATTTCCGGGGGAACTCTAAAACTAACGCGGCTGAAACTGCGGGGCACAACTAGAACCGAATAATGACGTCACGAGTCCCCCGCCCTAAACTCAAAAAAACGCCCTAAACTAAAATCAAATCAAATTAAAATAATATACTTTATTGCACACACAGTAGAAGACTTTAATGCGCTTTATCGAAATCGCTTTATCTCTCATTAATTTCGAAAAGCAAAAAATACGTGTCTATTATTTTTTTTATTCTGAAACTGACGGAAAAATTAGAATTTTAATTTTCATACCCCGGAAAGTAGGTTTCGCATTAAAACAAGCATTCCACATTTTCATTCTAATGATAGATACTCAACGCAATTAAAGCCTTTGCCTGTACGAGATAGTAGATAGGATATTGTATACTCAATACACATTACACACACAATATACATATTTTTTTTGGAAGATTGAATTGTGCTGGCCACCTTAATTACCTAAAATAAGTAGTAAGTAGTAATTTTTTTTTCAATTAAGTTTTAACAATTCAGTTACTTTTATTAAGACGTAAAAACGATGCAGCAGACTGCCGTTATCTCCGTACTGTTCCCAACGATCTCATACGTATACAAATCTCGCACAATGGGTACGCGAGACCAGTTACTTGGTACTGTATTGCAATTTACGTATTCAAAGGCTCTGGATAGCTTCAGATAAGATGTCTTGTAAGATTTTTAATTAAATACCATATACAAACCAAACTACCTACTTAGGAGGTTTCTCACGATATAAAAATAAACGAGGGACGTTATTGAAGGATAGGTACTACATTCTCGTCAAAACGAGGAAAAAAAAAATTTAAAAAAAATACCGTCTTGTTTTATAATGTGGGTATATTTTTATTGGTTGCATTGTAAGCTTAAACTAATTATTATTTTCTAGCTGTTCACCCGCGGTAATTTCGGAGCTCCTGCGGGAACACCGGGACAAAACGTACCCTTCCTTCTCGGTACCCCTGACAAAGTGCATGCAAATTTCATGACGATCGGTTAAGCTGTTAAGGCGTGAAAGCGTAACAAACAAATAAGCAAACAAACTCACTTTCGCATTTACAATAGTTAGTAAGGATTTATCGGTTCTCGAACATATACATATATCCGTCGTTTAAATTAATACCGATATTTTATTCCAGCTTTAACGGCACTATAACTGAATTTCAACACACATATAGGTAGTTATAGAGTTAGGAATTGTTACCAATGCTTCTTATTCCAACAAATAGTTTATTTCGAACCTGCCACAGGCACTAGCTGTACATTGTATCATCAGGCAGATAATTTAATATTTCAGGTAATGAGGTTACCTACAGGTCACTTTGACATGCATCAAATGTAAAAAAAAAGAAAAAGGGAAAACTTGGCAGTATCGCTACCTCTATTTTTTTTTTTGTTACGGCCAGGTAAAAATTATTATGATTATACAACGTGTTAATGAATTAACTGAAAACTAGAAAGTAGTTTTCTCAGAATCGACTTTCGAATCGATCGCACCATGTTTTAATATAGGTAATATTTTTTCGTTTTTATTAGCCCATGTCTAGATTATTTACAATACAATATTGCCGCGTACGCCGCGCGCTGCCCGTAGCGAAAAATTCGAATCGGTCATAGGTGCGGGCGCAGCGCTTGAAATGTCGTAGATAGGTCGCCTCCAAACTAATGTTGAATAACTTTTAAACTGTTAATTTTTTCGACATAATTTGTATTTTAATTATATTATTTTTAATTTTTTTAAATGAGGTGTATCAGATTTTTGGTTAATTCATTAACACGTTGTATAAGTATAGTATACAAGTTGCTCTTAAGTTTCTAGTACAAATAAATCCGCTTATAAGTTTGTGCGCAATATTATTATGACTGTTGCTAGTCGTCCACTGAATGGACGAATAATAGAAATATGTGTTTTAACAAATTTTCGGAAGTCATCACCCGTTAAGTTTGCTAATGACCTGCCTATTAGGCTTATTACTTAATAATAAGAGTTAATGATAATCGCCTTGTGATAAGACAGCGCTCGTTGAGTCATAATATTAAGTAGTTAGAGTTTATCTAAGTTAAAAGACGCGCCCCTCCATCGGGCATACGCACACGCACAACCGTTAAAATATCGATACGACACATATAAATCTGGTCTTGCCATTCGTCCTCAGTTACCGCAGTGTTGCCGCACTCACACTATTAAAAAAATATTATGAATACATGATATCGCACATCTAAAACTGCTTATTAAGTAGTGGGGCGTGTCATTTTAGTTTAGACAAGCTTTACCTACCTATCAGGTAGTATCAAGACTTGATATTGCCTGGTTGCCTACTAGACTTAGTCGAGAATATAGCTTCCTACAGTGTACAATTCACAGCAAGGGTCCTGTTTAAAAAAAAATATATAATATTTTTCTTCACATATTTTGAGTGTATTGGTCGGATACTTCGACAGTGCAAGTTAAAATTAAAGTGATTCATCTATTATTATTATTGGAAGGTGATTAAAAACAATGGACAAGTAAGTTATCATTTTATTTTATTGAATTTTAACGAATGTTTCTGTTATAAAACTTTGTTTGTTAGATAATTTTACGAAGAGAAAACTTGACAAGTTGCACTATTGAGTTGTAAAAAACATAACTTTTTTTTTTCTTTTAAAGCAACTGAATCTTTTAAACTTGTTCTATCGTAAACTAGTACCGCGTCTTAATATGTCTTGATATTGGTTACAGGATAATGCTAAATTCGGAGAGATCTATAAATGACACTAATGATTTTTACAAAGATGAAAGTAAGAGGAAGAAAATAAGTAGAAAACACAAGGAATTTGCTGATGTCAATGATAATAATGTAATTACGAAAAAGAAA
This sequence comes from Zygaena filipendulae, assembly GCA_907165275.2. Lineage (NCBI taxonomy): Eukaryota > Metazoa > Arthropoda > Insecta > Lepidoptera > Zygaenidae > Zygaena > Zygaena filipendulae. The sequence continues at coordinate 1,766,427 of OU015657.1, forward strand.
AAGTCTAAGACCCATAAACGTAATAAACGTCCAACGTCCGACAGTGAAACTTCACGGTCTGATGTTGAAGAATTAATAGAAAAAGCGAGATATCTTAAATCTGCACTTAAAGAAATTTGTAGGGTGTCACGATCGCCATCTGTAGATATATGTCAGAAATCAAGACATAGTGATACTTTTGATGCAAAGTCGCAATATAGTAGTAGCTATGACTCAGAAGAAAAGCGGGAGCTAGAAAATGAGCGGGATAAACGCCAAGACGGGGAAAGTAAGCGAGACAGACAATCAGTGAGGGATAGAGAATATGACAGGAAATACTTAAGAGAAAGAAAGCAAGAACGTGAATCTGAGAGAAAAAGGCGAAAAGATTCTAAACGGAGTCATCGTGATCGGTCGCGCGAACGTTCTTCGATCAGAAAAAAATATTGCCATTTAAGTAGAGATGACCGAAGATCACGCGATAGACCCAGAATACTTGAGTCAGAAGAGAAGGGGGAGAGATCGAATCAAAGTGAGAGGGGAAGGAATATCGAAAGTGATTACGAAATCAGGAAGCTAAAAGATTCCACGCGGAGTCATCATCATCGGTCGCGCGAAAGCTCTATAGTTAGAAAGCACGACCGCCAATTAAGCAGAGACGATCGAAGATCACGCGATCGATTACAGTCTTGTGATCGAAACTTGAAATACTTAAAGGTTAGTCAGAATTACATTTTTATCATAATGATTATTGAACTTATTTACTATGTATCTTTTCAACTTAATAATATAGTAAACTTTCCTATAGTTTGTTTATATTTTGTAATCTCTTTCCAGAACTCTAAAAACGATATGGTGCCCAATATAATAGTAAATTCCAGCGACGAGGAAATGGAAATTTTATATAATATAAACGAGGATGAAAAAACGGAAGACCAACTCATCGAAGAAATGAGAAAGCAAAGGGAACAACTTTACAAGGTTGGTACTCACTAGTTCTTTAATCGAAAAAATGTTTTAATGAAAATAAATGCTGTAATTAATTATAATTCTTATGTATGTTTAGAGACTTGGCAGCGGCGGTGAAAATAATAGCTCCAATCCTAATACAGAAACAATTGATGTGAAATCGCCATTGCAGTCCAAAACTACACCGTCAGAAATTACAAAATGTATGAAAAACCTTGAAGAAAACAAGTTTCGCACAGTAATACCTGAGGGTAAAATACATGGTATAGAAAATGAGTACAAGACCACATTGAAGTTACAAAAATCCATAGAAACAAATAATTACGATATGTTTTCTCAGGACGATAATATTTTTCATAGCATTTGTGTAAGTATTCAAAATTATGTTTTTGTTTAAAATGTAAAAGGTTTTTGAGCAATATTCGTGATTTTAATTAAATTTAATTACGTTTAATGGTAAAAACTTTTTGTTTGCAGATCCCTACTGGAAACCAAATAAATAATAATGATTTGGAGAATTTATCATTAATTGACAACTGGGATGATGCTGAAGGATACTATAGGTATTTATCATCTTGTTCTTCGATAACAATTTGTTTTACACTAGCTGTGCCCCGCAGTTTCAGCCGCGTTAATTTCAGAGATCCCGAAACAATTCCGGGATAAAAGTAGCTTAAGTTACTCTTTATAACATCAGCTATCTCTCAGTGAAAGTCCCGTTAAAACCGGTCTAGCCATTTCAGAGATTACCCGGGACAAATAAAAAGACAGAGAAAAAAATTTAAAATTTATTTTTTGATGTTAGTACCGTAGTTTCGTATGCATTTAGTGAAAAGCTGTGAATTTGAAATTGCAAACAGAGACTTCAATTTTATAGATCTAGATTTTAAACACATTCTTTCGTGATATCAATAATAGTACCTTCCTAATATTCTTTTGCAGAGTGAGAATAGGCGAGACTTTGGAAAATAGATATACTGTGAATGGGTATATGGGGCAAGGAGTATTCTCAAATGTCGTCAGAGCACGAGACCAAGCACGCGAGAGTGCCGAAATTGCTATTAAAATCATCAGAAACAATGAAGTCATGTGAGTAGTAGTAACTGCTACAAACCCTATCTACTGTATTATTATTATTATTATTATTGTTATTATTATATTATATTATTAATATTATTGTACTGTACTATCTGTATTTTTAACTAGCTGTCCAGCGCGGTTTCACCCGCAATAGTTCCGGAGTTCCGCAATAATTCGGAGAAATTATAGAACCGATTATGGCAATTTTAAATTACATATTTAAACGTGTACCTAATTCATCTGAGTTCGCCAAAAATCATTTATTTACTTTACCTACAATATTTTTACAGGCACAAAACTGGGCTTCGTGAATTGGAGATACTAAAACGATTGAATGCCGCTGATCCTGAGGAGAAGTACCACTGCCTTAGACTCTTCGGGCACTTTTTCCACAAACGTCACCTTTGCATGGTGCTAGAGCCTTTGTCAATGAATCTTCGGGATGTGCTGAAGAAGTACGGCAAAAATATTGGAATAAACATAAACGCAGTTACCATTTATACTCGCCAAATATTTTTAGCTCTACACTTGTTGAAAAAATTGGGTATACTTCATGCTGGTGAGTTTTAATAATCCTTACTATTATAAAAGTGAAAGTGAGTTTGTTTTTTGGTTTGTTTGTTACACTTTCACGCCTCAACAGCTCAACCGATCATCATGAAATTTTGCATACACGTTGCCAGGGGCACAGAGAAGGACACCGGGTACTTTTAATCCCGGAATAATATAATAACTTAAGTAAAAATTATAACGACTACAATCTGTTTGTAAATAACTTCCAGCGGGAATTGCGCAATCACCGTGGGTGAAACCGCGGGGAACAGCTAGTTGAATAATAAAACTACCATACATATAATTATTACGATGTTTAATTTCAAATTTGTAATAGAAAACTTTCCTTCTTGCAGATATAAAGCCCGATAATATTCTAATCGATGAAAGCAAGTCAAAGTTGAAACTGTGCGATTTCGGCTCCGCGTCTCACGTTTCTGACAACGAAATCACACCATACCTAGTGTCCCGATTTTACAGAGCTCCAGAGATTATTCTTGGCATTCCTTATGATCACGGCATCGATATATGGTCTGCGGCTTGTACTATTTACGAATTGTTTACAGGAAAGCTTTTGTTTAATGGGAAGTCAAATAATGAAATGTTGAAACATTTCATGGACTTAAAGGGGAAATTCCTTCACAAGATAATCAAGAAAGGAACATTCAAAGATCAACATTTTGATGCCAGCTGTAACTTTTTGTATCGTGAACTAGATAAAGTTACAGAGAAAGTAAGTGATTTACTTGGACATAGATAAGCAATAGTGTGTTAACCCACACTGGAGAAATTTTGAGTAAATCGTGTTTTAAAAGTAGGAGCGCCTTTTTGTGTCAACATTTTTTATGTTCAATATTTAGTTCCATATTTAAGCAATGTAATAAGGTAAACACATAATTAAAAAACGTTCCTTAACTCTCAATAAATCGTTCTGAATCAATAACTTAATTTTGTGGGTTAACATGTTATTGCTTATCTGCGTCCACTTATAAAGACAATTGCTTATGCTAGGCCTTATGCAACTTTGATAATATGAAATTACGGTGTAAATATTATAATAATAGTAACCTTTTGCCATATAGAAGAATATTATGTATAGAAGATTAACTATTTTAAAATATTTTTTCAGGAAAAAGTTGTAGTGAAGTCTAATATAGAACGGACGCGGTGTTTACGATCCGAATTGAATCCGTCGCACGACCGACTGGGCCCCGGCGAAGCCAAGAAACTGGATCAGTTGAAAGGACTACTTGAGCATATGCTTGTGTTGGATCCGGCCAAACGAGCTACGGTTACTCAATGTCTTTCCCATCCGTTTATACAAAGAAAATAGTCCGCATGTGAATGTTTGTTAATGAAGGCTTGTATTCAAGTATTCAAGTATTTACTGCTCACTAAGTGTATGTACAAAAGGATCCTATATACAACGTGTTAATGAATTAACTGAAAACTAGAAAGTAGTTTGCTCAGAATCGACAAGCGAATCGATCGCACTGTTTTAATATAGGTTATATTTTTTCATTTTTACTAGCCCATGTCTAAATTATTTATAATACAATATTTGGCGCGTATTATGTAATTTTTTTAATAGTGAAATTTTTACAAATAAATCCATGATTTACCATTAAAGGTTTTTTCTTTTTTTTATGAAGGGATAGTGAGTCTAGATTCTAGTTTGTAAAATTGAACTGGGGGAACGAGGGTCTTATTGGAACCCTCGATAACTAACATTAACTAAAAAATACGATGTTTGTTACGCTTTCACGCTTTGACGACTAAACCGAGCATCATGAAATTCTGTATAAACGTTGTCAGGGATACAGAAAAGAACATAGAGTACTTTTATCCCGCATTTCCCGCGGAAAGTGGAATAAGCGCAGGTTTTTAAAAGGGTAAAACTGCATTAAATTTCGCAGTCTACACATTGTCAGGGGTATAGAACTTTTATCCCGGAATTCCCGCGGGATCTCCGATATTGACGTGGGTGAAACTTTTTCCCGGAATTCCCGCGGGATCTCCGATATTAACGCGGGAGATACCAAGGGGGACAGCTAGTTATTTTATTATAGTTATAAGCTAATACATGGTGTAAGGTCTAAACGAGGAAGCTCTTCTGTATCCGATTCTCATTTGAAACATTTAAAAAAAATATGACACCCAGTATTATATTGTCACCGAAACAGTTAGCTGTTCATTTTTTCGCTACTAGATGACGTTACTTGTATCTAAGATTGAGCTAGTTAGGGTAGAGACTTGATTTGCAAAGTATACTTACGTAAAACTGTAACGGTAAACTAATTCTTTCTAAGCATGAAATCCTGAATTTATTGTAAATTATTTTATTAATTAATATTAAATCATATAAATGTGTGAATAGGTACTCCACATAGAAACATGCGACACGACGTTGCATGAGATAGAAAATGAGATACATTGCTACGCAGCTACGGCGTAGAGCTTACTACGCGGTCGTTTATCTTTTGTTATTATGCATGTGGGTATGTTTGTTACGTTTTCATGCCTTAACTACTGCACCGATCAGCACTAAATGTGGCATACACATTATCAAGAGTACAAAGAAGTACGCAGAGTACTTTTTATCCAAGAATTGTTGCGGGAACTCCGAAATTATCGCGAATTAAACCTAGGTGAACAGCTATTGCACTCATAAAGGCCGAATTCAAAGTCAAAGTCAAATAATTTATTCAAATTTTGTCCATAAAGGGCCTATTTTGATGTCAATAAAGTTACATTTATTATGACAGCACCCATAAAATATCTACCCTTCACAGCTTCCTAGTGCTATGGCTGAAGAGAAGAAGCTGCGCAAAAAACTCTCCAGTAGCACGCTGTCAGTTCAAAGTTATAATGTAATATTAGTGATAACTCAATTTGCAAATTAATTATGCGAGAATTATTCCTATCGGTTACTTGGAGACGATTAAATGGTACGCCCATACAGTACAGTAAGTACGAAATCACTTAAAGCTCAGTAACTGAAAAAAAAATGGTTTACATATTTTTGCTGCTGACGTTACAGACACAAGAGTCGACACGAGTCAGAAGCCGCGCCGATGGGTTCCCGTAATCCGATCGGTGGTCACTGGTCACTGACCGTTTCCGCTTTGCAATCGCTCGAGTTCGTTTGCTACTAAGAGGTGGTCGTATGCAAATATAATTGCGGGCCGTTTCACGGACGAGGCCTCGCATTACCACCGCTTTGTGAGCGAATGATTCGGTCTATTTCACATCGTTTCCGAATTTACTACCAACGAGTACATCCTGCGCTGTGCGAGCGGCGCGGGTGGGCCCGGATGCGTTGCGAGCGTTCGAACGCTAATGATTCGACACAATTTTGTATCTCATAAGGAGGTTTGTATGCATGGGCGTGGTCACAAACTTAGATTAGACTAGATAATGCGTGTTTGTTTTTGATGCTACTAAACTCAGAATGAAAACCGGTACGCTTTGTTCATCACACAAAGTTCATCCCCACCAGGAAGCGAATCCGGGACCTTGGACTTGTGGAGAGTCATGATGACCACATTGCCAACCCGGAAGCCACAATAAGCTATTAAGAATCGTTTCACGTCTTGCATGTTGCACTCCCCCTGAGTTCTTTTTACCAAGGGATAAAGAATATCTTGAACAATAGCTTGCAATGCCCGTTCATATTAGGCATAGAAACCAACAAAAAGATAATGGAGTTTATCTTAGACCCCCGCTGTTTTTTTAAAATATATCTAATATGAAAATTTCGAAGTTCCCGCGGGAATTCAGAGATAAAATGTACCCTATGTGCCCTCTATATACCCCTGACAACAAGCATGCAAAATTTCATGATGATCGGTTGAGCCGAAGGCGTGGAAGCGTAACAAACAAACAAACTCACTGTCGCATTTATACCATAAGTAGGTAAGGATTTTTTGCAAATTAATTGGTTTCCAAGACTATAAAATTATTAACTGTCAATCTGTCAATATTTTCGTAATTAATGACATCATTAACATAACGATGTAACACAACCGCATTCAGTGACACTCAATAATGATTACTTAATTCCATTTTCAAATTGTAGGCACATGTACCTACAAAAATTTTGAAATAGAACCTTTTCATGCTAATGAGATCATTATAAGTGATTCAGTCGTCATGTTAATAATGAAGTTAAGCAAACTTGTGGTAATGAAAAGACGTTAAACGCATCAATAATAATTAGGTCAATGAGTTATAAAAAAAAACAAGCTTATAGAACCTTGTACTACAACTCGCTTCAGTGTTGCCAACTGTTGAGGGTACGCCTCAGGCTTCAACCTTGAGTGCAGTAGCCATGTCATGGTGACACTGGACAAAACTACTTGCCTTTTGGTGCACCGTCATTTTGCGTAAAGTAGTACCACTATCAGGCGGTTATCGTCATCGCAACTAATCATGGAATCTGGTGAATCTTCAGCCAGTATTTTCTAGAAATAAGAAACTTTTCATTTAACAAAATGTATGGGAAAAGTTTTTTTCGATTTGTGACCTTTCTGACCTAACCTGGCCCTATAGAGCCTTTTGTTTTTTTTTATGTCATAGGGGGCAAACGGGCAAGTGGTACACCTGATGGTAAGTGATTACCGCCGCCCATGGACATCTGCAACACCAGAAGGCTTGCAGGTGCGTTGCTGACCTGGAATGGGGATGGGAACTGGCTTTCAAGTGGGGCTGCCGGAACACACCGTTAGGTAATTGGCGATAGATTTACAACTCGAAGGTGGTAGCTAGCCAGCCGGGCACTAGAGAGCGCCCTACCACCATGCTATGGTTTCCTCACGATGTTTTCCTTCACCGACAGCTCAAGCTCATTGTTAGGGTTTGAACCTACGCCTTGCGGCGTTTGATCCGAACGCACCAACCACTGAGCTATCATCGCTGTAAATCGCTTTTGATCCTTGTCGGAGACAGGACTGATTAAGCTAATAAAAATTATTTTTGAAAATCGCCGATTTCTCGCTGACTGTACATTTTTTTCAAAATTTGTAACTGCCGATAGCAATAACTTAAAAAATTAGGGATGTTCTCTTTCTTAGGAGCCATGTACTCACTTCCTATTTGGCTTGTCACCGACTTCAAATCGATCAGTGGCAGCACCAACCAATAATAATATTACGAGTACTTTTGTCTCTGTATTAAATTGGTATTTTATTTTGTAACATGGTATGGTGCATTTTTGTGTTTTTTGGAATACAATTTTAATTTTTTTGTTATGTTGAATACAGTCATGTTATTTTGAAAAAAACGTTTCTCAACTAAGTACGTATTAAAAACAGTGCTCATGCTTAAAAATACTAATTAATTGTTCCCAAGTTATTATCCGTAATTATCGCATTTTTCTCATTAGACAGATAGATAGATATTTATTTTCTCTTTAAAAATTACATTGAGTGTAACATATAAATAAAAAAAATTGTAATAATGGGCATGTTGACTAATTTTTATTTTTTAGTCCGTCTTATAGATTAATAAAAAATATTGGACACGTATTTTTTCTTTTTTTACAAAATCAAAAAATAACGGCGATATATTGAGTTAAAATTTCGCGTGACGTCACTATTCTGACAGTTTGTTAGTGACGTCACGACCCCCTCATCCTAAACTTTATTGCGCTTTATCTCTATATATTTTAATTTATTTGAAAAAGCAAAAAATACGTGTCTATTGTTTTTTTATTTTTTTACTGACGGACTAATTAGAATTTTGATTTTCAAAAGTAGTTTATATCCCTATTATTCTATGTATGTTTTCTCTAAACTTTAGTACATTTTTTTATTAAATGGTTAAATTTAAGTTATATTAGTTAAATGCCAACTAACATTAATCTCTGAGTGAACGTCTCTGAGTAGGGCAGTTTTTTTTTATCTTTACTTAAAAATTGAGTAATCATTGGAATAATTCATAATAAATAATTATTAAATTCATCATCATCTCCGATTGCGGCCGTAAGACTTCAGGTAGACACATTCGACTATAGAATATTGGAGAAAAATACATGTAAGCTACTAAGCGCGAAATAGTATATTCAATTGAGAGATTCCATTCGCAGTAGGCATATGTATAAGATAAATATTATGTGGATAATTTATAGGAAACAGTAAATTTGGAATACCTAATTTCGATGGTACCTACTTTCAAAGATTTTCTAACTATGTACTACTTAATTAATCCTAAACAATCTGGAAAAATTATGCTAGTAGGTATTGTTATCGAAAAAAAATGTAAAAATATTACACATTTAATTAAATAATTCCATAATTAACAAATTTAATAATATACATTTATAGAAACTAGGGAAACATGTCCAAATTATTTTTTTTTATCAAAGACCTTTCTATACCGAAGATATCTTTTTCACTGCAGGCACTGTGATGGTGTTCGGTAGAGTCATGTTGTCAATCTCTATTCTGTAACCAAAAAATAAGTAAGGTTCAATATCGTGCTATCAGAAACTCATTTTCTGTTTGAAACACAAGGTGTTTGGAATTTTTTCAGGTACCAATAGGTATATCATAGAAAATAATATAACTGAAAATAACAAAAGCTCTACTTACTTTATATGGTGAGGTAGCCATGTTTGGTCCAGGTCGTGTTCCAGAACTTTTATTATGCCTAAAGTCATGAATGACGGCAAATAGTCCAAAACATGGAGATCATTATTACACACAATACGGTGACGCCCATCACTTGCCTCGCAGTCTGGATTTGGGCTGCAATAAAAAAAAATTGTTGACATTTGACTTATGGTAAGCATGTTCGAATAAAGTGGTTTATTAAAATTATATAATAAGAAAGAAAATCTTCCAATCTCACCTCACACCACCGAAAACAAATACTTTGCCTTTGCTTAAAATGCAATTGTGGCGTCTTCTTTTACTTGGCACTTTGCCGCCAATACTCATTAGCTCCCAACGATTTTCCTGTATTGAGTATCTCCATAAATCGTTGAGATACTTTTCTTCGTCGTCGGCACCACCGAATATGAACATTGAGCCATTATAAACCCCTGAAACAAACAATCGTTCATTGTTAATACTTATATTTAGAACTGCGATTGATAAGGACCGAAAACCGACCAGAGATAGTGTCACAAGTACTTACAAGCAGAGTGACCTCTTCGACCAGAGGGCGTGATGCCAGTTGGATTAATGGCTTCTGTCCATGTCTCCGTAACCGTATCAAGGCAGTACACTTTATTGCAGGTCAATGTTTTTCGTCTTGAAAAGCTTAGGTGATCACGCCCGCCAAAGACGAACACCTTGTCTCCAAACGCCACCGCGGTGTGGAAGTCTCTCGGAGACGGTGGTGTGCCCTTAACGTGGACGTGAGTCCATTGCATGGTGTCCAAGTTCAAATAGTGAACATCGTTGCAACAATCCGCTGTTTCTGGACTAAACCCTCCAAACAAATACATTTTATTACGTATCACACATGCCGTGTGTGCGTCTCTGGCAATAGGTGTACTGCCTGTGGTCTCGGGACAGGTCCACTGCAACGTCTCCGTGTCGAAGCAGTATAGTGTGTCGTAGGTAGTAACACTATCCTTTCCACCCCATAGGTAAACCTATAACAACAAATTTAATCATTGGTATTTAAGTACTTGAATTATATTCTTGACAAAGTCTGATATTTACGTATTTTGGTAAATCTACTCACTTTGTTGCCGTAAGCGACGGCCGTATGTCCGTATCTGTCAGACGGCGCGTCGTCCTGAAGTCCCGGCTTATAATCGACGAGTCTCCATCTGTACGTGACTGTGTCGAGTACAAAAACAATGATCGGATTCCAACCGTCGTACTTGCTGAAACGGCTGAATCCACCGAAAGCGAATATTTGGTCGCCGACACAGACTGCGGCGCTGCTGAGAAACTGCGGTCCACCTACGGTGTGCATTGTCCAGGTCGACATTACGTGTAATATTATTATTTGTTTAAAGTTGTATTAATTAAGTTCACTGTAGCTACTCGTAAATATTACTGTTGTATGCTTTCACTAAGTCACTTTACACTTTACACTTAATGGTGTCCAGTACATACGAGTAGACTTGCTTTGCACTCAATGAATAATAGTGGCTGGCGAACTAGACTTAAATACATAGTTGTAGGTACATGAGAAATGGAAGGGATAACTTCAGGTAAATCGAACACAAAACAAATAAAAAAAAATAAGGAAAAGAGATAAAAAAAGAGATAAGAAAAGAAAAAAATGGGCAATTATCTTAGTTTCATAGTAACCTATTCATAGTTTCGCATGCATTGTACCACCCCATTGTTTAGCAGGTATAGGAGAATTGGTAGATATTATATCGAGTAGGTCACTTATAGGTTTTTTGCTTAGTAAAAGTATGTATTCAGGTCAAATCAAACTATTCAAAAAAAGATAGGTATTAAATTTATATTTATTTCATTTTAATTTATTGTATATTATTATACCGAAACGCAATCAACTAAAAAGTTCAAATTAATTATGTTGAAACAAAAACTAGTATATCAAATTTGGTACAGTAAAAACGATTTGATTTTGCTTGTATTCAATTAAATCAATAAACAGCTACATTTTGTATAACCTATTCAGGACCAAACATTGCAATGTTAAAAAAGTAGTGTATAGAATTACGCAACGTAATTATATTTATTTTCATCAAATTACGAACACAAATGACGTGTATTTAAAAAACCAGAATCAATCAATCAATTCATTTATTTGTTTAAACATGGTTACAATATAGGTATATGTGTACAGTGGTGTAAAATTACATTAGTCCAGCGTGTTTTTGCCCTATCGGAGGTGCAAATTTTAATGTAAATTTATATTTTACTAGCTGACCCCCGCGGTTTCATCCGCGGTAATTTTGGAGTACTCACGGGAATTCCGGGATAAAAAGTACCCTATATATCACTTAGACTTAGGATCACTGCAGCTTTTTAAATGTGAAAGAATTTTAAAACCAGTTTAGTAGATCCATAGATTACCCCATACAAACTCACTAACTCCGGAGTTTCCGCGGGAATCCTGAAGTAAAAAGTACCCTATGTCACTCAGGATTACTGTAGCTCCCTATAAGTGAAAGAATTTTGTAAATCGGTTTAATGGATCTAGAGATAGTTGTTCCACCGTGGTTTTGCCCACGGCATAAGCGGAGTTCCCGTGGGAATTCCGGAATAAAAAGTACCTTTGATACTCAGGATCACTGCAGCTTCCCACAAGTGAAAGGATTTTCAAAATCGGTTCAGTAGATCTAGAGATTACCCCCTACAACGTCACAAACTCACAAACTCACAAACCCACAAACTCACAAACTTTTGCTCTTTATAATATTAGTTTGTATTACATTATGATATAAATAAAGTTATAATGTACTATAGTTCAAGGTCACTAATAAATTTTATCCTACAATAATGGCAAAGCTTTATTTTAATTGATGACGCAATTAGTTAGATTCATGTTTCCAATTTCTAATCTGTAACCAAAAAATAAGTAAGATTGGATTATCGTAGAGACAAAACTACTGCCTCCTTAATATGAATCCGTATACCCATAAAAGATTTGCTTTTACAGATTCTGTCGTGGGCATGCCCACGACAGAATCTGTAATCTAAATCTAATCTGCTCTAATAAAAAATCTAATCTAATCTAATCTAATCTGCTCCTTATGTGTCTATTTGAATCATGTATTTTTGCAGCCAACTTCTTGTTTTCTTTCTATTTTATTCTTCTAATTCTATAAACTTCTAGTTCTATTTCTATAATAGACATCTTAAAAACATTGCAACAAATAAATAAATAAATTAATTAATTTATTACCTTTGGATAATTTATCTTACCTGATTGTTATGCGTTAGGCATTTCTTTACCTGCTAAGTTTTTATACGTGTTACCTAGGAACAATTATTTTCTTTTATTGGTTCGATTCCCGGTGAAGGTGGATTTTGTGTGATTAACTTTCCACTCTGGCCCTGTTTATATATTTTATTATATTTTTATTTTCGTTTATTCAGGACAAAAACAGCTATAAGAACATACTATAGATTTAGGTTACAAGATTACACTATGAGCCAATAATAGTTACCCTTTTACAGTTATCTATACCTACTCTAATATATAACATGTGGTAAAATTAGCTGCAAATATTTACAGGGTTGAAACTTGAAAGTATATACGGTTATAAACATGTTCATAAAATAAAAAAGATAAAAAAAAAAATCAATCAAAAACAAAAGAACCCGTGAAGGTGTTCGCTGTTTAAACGTTCTACCTACACATCACCGCGTTATCTTAAGTTCAATGACCTTGATCGACCTGAACTGCTAAATGTTTGTGGCGAGTGCCTTGTATACGTAAAAGTGAGCTAGGTGTATTGTGTACCTGGTGGATGTAATTATAATGAATTTTCAATAAATTTATTATTCTCGTATTCTGAAAAATTACCGAACTTATAATATTATTTTTTCGCTTATCCTGTTTGTTATAACGTATACTTTCAGTCTTGTAAATATTAGCACTTGATTTTACCACAATATGTTATATAATAATATGCAGTTATCACCACGTTTGCTTGGTTTCCAAAACACAAAATAAAGCTTAGTGTGGAATCAGGTACATCTGTGTGTTGTGAAGTTTTATTATTATTATTATTTCTTTTATACCTGCCAAACAATAGGGTCGTATACCTACAACAATAGGTTGCTATGAGGACTTAGGTACTTTTCCAATTTTTTTTTGCCACTATTTCTTTTTTTTGTTCTTTTGCTTTGATTGGTATTCAAAATATCACGTCATCGTAGACAAGTCTCTGATTGGTCGATTTATCTGAAGTTATCCCTTCCATATCTCACTCACAATTATATATTTAAGTCAAGTTCGCCAGGCAATACTATTCAATTGATTGAGTGCAAAGCAAGCCTGTGTATCTACTGGACACCATTTAGCAAGAAGTTTTCTGCTGTTAAGACGTACCTAAAAGTGACCAACCGCCGCACTCAGAGTCGACTTTAATGATTACTTAGTTAAGTATAGATTTTTAAAACAAAACTGTCGCAATCAGAGACGTTCTGTAAATTAATGTTAATTGGCATTTAATGAGATGTAACTTAATCAGTTAAATGCCAATTAACATTAATTTCTTAAACTTGTCCGATTGCAGCAGATTTGTTATAAAAATCTATACTTAACTAAGTAATCATTAAAGTCGACTCTGAGTGCGGCGGTAAGTGCCAATTGAATTTAGTACGCAGTAATTATAAAAATAATTACCACTTATAATGTCGACCTGGACCATTCACACTGAAGGCGGGCCGCAGTTAGTTAACGGCGCTGCGGCATGTGTCGGCGACCAATTATTTTCGTTCGGTGGGTTCAGCCGTTTTAGCGAATACGACGGTTGGAATCCGATCATTGTGTTCGTACTCGACACCGTCACGTACAGATGGAGACTCGTCGATTATAAGCCGGGACTTCAGGACGACGCGCCGTCTGACAGATACGGACATACGGCCGTCGCTTACGGCAACAAAGTGAGTAGATTTACCAAAATACGTAAATATCAGACTTTGTCAACAATATAATTCAAGTACTTAAATGCCAATGATTAAATTTGTTGTTATAGGTTTACCTATGGGGTGGAAAGGATAGTGTTACTACCTACGACACACTATACTGCTTCGACACGGAGACGTTGCAGTGGACCTGTCCCAAGACCACAGGCAGTACACCTATTGCCAGAGACGCACACACGGCATGTGTGATACGTAATAAAATGTATGTGTTTGGAGGCTTTAGTCCAGAAACAGGGGATTGTTGTAACAATGTACACTATTTGAACTTGGACACCATGCAATGGACTCACGTGCACGTACAAGGCGCACCGCCGTCTCCAAGAGACTTCCACACCGCGGTGGCGCTTGGTGATAAGATATACGTCTTTGGCGGGCGTGATCACCTAAGCATGTCAAGACGAAAAACATTGACCTGCAACAAAGTATACTGCCTGGATACCGTTACCGAGACGTGGACCGAACTCGTTAATCCAACTGGCATCATGCCCTCTGGTCGTAGAGGTCACTCTGCTTGTAAGTACCTACTTGTGACACTATCTCTGATCGGTTTTTGATTCTTATCAATCGCAGTTATAAATATAAATAATAACAATGAATAATTGTTTCTTTCAGGGGTTTATAATGACTCAATGTTTATATTTGGCGGTAGCGACGACGACGAAAAGTATTCCAACGATTTGTGGAGATACTCAGTACAGGAAAATAATTGGGAGCTAATGAACATTGGCGGTAAAGTGCCAAGTAAAAGAAGACGCCACAGTTGCATTATAAGCAAAGGCAAAGTCTTTCTTTTCGGTGGCGTGAGGTGAGATTTGAAGGTTTTTTTTCTTATTTTAACTTAGGTGCTGTCCGACTCTATTCGAACATGCGTAGCATAAGTCAAATGTCAAACATAATTTGTTTCTTTTTTAATTGTAGCCCAAAACCAGACTGCAAGGCAAGTGATGGGCGTCACCGTACTGTGTGTAATAACGATCTCCATGTGTTGGACTATTTACCGTCATTCATGACTTTGAGCATAATGAAGGTTCTGGAACACGGTCTGGACCAAACATGGCTACCTCACCATATAAAGTGAGTAAAGCTTTGATAATTTTCGTTTTTTAAAATCTCCCACCTCTTTAAATCTAATTTGTAGTGAAATTTCTGAAACAAAAAAATTACAATAATTTTTGTTTACTTACACTCAAAAAGTTTGTTGACTTCATCATAATCTTCAGTTGAACGATCAGTTTTTCTTTTCAATTAAAAGTCGTTTAAATTGAAAGTTTACAGCAAACCAATTTTATTGTTACAGGTTGGAGATTAAGAACATGACTCTGCCGAATACAATTACAGTGCCAAGAACGATATGTCCGGTTCAAAATATAGAAAATAAAATAAAATATATAAATATTGATTTGCATTTGGCGCATTGATTTATAGTGACTGTTATTGTTAGTAGGTTTTTGTGTTGTATTTTTTATTTCCGATATGAATAAATATTTAATGTTATTATTGTGTAACTTTTTAATTATCCTTTTCATTCAAGAAATTATTTCTAAAGTTTGTTGTTTATTATTTTTTAATTTGGTGTTTATTTGTTAGATATCGACTAGCTATTTCCCTATGATTTCACACACGTGAATTTCAATTATTTTCAGTAACTCTATAAAAATATATAGGCACACATAAATGTATTTTCTAAAAAGTGTTCTAATATACGCAAGGATAGCGTAGCTTTGTAGCGAAGCGTAGAATTTAAAAAAAACCAGTAAGTATAGAATTTACGGTAAAGTTAGAAATAAAATAGAAAATATAGAAAACGTCGATAGAAAATGTGGAAAAGGTGAAAAAGCTTGGACTATTGTAAAATAGCGGTTCATCCCTTCATTTACTGTTCACTATCTACAACTGCGGTTCCATCGATACAACTGGATTCCACATGCCTGATATTTGGAACTATCACCGGTTCTTAAAAGTCATAGTTCCATAGTCCAGTTGTATAAAGTCATCATCATCCACTTCCTATATTTTCTTGTCAGGTATGAGTAGAGCGCATGCCTGCTTTTCTCATAGTGACGATAAATGATTTCAAAGTCAGCTTACTCAAAGTCACCGAACGCGTTGAAAAAAAAAAAAAATTTTTTTTAATACAAACACATTTTTGTGTTGCCTAACAAACACAGTCAAAGTTATTAAAAACTATTTACAAACAAATTCTTTACAAACAAGATATTACACCTACTAGCTGTCCCCCGCGGTTCCACCCGCGGTAACTTCAGAGTTCCCGCGGGAATTTTGGCCTAAAAAGTACCCTTTACCACTTAGGACTACGGTAGCTTTGTGTAAGTGAAGGACTTTTCAAACTCCGTAGATCCACAGATTACCCTTTACAACGTCACAAACTCACAAACTTTAGCTCTTTATAATATCAGTAAAGATTGTTATTACGTAACTTTTCATATACTTACGTAATAATTCTCAGTCATAAATAAAAAAATTTAACTTATTAGTTTTACTTATTAGAAGAAGATTCGAGCGTTCTCTCTTCCTGGTAAGGCGGCACGTGCGACGTGGCCATAAGTGCTCGCTGTTGTCGTCGATACCAGTTGCCAAGTCATATTTGAATAACATGCGGTAAAAGGCATAATTTCGATTTAGATAAGGAATATGGATAGTAAGTCATTCATATAAGGAAAAGCTTTTCAACACGATTAGACAAATCTAGGTACCTACTACATATTTACCATCTTACTTACTTGAGGGTGAGGAGCTCTGAACTTTGCACCATATTCTAATGTTATTTCAAGTAATATCATTTATTTCTCATTAAGTCCTTTTTTATCATCAGAAATCATTCATCAAGCGAAACTTCGTGCTAAGTATAACACCTAAATATTTGTACAGTATTGCTTTATTGTGACTACTCTTTCAAATTGTTTTTTGCAAATATGTTAATCATTAAATTCTCATTAGGTCCATTTGTGTTATCAAATCTCATACTATCTAAATTGTCGTTATCAGTTTCTAGATGTGACACATAATGATTTATTAAGCTTAGTAAAAACTATAATTGCACCCAAAGACGTTAATTAAAAGTAGTAAATTGGCATTTTACTAAATTTAACTTAATTAATTAAATGCTAACTACGTCTCTGAGTGCGGCCGTTTTTTTTATCTTTACCTAAAGATTAAAGATTATTATTAGTAGTCATTAAAACAACTCTCGAGTGGGGCCATAAGACTTTAGGAAGACACATTCGACTATAGAATATTGGAGAAAAATACATGTAAGCTACTAAGCGGGAAATAGTATATTCAATTGAGAGATTCCATTCGCAGTACAGGCATATGTATAAGATAAATATTATGTGGATAATTTATAGGAAACAGTAAATTTGGAATACCTAATTTCGATGGTACCTGCTTTCAAAGATTTTCTAACTATGTACTACTTAATTAATCCTAAACAATCTGGAAAAATTATGCTAGTAGGTATTGTTATAAAAAAAATGTAAAAATATTACACATTTAATTAAATAATTTCATAATAACAAATTTAATAATATACATTTATGAAAACTAGGGAAACATGTCCAAATTATCCTTTTTTTTTATCAAAAATCTCTCTATACCGAAGATATCTTTTTCACTGCAGGCACCGTGATGGTGTTGGGTAGAGTCATGTTGTCAATCTCTAATCTGTAACCAAAAAATATAAAATAAGGTTCGATTATCGTGCTTTCAAAAATTCAATTTCTGTTTGAACAACAAGGCGTTTGAAATTTTTTTCAGGTACCAAAGGCAATAATATAACTGAAAATTACAAAAGCTCTACTTACTTTATATGGTGAGGTAGCCATGTTTGGTCCAGGTCGTGTTCCAGAACTTTGATTATGCCTAAAGTAATGAATGACGGTAAATAGTCCAAAACATGGAGATCATTATTACACACAGTACGGTGACGCCCATCACTTGCCTCGCAGTCTGGATTTGGGCTGCAATAAAAAAAAATTTGTTGACATTTGACTTATGGTTAGCATGTTCGAATAAAGTGGTTTATTAAAATTATATAATACGAAAGAAAATCTTCCAATCTCACCTCACACCACCGAAAACAAATACTTTGCCTTTGCTTAAAATGCAATTGTGGCGTCTTCTTTTACTTGGCACTTTGCCGCCAATACTCATTAGCTCCCAACGATTTTCCTGTATTGAGTATCTCCATAAATCGTTGAGATACTTTTCTTCGTCGTCGGCACCACCGAATATGAACATTGAGCCATTATAAACCCCTGAAACAAACAATCGTTCATTGTTAATACTTATATTTAGAACTGCGATTGATAAGGACCGAAAACCGACCAGAGATAGTGTCACAAGTACTTACAAGCAGAGTGACCTCTTCGACCAGAGGGCGTGATGCCAGTTGGATTAATGGCTTCTGTCCATGTCTCCGTAACCGTATCAAGGCAGTACACTTAATTGCAGGTCAATGTTTTTCGTCTTGAAAAGCTTATGTGATCACGCCCGCCAAAGACGAACACCTTGTCTCCAAACGCCACCGCGGTGTGGAAGTCTCTCGGAGACGGTGGTGTGCCCTTAACGTGGACGTGAGTCCATTGCATGGTGTCCAAGTTCAAATAGTGAACATCGTTGCAACAATCCGCTGTTTCTGGACTAAACCCTCCAAACAGATACATTTTATTACGTATCACACATGCCGTGTGTGCGTCTCTGGCAATAGGTGTACTGCCTGTGGTCTTGGGACAGGTCCACTGCAACGTCTCCGTGTCGAAGCAGTATAGTGTGTCGTAGGTAGTAACACTATCCTTTCCACCCCATAGGTAAACCTATAACAACAAATTTAATCATTGGCATTTAAGTACTTGAATTATATTCTTGACAAAGTCTGATATTTACGTATATTGGTAAATCTACTCACTTTGTTGCCGTAAGCGACGGCCGTATGTCCGTATCTGTCAGACGGCGCGTCGTCCTGAAGTCCCGGCTTATAATCGACGAGTCTCCATCTGTACGTGACTGTGTCGAGTACAAAAACAATGATCGGATTCCAACCGTCGTACTTGCTGAAACGGCTGAATCCACCGAAAGCGAATATTTGGTCGCCGACACAGACTGCGGCGCTGCTGAGAAACTGCGGTCCACCTACGGTGTGCATTGTCCAGGTCGACATTACGTGTAATATTATTATTTGTTTAAAGTTGTATTAATTAAGTTCACTGTAGCTACTCGTAAATATTACTGTCGTATGATTTCACTAAGTCACTTTACACTTTACACTTAATGGTGTCCAGTACATACGAGTAGACTTGCTTTGCACTCAATGAATAGTAGCGGCTGGCGAACTAGACTTAAATACATAATTGTAGGTACAAGAGAAATGGAAGGGATAACTTTAGGTAAATCGACCAATGGAAGATCTGTTTACGATGACATCGTATTTTGAACACCAAATAAATCAAAAGAAAAAAAATAAGGAGAAGAGATAAAAAGAGGTAAGAAAAGAAAAAAATGGGCAATTATCTTAGTTTCATAGTAACCTATTCATAGTTTCGCATGCATTTTATACCACCCCATTGTTTAGCAGGTATAGGAGAATTGGTAGATATTATATCGAGTAGGTCACTTATAGGTTTTTTGCTTAGTAAAAGTCATAGAAAATATGTATTCAGGTCAAATCAAACTATTCAAAAAATATAGGTATTAAATTTATATTTATTTCATTTCAATTTATTGTATTTTATTATATCGAAACTCAATCAACTAAAAAGTTCAAATTAATTATGTTGAAACAAAAACTAGTATCAAATTTGGTACAGTTAAAACGATTTGATTTTACTTGTATTCAAATAAATCAATAAACAGAGACATTTTGTATACGTTTTGGCGCAAATGGTCCAATTTGCAAATGGTCCAGAGGGTTTAAAATGTCCAATTCGCAAACCGTCCAATTACTGACTAACTTAATTAACTAATTAACTAATAATTAATTATTCAGTATCAAATATTGCAATGTTAAATAAATAGTCTATAGAATTACGCAACGTACTTATATTTATTTTAATTGAATTATGAACACGAATGATGTTTAAGTATTTAAAAAACCAGAATCAATCAATCAATCAATTCATTTATTTGCTTAAACATGGTTACAATATAGGTATATGTGTACAGTGGTGTAAAATTACATTAGTCCAGCGTGTTTTTGCCCTATTGAAGGTGCAAATTTTAATGTAAATTTATATTTTACTAGCTGACCCCCGCGGTTTCACCCGCGGTAATTTCGGAGTAATCGCGGGAATTCCGAGATAAAAAGTACCCTATATCACTAAGGATCACTGCAGCTTTTTAAATGTGAAAGAATTTTTAAAATCAGTTCAGTAGATCCATAGATTACCCCCTACAAACTCACCGGAGTTTCCGCGGGAATCCCGAAGTAAAAAGTACCCTATGTCACTCAGGATTACTGCAGCTCCCTATAAGTGAAAGAATTTTCAAAATCAGTTTAATAGATCTAGAGATAGTTGTTCCACCGTGGTTTTGCCCGCGATAAAAGCGAAGTTCCCGAGGGAATTCCGGAATAAAAAGTACCCTATGACACTCAGGATCACTGCAGCTTTCCACAAGTGAAAGGATTTTCAAAATCAGTTCAGTTGATCCAGAGATTACCCCCTACAACGTCACAAACTTACAAACTCACAAACCCACAAACTCACAAACCCACAAACTGACAAACTCACAAACTCACAAACTCACAAACTTTTGCTCTTTATAATATTAGTATAGATTTCATTATGATACAAATAAAGTTATAATGTACTATAGTTTAAGGTCATTAATAAATTTGATCCTACAATAATGACAAAGCTTTATTTTAATTGATGACGCAATTAGTTAGATTCATGTTTCCCATTTGTAATCTGGGGCCCTATTTTTAAATCGCTCGAATTACTTTCACGCACGGAATCGCGAATTCACGTGTGAATCCTCATAAATTTTTGAAGCATTCACGCGTGAATCTTGCAATTCCGTGTGCGAATAGTATTCGAGCGATTCAAAAATAGGGCCCCTGTAACCAAAAAATAAGTAAGATTGGATTATCGTAGAGACAAAACGACTGACTCCTTAACATGAATCCGTATACCCATAAAAGATTTGCTTTTCAGATTCTGTCGTGGGCATGCTCCTTATGTGTATACTTGAATTATGTGTTTTTGCAGCCAACTTCTTGTTTTCTTTCTATTTTTATTCTTCTAATTCTATAATCTTCTAGTTCTATTTCTATAATAGACATCTTAAAAACATTGCAACAAATTAATTAATTGATTAATTAATTTATTTATTATCTTTGGATAATTTGTCTTACCTGATTGTTATGCGTTATGCATTTCTTTACCTGCTAAGTTTTTATACCACCACGTTTGCTTGGTTTCCAAAACACAAAATAAAGCTTAGTGTGGAATCAAGTACATCTGTGTGTTGTGAAGTTTTATTATTATTTATTTTATACCTGCTAAACAATAGGGTCGTATACCTACAACAATAGGTTGCTATGAGGACTTAGGTACTTTTCCAATTTTTTTTTGCCACTATTTCTTTTTTTTGTTCTTTTGCTTTGATTGGTATTCAAAATATCACGTCATCGTAGACAAGTCTCTGATTGGTCGATTTATCTGAAGTTATCCCTTCCATATCTCACTCACAATTATGTATTTTTAAGTCAAGTTCGCCAGGCAATACTATTCAATTGATTTAGTGCAAAGCAAGCCTGTGTACTGGACACCAGTTAGCAAGAAGTTTTCTGCTGTTAAGACGTACCTAAAAGTGACTTAGTGCCAAGTGAATTTAGTACGCAGTAATAATAAAAAATAATTACCATTCATAATGTCGATCTGGACCATTCACAAAGAAGGAGGGCCGCAGTTAGTTAACGGCGCTGCGGCATGTGTCGGCGACCAATTATTTTCGTTCGGTGGGTTCAGCCGTTTTAGCGAATACGACGGTTGGAATCCGATCATTGTGTTCGTACTCGACACCGTCACGTACAGATGGAGACTCGTCGATTATAAGGCGGGACTTCAGGACGACGCGCCGTCTGACAGATACGGACATACGGCCGTCGCTTACGGCAACAAAGTGAGTAGATTTACCAAAATACGTAAATATCAGACTTTATCAAGAATATAATTCAAGTACTTAAATGCCAATGATTAAATTTGTTGTTATAGGTTTACCTATGGGGTGGAAAGGATAGTGTTACTACCTACGACACACTATACTGCTTCGACACGGAGACGTTGCAGTGGACCTGTCCCAAGACCACAGGCAGTACACCTATTGCCAGAGACGCACACACGGCATGTGTGATACGTAATAAAATGTATGTGTTTGGAGGCTTTAGTCCAGAAACAGGGGATTGTTGCAACAAAGTTCACTATTTGAACTTGGACACCATGCGATGGACTCACGTCCACGTAAAGTGCACACCACCGTCTCCAAGAGACTTCCACACCGCGGTGGCGCTTGGTGACAAGATGTACGTCTTTGGCGGGCGTGATCACCTAAGCATGTCAAGACGAAAAGCATTGACCTGCAATAAAGTATACTGCCTGGATACCGTTACGGAGACGTGGACCGAACTCGTTAATCGAACTGGCATTACGCCCTCTAGTCGTAAAGGTCACTCTGCTTGTAAGTACTTTTGATACTATTTCTGGTAAGTTTTCCGTCATTTTAAATCGCAGTTCTAAATATAATAACAATATACGATTGTTTGTTTCAGGGGTTTATAATGACTCAATGTTTATATTCGGCGGTAGCGACGATAACGAAAAGTATCTCAACGATTTATGGAGATACTCAATACAGGAAAATCGGTGGGAGCCAATGAGCATTGGCGGCAAAGTGCCGAGTAAAAGAAGACGCCAGAGTTGCATTTTAAACAAAGGCAAAGTCTTTCTTTTCGGTGGCGTGAGGTGAGATTTGATGATTTTTTACTTATTATAACTTAGGTACTTTCCGACTCTATTCGAACATGCGTAGCAAAAGTCAAATATCTAACATAATTTGTTTCTTTTCTAATTGTAGCCCAAAACCAGACTGCGAGGCAAGTGATGGGCGTCACCGTACTGTTTGTAATAACGATCTCCATGTGTTGGACTATTTACCGTCATTCATGACTTTATGTATAATGAAAGTTCTGGAACACGACCTGGACCAAACATGGCTACCTCACCATATAAAGTAAGTAGAGCTTTTGTTATTTTCAGTTATATTATTTTCTATGATATACTTATAGGTACCTGAAAAAATTTCAAACATCTTGTTGTTCAAACAGAAATTGAGATTCTGAAGTAATCGAACTTTACTTATTTTTTGGTTACAGATTTGAGATTGACAACATGACTCTACCGAACAACATCGCAGTGCCTGCAGTGAAAAAAATACCTTCGGTAGAGAGATGTTTGATAAAAAAAAGTGTAATTTGGACATGTTTCCTTAGTTTTTTCATATGTAAATTATTATTGTATTTTTTTTTCCTGAATGTATACCCAAGAAGGTAAATCATTATAATACAATCTAGCCAATCTATCGAAAGGTATTATAAGGTCAATTCTGTACTGTGTGTGTATTGTGTGACTTTTTCATTATCCTTTTCATTCATGAAATCATTTTTAAAGTTTCATGTTTATTATTTGCGGGAGTGCGATATTTATTTGTTAGATATATATTAGTCATTCTGCCATGATTTCACCCACGTGAATTTCCCGACGTCTTCAGTTACTCTAATATATATATATATCTAGGTATATGTATTTTCTAAAAGTATTCAAAAACACTCAGGAATAGCGTAGCTTTGTGGCGTTGCGTAGAATTAAAAAAATCAGTTCAGTAAGTGTATAATTTATCGTAAAGTTATAAATCAAATAGGTAGAAAAGATAGAAAACGTTGAAAAGGTTAAAAACTTTAATAACTGTAAAATAATAAATATGATTTTATCATAGAACAGGATAGAGGTTATTTTGGCACCTAAATTAAACACAAACTTATACAACAACTTATACTTTATTACTTTATACACATCTAAAATATCCGGCTAAATATTAAAATATATATATACATATACATTGCTTTTTTCTTCATAATTTAAATCTGTAATGTACCTAATAACATCATCACGCGATACTTCGCGAATAAAAAAAAAATATTTAGTACTTTAGGATGTTTGCATTGGTACTAATTGGTAAACTTTACGACCTGTAGGTACTATCCACATACATCGTCTAGATGACAGTCCTAAAGTTGTATTTTGCTAATTTTTTCAATTTCCTCGAACTTTTTCTTCTCTGTAAAGGCAATATTTTTATAATTAGCTTTAGTAAATTAATTAATTTGTTACACAATAGTATCAATAGAATTGTAAATAACACATGTTACCTACGTTTACTATGAACTAGCTGTGCCCCGCGGTTTCACCCGCGTGAAAAGTTTTTATATTGTAACAACTGTTTTCCCGACATCCGATTTAGATGAAACACAGGCTGTGTTATATGTAGCTCCAGGCTAAGCTGAATATAGCTGTAAAAATCGTATGACAATCCGTTCAGTAGATTCGGAGATCATCGCGAACAGACAGACATACTGAAAAAACTGTTTTTGTGGTTGGTCTTCTTTTGTCGCCCCCCGTCAATTTTGATTAAAAAATATTAAATTTTATTATAGTATAGATTTAAATAAATATAATATTTTTTATTGTTACCTACTGAGAATAACAATCTTCTTAATAATAATAAATTCTGTCTTTCTTCTTTAAAAATATAATACAAAAGAATTATCCCTAGACAAATATATAAAATTAGGATCATATAATGGGAAATAACAAAATCCACCTCGACCGAAAATTGAACCCGAGACCTCTTGATTTGCGGAGCTGTATTATAGTGACCGCCACTGCGATCCGCTCTTCAACGCGGCCGACACAGACAGGCAAGTCCACTATAAAGAAACTCAATGCTCACCTTTTTCGGTTTAGTGACTGTTTCTTCGATGTCGTCGTCTTCAAATTTGATCTTACGATGGACGTGGGGCAGCACTGAACAGATGTGAAGAGCAAAGGCCCACATTGTCAGGTCACAGTTCTCACAACGAACGCCCTCGATACTGTGATGCCGGCACAGGTGTTCCAGCAGAGAATCATATCCTTCGAAATTTTTTTCACAACGCAAACATGCGTTCCGTATGAACGACAGTTGTAATACAGCTCTGTCCATATTAATGCAGCACCGAAGTAGCTAAGCACGTACTTACTAGATTGAGAGCGTGATTCAAATGAAAAGATTTGTGTACCTACACTTTATCGTTAAATATGTATATTTAAGGTAATTTGTATTGTTCCAAGGAAGATAATCATAATTATTATTAGTGATCATCATCATTATGAGTGATTATCATTATATACGTGTTAAGTAATGAGCAGATATAAATGTACGTACAGCAAACATAATATGAATCATAGGTCGGTAAACCTAAGAACTTCGAAAACATTTATTTTGTTCAGAGCCTGGTGCACATAGTTGGAACAAAAGTAAACAAAAAAAAAAAAAATCGAAAAAGAACGACTCTCTTAAATAATCTTCGTTAAATAAAAGTTAGGTACATATAGGTACTCAAAGTGAAAATAAGAACAACAAATATAAAAATATAATTAATAAATTATTACTATTATGAAGATAAATAATAGATATTATTGTCAAATTAGTAGTTAAAATATTTTGATTACATACTAGCTGTGCCCCGCGGTTTCACCCGCGGTAATTTCGAAGTTCCCGCGGGAATTCCGGGATATGTCCTTCTCTGTACCCCTGACAACGTGCATGCCTTTCATCCAAATCCGTTCAACCGCTTTTGCGTGATTGAGTAACAAACATCCAAACATCCACACTTTCACAATTTTATAATATTAGTAGGATCAGTAGGATAGTAGGATATAAAAAAGAACACCAATTATAACGTAAGAATTTCAATATATTTAATAAAAACTTCTTTATCCTAATGAATTACCATATAACGACAGACTTATCAAAAGATGCCCTTCGTTATGATATTCTGCCTCATTTTTAAATTACCTTTTTATTTTTAAATTATCCTATACCTAGGTATTAGGTATATATTTTTCAATTTTTGATTACTTTTTTCTCTTTTTTTTTTAATTCAAAATTATGTTTTCTTAATATTTTATTTTGGTTTATAATCTGACTCCTTGATTAGATTTCGCACGCTGGACATCAAAATTATATTGCTAGGTGGTACCGACTCCTTGTTAATTTCTCTGTGAATTATAATAAATCAAATTAATACAAGACTCCTACTCCTCCTACTTAAATACGAGCTAGTCGGAGGTCCAAGTACCCCTCCCAACATATTAACCCAGCATACTTAATGGTTAAGGGTTAATCCCTAAAAGTCGGTACTTATACCCGTGTACCTCGGGGATTATTCCTTTAAAAGCACGTTTTAGGGCAAATCTACAATGATTATGGGCACATACATCTTTTAGTCTGTACTATCAGCTGTGCCCCACTATTTCACCGGCGAGACATTTCAATTTTATATGTGTATAAATTGAAACACATAACTATACCGGTTTAAGGAATCGCCCTTCAGACGTTCGTACGCATATTTTTTATAATTAAGTAAGTTACACCCGTGTGAGTTTCGGAATTCCCGCCGGAACTCATTGACTCCTTATAACATCAGCTAATTAGCAGTGAAAGTCCCGTACACATCGGTCCAACAGTCTCGGAGATTCACTCGCGTGAGTTTAGAAATTCTCGCAGGAACTCCAAACTACTTTTATTCTTCTTCTCCGTACAACAAAAAAAGAATTAGCGAAATTCGTCTAGCCGTTCACCCGTGATGCCGTGACCAAGGGAAATAGGGATTAAATTTTTATATAGGTATATACATAAGTGTATTTTTTATGGACGCAGATAAGCAACAACATGTTAACCCACAAAATTAAGTTATTGATATACTTAGAACAATTTATTGAGAGTTAGAGAACCTTTATTAATGGGCATGTGGACTAATTTTTAATATTTATTCTGTCTTGTAGATTATTAAAAAATATTGGACACGTATTTTTTCTTTTTTTACCTAATCAAAAATAACGGCGATATATTGAGTTGAAATTTCGCGTGACGTCACTATTCTGACAGTTTGCATGGCGGTTTTAGCGGTTAGCGACGTCACGACCCCCTCACCCTAAACTTTAATGCGTTTTATCTCTGTATATTTTAATTTATTTGAAAAAGCCAAAAAATACGTGTCTATTGTTTTTTATTTTCTAACTGACGGACTAATTAGAATTTTGATTGCAACAAATAAATAAATTAATTAATTAATTTAGTATCTTTGGATAATTTATCTTACCTGATTATGCCGTTAGGCATTTCTTTACCTGCTAAGTTTTTATACGTGTTACCTAGAAACAATTTTTTTCTTTTATTGGTTTGATTGCCGGTGAAGGTGGATTTTGTGTGATTAACTTTCCACTCTGGCCCTGTTTATATATTTTATTTTATTTTATTTTTATTTTCGTTTGTTCAGGACAAAAACAGCTACAAGAACATACTATAGATTTAGGTTACAAGATTACACTATGAGCCAATAATAGTTACCCTTTTACAGTTATCTATACCTACTCTGATATATAACATGTGGTAAAATTAGCTGCAAATATTTACAGGGTTGAAAGTATACACGGTTATAAACATGTTCTTATGTTCTCATGTTCAATAAAAAAGATTAAAAAAAAAAATCACACAAAAAATCAATCAAAAACAAAAGAACCCGTGAAGGTGTTCGCTGCTTAAACGTTCTACCTACACATCACCGCGTTATCTTAAGTTCAATGACCTTGATCGACCTGAACTGCTAAATGTTTGTGGCGAGTGCCTTGTATACGTAAAAGTGAGCTAGGTGTATTGTGTACCTGGTGGATGTAATTATAATGAATTTTCAATAAATTTATTATTCTCATATTCTGAAAAATTACCGAACTTATAATATTATTTTTTCGCTTATCCTGTTTGTTATAACGTATACTTTCAGTCTTGTAAATATTTTGCACTTGATTTTACCACAATATGTTATATAATAATATGCAGTTATCACCACGTTTGCTTGGTTTCCAAAACACAAAATAAAGCTTAGTGTGGAATCAGGTACATCTGTGTGTTGTGAAGTTTTATTATTATTATTATTTCTTTTATACCTGCCAAACAATAGGGTCGTATACCTACAACAATAGGTTGCTATGAGGACTTAGGTACTTTTCCAATTTTTTTTTGCCACTATTTCTTTTTTTTGTTCTTTTGCTTTGATTGGTATTCAAAATATCACGTCATCGTAGACAAGTCTCTGATTGGTCGATTTATCTGAAGTTATCCCTTCCATATCTCACTCACAATTATATATTTAAGTCAAGTTCGCCAGGCAATACTATTCAATTGATTGAGTGCAAAGCAAGCCTGTGTATCTACTGGACACCATTTAGCAAGAAGTTTTCTGCTGTTAAGACGTACCTAAAAGTGACTAAGTGCCAATTGAATTTAGTACGCAGTAATTATAAAAATAATTACCACTTATAATGTCGACCTGGACCATTCACACTGAAGGCGGGCCGCAGTTAGTTAACGGCGCTGCGGCATGTGTCGGCGACCAATTATTTTCGTTCGGTGGGTTCAGCCGTTTTAGCGAATACGACGGTTGGAATCCGATCATTGTGTTCGTACTCGACACCGTCACGTACAGATGGAGACTCGTCGATTATAAGCCAGGACTTCAGGACGACGCGCCGTCTGACAGATACGGACATACGGCCGTCGCTTACGGCAACAAAGTGAGTAGATTTACCAAAATACGTAAATATCAGACTTTGTCAACAATATAATTCAAGTACTTAAATGCCAATGATTAAATTTGTTGTTATAGGTTTACCTATGGGGTGGAAAGGATAGTGTTACTACCTACGACACACTATACTGCTTCGACACGGAGACGTTGCAGTGGACCTGTCCCAAGACCACAGGCAGTACACCTATTGCCAGAGACGCACACACGGCATGTGTGATACGTAATAAAATGTATCTGTTTGGAGGCTTTAGTCCAGAAACAGGGGATTGTTGCAACGAAGTTCACTATTTGAACTTGGACACCATGCAATGGACTCACGTGCACGTAAAAGGCGCACCGCCGTCTCCAAGAGACTTCCACACCGCGGTGGCGCTTGGTGATAAGATGTATGTCTTTGGCGGGCGTGATCACCTAAGCATGTCAAGACGAAAAACATTGACCTGCAACAAAGTATACTGCCTGGATACCGTTACCGAGACGTGGACCGAACTCGTTAATCCAACTGGCATCACGCCCTCTGGTCGTAGAGGTCACTCTGCTTGTAAGTACCTACTTGTGACACTATCTCTGATCGGTTTTTGATCCTTATCAATCGCAGTTATAAATATAAATAATAACAATCAATAATTGTTTGTTTCAGGTGTTTATAATGACTCAATGTTTATATTTGGCGGTAGCGACGACGACGAAAAGTATTCCAACGATTTGTGGAGATACTCAGTACAGGAAAATAATTGGGAGCTAATGAAAATTGGTGGTAAAGTGCCAAGTAAAAGAAGGCGCCACAGTTGCATTTTAAACAAAGGCAAAGTCTTTCTTTTCGGTGGCGTGAGGTGAGATTTGAAGGTTTTTTTTTTATTTTAACTTAGGTGCTGTCGGACTCTATTCGAACATGCGTAGCATAAGTCAAATGTCAAATATAATTTGTTTCTTTTTTAATTGTAGCCCAAAACCAGACTGCAAGGCAAGTGATGGGCGTCACCGTACTGTGTGTAATAACGATCTCCATGTGTTGGACTATTTACCGTCATTCATGACTTTGAGCATAATGAAGGTTCTGGAACACGGTCTGGACCAAACATGGCTACCCCATCATATAAAGTGAGTATAGCTTTGATAATTTTCGTTTTTTAAAATCACCTACCCCTTTAAATCTAATTTGTAGTGAAATTTCTGAAAAGACAAAATAACAATAATTTTTGTTTACTTATACTCAAAAAGTTTGTTGACATCATCATAATCTTCAGTTGAACGATCAGTTTCTTTTCTAAATAAATAGAGAAAGAACATTATGGAATTCTTTGTCGTTTAAATTGAAAGTTTACAGCAAATCTATTTTATTGTTACAGGTTGGAGATTAAGGACATGACTCTGCCGAATACAATTACAGTGCCAAGAACGATGTGTCCGGTTCAGAATTCATAGTGACTGTTATTGTTAATAGGTTTTTGTGTTGTATTTTTTATTTCCAATATGAATAAATATTTAATGTTATTGTTACTTTTTCATTATCCTTTTCCTTCATGAAATTATTTTTTAAAGTTTTTGTTTGGTTGTTTAGTTGTTTATTATTTTGGAATCTGGTGTTTATTTGTTAGATATCGACTAGCCATTCCCCAATGATTTCACACACGTGAATTTCAAGTTATTTTCAGTAACTCTATGAAAATATATAGGCACACATATTATGTATTTTCTAAAAAGTATTTCAAAACACGCAAGGATAGCGTAGCTTTGTAGCGCAGCGTAGAATAAAAAAAAACAGTTCAGTATGTGTAGAATTTACGGTGTAGTTAGAAATAAAATAGAAAATATAGAAAATGTGGAAAAGGTGAAAAAGCTTGGATAATTGTAAAATAGCGGTTCATCCCTTCATTTACCGTTCACTATTTACAACTGCGGTTCCATCGATACAACTGGATTCCACATGCCTGATATTTGGAACTATCACCAGTTCTTAAAAGTCTTAGTTCCATAGTCCAGTTGTATAAAGTCATCATCATCCACTTCCTATATTTTCTTGTCAGGTATCAGTAGAGCGCATGCCTGCTTTTATCATAGTGACGATAAATAATTTTAAAGTCAGCTTACTCAAAGTCACAGAATGCGTTGAAAAAAAGAAATTTTAATTTTTTAAATAAAATAATTTGCTTGCCTAACAAACAAAAGTTATCAAAAACTATTTACGAACAAATTCTTTACAAACAAGATATTACACCTACTAGCTGTCCCCCGCGGTTCCACCCGCGGTAATTTCAGAGTACCCGAGGGAATTTTGGCCTAAAAAGTACTCTTTGCCACTTAGGACTACGGTAGCTTTCTGTAAGTGAAGGACTTTTCAAATTCCGTAAATCCAGAGATTACCCTTTCAACGTCACAAACTCACTAACTTTAGCTCTTTATAATATCGGTAAAGATTGTTATTACGTAACTTTTCATATACTTACATAATAATTCTCAGTCATAAATAAAAAAAATTAACTTATTACTTTTACTTATTAGAAGAAGATTCGAGCGTTCTCTCTTCCTGGTAAGGCGGCACGTGCGACGTGGCCATAAGTGCTCGCTGTTGTCGTCGATACCAGTTGCCAAGTCATATTTGAATAACATGCGGTAAAAGGCATAATTTCGATTTAGATAAGGAATATGGATAGTAAGTCATTCATATAAGGAAAAGCTTTTCAACACGATTAGACAAATCTAGGTACCTACTACATATTTACCATCTTACTTACTTGAGGGTGAGGAGCTCTGAACTTTGCACCCTATTCTAATGTTATTTCAAGTAATATCATTTATTTCTCATTAAGTCCTTTTTATCATCAGAAATCATTCATCAAGCGAAACTTCGTGCTAAGTATAACGCCTAAATATTTGTACAGTATTGCTTTATTGTGACTACTCTTTCAAATTGTTTTTTGCAAATATGTTAATCATTAAATTCTCATTAGGTCCATTTGTGTTATCAAATCTCATACTATCTAAATTGTCGTTATCAGTTTCTAGATGTGACACATAATGATTTATTAAGCTTAGTAAAAACTATAATTGCACCCAAAGACGTTAATTAAAAGTAGTTAATTGGCATTTTACTAAATTTAACTTAATTAGTTAAATGCTAACTACGTCTCTGAGTGCGGCCGTTTTTTTTTATAAGTAGTCATTAAAACAACTCTCGAGTGGGGCCGTAAGACTTTAGGAAGACACATTCGACTATAGAATATTGGAGAAAAATATGTACATGTAAGCTACTAAGCGCAAAATAGTATATTCAATTGAGAGATTCCATTCGCAGTAGGCATATGTATAAGATAAATATTATGTGGATAATTTATAGGAAACAGTAAATTTGGAATACCTAATTTCGATGGTACCTACTTTCAAAGATTTTCTAACTATGTACTACTTAATTAATCCTAAACAATCTGGAAAAATTATGCTAGTAGGTATTGTTATCAAAAAAAGATGTAAAAATATTACACATTTAATTAAATAATTTCATAATAACAAATTTAATAATATACATTTATAAAAACTAGGGAAACATGTCCAAATTATCCTTTTTTTTATCAAAAATCTCTCTATACCGAAGATATCTTTTTCACTGCAGGCACCGTGATGGTGTTCGGTAGAGTCATGTTGTCAATCTCTAATCTGTAACCAAAAAATATAAAATAAGGTTCGATTATCGTGCTTTCAAAAATTCAATTTCTGTTTGAACAACAAGGCGTTTGAAAATTTTTTCAGGTACCATAGAAAATAATATAACTGAAAATAACAAAAGCTCTACTTACTTTATATGGTGAGGTAGCCATGTTTGGTCCAGGTCGTGTTCCAGAACTTTCAATATGCCTAAAGTCATGAATGACGGTAAATAGTCCAAAACATGGAGATCATTATTACACACAGTACGGTGACGCCCATCACTTGCCTCGCAGTCTGGTTTTGGGCTGCAATAAAAAAAAAATATGTTGACATTTGACTTATGGTAAACATGTTCGAATAAAGTGGTTTATTAAAATTATATAATAAGAAAGAAAATCTTCCAATCTCACCTCACACCACCGAAAACAAATACTTTGCCTTTGCTTAAAATGCAACTGTGGCGTCTTCTTTTACTTGGCACTTTGCCGCCAATACTCATTAGCTCCCAACGATTTTCCTGTATTGAGTATCGCCATAAATCGTTGAGATACTTTTCTTCGTCGTCGGCACCACCGAATATGAACATTGAGCCATTATAAACCCCTGAAACAAACAATCGTTCATTGTTAATACTTATATTTAGAACTGCGATTGATAAGGACCGAAAAGGGACCAGAGATAGTGTCACAAGTACTTACAAGCAGAGTGACCTCTTCGACCAGAGGGCGTGATGCCAGTTGGATTAATGGCTTCTGTCCATGTCTCCGTAACCGTATCAAGGCAGTACACTTTATTGCAGGTCAATGTTTTTCGTCTTGAAAAGCTTATGTGATCACGCCCGCCAAAGACGAACACCTTGTCTCCAAACGCCACCGCGGTGTGGAAGTCTCTCGGAGACGGTGGTGTGCCCTTAACGTGGACGTGAGTCCATTGCATGGTGTCCAAGTTCAAATAGTGAACATCGTTGCAACAATCCGCTGTTTCTGGACTAAACCCTCCAAACAGATACATTTTATTACGTATCACACATGCCGTGTGTGCGTCTCTGGCAATAGGTGTACTGCCTGTGGTCTCGGGACAGGTCCACTGCAACGTCTCCGTGTCGAAGCAGTATAGTGTGTCGTAGGTAGTAACACTATCCTTTCCACCCCATAGGTAAACCTATAACAACAAATTTAATCATTGGCATTTAAGTACTTGAATTATATTCTTGACAAAGTCTGATATTTACGTATTTTGGTAAATCTACTCACTTTGTTGCCGTAAGCGACGGCCGTATGTCCGTATCTGTCAGACGGCGCGTCGTCCTGAAGTCCCGGCTTATAATCGACGAGTCTCCATCTGTACGTGACTGTGTCGAGTACAAAAACAATGATCGGATTCCAACCGTCGTATTTGCTGAAACGGCTGAATCCACCGAAAGCGAATATTTGGTCGCCGACACAGACTGCGGCGCTGCTGAGAAACTGCGGTCCACCTACGGTGTGCATTGTCCAGGTCGACATTACGTGTAATATTATTATTTGTTTAAAGTTGTATTAATTAAGTTCACTGTAGCTACTCGTAAATATTACTGTTGTATGATTTCACTAAGTCACTTTACACTTTACACTTAATGGTGTCCAGTACATACGAGTAGACTTGCTTTGCACTCAATGAATAGTAGCGGCTGGCGAACTAGACTTAAATACATAATTGTAGGTACAAGAGAAATGGAAGGGATAACTTCAGGTAAATCGACCAATGGAAGATCTGTTTACGATGACATCGTATTTTGAACACCAAACAAATCAAAAGAAAAAAGATTAGGAGAAGAGATAAAAAGAGATAAGAAAAGAAAAAAATGGGCATTTATCTTAGTTTCATAGTAACCTATTCATAGTTTCGCATGCATTTTATACCACCCCATTGTTTAGCAGGTATAGGAGAATTGGTAGATATTATATCGAGTAGGTCACTTATAGGTTTTTTGCTTAGTAAAAGTCATAGAAAATATGTATTCAGGTCAAATCAAACTATTAAAAAAATATAGGTATTAAATTTATATTTATTTCATTTCAATTTATTGTATTTTATTATATCGAAACTCAATCAACTAAAAAGTTCAAATTAATTATGTTGAAACAAAAACTAGTATCAAATTTGGTACAGTAAAAACGATTTGATTTTACTTGTATTCAAACAAATCAATAAATAGCGACATTTTGTATACGTTTTGGCGCAAATGGTCCAATTCGCAAATGGTCCAGAGGGTTTAAAAATATGACCAATTCGCAAACCGTCCAATTACCTATTCAGTACCAAATATTGCAATGTTAAATACTTAAATAGTCTATAGAATTACGCAACGTACTTAAATTTATATTAATTGAATTATGAACACGAATGATGTTTAAGTATTTAAAAAACCAGAATCAATCAATCAATCAATCAATCAATTCATTTATTTGCTTAAACATGGTTACAATATAGGTATATGTGTACAGTGGTGTGAAATTACATTAGTCCAGCGTGTTTTTGCCCTACTGGAGGTGCAAATTTTAATGTAAATTTATATTTTACTAGCTGACCCCCGCGGTTTCACCCGCGGTGATTTCGGAGTAATCGCGGGAATTCCGAGATAAAAAGTACCCTACATCACTAAGGATCACTGCAGCTTTTTAAATGTGAAAGAATTTTTAAAATCAGTTCAGTAGATCCATAGATTACCCCCTACAAACTCACCGGAGTTTCCGCGGGAATCCCGAAGTAAAAAGTACCCTATGACACTCAGGATCACTGCAGCTTTCCACAAGTGAAAGGATTTTCAAAATCGGTTCAGTAGATCTAGAGATTACCCCCTACAACGTAACAAACTTACAAACTCACAAACCCACAAACTCACAAACTCACAAACTTTTGCTCTTTATAATATTAGTATGGATTTCATTATGATACAAATAAAGTTATAATGTACTATAGTTTAAGGTCATTAATAAATTTGATCCTACAATAATGACAAAGCTTTATTTTAATTGATGACGCAATTAGTTAGATTCATGTTTCCCATTTGTAATCTGGGGCCCTCATTTTTAAATCTCTCGAATTACTTTCACGCACGGAATCGCGAATTCACGTGTGAATCCTCATAAATTTTTGAAGCATTCACGCGTGAATCTTGCAATTCCGTGTGCGAATAGTATTCGAGCGATTCAAAAATAGGGCCCCTGTAACCAAAAAATAAGTAAGATTGGATTATCGTAGAGACAAAACTACTGACTCCTTAACATGAATCCGTATACTCATAAAAGATTTGCTTTACAGATTCTGTCGTGGGCATGCTCCTTATGTGTCTACTTGAATTATGTGTTTTCGCAGCCAACTTCTTGTTTTCTTTCTATTTTTATTCTTCTAATTCTATAATCTTCTAGTTCTATTTCTATAATAGACATTTTAAAAACATTGCAACAAATTAATTAATTGATTAATTAATTAATTTATTATCTTTGGATAATTTGTCTTACCTGATTGTTATGCGTTAGGCATTTCTTTACCTGCTAAGTTTTTATACCACCACGTTTGCTTGGTTTCCAAAACACAAAATAAAGCTTAGTGTGGAATCAAGTATATCTGTGTGTTGTGAAGTTTTATTATTATTATTATTTATTTTATACCTGCTAAACAATAGGGTCGTTTACCTACAACAATAGGTTGCTATGAGGTCTTAGGTACTTTTCCAATTTTTTTTTGCCACTATTTCTTTTTTTTGTTCTTTTGCTTTGATTGGTATTCAAAATATCACGTCATCGTAGACAAGTCTCTGATTGGTCGATTTATCTGAAGTTATCCCTTCCATATCTCACTCACAATTATATATTTAAGTCAAGTTCGCCAGGCAATACTATTCAATTGATTGAGTGCAAAGCAAGCCTGTGTACTGGACACCAGTTAGCAAGAAGTTTTCTGCTGTTAAGACGTACCTAAAAGTGACTTAGTGCCAAGTGAATTTAGTACGCAGTAATAAAAAAAAATAATTACCATTCATAATGTCGACCTGGACCATTCACAAAGAAGGAGGGCCGCAGTTAGTTAACGGCGCTGCGGCATGTGTCGGCGACCAATTATTTTCTTTCGGTGGGTTCAGCCGTTTCAGCGAATACGACGGTTGGAATCCGATCATTGTGTTCGTACTCGACACCGTCACGTACAGATGGAGACTCGTCGATTATAAGCCGAGACTTCAGGACGACGCGCCGTCTGACAGATACGGACATACGGCCGTCGCTTACGGCAACAAAGTGAGTAGATTTACCAAAATACGTAAATATCAGACTTTGTCAAGAATATAATTCAAGTACTTAAATGCCAATGATGAAATTTGTTGTTATAGGTTTACCTATGGGGTGGAAAGGATAGTGTTACTACCTACGACACACTATACTGCTTCGACACGGAGACGTTGCAGTGGACCTGTCCCGAGACCACAGGCAGTACACCTATTGCCAGAGACGCACACACGGCATGTGTGATACGTAATAAAATGTATCTGTTTGGAGGGTTTAGTCCAGAAACAGGGGATTGTTGCAACAAAGTTCACAATTTGAACTTGGACACCATGCGATGGACTCACGTCCACGTAAAGTGCACACCACCGTCTCCAAGAGACTTCCACACCGCGGTGGCGCTTGGTGACAAGATGTACGTCTTTGGCGGGCGTGATCACCTAAGCATGTCAAGACGAAAAGCATTGACGTGCAATAAAGTATACTGCCTGGATACCGTTACGGAGACGTGGACCGAACTCGTTAATCCAACTGGCATCACGCCCTCTAGTCGTAGAGGTCACTCTGCTTGTAAGTACTTTTGATACTATTTCTGGTAAGTTTTCCGTCATTTTAAATCGTAGTTCTAAATAAAATAACAATATACGTTTGTTTGTTTCAGGGGTTTATAATGACTCAATGTTTATATTCGGCGGTAGCGACGATAACGAAAAGTATCTCAACGATTTATGGAGATACTCAATTCAGGAAAATCGGTGGGAGCTAATGAACATTGGCGGTAAAGTGCCAAGTAAAAGAAGACGCCACAGTTGCATTATAAGCAAAGGCAAAGTCTTTCTTTTCGGTGGCGTGAGGTGAGATTTGATGATTTTTTACTTATTATAACTTAGGTACTTTCCGACTCTATTCGAACATGCGCAGCCAAAGTCAAATATCTTTTTTTTTTTTTTTTTTTTTTATTTAAAACGTTTACAAAATATGACTTAATCTAATAGCAACCCAAAAATCACAAAGATTTGTCCGGGATGCTAGACAAAAGTTGAGTTTCGTTAAAAAAAATATAGGAGTAACGACATCACACATGAGCACACACAGCAAACATACACAATATTATCTAATTACAACATAATAGTAGTACTTGATCGCGCTCAGCCATCTAACATAATTTGTTTCTTTTCTAATTTTAGCCCAAAACCAGACTGCGAGGCAAGTGATGGGCGTCACCGTACTGTTTGTAATAAGGATCTCCATGTGTTGGACTATTTACCGTCATTCATGACTTTATGTATAATGAAAGTTCTGGAACACGACCTGGACCAAACATGGCTACCTCACCATATAAAGTAAGTAGAGCTTTTGTTATTTTCAGAGGGGCTATTACGTAACTTTTATTTCTATCATTTTTGGTTGCAATCAAAAATATGGCGGTTTTGCGATTAAAATATGCAAGTTTTGACACCTACAATATCAAGCAATCAACCAAAACACTTCGAAAATTGATGCTGTCTAAACATGATTACTCGTAATTGATCCCAAAATCGTTATTTTTCTGATTGAAACTGAAATATGATAGCAACAAAAGTTACATAATTGCCCTGCAGTTATATTATTTTCTATGATATATCTATAGGTACCTTAAAAAATTTCAAACACCTTGTTGTTCAAACAGATATTGAGATTCTGAAGTAATCGAACTTTACTTATTTTTTGGTTACAGATTTGAAATTGACAACATGACTCTACCGAACAACATCGCAGTTCCTGCAGTAAAAAAAATACCTTTGGTAGAGAGATGTTTGATAAAAAAAAGTGTAATTTGGACATGTTTCCTTAGTTTTTTCATATGTAAATTATTATTTTATTTTATTTTCCTGAATGTATAGTGTATACCCAAGAAGGTAAATCATTATAATACAATCTAGCCAATCTAGTACACTAACTCAAAAGGTATTATAATATGTAAATTATGGAAATAAATTATTATGTTATTTATGGAATTATTTAATAAATCTATCTATAGTAGTTATAATAAAACTGTGGAGAGGTCAATTCTGTACTGTGTGTGTATTGTGTGACTTTTTCATTATCCTTTTCATTCATGAAATCATTTTTAAAGTTTCATGTTTATTATTTTCGGGAGTATGATACTTATTTGTTAGATATATATTAGTCATTCTGCCATGATTTCACCCACGTGGATTTCACGACGTCTTCAGTTACTCTAATACATATATATCTAGGTATATGTATTTTCTAAAAGTATGAAAAAACACTCAGGAATAGCGTAGCTTTGTGGCTTAGCGTAGAATTTAAAAAATCAGTTCAGTAAGTGTAGAACTTATCGTAAAGTTATAAATCAAATAGGTAGAAAAGATAGAAAACGTTGAAAAGGTTAAAAACTTTAATAACTGTAAAATAATAAATATGATTTTCTCATAGAACAGAATAGAGGTTATTTTGGCACCCAAATTAAACACAAACTTATACAACAACTTATACTTTATTACTTTATACACATCTAAAATATCCGGCTAAATATTAAAATATTATACATGTAAATTGCATTTGTGTTCATAATTTATATCTGTAATGTAATAACATCATCACGTCACATCATCACGCGATACTTCGCAAATAATAAAAAAAAAAATTACTTTAGGATGTTTGCATTGGTACTAATGGTAAACTTTACGACCTGTAGGTACTATCTACATACATCGTCTATGACAGTCCTAAAGTTGTATTTTGCTATTTTTTTCAAATTCCTCGAACTTTTTCTTCTCTGTAAAGGCAATATTTTTATAATTAGCTTTAGTAAATTAATTAATTTGTTACACAATAGTATCAATAGAATTGTATAACACATGTTACCTACGTTTACTATGAACTAGCTGTGCCCCGCGGTTTCACCCGCGTGAAAAGTTTTTATATTATAACAACTGTTTTCCCGACATCCGATTTAAATGTAACACAGGCTGTGTTATATGTAGCTCCAGGCTAATCTTAATCTACCTGTTAAAATGGTATGACAATCCGTTCAGTAGATTCGGAGATCATCGCGAACAGACAGACATACTGAAAAAACTGTTTTTGTGGTTGGTCTTCTTTTGTCGCCCCCCGTAAATTTTTGTTAAAAAATATTAAATTTTATTATAGTATAGATTTAAATAAATATAATATTTTTTATTGTTACCTACTGAGAATAACAATCTTCTTAATAATAATAAATTCTTTCTTTCTTCTTTAAAAATATAATACAAAAGAATTATTCCTAGACAAATATATAAAATTAGGATCATATAATGAGATATAACAAGATCCACCTCGACCGAGAATTGAACCCGAGACCTCTTTTATTTGCGGAGCTGTATTATAGTGACCGCCACTGCGATCCGCTCTTCAACACGGCATAGACAGGCAAGTCCACTATAAAAAAACTCAATGCTCACCTTTTTCGGTTTAGTGACTGTTTCCTCGATGTCGTCGTCTTTAAATTTGATCTTACGATTGACGTGGGGCAGCACTGAACAGATGTGAAGAGCAAAGGCCCACATTGTCAGGTCACAGTGCTCACAACGAACGCCCTCGATACTGTGATGCCGGCACAGGTGTTCCAGCAGAGAATCATATCCTTCGAAATTTTTTTCACAACGCAAACATGCGTTCCGTATGAACGACAGTTGTAGTACAGCTCTGTCCATATTAATGCAGCACTGAAGTAGCTAAGCACGTACTTACTAGATTGAGAGCGTGAATCAAATGAAACGATTTGTGTACCAACACTTTCTCTTTAAATATATATATTTAAGGTAATTGGTATTGTTCCAAGGAAGATAATTATTAATTAATTATTATTAGTGATCATCATCATTATGAGTGATTATTATTATATACGTGTTAAGTAATGAGCAGATATAAATGTACGTACAGCAAACATAATAAGAATAATAGGTCGGTAAACCTAAGAACTTCGAAAACTATTTAGCTTGTGACATTTATTTTGTTCAGAGCCTGGTGCACATAGTGGAACAAAAGTAAAAAAAAAAAACAAAATCGAAAAAGAAAGACTCTTTTAAATAATCTTCGGTAAATAAAAGTTAGGTATATAGACGGTACTCAAAGTGAAAATAAGAAAAACAATTATAAAAATATAACAATAAGTAAAATAATAAATAATTACTATTATGAAGATAAATAATAGATATTATTGTAAAATTACTAGTTAAAATATTTTTATTACATACCAGCTGTGCCCCGCGGTTTCACCCGCGGTAATTTCGAAGTTCCCGCGGGAATTTCGGGATAAAAACTACCCTATGTCCTTCCCTGTACCCCTGACAACGTGCATGCCTTTCATCCAAATCCGTTCAGCCGTTTATGTGTGATTGAGTAAATAACACCCAAACATCCACACTTTCACATTTATAATATTAGTAGGAGCAGTAGGATAGTAGGATATAAAAAAGAACACCAATTATAACGTAAGAATTACAATATATTTAATAAAAACGTCTTTATCCTAATCAATTACCATAAAACGACAGACTTATCAAAAGATGCCCTTCGTTATGATATTCTGCCTCATTTTTAAATTACCTTTTTATTTTTAAATTATCCTATACCTAGATATTAGGTATATATTTTTCAATTTTTGATTACTTTTTTCTTTTTAAATTCAAAATTATGTTTTCTTAATATTTTATTTTGGTTTATAATCTGACTCCTTGATTAGACTTCGCACGCTGGACATCAAAATTATAGATATTGCTAGGTGGTACCTAGGTACTCCTTGTTAATTTTCTCTGTGAATTATAATAAATCAAATTACTACAAGACTCCTACTCCTCCTACTTAAATACGAGCTAGTCGGAGGTCCAAGAACCCCTCCCAACATATTAATCCAACATACTTAATGGTTAAGGGTTAATCCCTAAAAGTCGGTTTCCCTTTCAATTTTATATGTGTATAAATTGAAACACATAACTATACCGGTTTAAGGAATCGCCCTTCAGACGTTCGTACGCATATTTTTTTATAACTAAGTAAGTTACACCCGTGTGAGTTTCGGAATTCCCGCAGGAACTCATTGACTCCTTATAACATCAGCTAATTCAACACATTCATAATGTCGACCTGGACCATTCACAAAGAAGGAGGGCCGCAGTTAGTTAACGGCGCTGCGGCATGTGTCGGCGACCAATTATTTTCTTTCGGTGGGTTCAGCCGTTTCAGCGAATACGACGGTTGGAATCCGATCATTGTGTTCGTACTCGACACCGTCACGTACAGATGGAGACTCGTCGATTATAAGCCGGGACTTCAGGACGACGCGCCGTCTGACAGATACGGACATACGGCCGTCGCTTACGGCAACAAAGTGAGTAGATTTACCAAAATACGTAAATATCAGACTTTGTCAAGAATATAATTCAAGTACTTAAATGCCAATGATTAAATTTGTTGTTTTGGTTTACCTATGGGGTGGAAAGGATAGTGTTACTACCTACGACACACTATACTGCTTCGACACGGAGACGTTGCAGTGGACCTGTCCCAAGACCACAGGCAGTACACCTATTGCCAGAGACGCACACACGGCATGTGTGATACGTAATAAAATGTATCTGTTTGGAGGCTTTAGTCCAGAAACAGGGGATTGTTGCAACAAAGTTCACTATTTGAACTTGGACACCATGCGATGGACTCACGTGCACGTACAAGGCGCACGCGTTTGGTGATATGATGTATGTCTTTGGCGGGCGTGATCACCTAAGCATGTCAAGACAAAAAACATTGACCTGCAATAAAGTATACTGCCTGGATACCGTTACCGAGACGTGGACCGAACTCGTTAATCCAACTGGCATCACGCCATCTGGTCGTAGAGGTCACTCTGCTTGTAAGTACCTACTTGTGACACTATCTCTGATCGGTTTTTGATCCTTATCAATCGCAGTTATAAATATAAATAATAACAATGAATAATTGTTTGTTTCAGGGGTTTATAATGACACAATGTTTATATTTGGCGGTAGCAACGACGACGAAAAGTATTCCAACGATTTGTGGAGATACTCGGTACAGGAAAATAATTGGGAGCTAATGAACATTGGCGGTAAAGTGCCAAGTAAAAGAAGACGCCACAGTTGCATTATAAGCAAAGGCAAAGTCTTTCTTTTCGGTGGCGTGAGGTGAGATTTGAAGATTTTTTTCATATTTTAACTTAGGTACTTTCCGACTCTATTCAAACATGCGTAGCATAAGTCAAATTTCAAACATAATTTGTTTCTTTTTTAATTGTAGCCCAAAACCAGACTGCGAGGCAAGTGATGGGCGTCACCGTACTGTGTGTAATAACGATCTCCATGTGTTGGACTATTTACCGTCATTCATGACTTTGAGCATAATGAAGGTTCTGGAACACGGTCTGGACCAAACATGGCTACCTCACCATATAAAGTGAGTATAGCTTTGATAATTTTCGTTTTTTAAAATCTCCTACCCCTTTAAATCTAATTTGTAGTGAAATTTCTGAAAAGACAAAATAACAATAATTTTTGTTTACTTACACTCAAAAAGTTTGTTGACATCATCATAATCTTCAGTTGAACGATCAGTTTCTTTTCTAAATAAATAGAGAACATTATGGAATTCTTTGTCGTTTAAATTGAAAGTTTACAGCAAACCTATTTTATTGTTACAGGTTGGAGATTAAGAACATGACTCTGCCGAATACAATTACAGTGCCAAGAACGATGTGTCCGGTTCAGAATTCATAGTGACTGTTATTGTTAGTAGGTTTTTGTGTTGTATTTTTTATTTCCAATATGAATAAATATTTAATGTTATTATTGTGTAACTTTTTCATTATCCTTTTCCTTCATGAAAATTATTTCTAAAGTTTGTTGTTTATTATTTTGGAATCTGGTGTTTATTTGTTAGATATCTACTAGCCATTCCCCTATGATTTCACGCACGTGAATTTCAAGTTATTTTCAGTAACTCTTTAAAAATATATAGGCACACACAAATGTATTTTCTAAAAAGTATTCTAATACACGCAAGGATAGCGTAGCTTTTTAGCGAAGCGTAGAATAAAAAAAAACCAGTTCAGTATGTATAGAATTCACGGTAAAGTTAGAAATAAAATA
This sequence comes from Zygaena filipendulae, assembly GCA_907165275.2. NCBI lineage: Eukaryota > Metazoa > Arthropoda > Insecta > Lepidoptera > Zygaenidae > Zygaena > Zygaena filipendulae. Next base: position 1,810,579 of record OU015657.1, read on the forward strand.
GAAAATATAGAAAATGTGGAAAAGGTGAAAAAGCTTGGATAATTGTATAATAGCGGTTCATCCCTTAATTTACCGTTCACTACCTACAACTGCGGTTCCATCTGTATAACTGGATTCCACATGCCTGATATTTGGAACTATCACCAGTTCTTAAAAGTCTTAGTTCCATAGTCCAGGTGTATAAAGTCATCATCATCCACTTCCTATATTTTCTTGTCAGGTATCAGTAGAGCGCATGCCTGCTTTTATCATAGTGACGATAAATAATTTCAAAGTCAGCTTACTCAAAGTCACAGAATGCGTTGAAAAAAAGAAATTTTAATTTTTTAAATAAAATAATTTGCTTGCCTAACAAACACAGTCAAAGTTATCAAAACTATTTACGAACAAATTCTTTACAAACAAGATATTACACCTACTAGCTGTCCCCCGCGGTTCCACCCGCGGTAATTTCAGAGTACCCGAGGGAATTTTGGCCTAAAAAGTACTCTTTGCCACTTAGGACTACGGTAGCTTTCTGTAAGTGAAGGACTTTTCAAAATCCGTAAATCCAGAGATTACCCTTTCAACGTCACAAACTCACCAACTTTAGCTCTTTATAATATCGGTAAAGATTGTTATTACGTAACTTTTCATATATTTACATAATAATTCTCAGTCTTAAATAAAAAAATTAACTTATTAGTTTTACTTATTAGAAGAAGATTCGAGCGTTCTCTCTTCCTGTTGTCGTCGATACCAGTTGCCAAGTCATATTTGAATAACATGCGGTAAAAGGCATAATTTCGATTTAGATAAGGAATATGGATAGTAGGGTGGATCGATTTTTTTTTTTTTGCTTTTTGCAATCGAACTATTGCTGAAAGTTGCTATTACTGAAAACTATAAGATTGGTATGCTCAATTTGATTGGTATATTTCAGGAAATACTGCCCCAGCCTCTCTGAACTTTGAAAAAAAAAGCTAATTTAGACATTATTATAACATGCATTTTTTGTCAATAAAACAGCAACATTGAAGCTAAATCCACATTTATTTACTATAAAAAGAACTAAACTATAATAATAAAGACTTAAAACAATTATAAAGTGCGGTAAATATCTCTTTTATATACACAAAAATACCATAAAATTTTATAAATTAATCAAGTTTGTAATCTCTTTTAGAGTTAAATACAGGCATTATTTTCCGCGATTCCAGCCGTGTTCTTATAAACCCATCTCTTCTGATAGGACCACAAACAGCAGCAGAAGCTTCTGAGACAATTTTTACACATCTTTCAGTAGCCTGTGTGTGGCAAGGGTACCTTTTAAGAAGGGGTAAAATCAAAGACTCAATTTTCTCCGGCGTCTCTATGCATTCGTTAATGACATCAGTGCTTATTTTTCTTAAAATCGGGGGCTCGGTAACCATAACATCCTTCCAGGTAATAATATCAATGTAGTCTTCAGCACTAAAATTAAATTTAGGAACTCTAAACTCCCTAAGGCTGCTAGTAGCCGAACCTCGCGATTTTATTATTTTCCGCAAAGCTAAAACCCTAATTGGTTTTCTGTCGTCAGTCAACATTGCTAATAAAATATTCTCGGCATGCCCAAAGAAACCATTTCTTTGAATGACTGGATCTACTATGGCTTTAAGTTGTTCTGGTAGGTATCTCGAGAGAAGAATAGTTTTATGTAAATGCTTTGCACCAAAATCGCAACTTGGTTTCGTTTTGATGGAAAACCACATCGGAGCATAAACTTTTACAATAAATGTGACCAAATGCATCAGATTTTCTGAAGGAGAAGCTGTGGAAACATACAGTCTAAGAATTCGATTTGCCATAGTAAGCCATCTGGAATGAACCACTTTTCCAGGATTCCTTTTAGATAAGCTTTCTTTACAATGGCCCGAGTTAATGGCATTACAAATTTCAAACAGATATAATTGATCTGTGCTCAAATCTCCTGCGTTTGAAATATCCGGAAGAGTGCAGTTAATTGATTTATAGCTTACTAAGAGCATATTTTCGCAATCTTTTATACTGTTGCCTATTGCTCCCACATAGCTTCGTGGTCCGGTTGTGGATCCATCAAGTTTTTCAAACAAATGACGCAATGTCAGTTCATTGGCGTGTAATTGACAAATAAACCACTGTAATGGTGTTTGCAGACTTTTTTCTATGCATCGTATTATTCCCCCTTTTGGCCCTGTATTAACGGCAGTCCCATCACAACCAACGACTACCATGTTATCTAAATTTGCAGCTTTTGCATTTAAAAACTCCATTATTTTTTTACTGACGACTGCTGCTCCTCCGGATGTTAATGAAATATGTCCAATATATTCTGAGTTCGGCTCCCTGATCAAGCTAATATGTTCTTCTATAACAATCTTACGCCTAGAAGAATCGACTACAGTTAGAGTTTTATCTTTTCGCCCATCAAACTATAAACCAAAGGTGTCTTGGAATAATAATGGCTTGTTCACTAAAACGCTTCGCTGCTTATCGCGGGCTCGCCTTATTTTACTCCGATCGACGACATTACTTGTGTCCTGTTTTGTCACTAAGCCCACGTCTTGAAATGCTGCCGACACTATAGCTGCTGCAGCTCTATCTGAAATGCCATATCTGTCCACCGTTCGGGCGACATTAGTCAGTAAAATATTCGTGTTTGACTGCCCTTCAGGAGATATTGCCGGCTGGGGTTCAAAAGGCGACTGGTTCTTATTTCGATAATCATATAATTCACGGATAGGTGAAGACAGTTCAAGCAAAGGAGCTGATTGATTAGAATGGTAGGTAGAGGGACTCTGCTCAGCAGTAGATTTGTCCTGTCCTGTTTTCTCATTCACATACGGCCTCTTTCTCGATAATTTCTTAAATATACGTGCAGAATTTTTAAAATCGGTGCTTCCAATACCCATTTTCCTCTCGGTACGTTGATCAATTAAAAAAATTCTTTCCAAAGTAGGTATTTTCAAACCTTTTGCACATCTGCACAAATCGAAATTTTCACACTTACATGCCGCTATATCGAATAAAGATCGCGCGTTGTCTTTGAATATCTGAAGACGCTTCTGATACGACTCGATTATTTGTCTTGATTTATATGGTTTGAGTAGATTTCGGTATTTGTCATGGTAATCCTTAATCTTTTTTATAACTGAACGAGGTTCAATAGTAGGGATAGATGCTGATTGCCACAAAGATAATAATTTTTCAGAAACCTCTTTGCAAGTATCGGTAGCAAGATTTCGTAACGGCTTTTGTGTATTTCGACTCACCCACAAGTAACATAGTATAATATCTTCATATGTAGGCAAAATACTGTGTTTAAAATCTCTCCCATGGCCAAATAAAGGACACTGCAAATCACTTCGGAGAGTAAACAAAGACATTGTTAATTAATTCACGCCAAAACAAAAGTATAATCCGTGCCAGTGCAATGGTCGGTACGCACTAATTTATAATATTTTTTTAAAATGGCGGAAAAGTGGCGCGTTCGCGGGAACCCGCCCCCTCCCCCAAGGGGAACGGGATAGTGATGTACGACTGTGACAGTATAACGAGGTGAAAATTATGCTATTTAAATCAAATATTAATTAGTTTTAATAGAAACAACCAGACTTGAAAGTAACTCGAATATTTTGACTTTTCTCAAATTTCAATTGGCTTGGGGCAGTATTTCTAACAGTTAATTTAAAAAAAAAAATTCGGTTTTGAAACCCTTACATATAGACACAACTTTCGGCAATAGTTCCATTACGATAGTTTTGTTTTTTTTTTTTTTTCATACAAGACCGATCCACCCTAATGGATAGTAAGTCATTCATATAAGGAAAAGCTTTTCAACACGATTAGACAAATCTAGGTACCTACTACATAGTACATATTTACCATCTTACTTACTTGAGGGTGAGGAGCTCTGAACTTTGCACCCTATTCTAATGTTATTTCAAGTAATATCATTTATTTCTCATTAAGTCCTTTTTTATCATCAGAAATCATTCATCAAGCGAAACTTCGTGCTAAGTATAACACCTAAATATTTGTACAGTATTGCTTTATTGTGACTACTCTTTCAAATTGTTTTTTTGCAAATATGTTAATATTCTCATTAGGTCCATTTGTGTTATCAAATCTCATACTATCTAAATTGTCGTTATCAGTTTCTAGATGTGACACATAATGATTTATTAAGCTTAGTAAAAACTATAATTGCACCCAAAGACGTTAGTTAAGAGCCATCTTACATTTTCACGCGAATTTCTAAGATTTTGGTTTCCTAAATTACTATGTTAAGTAACACCCAGAAATTATTTAATAACTGCAAAAAATAGGTCTATCTTTGGTGTTGACATTTAATGTAACACATTTACTAAAACTAATTTGGTAAATTTTTAGTGCCTCTTTTCCCACAACCATTTTAGTGAAAAATGGCCGCAGACTCAATTTCAAAGTCCTATATCTATTAATAATGCTGATATAATAAGTTTAAAAAAATATAGTAATCATCGGACATATATTTTTGTCGTTATTTAATGTAATAGATTTTTGAATTTCATTACCATTATTGAATAAAAAAAAGAAATAATTTGGTAAATTTTGAGATTAAAGTGTCAATTTTATCGTGATTTTTGGTTAAATACACAGTAATAACTAAAATGAAATTATCCCAAAATAAACAATGTTCTTTGGAGAATTGATTTCTACAGTTATTTTGCAAATATTAGCAAATAATTTGTCAATATATTGATCTAAACATCAGTATAAATTACAATGCACAACTGGATACCGATTAGAATGGCGCGAGCGCCCGTCGAGGCAGGACCTGTGCCATTTTGTTCCGCGTCCCGACTTTCGTGCGCTCGTATTGTAAAATTGGTAAAGTGGTGATTATACTGCGACCAAATATTTTTGATCCGCTTCGAGTTTTGTTTCGCGAGTAAGTTTTGTTTATTATGAAATATGTAGGTATGAATTATTTTAGTTGTTTGTATGATAATAATAATAAAGATATATGTTAATAAATTACTAATAATAATACTATAATTTTTTTATTTTTTAGCTATGGGTACTCGCAAGGATAGTGTATACCGTTGTTTTAAAAAAAGGAACCGTGATAATTTTGCAGCCTTAAAAAAGGCAACAGGGTAAAGTAAATACAATTACCTACAATTTTTTTCGATTTAGCTGAAGTATATCGCCTGAAAATGGAATATCATGATGACATGGAGCTGATCTGCTGATGGAGCTGGAAGGGGGCCATAGGAACTCCGTAAAAAAAGATACAATCCCCTTGAGTTAGTGCTCGTTAGATTGGTCTTGACGAGTACTTCATTTGAAAAATGGATTATAATGTACCTGTAACATGGCATATTTTTATCGGAATGGGCATGTTACCTAAATTTTTTTTATCTGTCTTGTAGATTAATAAAAAATATTGGACACGTATTTTTTCTTTTTTTACGTAATCCAAAAATAACGGCGATACATTGAGTTGAAATTTCGCGTGACGTCACTAACCGGTGCAGTTTGTATGGCGGCTTATAGCGGTTAGTGACGTCACGAGCCCCCACCCTAAAGTTTAATACGCTTTATCTTTGTATATTTTCATTTATTTGATAAAATTAGTTCAGGTAAAAATTTTATTCATAAAATGTTTAAGTAGTCCATATATCTTTAAAAAAGACTGGATTTTTTCTTGATATGGAATTTATCCTACTAATATTATAAATGTGAAAGTTTGGATGTTTGAATGTTTAGATGTTTGGATGTTTGTTACTCAATCACGCAAAAACGGCTGAACGGATTTGGATGAAATTTGGCATGCACATTGTCAGTGGTACAGAGAAGAACATAGGGTACTTTTTATCCCGGAATTCTCGCGGAAACTCCGAAATTACCGCGGGTGAAACCGCGGGGCACAGCTATTTATCTATAAAAAAACATCTGAATACTTTTTTCCTGAGAGCCACCGTTTCTGAGATAAACGATTCAAAATGTTGGATGAGTTGTAATCGTCATAATATGTATAAGTACACCACTGAAGCTGTAATACAAGTAAAAAAATATTATTCTATCGGTCAGTGTAACTAATATATTAGTTAAAAAAGAAACCCAGTTTTTCATTTTACAAAGCCAGTAAAACCTTAAACAACATCTGTCTCGTATAAATTGCTGCGTGGCTAGGGTCGTATACCTGCTTTATCTGAGAATACCTACGATTGCCCACGGCTCAAGATTGCGTTGTCCACCTCGAGTCTCGACGCGCGCTTTACGCTGCTTACGTTGTGTACGTGTGAGTAACTACGCACACATAAACAATAACGCAGTTTGTACCTAAACTCGCGCGCAATATTTTTGTGAAATGGCTCTTAAGAGAATCACTCCGATCCGAGACGCGTCGCGAGTAGGTATTTGCAAAAAGTCTATCTGTTTCATGCCGCTCTGCTACCGTGCGATGCGTGCGATAGAGAGACTAGAGGCGAGTGCCTAATTTTTCCTTCTGAAATATTGTTTCGGGCCAAACCTTTTCTACCCCCCTAAACCTTCACTAAATGAGACAATTTTGGTGTCATTCGATTCAGTACACCTTAATCTAGGGCTGTACGTTTTTCTAATTTAGTAATTCAGTTTAGTTTAACTTTAATAAATTAAAAAACTCGAGGAAGATTTTTTGTAAAAAATATGGATATTGAGATGCTAATAACTTTTGTTATAAGCAATATTTCTTTAAAATCAAAACGTACAGCCCTAGTTATCCAATACATCAATAACATGTAAAAAAATCATCAAAATTGGTCTATGTTTAAGGGGAGATAAACGGTTTGGCTTTTTGTATGAAAATTTGCACGCACACGATCGTCTTAAAAGTAGTTAATTGGCATTTTACTAAATTTAACTTAATTAATTAAATGCTAACTACGTCTCTGAGTGCGGCCGTTTTTTTTATATTTACCTAAAGATTAAAGATTATTATTAGTAGTCATTAAAACAACTCTCGAGTGGGGCCGTAAGACTTTAGGAAGACACATTCGACTATAGAATATTGGAGAAAAATACATGTAAGCTACTAAGCGCGAAATAGTATATTCAATTGAGAGATTCCAATCGCAGTAGGCATATGTATAAGATAAATATTATGTGGATAATTTATAGGAAACAGTAAATTTGGAATACCTAATTTCGATGGTACCTACTTTCAAAGATTTTCTAACTATGTACTACTTAATTAATCCTAAACAATCTGGAAAAATTATGCTAGTAGGTATTGTTATCAAAAAAAGATGTAAAAATATTACACATTTAATTAAATAATTTCATAATAACAAATTTAATAATATACATTTATGAAAACTAGGGAAACATGTCCAAATTATCCTTTTTTTTATCAAAAATCTCTCTATACCGAAGATATCTTTTTCACTGCAGGCACCGTGATGGTGTTCGGTAGAGTCATGTTGTCAATCTCTAATCTGTAACCAAAAAATATAAAATAAGGTTCGATTATCGTGCTTTCAGAAATTCAATTTCTGTTTGAACAACAAGGCGTTTGAAATTTTTTTCAGGTACCAAAGACAATAATATAACTGAAAATTACAAAAGCTCTACTTACTTTATATGGTGAGGTAGCCATGTTCGGTCCAGGTCGTGTTCCAGAACTTTCATTATGCCTAAAGTAATGAATGACGGTAAATAGTCCAAAACATGGAGATCATTATTACACACAGTACGGTGACGCCCATCACTTGCCTCGCAGTCTGGATTTGGGCTGCAATAAAAAAAAATTGTTGACATTTGACTTATGGTAAGCATGTTCGAATAAAGTGGTTTATTAAAATTATATAATAAGAAAGAAAATCTTCCAATCTCACCTCACACCACCGAAAAACAAATACTTTGCCTTTGCTTAAAATGCAACTGTGGCGTCTTCTTTTACTTGGCACTTTGCCGCCAATACTCATTAGCTCCCAACGATTTTCCTGTATTGAGTATCTCCATAAATCGTTGAGATACTTTTCTTCGTCGTCGGCACCACCGAATATGAACATTGAGCCATTATAAACCCCTGAAACAAAGAATCGTTCATTGTTAATACTTATATTTAGAACTGCGATTGATAAGGACCGAAAACCGACCAGAGATAGTGTCACAAGTACTTACAAGCAGAGTGACCTCTTCGACCAGAGGGCGTGATGCCAGTTGGATTAATGGCTTCTGTCCATGTCTCCGTAACCGTATCAAGGCAGTACACTTTATTGCAGGTCAATGTTTTTCGTCTTGAAAAGCTTATGTGATCACGCCCGCCAAAGACGAACATCTTGTCTCCAAACGCCACCGCGGTGTGGAAGTCTCTCGGAGACGGTGGTGTGCCCTTAACGTGGACGTGAGTCCATTGCATGGTGTCCAAGTTCAAATAGTGAACATCGTTGCAACAATCCGCTGTTTCTGGACTAAACCCTCCAAACAAATACATTTTATTACGTATCACACATGCCGTGTGTGCGTCTCTGGCAATAGGTGTACTGCCTGTGGTCTCGGGACAGGTCCACTGCAACGTCTCCGTGTCGAAGCAGTATAGTGTGTCGTAGGTAGTAACACTATCCTTTCCACCCCATAGGTAAACCTATAACAACAAATTTAATCATTGGCATTTAAGTACTTGAATTATATTCTTGACAAAGTCTGATATTTACGTATTTTGGTAAATCTACTCACTTTGTTGCCGTAAGCGACGGCCGTATGTCCGTATCTGTCAGACGGCGCGTCGTCCTGAAGTCCCGGCTTATAATCGACGAGTCTCCATCTGTACGTGACTGTGTCGAGTACAAAAACAATGATCGGATTCCAACCATCGTATTTGCTGAAACGGCTGAATCCACCGAAAGCGAATATTTGGTCGCCGACACAGACTGCGGCGCTGCTGAGAAACTGCGGTCCACCTACGGTGTGCATTGTCCAGGTCGACATTACGTGTAATATTATTATTTGTTTAAAGTTGTATTAATTAAGTTCACTGTAGCTACTCGTAAATATTACTGTTGTATGATTTCACTAAGTCACTTTACACTTTACACTTAATGGTGTCCAGTACATACGAGTAGACTTGCTTTGCACTCAATGAATAGTAGCGGCTGGCGAACTAGACTTAAATACATAATTGTAGGTACAAGAGAAATGGAAGGGATAACTTCAGGTAAATCGACCAATGGAAGATCTGTTTACGATGACATCGTATTTTGAACACCAAACAAATCAAAAGAAAAAAAATAAGGAGAAGAGATAAAAAGAGGTAAGAAAAGAAAAAAATGGGCAATTATCTTAGTTTCATAGTAACCTATTCATAGTTTCGCATGCATTTTATACCACCCCATTGTTTAGCAGGTATAGGAGAATTGGTAGATATAATATCGAGTAGGTCACTTATAGGTTTTTTGCTTAGTAAAAGTCATAGAAAATATGTATTCAGGTCAAATCAAACTATTCAAAAAATATAGGTATTAAATTTATATTTATTTCATTTCAATTTATTGTATTTTATTATATCGAAACTCAATCAACTAAAAAGTTCAAATTAATTATGTTGAAACAAAAACTAGTATCAAATTTGGTACAGTAAAAACGATTTGATTTTACTTGTATTCAAACAAATCAATAAACAGCGACATTTTGTATACGTTTTGGCGCAAATGGTCCAATTTGCAAATGGTCCAGAGGGTTTAAAATGTCCAATTCGCAAACCGTCCAATTACCTATTCAGTACCAAATATTGCAATGTTAAATAAATAGTCTATAGAATTACGCAACGTACTTATATTTATTTTAATTGAATTATGAACACGAATGATGTTTAAGTATTTAAAAAACCAGAATCAATCAATCAATCAATTCATTTATTTGCTTAAACATGGTTACAATATAGGTATATGTGTACAGTGGTGTAAAATTACATTAGTCCAGCGTGTTTTTGCCCTATTGAACGTGCAAATTTTAATGTAAATTTATATTTTACTAGCTGACCCCCGCGGTTTCACCCGCGGTAATTTCGGAGTAATCGTGGGAATTCCGAGATAAAAAGTACCCTATATCACTAAGGATCACTGCAGCTTTTTAAATGTGAAAGAATTTTTAAAATCAGTTCAGTAGATCCATAGATTACCCCCTACAAACTCACCGGAGTTTCCGCGGGAATCCCGAAGTAAAAAGTACCCTATGTCACTCAGGATTACTGCAGCTCCCTATAAGTGAAAGAATTTTCAAAATCGGTTTAATAGATCTAGAGATAGTTGTTCTACCGTGGTTTTGCCCGCGATAAAAGCGAAGTTCCCGAGGGAATTCCGGAATAAAAAGTACCCTATGACACTCAGGATCACTGCAGCTTTCCACAAGTGAAAGGATTTTCAAAATCGGTTCAGTAGATCCAGAGATTACCCCCTACAACGTCACAAACTCACAAACTTTTGCTCGTTATAATATTAGTATAGATTTCATTATGATACAAATAAAGTGATAATGTACTATAGTTTAAGGTCATTAATAAATTTGATCCTACAATAATGACAAAGCTTTATTTTAATTGATGACGCAATTAGTTAGATTCATGTTTCCCATTTGTAATCTGGGGCCCTATTTTTAAATCGCTCGAATTACTTTCACGCACGGAATCGCGAATTCAAGTGTGAATCCTCATAAATTTTTGAAGCATTCACGCGTGAATCTTGCAATTCCGTGTGCGAATAGTATTCGAGCGATTCAAAAATAGGGCCCCTGTAACCAAAAAATAAGTAAGATTGGATTATCGTAGAGACAAAACTACTGACTCCTTAACATGAATCCGTATACCCATAAAAGATTTGCTTTACAGATTCTGTCGTGGGCATGCTCCTTATGTGTCTACTTGAATTATGTGTTTTTGCAGTCAACTTCTTGTTTTCTTTCTATTTTTATTCTTCTAATTCTATAATCTTCTAGTTCTATTTCTATAATAGACATCTTAAAAACATTGCAACAAATTAATTAATTGATTAATTAATTAATTTATTATCTTTGGATAATTTGTCTTACCTGATTGTTATACGTTAGGCATTTCTTTACCTGCTAAGTTTTTATACCACCACGTTTGCTTGGTTTCCAAAACACAAAATAAAGCTTAGTGTGGAATCAAGTACATCTGTGTGTTGTGAAGTTTTATTATTATTATTATTTATTTTATACCTGCTAAACAATAGGGTCGTATACCTACAACAATAGGTTGCTATGAGGACTTAGGTACTTTTCCAATTTTTTTTTGCCACTATTTTTTTTTTTTGTTCTTTTGCTTTGATTGGTATTCAAAATATCACGTCATCGTAGACAAGTCTCTGATTGGTCGATTTATCTGAAGCTATCCCTTCCCTATCTCACTCACAATTATATATTTAAGTCAAGTTCGCCAGGCAATACTATTCAATTGATTTAGTGCAAAGCAAGCCTGTGTACTGGACACCAGTTAGCAAGAAGTTTTCTGCTATTAAGACGTACATAAAAGTGACTTAGTGCCAAGTGAATTTAGTACGCAGTAATAAAAAATAATAATTACCATTCATAATGTCGATCTGGACCATTCACAAAGAAGGAGGGCCGCAGTTAGTTAACGGCGCTGCGGCATGTGTCGGCGACCAATTATTTTCTTTCGGTGGGTTCAGCCGTTTCAGCGAATACGACGGTTGGAATCCGATCATTGTGTTCGTACTCGACACCGTCACGTACAGATGGAGACTCGTCGATTATAAGCCGGGACTTCAGGACGACGCGCCGTCTGACAGATACGGACATACGGCCGTCGCTTACGGCAACAAAGTGAGTAGATTTACCAAAATACGTAAATATCAGACTTTGTCAAGAATATAATTCAAGTACTTAAATGCCAATGATTAAATTTGTTGTTATAGGTTTACCTATGGGGTGGAAAGGATAGTGTTACTACCTACGACACACTATACTGCTTCGACACGGAGACGTTGCAGTGGACCTGTCCCAAGACCACAGGCAGTACACCTATTGCCAGAGACGCACACCACACGGCATGTGTGATACGTAATAAAATGTATCTGTTTGGAGTCTTTAGTCCAGAAACAGGGGATTGTTGCAACAAAGTTCACTATTTGAACTTGGACACCATGCGATGGACTCACGTGCACGTAAAAGGCGCACCGCCGTCTCCAAGAGACTTCCACACCGCGGTGGCGTTTGGTGATATGATGTATGTCTTTGGCGGGCGTGATCACCTAAGCATGTCAAGACAAAAAACATTGACCTGCAATAAAGTATACTGCCTGGATACCGTTACCGAAACATGGACCAAACTCGTTAATCCAACTGGCATCACGCCATCTGGTCGTAGAGGTCACTATGCTTGTAAGTACCTACTTGTGACAATATCTCTGATCGGTTTTTGATCCTTATCAATCGCAGTTATAAATATAAATAACAACAATGAACAATTGTTTGTTTCAGGGGTTTATAATGACTCAATGTTTATATTCGACGGTAGCGACGACGAGGAAAAGTATTCCAACGATTTGTGGAGATACTCAGTACAGGAAAATAATTGGGAGCTAATGAACATTGGCGGTAAAGTGCCAAGTAAAAGAAGACGCCACAGTTGCATTATAAGCAAAGGCAAAGTCTTTCTTTTCGGTGGCGTGAGGTGAGATTTGAAGGTTGTTTTTCTTATTTTAACTTGCTGTCCGACTCTATTCGAACATGCGTAGCATAAGTCAAATGTCAAACATAATTTGTTTCTTTTTTAATTGTAGCCCAAAACCAGACTGCAAGGCAAGTGATGGGCGTCACCGTACTGTGTGTAATAACGATCTCCATGTGTTGGACTATTTACCGTCATTCATGACTTTGAGCATAATGAAGGTTCTGGAACACGGTCTGGACCAAACATGGCTACCTCACCATATAAAGTGAGTAAAGCTTTGATAATTTTCGTTTTTTAAAATCTCCCACCTCTTTAAATCTAATTTGTAGTGAAATTTCTGAAACAAAAAAATTACAATAATTTTTGTTTACTTTCACTCAAAAAGTTTCTTGACTTCATCATAATCTTCAGTTGAACGATCAGTTTTTCTTTTATAAATAAATAGAGAACATTATGGAAATCTTTGTCGTTTAAATTGAAAGTTTACAGCAAACCTATTTTATTGTTACAGGTTGGAGATTAAGAACATGACTCTGCCGAATACAATTACAGTGCCAAGAACGATATGTCAGGTTCAAAATATAGAAAAAAAAAATAAAATATATAAATCTTGATTTGCATTTGGCGCATAGATTTATAGTGACTGTTATTGTTAGTAGGTTTTTGTGTTGTATTTTTTATTTCCGATATGAATAAATATTTAATGTTATTATTGTGTAACTTTTTCATTATCCTTTTCATTCATGAAATTATTTCTAAAGTTTATTGTTTATTATTTTTGAATTTGGTGTTTATTTGTTAGATATCGACTAGCCATTTCCCTATGATTTCACACACGTGAATTTCAATTATTTTCAGTAACTCTATAAAAATATATAGGCACACATAAATGTATTTTCTAAAAAGTATTCTAATATACGCAAGGATAGCGTAGCTTTGTAGCGAAGCGTAGAATTTAAAAAAACCAGTAAGTATAGAATTTACGGTAAAGTTAGAAATAAAATAGAAAATATAGAAAACGTCGATAGAAAATGTGGAAAAGGTGAAAAAGCTTGGATAATTGTAAAATAGCGGTTCATCCCTTCATTTACCGTTCACTATCTACAACTGCGGTTCCATCGATACAACTGGATTCCACATGCCTGATATTTGGAACTATCACCGGTTCTTAAAAGTCATAGTTCCATAGTCCAGTTGTATAAAGTCATCATCATCCACTTCCTATATTTTCTTGTCAGGTATCAGTAGAGCGCATGCCTGCTTTTATCATAGTGACGATAAATGATTTCAAAGTCAGCTTACTCAAAGTCACCGAACGCGTTGAAAAAAAAAAATTTTTTTTAATAAAATAATTTGCTTGCCTAACAAACACAGTCAAAGTTATTAAAAACTATTTACAAACAAATTCTTTACAAACAAGATATTACACCTACTAGCTGTCCCCCGCGGTTCCACCCGCGGTAACTTCAGAGTTCCCGCGGGAATTTTGGCCTAAAAAGTACCCTTTACCACTTAGGACCACGGTAGCTTTGTGTAAGTGAAGGACTTTTCAAACTCCGTAGATCCACAGATTACCCTTTACAACGTCACAAACTCACAAAATTTAGCTCTTTATAATATCAGTAAAGATTGGTATTACGTAACTTTTCATATACTTACGTAATAATTCTCAGTCATAAATAAAAAAATTTAACTTATTAGTTTTACTTATTAGAAGAAAATTCGAGCGTTCTCTCTTCCTGGTAAGGCCGGCACGTGCGACGTGGCCTTAAGTGCTCGCTGTTGTCGTCGATACCAGTTGTATGCTTTTACTAAGTCATATTTGAATAACATGCGGTAAAAGGCATAATTTCATATCATATAAGGAAAAGCTTTTCAACACGATTAGACAAATCTAGGTACCTACTACATATTTACCATCTTACTTACTTGAGGGTAAGGAGCTCTGAACTTTGCACCCTATTCTAATGTTATTTCAAGTAATATCATTTATTTCTCATTAAGTCCTTTTTTATCATCAGAAATCATTCATCAAGCGAAACTTCGTGCTAAGTATAACACCTAAATATTTGTACGGTATTGCTTTATTGTGACTACTCTTTCAAATTGTTTTTTGCAAATATGTTAATCATTAAATTCTCATTAGGTCCATTTGTGTTATCAAATCTCATACTATCTAAATTGTCGTTATCAGTTTCTAGATGTGACACATAATGATTTATTAAGCTTAGTAAAAACTATAATTGCACCCAAAGACGTTAATTAAAAGAAGTAAATTGGCATTTTACTAAATTTAACTTAATTAATTAAATGCTAACTACGTCTCTGAGTGCGGCCGTTTTTTTTTATCTTTACCTAAAGATTAAAGATTATTATTAGTAGTCATTAAAACAACTCTCGAGTGGGGCCGTAAGACTTTAGGAAGACACATTCGACTATAGAATATTGGAGAAAAATACATGTAAGCTACTAAGCGGGAAATAGTATATTCAATTGAGAGATTCCATTCGCAGTAGGCATATGTATAAGATAAATATTATGTGGATAATTTATAGGAAACAGTAAATTTGGAATACCTAATTTCGATGTTACCTACTTTCAAAGATTTTCTAACTATGTACTACTTAATTAATCCTAAACAATCTGGAATAATTATGCTAGTAGGTATTGTTATCAAAAAAAGATGTAAAAATATTACACATTTAATTAAATAATTTCATAATAACAAATTTAATAATATACATTTATGAAAACTAGGGAAACATGTCCAAATTATCCTTTTTTTTTATCAAAAATCTCTCTATACCGAAGATATCTTTTTCACTGCAGGCACCGTGATGGTGTTCGGTAGAGTCATGTTGTCAATCTCTAATCTGTAACCAAAAAATATAAAATAAGGTTCGATTATCGTGCTTTCAAAAATTCAATTTCTGTTTGAACAACAAGGCGTTTGAAATTTTTTTCAGGTACCAAAGACAATAATATAACTGAAAATAACAAAAGCTCTACTTACTTTATATGGTGAGGTAGCCATGTTTGGTCCAGGTCGTGTTCCAGAACTTTCATTATGCCTAAAGTAATGAATGACGGTAAATAGTCCAAAACATGGAGATCATTATTACACACAGTACGGTGTCGCCCATCACTTGCCTCGCAGTCTGGATTTGGGCTGCAATAAAAAAAAATTGTTGACATTTGACTTATGGTAAGCATGTGTTTTATAAAGTGGTTTATTAAAATTATATAGTAAGAAAGAAAATCTTCCAATCTCACCTCACACCACCGAAAACAAATACTTTGCCTTTGCTTAAAATGCAATTGTGGCGTCTTCTTTTACTTGGCACTTTGCCGCCAATACTCATTAGCTCCCAACGATTTTCCTGTATTGAGTATCTCCATAAATCGTTGAGATACTTTTCTTCGTCGTCAGCACCACCGAATATGAACATTGAGCCATTATAAACCCCTGAAACAAACAATCGTTCATTGTTAATACTTATATTTAGAACTGCGATTGATAAGGACCGAAAACCGACCAGAGATAGTGTCACAAGTACTTACAAGCAGAGTGACCTCTTCGACCAGAGGGCGTGATGCCAGTTGGATTAATGGCTTCTGTCCATGTCTCCGTAACCGTATCAAGGCAGTACACTTTATTGCAGGTCAATGTTTTTCGTCTTGAAAAGCTTAGGTGATCACGCCCGCCAAAGACGAACACCTTGTCTCCAAACGCCACCGCGGTGTGGAAGTCTCTCGGAGACGGTGGTGTGCCCTTAACGTGGACGTGAGTCCATTGCATGATGTCCAAGTTCAAATAGTGAACATCGTTGCAACAATCCGCTGTTTCTGGACTAAACCCTCCAAACAAATACATTTTATTACGTATCACACATGCCGTGTGTGCGTCTCTGGCAATAGGTGTACTGCCTGTGGTCTCGGGACAGGTCCACTGCAACGTCTCCGTGTCGAAGCAGTATAGTGTGTCGTAGGTAGTAACACTATCCTTTCCACCCCATAGGTAAACCTATAACAACAAATTTAATCATTGGCATTTAAGTACTTGAATTATATTCTTGACAAAGTCTGATATTTACGTATTTTGGTAAATCTACTCACTTTGTTGCCGTAAGCGACGGCCGTATGTCCGTATCTGTCAGACGGCGCGTCGTCCTGAAGTCCCGGCTTATAATCGACGAGTCTCCATCTGTACGTGACTGTGTCGAGTACAAAAACAATGATCGGATTCCAACCGTCGTACTTGCTGAAACGGCTGAATCCACCGAAAGCGAATATTTGGTCGCCGACACAGACTGCGGCGCTACTGAGAAACTGCGGTCCACCTACGGTGTGCATTGTCCAGGTCGACATTACGTGTAATATTATTATTTGTTTAAAGTTGTATTAATTAAGTTCACTGTAGCTACTCGTTAATATTACTGTTGTATGATTTCACTAAGTCACTTTACACTTTACACTTAATGGTGTCCAGTACATACGAGTAGACTTGCTTTGCACTCAATGAATAGTAGCGGCTGGCGAACTAGACTTAAATACATAATTGTAGGTACAAGAGAAATGGAAGGGATAACTTCAGGTAAATCGACCAATGGAAGATCTGTTTACGATGACATCGTATTTTGAACACCAAACAAATCAAAAGAAAAAAAATAAGGAGAAGAGATAAAAAGAGATAAGAAAAGAAAAAAATGGGCAATTATCTTAGTTTCATAGTAACCTATTCATAGTTTCGCATGCATTTTATACCACCCCATTGTTTAGCAGGTATAGGAGAATTGGTAGATATAATATCGAGTAGGTCACTTATAGGTTTTTTGCTTAGTAAAAGTCATAGAAAATATGTATTCAGGTCAAATCAAACTATTCAAAAAATATAGGTATTAAATTTATATTTATTTCATTTCAATTTATTGTATTTTATTATATCGAAACTCAATCAACTAAAAAGTTCAAATTAATTATGTTGAAACAAAAACTAGTATCAAATTTGGTACAGTAAAAACGATTTGATTTTACTTGTATTCAAACAAATCAATAAACAGCGACATTTTGTATACGTTTTGGCGCAAATGGTCCAATTCGCAAATGGTCCAGAGGGTTTAAAATGTCCAATTCGCAAACCGTCCAATTACCTATTCAGTACCAAATATTGCAATGTTAAATAAATAGTCTATAGAATTACGCAACGTACTTATATTTATTTTAATTGAATTATGAACACGAATGATGTTTAAGTATTTAAAAAACCAGAATCAATCAATCAATCAATCAATCAATTCATTTATTTGCTTAAACATGGTTACAATATAGGTATATGTGTACAGTGGTGTAAAATTACATTAGTCCAGCGTGTTTTTGCCCTATTGAACGTGCAAATTTTAATGTAAATTTATATTTTACTAGCTGACCCCCGCGGTTTCACCCGCGGTAATTTCGGAGTAATCGTGGGAATTCCGAGATAAAAAGTACCCTATATCACTAAGGATCACTGCAGCTTTTTAAATGTGAAAGAATTTTTAAAATCAGTTCAGTAGATCCATAGATTACCCCCTACAAACTCACCGGAGTTTCCGCGGGAATCCCGAAGTAAAAAGTACCCTATGTCACTCAGGATTACTGCAGCTCCCTATAAGTGAAAGAATTTTCAAAATCGGTTTAATAGATCTAGAGATAGTTGTTCTACCGTGGTTTTGCCCGCGATAAAAGCAAAGTTCCCGAGGGAATTCCGGAATAAAAAGTACCCTATGACACTCAGGATCACTGCAGCTTTCCACAAGTGAAAGGATTTTCAAAATCGGTTCAGTAGATCCAGAGATTACCCCCTACAACGTCACAAACTCACAAACTTTTGCTCGTTATAATATTAGTATAGATTTCATTATGATACAAATAAAGTTATAATGTACTATAGTTTAAGGTCATTAATAAATTTGATCCTACAATAATGACAAAGCTTTATTTTAATTGATGACGCAATTAGTTAGATTCATGTTTCCCATTTGTAATCTGGGGCCCTATTTTTAAATCGCTCGCACGGAATCGCGAATTCAAGTGTGAATCCTCATAAATTTTTGAAGCATTCACGCGTGAATCTTGCAATTCCGTGTGCGAATAGTATTCGAGCGATTCAAAAATAGGGCCCCTGTAACCAAAAAATAAGTAAGATTGGATTATCGTAGAGACAAAACTACTGACTCCTTAACATGAATCCGTATACCCATAAAAGATTTGCTTTACAGATTCTGTCGTGGGCATGCTCCTTATGTGTCTACTTGAATTATGTGTTTTTGCAGCCAACTTCTTGTTTTCTTTCTATTTTTATTCTTCTAATTCTATAATCTTCGAGTTCTATTTCTATAATAGACATCTTAAAAACATTGCAACAAATTAATTAATTGATTAATTAATTAATTTATTATCTTTGGATAATTTGTCTTACCTGATTGTTATACGTTAGGCATTTCTTTACCTGCTAAGTTTTTATACCACCACGTTTGCTTGGTTTCCAAAACACAAAATAAAGCTTAGTGTGGAATCAAGTACATCTGTGTGTTGTGAAGTTTTATTATTATTATTATTTATTTTATACCTGCTAAACAATAGGGTCGTATACCTACAACAATAGGTTGCTATGAGGACTTAGGTACTTTTCCAATTTTTTTTTGCCACTATTTTTTTTTTTGTTCTTTTGCTTTGATTGGTATTCAAAATATCACGTCATCGTAGACAAGTCTCTGATTGGTCGATTTATCTGAAGCTATCCCTTCCCTATCTCACTCACAATTATATATTTAAGTCAAGTTCGCCAGGCAATACTATTCAATTGATTTAGTGCAAAGCAAGCCTGTGTACTGGACACCAGTTAGCAAGAAGTTTTCTGGTATTAAGACGTACCTAAAAGTGACTTAGTGCCAAGTGAATTTAGTACGCAGTAATAAAAAATAATAATTACCATTCATAATGTCGATCTGGACCATTCACAAAGAAGGAGGGCCGCAGTTAGTTAACGGCGCTGCGGCATGTGTCGGCGACCAATTATTTTCTTTCGGTGGGTTCAGCCGTTTCAGCGAATACGACGGTTGGAATCCGATCATTGTGTTCGTACTCGACACCGTCACGTACAGATGGAGACTCGTCGATTATAAGCCGGGACTTCAGGACGACGCGCCGTCTGACAGATACGGACATACGGCCGTCGCTTACGGCAACAAAGTGAGTAGATTTACCAAAATACGTAAATATCAGACTTTGTCAAGAATATAATTCAAGTACTTAAATGCCAATGATTAAATTTGTTGTTATAGGTTTACCTATGGGGTGGAAAGGATAGTGTTACTACCTACGACACACTATACTGCTTCGACACGGAGACGTTGCAGTGGACCTGTCCCAAGACCACAGGCAGTACACCTATTGCCAGAGACGCACACCACACGGCATGTGTGATACGTAATAAAATGTATCTGTTTGGAGTCTTTAGTCCAGAAACAGGGGATTGTTGCAACAAAGTTCACTATTTGAACTTGGACACCATGCGATGGACTCACGTGCACGTAAAAGGCGCACCGCCGTCTCCAAGAGACTTCCACACCGCGGTGGCGTTTGGTGATATGATGTATGTCTTTGGCGGGCGTGATCACCTAAGCATGTCAAGACAAAAAACATTGACCTGCAATAAAGTATACTGCCTGGATACCGTTACCGAGACGTGGACCGAACTCGTTAATCCAACTGGCATCACGCCATCTGGTCGTAGAGGTCACTCTGCTTGTAAGTACCTACTTGTGACACTATCTCTGATCGGTTTTTGATCCTTATCAATCGCAGTTATAAATATAAATAATAACAATGAATAATTGTTTGTTTCAGGGGTTTATAATGACTCAATGTTTATATTTGGCGGTAGCGACGACGACGAAAAGTATTCCAACGATTTGTGGAGATACTCGGTACAGGAAAATAATTGGGAGCTAATGAACATTGGCGGTAAAGTGCCAAGTAAAAGAAGACGCCACAGTTGCATTATAAGCAAAGGCAAAGTCTTTCTTTTCGGTGGCGTGAGGTGAGATTTGAAGATTTTTTTCTTATTTTAACTTAGGTACTTTCAGACTCTATTCAAACATGCGTAGCATAAGTCAAATTTCAAACATAATTTGTTTCTTTTTTAATTGTAGCCCAAAACCAGACTGCGAGGCAAGTGATGGGCGTCACCGTACTGTGTGTAATAACGATCTCCATGTGTTGGACTATTTACCGTCATTCATGACTTTGAGCATAATGAAGGTTCTGGAACACGGTCTGGACCAAACATGGCTACCTCATCATATAAAGTGAGTATAGCTTTGATAATTTTCGTTTTTTAAAATCTCCTACCCCTTTAAATCTAAAATAACAATAATCTTTGTTTACTTACACTCAAAAAGTTTGTTGACATCATCATAATCTTCAGTTGAACGATCAGTTTCTTTTCTAAATAAATAGAGAACATTATGGAATTCTTTGTCGTTTAAATTGAAAGTTTACAGCAAACCTATTTTATTGTTACAGGTTGGAGATTAAGAACATGACTCTGCCGAATACAATTACAGTGCCAAGAACGATGTGTCCGGTTCAGAATTCATAGTGACTGTTATTGTTAGTAGGTTTTTGTGTTGTATTTTTTATTTCCAATATGAATAAATATTTAATGTTATTATTGTGTAACTTTTTCATTATCCTTTTCATTCATGAAATTATTTCTAAAGTTTGTTGTTTATTATTTTGGAATCTGGTGTTTATTTGTTAGATATCTACTAGCCATTCCCCTATGATTTCACGCACGTGAATTTCAAGTTATTTTCAGTAACTCTTTAAAAATATATAGGCACACATAAATGTATTTTCTAAAAGGTATTCTAATACACGCAAGGATAGCGTAGCTTTGTAGCGAAGCGTAGAATTAAAAAAAACCAGTTCAGTATGTATAGAAGTCACGGTAAAGTTAGAAATAAAATAGAAAATATAGAAAATGTGGAAAAGGTGAAAAAGCTTGGATAATTGTATAATAGCGGTTCATCCCTTAATTTAACGTTCACTACCTACAACTGCGGTTCCATCTATATAACTGGATTCCACATGCCTGATATTTGGAACTATCACCAGTTCTTAAAAGTCTTAGTTCCATAGTCCAGGTGTATAAAGTCATCATCATCCACTTCCTATATTTTCTTGTCAGGTATCAGTAGAGCGCATGCCTGCTTTTATCATAGTGACGATAAATAATTTCAAAGTCAGCTTACTCAAAGTCACAGAATGCGTTGAAAAAAAGGAATTTTAATTTTTTAAATAAAATAATTTGCTTGCCTAAGAAACACAGTCAAAGTTATCAAAAACTATTTACGAACAAATTCTTTACAAACAAGATATTACACCTACTAGCTGTCCCCCGCGGTTCGACCCGCGGTAATTTCAGAGTACCCGAGGGAATTTTGGCCTAAAAAGTACTCTTTGCCACTTAGGACTACGGTAGCTTTCTGTAAGTGAAGGACTTTTCAAAATCCGTAAATCCAGAGATTACCCTTTCAACGTCACAAACTCACCAACTTTAGCTCTTTATAATATCGGTAAAGATTGTTATTACGTAACTTTTCATATATTTACATAATAATTCTCAGTCTTAAATAAAAAAATTAACTTATTAGTTTTACTTATTAGAAGAAGATTCGAGCGTTCTCTCTTCCTGGTAAGGCCGGCACGTGCGACGTGGCCATAAGTGCTCGCTGTTGTCGTCGATACCAGTTGCCAAGTCATATTTGAATAACATGCGGTAAAAGGCATAATTTCGATTTAGATAAGGAATATGGATAGTAAGTCATTCATATAAGGAAAAGCTTTTCAACACGATTAGACAAATCTAGGTACCTACTACATATTTACCATCTTACTTACTTGAGGGTAAGGAGCTCTGAACTTTGCACCCTATTCTAATGTTATTTCAAGTAATATCCTTATATATAATAGACCTTATTCCATTACGACTTTCTTACACCTACCAAAACATTATACAAAAAAACTCAGTTATTAAATACTTCGCAAACTTATATTTACTATTGAATAATGACTTACATACTCAAATTAATTTTACTAAAAAACAACAAATTCAGAAAATGAAGCTGAGAAATGCAAGCCATATAGTGTTGCCTCAACCCAGAACCAATTATGGAATGAAAAACCTCCTTTATGAGGGTGCACAGCTCTATAATAATCTACCAAAAAACATAAAAGAAACTAAAACTATTTTTACTTTAAAAAAACTATTGAAAAGTCACATAATTGATGCAATTACTGTGCAATAGGCAGAAAGTGCCAATAAAATCGACCATGCTGTATGTACACACTCCTATATACATATTGAAAACTATACTATAAAAATGCAAATATAATAATTATTATAATACATATATATGTTTATAAATTAAGTATAAGTAAATCAAGTTTATAGTTTTTTGCCTACTTTAATAGGGGGCCATTTCTATTATTTTTTCTATATTCTATAGCTTCATCGTAATGATTTTAATAATACATAGGTACTAGGTAATGAGTAATTACATAATACCTAAATATTCTAGATTTGATACGTACATCTCTATTTGTTAATTCTTATAGCTTTCATTTACTTATTTCATATGTGGGATAATTTTATGTGTATTCTACTTTTGTCATATCTAGTTATTAACAAAGATTTTATATCTTAGTTACCAATGCCTTTCTTTGTAAATTTGTATGGAGATTCTGTAACTGTGTGAATAATATTTCACTTCACTTTTGCCTTGAATTCACGTTGCGCTAATTTTTTTAATGTTGTGATAATAGTTCTTTGGAATCGGCTTTGTATCTGTGAAATTTCTAGTTAATGAGTCTAATTTTGAATGTATCCGCGATAAATAAAATAAAATTATAACATTCTAGCTAAAAATGCATGTGAATTCCACGTGCATTATTTTACCGAAATAGTGATGCATTGTGAAGTGAATGTTATTGTTACCTATTTGCCGCATAACTACCTCCTTACTTTAATAATGGATAGGTACGAGTACCTACCTACTTAATAAATTATTATAAGTATTCTACCTACCGCTCACTACTTTTTGTTATAATTATGTTCGTATATTCTCATGTAAGTGATTGTATTAATCTTTTGAGGATAATAAAGATTCTTAAACCAGAATATCATTTATTTCTCATTAAGTCCTTTTTATCATCAGAAATCATTCATCAAGCGAAACTTCGTGCTAAGTATAACGCCTAAATATTTGTACAGTATTGCTTTATTGTGACTACTCTTTCAAATTGTTTTTTGCAAATATGTTAATCATTAAATTCTCATTAGGTCCATTTGTGTTATCAAATCTCATACTATCTAAATTGTCGTTATCAGTTTCTAGATGTGACACATAATGATTTATTAAGCTTAGTAAAAACTATAATTGCACCCAAAGACGTTAATTAAAAGTAGTTAATTGGCATTTTACTAAATTTAACTTAATTAGTTAAATGCTAACTACGTCTCTGAGTGCGGCCGTTTTTTTTTATCTTTACCTAAAGATTAAAGATTATTATTAGTAGTCATTAAAACAACTCTCGAGTGGGGCCGTAAGACTTTAGGAAGACACATTCGACTATAGAATATTGGAGAAAAATATGTACATGTAAGCTACTAAGCGCAAAATAGTATATTCAATTGAGAGATTCCATTCGCAGTAGGCATATGTATAAGATAAATATTATGTGGATAATTTATAGGAAACAGTAAATTTGGAATACCTAATTTCGATGGTACCTACTTTCAAAGATTTTCTAACTATGTACTACTTAATTAATCCTAAACAATCTGGAATAATTATGCTAGTAGGTATTGTTATCAAAAAAAGATGTAAAAATATTACACATTTAATTAAATAATTTCATAATAACAAATTTAATAATATACATTTATAAAAACTAGGGAAACATGTCCAAATTATCCTTTTTTTATCAAAAATCTCTCTATACCGAAGATATCTTTTTCACTGCAGGCACCGTGATGGTGTTCGGTAGAGTCATGTTGTCAATCTCTAATCTGTAACCAAAAAATATAAAATAAGGTTCGATTATCGTGCTTTCAAAAATTCAATTTCTGTTTGAACAACAAGGCGTTTGAAAATTTTTTCAGGTACCATAGAAAATAATATAACTGAAAATAACAAAAGCTCTACTTACTTTATATGGTGAGGTAGCCATGTTTGGTCCAGGTCGTGTTCCAGAACTTTCAATATGCCTAAAGTCATGAATGACGGTAAATAGTCCAAAACATGGAGATCATTATTACACACAGTACGGTGACGCCCATCACTTGCCTCGCAGTCTGGTTTTGGGCTGCAATAAAAAAAAAATATGTTGACATTTGACTTATGGTAAACATGTTCGAATAAAGTGGTTTATTAAAATTATATAATAAGAAAGAAAATCTTCCAATCTCACCTCACACCACCGAAAACAAATACTTTGCCTTTGCTTAAAATGCAACTGTGGCGTCTTCTTTTACTTGGCACTTTTCCGCCAATACTCATTAGCTCCCAACGATTTTCCTGTATTGAGTATCTCCATAAATCGTTGAGATACTTTTCTTCGTCGTCGGCACCACCGAATATGAACATTGAGCCATTATAAACCCCTGAAACAAACAATCGTTCATTGTTAATACTTATATTTAGAACTGCGATTGATAAGGACCGAAAAGGGACCAGAGATAGTATCACAAGTACTTACAAGCAGAGTGACCTCTTCGACCAGAGGGCGTGATGCCAGTTGGATTAATGGCTTCTGTCCATGTCTCCGTAACCGTATCAAGGCAGTACACTTTATTGCAGGTCAATGTTTTTCGTCTTGAAAAGCTTATGTGATCACGCCCGCCAAAGACGAACACCTTGTCTCCAAACGCCACCGCGGTGTGGAAGTCTCTCGGAGACGGTGGTGTGCCCTTAACGTGGACGTGAGTCCATTGCATGGTGTCCAAGTTCAAATAGTGAACATCGTTGCAACAATCCGCTGTTTCTGGACTAAACCCTCCAAACAAATACATTTTATTACGTATCACACATGCCGTGTGTGCGTCTCTGGCAATAGGTGTACTGCCTGTGGTCTCGGGACAGGTCCACTGCAACGTCTCCGTGTCGAAGCAGTATAGTGTGTCGTAGGTAGTAACACTATCCTTTCCACCCCATAGGTAAACCTATAACAACAAATTTAATCATTGGCATTTAAGTACTTGAATTATATTCTTGACAAAGTCTGATATTTACGTATTTTGGTAAATCTACTCACTTTGTTGCCGTAAGCGACGGCCGTATGTCCGTATCTGTCAGACGGCGCGTCGTCCTGAAGTCCCGGCTTATAATCGACGAGTCTCCATCTGTACGTGACGGTGTCGAGTACAAAAACAATGATCGGATTCCAACCGTCGTACTTGCTGAAACGGCTGAATCCACCGAAAGCGAATATTTGGTCGCCGACACAGACTGCGGCGCTGCTGAGAAACTGCGGTCCACCTACGGTGTGCATTGTCCAGGTCGACATTACGTGTAATATTATTATTTGTTTAAAGTTGTATTAATTAAGTTCACTGTAGCTACTCGTAAATATTACTGTTGTATGATTTCACTAAGTCACTTTACACTTTACACTTAATGGTGTCCAGTACATACGAGTAGACTTGCTTTGCACTCAATGAATAGTAGCGGCTGGCGAACTAGACTTAAATACATAATTGTAGGTACAAGAGAAATGGAAGGGATAACTTCAGGTAAATCGACCAATGGAAGATCTGTTTACGATGACATCGTATTTTGAACACCAAACAAATCAAAAGAAAAAAAATAAGGAGAAGAGATAAAAAGAGGTAAGAAAAGAAAAAAATGGGCAATTATCTTAGTTTCATAGTAACCTATTCATAGTTTCGCATGCATTTTATACCACCCCATTGTTTAGCAGGTATAGGAGAATTGGTAGATATTATATCGAGTAGGTCACTTATAGGTTTTTTGCTTAGTAAAAGTCATAGAAAATATGTATTCAGGTCAAATCAAACTATTCAAAAAATATAGGTATTAAATTTATATTTATTTCATTTCAATTTATTGTATTTTATTATATCGAAACTCAATCAACTAAAAAGTTCAAATTAATTATGTTGAAACAAAAACTAGTATCAAATTTGGTACAGTAAAAACGATTTGATTTTACTTGTATTCAAACAAATCAATAAACAGCGACATTTTGTATACGTTTTGGCGCAAATGGTCCAATTCGCAAATGGTCCAGAGGGTTTAAAAATATGTCCAATTCGCAAACCGTCCAATTACCTATTCAGTACCAAATATTGCAATGTTAAATAAATAGTCTATAGAATTACGCAACGTACTTAAATTTATATTAATTGAATTATGAACACGAATGATGTTTAAGTATTTAAAACACCAGAATCAATCAATCAATCAATCAATCAATTCATTTATTTGCTTAAACATGGTTACAATATAGGTATATGTGTACAGTGGTGTGAAATTACATTAGTCCAGCGTGTTTTTGCCCTATCGGAGGTGCAAATTTTAATGTAAATTTATATTTTACTAGCTGACCCCCGCGGTTTCACCCGCGGTAATTTCGGAGTAATCGCGGGAATTCCGAGATAAAAAGTACCCTACATCACTAAGGATCACTGCAGCTTTTTAAATGTGAAAGAATTTTTAAAATCAGTTCAGTAGATCCATAGATTACCCCGTACAAACTCACCGGAGTTTCCGCGGGAATCCCGAAGTAAAAAGTACCCTATGACACTCAGGATCACTGCAGCTTTCCACAAGTGAAAGGATTTTCAAAATCGGTTCAGTAGATCCAGAGATTACCCCCTACAACGTAACAAACTTACAAACTCACAAACCCACAAACTCACAAACTCACAAACTTTTGCTCTTTATAATATTAGTATGGATTTCATTATGATACAAATAAAGTTATAATGTACTATAGTTTAAGGTCATTAATAAATTTGATCCTACAATAATGACAAAGCTTTATTTTAATTGATGACGCAATTAGTTAGATTCATGTTTCCCATTTGTAATCTGGGGCCCTATTTTTAAATCTCTCGAATTACTTTCACGCACGGAATCGCGAATTCACGTGTGAATCCTCATAAATTTTTGAAGCATTCACGCGTGAATCTTGCAATTCCGTGTGCGAATAGTATTCGAGCGATTCAAAAATAGGGCCCCTGTAACCAAAAAATAAGTAAGATTGGATTATCGTAGAGACAAAACTACTGACTCCTTAACATGAATCCGTATACTCATAAAAGATTTGCTTTACAGATTCTGTCGTGGGCATGCTCCTTATGTGTCTACTTGAATTATGTGATTTCGCAGCCAACTTCTTGTTTTCTTTCTATTTTTATTCTTCTAATTCTATAATCTTCTAGTTCTATTTCTATAATAGACATTTTAAAAACATTGCAACAAATTAATTAATTGATTAATTAATTAATTTATTATCTTTGGATAATTTGTCTTACCTGATTGTTATGCGTTAGGCATTTCTTTACCTGCTAAGTTTTTATACCACCACGTTTGCTTGGTTTCCAAAACACAAAATAAAGCTTAGTGTGGAATCAAGTATATCTGTGTGTTGTGAAGTTTTATTATTATTATTATTTATTTTATACCTGCTAAACAATAGGGTCGTATACCTACAACAATAGGTTGCTATGAGGTCTTAGGTACTTTTCCAATTTTTTTTTGCCACTATTTCTTTTTTTTGTTCTTTTGCTTTGATTGGTATTCAAAATATCACGTCATCGTAGACAAGTCTCTGATTGGTCGATTTATCTGAAGTTATCCCTTCCATATCTCACTCACAATTATATATTTAAGTCAAGTTTGCCAGGCAATACTATTCAATTGATTTAGTGCAAAGCAAGCCTGTGTACTGGACACCAGTTAGCAAGAAGTTTTCTACTGTTAAGACGTACCTAAAAGTGACTTAGTGCCAAGTGAATTTAGTACGCAGTAATAAAAAATAATAATTACCTTTCATAATGTCGACCTGGACCATTCACAAAGAAGGAGGGCCGCAGTTAGTTAACGGCGCTGCGGCATGTGTCGGCGACCAATTATTTTCTTTCGGTGGGTTCAGCCGTTTCAGCGAATACGACGGTTGGAATCCGATCATTGTGTTCGTACTCGACACCGTCACGTACAGATGGAGACTCGTCGATTATAAGCCGAGACTTCAGGACGACGCGCCGTCTGACAGATACGGACATACGGCCGTCGCTTACGGCAACAAAGTGAGTAGATTTACCAAAATACGTAAATATCAGACTTTGTCAAGAATATAATTCAAGTACTTAAATGCCAATGATGAAATTTGTTGTTATAGGTTTACCTATGGGGTGGAAAGGATAGTGTTACTACCTACGACACACTATACTGCTTCGACACGGAGACGTTGCAGTGGACCTGTCCCGAGACCACAGGCAGTACACCTATTGCCAGAGACGCACACACGGCATATGTGATACGTAATAAAATGCATTTGTTTGGAGGCTTTAGTCCAGAAACAGGGGATTGTTGCAACAAAGTTCACTATTTGAACTTGGACACCATGCGATGGACTCACGTCCACGTAAAGTGCACACCACCGTCTCCAAGAGACTTCCACACCGCGGTGGCGCTTGGTGACAAGATGTACGTCTTTGGCGGGCGTGATCACCTAAGCATGTCAAGACGAAAAGCATTGACGTGCAATAAAGTATACTGCCTGGATACCGTTACGGAGACGTGGACCGAACTCGTTAATCCAACTGGCATCACGCCCTCTAGTCGTAGAGGTCACTCTGCTTGTAAGTACTTTTGATACTATTTCTGGTAAGTTTTCCGTCATTTTAAATCGCAGTTCTAAATAAAATAACAATATACGTTTGTTTGTTTCAGGGGTTTATAATGACTCAATGTTTATATTCGGCGGTAGCGACGATAACGAAAAGTATCTCAACGATTTATGGAGATACTCAATACAGGAAAATCGGTGGGAGCCAATGAGCATTGGCGGCAAAGTGCCTAGTAAAAGAAGACGCCAGAGTTGCATTTTAAACAAAGGCAAAGTCTTTCTTTTCGGTGGCGTGAGGTGAGATTTGATGATTTTTTATTTATTATAACTTAGGTACTTTCCGACTCTATTCGAACATGCGTAGCAAACGTCAAATATCTAACATAATTTGTTTCTTTTCTAATTGTAGCCCAAAACCAGACTGCGAGGCAAGTGATGGGCGTCACCGTACTGTTTGTAATAACGATCTCCATGTGTTGGACTATTTACCGTCATTCATGACTTTATGTATAATGAAAGTTCTGGAACACGACCTGGACCAAACATGGCTACCTCACCATATAAAGTAAGTAGAGCTTTTGTTATTGTCAGTTATATTATTTTCTATGATATACCTATAGGTACCTGAAAAAATTTCTAACACCTTGTTGTTCAAATAGAAATTGAGATTCTGAAGTAATCGAACTTTACTTATTTTTTGGTTACAGATTAGAGATTGACAACATGACTCTACCGAACAACATCGCAGTGCCTGCAGTAAAAAAAATACCTTTGGTATAGAGATGTTTGATAAAAAAAAGTGTAATTTGGACATGTTTCCTTAGTTTTTTCATATGTAAATTATTATTTTATTTTATTTTCCTGAATGTATACCCAAGAAGGTAAATCATTATAATACAATCTAGCCAATCTAGTAATGACTAATAAGTATTTTAAATTTGACCTAAACTTCTAAACAGGACTATGCTAAGAATGTGTCCAATAACACTTTTCTTATTGTCTCTATTAAGGGGAAGACACTTTGTTCTAGTGTTCTTTGGATATAGTAGGTCACAGCACTAACTCAAAAGGTATTATAATATGTAAATTATGGAAATAAATTATTATGTTATTTATGGAATTATTTAATAAATCTATCTATAGTAGTTATAATAAAACTGTGGAGAGGTCAATTCTGTACTGTGTGTGTATTGTGTGACTTTTTCATTATCCTTTTCATTCATGAAATCATTTTTAAAGTTTCATGTTTATTATTTGCGGGAGTGCGATATTTATTTGTTAGATATATATTAGTCATTCTGCCATGATTTCACCCACGTGGATTTCACGACGTCTTCAGTTACTCTAATACATATATATCTAGGTATACCTATGTATTTTCTAAAAGTATAAAAAAACACTCAGGAATAGCGTAGCTTTGTGGCTTAGCGTAGAATTTAAAAAATCAGTTCAGTAAGTGTAGAACTTATCGTAAAGTTATAAATCAAATAGGTAGAAAAGATAGAAAACGTTAATAACTGTAAAATAATAAATATTATTTTATCATAGAACAGAATAGAGGTTATTTTGGCACCCAAATTAAACACAAACTTATACAACAACTTATACTTTATTACTTTATACACATCTAAAATATCCGGCTAAATATTAAATTATATACCTATATATACATATACATTGCTTTTTTGTTCATAATTTAAATCTGTAATGTAATAACATCATCACGCGATACTTCGCGAATAATAAAAAAAATATTTACTTTAGGATGTTTGCATTGGTACTAATTGGTAAACTTTACGACCTGTAGGTACTATCCACATACATCGTCTAGATGACAGTCCTAAAGTTGTATTTTGCTAATTTTTTCAATTTCCTCGAACTTTTTCTTCTCTGTAAAGGCAATATCAATATCAATAGAATTGTACAATAACACATGTTACTTACGTTTACTATGAACTAGCTGTGCCCCGCGGTTTCACCCGCGTGAAAAGTTTTTATATTATAACAACTGTTTTCCCGACATCCGATTTAGATGAAACACAGCCTGTTATATGTAGCTCCAGGCTAAGCTTAATCTACCTGTTAAAATCGTATGACAATCCGTTCAGTAGATTCGGAGAACATCGCGAACAGACAGACAGACTGAAAAAAACTATTTTTGTGGTTGGTCTTCTTTTGTCGCCCCCCGTCAATTTTTGTTAAAAATATGAAATTTTATTATAGTATAGATTTAAATGAATATAATAATAAATTCTTTCTTTCTTCTTTAAAAATATAATACAAAAGAATTATCCCTAGACAAATATATAAAATTAGGATCATATAATGGGATATAACAAGATCCACCTCGACCGAGAATTGAACCCGAGACCTCTTGATTTGCGGAGCTGTATTATAGTGACCGCCACTGCGATCCGCTCTTCAACACGGCATAGACAGGCAAGTCCACTATAAAAAAACTCAATGCTCACCTTTTTCGGTTTAGTGACTGTTTCCTCGATGTCGTCGTCTTCAAATTTGATCTTACGATGGACGTGGGGCAGCACTGAACAGATGTGAAGAGCAAAGGCCCACATTGTCAGGTCACAGTTCTCACAACGAACGCCCTCGATACCGTGATGCCAGCACAGGTGTTCCAGCAGAGAATCATATACTTCGAATTTTTTTTCACAACGCAAACATGCGTTCCGTATGAACGACAGTTGTAATACAGCTCTGTCCATATTAATGCAGCACTGAAGTAGCTAAGCACGTACTTACTGGATTTAGAGCGTGATTCAAATGAAACGATTTGTGTACCTACACTTTCTCTTTAAATATATATTTAAGGT
The DNA here is from genome assembly GCA_907165275.2 of Zygaena filipendulae. Taxonomy (NCBI): domain Eukaryota; kingdom Metazoa; phylum Arthropoda; class Insecta; order Lepidoptera; family Zygaenidae; genus Zygaena; species Zygaena filipendulae. The sequence continues at coordinate 1,843,009 of OU015657.1, forward strand.
AATTGGTATTGTTCCAAGGAAGATAATCATTAATTAATTATTATTAGTGATCATCATCATTATGAGTGATTCTCATTATATACGTGTTAAGTAATGAGCAGATATAAATGTACGTACAGCAAACATAATATGAATCATAGGTCGGTAAACCTAAGAACTTCGAAAACTATGTATTTAGCTTATGACATTTATTTTGTTCAGAGCCTGGTGCACATAGTGGAACAAAAGTAAAAAAAAACAAAATCGAAAAAGAAAGACTTTTAAATAATTTTCGGTAAATAAAAGTTAGGTATAGACGGTACTCAAAGTGAAAATAAGAAAAACAATTATAAAAATATAACAATAAGTAAAATAATAAATAATTACTATTATGAGGATAAATAATAGATATTATTGTCAAATTAGTAGTTAAAATATTTTTATTACATACCAGCTGTGCCCCGCGGTTTCACCCGCGATAATTTCAAAGTTCCCGCGGGAATTTCGGGATAAAAACTACCCTATGTCCTTCTCTGTACCCATGACAATGTGCATGCCTTTCATCCAAATCCGTTCAGCCGTTTATGTGTGATTGAGTAAATAACACCCAAACAACCACACTTTCACATTTATAATATTAGTAGGATCAGTAGGATAGTAGGATATAAAAAGAACACCAATTATAACGTAAGAATTACAATATATTTAATAAAAACGTCTTTATCCTAATCAATTACCATATAACGACAGACTTATCAAAAGATGCCCTTCGTTATGATATTCTGCCTCATTTTTAAATTACCTTTTTATTTTTAAATTATCCTATACCTAGGTATTAGGTATATATTTTTCAATTTTTGATTAGTTTTTTTTTCTTTTTAAATTCAAAATTATGTTTTCTATAATATTTTATTTTGGTTTATAATCTGACTCCTTGATTAGACTTCGCACGCTGGACATTTATCACCACGTTTGCTTGGTTTCCAAAACACAAAATAAAGCTTAGTGTGGAATCAGGTACATCTGTGTGTTGTGAAGTTTTATTATTATTATTATTTCTTTTATACCTGCCAAACAATAGGGTCGTATACCTACAATAATAGGTTGCTAACTTAGGTACTTTTCCAATTTTTTTTGGCACTATTTTTTTTTTGTTCTTTTGCTTTGATTGGTATTCTAAATATCACGTCATCGTAGACAAGTCTCTGATTGGTCGATTTATCTGAAGTTATCCCTTCTATATCTCACTCACAATTATACATTTAAGTTAAGTTCGGCAGGCAATACTATTCAATTGATTGAGTGCAAAGCAAGCCTGTGTACCTACTGGACACCATTTAGCAAGAAGTTTTCTGCTGTTAAGACGTACCTAAAAGTGACTTAGTGCCAAGTGAATTTAGTACGCAGTAATAATAAAAATAATTACCTTTCATAATGTCGACCTGGACCATTCACAAAGAAGGAGGGCCGCAGTTAGTTAACGGCGCTGCGGCATGTGTCGGCGACCAATTATTTTCTTTCGGTGGGTTCAGCCGTTTCAGCGAATACGACGGTTGGAATCCGATCATTGTGTTCGTACTCGACACCGTCACGTCCAGATGGAGACTCGTCGATTATAAGCCGGGACTTCAGGACGACGCGCCGTCTGACAGATACGGACATACGGCCGTCGCTTACGGCAACAAAGTGAGTAGATTTATCAAAATACGTAAATATCAGACTTTGTCAAGAATATAATTCAAGTACTTAAATGCCAATGATGAAATTTGTTGTTATAGGTTTACCTATGGGGTGGAAAGGATAGTGTTACTACCTACGACACACTATACTGCTTCGACACGGAGACGTTGCAGTGGACCTGTCCCAAGACCACAGGCAGTACACCTATTGCCAGAGACGCACACACGGCATGTGTGATACGTAATAAAATGTATCTGTTTGGAGGCTTTAGTCCAGAAACAGGGGATTGTTGCAACAAAGTTCACTATTTGAACTTGGACACCATGCAATGTACTCACGTGCACGTACAAGGCGCACCGCCGTCTCCAAGAGACTTCCACACCGCGGTGGCGCTTGGTGATAAGATGTATGTCTTTGGCGGGCGTGATCACCTAAGCATGTCAAGACGAAAAGCATTGACCTGCAATAAAGTATACTGCCTGGATACCGTTACGGAGACGTGGACCGAACTCGTTAATCCAACTGGCATCACGCCCTCTAGTCGTAAAGGTCACTCTGCTTGTAAGTACTTTTGATACTATTTCTGGTAAGTTTTCCGTCATTTTAAATCGCAGTTATATTTAATCGTAAATAACAATATACAATTGTTTGTTTCAGGGGTTTATAATGATTCAATGTTTATATTCGGCGGTAGCGATGATAACGAAAAGTATCTCAACGATTTATGGAGATACTCAATACAGGAAAATAGGTGGGAGCCAATGAGCATTGGCGGCAAAGTGCCAAGTAAAAGAAGACGCCAGAGTTGCATTTTAAACAAAGGCAAAGTCTTTCTTTTCGGTGGCGTGAGGTGAGATTTGAAGGTTGTTTTTCTTATTTTAACTTGCTGTCCGACTCTATTCGAACATGCGTAGCATAAGTCAAATGTCAAACATAATTTGTTTCTTTTTTAATTGTAGCCCAAAACCAGACTGCAAGGCAAGTGATGGGCGTCACCGTACTGTGCGTAATAACGATCTCCATGTGTTGGACTATTTACCGTCATTCATGACTTTGAGCATAATGAAGGTTCTGGAACACGGTCTGGACCAAACATGGCTACCTCACCATATAAAGTGAGTATAGCTTTGATAATTTTCGTTTTTTTAAATCTCCTACCCCTTTAAATCTAATTTGTAGTGAAATTTCTGAAACAAAAAAATTACAATAATTTTTGTTTACTTACACTCAAAAAGTTTGTTGACTTCATCATAATCTTCAGTTGAACGATCAGTTTTTTCTTTTATAAATAAATAGAGAACATTATGGAAATCTTTGTCGTTAAAATTGACAGTTTATAGCAAACCTATTTTATTGTTACAGGTTGGAGATTAAGAACATGACTCTACCGAATACAATTACAGTGCCAAGAACGATATGTCCGGTTCAAAATATAGAAAAAAAAAATTAAATATATGGACATAGATAAGCAATAGTATATTAACCCACACTGGAGAAATGTCGAGTAAATCGTGTTTTTAAAATATAGCGCCATTTTTTTTCAACATTTTTTATATTCAATATTTAGCTACATACTTAAACAATGTAATAAGGTAAACACATAATTAAAAAACGTTCTTTAACTCTCAATAAATCGTTCAGAAGCAATAACTTAAATTTGTGGGTTAACATGTTATTGCTTATCTACGTCCATATAAATCTTGATTTGCATTTGACGCATTGATTTATAGTGACTGTTATTGTTAGTAGGTTTTTGTGTTGTATTTTTTATTTCCAATATGAATAAATATTTAATGTTATTATTGTGTAACGTTTTCATTATCCTTTTCATGAAATTATTTTTAAGTTTGTTGTTTATTATTTTGGAATCTGGTGTTTATTTGTTAGATATCTACTAGCCATTCCCCTATGATTTCACACACGTGAATATCAAGTTATTTTCAGTAACTCTATGAAAATATATAGGCACACATATTATGTATTTTCTAAAAAGTATTCTAAAACACGCAAGGATAGCGTAGCTTTGTAGCGCAGCGTAGAATAAAAAAAAACCAGTTCAGTATATGTAGAATTTACGGTGAAGTTAGAAATAAAATAGAAAATATAGAAAATGTGGAAAAGGTGAAAAAGCTTGGATAATTGTATAATAGCGGTTCATCCCTTAATTTACCGTTCACTACGTACAACTGCAGTTCCATCTATATAACTGGATTCTACATGTCTGATATTTGGAACTATCACCAGTTCTTAAAAGTCTTAGTTCCATAGTCCAGGTGTATAAAGTCATCATCATCCACTTCCTATATTTTCTTGTCAGGTATCAGTAGAGCGCATGCCTGCTTTTCTCATAGTGACGATAAATGATTTCAAAGTCAGCTTACTCAAAGTCACAGAACGCGTTAAAAAAAATAAATTTTTAATTTTTAAATAAAATAATAATTTGCTTGCCTAGCAAACACAGTCAAAGTTATTAAAAACTATTTACAATTAAATTCTTTACAAACAACTTATTACACCTACTAGCTGTCCCCCGCGGGTAACCCGCGGTAACCTCTGAGTTTCCGCGGGAATTTTTGCCTAAAAAGTACTCTTTGCCACTTAGGACTACGGTAGCTTTCTGTAAGTGAAGGACTTTTCAAACTCCGTAGATCCACAGATTACCCTTTACAACGTCACAAACTCACAAACTTTAGCTCTTTATAATATCAGTAAAGATTGTTATTACGTAACTAACTACGTTACGTAACTTACGTAATAATTCTCAGTCATAAATAAAAATTTTTAACTTATTAGTTTTACTTATTAGAAGAAAATTCGAGCGTTCTCTCTTCCTGGTAAGGCCGGCCGGCACGTGCAACGTGGCCATAAGTGCTGGCTGTTGTCGTCGATAACAGTTGCCAAGTCATATTTGAATAACATGCGGTAAAAGGCATAATTTCGATTTAGATAAGGAATATGGATATGGTGAGTCATTCATATAAGGAAAAGCTTTTCAACACGATTAGACAAATCTAGATACCTACTACATATTTACCATCTTACTTACTTGAGGGTGAGGAGCTCTGAACTTTGCTCCCTATTCTAATGTTATTTCAAGTAATATCATTTATTTCACATTAAGTCCTTTTTTATCATCAGAAATCATTCATCAAGCGGAACTTCGTGCTAAGTATAACACCTAAACATTTGTACAGTATTGCTTTATTGTGATTACCCTTTTAAATTGTCTTTTGCAAATATGTTAATCATTAAATTCTCATTAGGTCCATTTGTGTTATCAAATCTCATACTATCTAAATTGTCGTTATCAGTTTCTAGATGTGACACATAATGATTTATTAAGCTTAGTAAAAACTATAATTGCACCCAAAGACGTTAATTAAAAGTAGTTAATTGGCATTTTACTAAATTTAACTTAATTAGTTAAATGCTAACTACGTCTCTGAGTGCGGCCGTTTTTTTTTTATCTTTACCTAAAGATTAAAGATTATTATTAGTAGTCATTAAAACAACTCTCGAGTGGGGCCGTAAGACTTTAGGAAGACACATTCGACTATAGAATATTGGAGAAAAATACATGTAAGCTACTAAGCGCGAAATAGTATATTCAATTGAGAGATTCCATTCGCAGTAGGCATATGTATAAGATAAATATTATGTGGATAATTTATAGGAAACAGTAAATTTGGAATACCTAATTTCGATGGTACCTACTTTCAAAGATTTTCTAAGTATGTACTACTTAATTAATCCTAAACAATCTGGAAAAATTATGCTAGTAGGTATTGTTATCAAAAAAAGATGTAAAAATATTACACATTTAATTAAATAATTTCATAATAACAAATTGAATAATATACATTTCTAAAAACTAGGGAAACATGTCCAAATTATCCTTTTTTTATCAAAAATCTCTCTATACCGAAAATATCTTTTTCACTGCAGGCATCGTGATGGTGTTCGGTAGAGTCATGTTGTCAATCTCTAATCTGTAACCAAAAAATATAAAATAAGGTTCGATTATCGTGCTTTCAAAAATTCAAGTTCTGTTTGAACAACAAGGCGTTTGAAAATTTTTTCAGGTACCATAGAAAATAATATAACTGAAAATTACAAAAGCTCTACTTACTTTATATGGTGAGGTAGCCATGTTTGGTCCAGGTCGTGTTCCAGAACTTTCATTATGCCTAAAGTCATGAATGACGGTAAATAGTCCAAAACATGGAGATCGTTATTACACACAGTACGGTGACGCCCATCACTTGCCTCGCAGTCTGGTTTTGGGCTGCAATAAAAAAAATTTTGTTGACATTTGACTTATAATAAACATGTTCGAATAAAGTGATTTATTAAAATTATATAATAAGAAAGAAAATCTTCCAATCTCACCTCACACCACCGAAAACAAATACTTTGCCTTTGCTTAAAATGCAACTGTGGCGTCTTCTTTTACTTGGCACTTTGCCGCCAATACTCATTAGCTCCCAACGATTTTCCTGTATTGAGTATCGCCATAAATCGTTGAGATACTTTTCTTCGTCGTCGGCACCACCGAATATGAACATTGAGCCATTATAAACCCCTGAAACAAACAATCGTTCATTGTTAATACTTATATTTAGAACTGCGATTGATAAGGACCGAAAAGGGACCAGAGATAGTGTCACAAGTACTTACAAGCAGAGTGACCTCTTCGACCAGAGGGCGTGATGCCAGTTGGATTAATGGCTTCTGTCCATGTCTCCGTAACCGTATCAAGGCAGTACACTTTATTGCAGGTCAATGTTTTTCGTCTTGAAAAGCTTATGTGATCACGCCCGCCAAAGACGAACATCTTGTCTCCAAACGCCACCGCGGTGTGGAAGTCTCTCGGAGACGGTGGTGTGCCCTTAACGTGGACGTGAGTCCATTGCATGGTGTCCAAGTTCAAATAGTGAACATCGTTGCAACAATCAGCTGTTTCTGGACTAAACCCTCCAAACAGATACATTTTATTACGTATCACACATGCCGTGTGTGCGTCTCTGGCAATAGGTGTACTGCCTGTGGTCTCGGGACAGGTCCACTGCAACGTCTCCGTGTCGAAGCAGTATAGTGTGTCGTAGGTAGTAACACTATCCTTTCCACCCCATAGGTAAACCTATAACAACAAATTTAATCATTGGCATTTAAGTACTTGAATTATATTCTTGACAAAGTCTGATATTTACGTATTTTGGTAAATCTACTCACTTTGTTGCCGTAAGCGACGGCCGTATGTCCGTATCTGTCAGACGGCGCGTCGTCCTGAAGTCCCGGCTTATAATCGACGAGTCTCCATCTGTACGTGACTGTGTCGAGTACAAAAACAATGATCGGATTCCAACCGTCGTATTTGCTGAAACGGCTGAATCCACCGAAAGCGAATATTTGGTCGCCGACACAGACTGCGGCGCTGCTGAGAAACTGCGGTCCACCTACGGTGTGCATTGTCCAGGTCGACATTACGTGTAATATTATTATTTGTTTAAAGTTGTATTAATTAAGTTCACTGTAGCTACTCGTAAATATTACTGTTGTATGATTTCACTAAGTCACTTTACACTTTACACTTAATGGTGTCCAGTACATACGAGTAGACTTGCTTTGCACTCAATGAATAGTAGCGGCTGGCGAACTAGACTTAAATACATAATTGTAGGTACAAGAGAAATGGAAGGGATAACTTCAGGTAAATCGACCAATGGAAGATCTGTTTACGATGACATCGTATTTTGAACACCAAACAAATCAAAAGAAAAAAAATAAGGAGAAGAGATAAAAAGAGATAAGAAAAGAAAAAAATGGGCAATTATCTTAGTTTCATAGTAACCTATTCATAGTTTCGCATGCATTTTATACCACCCCATTGTTTAGCAGGTATAGGAGAATTGGTAGATATTATATCGAGTAGGTCACTTATAGGTTTTTTGCTTAGTAAAAGTCATAGAAAATATGTATTCAGGTCAAATCAAACTATTCAAAAAATATAGGTATTAAATTTATATTTATTTCATTTCAATTTATTTTATTTTATTATATCGAAACTCAATCAACTAAAAAGTTCAAATTAATTATGTTGAAACAAAAACTAGTATCAAATTTGGTACAGTAAAAACGATTTGATTTTACTTGTATTCAAACAAATCAATAAACAGCGACATTTTGTATACGTTTTGGCGCAAATGGTCCAATTCGCAAATGGTCCAGAGGGTTTAAAAATATGTCCAATTCGCAAACCGTCCAATTACCTATTCAGTACTAAATATTGCAATGTTAAATAAATAGTCTATAGAATTACGCAACGTACTTATATTTATTTTAATTGAATTATGAACACGAATGATGTTTAAGTATTTAAAAAACCAGAATCAATCAATCAATCAATCAATCAATCAATTCATTTATTTGCTTAAACATGGTTACCATATAGGTATATGTGTACAGTGGTGTAAAATTACATTAGTCCAGCGTGTTTTTGCCCTATTGAACGTGCAAATTTTAATGTAAATTTATATTTTACTAGCTGACCCCCGCAGTTTCACCCGCGGTAATTTCGGAGTAATCGCGGGAATTCCGAGATAAAAAGTACTTACCCTATATATCACTTAGGATCACTGCAGCTTTTTAAATGTGAAAGAATTTTTAAAATCAGTTCAGTAGATCCATAGATTACCCCCTACAAACTCACCGGAGTTTCCGCGGGAATCCCGAAGTAAAAAGTACCCTATGTCACTCAGGATTACTGCAGCTCCCTATAAGTGAAAGAATTTTCAAAATCGGTTTAATAGATCTAGAGATAGTTGTTCTACCGTGGTTTTGCCCGCGATAAAAGCGAAGTTCCCGAGGGAATTCCGGAATAAAAAGTACCCTATGACACTCAGGATCACTGCAGCTTTCCACAAGTGAAAGGATTTTCAAAATCGGTTCAGTAGATCCAGAGATTACCCTCTACAACGTCACAAACTCACAAACTTTTGCTCGTTATAATATTAGTATAGATTTCATTATGATACAAATAAAGTTATAATGTACTATAGTTTAAGGACATTAATACATTTGATCCTACAATAATGACAAAGCTTTATTTTAATTGATGACGCAATTAGTTAGATTCATGTTTCCCATTTGTAATCTGGGGCCCTATTTTTAAATCGCTCGAATTACTTTCACGCACGGAATCGCGAATTCAAGTGTGAATCCTCATAAATTTTTGAAGCATTCACGCGTGAATCTTGCAATTCCGTGTGCGAATAGTATTCGAGCGATTCAAAAATAGGGCCCCTGTAACCAAAAAATAAGTAAGATTGGATTATCGTAGAGACAAAACTACTGACTCCTTAACATGAATCCGTATACTCATAAAAGATTTGCTTTACAGATTCTGTCGTGGGCATGCTCCTTATGTGTCTACTTGAATTATGTGTTTTTGCAGCCAACTTCTTGTTTTCTTTCTATTTTTATTCTTCTAATTCTATAATCTTCGAGTTCTATTTCTATAATAGACATCTTAAAAACATTGCAACAAATTAATTAATTGATTAATTAATTAATTTATTATCTTTGGATAATTTGTCTTACCTGATTGTTATACGTTAGGCATTTCTTTACCTGCTAAGTTTTTATACCACCACGTTTGCTTGGTTTCCAAAACACAAAATAAAGCTTAGTGTGGAATCAAGTACATCTGTGTGTTGTGAAGTTTTATTATTATTATTATTTATTTTATACCTGCTAAACAATAGGGTCGTATACCTACAACAATAGGTTGCTATGAGGACTTAGGTACTTTTCCAATTTTTTTTTGCCACTATTTTTTTTTTTGTTCTTTTGCTTTGATTGGTATTCAAAATATCACGTCATCGTAGACAAGTCTCTGATTGGTCGATTTATCTGAAGTTATCCCTTCCATATCTCACTCACAATTATATATTTAAGTCAAGTTCGCCAGGCAATACTATTCAATTGATTTAGTGCAAAGCAAGCCTGTGTACTGGACACCAGTTAGCAAGAAGTTTTCTGCTGTTAAGACGTACCTAAAAGTGACTTAGTGCCAAGTGAATTTAGTACGCAGTAATAAAAAAAAATAATTAACATTCATAATGTCGACCTGGACCATTCACAAAGAAGGAGGGCCGCAGTTAGTTAACGGCGCTGCGGCATGTGTCGGCGACCAATTATTTTCTTTCGGTGGGTTCAGCCGTTTCAGCGAATACGACGGTTGGAATCCGATCATTGTGTTCGTACTCGACACCGTCACGTACAGATGGAGACTCGTCGATTATAAGCCGGGACTTCAGGACGACGCGCCGTCTGACAGATACGGACATACGGCCATCGCTTACGGCAACAAAGTGAGTAGATTTACCAAAATACGTAAATATCAGACTTTGTCAAGAATATAATTCAAGTACTTAAATGCCAATGATTAAATTTGTTGTTATAGGTTTACCTATGGGGTGGAAAAGATAGTGTTACTACCTACGACACACTATACTGCTTCGACACGGAGACGTTGCAGTGGACCTGTCCCAAGACCACAGGCAGTACACCTATTGCCAGAGACGCACACACGGCATGTGTGATACGTAATAAAATGTATCTGTTTGGAGGCTTTAGTCCAGAAACAGGGGATTGTTGCAACAAAGTTCACTATTTGAACTTGGACACCATGCGATGGACTCACGTCCACGTAAAGTGCACACCACCGTCTCCAAGAGACTTCCACACCGCGGTGGCGCTTGGTGACAAGATGTACGTCTTTGGCGGGCGTGATCACCTAAGCATGTCAAGACAAAAAACATTGACCTGCAATAAAGTATACTGCCTGGATACCGTTACGGAGACGTGGACCGAACTCGTTAATCCAACTGGCATCACGCCCTCTAGTCGTAGAGGTCACTCTTCTTGTAAGTACTTTTGATAATATTTGTGGTAAGTTTTCCGTCATTTTAAATCGCAGTTCTAAATATAATAACAATATACGTTTGTTTGTTTCAGGGGTTTATAATGACTCAATGTTTATATTCGGCGGTAGCGACGATAACGAAAAGTATCTCAACGATTTATGGAGATACTCAATACAGGAAAATCGGTGGGAGCCAATGAGCATTGGCGGCAAAGTGCCAAGTAAAAGAAGACGCCAGAGTTGCATTTTAAACAAAGGCAAAGTCTTTCTTTTCGGTGGCGTGAGGTGAGATTTGATGATTTTTTACTTATTATAACTTAGGTACTTTCCGACTCTATTCGAACATGCGTAGCAAAAGTCAAATATCTAACATAATTTGTTTCTTTTCTAATTGTAGCCCAAAACCAGACTGCGAGGCAAGTGATGGGCGTCACCGTACTGTTTGTAATAACGATCTCCATGTGTTGGACTATTTACCGTCATTCATGACTTTATGTATAATGAAAGTTCTGGAACACGACCTGGACCAAACATGGCTACCTCACCATATAAAGTAAGTAGAGCTTTTGTTATTTTCAGTTATATTATTTTCTGTGATATACCTATAGGTACCTGAAAAAATTTCAAACACCTTGTTGTTCAAACAGAAATTGAGATTCTGAAGTAATCGAACTTTACTTATTTTTTGGTTACAGATTTGAGATTGACAACATGACTCTACCGAACAACATCGCAGTGCCTGCAGTGAAAAAAATACCTTCGGTAGAGAGATGTTTGATAAAAAAAGGTGTAATTTGGACATGTTTCCTTAGTTTTTTCATATGTAAATTATTATTTTATTTTTTTTTCCTGAATGTATACCCAAGAAGGTAAATCATTATAATACAATCTAGCCAATCTAGTAACGACTCATAAGTATTTTAAATTTGACCTAAACTTCTAAACAAGACTATGCTGAGAATGTGTCCAATAACACTTTTCTTATTGTCTCTATTAAGGGGAAGACACTTTGTTCTAGTGTTCTTTGGATATAGTACTCACAGCACTAACTCAAAAAGTATTATAATATGTAAATTATGGAAATAAATTATTGTTATTTATGGAATTATTTAATAAATCTATCTATAGTAGTTATAATAAAACTGTGGAGAGGTCAATTCTGTACTGTGTGTGTATTGTGTGACTTTTTCATTCATGAAATCATTTTTAAAGTTTCATGTTTATTATTTGCGGGAGTGCGATATTTATTTGTTAGATATATATTAGTCATTCTGCCATGATTTCACCCACGTGGATTTCATGACGTCTTCAGTTACTCTAATACATATATATCTAGGTATATATATTTTCTAAATGTATTCAAAAACACTCAGGAATAGCGTAGCTTTGTGGCGTTGCGTAGAATTAAAAAAATCAGTTCAGTAAGTGTATAATTTATCGTAAAGTTATAAATCAAATAGGTAGAAAAGATAGAAAACGTTGAAAAGGTTAAAACTTTAATAACTGTAAAATAATAAATATGATTTTCTCATAGAACAGAATAGAGGTTATTCAGGCACCTAAATAAAACACAAACTTATACAACAACTTATACTTTATTACTTTATACACATCTAAAATATCCGGCTAAATATTAAAATATATATATACATATAAATTGCATTTGTGTTCATAATTTTATATCTGTAATGTAATAACATCATCACGCGATACTTCGCAAATAATAAAAAAAATATTTACTTAAGGATGTTTGCATTGGTACTAATTGGTAAACTTTACGACCTGTAGGTACTATCTACATACATCGTCTATGACAGTCCTAAAGTTGTATTTTGCAATTTTTTTCAATTTCCTCGAACTTTTCCTTCTCTGTAAAGGCAATATTTTTATAATTAGCTTTAGTAAATTAATTAATTTGTTACACAATAGTATCAATAGAATTGTACAATAACACATGTTACTTACGTTTACTATGAACTAGCTGTGCCCCGCGGTTTCACCTGCGTAAATAGTTTTTATATTGTAACAACTGTTTTCCCGACATCCGATTTAAATGTAACACAGGCTGTGTTATATGTAGCTCCAGGCTAAGCTTAATCTACCTGTTAAAATCGTATGACAATCCGTTCAGTAGATTCAGAGATCATCGTGAACAGACATACTGAAAAAACTGTTTTTGTGGTTGGTCTTCTTTTGTCGCCCCCCGTAAATTTTTGTTAAAAAATATTAAATTTTATTATAGTATAGATTTAAATAAATATAATATTTTTTATTGTTACCTACTGAGAATAACAATCTTATTAATAATAATAAATTCTTTCTTTCTTCTTTAAAAATTTATAATACAAAAGAATTATCCCTAGACAAATATATAAAATTAGGATCATATAATGGGATATAACAACATCCACCTCGACCGAAAATTGAACCCGAGACCTCTTGATTTGCGGAGCTGTATTATAGTGACCGCCACTTCGATCCGCTCTTCAACACGGCATAGACAGGCAAGTCCACTATAAAAAAACTCAATGCTCACCTTTTTCGGTTTAGTGACTGTTTCCTCGATGTCGTCGTCTTCAAATTTGATCTTACGATTGACGTGGGGCAGCACTGAACAGATGTGAAGAGCAAAGGCCCACATTGTCAGGTCACAGTGCTCACAACGAACGCCCTCGATACTGTGATGCCGGCACAGGTGTTCCAGCAGAGAATCATATCCTTCGAAATTTTTTTCACAACGCAAACATGCGTTCCGTATGAACGACAGTTGTAGTACAGCTCTGTCCATATTAATGCAGCACTGAAGTAGCTAAGCACGTACTTACTGGATTGAGAGCGTGATTCAAATGAAACGATTTGTGTACCAATACTTTCTCTTTAAATATATATATTTAAGGTAATTGGTATTGTTCCAAGGAAGATAATCATTAATTAATTATTATGAGTGATCATCATCATTATGAGTGATTATCATTATATACGTGTTAAGTAATGAGCCGATATAAATGTACGTACAGCAAACATAATATGAATAGGTCGGTAAACCTAAGAACTTCGAAAACTTTTTAATTGTGACATTTATTTTGTTCAGATCCTGGTGCACATAGTTGGAACAAAAGTAAACAAAAAAAAAACAAAATCGAAAAAGAAAGACCCTTTTAAATAATCTTCGGTAAATAAAAGTTAGGTACCTATAGGTACTCAAAGTGAAAATAAGAACAACAAATATAAAAATAAAATTAATAAATAATTAGTATTATGAAGATAAATAATAGATATTATTGTCAAATTAGTAGTTAAAATATTTTTATTACATACTAGCTGTGCGCCGCGGTTTCACCCGCGGTAATTTCGAAGTTCCCGCGGGAATTCCGGGATATGTCCTTCTCTGTACCCCTGACAACGGGCATGCCTTTCATCCAAATCCGTTCAGCCGTTTTTGCGTGATTGAGTAACAAACATCCAAACATCCACACTTTCACAATTTTATAATATTAGTAGGATCAATAGGATAGTAGGATATAAAAAAGAACACCAATTATAACGTAAGAATTTCAATATATTTAATAAAAACTTCTTTATCCTAATGAATTACCATATAACGACAGACTTATCAAAATATGCCTTTCGTTATGATATTCTGCCTCATTTTTAAATTACCTTTTTATTTTTAAATTATCCTATACCTAGATATTAGGTATATTTTTCAATTTTTGATTACTTTTTTCTCTTTTTAAATTCAAAATTATGTTTTCTTAATATTTTATTTTGGTTTATAATCTGACTCCTTGATTAGACTTCGCACGCTGGACATCAAAATTATAGATATTGCTAGGTGGTACCTAGGTACTCCTTGTTAATTTTCTCTGTGAATTATAATAACTCAAATTACTAAAAGACTCCTACTCCTCCTACTTAAATACGAGCTAGTCGGAGGTCCAAGTACCCCTCCCAACATATTAACCCAGCATACTTAATGGTTAAGGGTTAATCCCTAAAAGTCGGTACTTATACCCGTGTACCTCGGGGATTATTCCTTTAAAAGCACGTTTTAGAGCAAATCTACAATGATTATGGGCACATCTTTTAGTCTGTACTATCAGCTGTGCCCCACTATTTCACCGGCGAGACATTTCAATTTTATATGTGTATAAACTGAAACACATAACTGTACCGGTTCAAGGAATCGCCCTTCAGACGTTCGTACGCATATTTTTTATAACTAAGTAAGTTACACCCGTGTGAGTTTCGGAATTCCCGCAGGAACTCATTGACTCCTTATAACATCAGCTAATTAGCAGTGAAAGTCCCGTACACATCGGTCCAACAGTCTCGGAGATTCACTCGCGTGAGTTTAGAAATTCTCGCAGGAACTCCAAACTACTTTTATTCTTCTTCTCCGTACAACAAAAAAATAATTTGCGAAATTCGTCTAGCCGTTCACCCGTGATGCCGTGACCAAGGGAAATAGGGATTAAATTTTTATATAGGTATATACATAAGTGTATTTTTTATGGACGCAGATAAGCAACAACATGTTCACCCACAAAATTAAGTTATTGATACAGAAAAATTTATTGAGAGTTAGAGAACCTTTATTAATGGGCATGTGGACTAATTTTTAATTTTTATTCCGTCTTGTAGATTATTAAAAAATATTGGACACGTATTTTTTCTTTTTTTACCTAATCAAAAAATAACGGCGATATATTGAGTTGAAATTTCGCGTGACGTCACTATTCTGACAGTTTGTATGGCGGTTTTAGCGGTTAGCGACGTCACGACCCCCTCACCCTAAACTTTAATGCGTTTTATCTCTGTATATTTTAATTTATTTGAAAAAGCAAAAAATACCTATTGTTTTTTATTTTCTAACTGACGGACTAATTAGAATTTTGATTGCAACAAATAAATGAATTAATTAATTAATTTAGTATTTTTGGATAATTTATCTTACCTGATTATGCCGTTAGGCATTTCTTTACCTGCTAAGTTTTTATACGTGTTACCTAGAAACAATTTTTTTCTTTTATTGGTTTGATTCCCGGTGAAGGTGGATTTTGTGTGATTAACTTTCCACTCTGGCCCTGTTTATATATTTTATTTTATTTTTATTTTCGTTTATTCAGGACAAAAACAGCTATAAGAACGTACTATAGATTTAGGTTACAAGATTACACTATGAGCCAATAATAGTTACCCTTTTACAGTTATCTATACCTAATCTAATACATAACATGTGGTAAAATTAGCTGCAAATATTTACAGGGTTGAAAGTATACACGGTTATAAACATGTTCATAAAATATAAAAGATTAAAAAAAATCACACAAAAAAATCAATCAAAAACAAAAGAACCCGTGAAGGTGTTCGCTGCTTAAACGTTCTACCTACACATCATCGCGTTATTTTAAGTTCAATGACCTTGATCGACCTGAACTGCTAAATGTTTGTGGCGAGTGCCTTGTATACGTAAAAGCTAGCTAGGTGTATTGTGTACCTGGTGGATGTAATTATAATGAATTTTCAATAAATTTATTATACTCATATTCTGAAAAATTACCGAACTTATAATATTATTTTTTCGCTTATCCTGTTTGTTATAACGTATACTTTCAGTCTTGTAAATATTTGCACTTGATTTTACCACAATATGTTATATAATAATATGCAGTTATCACCACGTTTGCTTGGTTTCCAAAACACAAAATAAAGCTTAGTGTGGAATCAGGTACATCTGTGTGTTGTGAAGTTTTATTATTACTATTATTTCTTTTATACCTGCCAAACAATAGGGTCGTATACCTACAACAATAGGTTGCTATGAGGACTTAGGTACTTTTCCAATTTTTTTTTGCCACTGTTTATTTTTTTTGTTCTTTTGCTTTGATTGGTATTCAAAATATCACGTCATCGTAGACAAGTCTCTGATTGGTCGATTTATCTGAAGTTATCCCTTCCATATCTCACTCACAATTATATATTTAAGTCAAGTTCGCCAGGCAATGCTATTCAATTGATTTAGTGCAAAGCAAGCCTGTGTACTGGACACCAGTTAGCAAGAAGTTTTCTGCTGTTAAGACGTACCTAAAAGTGACTTAGTGCCAAGTGAATTTAGTAAGCAGTAATAAAAAAAAATAATTACCATTCATAATGTCGATCTGGACCATTCACAAAGAAGGAGGGCCGCAGTTAGTTAACGGCGCTGCGGCCCTCCTTCATGTGTCGGCGACCAATTATTTTCTTTCGGTGGGTTCAGCCGTTTCAGCGAATACGACGGTTGGAATCCGATCATTGTGTTCGTACTCGACACAGTCACGTACAGATGGAGACTCGTCGATTATAAGCCGGGACTTCAGGACGACGCGCCGTCTGACAGATACGGACATACGGCCGTCGCTTACGGCAACAAAGTGAGTAGATTTACCAAAATACGTAAATATCAGACTTTGTCAAGAATATAATTCAAGTACTTAAATGCCAATGATGAAATTTGTTGTTATAGGTTTACCTATGGGGTGGAAAGGATAGTGTTACTACCTACGACACACTATACTGCTTCGACACGGAGACGTTGCAGTGGACCTGTCCCGAGACCACAGGCAGTACACCTATTGCCAGAGACGCACACACGGCATGTGTGATACGTAATAAAATGTATCTGTTTGGAGGCTTTAGTCCAGAAACAGGGGATTGTTGCAACAAAGTTCACTATTTGAACTTGGACACCATGCAATGGACTCACGTGCACGTACAAGGCGCACCGCCGTCTCCAAGAGACTTCCACACCGCGGTGGCGTTTGGTGATATGATGTATGTCTTTGGCGGGCGTGATCACCTAAGCATGTCAAGACGAAAAACATTGACCTGCAATAAAGTATACTGCCTGGATACCGTTACCGAGACGTGGACCGAACTCGTTAATCCAACTGGCATCACGCCATCTGGTCGTAGAGGTCACTCTGCTTGTAAGTACCTACTTGTGACAATATCTCTGATCGGTTTTTGATCCTTATCAATCGCAGTTATAAATATAAATAATAACAATGAATAATTGTTTGTTTCAGGGGTTTATAATGACTCAATGTTTATATTCGGCAGTAGCGACGACGAGGAAAAGTATTCCAACGATTTGTGGAGGTACTCAGTACAGGAAAATAATTGGGAGCTAATGAACATTGGCGGTAAATTGCCAAGTAAAAGAAGACGCCACAGTTGCATTATAAGCAAAGGCAAAGTCTTTCTTTTCGGTGGCGTGAGGTGAGATTTGAAGATTTTTTTCTTATTTTAACTTAGGTACTTTCCGACTCTATTCAAACATGCGTAGCATAAGTCAAATTTCAAACATAATTTGTTTTTTTTTTTTAATTGTAGCCCAAAACCAGACTGCGAGGCAACTGATGGGCGTCACCGTACTGTGTGTAATAACGATCTCCATGTGTTGGACTATTTACCGTCATTCATGACTTTGAGCATAATGAAGGTTCTGGAACACGGTCTGGACCAAACATGGCTACCTCACCATATAAAGTGAGTATAGCTTTGATAATTTTCGTTTTTTAAAATCTCCTACCCCTTTAAATCTAATTTGTAGTGAAATTTCTGAAAAGACAAAATAACAATAATTTTTGTTCACTTATACTCTAAAAGTTTGTTGACATCATCATAATCTTCAGTTGATCGATCAGTTTCTTTTCTAAATAAATAGAGAACATTATGGAATTCTTTGTCGTTTAAATTGAAAGTTTACAGCAAACCTATTTTATTGTTACAGGTTGGAGATTAAGAACATGACTCTGCCGAATACAATTACAGTGCCAAGAACGATGTGTCCGGTTCAGAATTCATAGTGACTGTTATTGTTAGTAGGTTTTTTTGTTGTATTTTTTATTTCCAATATGAATAAATATTTAATGTTATTATTGTGTAACTTTTTCATTATCCTTTTCCTTCATGAAATTATTTCTAAAGTTTGTTGTTTATTATTTTGGAATCTGGTGTTATTGGAAAGTTATTTTCAGTAACTCTTTAAAAATATATAGGCACACATAAATGTATTTTCTAAAAAGTATTCTAATACACGCAAGGATAGCGTAGCTTTGTAGCGAAGCGTAGAATTAAAAAAAAACCAGTTCAGTATGTATAGAATTCACGGTAAAGTTAGAAATAAAATAGAAAATATAGAAAATGTGGAAAAGGTGAAAAAGCTTGGATAATTGTATAATAGCGGTTCATCCCTTAATTAATTAATTAATTAATTTACCGTTCACTACCTACAACTGCGATTCCATCTATATAACTGGATTCCACATGCCTGATATTTGGAACTATCACCAGTTCTTAAAAGTCTTAGTTCCATAGTCCAGGTGTATAAAGTCATCATCATCCACTTCCTATATTTTCTTGTCAGGTATCAGTAGAGCGCATGCCTGCTTTTATCATAGTGACGATAAATAATTTCAAAGTCAGCTTACTCAAAGTCACAGAATGCGTTGAAAAAAAGAAATTTTAATTTTTTAAATAAAATAATTTGCTTGCCTAACAAACACAGTCAAAGTTATCAAAAACTATTTACGAACAAATTCTTTACAAACAAGATATTACACCTACTAGCTGTCCCCCGCGGTTCCACCCGCGGTAATTTCAGAGTACCCGAGGGAATTTTGGCCTAAAAAGTACTCTTTGCCACTTAGGACTACGGTAGCTTTCTGTAAGTGAAGGACTTTTCAAAATCCGTAAATCCAGAGATTACCCTTTCAACGTCACAAACTCACCAACTTTAGCTCTTTATAATATCGGTAAAGATTGTTATTATGTAACTTTTCATATACTTACATAATAATTCTCAGTCATAAATAAAAAAAATTAAATTATTAGTTTTACTTATTAGAAGAAGATTCGAGCGTTCTCTCTTCCTGGTAAGGCCGGCACGTGCGACGTGGCCATAAGTGCTCGCTGTTGTCGTCGATACCAGTTGCCAAGTCATATTTGAATAACATGCGGTAAAAGGCATAATTTCGATTTAGATAAGGAATATGGATAATAAGTCATTCATATAAGGAAAAGCTTTTCAACACGATTAGACAAATCTAGGTAGGTACCTACTACATATTTACCATCTTACTTACTTGAGGGTGAGGAGCTCTGAACTTTGCACTCTATTCTAATGTTATTTCAAGTAATATCATTTATTTCTCATTAAGTCCTTTTTTATCATCAGAAATCATTCATCAAGCGAAACTTCGTGCTAAGTATAACACCTAAGTATTTGTACAGTATTGCTTTATTGTGACTACTCTTTCAAATTGTTTTTTGCAAATATGTTAATCATTAAATTCTCATTAGGTCCATTTCTGTTATCAAATCTCATACTATCTCAATTGTCGTTATCAGTTTCTAGATGTGATACATTATGATTAATTAAGCTTAGTAAAAACAATAATTGCACCCAGAGACGTTAATTAAATGTAAATTGCCATTTTTCTAAATTTAACTTAATTAGTTAAATGCTAACTGCGTCTCTAAGTGCGGCCGTTTTTTTTAATCATTACCTAAAGATTAAAGATTATTATTTGTTATCATTAAAACAACTCTCGAGTGGGGCCGTAAGACTTTAGGTAGACACATTCGACCAAAAAATATTGGAGAAAAATACATACATGTAGGCACTAAGCGAGAAATGTATTTATTTGAGATATTCCATTTGCAGTAGGTAGTTATATTAGTTGGTAATTTATAAGAAACAGTAAATTTTCAATAATCTCGATGGTACTTTCAAAATTTTGTAACTACTACTAAATTAATCCTAAAAATTCCTGGAAAATTATGCTAGTAGGTATTGTTATTAAAAAAAGATATCAAAATATTACACATTTATTAAATAATTCCTTAAAAACTTAATATTTTTATTTCCATAATTTACATTTAAGAAAACTAGGGAAACATGTGAAAATTATACTTTTTTTTATCAAAGATCTCTCTATACCGAAGATATCTTTTTCACTGCAGGCACTGTTATGGTGTTCGGTAGAGTCATGTTGTCAATCTCTAATCTGTAACCAAAAAATAAGTAAGGTTCAATTATCGTGCTATCATAAACTCAATTTCTGTTTGAACAACAAGGTGTGTGAAATTTTTTCAGGTATCTACAGGTATATTATAGAAAATAATATAACTGAAAATAACAAAAGCTCTACTTACTTTATATGGTGAGGTAGCCATGTTTGGTCCAGGTCGTGTTCCAGAACTTTCATTATGCCTAAAGTCATGAATGACGGCAAATAGTCCAAAACATGGAGATCGTTATTGCACACAATACGGTGACT
This sequence comes from Zygaena filipendulae, assembly GCA_907165275.2. NCBI lineage: Eukaryota > Metazoa > Arthropoda > Insecta > Lepidoptera > Zygaenidae > Zygaena > Zygaena filipendulae. The sequence continues at coordinate 1,863,919 of OU015657.1, forward strand.
TTGCCCATCACTTGCCTCGTAGTCTGGTTTTGGGCTGCAATAAAAAAAAAAATTGTTGACATTTGACTTATGGTAAGCATGTTCGAATAAAGTGGTTTATTAAAATATAATAAGAAAGAAAATCTTCCAATCTCACCTCAAACCACCGAAAACAAATACTTTGCCTTTGCTTAAAACGCAACTGTGGCGTCTTCTTTTACTTGGCACTTTGCCGCCAATGCTCATTAGCTCCCAACGATTTTCCTGTATTGAGTATCTCCATAAATCGTTGAGATACTTTTCTTCGTCGTCGGCACCACCGAATATGAACATTGAGTCAATATAAACCCCTGAAACAAACAATTGTTCATTATTAATACTTATATTTAGAACTGCGAATGATAAGGACCGAAAACTGACCAGAGATAGTGTCACAAGTACTTACAAGCAGAGTGACCGGCGTGATGCCAGTTGGATTAATGACTTCTGTCCATGTCTCCGTAACGGTATCAAGGCAGTACACTTTATTGCAGGTCAATGTTTTTCGTCTGGATAAGCTTAGGTGATCACGCCCGCCAAAGACGAACATCTTGTCTCCAAACGCCACCGCGGTGTGGAAGTCTCTCGGAGACGGTGGTGTGCCCTTAACGTGGACGTGAGTCCATTGCATGGTGTCCAAGTTCAAATAGTGAACATCGTTGCAACAATCCGCTGTTTCTGGACTAAACCCTCCAAACAAATACATTTTATTACGTATCACACATGCCGTGTGTGCGTCTCTGGCAATAGGTGTACTGCCTGTGGTCTCGGGACAGGTCCACTGCAACGTCTCCGTGTCGAAGCAGTATAGTGTGTCGTAGGTAGTAACACTATCCTTTCCACCCCATAGGTAAACCTATAACAACAAATTTAATCATTGGCATTTAAGTACTTGAATTATATTCTTGACAAAGTCTGATATTTACGTATTTTGGTAAATCTACTCACTTTGTTGCCGTAAGCGACGGCCGTATGTCCGTATCTGTCAGACGGCGCGTCGTCCTGAAGTCCCGGCTTATAATCGACGAGTCTCCATCTGTACGTGACTGTGTCGAGTACAAAAACAATGATCGGATTCCAACCGTCGTACTTGCTGAAACGGCTGAATCCACCGAAAGCGAATATTTGGTCGCCGACACAGACTGCGGCGCTGCTGAGAAACTGCGGTCCACCTACGGTGTCCATTGTCCAGGTCGACATTACGTGTAATATTATTATTTGTTTAAAGTTGTATTAATTAAGTTCACTGTAGCTACTCGTAAATATTACTGTTGTATGATTTCACTAAGTCACTTTACACTTTACACTTAATGGTGTCCAGTACATACGAGTAGACTTGCTTTGCACTCAATGAATAGTAGCGGCTGGCGAACTAGACTTAAATACATAATTGTAGGTACAAGAGAAATGGAAGGGATAACTTCAGGTAAATCGACCAATGGAAGATCTGTTTACGATGACATCGTATTTTGAACACCAAACAAATCAAAAGAAAAAAAATAAGGAGAAGAGATAAAAGAGATAAGAAAAGAAAAAAATGGGCAATTATCTTAGTTTCATAGTAACCTATTCATAGTTTCGCATGCATTTTATACCACCCCATTGTTTAGCAGGTATAGGAGAATTGGTAGATATTATATCGAGTAGGTCACTTATAGGTTTTTTGCTTAGTAAAAGTCATAGAAAATATGTATTCAGGTCAAATCAAACTATTCAAAAAATATAGGTATTAAATTTATATTTATTTCATTTCAATTTATTGTATTTTATTATATCGAAACTCAATCAACTAAAAAGTTCAAATTAATTATGTTGAAACAAAAACTAGTATCAAATTTGGTACAGTAAAAACGATTTGATTTTACTTGTATTCAAACAAATCAATAAACAGCGACATTTTGTATACGTTTTGGCGCAAATGGTCCAATTTGCAAATGGTCCAGAGGGTTTAAAATGTCCAATTCGCAAACCGTCCAATTACCTATTCAGTACCAAATATTGCAATGTTAAATAAATAGTCTATAGAATTACGCAACGTACTTAAATTTATATTAATTGAATTATGAACACGAATGATGTTTAAGTATTTAAAAAACCAGAATCAATCAATCAATCAATCAATCAATTCATTTATTTGCTTAAACATGGTTACAATATAGGTATATGTGTACAGTGGTGTAAAATTACATTAGTCCAGCGTGTTTTTGCCCTATTGAACGTGCTAATTTTAATGTAAATTTATATTTTACTAGCTGACCCCCGCGGTTTCACCCGCGGTAATTTCGGAGTAATCGCGGGAATTTGACGACCCGATTGGCGCAATGGTCACCATGCCTGCCCGCTAATCAAGAGGTTCCGGGTTCGATTCCCGGTGGGGGTGGACTTTGTGTGATGAACACAGGGTTCCATTTTCCAGTCTGGGTGTGTATATATAGTATAATATATATGTAATAATATGTGTAGTATATACCACGTTTGCTTGGTTTCCACGACACAAGCTTATAGCTTACTGTGGGATCAAGTAGATCTGTGTGTTGTGAAGTGGATTATTATTATTATTATTAATTCCGAGATAAAAAGTACCCTATATCACTAAGGATCACTGCAGCTTTTTAAATGTGAAAGAATTTTTAAAATCAGTTCAGTAGATCCATAGACTACCCCCTACAAACTCACCGGAGTTTCCGCGGGAATCCCGAAGTAAAAAGTACCCTATGTCACTCAGGATTACTGCAGCTCCCTATAAGTGAAAGAATTTTCAAAATCGGTTTCATAGATCTAGAGATAGTTGTTCCACCGTGGTTTTGCCCGCGATAAAAGCGGAGTTCCCGAGGGAATTCCGGAATAAAAAGTACCCTATGACACTCAGGATCACTGCAGCTTTCCACAAGTGAAAGTATTTTCAAAATCGGTTTAGTAGATCCAGAGATTACCCCCTACAACGTCACAAACTTACAAACTCACAAACCCACAAACTCACAAACCCACAAACTCTTAAACTCACAAACTCACAAACTCACAAACTCACAAACTCACAAATTCACAAACTCACAAACTTTTGCTCTTTATAATATTAGTATAGATTTCATTATGATACAAATAAAGTTATAATATACTATAGTTTAAGGTCATTAATAAATTTGATCCTACAATAATGACAAAGCTTTATTTTAATTGATGACGCAATTAGTTAGATTCATGTTTCCCATTTGTAATCTGGGGCCCTATTTTTAAATCGCTCGAATTACTTTCACGCACGGAATCACGAATTCACGTGCGAATCCTCATAAATTTTTGAAGCATTCACGCGTGAATCTTGCAATTCGAGCTATTCAAAAATGGGACCCTGTAACCAAAAAATAAGTAAGATTGGATTATCGTAGAGACAAAACTACTGACTCCTTAACATGAATCCGTATACCCATAAAAGATTTGTTTTACAGATTCTGTCGTGGGCATGCTCCTTATGTGTCTACTTGAATTATGTGTTTTTGCAGCCAACTTCTTGTTTTCTTTCTATTTTTATTCTCTAATTCTATAATCTTCTAGTTCTATTTCTATAATAGACATCTCAAAAACATTGTGACAAATTAATTAATTGATTAATAAATTAATTAAATATCTTTGGATAATTTGTCTTACCTGATTGTTATGCGTTAGGCATTTCTTTACCTGCTAAGTTTTTATACCACCACGTTTGCTTGCTTTCCAAAACACAAAATAAAGCTTAGTGTGGAATCAAGTACATCTGTGTGTTGTGAAGTTTTATTATTATTATTATTTATTTTATACCTGCTAAACAATAGGGTCGTATACCTACAACAATAGGTTGCTATGAGGACTTAGGTACTTTTCCAATTTTTTTTTGCCACTATTTCTTTTTTTTGTTCTTTTGCTTTGATTGGTATTCAAAATATCACGTCATCGTAGACAAGTCTCTGATTGGTTGATTTATCTGAAGTTATCCCTTCCATATCTCACTCACAATTATATATTTAAGTCAAGTTCGCCAGGCAATACTATTCAATTGATTTAGTGCAAAGCAAGCCTGTGTACTGGACACCAGTTAGCAAGAAGTTTTCTGCTGTTAAGACGTACCTAAAAGTGACTTAGTGCCAAGTGAATTTAGTACGCAGTAATAAAAAAAAATAATTACCATTCATAATGTCGATCTGGACCATTCACAAAGAAGGAGGGCCGCAGTTAGTTAACGGCGCTGCGGCATGTGTCGGCGACCAATTATTTTCTTTCGGTGGGTTCAGCCGTTTCAGCGAATACGATGGTTGGAATCCGATCATTGTGTTCGTACTCGACACCGTCACGTACAGATGGAGACTCGTCGATTATAAGCCGGGACTTCAGGACGACGCGCCGTCTGACAGATACGGACATACGGCGGTCGCTTACGGCAACAAAGTGAGTAGATTTACCAAAATACGTAAATATCAGACTTTGTCAAGAATATAATTCAAGTACTTAAATGCCAATGATTAAATTTGTTGTTATAGGTTTACCTATGGGGTGGAAAGGATAGTGTTACTACCTACGACACACTATACTGCTTCGACACGGAGACGTTGCAGTGGACCTGTCCCAAGACCACAGGCAGTACACCCATTGCCAGAGACGCACACACGGCATGTGTGATACGTAATAAAATGTATGTGTTTGGAGGCTTTAGTCCAGAAACAGGGGATTGTTGCAACAAAGTTCACTATTTGAACTTGGACACCATGCGATGGACTCACGTCCACGTGAAGTGCACACCACCGTCTCCAAGAGACTTCCACACCGCGGTGGCGCTTGTTGACAAGATGTACGTCTTTGGCGGGCGTGATCACCTAAGCATGTCAAGACGAAAAGCATTGACCTGCAATAAAGTATACTGCCTGGATACCGTTACGGAGACGTGGACCGAACTCGTTAATCGAACTGGCATTACGCCCTCTAGTCGTAAAGGTCACTCTGCTTGTAAGTACTTTTGATACTATTTCTGGTAAGTTTTCCGTCATTTTAAATCGCAGTTCTAAATATAATAACAATATACGATTGTTTGTTTCAGGGGTTTATAATGACTCAATGTTTATATTCGGCGGTAGCGACGATAACGAAAAGTATCTCAACGATTTATGGAGATACTCAATACAGGAAAATCGGTGGGAGCCAATGAGCATTGGCGGCAAAGTGCCAAGTAAAAGAAGACGCCAGAGTTGCATTTTAAACAAAGGCAAAGTCTTTCTTTTCGGTGGCGTGAGGTGAGATTTGATGATTTTTTACTTATTATAACTTAGGTACTTTCCGACTCTATTCGAACATGCGTAGCAAAAGTCAAATATCTAACATAATTTGTTTCTTTTCTAATTGTAGCCCAAAACCAGACTGCGAGGCAAGTGATGGGCGTCACCGTACTGTTTGTAATAACGATCTCCATGTGTTGGACTATTTACCGTCATTCATGACTTTATGTATAATGAAAGTTCTGGAACACGACCTGGACCAAACATGGCTACCTCACCATATAAAGTAAGTAGAGCTTTTGTTATTTTCAGTTATATTATTTTCTATGATATACTTATAGGTACCTGAAAAAATTTCAAACACCTTGTTGTTCAAACAGAAATTGAGATTCTGAAGTAATCGAACTTTACTTATTTTTTGGTTACAGATTTGAGATTGACAACATGACTCTACCGAACAACATCGCAGTGCCTGCAGTGAAAAAAATACCTTCGGTAGAGAGATGTTTGATAAAAAAAAGTGTAATTTGGACATGTTTCCTTAGTTTTTTCATATGTAAATTATTATTGTATTTTTTTTTCCTGAATGTATACCCAAGAAGGTAAATCATTATAATACAATCTAGCCAATCTAGTAACGACTAATAAGTATTTTAAATTTGACCTAAATTTCTAAACAAGACTATGCTGAGAATGTGTCCAATAACACTTTTCTTATTGTCTCTATTAAGGGGAAGACACTTTGTTCTAGTGTTCTTTGGATATAGTACTCACAGCACTAACTCGAAAGGTATTATAATATGTAAATTATGGAAATAAATTATTGTTATTTATGGAATTATTTAATAAATCTATCTATAGTAGTTATAATAAAACTGTGGAGAGGTCAATTCTGTACTGTGTGTGTATTGTGTGACTTTTTCATTATCCTTTTCATTCATGAAATCATTTTTAAAGTTTCATGTTTATTATTTGCGGGAGTGCGATATTTATTTGTTAGATATATATTAGTCATTCTGCCATGGTTTCACCCACGTGAATTTCCCGACGTCTTCAGTTACTCTAATACATATATATATCTAGGTATATGTATTTTCTAAAAGTATTCAAAAACACTCAGGAATAGCGTAGCTTTGTGGCGTTGCGTAGAATTAAAAAAATCAGTTCAGTAAGTGTATAATTTATCGTAAAGTTATAAATCAAATAGGTAGAAAAGATAGAAAACGTTGAAAAGGTTAAAAACTTTAATAACTGTAAAATAATAAATATGATTTTATCATAGAACAGGATAGAGGTTATTTTGGCACCTAAATTAAACACAAACTTATACAACAACTTATACTTTATTACTTTATACACATCTAAAATATCCGGCTAAATATTAAAATATATATATACATATACATTGCTTTTTTCTTCATAATTTAAATCTGTAATGTACCTAATAACATCATCACGCGATACTTCGCGAATAAAAAAAAAATATTTAGTACTTTAGGATGTTTGCATTGGTACTAATTGGTAAACTTTACGACCTGTAGGTACTATCCACATACATCGTCTAGATGACAGTCCTAAAGTTGTATTTTGCTAATTTTTTCAATTTCCTCGAACTTTTTCTTCTCTGTAAAGGCAATATTTTTATAATTAGCTTTAGTAAATTAATTAATTTGTTACACAATAGTATCAATAGAATTGTAAATAACACATGTTACCTACGTTTACTATGAACTAGCTGTGCCCCGCGGTTTCACCCGCGTGAAAAGTTTTTATATTGTAACAACTGTTTTCCCGACATCCGATTTAGATGAAACACAGGCTGTGTTATATGTAGCTCCAGGCTAAGCTGAATATAGCTGTAAAAATCGTATGACAATCCGTTCAGTAAATTCGGAGATCATCGCGAACAGACAGACATACTGAAAAAACTGTTTTTGTGGTTGGTCTTCTTTTGTCGCTTCCGTCAATTTTTGTTAAAAAATATTAAATTTTATTATAGTATAGATTTAAATAAATATAATATTTTTTATTGTTACCTACTGAGAATAACAATCTTCTTAATAATAATAAATTCTGTCTTTCTTCTTTAAAAATATAATACAAAAGAATTATCCCTAGACAAATATATAAAATTAGGATTAATTATGGGATATAATAAAATCCACCTCGACCGAGAATTGAACCCGAGACCTCTTGATTTGCGGATTATAGTGATTCCATTATCATTTTAAAAACACAACAATAAAAAAACTCAATGCTCACCTTTTTCGGTTTAGTGACTGTTTCTTCGATGTCGTCGTCTTCAAATTTGATCTTACGATGGACGTGGGGCAGCACTGAACAGATGTGAAGAGCAAAGGCCCACATTGTCAGGTCACAGTTCTCACAACGAACGCCCTCGATACTGTGATGCCGGCACAGGTGTTCCAGCAGAGAATCATATCCTTCGATGTCGTCGTCTTCAAATTTGATCTTACGATGGACGTGGGGCAGCACTGAACAGATGTGAAGAGCAAAGGCCCACATTGTCAGGTCACAGTTCTCACAACGAACGCCCTCGATACTGTGATGCCGGCACAGGTGTTCCAGCAGAGAATCATATCCTTCGAAATTTTTTTCACAACGCAAACATGCGTTCCGTATGAACGACAGTTGTAATACAGCTCTGTCCATATTAATGCAGCACCGAAGTAGCTAAGCACGTACTTACTAGATTGAGAGCGTGATTCAAATGAAAAGATTTGTGTACCTACACTTTCTCGTTAAATATGTATATTTAAGGTAATTTGTATTGTTCCAAGGAAGATAATCATAATTATTATTAGTGATCATCATCATTATGAGTGATTATCATTATATACGTGTTAAGTAATGAGCAGATATAAATGTACGTACAGCAAACATAATATGAATCATAGGTCGGTAAACCTAAGAACTTCGAAAACATTTATTTTGTTCAGAGCCTGGTGCACATAGTTGGAACAAAAGTAAACAAAAAAAAAACAAAATCGAAAAAGAACGACTCTTTTAAATAATATTCGGTAAATAAAAGTTAGGTACATATAGGTACTCAAAGTGAAAATAAGAACAACAAATATAAAAATATAATTAATAAATTATTACTATTATGAAGATAAATAATAGATATTATTGTCAAATTAGTAGTTAAAATATTTTGATTACATACTAGCTGTGCCCCGCGGTTTCACCCGCGGTAATTTCGAAGTTCCCGCGGGAATTCCGGGATATGTCCTTCTCTGTACCCCTGACAACGTGCATGCCTTTCATCCAAATCCGTTCAACCGCTTTTGCGTGATTGAGTAACAAACATCCAAACATCCACACTTTCACAATTTTATAATATTAGTAGGATCAGTAGGATAGTAGGATATAAAAAAGAACACCAATTATAACGTAAGAATTTCAATATATTTAATAAAAACTTCTTTATCCTAATGAATTACCATATAACGACAGACTTATCAAAAGATGCCCTTCGTTATGATATTCTGCCTCATTTTTAAATTACCTTTTTATTTTTAAATTATCCTATACCTAGGTATTAGGTATATATTTTTCAATTTTTGATTACTTTTTTCTCTTTTTTTTTAATTCAAAATTATGTTTTCTTAATATTTTAGTTTGGTTTATAATCTGACTCCTTGATTAGATTTCGCACGCTGGACATCAAAATTATATTGCTAGGTGGTACCCACTCCTTGTTAATTTCTCTGTGAATTATAATAAATCAAATTAATACAAGACTCCTACTCCTCCTACTTAAATACGAGCTAGTCGGAGGTCCAAGTACCCCCCCAACATATTAACCCAGCATACTTAATGGTTAAGGGTTAATCCCTAAAAGTCGGTACTTATACCCGTGTACCTCGGTGATTATTCCTTTAAAAGCACGTTTTAGAGCAAATCTACAATGATTATGGGCACATCTTTTAGTCTGTACTATCAGCTGTGCCCCACTATTTCACCGGCGAGACATTTCAATTTTATATGTGTATAAATTGAAACACATAACTATACCGGTTTAAGGAATCGCCCTTCAGACGTTCGTACGCATATTTTTTTATAACTAAGTTACACCCGCGTGAGTTTCGGAATTCCCGCAGGAACTCATTGACTCCTTATAACATCAGCTAATTAGCAGTGAAAGTCCCGTATACATCGGTCCAACAGTTTCGGAGATTCACTCGCGTGAGTTTAGAAATTCTCGCAGGAACTCCAAACTACTTTTATTCTTCTTCTCCGTACAACAAAAAAAGAATTAGCGAAATTCGTCTAGCCGTTCACCCGTGATGCCGTGACCAAGGGAAATAGGGATTAAATTTTTATATAGGTATATACATAAGTGTATTTTTTATGGACGCAGATAAGCAACAACATGTTAACCCACAAAATTAAGTTATTGATATACTTAGAACAATTTATTGAGAGTTAGAGAACCTTTATTAATGGGCATGTGGACTAATTTTTAATATTTATTCCGTCTTGTAGATTATTAAAAAATATTGGACACGTATTTTTTCTTTTTTTACCTAATCAAAAATAACGGCGATATATTGAGTTGAAATTTCGCGTGACGTCACTATTCTGACAGTTTGTATGGCGGTTTTAGCGGTTAGCGACGTCACGACCCCCTCACCCTAAACTTTAATGCGTTTTATCTCTGTATATTTTAATTTATTTGAAAAAGCAAAAAATACGTGCCTATTGTTTTTTTATTTTCTAACTGACGGACTAATTAGAATTTTGATTGCAACAAATAAATAAATAAATTAATTAATTTAGTATCTTTGGATAATTTATCTTACCTGATTATGCCGTTAGGCATTTCTTTACCTGCTAAGTTTTTATACGTGTTACCTAGAAACCATTTTTTTCTTTTATTGGTTTGATTCCCGGTGAAGGTGGATTTTGTGTGATTAACTTTCCACTCTGGCCCTGTTTATATATTTTATTTTATTTTTATTTTCGTTTATTCAGGACAAAAACAGCTATAAGAACATACTATAGATTTAGGTTACAAGATTACACTATGAGCCAATAATAGTTACCCTTTTACAGTTATCTATACCTACTCTAATATATAACATGTGGTAAAATTAGCTGCAAATATTTACAGGGTTGAAAGTATACACGGTTATAAACATGTTCATAAAATACCTATAAAAGATTAAAAAAATCACACAAAAAAATCAATCAAAAACAAAAGAACCCGTGAAGGTGTTCGCTGCTTAAACGTTCTACCTACACATCACCGCGTTATCTTAAGTTCAATGACTGAACTGCTAAATGTTTGTGGCGAGTGCCTTGTATACGTAAAAGCTAGCTAGGTGTATTGTGTACCTGGTGGATGTAATTATAATGAATTTTCAATAAATTTATTATTCTCATATTCTGAAAAATTACCGAACTTATAATATTATTTTTTCGCTTATCCTGTTTGTTATAACGTATACTTTCAGTCTTGTAAATATTTTGCACTTGATTTTACCACAATATGTTTTATAATAATATGCAGTTATCACCACGTTTGCTTGGTTTCCAAAACACAAAATAAAGCTTAGTGTGGAATCAGGTACATCTGTGTGTTGTGAAGTTTTATTATTATTATTATTTCTTTTATACCTGCCAAACAATAGGGTCGTATACCTACAACAATAGGTTGCTATGAGGACTTAGGTACTTTTCCAATTTTTTTTTGCCACTATTTCTTTTTTTTGTTCTTTTGCTTTGATTGGTATTCAAAATATCACGTCATCGTAGACAAGTCTCTGATTGGTCGATTTATCTGAAGTTATCCCTTCCATATCTCACTCACAATTATATATTTAAGTCAAGTTCGCCAGGCAATACTATTCAATTGATTGAGTGCAAAGCAAGCCTGTGTATCTACTGGACACCATTTAGCAAGAAGTTTTCTGCTGTTAAGACGTACCTAAAAGTGACTAAGTGCCAATTGAATTTAGTACGCAGTAATTATAAAAATAATTACCACTTATAATGTCGACCTGGACCATTCACACTGAAGGCGGGCCGCAGTTAGTTAACGGCGCTGCGGCATGTGTCGGCGACCAATTATTTTCGTTCGGTGGGTTCAGCCGTTTTAGCGAATACGACGGTTGGAATCCGATCATTGTGTTCGTACTCGACACCGTCACGTACAGATGGAGACTCGTCGATTATAAGCCAGGACTTCAGGACGACGCGCCGTCTGACAGATACGGACATACGGCCGTCGCTTACGGCAACAAAGTGAGTAGATTTACCAAAATACGTAAATATCAGACTTTGTCAACAATATAATTCAAGTACTTAAATGCCAATGATTAAATTTGTTGTTATAGGTTTACCTATGGGGTGGAAAGGATAGTGTTACTACCTACGACACACTATACTGCTTCGACACGGAGACGTTGCAGTGGACCTGTCCCAAGACCACAGGCAGTACACCTATTGCCAGAGACGCACACACGGCATGTGTGATACGTAATAAAATGTATCTGTTTGGAGGCTTTAGTCCAGAAACAGGGGATTGTTGCAACGAAGTTCACTATTTGAACTTGGACACCATGCAATGGACTCACGTGCACGTAAAAGGCGCACTGCCGTCTCCAAGAGACTTCCACACCGCGGTGGCGCTTGGTGATAAGATGTATGTCTTTGGCGGGCGTGATCACCTAAGCATGTCAAGACGAAAAACATTGACCTGCAACAAAGTATACTGCCTGGATACCGTTACCGAGACGTGGACCGAACTCGTTAATCCAACTGGCATCACGCCCTCTGGTCGTAGAGGTCACTCTGCTTGTAAGTACCTACTTGTGACACTATCTCTGATCGGTTTTTGATCCTTATCAATCGCAGTTATAAATATAAATAATAACAATGAATAATTGTTTGTTTCAGGGGTTTATAATGACTCAATGTTTATATTTGGCGGTAGCGACGACGACGAAAAGTATTCCAACGATTTGTGGAGATACTCAGTACAGGAAAATAATTGGGAGCTAATGAAAATTGGTGGTAAAGTGCCAAGTAAAAGAAGGCGCCACAGTTGCATTTTAAACAAAGGCAAAGTCTTTCTTTTCGGTGGCGTGAGGTGAGATTTGAAGGTTTTTTTTTTATTTTAACTTAGGTGCTGTCGGACTCTATTCGAACATGCGTAGCATAAGTCAAATGTCAAATATAATTTGTTTCTTTTTTAATTGTAGCCCAAAACCAGACTGCAAGGCAAGTGATGGGCGTCACCGTACTGTGTGTAATAACGATCTCCATGTGTTGGACTATTTACCGTCATTCATGACTTTGAGCATAATGAAGGTTCTGGAACACGGTCTGGACCAAACATGGCTACCCCATCATATAAAGTGAGTATAGCTTTGATAATTTTCGTTTTTTAAAATCTCCTACCCCTTTAAATCTAATTTGTAGTGAAATTTCTGAAAAGACAAAATAACAATAATTTTTGTTTACTTATACTCAAAAAGTTTGTTGACATTATTATAATCTTCAGTTGAACGATCAGTTTCTTTTCTAAATAAATAGAGAAAGAACATTATGGAATTCTTTGTCGTTTAAATTGAAAGTTTACAGCAAATCTATGTATTTTATTGTTACAGGTTGGAGATTAAGGACATGACTCTGCCGAATACAATTACAGTGCCAAGAACGATGTGTCCGGTTCAGAATTCATAGTGACTGTTATTGTTAATAGGTTTTTGTGTTGTATTTTTTATTTCCAATATGAATAAATATTTAATGTTATTGTTACTTTTTCATTATCCTTTTCCTTCATGAAATTATTTTTTAAAGTTTTTGTTTGGTTGTTTAGTTGTTTATTATTTTGGAATCTGGTGTTTATTTGTTAGATATCGACTAGCCATTCCCCAATGATTTCACACACGTGAATTTCAAGTTATTTTCAGTAACTCTATGAAAATATATAGGCACACATATTATGTATTTTCTAAAAAGTATTTCAAAACACGCAAGGATAGCGTAGCTTTGTAGCGCAGCGTAGAATAAAAAAAAACAGTTCAGTATGTGTAGAATTTACGGTGAAGTTAGAAATAAAATAGAAAATATAGAAAATGTGGAAAAGGTGAAAAAGCTTGGATAATTGTAAAATAGCGGTTCATCCCTTCATTTACCGTTCACTATTTACAACTGCGGTTCCATCGATACAACTGGATTCCACATGCCTGATATTTGGAACTATCACCAGTTCTTAAAAGTCTTAGTTCCATAGTCCAGTTGTATAAAGTCATCATCATCCACTTCCTATATTTTCTTGTCAGGTATCAGTAGAGCGCATGCCTGCTTTTATCATAGTGACGATAAATGATTTCAAAGTCAGCTTATTCAAAGTCACAGAATGCGTTGAAAAAAGGAATTTTTAATTTTTTAAATAAAATAATTTGCTTGCCTTGCCACAGTCAAAGTTATCAAAAACTATTTACGAACAAATTCTTTACAAACAAGATATTACACCTACTAGCTGTCCCCCGCGGTTCCACCCGCGGGAATTTTGGTCTAAAAAGTACTCTTTGCCACTTAGGACTACGGTAGCTTTCTGTAAGTGAAGGACTTTTCAAAATCCGTAAATTCAGAGATTACCCTTTACAACGTCACAAACTCACAAACTTCAGCTCTTTATAATATCGGTAAAGATTGTTATTACGTAACTTTTCATATACTTACGTAATAATTCTCAGTCATAAATAAAAAAAATTAACTTATTAGTTTTACTTATTAGAAGAAGATTCGAGCGTTCTCTCTTCCTGGTAAGGCCAGCACGTGCGACGTGGCCATAAGTGCTCGCTATTGTCGTCGATACCAGTTGCCAAGTCATATTTGAATAACATGCGGTAAAAGGCATAATTTCGATTTAGATAAGGAATATGGATAATAAGTCATTCATATAAGGAAAAGCTTTTCAACACGATTAGACAAATCTAGGTAGGTACCTACTACATATTTACCATCTTACTTACTTGAGGGTGAGGAGCTCTGAACTTTGCACCCTATTCTAATGTTATTTCAAGTAATATCATTTATTTCTCATTAAGTCCTTTTTTATCATCAGAATCATTCATCAAGCGAAACTTCGTGCTAAGTATAACACCTAAGTATTTGTACAGTATTGCTTTATTGTGACTACTCTTTCAAATTGTTTTTTGCAAATATGTTAATCATTAAATTCTCATTAGGTCCATTTCTGTTATCAAATTTCATACTATCTCAATTGTCGTTATCAGTTTCTAGATGTGATACATTATGATTAATTAAGCTTAGTAAAAACAATAATTGCACCCAGAGACGTTAATTAAATGTAAATTGGCATTTTTCTAAATTTAACTTAATTAGTTAAATGCTAACTGCGTCTCTAAGTGCGGCCGTTTTTTTTAATCATTACCTAAAGATAAAAGATTATTATTTGTTATCATTAAAACAACTCTCGAGTGGGGCCGTAAGACTTTAGGTAGACACATTCGACCAAAAAATATTGGAGAAAAATACATACATGTAGGCACTAAGCGAGAAATGTATTTATTTGAGATATTCCATTTGCAGTAGGTAGTTATATTAGTTGGTAATTTATAAGAAACAGTAAATTTTCAATAATCTCGATGGTACTTTCAAAATTTTGTAACTACTACTAAATTAATCCTAAAAATTCCTGGAAAATTATGCTAGTAGGTATTGTTATTAAAAAAAGATATCAAAATATTACACATTTATTAAATAATTCCTTAAAAACTTAATACTTTTATTTCCATAATTTACATTTAAGAAAACTAGGGAAACATGTGAAAATTATACTTTTTTTTATCAAAGATCTCTCTATACCGAAGATATCTTTTTCACTGCAGGCACTGTTATGGTGTTCGGTAGAGTCATGTTGTCAATCTCTAATCTGTAACCAAAAAATAAGTAAGGTTCAATTATCGTGCTATCATAAACTCAATTTCTGTTTGAACAACAAGGTGTGTGAAATTTTTTCAGGTATCCACAGGTATATTATAGAAAATAATATAACTGAAAATAACAAAAGCTCTACTTACTTTATATGGTGAGGTAGCCATGTTTGGTCCAGGTCGTGTTCCAGAACTTTCATTATGCCTAAAGTCATGAATGACGGCAAATAGTCCAAAACATGGAGATCGTTATTGCACACAATACGGTGACTTTGCCCATCACTTGCCTCGTAGTCTGGTTTTGGGCTGCAATAAAAAAAAAATTGTTGACATTTGACTTATGGTAAGCATGTTCGAATAAAGTGGTTTATTAAAATATAATAAGAAAGAAAATCTTCCAATCTCACCTCAAACCACCGAAAACAAATACTTTGCCTTTGCTTAAAACGCAACCGTGGCGTCTTCTTTTACTTGGCACTTTGCCGCCAATGCTCATTAGCTCCCAACGATTTTCCTGTATTGAGTATCTCCATAAATCGTTGAGATACTTTTCTTCGTCGTCGGCACCACCGAATATGAACATTGAGTCAATATAAACCCCTAAA
Organism: Zygaena filipendulae; assembly: GCA_907165275.2. Lineage (NCBI taxonomy): Eukaryota > Metazoa > Arthropoda > Insecta > Lepidoptera > Zygaenidae > Zygaena > Zygaena filipendulae. The sequence goes on from OU015657.1 coordinate 1,879,714, forward strand.
ACAAACAATCGTTCATTATTAATACTTATATTTAGAACTGCGAATGATAAGGACCGAAAACTGACCAGAGATAGTGTCACAAGTACTTACAAGCAGAGTGACCTCTTCGACCAGAGGGCGTGATGCCAGTTGGATTAATGACTTCTGTCCATGTCTCCGTAACGGTATCAAGGCAGTACACTTTATTGCAGGTCAATGTTTTTCGTCTGGATAAGCTTAGGTGATCACGCCCGCCAAAGACGAACATCTTGTCTCCAAACGCCACCGCGGTCTGGAAGTCTCTCGGAGACGGTGGTGTGCCCTTTACGTGGACGTGAGTCCATTGCATGGTGTCCAAGTTCAAATAGTGAACATCGTTGCAACAATCCGCTGTTTCTGGACTAAACCCTCCAAACAAATACATTTTATTACGTATCACACATGCCGTGTGTGCGTCTCTGGCAATAGGTGTACTGCCTGTGGTCTCGGGACAGGTCCACTGCAACGTCTCCGTGTCGAAGCAGTATAGTGTGTCGTAGGTAGTAACACTATCCTTTCCACCCCATAGGTAAACCTATAACAACAAATTTAATCATTGGCATTTAAGTACTTGAATTATATTCTTGACAAAGTCTGATATTTACGTATTTTGGTAAATCTACTCACTTTGTTGCCGTAAGCGACGGCCGTATGTCCGTATCTGTCAGACGGCGCGTCGTCCTGAAGTCCCGGCTTATAATCGACGAGTCTCCATCTGTACGTGACTGTGTCGAGTACAAAAACAATGATCGGATTCCAACCGTCGTACTTGCTGAAACGGCTGAATCCACCGAAAGCGAATATTTGGTCGCCGACACAGACTGCGGCGCTGCTGAGAAACTGCGGTCCACCTACGGTGTGCATTGTCCAGGTCGACATTACGTGTAATATTATTATTTGTTTAAAGTTGTATTAATTAAGTTCACTGTAGCTACTCGTAAATATTACTGTTGTATGATTTCACTAAGTCACTTTACACTTTACACTTAATACTTAATAGTGTCCAGTACATACGAGTAGACTTGCTTTGCACTCAATGAATAGTAGCGGCTGGCGAACTAGACTTAAATACATAATTGTAGGTACAAGAGAAATGGAAGGGATAACTTCAGGTAAATCGACCAATGGAAGATCTGTTTACGATGACATCGTATTTTGAACACCAAATAAATCAAAAGAAAAAAATAAGGAGAAGAGATAAAAAGAGATAAGAAAAGAAAAAAATGGGCAATTATCTTAGTTTCATAGTAACCTATTCATAGTTTCGCATGCATTTTATACCACCCCATTGTTTAGCAGGTATAGGAGAATTGGTAGATATTATATCGAGTAGGTCACTTATAGGTTTTTTGCTTAGTAAAAGTATGGATTCAGGTCAAATCAAACTATTCAAAAAAAGATAGGTATTAAATTTATATTTATTTAATTTTAATTTATTGTATTTTATTATACCGAAACGCAATCAACTAAAAAGTTCAAATTAATTATGTTGAAACAAAAACTAGTATCACATTTGGTACAGTAAAAACGATTTGATTTTAATCAATAAATTTGATAAATTTGATTTTTATCAATAAAATCAATAAACAGCGAAATTTTGTATAAACTATTCAGGACTAAATATTGCAATGTTAGAAAAATAGTGTATAGAATTTCGCAACGTAATTATATTTATTTTAATCAAATTACGAACACAAATGACGTGTATTTAAAAAACCAGAATCAATCAATCAATTCATTTATTTGTTTAAACATGGTTACAATATAGGTATGTATATGTGTACAGTGGTGTGAAATTACATTAGTCCAGCGTGGTTTTGCCCTACTGGAGGTGCAAATTTTAATGTAAATTTATATTTTACTAGCTGACCCCCGCGGTTTCACCCGCGGTAATTTCGGAGTACTCGCGGGAATTCCGGGATAAAAAGTACCCTATACATATATCATTTAGGATCACTGCAGCTTTTTAAATGTGAATGAATTTTTAAAACCAGTTCAGTAGATCCATAGATTACCCCTACAAACTCACTAACTCCGAAGTTTCCGCGGGAATCCCGAAGTAAAAAGTACGCTATGTCACTCAGGACTACTGTAGCTCCCTACGGCAAAAGCGGGGTTCCCGAGGGAATTCCGGAATAAAAAGCACCTATGATACTCAGGATCACTGCAGCTTCCCACAAGTGAAAGGATTTTCAAAATCGGTTCTGTAGATCCACAGATTACCCCCTACAACGTCACAAACTCACAAACTCACAAACTCACAAACCCACAAACCCACAAACTCACAAACTTTTGCTCTTTATAATATTAGTTTAGATTACATTATGATATAAATAAAGTTATAATAGGTATACTATAGTTCAAGGTCACTAATAAATTTTATCCTACAATAATGGCAAAGCTTTATTTTAATTGATGACGCAATTAGTTAGATTCATGTTTCCAATTTCTAATCTGTAACCAAAAAATAAGTAAGATTGGATTATCGTAGAGACAAAACTACTGCCTCCTTAATATGAATCCGTATACACATAAAAGATTTGCTTTTACAGATTCTGTCGTGGGCATGCTCCTTATGTGTCTACTTGAATCATATATTTTTGCAGCCAACTTCTTGTTTTCTTTCTATTTTATTCTTGTAATTCTATAAACTTCTAGTTCTATTTCTATAATAGACATCTCAAAAACATTGCAACAAATAAATAAATAAATTTATTTATTTATTATCTTTGGATAATTTATCTTACCTGATTGTTATGCGTTAGGCATTCCTTTACCTGCTAAGTTTTTATACGTGTTACCTAGGAACAATTTTTTTCTTTTATTGGTTCGATTCCCGGTGAAGGTGGATTTTGTGTGATGAACTTTCTACTCTGGCCCTGTTTATATATTTAATTTTATTTTTATTTTCGTTTATTCAGGACAAAAACAGCTACAAGAACATACAATAGATTGAGGTTACAAGATTACACTATGAGCCAATAATAGTTACCCTTTTACAGTTATCTATACCTACTCTAATATATAACATATGGTAAAATTAGCTGCAAATATTTACAGGGTTGAAAGTATACACGGTTATAAACATGTTCTTATGTTCTCATGTTCAATAAAAAAGATTAAAAAAAAAATCACACAAAAAAATCAATCAAAACCAAAAGAACCCGTGAAGGTGTTCGCTGCTTAAACGTTCTACCAACACATCACCGCGTTATCGTATATTAAGTTCAATGACCTTGATCGACCTGAACTGCTAAATGTTTGTGGCGAGTGCCTTGTATATGTAAAAGTGAGCTAGGTGTATTGTGTACCTGGTGGATGTAATTATAATGAATTTTCAATAAATTTATTATTCTCGTATTCTGAAAAATTACCGAACTTATAATATTATTTTTTCGCTTATCCTGTTTGTTATAACGTATACTTTCAGTCTTGTAAATATTTGCACTTGATTTTACCACAATATGTTATATAATAATATGTAGTTATCACCACGTTTGCTTGGTTTCCAAAACACAAAATAAAGCTTAGTGTGGAATCAGGTACATCTGTGTGTTGTGAAGTTTTATTATTATTATTATTTCTTTTATACCTGCCAAACAATAGGGTCGTATACCTTCAACAATAGGTTGCTATGAGGACTTAGGTACTTTTCCAATTTTTTTGCCACTATTTCTTTTTTTTTGCTCTTTTGCTTTGATTGGTATTCAAAATATCACGTCATCGTAGACAAGTCTCTGATTGGTCGATTTATCTGAAGTTATCCCTTCCATATCTCACTCACAATTATACATTTAAGTCAAGTTCGGCAGGCAATACTATTCAATTGATTGAGTGCAAAGCAAGCCTGTGTATCTACTGGACACCATTTAGCAACAAGTTTTCTGCTGTTAAGACGTACCTAAAAGTGACTTAGTGCCAAGTGAATTTAGTACGCAGTAATAAAAAAAAATAATTACCATTCATAATGTCGATCTGGACCATTCACAAAGAAGGAGGGCCGCAGTTAGTTAACGGCGCTGCGGCATGTGTCGGCGACCAATTATTTTCTTTCGGTGGGTTCAGCCGTTTCAGCGAATACGACGGTTGGAATCCGATCATTGTGTTCGTACTCGACACCGTCACGTACAGATGGAGACTCGTCGATTATAAGCCGGGACTTCAGGACGACGCGCCATCTGACAGATACGGACATACGGCCGTCGCTTACGGCAACAAAGTGAGTAGATTTACCAAAATACGTAAATATCAGACTTTGTCAAGAATATAATTCAAGTACTTAAATGCCAATGATTAAATTTGTTGTTATAGGTTTATCTATGGGGTGGAAAGGATAGTGTTACTACCTACGACACACTATACTGCTTCGACCCGGAGACGTTGAAGTGGACCTGTCCCAAGACCACAGGCAGTACACCTATTGCCAGAGACGCACACACGGCATGTGTGATACGTCATAAAATGTATCTGTTTGGAGGCTTTAGTCCAGAAACAGGGGATTGTTGCAACGATGTTCACTATTTGAACTTGGACACCATGCAATGGACTCACGTGCACGTAAAAGGCGCACCGCCGTCTCCAAGAGACTTCCACACCGCGGTGGCGTTTGGTGATAAGATGTATGTCTTTGGCGGGCGTGATCACCTAAGCATGTCAAGACAAAAAACATTGACCTGCAACAAAGTATACTGCCTGGATACCGTTACCGAGACGTGGACCGAACTCGTTAATCCAACTGGCATCATGCCCTCTGGTCGTAGAGGTCACTCTGCTTGTAAGTACCTACTTGTGACACTATCTCTGATCGGTTTTTGATTCTTATCAATCGCAGTTATAAATATAAATAATAACAATGAATAATTGTTTCTTTCAGGGGTTTATAATGACTCAATGTTTATATTTGGCGGTAGCGACGACGACGAAAAGTATTCCAACGATTTGTGGAGATACTCAGTACAGGAAAATAATTGGGAGCTAATGAACATTGGCGGTAAAGTGCCAAGTAAAAGAAGACGCCACAGTTGCATTATAAGCAAAGGCAAAGTCTTTCTTTTCGGTGGCGTAAGGTGAGATTTGAAGGTTTTTTTTTCTTATTTTAACTTAGGTGCTGTCCGACTCTATTCGAACATGCGTAGCATAAGTCAAATGTCAAACATAATTTGTTTCTTTTTTAATTGTAGCCAAAAACCAGACTGCAAGGCAAGTGATGGGCGTCACCGTACTGTTTGTAATAACGATCTCCATGTGTTGGACTATTTACCGTCATTCATGACTTTGAGCATAATGAAGGTTCTGGAACACGGTCTGGACCAAACATGGCTACCTCACCATATAAAGTGAGTAAAGCTTTGATAATTTTCGTTTTTTAAAATCTCCCACCTCTTTAAATCTAATTTGTAGTGAAATTTCTGAAACAAAAAAATTACAATAATTTTTGTTTACTTACACTCAAAAAGTTTGTTGACTTCATCATAATCTTCAGTTGAACGATCAGTTTTTCTTTTAAATTAAAAGTCGTTTAAATTGAAAGTTTACAGCAAACCTATTTTATTGTTACAGGTTGGAGATTAAGAACATGACTCTGCCGAATACAATTACAGTGCCAAGAACGATATGTCCGGTTCAAAATATAGAAAATAAAATAAAATATATAAATCTTGATTTGCATTTGGCGCATTGATTTATAGTGACTGTTATTGTTAGTAGGTTTTTGTGTTTTATATTTTTTATTTCCGATATGAATAAATATTTAATGTTATTATAGTGTAACTTTTTAATTATCCTTTTCATTCAAGAAATTATTTCTAAAGTTTGTTGTTTATTATTTTTTAATTTGGTGTTTATTTGTTAGATATCGACTAGCTATTTCCCTATGATTTCACACACGTGAATTTCAAGTTATTTTCAGTAACTCTATAAAAATATATAGGCACACATAAATGTATTTTCTAAAAAGTATTCTAATATACGCAAGGATAGCGTAGCTTTGTAGCGAAGCGTAGAATTTAAAAAAAACCAGTAAGTATAGAATTTACGGTAAAGTTAGAATTAAAATAGAAAATATAGAAAACGTCGATAGAAAATGTGGAAAAGGTGAAAAAGCTTGGATAATTGTAAAATAGCGGTTCATCCCTTCATTTACTGTTCACTATCTACAACTGCGGTTCCATCGATACAACTGGATTCCACATGCCTGATATTTGGAACTATCACCGGTTCTTAAAAGTCATAGTTCCATAGTCCAGTTGTATAAAGTCATCATCATCCACTTCCTATATTTTCTTATCAGGTATCAGTAGAGCGCATGCCTGCTTTTCTCATAGTGACGATAAATGATTTCAAAGTCAGCTTACTCAAAGTCACCGAACGCGTTGAAAAAAAAAAAAAAATTTTTTTAATAAAATAATTTGCTTGCCTAACAAACACAGTCAAAGTTATTAAAAACTATTTAGAAACAAATTCTTTACAAACAAGATATTACACCTACTAGCTGTCCCCCGCGGTTCCACCCGCGGTAACTTCAGAGTTCCCGCGGGAATTTTGGCCTAAAAAGTACCCTTTACCACTTAGGACTACGGTAGCTTTGTGTAAGTGAAGGACTTTTCAAACTCCGTAGATCCACAGATTACCCTTTACAACGTCACAAACTCCCAAACTTTGGCTCTTTATAATATCAGTAAAGATTGTTATTACGTAACTTTTCATATACTTACGTAATAATTCTCAGTTATAAATAAAAAAATTAACTTATTAGTTTTACTTATTAGAAGAAAATTCGAGCGTTCTCTCTTCCTGGTAAGGCCGGCACGTGCGACGTGGCCTTAAGTGCTCGCTGTTGTCGTCGATACCAGTTGTATGCTTTCACTAAGTCATATTTGAAAAACATGCGGTAAAAGGCATAATTTCGATTTAGATAAGGAATATGGATAATAAGTCATTCATATAAGGAAAAGCTTTTCAACACGATTAGACAAATCTCTACTACATATTTACCATCTTACTTACTTGAGGGTGAGGAGCTCTGAACTTTGCACCCTATTCTAATGTTATTTCAAGTAATATCATTTATTTCTCATTAAGTCCTTTTTTATCATCAGAAATCATTCATCAAGCGAAACTTCGTGCTAAGTATAACACCTAAATATTTGTACAGTATTGCTTTATTGTGACTACTCTTTCAAATTGTTTTTTGCAAATATGTTAATCATTAAATTCTCATTATTTCCATTTGTGTTATCAAATCTCATACTATCTAAATTGTCGTTATCAGTTTCTAGATGTGACACATAATGATTTATTAAGCTTAGTAAAAACTATAATTGCACCCAAAGACGTTAATTAAAAGTAGTAAATTGGCATTTTACTAAATTTAACTTAATTAATTAAATGCTAACTACGTCTCTGAGTGCGGCCGTTTTTTTTTATCTTTTCCTAAAGATTAAAGATTATTATTAGTAGTCATTAAAACAACTCTCGAGTGGGGCCGTAAGACTTTAGGAAGACACATTCGACTATAGAATATTGGAGAAAAATACATGTAAGCTACTAAGCGGGAAATAGTATATTCAATTGAGAGATTCCATTCGCAGTAGGCATATGTATAAGATAAATATTATGTGGATAATTTATAGGAAACAGTAAATTTGGAATACCTAATTTCGATGGTACCTACTTTCAAAGATTTTCTAACTATGTACTACTTAATTAATCCTAAACAATCTGGAAAAATTATGCTAGTAGGTATTGTTATCAAAAAAAGATGTAAAAATATTACACATTTAATTAAATAATTTCATAATAACAAATTTAATAATATACATTTATGAAAACTAGGGAAACATGTCCAAATTATTCTTTTTTTTTATCAAAAATCTCTCTATACCGAAGATATCTTTTTCACTGCAGGCACCGTGATGGTGTTCGGTAGAGTCATGTTGTCAATCTCTAATCTGTAACCAAAAAATATAAAATAAGGTTCGATTATCGTGCTTTCAAAAATTCAATTTCTGTTTGAACAACAAGGCGTTTGAAATTTTTTTCAGGAACCAAAGAAAATAATATAACTGAAAATTACAAAAGCTCTACTTACTTTATATGGTGAGGTAGCCATGTTTGGTCCAGGTCGTGTTCCAGAACTTTCATTATGCCTAAAGTAATGAATGACGGTAAATAGTCCAAAACATGGAGATCATTATTACACACAGTACGGTGACGCCCATCACTTGCCTCGCAGTCTGGATTTGGGCTGCAATAAAAAAAAATTGTTGACATTTGACTTATGGTAAGCATGTTCGAATAAAGTGGTTTATTAAAATTATATAATAGGAAAGAAAATCTTCCAATCTCACCTCACACCACCGAAAACAAATACTTTGCCTTTGCTTAAAATGCAATTGTGGCGTCTTCTTTTACTTGGCCCTTTGCCGCCAATACTCATTAGCTCCCAACGATTTTCCTGTATTGAGTATCTCCATAAATCGTTGAGATACTTTTCTTCGTCGTCGGCACCACCGAATATGAACATTGAGCCATTATAAACCCCTGAAACAAACAATCGTTCATTGTTAATACTTACATTTAGAACTGCGATTGATAAGGACCGAAAACCGACCAGAGATAGTGTCACAAGTACTTACAAGCAGAGTGACCTCTTCGACCAGAGGGCGTGATGCCAGTTGGATTAATGGCTTCAGTCCATGTCTCCGTAACCGTATCAAGGCAGTACACTTTATTGCAGGTCAATGTTTTTCGTCTTGAAAAACTTAGGTGATCACGCCCGCCAAAGACGAACACCTTGTCTCCAAACGCCACCGCGGTGTGGAAGTCTCTCGGAGACGGTGGTGTGCCCTTAACGTGGACGTGAGTCCATTGCATGGTGTCCAAGTTCAAATAGTGAACATCGTTGCAACAATCCGCTGTTTCTGGACTAAACCCTCCAAACAAATACATTTTATTACGTATCACACATGCCGTGTGTGCGTCTCTGGCAATAGGTGTACTGCCTGTGGTCTCGGGACAGGTCCACTGCAACGTCTCCGTGTCGAAGCAGTATAGTGTGTCGTAGGTAGTAACACTATCCTTTCCACCCCATAGGTAAACCTATAACAACAAATTTAATCATTGGCATTTAAGTACTTGAATTATATTCTTGACAAAGTCTGATATTTACGTATTTTGGTAAATCTACTCACTTTGTTGCCGTAAGCGACGGCCGTATGTCCGTATCTGTCAGACGGCGCGTCGTCCTGAAGTCCCGGCTTATAATCGACGAGTCTCCATCTGTACGTGACTGTGTCGAGTACAAAAACAATGATCGGATTCCAACCGTCGTACTTGCTGAAACGGCTGAATCCACCGAAAGCGAATATTTGGTCGCCGACACAGACTGCGGCGCTGCTGAGAAACTGCGGTCCACCTACGGTGTGCATTGTCCAGGTCGACATTACGTGTAATATTATTATTTGTTTAAAGTTGTATTAATTAAGTTCACTGTAGCTACTCGTAAATATTACTGTTGTATGATTTCACTAAGTCACTTTACACTTTACACTTAATGGTGTCCAGTACATACGAGTAGACTTGCTTTGCACTCAATGAATAGTAGCGGCTGGCGAACTAGACTTAAATACATAATTGTAGGTACAAGAGAAATGGAAGGGATAACTTCAGGTAAATCGACCAATGGAAGATCTGTTTACGATGACATCGTATTTTGAACACCAAACAAATCAAAAGAAAAAAAATAAGGAGAAGAGATAAAAAGAGGTAAGAAAAGAAAAAAATGGGCAATTATCTTAGTTTCATAGTAACCTATTCATAGTTTCGCATGCATTTTATACCACCCCATTGTTTAGCAGGTATAGGAGAATTGGTAGATATTATATCGAGTAGGTCACTTATAGGTATTTTTGCTTAGTAAAAGTCATAGAAAATATGTATTCAGGTCAAATCAAACTATTCAAAAAATATAGGTATTAAATTTATATTTATTTCATTTCAATTTATTGTATTTTATTATATCGAAACTCAATCAACTAAAAAGTTCAAATTAATTATGTTGAAACAAAAACTAGTATCAAATTTGGTACAGTAAAAACGATTTGATTTTACTTGTATTCAAACAAATCAATAAACAGCGACATTTTGTATACGTTTTGGCGCAAATGGTCCAATTTGCAAGTGGTCCAGAGGGTTTAAAATGTCCAATTCGCAAACCGTCCAATTACCTATTCAGTATCAAATATTGCAATGTTAAATAAATAGTCTATAGAATTACGCAACGTACTTATATTTATTTTAATTGAATTATGAACACGAATGATGTTTAAGTATTTAAAAAACCAGAATCAATCAATCAATCAATTCATTTATTTGCTTAAACATGGTTACAATATAGGTATATGTGTACAGTGGTGTAAAATTACATTAGTCCAGCGTGTTTTTGCCCTATTGAACGTGCAAATTTTAATGTAAATTTATATTTTACTAGCTGACCCCCGCAGTTTCACCCGCGGTAATTTCGGAGTACTCGCGGGAATTCCGAGATAAAAAGTACCCTATATCACTAAGGATCACTGCAGCTTTTTAAATGTGAAAGAATTTTTAAAATCAGTTCAGTAGATCCATAGATTACCCCCTACAAACTCACCGGAGTTTCCGCGGGAATCCCGAAGTAAAAAGTACCCTATGTCACTCAGGATTACTGCAGCTCCCTATAAGTGAAAGAATTTTCAAAATCGGTTTAATAGATCTAGAGATAGTTGTTCTACCGTGGTTTTGCCCGCGATAAAAGCGAAGTTCCCGAGGGAATTCCGGAATAAAGAATACCCTATGACACTCAGGATCACTGCAGCTTTCCACAAGTGAAAGGATTTTCAAAATCGGTTCAGTAGATCCAGAGATTACCCCCTACAACGTCACAAACTCACAAACTTTTGCTCGTTATAATATTAGTATAGATTTCATTATGATACAAATAAAGTTATAATGTACTATAGTTTAAGGTCATTAATAAATTTGATCCTACAATAATGACAAAGCTTTATTTTAATTGATGACGCAATTAGTTAGATTCATGTTTCCCATTTGTAATCTGGGGCCCTATTTTTAAATCGCTCGAATTACTTTCACGCACGGAATCGCGAATTCAAGTGTGAATCCTCATAAATTTTTGAAGCTTTACTGCACTGTGCTCGTATCGGCTGATTGTAAATAAAAGAAACTGTTTCTGACAAATCTATAGTTGTTTATTTCTGTGTTCACGAGCTTACTGTGTAGTACTTAAAGTTAGTTTACAAGGTGCGCGAGCGCACGCCGCAGAGGCTAGGAGGGGTCTGTTTAGACCGCGGCTCGCGTTCATTAGCATAACCAAAAGTAGTGCGTCAGCGTACAAGATTGCTGAGACGCTACATCATTCCCCCCTTTTTCTAAAATTTTTGAGGAACAAAAAATTTTCCAAAACCTGTTACGCTAAAATTTATATAAAACAAAACAAAACGCATAAACTATACTCTTAAATTAAAACATTCACATTTCGCGCGACCGTCTCACTTATCGCTAAACAATAACACGGTGTATCATTACATGAGTAGGTACATGGTCGCTTATTGCGCTCTCTATGTTACAGCGTTATACATTGAATTTCTTACCATTCGATATACTATATAAACATTAACATCTTATACCTATAGTATACGACTACAAATTCGCGACGACACTTAGGAAACACCAAACTAATACTTATACACTGTCTGAGCAGATGATACTTCCGGGCTAGGGCGAGGTTTGTCAACGACCCGAACCATGTCTAGGGTGGAGTTGATGTCCTTTACTAATAACTTCTTAGCCCGGTGACACCCATATCTACAGCCACATACGATTACGATGACTACTGCCAGGGTAATAATTACTATGCTGGAAACTCCAAAAAGTTCAATTTTCCTTTCCAGGGCTGCGTCTACATTTGCGTTGTTCGCTATAACTACTTCTGAGTTCTTGCTTTGCGGATTCCCCATATTTAATAAAATAATGCTCATAAGAACCACTTGAACGCGCTCTAATGCGTTGTATGTCTCTTCCTAAGTGTCGGTCGACGAATGCCAAAATTACTAAAAACTTATAAAAGAAAACTAATGATATCTATTAAATTGTTAAATTTGCAATACAATTGAAGTCATTGCTCCAAAAAATAAAAATATATGCTAACTCATCATTGTGTCAAAATGCACAACTGGCCAGTTTGTACATTGCAACACAATAATGTTTTATGCAATATTCTGTACCTAATCTAGAACACTAAACATGCAAACCATACATTTTAAAAAAATAGGTTTTATAATTAAACACATAGTACACAAAGACTCTGCAATATTATATAGGTATTCTCATAATATTACCATACATGTGTGATTGCGTAATGTACGACGCAAAAAACGCTGCGCTGCGAATAACTCTTTGCGAGTATCATCGCATGCAGTGATGCTACGCTTTCAAACAAAACAAAATATTGAACGAACGTAATGTCGTGAACACAAGTGTTATCTAATACATATATATTACTGACAAAAAAAACTGAACAAAAGTAATATCGTAGACAAAAGTGTTACATATTATCTATATTATTAACAATCTATGTCGTCGAAAAATCGTGTTCTCTTCACTACTCGTCCACTTCGCGTGACGTAAGGTAACTTCTCCTTGGAGGAAACAGGATTTTTCGAACGATTCTTATTTACTATAACATCTGGAGTAACATTTAAATTTCCATCGTTTTCTACCACTGACTCGTCATCCAGTACAAAAGCTGGTTTCAATCGATCGATCGAAATGCATGTTTCTCTGTTCGGAAATTCGACTACATAATGCTTGTCTCTCCTTCTTATGACGCGGTAAGGGCCTTCATAAGGAGGTTGTAACGGTTTACGGACGAAATCGTTCCGAACGAAAACATATTTACACGTTTTCAACTCTGGATGAATAAAGGTAGTACGTTTCCTATTACTTCGAATAGAGGTTCTAAAGTTGCGTATTGTTTCTCGCAATTTACCTACATATGTTAGTATATCGTATTCTTGATTCGGAGAATAAAAATCACCTGGTAACCTCACAGTTTTTCCGTACGTTAACTCTGCGGCGCTATATCCGGTATCACTCCTAACAGCTGTTCGCAAGCCTAATAAAACTGTAGGTAATTCGTCAATCCAGGAATTTGAATCTAATCTAGCCATTAAAGCTACTTTCATCGATCTATGCCATCTCTCCACTATTCCATTACTCTGTGGATGGTACGCTGTGGTACGTATCTTTTGTATACCCATTACCTTCATTAATTCCTTAAACAAATCGCTCTCGAATTGCCTGCCCTGGTCACTCGTAAGTTTAACAGGACAACCAAAACGTGAAATCCATGTCTCGAATAACGCTTTCGCTACGTTTTCAGCTGTAATTTCTTTCAAAGGAATGGCTTCCGGCCATCTGGTAAATCTATCAATTATCGTAAGGCAATACCTAAAACCATCTTCAGAGATTCGCAACGGGCCTACAATATCTATGTGTATGTGCTCGAATCTATCCTGTGTGGGAAACTGTCCCAAGTCTGAGATAGTATGTCTCTGAATTTTCGCTTTCTGACATGCTACACAGGTCTTGGACCACCTGCTTACATCTTTATTCAGCCCTGGCCAGAAATACTTCTGCGAGACTAATTTCTTTGACGCTCTAATGCCAGGGTGGCTTAAATTATGTACACTATCAAAAGCTTTCCGCCTGAAATTTTCAGGTAAATAAGGACGAACTCTATCTGTTGAAATTTCGCAATAGATCGGTTTATTACATATCGGACTTTGCAATTTCTTTAAGCGTACGTGACTATTACATTGTTTTCCAGTCGCTAGAATATGTGTAATATAATCGTCTGCTTCCTGTGCCGTGGCTAATTCTAGGTAGTCGATAGGCGCTGGACAAAACAACTCGGCGACACGTGAAAGCGAGTCAGCAACTACATTGCTCAACCCGGTAACGTGTCGGATGTCAGTTGTGAACTCACTAATAAACAATAAATGTCTCATGCGCCTCGGCGTTTCATTACTACTATTCAATTTTGAAAAAACGTAAGTCAAAGGTTTATGATCAGTAAATATAATTAATTCTCTACCCTCGAATAACTTCCTGAAATACTGAACTGCCATGTAAATTGCTAAAAGTTCGCGATCATAAGTACTATACTTCCTCTGTGTATCCGACAACTTCTTAGAGAAATAACCTAACGGTAACCATTTTCCGTCAATCTGTTGTTGTAATACCGCACCTACACAAGTATCTGATGCGTCACACATTAAAGATATGGGAACATCGCAACGAGGATGTGACAATGTAACTGCCTTTTGCAGGTCGAGCTTACATTTATCAAACGCTTCGTTCGCTTTACTATCCCACTGTACCTTAGTCTTATCGCGTTTCTTCGAATGATGTATATACTTATTAAGTTCCATTTGCGACTCTACTGCGTGTGGAATGTGTCCTCTATAAAAATTAACCATACCTAAAAATCGCCTTAATTCTTCAACCGTCTGAGGTTTAGGAAAATCTATTATCGCCTGCACTCTGGACTGCAAAGGTGTAATGCCACTACGGGTGACTTCAAATCCCAAAAAACTTACTTTTTCCTGTCCAAATTCGCATTTCGAGAGATTAATAGTAATTCCGAATTCGCTAAACCTCTTGAATATAGCCTCTAGATGCTCTACATGCTGTTGTTCGTTATCGCTAGCTATGATTACGTCATCAATATAGGAAAACAAAAAATCTAACCCTGCTAGTACAGTTGTGCTCATAAATCGCTGAAACGTTTGAGCTGCGTTCCTTAAACCGAAACTCATTCTGGTGAACTCGAATAATCCGAACGGTGTGATTATCGCGGTTTTTTCTACGTCGTCAGGATGAATCGGTATAAAATGATAAGCTCTATTAATATCTAACTTAGTAAATATAGTTTTGTTCGCGAGTATATATGTAAAATCATGCAACCTAGGTATTGGATAACGGTCAGGTTTAGTTTTCGCGTTAAGACTTCTGTAATCACCACAAGGTCTTAACTGGCCATTAGCTTTAGGTACACAATGTAAAGCACTAGACCACGGACTTTTACTAGGCCTACATATGCCCAACTCCTGCATGACTCGAAACTCTTCCTTAACCCTAAGGTAGCGATCAGGCGGTAACGGCCTTGCCCGCGCGTGTACCGGTGATCCGGTCGTTTCGATGTAATGAAAAACCGAATGCTTCGGGGGCTCCTTGAAAGATGTGGGCCTGGTAATATCCGGATACTTAGATATAACATCCTGATATTTATGATTACACTCTAAGGTTTTTAAAGAGGGTTGTAAACTACTTACAATAGAGGTTACAACGTTCAAATTCGTGACCTGATCGATCAGCTTCCGGGCTCCTACGTCCACCAGCAGCTTGTGGAAGCTCAGGAAGTCGGCGCCGATAATGGGTTGCTGTACATCCGCGATAATAAATTCCCAACGAAACACACGTCGTAATTTTAAGTTCAGCACTAACGATTTAACACCATAAGTCTTTATCGGCGTACCATTCGCTGCATAGAGTTTATAAGCACATTCCGACGGTAATTTGTTTTTCTTCGTCACCGGAATCACGGAAACGTCGGCTCCGGTATCCACTAAAAAATTTAATCCGCTGTTCTTATCGTATACACATAGGCGGTTCGTTGGAGCAACGGTGCAAATTTCCGCCGACTGTTGCACCGTCCCTAGTTTTCCGATTTCTTCTTTTTCCACGCACACGGCTCTATACACTTTCGCGCTTTATCCGCGTATCGAAAGTGATAAAAACATAGCCAATCGGAATCTCGTGGAGTCCGACGCACGGAAACGCTCCTATCCCTTGATCTCGTGCTTCGGCGGAAACCTGGACGGCGAGATGACCTCGGCGATTCCCGGTTACCTAGCTTATTAAGACGCGCGTTAAGTTTTGCGATTTCCGCCAGAATCGTTGTCTCGTTCGCCGTCGGGGATTCCGGTTGCTGCGATACTGCCGCAACGGTGCTGCTCTTGGCTGCTTCTAAAACGTCGTCTGCGACCGACGCTAACTTAGCCAAGTCCTTGGTCTCTGTTACCGCAAGCACGGCTCGTACTGTGGCTGGCAATAGATTCTGCCATAGCACTCTCAGGGTGTCGTCTGGCAGCTTGTCGCGTGCTAGGGCTCTCATCTTCCGAAGCAGTTGAGTTGGCTTCTGGTCGCCGAGCTCCATCTCGCTGACCAATTTCTCTATCTGCCGATGTTTGGAATCTTCAAAAATCTTGAGCAATTTAGCTTTAACCGCTTCGTATTTATTGGTTTGTGGCGGATCTTCTAAAAAATCGGTAATTTGCCCGATTACGTCGGCGCTTAATTTTGATACCACCAGGTCGAATTTGGAGACATCCCCTAGCCTCTGCGGAGCCAGCACCGCTTCAATTCTGTAGAACCATAGTCTGGGATGTCTCGTCCAGAACTCGGGAATAGTCGATGCCAGTGAAATCGCCGAGATGTCGATTATCTCGCGCGTTATCTTCTCTTCAGCCATTTCGATAGAATTCGAATATTCGGTAAAACTCACGAATAAGCACGTAGTCTATCGCCAAAAATCCGTAGGTTGATCACGAAAAATCACTTAGGTAGATTGATCACGTCGGGGTCACCACTTTACTGCACTGTGCTCGTATCGGCTGATTGTAAATAAAAGAAACTGTTTCTGACAAATCTATAGTTGTTTATTTCTGTGTTCACGAGCTTACTGTGTAGTACTTAAAGTTAGTTTACAAGGTGCGCGAGCGCACGCCGCAGAGGCTAGGAGGGGTCTGTTTAGACCGCGGCTCGCGTTCATTAGCACAACCAAAAGTAGTGCGTCAGCGTACAAGATTGCTGAGACGCTACAAAGCATTCACGCGTGAATCTTGCAATTCCGTGTGCGAATAGTATTCGAGCGAATCAAAAATAGGGCCCCTGTAACAAAAAAATAAGTAAGATTGGATTATCGTAGAGACAAAACTACTGACTCCTTAACATGAATCCGTATACCCATAAAAGATTTGCTCACAATTATATATTTAAGTCAAGTTCGCCAGGCAATACTATTCAATTGATTTAGTGCAAAGCAAGCCTGTATACTGAACACCAGTTAGCAAGAAGTTTTCTGCTGTTAAGACGTACCTAAAAGTGACTTAGTGCCAAGTGAATTTAGTACGCAGTAATAAAAAAAAAAAATTACCATTCATAATGTCGATCTGGACCATTCACAAAGAAGGAGGGCCGCAGTTAGTTAACGGCGCTGCGGCATGTGTCGGCGACCAATTATTTTCTTTCGGTGGGTTCAGCCGTTTCAGCGAATACGACGGTTGGAATCCGATCATTGTGTTCGTACTCGACACCGTCACGTACAGATGGAGACTCGTCGATTATAAGCCGGGACTTCAGGACGACGCGCCGTCTGACAGATACGGACATACGGCCGTCGCTTACGGCAACAAAGTGAGTAGATTTACCAAAATACGTAAATATCAGACTTTGTCAAGAATATAATTCAAGTACTTAAATGCCAATGATTAAATTTGTTGTTATAGGTTTACCTATGGGGTGGAAAGGATACTGTTACTACCTACGACACACTATACTGCTTCGACACGGAGACGTTGCAGTGGACCTGTCCAGGCAGTA
Organism: Zygaena filipendulae; assembly: GCA_907165275.2. Taxonomy (NCBI): domain Eukaryota; kingdom Metazoa; phylum Arthropoda; class Insecta; order Lepidoptera; family Zygaenidae; genus Zygaena; species Zygaena filipendulae. Next base: position 1,897,453 of record OU015657.1, read on the forward strand.
CACCTATTGCCAGAGACGCACACACGGCATGTGTAATAAAATGTATCTGTTTGGAGGCTTTAGTCCAGAAACAGGGGATTGTTGTAACAATGTACACTATTTGAACTTGGACACCATGCGATGGACTCACGTCCACGTAAAGTGCACACCACCGTCTCCAAGAGACTTCCACACCGCGGTGGCGCTTGGTGATAAGATGTATGTCTTTGGCGGGCGTGATCACCTAAGCATGTCAAGACGAAAAACTTTGACCTGCAACAAAGTATATTGCCTGGATACCGTTACCGAGACGTGGACCGAACTCGTTAATCCAACTGGCATCATGCCCTCTGGTCGTAGAGGTCACTCTGCTCGTAAGTACCTACTTGTGACACTATCTCTGATCGGTTTTTGATCCTTATCAATCGCAGTTATAAATATAAATAATAACAATGAATAATTGTTTGTTTCAGGGGTTTATAATGACTCAATGTTTATATTTGGCGGTAGCGACGACGACGAAAAGTATTCCAACGATTTGTGGAGATACTCGGTACAGGAAAATAATTGGGAGCTAATGAACATTGGTGGTAAAGTGCCAAGTAAAAGAAGATGCCACAGTTGCATTATAAGCAAAGGCAAAGTCTTTCTTTTCGGTGGTGTGAGGTGAGATTTGAAGATTTTTTTCTTATTTTAACTTAGGTACTTTCCGACTCTATTCGAACATGCGTAGCATAAGTCAAATTTCAAACCTAATTTGTTTCTTTTTTAATTGTAGCCCAAAACCAGACTGCGAGGCAAGTGATGGGCGTCACCGTACTGTGTGTAATAACGATCTCCATGTGTTGGACTATTTACCGTCATTCATGACTTTGAGCATAATGAAGGTTCTGGAACACGGTCTGGACCAAACATGGCTACCCCATCATATAAAGTGAGTATAGCTTTGATAATTTTCGTTTTTTAAAATCTCCTACCCCTTTAAATAAAATTTGTAGTGAAATTTCTGAAAAGACAAAATAACAATAATTTTTGTTTACTTATACTCAAAAAGTTTGTTGACATCATCATAATCTTCAGTTGAACGATCAGTTTCTTTTCTAAATAAATAGAGAACATTATGGAATTCTTTGTCGTTTAAATTGAAAGTTTACAGCAAACCTATTTTATTGTTACAGGTTGGAGATTAAGAACATGGCTCTGCCGAATACAATTACAGTGCCAAGAACGATGTGTCCGGTTCAGAATTCATAGTGACTGTTATTGTTAGTAGGTTTTTGTGTTGTATTTTTTATTTCCAATATGAATAAATATTTAATGTTATTATTGTGTAACTTTTTCATTATCCTTTTCCTTCATGAAATTATTTTTAAAGTTTGTTTTTATTATTTTGGAATCTGGTGTTTATTTGTTAGATATCAACTAGCCATTCCCCAATAATTTCACACACGTGAATTTCAAGTTATTTTCAGTAACTCTATGAAATATATAGGCACACATATTATGTATTTTCTAAAAAGTATTTTAAAACACGCAAGGATAGCGTAGTTTTGTAGCGCAGCGTACAATAAAAAAAAAACAGTAGAAATGTGTAGAATTTACGGTGAAGTTAGAAATAATATAGAAAATTTAGAAAATGTGGAAAAGGTGAAAAAGCTTGGATAATTGTAAAATAGCGGTTCATCCCTTCATTTACCGTTCACTATTTACAACTGCGGTTCCATCGATACAACTGGATTCCACATGCCTGATATTTGGAACTATCTCCAGTTCTTAAAAGTCTTAGTTCCATAGTCCAGGTGTATAAAGTCATCATCATCCAATTCCTATATTTTCTTGTCAGGTATCAGTAGAGCGCATGCCTGCTTTTATCATAGTGACGATAAATAATTTCAAAGTCAGCTTACTCAATGTCACAGAATGCGTTGAAAAAAAGAAATTTTTAATTTTTTAAATAAAATAATTTGCTTGCCTAACAAACATAGTCAAAGTTATCAAAAACTATTTACGAACAAATTATTTACAAACAAGATAATACACCTACTTTCTGTCCCCCGCGGTTCCACCCGCTGTAATTTCAGAGTACCCGAGGAAATTTTGGCCTAAAAAGTACTCTTTGCCACTTAGGACTACGGTAGCTTTCTGTAAGTGAAGGACTTTTCAAAATCCGTAAATCCAGAGATTACCTTTTACAACGTCACAAACTCACAAACTTTAGCTCTTTATAATATCGGTAAAGATCGTTATTACGTAACTTTTCATATACTTACGTAATAATTCTCAGTCTTCAATAAAAAAAATTAACTTATTAGTTTTACTTATTAGAAGAAGATTCGAGCGTTCTCTCTTCCTGGTAAGGCCAGCACGTGCGACGTGGCCATAAGTGCTCGATGTTGTCGTCGATACCAGTTGCCAAGTCATATTTGAATAACATGCGGTAAAAGGCATAATTTCGATTTAGATAAGGAATATGGATAATAAGTCATTCATATAAGGAAACCTTTTCAACACGATAAGACAAATCTAGGTACCAACTACATATTTACCATCTTACTTACTTGAGGGTAAGGAGCTCTGAATTTTGCACCCTATTCTAATGTTATTTCAAGTAATATCATTTATTTCTCATTAAGTCCTTTTTTATCATCAGAAATCATTCATCAAGCGAAACTTCGTGCTAAGTATAACACCTAAATATTTGTACAGTATTGCTTTATTGTGACTACTCTTTCAAATTGTTTTTTGCAAATATGTTAATCATTAAATTCTCATTAGGTCCATTTCTGTTATCAAATCTCATACTATCTAAATTGTCGTTATCAGTTTCTAGATGTGACACATAATGATTTATTAAGCTTAGCAAAAACTATAATTGCACCCAAAGACGTTAATTAAAAGTAGTAAATTGGCATTTTACTAAATTTAACTTAATTAATTAAATGCTAACTACGTCTCTGAGTGCGGCCGTTTTTTTTATCTTTACCTAAAGATTAAAGATTATTATTAGTAGTCATTAAAACAACTCTCGAGTGGGGCCGTAAGACTTTAGGAAGACACATTCGACTATAGAATATTGGAGAAAAATACATGTAAGCTACTAAGCGGGAAATAGTATATTCAATTGAGAGATTCCATTCGCAGTAGGCATATGTATAAGATAAATATTATGTGGATAATTTATAGGAAACAGTAAATTTGGAATACCTAATTTCGATGGTACCTACTTTCAAAGATTTTCTAACTATGTACTACTTAATTAATCCTAAACAATCTGGAAAAATTATGCTAGTAGGTATTGTTATCAAAAAAAGATGTAAAAATATTACACATTTAATTAAATAATTTCATAATAACAAATTTAATAATATACATTTATGAAAACTAGGGAAACATGTCCAAATTATCCTTTTTTTTTATCAAAAATCTCTCTATACCGAAGATATCTTTTTCACTGCAGGCACCGTGATGGTGTTCGGTAGAGTCATGTTGTCAATCTCTAATCTGTAACCAAAAAATATAAAATAAGGTTCGATTATCGTGCTTTCAAAAATTCAATTTCTGTTTGAACAACAAGGCGTTTGAAATTTTTTTCAGGTACCAAAGACAATAATATAACTGAAAATTACAAAAGCTCTACTTACTTTATATGGTGAGGTAGCCATGTTTGGTCCAGGTCGTGTTCCAGAACTTTCATTATGCCTAAAGTAATGAATGACGGTAAATAGTCCAAAACATGGAGATCATTATTACACATAGTACGGTGACGCCCATCACTTGCCTCGCAGTCTGGATTTGGGCTGCAATAAAAAAAAAATTGTTGACATTTGACTTATGGTAAGCATGTTCGAATAAAGTGGTTTATTAAAATTATATAATAAGAAAGAAAATCTTCCAATCTCACCTCACACCACCGAAAACAAATACTTTGCCTTTGCTTAAAATGCAATTGTGGCGTCTTCTTTTACTTGGCACTTTGCCGCCAATACTCATTAGCTCCCAACGATTCTCCTGTATTGAGTATCTCCATAAATCGTTGAGATACTTTTCTTCGTCGTCGGCACCACCGAATATGAACATTGAGCCATTATAAACCCCTGAAACAAACAATCGTTCATTGTTAATACTTATATTTAGAACTGCGATTGATAAGGACCGAAAACCGACCAGAGATAGTGTCACAAGTACTTACAAGCAGAGTGACCTCTTCGACTAGAGGGCGTGATGCCAGTTGGATTAATGGCTTCTGTCCATGTCTCCGTAACCGTATCAAGGCAGTACACTTTATTGCAGGTCAATGTTTTTCGTCTTGAAAAGCTTAGGTGATCACGCCCGCCAAAGACGAACACCTTGTCTCCAAACGCCACCGCGGTGTGGAAGTCTCTCGGAGACGGTGGTGTGCCCTTAACGTGGACGTGAGTCCATTGCATGGTGTCCAAGTTCAAATAGTGAACATCGTTGCAACAATCCGCTGTTTCTGGACTAAACCCTCCAAACAAATACATTTTATTACGTATCACACATGCCGTGTGTGCGTCTCTGGCAATAGGTGTACTGCCTGTGGTCTCGGGACAGGTCCACTGCAACGTCTCCGTGTCGAAGCAGTATAGTGTGTCGTAGGTAGTAACACTATCCTTTCCACCCCATAGGTAAACCTATAACAAAAAATTTAATCATTGGCATTTAAGTACTTGAATTATATTCTTGACAAAGTCTGATATTTACGTATTTTGGTAAATCTACTCACTTTGTTGCCGTAAGCGACGGCCGTATGTCCGTATCTGTCAGACGGCGCGTCGTCCTGAAGTCCCGGCTTATAATCGACGAGTCTCCATCTGTACGTGACTGTGTCGAGTACAAAAACAATGATCGGATTCCAACCGTCGTACTTGCTGAAACGGCTGAATCCACCGAAAGCGAATATTTGGTCGCCGACACAGACTGCGGTGCTGCTGAGAAACTGCGGTCCACCTACGGTGTGCATTGTCCAGGTCGACATTACGTGTAATATTATTATTTGTTTAAAGTTGTATTAATTAATTTCACTGTAGCTGCTCGTAAATATTACTGTTGTATGATTTCACTAAGTCACTTTACACTTTACACTTAATGGTGTCCAGTACACACGAGTAGACTTGCTTTGCACTCAATGAATAGTAGCGGCTGGCGAACTAGACTTAAATACATAATTGTAGGTACAAGAGAAATGGAAGGGATAACTTCAGGTAAATCGACCAATGGAAGATCTGTTTACGATGACATCGTATTTTGAACACCAAACAAATCAAAAGAAAAAAAATAAGGAGAAGAGATAAAAAGAGGTAAGAAAAGAAAAAAATGGGCAATTATCTTAGTTTCATAGTAACCTATTCATAGTTTCGCATGCATTTTATACCACCCCATTGTTTAGCAGGTATAGGAGAATTGGTAGATATAATATCGAGTAGGTCACTTATAGGTTTTTTGCTTAGTAAAAGTTATAGAAAATATGTATTCAGGTCAAATCAAACTATTCAAAAAATATAGTTATTAAATTTATATTTATTTCATTTCAATTAATTGTATTTTATTATATCGAAACTCAATCAACTAAAAAGTTCAAATTAATTATGTTGAAACAAAAACTAGTATCAAATTTGGTACAGTAAAAACGATTTGATTTTACTTGTATTCAAACAAATCAATAAACAGCGACATTTTGTATACGTTTTGGCGCAAATGGTCCAATTTGCAAATGGTCCAGAGGGTTTAAAATGTCCAATTCGCAAACCGTCCAATTACCTATTCAGTACCAAATATTGCAATGTTAAATAAATAGTCTATAGAATTACGCAACGTACTTATATTTATTTTAATTGAATTATGAACACGAATGATGTTTAAGTATTTAAAAAACCAGAATCAATCAATCAATCAATCAATCAATTCATTTATTTGCTTAAACATGGTTACAATATAGGTATATGTGTACAGTGGTGTAAAATTACATTAGTCCAGCGTGTTTTTGCCCTATTGAACGTGCAAATTTTAATGTAAATTTATATTTTACTAGCTGACCCCCGCAGTTTCACCCGCGGTAATTTCGGAGTAATCGCGGGAATTCCGAGATAAAAAGTACCCTATATCACTAAGGATCACTGCAGCTTTTTAAATGTGAAAGAATTTTTAAAATCAGTTCAGTAGATCCATAGATTACCCCCTACAAACTCACCGGAGTTTCCGCGGGAATCCCGAAGTAAAAAGTACCCTATGTCACTCTGGATTACTGCAGCTCCCTATAAGTGAAAGAATTTTCAAAATCGGTTTAATAGATCTAGAGATAGTTGTTCCACCGTGGTTTTGCCCGCGATAAAAGCGAAGTTCCCGAGGAAATTCCGGAATAAAAAGTACCCTATGACACTCAGGATCACTGCAGCTTTCTACAAGTGAAAGGATTTTCAAAATCGGTTCAGTAGATCCACAGATTACCCCCTACAACGTCACAAACTTACAAACTCACAAACCCACAAACTCACAAACTCACAAACTCACAAACTCACAAACTCACAAACTCACAAACTCACAAACTTTTGCTCTTTATAATATTAGTATAGATTTCATTATGATACAAATAAAGTTATAATATACTTTAGTTTAAGGTCATTAATAAATTTGATCCTACAATAATTACAAAGCTTTATTTTAATTGATGACGCAATTAGTTAGATTCATGTTTCCCATTTGTAATCTGGGGCCCTATTTTTAAATCGCTCGAATTACTTTCACGCACGGAATCGCGAATTCACGTGCGAATCCTCATAAATTTTTGAAGCATTCACGCGTGAATCTTGCAATTCCGTGTGCGAATAGTATTCGAGCGATTCAAAAATAGGGCCCCTGTAACCAAAAAATAAGTAAGATTGGATTATCGTAGAGACAAAACTACTGACTCCTTAACATGAATCCGTATACCCATAAAAGATTTGCTTTACAGATTCTGTCGTGGGCATGCTCCTTATGTGTCTACTTGAATTATGTGTTTTTGCAGCCAACTTCTTGTTTTCTTTCTATTTTTATTCTTCTAATTCTATAATCTTCTAGTTCTATTTCTATAATAGACATCTTAAAAACATTGCAACAAATTAATTAATTGATTAATTAATTAATTTATTATCTTTGGATAATTTGTCTTACCTGATTGTTATGCGTTAGGCATTTCTTTACCTGCTAAGTTTTTAACCGACTTCCAAAAAGGAGGAGGTTCTATGTTCGATTGTATGTATGTTTTTTTTTTTTTTTTTTTTTTTTTTTTTTTTTATGTATGTTCACCGATTACTCGAAGACGGTTGGACCGATTTCGAAAATTCTTTTTTTGTTTGAAAGGGTTTACTCCCAATTAGGTCCCATTGCCACCAAGTCGGAATCTGATGATGGGATCTTGGAGAAATCGAGGGAACTCTTCAAAAATTATAGGCACACCTATAGCGATTTGGGTATTTTTTATAGTAAATCGTTTATTTGCTTCTGGAAAGTAAAATTTGAAGAAGTGGAACTGATGATGAAGACCACAGATGGTCATCGGAACTACTCAACAATAATACGTATTTCACGGGTTCCGATTGCAGCGAATTGAAAATTTGTGTTTTGTTTGATAGGGGATACTCCCATATTGATTCCATTGTCACCAAGTCGAGATCTGATGATGGGATCTTGGAGTAATCGAGAGAACTCTTCAAAAATTATAGGTACACCTATAGCGATTTTTGTATTTTTTATAGTAAATCGTTTATTTGCTTTCGGAAAGTAAAATTTGAAGAAGTGGAACTGATGATGAAGACCACAGATGGTCATCAGAACGACTAAATAATAGGTATTTCACAGATTCCGATTCGTTAACTTTAATATGGTTTCTAAACAATTTATGCTCGTCACAATGTATATGGTGAAGTGGAACTGATGATGATGTACAAGGAGAACTCCTCAACAATTAACGTCCCCGCGTCGGGAAAAGCAATATTTTGTAAAAGGTGATGAGCAGTTGACATTGGGCTATTGTAACTTAGATAAATTACGAACTAAGTCACTTAAAAGCGAGAAATAAACAAATTTTTAACAAAAAAATTAAAACCGACTTCCAAAAACACAAAACTAAAAAACTAAAAATAAAAAGCTAAAAATAACAACATACCGATTTAATTCAAAAGACAAAAACACACGTAGGTAATATTCTTATTGATTAATGCTACCATTAATCGGTATGAAGTCGGTGACAAGCCAAATATGAAGGGCTAGATGGGCTAAGTCGACTCCCGCCACCAGCTCTTCGTGAGCAGGACAACCCAAGTGGCCAGACACCAGCGGGCTTGTCACCGAATTCAAACCGATTAGTGGTAGCATAAATCAATAAGAATATTACCTACGTGTGTTTTTGTCTTTTGAATTAAATCGGTATGTTGTTATTTTTAGCTTTTTATTTTTAGTTTTTTAGTTTTGTGTTTTTGGAAGTCGGTTTTAATTTTTTTATACCACCACGTTTGCTTGGTTTCCAAAACACAAAATAAAGCTTAGTGTGGAATCAAGTACATCTATGTGTTGTGAAGTTTTATTTTTATTATTATTTATTTTATACCTGCTAAACAATGGGGTCGTATACCTACAACAATAGGTTGCTATGAGGACTTAGGTACTTTTCCAATTTTGTTTTTTGCCACTATTTCTTTTTTTGTTCTTTTGCTTTGATTGGTATTCAAAATATCACGTCATCGTAGACAAGTCTCTGATTGGTCGATTTATCTGAAGTTATCCCTTCCATATCTCACTCACAATTATATATTTAAGTCAAGTTCGCCAGGCAATACTATTCAATTGATTTAGTGCAAAGCAAGCCTGTGTACTGGACACCAGTTAGCAAGAAGTTTTCTGCTGTTAAGACGTACCTAAAAGTGACTTAGTGCCAAGTGAATTTAGTACGCAGTAATAATAAAAATAATTACCATTCATAATGTCGACCTGGACCATTCACAAAGAAGGAGGGCCGCAGTTAGTTAACGGCGCTGCGGCATGTGTCGGCGACCAATTATTTTCTTTCGGTGGGTTCAGCCGTTTCAGCGAATACGACGGTTGGAATCCGATCATTGTGTTCGTACTCGACACCGTTACGTACAGATGGAGACTCGTCGATTATAAGCCGGGACTTCAGGACGACGCGCCGTCTGACAGATACGGACATACGGCCGTCGCTTACGGCAACAAAGTGAGTAGATTTACCAAAATACGTAAATATCAGACTTTGTCAAGAATATAATTCAAGTACTTAAATGCCAATGATTAAATTTGTTGTTATAGGTTTACCTATGGGGTGGAAAGGATAGTGTTACTACCTACGACACACTATACTGCTTCGACACGGAGACGTTGCAGTGGACCTGTCCCGAGACCACAGGCAGTACACCTATTGCCAGAGACGCACACACGGCATGTGTGATACGTAATAAAATGTATTTGTTTGGAGGCTTTAGTCCAGAAACAGGGGATTGTTGCAACAAAGTTCACTATTTGAACTTGGACACCATGCGATGGACTCACGTCCACGTAAAGTGCACACCACCGTCTCCAAGAGACTTCCACACCGCGGTGGCGCTTGGTGACAAGATGTACGTCTTTGGCGGGCGTGATCACCTAAGCATGTCAAGACGAAAAGCATTGACCTGCAATAAAGTATACTGCCTGGATACCGTTACGGAGACGTGGACCGAACTCGTTAATCCAACTGGCATCACGCCCTCTAGTCGTAAAGGTCACTCTGCTTGTAAGTACTTTTGATACTATTTCTGGTAAGTTTTCCGTCATTTTAAATCGCAGTTCTAAATATAATAACAATATACGATTGTTTGTTTCAGGGGTTTATAATGACTCAATGTTTATATTCGGCGGTAGTGACGATAACGAAAAGTATCTCAACGATTTATGGAGATACTCAATACAGGAAAATCGGTGGGAGCCAATGAGCATTGGCGGCAAAGTGCCGAGTAAAAGAAGACGCCAGAGTTGCATTTTAAACAAAGGCAAAGTCTTTCTTTTCGGTGGCGTGAGGTGAGATTTGATGATTTTTTACTTATTATAACTTAGGTACTTTCCGACTCTATTCGAACATGCGTAGCAAAAGTCAAATATCTAACATAATTTGTTTCTTTTCTAATTGTAGCCCAAAACCAGACTGCGAGGCAAGTGATGGGCGTCACCGTACTGTTTGTAATAACGATCTTCATGTGTTGGACTATTTACCGTCATTCATGACTTTATGTATAATGAAAGTTCTGGAACACGACCTTGACCAAACATGGCTACCTCACCATATAAAGTAAGTAGAGCTTTTGTTATTTTCAGTTATATTATTTTCTATGATATACCTATAGGTACCTGAAAAAATTTCTAACACCTTGTTGTTCAAATAGAAATTGAGATTCTGAAGTAATCGAACTTTACTTATTTTTTGGTTACAGATTAGAGATTGACAACATGACTCTACCGAACAACATCGCAGTGCCTGCAGTAAAAAAAATACCTTTGGTAGAGAGATGTTTGATAAAAAAAAGTGTAATTTGGACATGTTTCCTTAGTTTTTTCATATGTAAATTATTATTTTATTTTATTTTCCTGAATGTATACCCAAAAAGGTAAATCATTATAATACAATCTAGCCAATCTAGTAATGACTAATAAGTATTTTAAATTTGACCTAAACTTCTAAACAAGACTATGCTAAGAATGTGTCCAATAACACTTTTCTTATTGTCTCTATTAAGAGGAAGACACTTTGTTCTAGTGTTCTTTGGATATAGTACTCACAGCACTAACTCAAAACGTATTATAATATGTAAATTATGGAAATAAATTATTATGTTATTTATGGAATTATTTAATAAATCTATCTATAGTAGTTATAATAAAACTGTGGAGAGGTCAATTCTGTACTGTGTGTGTATTGTGTGACTTTTTCATTATCCTTTTCATTCATGAAATCATTTTTAAAGTTTCATGTTTATTATTTGCGGGAGTGCGATATTTATTTGTTAGATATATATTACTCATTCTGCCATGATTTCACCCACGTGGATTTCACGACGTCTTCAGTTACTCTAATACATATATATCTAGGTATATGTATTTTCTAAAAGTATGAAATACACTCAGGAATAGCGTAGCTTTGTGGCTTAGCGTAGAATTTAAAAAATCAGTTCAGTAAGTGTAGAACTTATCGTAAAGTTATAAATCAAATAGGTAGAAAAGATAGAAAACGTTGAAAAGGTTAAAAACTTTAATAACTGTAAAATAATAAATATGATTTTCTCATAGAACAGAATAGAGGTTATTTTGGCACCCAAATTAAACACAAACTTATACAACAACTTATACTTTATTACTTTATACACATCTAAAGTATCCGGCTAAATATTAAAATATATATATACATATAAATTGCATTTGTGTTCATAATTTATATCTGTAATGTAATAACATCATCACGCGATACTTCGCAAATAATAAAAAAAATATTTACTTAAGGATGTTTGCATTGGTACTAATTGGTAAACTTTACGACCTGTAGGTACTATCTACATACATCGTCTATGACAGTCCTAAAGTTGTATTTTGCAATTTTTTTCAATTTCCTCGAACTTTTCCTTCTCTGTAAAGGCAATATTTTTATAATTAGCTTTAGTAAATTAATTAATTTGTTACACAATAGTATCAATAGAATTGTACAATAACACATGTTACTTACGTTTACTATGAACTAGCTGTGCCCCGCGGTTTCACCTGCGTGAATAGTTTTTATATTGTAACAACTGTTTTCCCGACATCCGATTTAAATGTAACACAAGCTGTGTTATATGTAGCTCCAGGCTAAGCTTAATCTACCTCTGAAAATCGTATGACAATCCGTTCAGTAGATTCGGAGATCATCCCGAACAGACAGACATACTGAAAAAACTGTTTTTGTGGTTGGTCTTCTTTTGTCGCCCCCCGTCAATTTTTGTTAAAAATATTAAATTTTATTATGGTATACATTAAAAATATTATATTTATTTATATTGTTACCTACTGAGAATAACAATCTTCTTAATAATATCTAATAAATTCTTTCTTTCTTCTTTAAAAATATAATACAAAAGAATTATCCCTAGACAAATATATAAAATTAGGATCATATAATGGGATATAACAAAATCCACCTCGACCGAGAATTGAACCCGAGACCTCTTGATTTGCGGAGCTGTATTATAGTGACCGCCACTGCGATCCGCTCTTCAACACGGCATAGACAGGCAAGTCCACTATAAAAAAACTCAATGCTCACCTTTTTCGGTTTAGTGACTGTTTCCTCGATGTCGTCGTCTTCAAATTTGATCTTACGATGGACGTGGGGCAGCACTGAACAGATGTGAAGAGCAAAGGCCCACATTGTCAGGTCACAGTGCTCACAACGAAAGCCCTCGATCCCGTGATGCCGGCACAGGTGTTCCAGCAGAGAATCATATACTTCGAAATTTTTTTCACAACGCAAACATGCGTTCCGTATGAACGACAGTTGTTGTACAGCTCTGTCCATATTATTGCAGCACTGAAGTAGCTAAGCACGTACTTACTAGATTGAGAGCGTGATTCAAATGAAACGATTTGTGTACCTACACTTTCTCTTTAAATATATATATTTAAGGTAATTGGTATTGTTCCAAGGAAGATAATCATTAATTAATTATTATGAGTGATCATCATCATTATGAGTGATTATCATTTTATACGTGTTAAGTAATGAGCCGATATAAATGTACGTACAGCAAACATAATATGAATCATAGGTCGGTAAACCTGAGAACTTCGAAAACTTTTTAATTGTGACATTTATTTTGTTCAGAGCCTGGTGCACATAGTTGGAACAAAAGTAAAAAAAAAACAAAATCGAAAAAGAAAGACCCTTTTAAATAATCTTCGGTAAATAAAAGTTAGGTACCTATAGGTACTCAAAGTGAAAATAAGAACAACAAATATAAAAATATAATTAATAAATAATTACTATTATGAAGATAAATAATAGATATTATTGTCAAATTAGTAGTTAAAATATTTTTATTACATACTAGCTGTGCCCCGCGGTTTCACCCGCGGTAATTTCGAAGTTCCCGCGGGAATTCCGAGATATGTCCTTCTCTGTACCCCTGACAACGTGCATGCCTTTCATCCAAATCCGTTCAGCCGTTTTTGCGTGATTGAGTAACAAACATCCAAACATCCACACTTTCAATAATGATTACTTAATTCCATTTTCAAATTGTAGGCACATGTACCTACAAAAATTTTGAAATAGAACCTTTTCATGCTAATGAGATCATTATAAGTGATTCAGTCGTCATGTTAATAATGAAGTTAAGCAAACTTGTGGTAATGAAAAGACGTTAAACGCATCAATAATAATTAGGTCAATGAGTTATAAAAAAAACAAGCTTATAGAACCTTGTACTACAACTCGCTTCAGTGTTGTCAACTGTTGAGGGTATGCCTCAGGATTCAACCTTGAGTGCAGTAGCCATGTCATGGTGACACTGGACAAAACTACTTTCCTTTTGGTGCACCGTAATTTTGCGTAAAGTGGTACCACTATCAGGCGGTTATTGTCATCGTAACTAATCATGGAATTTGGTAAATCTTCAGCCAGTATTTTCTTGAAATAAGAAACTTCATTTAACAAAATGTATGGGAAACGTTTTTTTCGATTTGTGACCTTTCTGATACCCTAACCTAACCTGGCCCTATAGAACCTTTTGATCCTTGTCGGAGAGAGGACTGATTAAGCTAATAAAAAATATTTTTGAAAATCGCCGATATCTCGCTGACATATTTTGACATTGACTTTGACATTTTTTTCACAGGGCTGTCCTTCTTCGGAGCCATGTACCCACTTCCTATTTGGCTTTTCACCGACTTCAAATCGATCAGTGGCAGCACTAACCAATAATAATATTACGAGTATTTTTGTCTTTGTATTAAATTGGTATTTTATTTTGTAACATGGTATGGTGCATTTTTGTGTTTAAATTTTTTTGTTATGTTAAATACAGTAATGTTAGTTTGAAAAAACGTTTCTCCACTAGGTACGTGTTAAAAATAATGCTCACGCTTAAAAATACTAATTAATTGTTCCCAAGTTATTATCCGTAATCATCACATTTTTCTCATTAGATAGATAGATATATTTATTTTCTCTTTAAAAATTACATTGAGTGTAACATATAAATAAAATACTATTGTAATAATGGGCATGTTGACTAATTTTTATTTTTTAATCCGACTTATAGATTATTATAAAAATTTTGTGCACGTATTTTTTCTTTTTTTACATAATCAAAAAATAACGGCGATATATTGAGTTGAAATTTCGCGTGACGTCACTATTCTGACAGTTTGTTAGTGACGTCACGACCCCCTCATCCTAAACTTTATTGCGCTTTATCTCTATATATTTTAATTTATTTGAAAAAACAAAAAATACGTGTCTATTGTTTTTTTATTTTCTAACTGACGGACTAATTAGAATTTTGATTTTCAAAAGTAGTCCACATCCCTATTATTCTATGTATGTTTTCTCTAAACTTTAGTACATTTTTTTATTAAATGGTTAAATTTAAGTTACATTAGTTAAATGCCAACTAACATTAATCTCTGAGTGAACGTCTCTGAGTAGGGCAGTTTTTTTTTATCTTTACTTAAAAATTGAGTAATCATTGGAATAATTCATAATAAATAATTATTAAATTCATCATCATCTCCGATTGCGGCCGTAAGACTTCAGGTAGACACATTCGACTATAGAATATTGGAGAAAAATACATGTAAGCTACTAAGCGCGAAATATATTCAATTGAGATATTCCATTCGCAGTAGGCATATGTATAAGATAAATATTGTGTGGATAATTTATAGGAAACAGTAAATTTGGAATACCTAATTTCGATGGTACCTACTTGCAAAGATTTTCTAACTATGTACTACTTAATTAATCCTGAACAATCTAGAAAAATTATTACTACTACTAGGTATTGTTATCGAAAAAAGATGCAAAAATATTACACATTTAATTAAATAATTCCATAATTTACAAATTAAATAATATACATTTATAAAAACTAGGGAAACATGTCCAAATTATCCTTTTTTTATCAAAGATCTCTCTATACCGAAGATATCTTTTTTACTGCAGGCACTGTGATGGTGTTCGGTAGAGTCATGTTGTCAATCTCTAATCTGTAATCAAAAAATATAAAATAAGGTTCGATTATCGTGCTTTCAAAAATTCAATTTCTGTTTGAATAACAAGGCGTTTGAAATTTTTTTCAGGTACCATAGAAAATAATATAACTGAAAATTACAAAAGCTCTACTTACTTTATATGGTGAGGTAGCCATGTTTGGTCCAGGTTGTGTTCCAGAACTTTCATTATGCCTAAAGTCATGAATGACGGTAAATAGTCCAAAACATGGAGATCGTTATTGCAGACAATACGGTGACTTTGCCCATCACTTGCCTCGTAGTCTGGTTTTGGGCTGCAATAAAAAAAATTGTTAAGATTTGAGTTATGGTAAACATGTTAGAATAAAGTGGTTTATTAAAATTATATAATAAGAAAGAAAATCTTCCAATCTCACCTCACACCACCGAAAACAAATACTTTGCCTTTGCTTAAAATGCAACTGTGGCGTCTTCTTTTACTTGGCACTTTGCCGCCTATACTCATTAGCTCCCAACGATTTTCCTGTATTGAGTATCTCCATAAATCGTTGAGATACTTTTCTTCGTCGTCGGCACCACCGAATATGAACATTGAGCCATTATAAACCCCTGAAACAAACAATCGTTCATTGTTAATACTTATATTTAGAACTGCGATTGATAAGGACCGAAAACCGACCAGAGATAGTGTCACAAGTACTTACAAGCAGAGTGACCTCTTCGACCAGAGGGCGTGATGCCAGTTGGAT
This sequence comes from Zygaena filipendulae, assembly GCA_907165275.2. Taxonomy (NCBI): domain Eukaryota; kingdom Metazoa; phylum Arthropoda; class Insecta; order Lepidoptera; family Zygaenidae; genus Zygaena; species Zygaena filipendulae. The sequence continues at coordinate 1,913,445 of OU015657.1, forward strand.
TAATGGCTTCTGTCCATGTCTCCGTAACCGTATCAAGGCAGTACACTTTATTGCAGGTCAATGTTTTTCGTCTTGAAAAGCTTAGGTGATCACGCCCGCCAAAGACGAACACCTTGTCTCCAAACGCCACCGCGGTGTGGAAGTCTCTCGAAGACGGTGGTGTGCCCTTAACGTGGACGTGAGTCCATTGCATGGTGTCCAAGTTCAAATAGTGAACATCGTTGCAACAATCCGCTGTTTCTGGACTAAACCCTCCAAACAAATACATTTTATTACGTATCACACATGCCGTGTGTGCGTCTCTGGCAATAGGTGTACTGCCTGTGGTCTCGGGACAGGTCCACTGCAACGTCTCCGTGTCGAAGCAGTATAGTGTGTCGTAGGTAGTAACACTATCCTTTCCACCCCATAGGTAAACCTATAACAACAAATTTAATCATTGGCATTTAAGTACTTGAATTATATTCTTGACAAAGTCTGATATTTACGTATTTTGGTAAATCTACTCACTTTGTTGCCGTAAGCGACGGCCGTATGTCCGTATCTGTCAGACGGCGCGTCGTCCTGAAGTCCCGGCTTATAATCGACGAGTCTCCATCTGTACGTGACTGTGTCGAGTACAAAAACAATGATCGGATTCCAACCGTCGTACTTGCTGAAACGGCTGAATCCACCGAAAGCGAATATTTGGTCGCCGACACAGACTGCGGCGCTGCTGAGAAACTGCGGTCCACCTACGGTGTCCATTGTCCAGGTCGACATTACGTGTAATATTATTATTTGTTTAAAGTTGTATTAATTAAGTTCACTGTAGCTACTCGTAAATATTACTGTTGTATGATTTCACTAAGTCACTTTACACTTTACACTTAATGGTGTCCAGTACATACGAGTAGACTTGCTTTGCACTCAATGAATAGTAGCGGCTGGCGAACTAGACTTAAATACATAATTGTAGGTACAAGAGAAATGGAAGGGATAACTTCAGGTAAATCGACCAATGGAAGATCTGTTTACGATGACATCGTATTTTGAACACCAAACAAATCAAAAGAAAAAAAATAAGGAGAAGAGATAAAAGAGATAAGAAAAGAAAAAAATGGGCAATTATCTTAGTTTCATAGTAACCTATTCATAGTTTCGCATGCATTTTATACCACCCCATTGTTTAGCAGGTATAGGAGAATTGGTAGATATTATATCGAGTAGGTCACTTATAGGTTTTTTGCTTAGTAAAAGTCATAGAAAATATGTATTCAGGTCAAATCAAACTATTCAAAAAATATAGGTATTAAATTTATATTTATTTCATTTCAATTTATTGTATTTTATTATATCGAAACTCAATCAACTAAAAAGTTCAAATTAATTATGTTGAAACAAAAACTAGTATCAAATTTGGTACAGTAAAAACGATTTGATTTTACTTGTATTCAAACAAATCAATAAACAGCGACATTTTGTATACGTTTTGGCGCAAATGGTCCAATTTGCAAATGTGCAATTTGTCTTAGCCGTTTCTGATTTTATTTCTGACTAACTGTTCCCCGCGGTTACCCGCGATAAGTTCGGAGTTCCCGCGGAAATTTCGGGATGAAAGTACTCTATGTCCTTCCCTGTACCCCTGATAACGTGTATGCAAAGTTTCACGATGATCGGCTGAGCCATTGGGGCGTGAAAGCGCAACAGACAGACAGACAGACAGAGTTACCTTCGCATTTGTATTATTAGTAGGGATTTATTTCTGATTATATATTAAGTCTTCTTAGGCATACCCCGCAACATACATTATGATAATTTACTTAGCTTTTTTATTATATACTTACTCTATTTTTACTTTTTAAATTATCTCCACTTAAATTATCTTAAGAAATGTAGATTGTGGACGGTCTTATTGGTAGTGTGAAGCCATCTCCCTTCTACGGTCGCCACTGAAAATCAGCGTCGTGGAACTTAGTGCCACGGCATAATGCTGAGTGGTAGCCATTTTGGTACCAACTATTCTAGTTTAAGTCTCACGATTGTACTTATTTTATCTTTATGGTATCAAATAAACTTTTTTCTATTCTATTCTATTCTATTCAAATGGTCCAGAGGGTTTAAAATGTCCAATTCGCAAACCGTCCAATTACCTATTCAGTACCAAATATTGCAATGTTAAATAAATAGTCTATAGAATTACGCAACGTACTTAAATTTATATTAATTGAATTATGAACACGAATGATGTTTAAGTATTTAAAAAACCAGAATCAATCAATCAATCAATCAATCAATTCATTTATTTGCTTAAACATGGTTACAATATAGGTATATGTGTACAGTGGTGTAAAATTACATTAGTCCAGCGTGTTTTTGCCCTATTGAACGTGCTAATTTTAATGTAAATTTATATTTTACTAGCTGACCCCCGCGGTTTCACCCGCGGTAATTTCGGAGTAATCGCGGGAATTTGACGACCCGATTGGCGCAATGGTCACCATGCCTGCCCGCTAATCAAGAGGTTCCGGGTTCGATTCCCGGTGGGGGTGGACTTTGTGTGATTTATTTATTTATTTATTTATTTATAACACAAAAAAAGTTCACAGCATTACAGTAATACTAAGGCACTGTGAAGTTAATAATACAAATACGCTAAGACTACTAATAAACTACAACAAGATAAAAACTAAAACTACATTTTTGATGCATTCATCCGCTCGCAATACCTCAAACATTCATCGCGCACACACATCCATCGACTGGCAAACAAATCACAGTCAGGAGCCGATGCGAGAAGTGCATTGAGGCAGTGTAAGGCACGGACAAGCGGAGAGTTTCTGTGGGACACAGTTCGCGCTGACGGTATTGCCAGCAGATGGTTCGAACGAGGCCGGAGACAATATGCGGGTACTGGCGGGACATACAAACGCAGCAATTGCGTCACCAGCTCGGGACAATCGGAATCTCCGCGTAGTGTTCTGCACGCCATTGTCAGCAAAGTAAAATTGCGCCTCACCTCCAAAGAGTTGAAATTTAGAGCTCCAAGTAAAAACTTTGTTGGATAAAGAAAGGGATAGTACCAATATACTTTTTTGTATAAAAACCTTAAAAAAGCTTTTTGGATCTTCTCCAAAAGGAGAACGTAAGTAACCTCATATGGGTTCCACACAACTGAGGCAGCTTCAAGCTTGCTCCTTACTAGAGCGGTAAAAATCACTTTAATGGCTCTGGCATCATCAAAGTCACGAGCGCTACGAATGCAAAAACCTAATCTTCGGTAACAGTCGGTAGCCAGAGTTTTCATGTGCTCGTGGAAGTTGAGTTGCGTATCAAAGATGACACCCAAATCCCTGATTGTGTTCACACGAACTATAAGATCGGTGTCTAGTACATAATTAGCAGACTGGGGGTACCGAGATCGGCCAAAAGTCATAACGGAGCATTTGGATGCATTAAATATGAGCCTGTTAGCCTGGCTCCACTGATATACCCGGTCAATATCTTCCTGCAACAATTTGCAATCGGTATCCTTTTTTATTTCACAAATGAGCTTGAGATCATCAGCATAAAGTAGACATTGTGAATGCTGGGGAATGGTCGCCAAGTCATTGATCATAATACCAAAGAGTAAAGGGCCCAAAATCGAGCCTTGACTGACACCGGAGGTTGTTTTATATGGTTCGGAAACAAAACAACCGAAACGGACGTATTGTCGTCTGTCACGCAAGTAACTGGCAAAGAACCTTAATAGTTTGGGGGAGAATCCAATGGCGCTTAGCTTATTAAGAAGTACGTCATTATCTACTCGGTCAAATGCTTTTTTGAAATCTAAATAAAGCACATCAACTTGTGAACCCCGGTCCAAGTGATGTGATATAGTATTTGTTAATGTTAAAAGGTTTGTTTCTACGGAGCGCTTCGATCGGAATCCATGCTGGGAGTCACACAGATATGGCCTAATCTGCGGAGACACAAGCTTGCTCAAAACCGATTCAAACAGTTTGGCTACCGCTGAGAGAATGGCAATAGGGCGGTGATTCTCAACATTCGTCAAATCGTTTGACTTGGGAATCGGCGTCACACGCGAAATTTTCCAGCAACACGGGTACTCACCTGTAGATATAGCCAGTTTAAATATATGCTGAAGCGGGGATTTCAACTGTTCCTTGCAACCCTTTAACACAAAAGCAGGAATGCTGTCCGGACCTATAGAGCTCTGGGCCTTAAGACTGTTTATCCCAGCTTCTACGTCATTAAGTGTTATTTCATTGATGTGAATGTAATTGGCATTATGTGCCATATCGCTTATACTGTTATGATCAAGAACAGGTGTATTGGGCAGAAAAACGCTTGAAAAGAAATCACGAAAGGCTTGAGCCGCCTCAAACCCCTCGCAGTCTCTCCCTTTGTATGATACCTGGGGCTCAAAACCACCCTTGGATTTAAGGCTACTCATATGTTGCCAGAAAACACGCGGATCATTAGTGATTTTAGTTTGGATAAACTTAATGTATCCGTCATATGCCAATGAAGTTCGTAGTTTAATATCTGCCCTATGTTTGGAAAACTCAGCGTACAAAATTCTATCACCAGTCCGCTTCCATTCTCGATGTAGGTAGGCTTTAAATTTAATGTCCCTGATCAAGTCCGCGGTAAACCAGACAGGATAACGTCTGCTCGGCTGTTTGGGGCGGATTTTTCGGGGAATAGATGCATCAAAGATTCTGTATAATGTTTCATAAAAATGCTCAACCGCAGTGTTGACCTCTCTTGCCCCAAGAACCTCTCCCCAAGACTCTTTTGTGATCAAATCGAAAAGAAGTTCATAATCACCCTTGGAAAAATTCCAATCGAGTGTGGGGTCGACATTGCTGGGATCGATAATTCCAGAACATTGGTAACGCCCAATCTGGATGACGACCTCAAGTGGTGGGTGATAGGCATCTCGAAACTGAACTAAACCGCCACCGCTCACCTCGGTCACCCTCACAAGACGAACGCTCTCCCGCACCAGCACCACATCTAACATACTTCCACGGGCATTCAACACTTCATTCTTCTCTTTCAGTTCGCAAACAGTCGTAAAATAATTATAGTAACTTAGAATATTCTGGGACGTAGAATTCTTGTTCAGATTTAGGTCACCGATGACCACAACTACACCTTTTATTGAAGCAATTATGGACTCAACTTTATTAAAAAAGCGCATATATGTCTCATCCGAAGCATTGGGCGGAACGTATACCACACAAACATGAAAAGGGGTTTTTTTGAAATTGAAAAACACCCATAAGTCTTCGCCATCAGTTGTTTCGAACTCATGTCGTCTTCTCAGAGAGATTCCTGGTCGCGCGGCTATTAGCACACCACCACCTTGTCGGCCTGTAGAGCGATCACGTCGTAACACGCTCCAATCACCAGCTACCAGCTCAGAGCTCTCGACTGAATCTGACAGCCATGACTCGGTAACAGCTGCGATATCGCTATCGAGAGTAAGTAGATTTTGTCTAAAATATTTTAGCTTGGTGTTGAGACCTCTGACATTTTGGTACGAGATGTCAATAGAAATGTCGTGTGCGAGGTTCTTAGGTGTTCTGCGTGCTTGTCCATTATTATTTACTACTTCCTCTGCGAAATAACCAAATTTTTACTCGCGCGTTCTCCGGCCAGACATCAGCCGCTAAACACCTGTTGAATGAGGCTTCCGGAACTCCCAACTTATAAGATTTATAGTCCCCTCTGGACTTAAGCTCCTCCACAGTGCAAGCTCCCTCGGGGCACAGCTTCTGAAGGTATTCACGTACGTCGTCGGCGCCGGACACCATATTCCATAAATGAATGTACTTGCGGTATTCAACTGCTTTTAGGGAAGTGATTTCGGGACCAGCAGTGCAGCGTACGGATGTATGACGCTTCTGCTTTCGCTGGCGAACCTCCTCCCATTCGCCCGTCGAATCATGGCCATCTGGGACACTCACAGAACTCACGGGCACACCACCAGCATTATCACCGTATGGACGGTCGATGATAGGAGGAATGGCCGCAATGATGTCTTCTCCGGGTGACACCTCCTTAGGAGTACTCTGGCCATCCGCTGTCATCACTCGCTCACCCGCCCCCCCCGCGTGCCCACCGCGAATTCGCTTAGCTCTACGCGATTTTGACTTGGTTGGCTCGGCTGCGCTCCTGACAAGTGTTTCACAGGCAATAGGCGGCGAAACTACGCCGGAGCGTGGGAGTCGCAACTCAGTGAATTGTTCTAGCTTCTCAAGTCTCCCGCTAATCATCTCGAGCTTGTCAGTGACAGCAGAGAGCGCTGAGTGGTAATGCACAATTGTAGAAACGGCATCCGCAAGCTGTTCATTTAAATGTATTATTTGCTCCCGAAGCAGTTGCAGCTCCGAAGAGGACTCAACGCCCTCCGGAGAGCGAGATATGAGCACGACAGGTGAGTTCTCAGTGGGCTTTCTACGCGTAATATTTTTGATATTGATAGGCGTGCCCACAGGGGTATCGCAATTGCGTCCACTCTTTTTAGTGCGGCAGATACACTCAGGACATGCCCAAAGATCTTTTTCTTCAGCACTGAGGATCCTGTTATTACAGGCATGATGGTATGACTTGCCACATGATTCCACTCTGCACCGCAAGAATTCTTCACCCACCAATAGTTCGCCTTGGCAACCCGCGCAGATTAAGCTGTTGTTTAGTTCCATGCTCATTTCTACACTACGAACTTAGTGTTGAGGCAAACAGTATAGTCAGGCAGAGCGAGAAGTAATTTAAGCAGGTTAATTAACAAAAATACTCATACGAACGTCCCCGAGCAAAGCAAAACAGCGAAAAAGCAAAAAATGCAGACGCGGGAAGCATGCGGCGTAGCACGGCGGCGTAGGACTGCGGCGTAACACAGCGGCGTAGCACTGTGGCGTAGTTGACAGTGGAGCTACGGCGTAGCCGTCCGGGCACACTCGTAGGCAGGCGACCGCTCGATTGACGTCACACGTACGTAGCATATAATGTTTTTACCGGTGATGAACACAGGGTTCCATTTTCCAGTCTGGGTGTGTATATATAGTATAATATATATGTAATAATATGTGTAGTATATACCACGTTTGCTTGGTTTCCACGACACAAGCTTATAGCTTACTGTGGGATCAAGTAGATCTGTGTGTTGTGAAGTGGATTATTATTATTATTATTAATTCCGAGATAAAAAGTACCCTATATCACTAAGGATCACTGCAGCTTTTTAAATGTGAAAGAATTTTTAAAATCAGTTCAGTAGATCCATAGACTACCCCCTACAAACTCACCGGAGTTTCCGCGGGAATCCCGAAGTAAAAAGTACCCTATGTCACTCAGGATTACTGCAGCTCCCTATAAGTGAAAGAATTTTCAAAATCGGTTTCATAGATCTAGAGATAGTTGTTCCACCGTGGTTTTGCCCGCGATAAAAGCGGAGTTCCCGAGGGAATTCCGGAATAAAAAGTACCCTATGACACTCAGGATCACTGCAGCTTTCCACAAGTGAAAGTATTTTCAAAATCGGTTTAGTAGATCCAGAGATTACCCCCTACAACGTCACAAACTTACAAACTCACAAACCCACAAACTCACAAACCCACAAACTCTTAAACTCACAAACTCACAAACTCACAAACTCACAAATTCACAAACTCACAAACTTTTGCTCTTTATAATATTAGTATAGATTTCATTATGATACAAATAAAGTTATAATATACTATAGTTTAAGGTCATTAATAAATTTGATCCTACAATAATGACAAAGCTTTATTTTAATTGATGACGCAATTAGTTAGATTCATGTTTCCCATTTGTAATCTGGGGCCCTATTTTTAAATCGCTCGAATTACTTTCACGCACGGAATCACGAATTCACGTGCGAATCCTCATAAATTTTTGAAGCATTCACGCGTGAATCTTGCAATTCGAGCTATTCAAAAATGGGACCCTGTAACCAAAAAATAAGTAAGATTGGATTATCGTAGAGACAAAACTACTGACTCCTTAACATGAATCCGTATACCCATAAAAGATTTGTTTTACAGATTCTGTCGTGGGCATGCTCCTTATGTGTCTACTTGAATTATGTGTTTTTGCAGCCAACTTCTTGTTTTCTTTCTATTTTTATTCTCTAATTCTATAATCTTCTAGTTCTATTTCTATAATAGACATCTCAAAAACATTGTGACAAATTAATTAATTGATTAATAAATTAATTAAATATCTTTGGATAATTTGTCTTACCTGATTGTTATGCGTTAGGCATTTCTTTACCTGCTAAGTTTTTATACCACCACGTTTGCTTGCTTTCCAAAACACAAAATAAAGCTTAGTGTGGAATCAAGTACATCTGTGTGTTGTGAAGTTTTATTATTATTATTATTTATTTTATACCTGCTAAACAATAGGGTCGTATACCTACAACAATAGGTTGCTATGAGGACTTAGGTACTTTTCCAATTTTTTTTTGCCACTATTTCTTTTTTTTGTTCTTTTGCTTTGATTGGTATTCAAAATATCACGTCATCGTAGACAAGTCTCTGATTGGTTGATTTATCTGAAGTTATCCCTTCCATATCTCACTCACAATTATATATTTAAGTCAAGTTCGCCAGGCAATACTATTCAATTGATTTAGTGCAAAGCAAGCCTGTGTACTGGACACCAGTTAGCAAGAAGTTTTCTGCTGTTAAGACGTACCTAAAAGTGACTTAGTGCCAAGTGAATTTAGTACGCAGTAATAAAAAAAAATAATTACCATTCATAATGTCGATCTGGACCATTCACAAAGAAGGAGGGCCGCAGTTAGTTAACGGCGCTGCGGCATGTGTCGGCGACCAATTATTTTCTTTCGGTGGGTTCAGCCGTTTCAGCGAATACGATGGTTGGAATCCGATCATTGTGTTCGTACTCGACACCGTCACGTACAGATGGAGACTCGTCGATTATAAGCCGGGACTTCAGGACGACGCGCCGTCTGACAGATACGGACATACGGCGGTCGCTTACGGCAACAAAGTGAGTAGATTTACCAAAATACGTAAATATCAGACTTTGTCAAGAATATAATTCAAGTACTTAAATGCCAATGATTAAATTTGTTGTTATAGGTTTACCTATGGGGTGGAAAGGATAGTGTTACTACCTACGACACACTATACTGCTTCGACACGGAGACGTTGCAGTGGACCTGTCCCAAGACCACAGGCAGTACACCCATTGCCAGAGACGCACACACGGCATGTGTGATACGTAATAAAATGTATGTGTTTGGAGGCTTTAGTCCAGAAACAGGGGATTGTTGCAACAAAGTTCACTATTTGAACTTGGACACCATGCGATGGACTCACGTCCACGTGAAGTGCACACCACCGTCTCCAAGAGACTTCCACACCGCGGTGGCGCTTGTTGACAAGATGTACGTCTTTGGCGGGCGTGATCACCTAAGCATGTCAAGACGAAAAGCATTGACCTGCAATAAAGTATACTGCCTGGATACCGTTACGGAGACGTGGACCGAACTCGTTAATCGAACTGGCATTACGCCCTCTAGTCGTAAAGGTCACTCTGCTTGTAAGTACTTTTGATACTATTTCTGGTAAGTTTTCCGTCATTTTAAATCGCAGTTCTAAATATAATAACAATATACGATTGTTTGTTTCAGGGGTTTATAATGACTCAATGTTTATATTCGGCGGTAGCGACGATAACGAAAAGTATCTCAACGATTTATGGAGATACTCAATACAGGAAAATCGGTGGGAGCCAATGAGCATTGGCGGCAAAGTGCCAAGTAAAAGAAGACGCCAGAGTTGCATTTTAAACAAAGGCAAAGTCTTTCTTTTCGGTGGCGTGAGGTGAGATTTGATGATTTTTTACTTATTATAACTTAGGTACTTTCCGACTCTATTCGAACATGCGTAGCAAAAGTCAAATATCTAACATAATTTGTTTCTTTTCTAATTGTAGCCCAAAACCAGACTGCGAGGCAAGTGATGGGCGTCACCGTACTGTTTGTAATAACGATCTCCATGTGTTGGACTATTTACCGTCATTCATGACTTTATGTATAATGAAAGTTCTGGAACACGACCTGGACCAAACATGGCTACCTCACCATATAAAGTAAGTAGAGCTTTTGTTATTTTCAGTTATATTATTTTCTATGATATACTTATAGGTACCTGAAAAAATTTCAAACACCTTGTTGTTCAAACAGAAATTGAGATTCTGAAGTAATCGAACTTTACTTATTTTTTGGTTACAGATTTGAGATTGACAACATGACTCTACCGAACAACATCGCAGTGCCTGCAGTGAAAAAAATACCTTCGGTAGAGAGATGTTTGATAAAAAAAAGTGTAATTTGGACATGTTTCCTTAGTTTTTTCATATGTAAATTATTATTGTATTTTTTTTTCCTGAATGTATACCCAAGAAGGTAAATCATTATAATACAATCTAGCCAATCTAGTAACGACTAATAAGTATTTTAAATTTGACCTAAATTTCTAAACAAGACTATGCTGAGAATGTGTCCAATAACACTTTTCTTATTGTCTCTATTAAGGGGAAGACACTTTGTTCTAGTGTTCTTTGGATATAGTACTCACAGCACTAACTCGAAAGGTATTATAATATGTAAATTATGGAAATAAATTATTGTTATTTATGGAATTATTTAATAAATCTATCTATAGTAGTTATAATAAAACTGTGGAGAGGTCAATTCTGTACTGTGTGTGTATTGTGTGACTTTTTCATTATCCTTTTCATTCATGAAATCATTTTTAAAGTTTCATGTTTATTATTTGCGGGAGTGCGATATTTATTTGTTAGATATATATTAGTCATTCTGCCATGGTTTCACCCACGTGAATTTCCCGACGTCTTCAGTTACTCTAATACATATATATATCTAGGTATATGTATTTTCTAAAAGTATTCAAAAACACTCAGGAATAGCGTAGCTTTGTGGCGTTGCGTAGAATTAAAAAAATCAGTTCAGTAAGTGTATAATTTATCGTAAAGTTATAAATCAAATAGGTAGAAAAGATAGAAAACGTTGAAAAGGTTAAAAACTTTAATAACTGTAAAATAATAAATATGATTTTATCATAGAACAGGATAGAGGTTATTTTGGCACCTAAATTAAACACAAACTTATACAACAACTTATACTTTATTACTTTATACACATCTAAAATATCCGGCTAAATATTAAAATATATATATACATATACATTGCTTTTTTCTTCATAATTTAAATCTGTAATGTACCTAATAACATCATCACGCGATACTTCGCGAATAAAAAAAAAATATTTAGTACTTTAGGATGTTTGCATTGGTACTAATTGGTAAACTTTACGACCTGTAGGTACTATCCACATACATCGTCTAGATGACAGTCCTAAAGTTGTATTTTGCTAATTTTTTCAATTTCCTCGAACTTTTTCTTCTCTGTAAAGGCAATATTTTTATAATTAGCTTTAGTAAATTAATTAATTTGTTACACAATAGTATCAATAGAATTGTAAATAACACATGTTACCTACGTTTACTATGAACTAGCTGTGCCCCGCGGTTTCACCCGCGTGAAAAGTTTTTATATTGTAACAACTGTTTTCCCGACATCCGATTTAGATGAAACACAGGCTGTGTTATATGTAGCTCCAGGCTAAGCTGAATATAGCTGTAAAAATCGTATGACAATCCGTTCAGTAAATTCGGAGATCATCGCGAACAGACAGACATACTGAAAAAACTGTTTTTGTGGTTGGTCTTCTTTTGTCGCTTCCGTCAATTTTTGTTAAAAAATATTAAATTTTATTATAGTATAGATTTAAATAAATATAATATTTTTTATTGTTACCTACTGAGAATAACAATCTTCTTAATAATAATAAATTCTGTCTTTCTTCTTTAAAAATATAATACAAAAGAATTATCCCTAGACAAATATATAAAATTAGGATTAATTATGGGATATAATAAAATCCACCTCGACCGAGAATTGAACCCGAGACCTCTTGATTTGCGGATTATAGTGATTCCATTATCATTTTAAAAACACAACAATAAAAAAACTCAATGCTCACCTTTTTCGGTTTAGTGACTGTTTCTTCGATGTCGTCGTCTTCAAATTTGATCTTACGATGGACGTGGGGCAGCACTGAACAGATGTGAAGAGCAAAGGCCCACATTGTCAGGTCACAGTTCTCACAACGAACGCCCTCGATACTGTGATGCCGGCACAGGTGTTCCAGCAGAGAATCATATCCTTCGATGTCGTCGTCTTCAAATTTGATCTTACGATGGACGTGGGGCAGCACTGAACAGATGTGAAGAGCAAAGGCCCACATTGTCAGGTCACAGTTCTCACAACGAACGCCCTCGATACTGTGATGCCGGCACAGGTGTTCCAGCAGAGAATCATATCCTTCGAAATTTTTTTCACAACGCAAACATGCGTTCCGTATGAACGACAGTTGTAATACAGCTCTGTCCATATTAATGCAGCACCGAAGTAGCTAAGCACGTACTTACTAGATTGAGAGCGTGATTCAAATGAAAAGATTTGTGTACCTACACTTTCTCGTTAAATATGTATATTTAAGGTAATTTGTATTGTTCCAAGGAAGATAATCATAATTATTATTAGTGATCATCATCATTATGAGTGATTATCATTATATACGTGTTAAGTAATGAGCAGATATAAATGTACGTACAGCAAACATAATATGAATCATAGGTCGGTAAACCTAAGAACTTCGAAAACATTTATTTTGTTCAGAGCCTGGTGCACATAGTTGGAACAAAAGTAAACAAAAAAAAAACAAAATCGAAAAAGAACGACTCTTTTAAATAATATTCGGTAAATAAAAGTTAGGTACATATAGGTACTCAAAGTGAAAATAAGAACAACAAATATAAAAATATAATTAATAAATTATTACTATTATGAAGATAAATAATAGATATTATTGTCAAATTAGTAGTTAAAATATTTTGATTACATACTAGCTGTGCCCCGCGGTTTCACCCGCGGTAATTTCGAAGTTCCCGCGGGAATTCCGGGATATGTCCTTCTCTGTACCCCTGACAACGTGCATGCCTTTCATCCAAATCCGTTCAACCGCTTTTGCGTGATTGAGTAACAAACATCCAAACATCCACACTTTCACAATTTTATAATATTAGTAGGATCAGTAGGATAGTAGGATATAAAAAAGAACACCAATTATAACGTAAGAATTTCAATATATTTAATAAAAACTTCTTTATCCTAATGAATTACCATATAACGACAGACTTATCAAAAGATGCCCTTCGTTATGATATTCTGCCTCATTTTTAAATTACCTTTTTATTTTTAAATTATCCTATACCTAGGTATTAGGTATATATTTTTCAATTTTTGATTACTTTTTTCTCTTTTTTTTTAATTCAAAATTATGTTTTCTTAATATTTTAGTTTGGTTTATAATCTGACTCCTTGATTAGATTTCGCACGCTGGACATCAAAATTATATTGCTAGGTGGTACCCACTCCTTGTTAATTTCTCTGTGAATTATAATAAATCAAATTAATACAAGACTCCTACTCCTCCTACTTAAATACGAGCTAGTCGGAGGTCCAAGTACCCCCCCAACATATTAACCCAGCATACTTAATGGTTAAGGGTTAATCCCTAAAAGTCGGTACTTATACCCGTGTACCTCGGTGATTATTCCTTTAAAAGCACGTTTTAGAGCAAATCTACAATGATTATGGGCACATCTTTTAGTCTGTACTATCAGCTGTGCCCCACTATTTCACCGGCGAGACATTTCAATTTTATATGTGTATAAATTGAAACACATAACTATACCGGTTTAAGGAATCGCCCTTCAGACGTTCGTACGCATATTTTTTTATAACTAAGTTACACCCGCGTGAGTTTCGGAATTCCCGCAGGAACTCATTGACTCCTTATAACATCAGCTAATTAGCAGTGAAAGTCCCGTATACATCGGTCCAACAGTTTCGGAGATTCACTCGCGTGAGTTTAGAAATTCTCGCAGGAACTCCAAACTACTTTTATTCTTCTTCTCCGTACAACAAAAAAAGAATTAGCGAAATTCGTCTAGCCGTTCACCCGTGATGCCGTGACCAAGGGAAATAGGGATTAAATTTTTATATAGGTATATACATAAGTGTATTTTTTATGGACGCAGATAAGCAACAACATGTTAACCCACAAAATTAAGTTATTGATATACTTAGAACAATTTATTGAGAGTTAGAGAACCTTTATTAATGGGCATGTGGACTAATTTTTAATATTTATTCCGTCTTGTAGATTATTAAAAAATATTGGACACGTATTTTTTCTTTTTTTACCTAATCAAAAATAACGGCGATATATTGAGTTGAAATTTCGCGTGACGTCACTATTCTGACAGTTTGTATGGCGGTTTTAGCGGTTAGCGACGTCACGACCCCCTCACCCTAAACTTTAATGCGTTTTATCTCTGTATATTTTAATTTATTTGAAAAAGCAAAAAATACGTGCCTATTGTTTTTTTATTTTCTAACTGACGGACTAATTAGAATTTTGATTGCAACAAATAAATAAATAAATTAATTAATTTAGTATCTTTGGATAATTTATCTTACCTGATTATGCCGTTAGGCATTTCTTTACCTGCTAAGTTTTTATACGTGTTACCTAGAAACCATTTTTTTCTTTTATTGGTTTGATTCCCGGTGAAGGTGGATTTTGTGTGATTAACTTTCCACTCTGGCCCTGTTTATATATTTTATTTTATTTTTATTTTCGTTTATTCAGGACAAAAACAGCTATAAGAACATACTATAGATTTAGGTTACAAGATTACACTATGAGCCAATAATAGTTACCCTTTTACAGTTATCTATACCTACTCTAATATATAACATGTGGTAAAATTAGCTGCAAATATTTACAGGGTTGAAAGTATACACGGTTATAAACATGTTCATAAAATACCTATAAAAGATTAAAAAAATCACACAAAAAAATCAATCAAAAACAAAAGAACCCGTGAAGGTGTTCGCTGCTTAAACGTTCTACCTACACATCACCGCGTTATCTTAAGTTCAATGACTGAACTGCTAAATGTTTGTGGCGAGTGCCTTGTATACGTAAAAGCTAGCTAGGTGTATTGTGTACCTGGTGGATGTAATTATAATGAATTTTCAATAAATTTATTATTCTCATATTCTGAAAAATTACCGAACTTATAATATTATTTTTTCGCTTATCCTGTTTGTTATAACGTATACTTTCAGTCTTGTAAATATTTTGCACTTGATTTTACCACAATATGTTTTATAATAATATGCAGTTATCACCACGTTTGCTTGGTTTCCAAAACACAAAATAAAGCTTAGTGTGGAATCAGGTACATCTGTGTGTTGTGAAGTTTTATTATTATTATTATTTCTTTTATACCTGCCAAACAATAGGGTCGTATACCTACAACAATAGGTTGCTATGAGGACTTAGGTACTTTTCCAATTTTTTTTTGCCACTATTTCTTTTTTTTGTTCTTTTGCTTTGATTGGTATTCAAAATATCACGTCATCGTAGACAAGTCTCTGATTGGTCGATTTATCTGAAGTTATCCCTTCCATATCTCACTCACAATTATATATTTAAGTCAAGTTCGCCAGGCAATACTATTCAATTGATTGAGTGCAAAGCAAGCCTGTGTATCTACTGGACACCATTTAGCAAGAAGTTTTCTGCTGTTAAGACGTACCTAAAAGTGACTAAGTGCCAATTGAATTTAGTACGCAGTAATTATAAAAATAATTACCACTTATAATGTCGACCTGGACCATTCACACTGAAGGCGGGCCGCAGTTAGTTAACGGCGCTGCGGCATGTGTCGGCGACCAATTATTTTCGTTCGGTGGGTTCAGCCGTTTTAGCGAATACGACGGTTGGAATCCGATCATTGTGTTCGTACTCGACACCGTCACGTACAGATGGAGACTCGTCGATTATAAGCCAGGACTTCAGGACGACGCGCCGTCTGACAGATACGGACATACGGCCGTCGCTTACGGCAACAAAGTGAGTAGATTTACCAAAATACGTAAATATCAGACTTTGTCAACAATATAATTCAAGTACTTAAATGCCAATGATTAAATTTGTTGTTATAGGTTTACCTATGGGGTGGAAAGGATAGTGTTACTACCTACGACACACTATACTGCTTCGACACGGAGACGTTGCAGTGGACCTGTCCCAAGACCACAGGCAGTACACCTATTGCCAGAGACGCACACACGGCATGTGTGATACGTAATAAAATGTATCTGTTTGGAGGCTTTAGTCCAGAAACAGGGGATTGTTGCAACGAAGTTCACTATTTGAACTTGGACACCATGCAATGGACTCACGTGCACGTAAAAGGCGCACTGCCGTCTCCAAGAGACTTCCACACCGCGGTGGCGCTTGGTGATAAGATGTATGTCTTTGGCGGGCGTGATCACCTAAGCATGTCAAGACGAAAAACATTGACCTGCAACAAAGTATACTGCCTGGATACCGTTACCGAGACGTGGACCGAACTCGTTAATCCAACTGGCATCACGCCCTCTGGTCGTAGAGGTCACTCTGCTTGTAAGTACCTACTTGTGACACTATCTCTGATCGGTTTTTGATCCTTATCAATCGCAGTTATAAATATAAATAATAACAATGAATAATTGTTTGTTTCAGGGGTTTATAATGACTCAATGTTTATATTTGGCGGTAGCGACGACGACGAAAAGTATTCCAACGATTTGTGGAGATACTCAGTACAGGAAAATAATTGGGAGCTAATGAAAATTGGTGGTAAAGTGCCAAGTAAAAGAAGGCGCCACAGTTGCATTTTAAACAAAGGCAAAGTCTTTCTTTTCGGTGGCGTGAGGTGAGATTTGAAGGTTTTTTTTTTATTTTAACTTAGGTGCTGTCGGACTCTATTCGAACATGCGTAGCATAAGTCAAATGTCAAATATAATTTGTTTCTTTTTTAATTGTAGCCCAAAACCAGACTGCAAGGCAAGTGATGGGCGTCACCGTACTGTGTGTAATAACGATCTCCATGTGTTGGACTATTTACCGTCATTCATGACTTTGAGCATAATGAAGGTTCTGGAACACGGTCTGGACCAAACATGGCTACCCCATCATATAAAGTGAGTATAGCTTTGATAATTTTCGTTTTTTAAAATCTCCTACCCCTTTAAATCTAATTTGTAGTGAAATTTCTGAAAAGACAAAATAACAATAATTTTTGTTTACTTATACTCAAAAAGTTTGTTGACATTATTATAATCTTCAGTTGAACGATCAGTTTCTTTTCTAAATAAATAGAGAAAGAACATTATGGAATTCTTTGTCGTTTAAATTGAAAGTTTACAGCAAATCTATGTATTTTATTGTTACAGGTTGGAGATTAAGGACATGACTCTGCCGAATACAATTACAGTGCCAAGAACGATGTGTCCGGTTCAGAATTCATAGTGACTGTTATTGTTAATAGGTTTTTGTGTTGTATTTTTTATTTCCAATATGAATAAATATTTAATGTTATTGTTACTTTTTCATTATCCTTTTCCTTCATGAAATTATTTTTTAAAGTTTTTGTTTGGTTGTTTAGTTGTTTATTATTTTGGAATCTGGTGTTTATTTGTTAGATATCGACTAGCCATTCCCCAATGATTTCACACACGTGAATTTCAAGTTATTTTCAGTAACTCTATGAAAATATATAGGCACACATATTATGTATTTTCTAAAAAGTATTTCAAAACACGCAAGGATAGCGTAGCTTTGTAGCGCAGCGTAGAATAAAAAAAAACAGTTCAGTATGTGTAGAATTTACGGTGAAGTTAGAAATAAAATAGAAAATATAGAAAATGTGGAAAAGGTGAAAAAGCTTGGATAATTGTAAAATAGCGGTTCATCCCTTCATTTACCGTTCACTATTTACAACTGCGGTTCCATCGATACAACTGGATTCCACATGCCTGATATTTGGAACTATCACCAGTTCTTAAAAGTCTTAGTTCCATAGTCCAGTTGTATAAAGTCATCATCATCCACTTCCTATATTTTCTTGTCAGGTATCAGTAGAGCGCATGCCTGCTTTTATCATAGTGACGATAAATGATTTCAAAGTCAGCTTATTCAAAGTCACAGAATGCGTTGAAAAAAGGAATTTTTAATTTTTTAAATAAAATAATTTGCTTGCCTTGCCACAGTCAAAGTTATCAAAAACTATTTACGAACAAATTCTTTACAAACAAGATATTACACCTACTAGCTGTCCCCCGCGGTTCCACCCGCGGGAATTTTGGTCTAAAAAGTACTCTTTGCCACTTAGGACTACGGTAGCTTTCTGTAAGTGAAGGACTTTTCAAAATCCGTAAATTCAGAGATTACCCTTTACAACGTCACAAACTCACAAACTTCAGCTCTTTATAATATCGGTAAAGATTGTTATTACGTAACTTTTCATATACTTACGTAATAATTCTCAGTCATAAATAAAAAAAATTAACTTATTAGTTTTACTTATTAGAAGAAGATTCGAGCGTTCTCTCTTCCTGGTAAGGCGGCACGTGCGACGTGGCCATAAGTGCTCGCTATTGTCGTCGATACCAGTTGCCAAGTCATATTTGAATAACATGCGGTAAAAGGCATAATTTCGATTTAGATAAGGAATATGGATAATAAGTCATTCATATAAGGAAAAGCTTTTCAACACGATTAGACAAATCTAGGTAGGTACCTACTACATATTTACCATCTTACTTACTTGAGGGTGAGGAGCTCTGAACTTTGCACCCTATTCTAATGTTATTTCAAGTAATATCATTTATTTCTCATTAAGTCCTTTTTTATCATCAGAATCATTCATCAAGCGAAACTTCGTGCTAAGTACAACACCTAAGTATTTGTACAGTATTGCTTTATTGTGACTACTCTTTCAAATTGTTTTTTGCAAATATGTTAATCATTAAATTCTCATTAGGTCCATTTCTGTTATCAAATTTCATACTATCTCAATTGTCGTTATCAGTTTCTAGATGTGATACATTATGATTAATTAAGCTTAGTAAAAACAATAATTGCACCCAGAGACGTTAATTAAATGTAAATTGGCATTTTTCTAAATTTAACTTAATTAGTTAAATGCTAACTGCGTCTCTAAGTGCGGCCGTTTTTTTTAATCATTACCTAAAGATAAAAGATTATTATTTGTTATCATTAAAACAACTCTCGAGTGGGGCCGTAAGACTTTAGGTAGACACATTCGACCAAAAAATATTGGAGAAAAATACATACATGTAGGCACTAAGCGAGAAATGTATTTATTTGAGATATTCCATTTGCAGTAGGTAGTTATATTAGTTGGTAATTTATAAGAAACAGTAAATTTTCAATAATCTCGATGGTACTTTCAAAATTTTGTAACTACTACTAAATTAATCCTAAAAATTCCTGGAAAATTATGCTAGTAGGTATTGTTATTAAAAAAAGATATCAAAATATTACACATTTATTAAATAATTCCTTAAAAACTTAATACTTTTATTTCCATAATTTACATTTAAGAAAACTAGGGAAACATGTGAAAATTATACTTTTTTTTATCAAAGATCTCTCTATACCGAAGATATCTTTTTCACTGCAGGCACTGTTATGGTGTTCGGTAGAGTCATGTTGTCAATCTCTAATCTGTAACCAAAAAATAAGTAAGGTTCAATTATCGTGCTATCATAAACTCAATTTCTGTTTGAACAACAAGGTGTGTGAAATTTTTTCAGGTATCCACAGGTATATTATAGAAAATAATATAACTGAAAATAACAAAAGCTCTACTTACTTTATATGGTGAGGTAGCCATGTTTGGTCCAGGTCGTGTTCCAGAACTTTCATTATGCCTAAAGTCATGAATGACGGCAAATAGTCCAAAACATGGAGATCGTTATTGCACACAATACGGTGACTTTGCCCATCACTTGCCTCGTAGTCTGGTTTTGGGCTGCAATAAAAAAAAAATTGTTGACATTTGACTTATGGTAAGCATGTTCGAATAAAGTGGTTTATTAAAATATAATAAGAAAGAAAATCTTCCAATCTCACCTCAAACCACCGAAAACAAATACTTTGCCTTTGCTTAAAACGCAACCGTGGCGTCTTCTTTTACTTGGCACTTTGCCGCCAATGCTCATTAGCTCCCAACGATTTTCCTGTATTGAGTATCTCCATAAATCGTTGAGATACTTTTCTTCGTCGTCGGCACCACCGAATATGAACATTGAGTCAATATAAACCCCTAAAACAAACAATCGTTCATTATTAATACTTATATTTAGAACTGCGAATGATAAGGACCGAAAACTGACCAGAGATAGTGTCACAAGTACTTACAAGCAGAGTGACCTCTTCGACCAGAGGGCGTGATGCCAGTTGGATTAATGACTTCTGTCCATGTCTCCGTAACGGTATCAAGGCAGTACACTTTATTGCAGGTCAATGTTTTTCGTCTGGATAAGCTTAGGTGATCACGCCCGCCAAAGACGAACATCTTGTCTCCAAACGCCACCGCGGTCTGGAAGTCTCTCGGAGACGGTGGTGTGCCCTTTACGTGGACGTGAGTCCATTGCATGGTGTCCAAGTTCAAATAGTGAACATCGTTGCAACAATCCGCTGTTTCTGGACTAAACCCTCCAAACAAATACATTTTATTACGTATCACACATGCCGTGTGTGCGTCTCTGGCAATAGGTGTACTGCCTGTGGTCTCGGGACAGGTCCACTGCAACGTCTCCGTGTCGAAGCAGTATAGTGTGTCGTAGGTAGTAACACTATCCTTTCCACCCCATAGGTAAACCTATAACAACAAATTTAATCATTGGCATTTAAGTACTTGAATTATATTCTTGACAAAGTCTGATATTTACGTATTTTGGTAAATCTACTCACTTTGTTGCCGTAAGCGACGGCCGTATGTCCGTATCTGTCAGACGGCGCGTCGTCCTGAAGTCCCGGCTTATAATCGACGAGTCTCCATCTGTACGTGACTGTGTCGAGTACAAAAACAATGATCGGATTCCAACCGTCGTACTTGCTGAAACGGCTGAATCCACCGAAAGCGAATATTTGGTCGCCGACACAGACTGCGGCGCTGCTGAGAAACTGCGGTCCACCTACGGTGTGCATTGTCCAGGTCGACATTACGTGTAATATTATTATTTGTTTAAAGTTGTATTAATTAAGTTCACTGTAGCTACTCGTAAATATTACTGTTGTATGATTTCACTAAGTCACTTTACACTTTACACTTAATACTTAATAGTGTCCAGTACATACGAGTAGACTTGCTTTGCACTCAATGAATAGTAGCGGCTGGCGAACTAGACTTAAATACATAATTGTAGGTACAAGAGAAATGGAAGGGATAACTTCAGGTAAATCGACCAATGGAAGATCTGTTTACGATGACATCGTATTTTGAACACCAAATAAATCAAAAGAAAAAAATAAGGAGAAGAGATAAAAAGAGATAAGAAAAGAAAAAAATGGGCAATTATCTTAGTTTCATAGTAACCTATTCATAGTTTCGCATGCATTTTATACCACCCCATTGTTTAGCAGGTATAGGAGAATTGGTAGATATTATATCGAGTAGGTCACTTATAGGTTTTTTGCTTAGTAAAAGTATGGATTCAGGTCAAATCAAACTATTCAAAAAAAGATAGGTATTAAATTTATATTTATTTAATTTTAATTTATTGTATTTTATTATACCGAAACGCAATCAACTAAAAAGTTCAAATTAATTATGTTGAAACAAAAACTAGTATCACATTTGGTACAGTAAAAACGATTTGATTTTAATCAATAAATTTGATAAATTTGATTTTTATCAATAAAATCAATAAACA
Source organism: Zygaena filipendulae (assembly GCA_907165275.2). Lineage (NCBI taxonomy): Eukaryota > Metazoa > Arthropoda > Insecta > Lepidoptera > Zygaenidae > Zygaena > Zygaena filipendulae. The sequence continues at coordinate 1,935,445 of OU015657.1, forward strand.
GCGAAATTTTGTATAAACTATTCAGGACTAAATATTGCAATGTTAGAAAAATAGTGTATAGAATTTCGCAACGTAATTATATTTATTTTAATCAAATTACGAACACAAATGACGTGTATTTAAAAAACCAGAATCAATCAATCAATTCATTTATTTGTTTAAACATGGTTACAATATAGGTATATGTGTACAGTGGTGTAAAATTACATTAGTCCAGCGTGTTTTTGCCCTATCGGAGGTGCAAATTTTAATGTAAATTTATATTTTACTAGCTGACCCCCGCGGTTTCATCCGCGGTAATTTTGGAGTACTCACGGGAATTCCGGGATAAAAAGTACCCTATATATCACTTAGACTTAGGATCACTGCAGCTTTTTAAATGTGAAAGAATTTTAAAACCAGTTTAGTAGATCCATAGATTACCCCATACAAACTCACTAACTCCGGAGTTTCCGCGGGAATCCTGAAGTAAAAAGTACCCTATGTCACTCAGGATTACTGTAGCTCCCTATAAGTGAAAGAATTTTGTAAATCGGTTTAATGGATCTAGAGATAGTTGTTCCACCGTGGTTTTGCCCACGGCATAAGCGGAGTTCCCGTGGGAATTCCGGAATAAAAAGTACCTTTGATACTCAGGATCACTGCAGCTTCCCACAAGTGAAAGGATTTTCAAAATCGGTTCAGTAGATCTAGAGATTACCCCCTACAACGTCACAAACTCACAAACTCACAAACCCACAAACTCACAAACTTTTGCTCTTTATAATATTAGTTTGTATTACATTATGATATAAATAAAGTTATAATGTACTATAGTTCAAGGTCACTAATAAATTTTATCCTACAATAATGGCAAAGCTTTATTTTAATTGATGACGCAATTAGTTAGATTCATGTTTCCAATTTCTAATCTGTAACCAAAAAATAAGTAAGATTGGATTATCGTAGAGACAAAACTACTGCCTCCTTAATATGAATCCGTATACCCATAAAAGATTTGCTTTTACAGATTCTGTCGTGGGCATGCTCCTTATGTGTCTATTTGAATCATGTATTTTTGCAGCCAACTTCTTGTTTTCTTTCTATTTTATTCTTCTAATTCTATAAACTTCTAGTTCTATTTCTATAATAGACATCTTAAAAACATTGCAACAAATAAATAAATAAATTAATTAATTTATTACCTTTGGATAATTTATCTTACCTGATTGTTATGCGTTAGGCATTTCTTTACCTGCTAAGTTTTTATACGTGTTACCTAGGAACAATTATTTTCTTTTATTGGTTCGATTCCCGGTGAAGGTGGATTTTGTGTGATTAACTTTCCACTCTGGCCCTGTTTATATATTTTATTATATTTTTATTTTCGTTTATTCAGGACAAAAACAGCTATAAGAACATACTATAGATTTAGGTTACAAGATTACACTATGAGCCAATAATAGTTACCCTTTTACAGTTATCTATACCTACTCTAATATATAACATGTGGTAAAATTAGCTGCAAATATTTACAGGGTTGAAACTTGAAAGTATATACGGTTATAAACATGTTCATAAAATAAAAAAGATAAAAAAAAAAATCAATCAAAAACAAAAGAACCCGTGAAGGTGTTCGCTGTTTAAACGTTCTACCTACACATCACCGCGTTATCTTAAGTTCAATGACCTTGATCGACCTGAACTGCTAAATGTTTGTGGCGAGTGCCTTGTATACGTAAAAGTGAGCTAGGTGTATTGTGTACCTGGTGGATGTAATTATAATGAATTTTCAATAAATTTATTATTCTCGTATTCTGAAAAATTACCGAACTTATAATATTATTTTTTCGCTTATCCTGTTTGTTATAACGTATACTTTCAGTCTTGTAAATATTAGCACTTGATTTTACCACAATATGTTATATAATAATATGCAGTTATCACCACGTTTGCTTGGTTTCCAAAACACAAAATAAAGCTTAGTGTGGAATCAGGTACATCTGTGTGTTGTGAAGTTTTATTATTATTATTATTTCTTTTATACCTGCCAAACAATAGGGTCGTATACCTACAACAATAGGTTGCTATGAGGACTTAGGTACTTTTCCAATTTTTTTTTGCCACTATTTCTTTTTTTTGTTCTTTTGCTTTGATTGGTATTCAAAATATCACGTCATCGTAGACAAGTCTCTGATTGGTCGATTTATCTGAAGTTATCCCTTCCATATCTCACTCACAATTATATATTTAAGTCAAGTTCGCCAGGCAATACTATTCAATTGATTGAGTGCAAAGCAAGCCTGTGTATCTACTGGACACCATTTAGCAAGAAGTTTTCTGCTGTTAAGACGTACCTAAAAGTGACCAACCGCCGCACTCAGAGTCGACTTTAATGATTACTTAGTTAAGTATAGATTTTTAAAACAAAACTGTCGCAATCAGAGACGTTCTGTAAATTAATGTTAATTGGCATTTAATGAGATGTAACTTAATCAGTTAAATGCCAATTAACATTAATTTCTTAAACTTGTCCGATTGCAGCAGATTTGTTATAAAAATCTATACTTAACTAAGTAATCATTAAAGTCGACTCTGAGTGCGGCGGTAAGTGCCAATTGAATTTAGTACGCAGTAATTATAAAAATAATTACCACTTATAATGTCGACCTGGACCATTCACACTGAAGGCGGGCCGCAGTTAGTTAACGGCGCTGCGGCATGTGTCGGCGACCAATTATTTTCGTTCGGTGGGTTCAGCCGTTTTAGCGAATACGACGGTTGGAATCCGATCATTGTGTTCGTACTCAACACCGTCACGTACAGATGGAGACTCGTCGATTATAAGCCGGGACTTCAGGACGACGCGCCGTCTGACAGATACGGACATACGGCCGTCGCTTACGGCAACAAAGTGAGTAGATTTACCAAAATACGTAAATATCAGACTTTGTCAACAATATAATTCAAGTACTTAAATGCCAATGATTAAATTTGTTGTTATAGGTTTACCTATGGGGTGGAAAGGATAGTGTTACTACCTACGACACACTATACTGCTTCGACACGGAGACGTTGCAGTGGACCTGTCCCAAGACCACAGGCAGTACACCTATTGCCAGAGACGCACACACGGCATGTGTGATACGTAATAAAATGTATGTGTTTGGAGGCTTTAGTCCAGAAACAGGGGATTGTTGTAACAATGTACACTATTTGAACTTGGACACCATGCAATGGACTCACGTGCACGTACAAGGCGCACCGCCGTCTCCAAGAGACTTCCACACCGCGGTGGCGCTTGGTGATAAGATATACGTCTTTGGCGGGCGTGATCACCTAAGCATGTCAAGACGAAAAACATTGACCTGCAACAAAGTATACTGCCTGGATACCGTTACCGAGACGTGGACCGAACTCGTTAATCCAACTGGCATCATGCCCTCTGGTCGTAGAGGTCACTCTGCTTGTAAGTACCTACTTGTGACACTATCTCTGATCGGTTTTTGATTCTTATCAATCGCAGTTATAAATATAAATAATAACAATGAATAATTGTTTCTTTCAGGGGTTTATAATGACTCAATGTTTATATTTGGCGGTAGCGACGACGACGAAAAGTATTCCAACGATTTGTGGAGATACTCAGTACAGGAAAATAATTGGGAGCTAATGAACATTGGCGGTAAAGTGCCAAGTAAAAGAAGACGCCACAGTTGCATTATAAGCAAAGGCAAAGTCTTTCTTTTCGGTGGCGTGAGGTGAGATTTGAAGGTTTTTTTTCTTATTTTAACTTAGGTGCTGTCCGACTCTATTCGAACATGCGTAGCATAAGTCAAATGTCAAACATAATTTGTTTCTTTTTTAATTGTAGCCCAAAACCAGACTGCAAGGCAAGTGATGGGCGTCACCGTACTGTGTGTAATAACGATCTCCATGTGTTGGACTATTTACCGTCATTCATGACTTTGAGCATAATGAAGGTTCTGGAACACGGTCTGGACCAAACATGGCTACCTCACCATATAAAGTGAGTAAAGCTTTGATAATTTTCGTTTTTTAAAATCTCCCACCTCTTTAAATCTAATTTGTAGTGAAATTTCTGAAACAAAAAAATTACAATAATTTTTGTTTACTTACACTCAAAAAGTTTGTTGACTTCATCATAATCTTCAGTTGAACGATCAGTTTTTCTTTTCAATTAAAAGTCGTTTAAATTGAAAGTTTACAGCAAACCAATTTTATTGTTACAGGTTGGAGATTAAGAACATGACTCTGCCGAATACAATTACAGTGCCAAGAACGATATGTCCGGTTCAAAATATAGAAAATAAAATAAAATATATAAATATTGATTTGCATTTGGCGCATTGATTTATAGTGACTGTTATTGTTAGTAGGTTTTTGTGTTGTATTTTTTATTTCCGATATGAATAAATATTTAATGTTATTATTGTGTAACTTTTTAATTATCCTTTTCATTCAAGAAATTATTTCTAAAGTTTGTTGTTTATTATTTTTTAATTTGGTGTTTATTTGTTAGATATCGACTAGCTATTTCCCTATGATTTCACACACGTGAATTTCAATTATTTTCAGTAACTCTATAAAAATATATAGGCACACATAAATGTATTTTCTAAAAAGTGTTCTAATATACGCAAGGATAGCGTAGCTTTGTAGCGAAGCGTAGAATTTAAAAAAAACCAGTAAGTATAGAATTTACGGTAAAGTTAGAAATAAAATAGAAAATATAGAAAACGTCGATAGAAAATGTGGAAAAGGTGAAAAAGCTTGGACTATTGTAAAATAGCGGTTCATCCCTTCATTTACTGTTCACTATCTACAACTGCGGTTCCATCGATACAACTGGATTCCACATGCCTGATATTTGGAACTATCACCGGTTCTTAAAAGTCATAGTTCCATAGTCCAGTTGTATAAAGTCATCATCATCCACTTCCTATATTTTCTTGTCAGGTATGAGTAGAGCGCATGCCTGCTTTTCTCATAGTGACGATAAATGATTTCAAAGTCAGCTTACTCAAAGTCACCGAACGCGTTGAAAAAAAAAAAAAATTTTTTTTAATACAAACACATTTTTGTGTTGCCTAACAAACACAGTCAAAGTTATTAAAAACTATTTACAAACAAATTCTTTACAAACAAGATATTACACCTACTAGCTGTCCCCCGCGGTTCCACCCGCGGTAACTTCAGAGTTCCCGCGGGAATTTTGGCCTAAAAAGTACCCTTTACCACTTAGGACTACGGTAGCTTTGTGTAAGTGAAGGACTTTTCAAACTCCGTAGATCCACAGATTACCCTTTACAACGTCACAAACTCACAAACTTTAGCTCTTTATAATATCGGTAAAGATTGTTATTACGTAACTTTTCATATACTTACATAATAATTCTCAGTCATAAATAAAAAAAATTAACTTATTACTTTTACTTATTAGAAGAAGATTCGAGCGTTCTCTCTTCCTGGTAAGGCGGCACGTGCGACGTGGCCATAAGTGCTGGCTGTTGTCGTCGATACCAGTTGCCAAGTCATATTTGAATAACATGCGGTAAAAGGCATAATTTCGATTTAGATAAGGAATATGGATAGTAAGTCATTCATATAAGGAAAAGCTTTTCAACACGATTAGACAAATCTAGGTACCTACTACATATTTACCATCTTACTTACTTGAGGGTGAGGAGCTCTGAACTTTGCACCCTATTCTAATGTTATTTCAAGTAATATCATTTATTTCTCATTAAGTCCTTTTTATCATCAGAAATCATTCATCAAGCGAAACTTCGTGCTAAGTATAACGCCTAAATATTTGTACAGTATTGCTTTATTGTGACTACTCTTTCAAATTGTTTTTTGCAAATATGTTAATCATTAAATTCTCATTAGGTCCATTTGTGTTATCAAATCTCATACTATCTAAATTGTCGTTATCAGTTTCTAGATGTGACACATAATGATTTATTAAGCTTAGTAAAAACTATAATTGCACCCAAAGACGTTAATTAAAAGTAGTTAATTGGCATTTTACTAAATTTAACTTAATTAGTTAAATGCTAACTACGTCTCTGAGTGCGGCCGTTTTTTTTTATAAGTAGTCATTAAAACAACTCTCGAGTGGGGCCGTAAGACTTTAGGAAGACACATTCGACTATAGAATATTGGAGAAAAATATGTACATGTAAGCTACTAAGCGCAAAATAGTATATTCAATTGAGAGATTCCATTCGCAGTAGGCATATGTATAAGATAAATATTATGTGGATAATTTATAGGAAACAGTAAATTTGGAATACCTAATTTCGATGGTACCTACTTTCAAAGATTTTCTAACTATGTACTACTTAATTAATCCTAAACAATCTGGAAAAATTATGCTAGTAGGTATTGTTATCAAAAAAAGATGTAAAAATATTACACATTTAATTAAATAATTTCATAATAACAAATTTAATAATATACATTTATAAAAACTAGGGAAACATGTCCAAATTATCCTTTTTTTTATCAAAAATCTCTCTATACCGAAGATATCTTTTTCACTGCAGGCACCGTGATGGTGTTCGGTAGAGTCATGTTGTCAATCTCTAATCTGTAACCAAAAAATATAAAATAAGGTTCGATTATCGTGCTTTCAAAAATTCAATTTCTGTTTGAACAACAAGGCGTTTGAAAATTTTTTCAGGTACCATAGAAAATAATATAACTGAAAATAACAAAAGCTCTACTTACTTTATATGGTGAGGTAGCCATGTTTGGTCCAGGTCGTGTTCCAGAACTTTCAATATGCCTAAAGTCATGAATGACGGTAAATAGTCCAAAACATGGAGATCATTATTACACACAGTACGGTGACGCCCATCACTTGCCTCGCAGTCTGGTTTTGGGCTGCAATAAAAAAAAAATATGTTGACATTTGACTTATGGTAAACATGTTCGAATAAAGTGGTTTATTAAAATTATATAATAAGAAAGAAAATCTTCCAATCTCACCTCACACCACCGAAAACAAATACTTTGCCTTTGCTTAAAATGCAACTGTGGCGTCTTCTTTTACTTGGCACTTTGCCGCCAATACTCATTAGCTCCCAACGATTTTCCTGTATTGAGTATCGCCATAAATCGTTGAGATACTTTTCTTCGTCGTCGGCACCACCGAATATGAACATTGAGCCATTATAAACCCCTGAAACAAACAATCGTTCATTGTTAATACTTATATTTAGAACTGCGATTGATAAGGACCGAAAAGGGACCAGAGATAGTGTCACAAGTACTTACAAGCAGAGTGACCTCTTCGACCAGAGGGCGTGATGCCAGTTGGATTAATGGCTTCTGTCCATGTCTCCGTAACCGTATCAAGGCAGTACACTTTATTGCAGGTCAATGTTTTTCGTCTTGAAAAGCTTATGTGATCACGCCCGCCAAAGACGAACATCTTGTCTCCAAACGCCACCGCGGTGTGGAAGTCTCTCGGAGACGGTGGTGTGCCCTTAACGTGGACGTGAGTCCATTGCATGGTGTCCAAGTTCAAATAGTGAACATCGTTGCAACAATCAGCTGTTTCTGGACTAAACCCTCCAAACAGATACATTTTATTACGTATCACACATGCCGTGTGTGCGTCTCTGGCAATAGGTGTACTGCCTGTGGTCTCGGGACAGGTCCACTGCAACGTCTCCGTGTCGAAGCAGTATAGTGTGTCGTAGGTAGTAACACTATCCTTTCCACCCCATAGGTAAACCTATAACAACAAATTTAATCATTGGCATTTAAGTACTTGAATTATATTCTTGACAAAGTCTGATATTTACGTATTTTGGTAAATCTACTCACTTTGTTGCCGTAAGCGACGGCCGTATGTCCGTATCTGTCAGACGGCGCGTCGTCCTGAAGTCCCGGCTTATAATCGACGAGTCTCCATCTGTACGTGACTGTGTCGAGTACAAAAACAATGATCGGATTCCAACCGTCGTATTTGCTGAAACGGCTGAATCCACCGAAAGCGAATATTTGGTCGCCGACACAGACTGCGGCGCTGCTGAGAAACTGCGGTCCACCTACGGTGTGCATTGTCCAGGTCGACATTACGTGTAATATTATTATTTGTTTAAAGTTGTATTAATTAAGTTCACTGTAGCTACTCGTAAATATTACTGTTGTATGATTTCACTAAGTCACTTTACACTTTACACTTAATGGTGTCCAGTACATACGAGTAGACTTGCTTTGCACTCAATGAATAGTAGCGGCTGGCGAACTAGACTTAAATACATAATTGTAGGTACAAGAGAAATGGAAGGGATAACTTCAGGTAAATCGACCAATGGAAGATCTGTTTACGATGACATCGTATTTTGAACACCAAACAAATCAAAAGAAAAAAGATTAGGAGAAGAGATAAAAAGAGATAAGAAAAGAAAAAAATGGGCATTTATCTTAGTTTCATAGTAACCTATTCATAGTTTCGCATGCATTTTATACCACCCCATTGTTTAGCAGGTATAGGAGAATTGGTAGATATTATATCGAGTAGGTCACTTATAGGTTTTTTGCTTAGTAAAAGTCATAGAAAATATGTATTCAGGTCAAATCAAACTATTAAAAAAATATAGGTATTAAATTTATATTTATTTCATTTCAATTTATTGTATTTTATTATATCGAAACTCAATCAACTAAAAAGTTCAAATTAATTATGTTGAAACAAAAACTAGTATCAAATTTGGTACAGTAAAAACGATTTGATTTTACTTGTATTCAAACAAATCAATAAATAGCGACATTTTGTATACGTTTTGGCGCAAATGGTCCAATTCGCAAATGGTCCAGAGGGTTTAAAAATATGACCAATTCGCAAACCGTCCAATTACCTATTCAGTACCAAATATTGCAATGTTAAATACTTAAATAGTCTATAGAATTACGCAACGTACTTAAATTTATATTAATTGAATTATGAACACGAATGATGTTTAAGTATTTAAAAAACCAGAATCAATCAATCAATCAATCAATCAATTCATTTATTTGCTTAAACATGGTTACAATATAGGTATATGTGTACAGTGGTGTGAAATTACATTAGTCCAGCGTGTTTTTGCCCTACTGGAGGTGCAAATTTTAATGTAAATTTATATTTTACTAGCTGACCCCCGCGGTTTCACCCGCGGTGATTTCGGAGTAATCGCGGGAATTCCGAGATAAAAAGTACCCTACATCACTAAGGATCACTGCAGCTTTTTAAATGTGAAAGAATTTTTAAAATCAGTTCAGTAGATCCATAGATTACCCCCTACAAACTCACCGGAGTTTCCGCGGGAATCCCGAAGTAAAAAGTACCCTATGACACTCAGGATCACTGCAGCTTTCCACAAGTGAAAGGATTTTCAAAATCGGTTCAGTAGATCTAGAGATTACCCCCTACAACGTAACAAACTTACAAACTCACAAACCCACAAACTCACAAACTCACAAACTTTTGCTCTTTATAATATTAGTATGGATTTCATTATGATACAAATAAAGTTATAATGTACTATAGTTTAAGGTCATTAATAAATTTGATCCTACAATAATGACAAAGCTTTATTTTAATTGATGACGCAATTAGTTAGATTCATGTTTCCCATTTGTAATCTGGGGCCCTCATTTTTAAATCTCTCGAATTACTTTCACGCACGGAATCGCGAATTCACGTGTGAATCCTCATAAATTTTTGAAGCATTCACGCGTGAATCTTGCAATTCCGTGTGCGAATAGTATTCGAGCGATTCAAAAATAGGGCCCCTGTAACCAAAAAATAAGTAAGATTGGATTATCGTAGAGACAAAACTACTGACTCCTTAACATGAATCCGTATACTCATAAAAGATTTGCTTTACAGATTCTGTCGTGGGCATGCTCCTTATGTGTCTACTTGAATTATGTGTTTTCGCAGCCAACTTCTTGTTTTCTTTCTATTTTTATTCTTCTAATTCTATAATCTTCTAGTTCTATTTCTATAATAGACATTTTAAAAACATTGCAACAAATTAATTAATTGATTAATTAATTAATTTATTATCTTTGGATAATTTGTCTTACCTGATTGTTATGCGTTAGGCATTTCTTTACCTGCTAAGTTTTTATACCACCACGTTTGCTTGGTTTCCAAAACACAAAATAAAGCTTAGTGTGGAATCAAGTATATCTGTGTGTTGTGAAGTTTTATTATTATTATTATTTATTTTATACCTGCTAAACAATAGGGTCGTTTACCTACAACAATAGGTTGCTATGAGGTCTTAGGTACTTTTCCAATTTTTTTTTGCCACTATTTCTTTTTTTTGTTCTTTTGCTTTGATTGGTATTCAAAATATCACGTCATCGTAGACAAGTCTCTGATTGGTCGATTTATCTGAAGTTATCCCTTCCATATCTCACTCACAATTATATATTTAAGTCAAGTTCGCCAGGCAATACTATTCAATTGATTGAGTGCAAAGCAAGCCTGTGTACTGGACACCAGTTAGCAAGAAGTTTTCTGCTGTTAAGACGTACCTAAAAGTGACTTAGTGCCAAGTGAATTTAGTACGCAGTAATAAAAAAAAATAATTACCATTCATAATGTCGACCTGGACCATTCACAAAGAAGGAGGGCCGCAGTTAGTTAACGGCGCTGCGGCATGTGTCGGCGACCAATTATTTTCTTTCGGTGGGTTCAGCCGTTTCAGCGAATACGACGGTTGGAATCCGATCATTGTGTTCGTACTCGACACCGTCACGTACAGATGGAGACTCGTCGATTATAAGCCGAGACTTCAGGACGACGCGCCGTCTGACAGATACGGACATACGGCCGTCGCTTACGGCAACAAAGTGAGTAGATTTACCAAAATACGTAAATATCAGACTTTGTCAAGAATATAATTCAAGTACTTAAATGCCAATGATGAAATTTGTTGTTATAGGTTTACCTATGGGGTGGAAAGGATAGTGTTACTACCTACGACACACTATACTGCTTCGACACGGAGACGTTGCAGTGGACCTGTCCCGAGACCACAGGCAGTACACCTATTGCCAGAGACGCACACACGGCATGTGTGATACGTAATAAAATGTATCTGTTTGGAGGGTTTAGTCCAGAAACAGGGGATTGTTGCAACAAAGTTCACTATTTGAACTTGGACACCATGCGATGGACTCACGTCCACGTAAAGTGCACACCACCGTCTCCAAGAGACTTCCACACCGCGGTGGCGCTTGGTGACAAGATGTACGTCTTTGGCGGGCGTGATCACCTAAGCATGTCAAGACGAAAAGCATTGACGTGCAATAAAGTATACTGCCTGGATACCGTTACGGAGACGTGGACCGAACTCGTTAATCCAACTGGCATCACGCCCTCTAGTCGTAGAGGTCACTCTGCTTGTAAGTACTTTTGATACTATTTCTGGTAAGTTTTCCGTCATTTTAAATCGTAGTTCTAAATAAAATAACAATATACGTTTGTTTGTTTCAGGGGTTTATAATGACTCAATGTTTATATTCGGCGGTAGCGACGATAACGAAAAGTATCTCAACGATTTATGGAGATACTCAATTCAGGAAAATCGGTGGGAGCTAATGAACATTGGCGGTAAAGTGCCAAGTAAAAGAAGACGCCACAGTTGCATTATAAGCAAAGGCAAAGTCTTTCTTTTCGGTGGCGTGAGGTGAGATTTGATGATTTTTTACTTATTATAACTTAGGTACTTTCCGACTCTATTCGAACATGCGCAGCCAAAGTCAAATATCTTTTTTTTTTTTTTTTTTTTTATTTAAAACGTTTACAAAATATGACTTAATCTAATAGCAACCCAAAAATCACAAAGATTTGTCCGGGATGCTAGACAAAAGTTGAGTTTCGTTAAAAAAAATATAGGAGTAACGACATCACACATGAGCACACACAGCAAACATACACAATATTATCTAATTACAACATAATAGTAGTACTTGATCGCGCTCAGCCATCTAACATAATTTGTTTCTTTTCTAATTTTAGCCCAAAACCAGACTGCGAGGCAAGTGATGGGCGTCACCGTACTGTTTGTAATAAGGATCTCCATGTGTTGGACTATTTACCGTCATTCATGACTTTATGTATAATGAAAGTTCTGGAACACGACCTGGACCAAACATGGCTACCTCACCATATAAAGTAAGTAGAGCTTTTGTTATTTTCAGAGGGGCTATTACGTAACTTTTATTTCTATCATTTTTGGTTGCAATCAAAAATATGGCGGTTTTGCGATTAAAATATGCAAGTTTTGACACCTACAATATCAAGCAATCAACCAAAACACTTCGAAAATTGATGCTGTCTAAACATGATTACTCGTAATTGATCCCAAAATCGTTATTTTTCTGATTGAAACTGAAATATGATAGCAACAAAAGTTACATAATTGCCCTGCAGTTATATTATTTTCTATGATATATCTATAGGTACCTTAAAAAATTTCAAACACCTTGTTGTTCAAACAGATATTGAGATTCTGAAGTAATCGAACTTTACTTATTTTTTGGTTACAGATTTGAAATTGACAACATGACTCTACCGAACAACATCGCAGTTCCTGCAGTAAAAAAAATACCTTTGGTAGAGAGATGTTTGATAAAAAAAAGTGTAATTTGGACATGTTTCCTTAGTTTTTTCATATGTAAATTATTATTTTATTTTATTTTCCTGAATGTATAGTGTATACCCAAGAAGGTAAATCATTATAATACAATCTAGCCAATCTAGTACACTAACTCAAAAGGTATTATAATATGTAAATTATGGAAATAAATTATTATGTTATTTATGGAATTATTTAATAAATCTATCTATAGTAGTTATAATAAAACTGTGGAGAGGTCAATTCTGTACTGTGTGTGTATTGTGTGACTTTTTCATTATCCTTTTCATTCATGAAATCATTTTTAAAGTTTCATGTTTATTATTTTCGGGAGTGCGATACTTATTTGTTAGATATATATTAGTCATTCTGCCATGATTTCACCCACGTGGATTTCACGACGTCTTCAGTTACTCTAATACATATATATCTAGGTATATGTATTTTCTAAAAGTATGAAAAAACACTCAGGAATAGCGTAGCTTTGTGGCTTAGCGTAGAATTTAAAAAATCAGTTCAGTAAGTGTAGAACTTATCGTAAAGTTATAAATCAAATAGGTAGAAAAGATAGAAAACGTTGAAAAGGTTAAAAACTTTAATAACTGTAAAATAATAAATATGATTTTCTCATAGAACAGAATAGAGGTTATTTTGGCACCCAAATTAAACACAAACTTATACAACAACTTATACTTTATTACTTTATACACATCTAAAATATCCGGCTAAATATTAAAATATTATACATGTAAATTGCATTTGTGTTCATAATTTATATCTGTAATGTAATAACATCATCACGTCACATCATCACGCGATACTTCGCAAATAATAAAAAAAAAAATTACTTTAGGATGTTTGCATTGGTACTAATGGTAAACTTTACGACCTGTAGGTACTATCTACATACATCGTCTATGACAGTCCTAAAGTTGTATTTTGCTATTTTTTTCAAATTCCTCGAACTTTTTCTTCTCTGTAAAGGCAATATTTTTATAATTAGCTTTAGTAAATTAATTAATTTGTTACACAATAGTATCAATAGAATTGTATAACACATGTTACCTACGTTTACTATGAACTAGCTGTGCCCCGCGGTTTCACCCGCGTGAAAAGTTTTTATATTATAACAACTGTTTTCCCGACATCCGATTTAAATGTAACACAGGCTGTGTTATATGTAGCTCCAGGCTAATCTTAATCTACCTGTTAAAATGGTATGACAATCCGTTCAGTAGATTCGGAGATCATCGCGAACAGACAGACATACTGAAAAAACTGTTTTTGTGGTTGGTCTTCTTTTGTCGCCCCCCGTAAATTTTTGTTAAAAAATATTAAATTTTATTATAGTATAGATTTAAATAAATATAATATTTTTTATTGTTACCTACTGAGAATAACAATCTTCTTAATAATAATAAATTCTTTCTTTCTTCTTTAAAAATATAATACAAAAGAATTATTCCTAGACAAATATATAAAATTAGGATCATATAATGAGATATAACAAGATCCACCTCGACCGAGAATTGAACCCGAGACCTCTTTTATTTGCGGAGCTGTATTATAGTGACCGCCACTGCGATCCGCTCTTCAACACGGCATAGACAGGCAAGTCCACTATAAAAAAACTCAATGCTCACCTTTTTCGGTTTAGTGACTGTTTCCTCGATGTCGTCGTCTTTAAATTTGATCTTACGATTGACGTGGGGCAGCACTGAACAGATGTGAAGAGCAAAGGCCCACATTGTCAGGTCACAGTGCTCACAACGAACGCCCTCGATACTGTGATGCCGGCACAGGTGTTCCAGCAGAGAATCATATCCTTCGAAATTTTTTTCACAACGCAAACATGCGTTCCGTATGAACGACAGTTGTAGTACAGCTCTGTCCATATTAATGCAGCACTGAAGTAGCTAAGCACGTACTTACTAGATTGAGAGCGTGAATCAAATGAAACGATTTGTGTACCAACACTTTCTCTTTAAATATATATATTTAAGGTAATTGGTATTGTTCCAAGGAAGATAATTATTAATTAATTATTATTAGTGATCATCATCATTATGAGTGATTATTATTATATACGTGTTAAGTAATGAGCAGATATAAATGTACGTACAGCAAACATAATAAGAATAATAGGTCGGTAAACCTAAGAACTTCGAAAACTATTTAGCTTGTGACATTTATTTTGTTCAGAGCCTGGTGCACATAGTGGAACAAAAGTAAAAAAAAAAAACAAAATCGAAAAAGAAAGACTCTTTTAAATAATCTTCGGTAAATAAAAGTTAGGTATATAGACGGTACTCAAAGTGAAAATAAGAAAAACAATTATAAAAATATAACAATAAGTAAAATAATAAATAATTACTATTATGAAGATAAATAATAGATATTATTGTAAAATTACTAGTTAAAATATTTTTATTACATACCAGCTGTGCCCCGCGGTTTCACCCGCGGTAATTTCGAAGTTCCCGCGGGAATTTCGGGATAAAAACTACCCTATGTCCTTCCCTGTACCCCTGACAACGTGCATGCCTTTCATCCAAATCCGTTCAGCCGTTTATGTGTGATTGAGTAAATAACACCCAAACATCCACACTTTCACATTTATAATATTAGTAGGAGCAGTAGGATAGTAGGATATAAAAAAGAACACCAATTATAACGTAAGAATTACAATATATTTAATAAAAACGTCTTTATCCTAATCAATTACCATAAAACGACAGACTTATCAAAAGATGCCCTTCGTTATGATATTCTGCCTCATTTTTAAATTACCTTTTTATTTTTAAATTATCCTATACCTAGATATTAGGTATATATTTTTCAATTTTTGATTACTTTTTTCTTTTTAAATTCAAAATTATGTTTTCTTAATATTTTATTTTGGTTTATAATCTGACTCCTTGATTAGACTTCGCACGCTGGACATCAAAATTATAGATATTGCTAGGTGGTACCTAGGTACTCCTTGTTAATTTTCTCTGTGAATTATAATAAATCAAATTACTACAAGACTCCTACTCCTCCTACTTAAATACGAGCTAGTCGGAGGTCCAAGAACCCCTCCCAACATATTAATCCAACATACTTAATGGTTAAGGGTTAATCCCTAAAAGTCGGTTTCCCTTTCAATTTTATATGTGTATAAATTGAAACACATAACTATACCGGTTTAAGGAATCGCCCTTCAGACGTTCGTACGCATATTTTTTTATAACTAAGTAAGTTACACCCGTGTGAGTTTCGGAATTCCCGCAGGAACTCATTGACTCCTTATAACATCAGCTAATTCAACACATTCATAATGTCGACCTGGACCATTCACAAAGAAGGAGGGCCGCAGTTAGTTAACGGCGCTGCGGCATGTGTCGGCGACCAATTATTTTCTTTCGGTGGGTTTAGCCGTTTCAGCGAATACGACGGTTGGAATCCGATCATTGTGTTCGTACTCGACACCGTCACGTACAGATGGAGACTCGTCGATTATAAGCCGGGACTTCAGGACGACGCGCCGTCTGACAGATACGGACATACGGCCGTCGCTTACGGCAACAAAGTGAGTAGATTTACCAAAATACGTAAATATCAGACTTTGTCAAGAATATAATTCAAGTACTTAAATGCCAATGATTAAATTTGTTGTTTTGGTTTACCTATGGGGTGGAAAGGATAGTGTTACTACCTACGACACACTATACTGCTTCGACACGGAGACGTTGCAGTGGACCTGTCCCAAGACCACAGGCAGTACACCTATTGCCAGAGACGCACACACGGCATGTGTGATACGTAATAAAATGTATCTGTTTGGAGGCTTTAGTCCAGAAACAGGGGATTGTTGCAACAAAGTTCACTATTTGAACTTGGACACCATGCGATGGACTCACGTGCACGTACAAGGCGCACGCGTTTGGTGATATGATGTATGTCTTTGGCGGGCGTGATCACCTAAGCATGTCAAGACAAAAAACATTGACCTGCAATAAAGTATACTGCCTGGATACCGTTACCGAGACGTGGACCGAACTCGTTAATCCAACTGGCATCACGCCATCTGGTCGTAGAGGTCACTCTGCTTGTAAGTACCTACTTGTGACACTATCTCTGATCGGTTTTTGATCCTTATCAATCGCAGTTATAAATATAAATAATAACAATGAATAATTGTTTGTTTCAGGGGTTTATAATGACACAATGTTTATATTTGGCGGTAGCAACGACGACGAAAAGTATTCCAACGATTTGTGGAGATACTCGGTACAGGAAAATAATTGGGAGCTAATGAACATTGGCGGTAAAGTGCCAAGTAAAAGAAGACGCCACAGTTGCATTATAAGCAAAGGCAAAGTCTTTCTTTTCGGTGGCGTGAGGTGAGATTTGAAGATTTTTTTCATATTTTAACTTAGGTACTTTCCGACTCTATTCAAACATGCGTAGCATAAGTCAAATTTCAAACATAATTTGTTTCTTTTTTAATTGTAGCCCAAAACCAGACTGCGAGGCAAGTGATGGGCGTCACCGTACTGTGTGTAATAACGATCTCCATGTGTTGGACTATTTACCGTCATTCATGACTTTGAGCATAATGAAGGTTCTGGAACACGGTCTGGACCAAACATGGCTACCTCACCATATAAAGTGAGTATAGCTTTGATAATTTTCGTTTTTTAAAATCTCCTACCCCTTTAAATCTAATTTGTAGTGAAATTTCTGAAAAGACAAAATAACAATAATTTTTGTTTACTTACACTCAAAAAGTTTGTTGACATCATCATAATCTTCAGTTGAACGATCAGTTTCTTTTCTAAATAAATAGAGAACATTATGGAATTCTTTGTCGTTTAAATTGAAAGTTTACAGCAAACCTATTTTATTGTTACAGGTTGGAGATTAAGAACATGACTCTGCCGAATACAATTACAGTGCCAAGAACGATGTGTCCGGTTCAGAATTCATAGTGACTGTTATTGTTAGTAGGTTTTTGTGTTGTATTTTTTATTTCCAATATGAATAAATATTTAATGTTATTATTGTGTAACTTTTTCATTATCCTTTTCCTTCATGAAAATTATTTCTAAAGTTTGTTGTTTATTATTTTGGAATCTGGTGTTTATTTGTTAGATATCTACTAGCCATTCCCCTATGATTTCACGCACGTGAATTTCAAGTTATTTTCAGTAACTCTTTAAAAATATATAGGCACACACAAATGTATTTTCTAAAAAGTATTCTAATACACGCAAGGATAGCGTAGCTTTTTAGCGAAGCGTAGAATAAAAAAAAACCAGTTCAGTATGTATAGAATTCACGGTAAAGTTAGAAATAAAATAGAAAATATAGAAAATGTGGAAAAGGTGAAAAAGCTTGGATAATTGTATAATAGCGGTTCATCCCTTAATTTACCGTTCACTACCTACAACTGCGGTTCCATCTGTATAACTGGATTCCACATGCCTGATATTTGGAACTATCACCAGTTCTTAAAAGTCTTAGTTCCATAGTCCAGGTGTATAAAGTCATCATCATCCACTTCCTATATTTTCTTGTCAGGTATCAGTAGAGCGCATGCCTGCTTTTATCATAGTGACGATAAATAATTTCAAAGTCAGCTTACTCAAAGTCACAGAATGCGTTGAAAAAAAGAAATTTTAATTTTTTAAATAAAATAATTTGCTTGCCTAACAAACACAGTCAAAGTTATCAAAACTATTTACGAACAAATTCTTTACAAACAAGATATTACACCTACTAGCTGTCCCCCGCGGTTCCACCCGCGGTAATTTCAGAGTACCCGAGGGAATTTTGGCCTAAAAAGTACTCTTTGCCACTTAGGACTACGGTA
Organism: Zygaena filipendulae; assembly: GCA_907165275.2. Classification (NCBI taxonomy): domain Eukaryota; kingdom Metazoa; phylum Arthropoda; class Insecta; order Lepidoptera; family Zygaenidae; genus Zygaena; species Zygaena filipendulae. Next base: position 1,953,955 of record OU015657.1, read on the forward strand.
GCTTTCTGTAAGTGAAGGACTTTTCAAAATCCGTAAATCCAGAGATTACCCTTTCAACGTCACAAACTCACCAACTTTAGCTCTTTATAATATCGGTAAAGATTGTTATTACGTAACTTTTCATATATTTACATAATAATTCTCAGTCTTAAATAAAAAAATTAACTTATTAGTTTTACTTATTAGAAGAAGATTCGAGCGTTCTCTCTTCCTGGTAAGGCCGGCACGTGCGACGTGGCCATAAGTGCTCGCTGTTGTCGTCGATACCAGTTGCCAAGTCATATTTGAATAACATGCGGTAAAAGGCATAATTTCGATTTAGATAAGGAATATGGATAGTAGGGTGGATCGATTTTTTTTTTTTTGCTTTTTGCAATCGAACTATTGCTGAAAGTTGCTATTACTGAAAACTATAAGATTGGTATGCTCAATTTGATTGGTATATTTCAGGAAATACTGCCCCAGCCTCTCTGAACTTTGAAAAAAAAAGCTAATTTAGACATTATTATAACATGCATTTTTTGTCAATAAAACAGCAACATTGAAGCTAAATCCACATTTATTTACTATAAAAAGAACTAAACTATAATAATAAAGACTTAAAACAATTATAAAGTGCGGTAAATATCTCTTTTATATACACAAAAATACCATAAAATTTTATAAATTAATCAAGTTTGTAATCTCTTTTAGAGTTAAATACAGGCATTATTTTCCGCGATTCCAGCCGTGTTCTTATAAACCCATCTCTTCTGATAGGACCACAAATAGCAGCAGAAGCTTCTGAGACAATTTTTACACATCTTTCAGTAGCCTGTGTGTGGCAAGGGTACCTTTTAAGAAGGGGTAAAATCAAAGACTCAATTTTCTCCGGCGTCTCTATGCATTCGTTAATGACATCAGTGCTTATTTTTCTTAAAATCGGGGGCTCGGTAACCATAACATCCTTCCAGGTAATAATATCAATGTAGTCTTCAGCACTAAAATTAAATTTAGGAACTCTAAACTCCCTAAGGCTGCTAGTAGCCGAACCTCGCGATTTTATTATTTTCCGCAAAGCTAAAACCCTAATTGGTTTTCTGTCGTCAGTCAACATTGCTAATAAAATATTCTCGGCATGCCCAAAGAAACCATTTCTTTGAATGACTGGATCTACTATGGCTTTAAGTTGTTCTGGTAGGTATCTCGAGAGAAGAATAGTTTTATGTAAATGCTTTGCACCAAAATCGCAACTTGGTTTCGTTTTGATGGAAAACCACATCGGAGCATAAACTTTTACAATAAATGTGACCAAATGCATCAGATTTTCTGAAGGAGAAGCTGTGGAAACATACAGTCTAAGAATTCGATTTGCCATAGTAAGCCATCTGGAATGAACCACTTTTCCAGGATTCCTTTTAGATAAGCTTTCTTTACAATGGCCCGAGTTAATGGCATTACAAATTTCAAACAGATATAATTGATCTGTGCTCAAATCTCCTGCGTTTGAAATATCCGGAAGAGTGCAGTTAATTGATTTATAGCTTACTAAGAGCATATTTTCGCAATCTTTTATACTGTTGCCTATTGCTCCCACATAGCTTCGTGGTCCGGTTGTGGATCCATCAAGTTTTTCAAACAAATGACGCAATGTCAGTTCATTGGCGTGTAATTGACAAATAAACCACTGTAATGGTGTTTGCAGACTTTTTTCTATGCATCGTATTATTCCCCCTTTTGGCCCTGTATTAACGGCAGTCCCATCACAACCAACGACTACCATGTTATCTAAATTTGCAGCTTTTGCATTTAAAAACTCCATTATTTTTTTACTGACGACTGCTGCTCCTCCGGATGTTAATGAAATATGTCCAATATATTCTGAGTTCGGCTCCCTGATCAAGCTAATATGTTCTTCTATAACAATCTTACGCCTAGAAGAATCGACTACAGTTAGAGTTTTATCTTTTCGCCCATCAAACTATAAACCAAAGGTGTCTTGGAATAATAATGGCTTGTTCACTAAAACGCTTCGCTGCTTATCGCGGGCTCGCCTTATTTTACTCCGATCGACGACATTACTTGTGTCCTGTTTTGTCACTAAGCCCACGTCTTGAAATGCTGCCGACACTATAGCTGCTGCAGCTCTATCTGAAATGCCATATCTGTCCACCGTTCGGGCGACATTAGTCAGTAAAATATTCGTGTTTGACTGCCCTTCAGGAGATATTGCCGGCTGGGGTTCAAAAGGCGACTGGTTCTTATTTCGATAATCATATAATTCACGGATAGGTGAAGACAGTTCAAGCAAAGGAGCTGATTGATTAGAATGGTAGGTAGAGAGACTCTGCTCAGCAGTAGATTTGTCCTGTCCTGTTTTCTCATTCACATACGGCCTCTTTCTCGATAATTTCTTAAATATACGTGCAGAATTTTTAAAATCGGTGCTTCCAATACCCATTTTCCTCTCGGTACGTTGATCAATTAAAAAAATTCTTTCCAAAGTAGGTATTTTCAAACCTTTTGCACATCTGCACAAATCGAAATTTTCACACTTACATGCCGCTATATCGAATAAAGATCGCGCGTTGTCTTTGAATATCTGAAGACGCTTCTGATACGACTCGATTATTTGTCTTGATTTATATGGTTTGAGTAGATTTCGGTATTTGTCATGGTAATCCTTAATCTTTTTTATAACTGAACGAGGTTCAATAGTAGGGATAGATGCTGATTGCCACAAAGATAATAATTTTTCAGAAACCTCTTTGCAAGTATCGGTAGCAAGATTTCGTAACGGCTTTTGTGTATTTCGACTCACCCACAAGTAACATAGTATAATATCTTCATATGTAGGCAAAATACTGTGTTTAAAATCTCTCCCATGGCCAAATAAAGGACACTGCAAATCACTTCGGAGAGTAAACAAAGACATTGTTAATTAATTCACGCCAAAACAAAAGTATAATCCGTGCCAGTGCAATGGTCGGTACGCACTAATTTATAATATTTTTTTAAAATGGCGGAAAAGTGGCGCGTTCGCGGGAACCCGCCCCCTCCCCCAAGGGGAACGGGATAGTGATGTACGACTGTGACAGTATAACGAGGTGAAAATTATGCTATTTAAATCAAATATTAATTAGTTTTAATAGAAACAACCAGACTTGAAAGTAACTCGAATATTTTGACTTTTCTCAAATTTCAATTGGCTTGGGGCAGTATTTCTAACAGTTAATTTAAAAAAAAAAATTCGGTTTTGAAACCCTTACATATAGACACAACTTTCGGCAATAGTTCCATTACGATAGTTTTGTTTTTTTTTTTTTTTCATACAAGACCGATCCACCCTAATGGATAGTAAGTCATTCATATAAGGAAAAGCTTTTCAACACGATTAGACAAATCTAGGTACCTACTACATAGTACATATTTACCATCTTACTTACTTGAGGGTGAGGAGCTCTGAACTTTGCACCCTATTCTAATGTTATTTCAAGTAATATCATTTATTTCTCATTAAGTCCTTTTTTATCATCAGAAATCATTCATCAAGCGAAACTTCGTGCTAAGTATAACACCTAAATATTTGTACAGTATTGCTTTATTGTGACTACTCTTTCAAATTGTTTTTTTGCAAATATGTTAATATTCTCATTAGGTCCATTTGTGTTATCAAATCTCATACTATCTAAATTGTCGTTATCAGTTTCTAGATGTGACACATAATGATTTATTAAGCTTAGTAAAAACTATAATTGCACCCAAAGACGTTAGTTAAGAGAATCACTCCGATCCGAGACGCGTCGCGAGTAGGTATTTGCAAAAAGTCTATCTGTTTCATGCCGCTCTGCTACCGTGCGATGCGTGCGATAGAGAGACTAGAGGCGAGTGCCTAATTTTTCCTTCTGAAATATTGTTTCGGGCCAAACCTTTTCTACCCCCCTAAACCTTCACTAAATGAGACAATTTTGGTGTCATTCGATTCAGTACACCTTAATCTAGGGCTGTACGTTTTTCTAATTTAGTAATTCAGTTTAGTTTAACTTTAATAAATTAAAAAACTCGAGGAAGATTTTTTGTAAAAAATATGGATATTGAGATGCTAATAACTTTTGTTATAAGCAATATTTCTTTAAAATCAAAACGTACAGCCCTAGTTATCCAATACATCAATAACATGTAAAAAAATCATCAAAATTGGTCTATGTTTAAGGGGAGATAAACGGTTTGGCTTTTTGTATGAAAATTTGCACGCACACGATCGTCTTAAAAGTAGTTAATTGGCATTTTACTAAATTTAACTTAATTAATTAAATGCTAACTACGTCTCTGAGTGCGGCCGTTTTTTTTATATTTACCTAAAGATTAAAGATTATTATTAGTAGTCATTAAAACAACTCTCGAGTGGGGCCGTAAGACTTTAGGAAGACACATTCGACTATAGAATATTGGAGAAAAATACATGTAAGCTACTAAGCGCGAAATAGTATATTCAATTGAGAGATTCCAATCGCAGTAGGCATATGTATAAGATAAATATTATGTGGATAATTTATAGGAAACAGTAAATTTGGAATACCTAATTTCGATGGTACCTACTTTCAAAGATTTTCTAACTATGTACTACTTAATTAATCCTAAACAATCTGGAAAAATTATGCTAGTAGGTATTGTTATCAAAAAAAGATGTAAAAATATTACACATTTAATTAAATAATTTCATAATAACAAATTTAATAATATACATTTATGAAAACTAGGGAAACATGTCCAAATTATCCTTTTTTTTATCAAAAATCTCTCTATACCGAAGATATCTTTTTCACTGCAGGCACCGTGATGGTGTTCGGTAGAGTCATGTTGTCAATCTCTAATCTGTAACCAAAAAATATAAAATAAGGTTCGATTATCGTGCTTTCAGAAATTCAATTTCTGTTTGAACAACAAGGCGTTTGAAATTTTTTTCAGGTACCAAAGACAATAATATAACTGAAAATTACAAAAGCTCTACTTACTTTATATGGTGAGGTAGCCATGTTCGGTCCAGGTCGTGTTCCAGAACTTTCATTATGCCTAAAGTAATGAATGACGGTAAATAGTCCAAAACATGGAGATCATTATTACACACAGTACGGTGACGCCCATCACTTGCCTCGCAGTCTGGATTTGGGCTGCAATAAAAAAAAATTGTTGACATTTGACTTATGGTAAGCATGTTCGAATAAAGTGGTTTATTAAAATTATATAATAAGAAAGAAAATCTTCCAATCTCACCTCACACCACCGAAAACAAATACTTTGCCTTTGCTTAAAATGCAACTGTGGCGTCTTCTTTTACTTGGCACTTTGCCGCCAATACTCATTAGCTCCCAACGATTTTCCTGTATTGAGTATCTCCATAAATCGTTGAGATACTTTTCTTCGTCGTCGGCACCACCGAATATGAACATTGAGCCATTATAAACCCCTGAAACAAAGAATCGTTCATTGTTAATACTTATATTTAGAACTGCGATTGATAAGGACCGAAAACCGACCAGAGATAGTGTCACAAGTACTTACAAGCAGAGTGACCTCTTCGACCAGAGGGCGTGATGCCAGTTGGATTAATGGCTTCTGTCCATGTCTCCGTAACCGTATCAAGGCAGTACACTTTATTGCAGGTCAATGTTTTTCGTCTTGAAAAGCTTATGTGATCACGCCCGCCAAAGACGAACATCTTGTCTCCAAACGCCACCGCGGTGTGGAAGTCTCTCGGAGACGGTGGTGTGCCCTTAACGTGGACGTGAGTCCATTGCATGGTGTCCAAGTTCAAATAGTGAACATCGTTGCAACAATCCGCTGTTTCTGGACTAAACCCTCCAAACAAATACATTTTATTACGTATCACACATGCCGTGTGTGCGTCTCTGGCAATAGGTGTACTGCCTGTGGTCTCGGGACAGGTCCACTGCAACGTCTCCGTGTCGAAGCAGTATAGTGTGTCGTAGGTAGTAACACTATCCTTTCCACCCCATAGGTAAACCTATAACAACAAATTTAATCATTGGCATTTAAGTACTTGAATTATATTCTTGACAAAGTCTGATATTTACGTATTTTGGTAAATCTACTCACTTTGTTGCCGTAAGCGACGGCCGTATGTCCGTATCTGTCAGACGGCGCGTCGTCCTGAAGTCCCGGCTTATAATCGACGAGTCTCCATCTGTACGTGACTGTGTCGAGTACAAAAACAATGATCGGATTCCAACCGTCGTATTTGCTGAAACGGCTGAATCCACCGAAAGCGAATATTTGGTCGCCGACACAGACTGCGGCGCTGCTGAGAAACTGCGGTCCACCTACGGTGTGCATTGTCCAGGTCGACATTACGTGTAATATTATTATTTGTTTAAAGTTGTATTAATTAAGTTCACTGTAGCTACTCGTAAATATTACTGTTGTATGATTTCACTAAGTCACTTTACACTTTACACTTAATGGTGTCCAGTACATACGAGTAGACTTGCTTTGCACTCAATGAATAGTAGCGGCTGGCGAACTAGACTTAAATACATAATTGTAGGTACAAGAGAAATGGAAGGGATAACTTCAGGTAAATCGACCAATGGAAGATCTGTTTACGATGACATCGTATTTTGAACACCAAACAAATCAAAAGAAAAAAGATTAGGAGAAGAGATAAAAAGAGATAAGAAAAGAAAAAAATGGGCATTTATCTTAGTTTCATAGTAACCTATTCATAGTTTCGCATGCATTTTATACCACCCCATTGTTTAGCAGGTATAGGAGAATTGGTAGATATTATATCGAGTAGGTCACTTATAGGTTTTTTGCTTAGTAAAAGTCATAGAAAATATGTATTCAGGTCAAATCAAACTATTAAAAAAATATAGGTATTAAATTTATATTTATTTCATTTCAATTTATTGTATTTTATTATATCGAAACTCAATCAACTAAAAAGTTCAAATTAATTATGTTGAAACAAAAACTAGTATCAAATTTGGTACAGTAAAAACGATTTGATTTTACTTGTATTCAAACAAATCAATAAACAGCGACATTTTGTATACGTTTTGGCGCAAATGGTCCAATTTGCAAATGGTCCAGAGGGTTTAAAATGTCCAATTCGCAAACCGTCCAATTACCTATTCAGTACCAAATATTGCAATGTTAAATAAATAGTCTATAGAATTACGCAACGTACTTATATTTATTTTAATTGAATTATGAACACGAATGATGTTTAAGTATTTAAAAAACCAGAATCAATCAATCAATCAATTCATTTATTTGCTTAAACATGGTTACAATATAGGTATATGTGTACAGTGGTGTAAAATTACATTAGTCCAGCGTGTTTTTGCCCTATTGAACGTGCAAATTTTAATGTAAATTTATATTTTACTAGCTGACCCCCGCGGTTTCACCCGCGGTAATTTCGGAGTAATCGTGGGAATTCCGAGATAAAAAGTACCCTATATCACTAAGGATCACTGCAGCTTTTTAAATGTGAAAGAATTTTTAAAATCAGTTCAGTAGATCCATAGATTACCCCCTACAAACTCACCGGAGTTTCCGCGGGAATCCCGAAGTAAAAAGTACCCTATGTCACTCAGGATTACTGCAGCTCCCTATAAGTGAAAGAATTTTCAAAATCGGTTTAATAGATCTAGAGATAGTTGTTCTACCGTGGTTTTGCCCGCGATAAAAGCGAAGTTCCCGAGGGAATTCCGGAATAAAAAGTACCCTATGACACTCAGGATCACTGCAGCTTTCCACAAGTGAAAGGATTTTCAAAATCGGTTCAGTAGATCCAGAGATTACCCCCTACAACGTCACAAACTCACAAACTTTTGCTCGTTATAATATTAGTATAGATTTCATTATGATACAAATAAAGTGATAATGTACTATAGTTTAAGGTCATTAATAAATTTGATCCTACAATAATGACAAAGCTTTATTTTAATTGATGACGCAATTAGTTAGATTCATGTTTCCCATTTGTAATCTGGGGCCCTATTTTTAAATCGCTCGAATTACTTTCACGCACGGAATCGCGAATTCAAGTGTGAATCCTCATAAATTTTTGAAGCATTCACGCGTGAATCTTGCAATTCCGTGTGCGAATAGTATTCGAGCGATTCAAAAATAGGGCCCCTGTAACCAAAAAATAAGTAAGATTGGATTATCGTAGAGACAAAACTACTGACTCCTTAACATGAATCCGTATACCCATAAAAGATTTGCTTTACAGATTCTGTCGTGGGCATGCTCCTTATGTGTCTACTTGAATTATGTGTTTTTGCAGTCAACTTCTTGTTTTCTTTCTATTTTTATTCTTCTAATTCTATAATCTTCTAGTTCTATTTCTATAATAGACATCTTAAAAACATTGCAACAAATTAATTAATTGATTAATTAATTAATTTATTATCTTTGGATAATTTGTCTTACCTGATTGTTATACGTTAGGCATTTCTTTACCTGCTAAGTTTTTATACCACCACGTTTGCTTGGTTTCCAAAACACAAAATAAAGCTTAGTGTGGAATCAAGTACATCTGTGTGTTGTGAAGTTTTATTATTATTATTATTTATTTTATACCTGCTAAACAATAGGGTCGTATACCTACAACAATAGGTTGCTATGAGGACTTAGGTACTTTTCCAATTTTTTTTTGCCACTATTTTTTTTTTTTGTTCTTTTGCTTTGATTGGTATTCAAAATATCACGTCATCGTAGACAAGTCTCTGATTGGTCGATTTATCTGAAGCTATCCCTTCCCTATCTCACTCACAATTATATATTTAAGTCAAGTTCGCCAGGCAATACTATTCAATTGATTTAGTGCAAAGCAAGCCTGTGTACTGGACACCAGTTAGCAAGAAGTTTTCTGCTATTAAGACGTACATAAAAGTGACTTAGTGCCAAGTGAATTTAGTACGCAGTAATAAAAAATAATAATTACCATTCATAATGTCGATCTGGACCATTCACAAAGAAGGAGGGCCGCAGTTAGTTAACGGCGCTGCGGCATGTGTCGGCGACCAATTATTTTCTTTCGGTGGGTTCAGCCGTTTCAGCGAATACGACGGTTGGAATCCGATCATTGTGTTCGTACTCGACACCGTCACGTACAGATGGAGACTCGTCGATTATAAGCCGGGACTTCAGGACGACGCGCCGTCTGACAGATACGGACATACGGCCGTCGCTTACGGCAACAAAGTGAGTAGATTTACCAAAATACGTAAATATCAGACTTTGTCAAGAATATAATTCAAGTACTTAAATGCCAATGATGAAATTTGTTGTTATAGGTTTACCTATGGGGTGGAAAGGATAGTGTTACTACCTACGACACACTATACTGCTTCGACACGGAGACGTTGCAGTGGACCTGTCCCGAGACCACAGGCAGTACACCTATTGCCAGAGACGCACACACGGCATGTGTGATACGTAATAAAATGTATCTGTTTGGAGGCTTTAGTCCAGAAACAGGGGATTGTTGCAACAAAGTTCACTATTTGAACTTGGACACCATGCAATGGACTCACGTGCACGTACAAGGCGCACCGCCGTCTCCAAGAGACTTCCACACCGCGGTGGCGTTTGGTGATATGATGTATGTCTTTGGCGGGCGTGATCACCTAAGCATGTCAAGACGAAAAACATTGACCTGCAATAAAGTATACTGCCTGGATACCGTTACCGAGACGTGGACCGAACTCGTTAATCCAACTGGCATCACGCCATCTGGTCGTAGAGGTCACTCTGCTTGTAAGTACCTACTTGTGACAATATCTCTGATCGGTTTTTGATCCTTATCAATCGCAGTTATAAATATAAATAATAACAATGAATAATTGTTTGTTTCAGGGGTTTATAATGACTCAATGTTTATATTTGGCGGTAGCGACGACGACGAAAAGTATTCCAACGATTTGTGGAGATACTCGGTACAGGAAAATAATTGGGAGCTAATGAACATTGGCGGTAAAGTGCCAAGTAAAAGAAGACGCCACAGTTGCATTATAAGCAAAGGCAAAGTCTTTCTTTTCGGTGGCGTGAGGTGAGATTTGAAGATTTTTTTCTTATTTTAACTTAGGTACTTTCAGACTCTATTCAAACATGCGTAGCATAAGTCAAATTTCAAACATAATTTGTTTCTTTTTTAATTGTAGCCCAAAACCAGACTGCGAGGCAAGTGATGGGCGTCACCGTACTGTGTGTAATAACGATCTCCATGTGTTGGACTATTTACCGTCATTCATGACTTTGAGCATAATGAAGGTTCTGGAACACGGTCTGGACCAAACATGGCTACCTCATCATATAAAGTGAGTATAGCTTTGATAATTTTCGTTTTTTAAAATCTCCTACCCCTTTAAATCTAAAATAACAATAATCTTTGTTTACTTACACTCAAAAAGTTTGTTGACATCATCATAATCTTCAGTTGAACGATCAGTTTCTTTTCTAAATAAATAGAGAACATTATGGAATTCTTTGTCGTTTAAATTGAAAGTTTACAGCAAACCTATTTTATTGTTACAGGTTGGAGATTAAGAACATGACTCTGCCGAATACAATTACAGTGCCAAGAACGATGTGTCCGGTTCAGAATTCATAGTGACTGTTATTGTTAGTAGGTTTTTATGTTGTATTTTTTATTTCCAATATGAATAAATATTTAATGTTATTATTGTGTAACTTTTTCATTATCCTTTTCATTCATGAAATTATTTCTAAAGTTTGTTGTTTATTATTTTGGAATCTGGTGTTTATTTGTTAGATATCTACTAGCCATTCCCCTATGATTTCACGCACGTGAATTTCAAGTTATTTTCAGTAACTCTTTAAAAATATATAGGCACACATAAATGTATTTTCTAAAAGGTATTCTAATACACGCAAGGATAGCGTAGCTTTGTAGCGAAGCGTAGAATTAAAAAAAACCAGTTCAGTATGTATAGAAGTCACGGTAAAGTTAGAAATAAAATAGAAAATATAGAAAATGTGGAAAAGGTGAAAAAGCTTGGATAATTGTATAATAGCGGTTCATCCCTTAATTTAACGTTCACTACCTACAACTGCGGTTCCATCTATATAACTGGATTCCACATGCCTGATATTTGGAACTATCACCAGTTCTTAAAAGTCTTAGTTCCATAGTCCAGGTGTATAAAGTCATCATCATCCACTTCCTATATTTTCTTGTCAGGTATCAGTAGAGCGCATGCCTGCTTTTATCATAGTGACGATAAATAATTTCAAAGTCAGCTTACTCAAAGTCACAGAATGCGTTGAAAAAAAGGAATTTTAATTTTTTAAATAAAATAATTTGCTTGCCTAACAAACACAGTCAAAGTTATCAAAAACTATTTACGAACAAATTCTTTACAAACAAGATATTACACCTACTAGCTGTCCCCCGCGGTTCGACCCGCGGTAATTTCAGAGTACCCGAGGGAATTTTGGCCTAAAAAGTACTCTTTGCCACTTAGGACTACGGTAGCTTTCTGTAAGTGAAGGACTTTTCAAAATCCGTAAATCCAGAGATTACCCTTTCAACGTCACAAACTCACCAACTTTAGCTCTTTATAATATCGGTAAAGATTGTTATTACGTAACTTTTCATATATTTACATAATAATTCTCAGTCTTAAATAAAAAAATTAACTTATTAGTTTTACTTATTAGAAGAAGATTCGAGCGTTCTCTCTTCCTGGTAAGGCCGGCACGTGCGACGTGGCCATAAGTGCTGGCTGTTGTCGTCGATACCAGTTGCCAAGTCATATTTGAATAACATGCGGTAAAAGGCATAATTTCGATTTAGATAAGGAATATGGATAGTAAGTCATTCATATAAGGAAAAGCTTTTCAACACGATTAGACAAATCTAGGTACCTACTACATATTTACCATCTTACTTACTTGAGGGTAAGGAGCTCTGAACTTTGCACCCTATTCTAATGTTATTTCAAGTAATATCCTTATATATAATAGACCTTATTCCATTACGACTTTCTTACACCTACCAAAACATTATACAAAAAAACTCAGTTATTAAATACTTCGCAAACTTATATTTACTATTGAATAATGACTTACATACTCAAATTAATTTTACTAAAAAACAACAAATTCAGAAAATGAAGCTGAGAAATGCAAGCCATATAGTGTTGCCTCAACCCAGAACCAATTATGGAATGAAAAACCTCCTTTATGAGGGTGCACAGCTCTATAATAATCTACCAAAAAACATAAAAGAAACTAAAACTATTTTTACTTTAAAAAAACTATTGAAAAGTCACATAATTGATGCAATTACTGTGCAATAGGCAGAAAGTGCCAATAAAATCGACCATGCTGTATGTACACACTCCTATATACATATTGAAAACTATACTATAAAAATGCAAATATAATAATTATTATAATACATATATATGTTTATAAATTAAGTATAAGTAAATCAAGTTTATAGTTTTTTGCCTACTTTAATAGGGGGCCATTTCTATTATTTTTTCTATATTCTATAGCTTCATCGTAATGATTTTAATAATACATAGGTACTAGGTAATGAGTAATTACATAATACCTAAATATTCTAGATTTGATACGTACATCTCTATTTGTTAATTCTTATAGCTTTCATTTACTTATTTCATATGTGGGATAATTTTATGTGTATTCTACTTTTGTCATATCTAGTTATTAACAAAGATTTTATATCTTAGTTACCAATGCCTTTCTTTGTAAATTTGTATGGAGATTCTGTAACTGTGTGAATAATATTTCACTTCACTTTTGCCTTGAATTCACGTTGCGCTAATTTTTTTAATGTTGTGATAATAGTTCTTTGGAATCGGCTTTGTATCTGTGAAATTTCTAGTTAATGAGTCTAATTTTGAATGTATCCGCGATAAATAAAATAAAATTATAACATTCTAGCTAAAAATGCATGTGAATTCCACGTGCATTATTTTACCGAAATAGTGATGCATTGTGAAGTGAATGTTATTGTTACCTATTTGCCGCATAACTACCTCCTTACTTTAATAATGGATAGGTACGAGTACCTACCTACTTAATAAATTATTATAAGTATTCTACCTACCGCTCACTACTTTTTGTTATAATTATGTTCGTATATTCTCATGTAAGTGATTGTATTAATCTTTTGAGGATAATAAAGATTCTTAAACCAGAATATCATTTATTTCTCATTAAGTCCTTTTTATCATCAGAAATCATTCATCAAGCGAAACTTCGTGCTAAGTATAACGCCTAAATATTTGTACAGTATTGCTTTATTGTGACTACTCTTTCAAATTGTTTTTTGCAAATATGTTAATCATTAAATTCTCATTAGGTCCATTTGTGTTATCAAATCTCATACTATCTAAATTGTCGTTATCAGTTTCTAGATGTGACACATAATGATTTATTAAGCTTAGTAAAAACTATAATTGCACCCAAAGACGTTAATTAAAAGTAGTTAATTGGCATTTTACTAAATTTAACTTAATTAGTTAAATGCTAACTACGTCTCTGAGTGCGGCCGTTTTTTTTTATCTTTACCTAAAGATTAAAGATTATTATTAGTAGTCATTAAAACAACTCTCGAGTGGGGCCGTAAGACTTTAGGAAGACACATTCGACTATAGAATATTGGAGAAAAATATGTACATGTAAGCTACTAAGCGCAAAATAGTATATTCAATTGAGAGATTCCATTCGCAGTAGGCATATGTATAAGATAAATATTATGTGGATAATTTATAGGAAACAGTAAATTTGGAATACCTAATTTCGATGGTACCTACTTTCAAAGATTTTCTAACTATGTACTACTTAATTAATCCTAAACAATCTGGAATAATTATGCTAGTAGGTATTGTTATCAAAAAAAGATGTAAAAATATTACACATTTAATTAAATAATTTCATAATAACAAATTTAATAATATACATTTATAAAAACTAGGGAAACATGTCCAAATTATCCTTTTTTTATCAAAAATCTCTCTATACCGAAGATATCTTTTTCACTGCAGGCACCGTGATGGTGTTCGGTAGAGTCATGTTGTCAATCTCTAATCTGTAACCAAAAAATATAAAATAAGGTTCGATTATCGTGCTTTCAAAAATTCAATTTCTGTTTGAACAACAAGGCGTTTGAAAATTTTTTCAGGTACCATAGAAAATAATATAACTGAAAATAACAAAAGCTCTACTTACTTTATATGGTGAGGTAGCCATGTTTGGTCCAGGTCGTGTTCCAGAACTTTCAATATGCCTAAAGTCATGAATGACGGTAAATAGTCCAAAACATGGAGATCATTATTACACACAGTACGGTGACGCCCATCACTTGCCTCGCAGTCTGGTTTTGGGCTGCAATAAAAAAAAAATATGTTGACATTTGACTTATGGTAAACATGTTCGAATAAAGTGGTTTATTAAAATTATATAATAAGAAAGAAAATCTTCCAATCTCACCTCACACCACCGAAAACAAATACTTTGCCTTTGCTTAAAATGCAACTGTGGCGTCTTCTTTTACTTGGCACTTTTCCGCCAATACTCATTAGCTCCCAACGATTTTCCTGTATTGAGTATCTCCATAAATCGTTGAGATACTTTTCTTCGTCGTCGGCACCACCGAATATGAACATTGAGCCATTATAAACCCCTGAAACAAACAATCGTTCATTGTTAATACTTATATTTAGAACTGCGATTGATAAGGACCGAAAAGGGACCAGAGATAGTATCACAAGTACTTACAAGCAGAGTGACCTCTTCGACCAGAGGGCGTGATGCCAGTTGGATTAATGGCTTCTGTCCATGTCTCCGTAACCGTATCAAGGCAGTACACTTTATTGCAGGTCAATGTTTTTCGTCTTGAAAAGCTTATGTGATCACGCCCGCCAAAGACGAACACCTTGTCTCCAAACGCCACCGCGGTGTGGAAGTCTCTCGGAGACGGTGGTGTGCCCTTAACGTGGACGTGAGTCCATTGCATGGTGTCCAAGTTCAAATAGTGAACATCGTTGCAACAATCCGCTGTTTCTGGACTAAACCCTCCAAACAAATACATTTTATTACGTATCACACATGCCGTGTGTGCGTCTCTGGCAATAGGTGTACTGCCTGTGGTCTCGGGACAGGTCCACTGCAACGTCTCCGTGTCGAAGCAGTATAGTGTGTCGTAGGTAGTAACACTATCCTTTCCACCCCATAGGTAAACCTATAACAACAAATTTAATCATTGGCATTTAAGTACTTGAATTATATTCTTGACAAAGTCTGATATTTACGTATTTTGGTAAATCTACTCACTTTGTTGCCGTAAACGACGGCCGTATGTCCGTATCTGTCAGACGGCGCGTCGTCCTGAAGTCCCGGCTTATAATCGACGAGTCTCCATCTGTACGTGACTGTGTCGAGTACAAAAACAATGATCGGATTCCAACCGTCGTACTTGCTGAAACGGCTGAATCCACCGAAAGCGAATATTTGGTCGCCGACACAGACTGCGGCGCTGCTGAGAAACTGCGGTCCACCTACGGTGTGCATTGTCCAGGTCGACATTACGTGTAATATTATTATTTGTTTAAAGTTGTATTAATTAAGTTCACTGTAGCTACTCGTAAATATTACTGTTGTATGATTTCACTAAGTCACTTTACACTTTACACTTAATGGTGTCCAGTACATACGAGTAGACTTGCTTTGCACTCAATGAATAGTAGCGGCTGGCGAACTAGACTTAAATACATAATTGTAGGTACAAGAGAAATGGAAGGGATAACTTCAGGTAAATCGACCAATGGAAGATCTGTTTACGATGACATCGTATTTTGAACACCAAACAAATCAAAAGAAAAAAAATAAGGAGAAGAGATAAAAAGAGGTAAGAAAAGAAAAAAATGGGCAATTATCTTAGTTTCATAGTAACCTATTCATAGTTTCGCATGCATTTTATACCACCCCATTGTTTAGCAGGTATAGGAGAATTGGTAGATATAATATCGAGTAGGTCACTTATAGGTTTTTTGCTTAGTAAAAGTCATAGAAAATATGTATTCAGGTCAAATCAAACTATTCAAAAAATATAGGTATTAAATTTATATTTATTTCATTTCAATTTATTGTATTTTATTATATCGAAACTCAATCAACTAAAAAGTTCAAATTAATTATGTTGAAACAAAAACTAGTATCAAATTTGGTACAGTAAAAACGATTTGATTTTACTTGTATTCAAACAAATCAATAAACAGCGACATTTTGTATACGTTTTGGCGCAAATGGTCCAATTCGCAAATGGTCCAGAGGGTTTAAAAATATGTCCAATTCGCAAACCGTCCAATTACCTATTCAGTACCAAATATTGCAATGTTAAATAAATAGTCTATAGAATTACGCAACGTACTTAAATTTATATTAATTGAATTATGAACACGAATGATGTTTAAGTATTTAAAACACCAGAATCAATCAATCAATCAATCAATCAATTCATTTATTTGCTTAAACATGGTTACAATATAGGTATATGTGTACAGTGGTGTGAAATTACATTAGTCCAGCGTGTTTTTGCCCTATCGGAGGTGCAAATTTTAATGTAAATTTATATTTTACTAGCTGACCCCCGCGGTTTCACCCGCGGTAATTTCGGAGTAATCGCGGGAATTCCGAGATAAAAAGTACCCTACATCACTAAGGATCACTGCAGCTTTTTAAATGTGAAAGAATTTTTAAAATCAGTTCAGTAGATCCATAGATTACCCCGTACAAACTCACCGGAGTTTCCGCGGGAATCCCGAAGTAAAAAGTACCCTATGACACTCAGGATCACTGCAGCTTTCCACAAGTGAAAGGATTTTCAAAATCGGTTCAGTAGATCCAGAGATTACCCCCTACAACGTAACAAACTTACAAACTCACAAACCCACAAACTCACAAACTCACAAACTTTTGCTCTTTATAATATTAGTATGGATTTCATTATGATACAAATAAAGTTATAATGTACTATAGTTTAAGGTCATTAATAAATTTGATCCTACAATAATGACAAAGCTTTATTTTAATTGATGACGCAATTAGTTAGATTCATGTTTCCCATTTGTAATCTGGGGCCCTATTTTTAAATCTCTCGAATTACTTTCACGCACGGAATCGCGAATTCACGTGTGAATCCTCATAAATTTTTGAAGCATTCACGCGTGAATCTTGCAATTCCGTGTGCGAATAGTATTCGAGCGATTCAAAAATAGGGCCCCTGTAACCAAAAAATAAGTAAGATTGGATTATCGTAGAGACAAAACTACTGACTCCTTAACATGAATCCGTATACTCATAAAAGATTTGCTTTACAGATTCTGTCGTGGGCATGCTCCTTATGTGTCTACTTGAATTATGTGATTTCGCAGCCAACTTCTTGTTTTCTTTCTATTTTTATTCTTCTAATTCTATAATCTTCTAGTTCTATTTCTATAATAGACATTTTAAAAACATTGCAACAAATTAATTAATTGATTAATTAATTAATTTATTATCTTTGGATAATTTGTCTTACCTGATTGTTATGCGTTAGGCATTTCTTTACCTGCTAAGTTTTTATACCACCACGTTTGCTTGGTTTCCAAAACACAAAATAAAGCTTAGTGTGGAATCAAGTATATCTGTGTGTTGTGAAGTTTTATTATTATTATTATTTATTTTATACCTGCTAAACAATAGGGTCGTATACCTACAACAATAGGTTGCTATGAGGTCTTAGGTACTTTTCCAATTTTTTTTTGCCACTATTTCTTTTTTTTGTTCTTTTGCTTTGATTGGTATTCAAAATATCACGTCATCGTAGACAAGTCTCTGATTGGTCGATTTATCTGAAGTTATCCCTTCCATATCTCACTCACAATTATATATTTAAGTCAAGTTTGCCAGGCAATACTATTCAATTGATTTAGTGCAAAGCAAGCCTGTGTACTGGACACCAGTTAGCAAGAAGTTTTCTACTGTTAAGACGTACCTAAAAGTGACTTAGTGCCAAGTGAATTTAGTACGCAGTAATAAAAAATAATAATTACCATTTATAATGTCGACCTGGACCATTCACAAAGAAGGAGGGCCGCAGTTAGTTAACGGCGCTGCGGCATGTGTCGGCGACCAATTATTTTCTTTCGGTGGGTTCAGCCGTTTCAGCGAATACGACGGTTGGAATCCGATCATTGTGTTCGTACTCGACACCGTCACGTACAGATGGAGACTCGTCGATTATAAGCCGAGACTTCAGGACGACGCGCCGTCTGACAGATACGGACATACGGCCGTCGCTTACGGCAACAAAGTGAGTAGATTTACCAAAATACGTAAATATCAGACTTTGTCAAGAATATAATTCAAGTACTTAAATGCCAATGATGAAATTTGTTGTTATAGGTTTACCTATGGGGTGGAAAGGATAGTGTTACTACCTACGACACACTATACTGCTTCGACACGGAGACGTTGCAGTGGACCTGTCCCGAGACCACAGGCAGTACACCTATTGCCAGAGACGCACACACGGCATATGTGATACGTAATAAAATGCATTTGTTTGGAGGCTTTAGTCCAGAAACAGGGGATTGTTGCAACAAAGTTCACTATTTGAACTTGGACACCATGCGATGGACTCACGTCCACGTAAAGTGCACACCACCGTCTCCAAGAGACTTCCACACCGCGGTGGCGCTTGGTGACAAGATGTACGTCTTTGGCGGGCGTGATCACCTAAGCATGTCAAGACGAAAAGCATTGACGTGCAATAAAGTATACTGCCTGGATACCGTTACGGAGACGTGGACCGAACTCGTTAATCCAACTGGCATCACGCCCTCTAGTCGTAGAGGTCACTCTGCTTGTAAGTACTTTTGATACTATTTCTGGTAAGTTTTCCGTCATTTTAAATCGCAGTTCTAAATAAAATAACAATATACGTTTGTTTGTTTCAGGGGTTTATAATGACTCAATGTTTATATTCGGCGGTAGCGACGATAACGAAAAGTATCTCAACGATTTATGGAGATACTCAATACAGGAAAATCGGTGGGAGCCAATGAGCATTGGCGGCAAAGTGCCTAGTAAAAGAAGACGCCAGAGTTGCATTTTAAACAAAGGCAAAGTCTTTCTTTTCGGTGGCGTGAGGTGAGATTTGATGATTTTTTATTTATTATAACTTAGGTACTTTCCGACTCTATTCGAACATGCGTAGCAAACGTCAAATATCTAACATAATTTGTTTCTTTTCTAATTGTAGCCCAAAACCAGACTGCGAGGCAAGTGATGGGCGTCACCGTACTGTTTGTAATAACGATCTCCATGTGTTGGACTATTTACCGTCATTCATGACTTTATGTATAATGAAAGTTCTGGAACACGACCTGGACCAAACATGGCTACCTCACCATATAAAGTAAGTAGAGCTTTTGTTATTGTCAGTTATATTATTTTCTATGATATACCTATAGGTACCTGAAAAAATTTCTAACACCTTGTTGTTCAAATAGAAATTGAGATTCTGAAGTAATCGAACTTTACTTATTTTTTGGTTACAGATTAGAGATTGACAACATGACTCTACCGAACAACATCGCAGTGCCTGCAGTAAAAAAAATACCTTTGGTATAGAGATGTTTGATAAAAAAAAGTGTAATTTGGACATGTTTCCTTAGTTTTTTCATATGTAAATTATTATTTTATTTTATTTTCCTGAATGTATACCCAAGAAGGTAAATCATTATAATACAATCTAGCCAATCTAGTAATGACTAATAAGTATTTTAAATTTGACCTAAACTTCTAAACAGGACTATGCTAAGAATGTGTCCAATAACACTTTTCTTATTGTCTCTATTAAGGGGAAGACACTTTGTTCTAGTGTTCTTTGGATATAGTAGGTCACAGCACTAACTCAAAAGGTATTATAATATGTAAATTATGGAAATAAATTATTATGTTATTTATGGAATTATTTAATAAATCTATCTATAGTAGTTATAATAAAACTGTGGAGAGGTCAATTCTGTACTGTGTGTGTATTGTGTGACTTTTTCATTATCCTTTTCATTCATGAAATCATTTTTAAAGTTTCATGTTTATTATTTGCGGGAGTGCGATATTTATTTGTTAGATATATATTAGTCATTCTGCCATGATTTCACCCACGTGGATTTCACGACGTCTTCAGTTACTCTAATACATATATATCTAGGTATACCTATGTATTTTCTAAAAGTATAAAAAAACACTCAGGAATAGCGTAGCTTTGTGGCTTAGCGTAGAATTTAAAAAATCAGTTCAGTAAGTGTAGAACTTATCGTAAAGTTATAAATCAAATAGGTAGAAAAGATAGAAAACGTTAATAACTGTAAAATAATAAATATTATTTTATCATAGAACAGAATAGAGGTTATTTTGGCACCCAAATTAAACACAAACTTATACAACAACTTATACTTTATTACTTTATACACATCTAAAATATCCGGCTAAATATTAAATTATATACCTATATATACATATACATTGCTTTTTTGTTCATAATTTAAATCTGTAATGTAATAACATCATCACGCGATACTTCGCGAATAATAAAAAAAATATTTACTTTAGGATGTTTGCATTGGTACTAATTGGTAAACTTTACGACCTGTAGGTACTATCCACATACATCGTCTAGATGACAGTCCTAAAGTTGTATTTTGCTAATTTTTTCAATTTCCTCGAACTTTTTCTTCTCTGTAAAGGCAATATCAATATCAATAGAATTGTACAATAACACATGTTACTTACGTTTACTATGAACTAGCTGTGCCCCGCGGTTTCACCCGCGTGAAAAGTTTTTATATTATAACAACTGTTTTCCCGACATCCGATTTAGATGAAACACAGCCTGTTATATGTAGCTCCAGGCTAAGCTTAATCTACCTGTTAAAATCGTATGACAATCCGTTCAGTAGATTCGGAGAACATCGCGAACAGACAGACAGACTGAAAAAAACTATTTTTGTGGTTGGTCTTCTTTTGTCGCCCCCCGTCAATTTTTGTTAAAAATATGAAATTTTATTATAGTATAGATTTAAATGAATATAATAATAAATTCTTTCTTTCTTCTTTAAAAATATAATACAAAAGAATTATCCCTAGACAAATATATAAAATTAGGATCATATAATGGGATATAACAAGATCCACCTCGACCGAGAATTGAACCCGAGACCTCTTGATTTGCGGAGCTGTATTATAGTGACCGCCACTGCGATCCGCTCTTCAACACGGCATAGACAGGCAAGTCCACTATAAAAAAACTCAATGCTCACCTTTTTCGGTTTAGTGACTGTTTCCTCGATGTCGTCGTCTTCAAATTTGATCTTACGATGGACGTGGGGCAGCACTGAACAGATGTGAAGAGCAAAGGCCCACATTGTCAGGTCACAGTTCTCACAACGAACGCCCTCGATACCGTGATGCCAGCACAGGTGTTCCAGCAGAGAATCATATACTTCGAATTTTTTTTCACAACGCAAACATGCGTTCCGTATGAACGACAGTTGTAATACAGCTCTGTCCATATTAATGCAGCACTGAAGTAGCTAAGCACGTACTTACTGGATTTAGAGCGTGATTCAAATGAAACGATTTGTGTACCTACACTTTCTCTTTAAATATATATTTAAGGTAATTGGTATTGTTCCAAGGAAGATAATCATTAATTAATTATTATTAGTGATCATCATCATTATGAGTGATTCTCATTATATACGTGTTAAGTAATGAGCAGATATAAATGTACGTACAGCAAACATAATATGAATCATAGGTCGGTAAACCTAAGAACTTCGAAAACTATGTATTTAGCTTATGACATTTATTTTGTTCAGAGCCTGGTGCACATAGTGGAACAAAAGTAAAAAAAAACAAAATCGAAAAAGAAAGACTTTTAAATAATTTTCGGTAAATAAAAGTTAGGTATAGACGGTACTCAAAGTGAAAATAAGAAAAACAATTATAAAAATATAACAATAAGTAAAATAATAAATAATTACTATTATGAGGATAAATAATAGATATTATTGTCAAATTAGTAGTTAAAATATTTTTATTACATACCAGCTGTGCCCCGCGGTTTCACCCGCGATAATTTCAAAGTTCCCGCGGGAATTTCGGGATAAAAACTACCCTATGTCCTTCTCTGTACCCATGACAATGTGCATGCCTTTCATCCAAATCCGTTCAGCCGTTTATGTGTGATTGAGTAAATAACACCCAAACAACCACACTTTCACATTTATAATATTAGTAGGATCAGTAGGATAGTAGGATATAAAAAGAACACCAATTATAACGTAAGAATTACAATATATTTAATAAAAACGTCTTTATCCTAATCAATTACCATATAACGACAGACTTATCAAAAGATGCCCTTCGTTATGATATTCTGCCTCATTTTTAAATTACCTTTTTATTTTTAAATTATCCTATACCTAGGTATTAGGTATATATTTTTCAATTTTTGATTAGTTTTTTTTTCTTTTTAAATTCAAAATTATGTTTTCTATAATATTTTATTTTGGTTTATAATCTGACTCCTTGATTAGACTTCGCACGCTGGACATTTATCACCACGTTTGCTTGGTTTCCAAAACACAAAATAAAGCTTAGTGTGGAATCAGGTACATCTGTGTGTTGTGAAGTTTTATTATTATTATTATTTCTTTTATACCTGCCAAACAATAGGGTCGTATACCTACAATAATAGGTTGCTAACTTAGGTACTTTTCCAATTTTTTTTGGCACTATTTTTTTTTTGTTCTTTTGCTTTGATTGGTATTCTAAATATCACGTCATCGTAGACAAGTCTCTGATTGGTCGATTTATCTGAAGTTATCCCTTCTATATCTCACTCACAATTATACATTTAAGTTAAGTTCGGCAGGCAATACTATTCAATTGATTGAGTGCAAAGCAAGCCTGTGTACCTACTGGACACCATTTAGCAAGAAGTTTTCTGCTGTTAAGACGTACCTAAAAGTGACTTAGTGCCAAGTGAATTTAGTACGCAGTAATAATAAAAATAATTACCTTTCATAATGTCGACCTGGACCATTCACAAAGAAGGAGGGCCGCAGTTAGTTAACGGCGCTGCGGCATGTGTCGGCGACCAATTATTTTCTTTCGGTGGGTTCAGCCGTTTCAGCGAATACGACGGTTGGAATCCGATCATTGTGTTCGTACTCGACACCGTCACGTCCAGATGGAGACTCGTCGATTATAAGCCGGGACTTCAGGACGACGCGCCGTCTGACAGATACGGACATACGGCCGTCGCTTACGGCAACAAAGTGAGTAGATTTATCAAAATACGTAAATATCAGACTTTGTCAAGAATATAATTCAAGTACTTAAATGCCAATGATGAAATTTGTTGTTATAGGTTTACCTATGGGGTGGAAAGGATAGTGTTACTACCTACGACACACTATACTGCTTCGACACGGAGACGTTGCAGTGGACCTGTCCCAAGACCACAGGCAGTACACCTATTGCCAGAGACGCACACACGGCATGTGTGATACGTAATAAAATGTATCTGTTTGGAGGCTTTAGTCCAGAAACAGGGGATTGTTGCAACAAAGTTCACTATTTGAACTTGGACACCATGCAATGTACTCACGTGCACGTACAAGGCGCACCGCCGTCTCCAAGAGACTTCCACACCGCGGTGGCGCTTGGTGATAAGATGTATGTCTTTGGCGGGCGTGATCACCTAAGCATGTCAAGACGAAAAGCATTGACCTGCAATAAAGTATACTGCCTGGATACCGTTACGGAGACGTGGACCGAACTCGTTAATCCAACTGGCATCACGCCCTCTAGTCGTAAAGGTCACTCTGCTTGTAAGTACTTTTGATACTATTTCTGGTAAGTTTTCCGTCATTTTAAATCGCAGTTATATTTAATCGTAAATAACAATATACAATTGTTTGTTTCAGGGGTTTATAATGATTCAATGTTTATATTCGGCGGTAGCGATGATAACGAAAAGTATCTCAACGATTTATGGAGATACTCAATACAGGAAAATAGGTGGGAGCCAATGAGCATTGGCGGCAAAGTGCCAAGTAAAAGAAGACGCCAGAGTTGCATTTTAAACAAAGGCAAAGTCTTTCTTTTCGGTGGCGTGAGGTGAGATTTGAAGGTTGTTTTTCTTATTTTAACTTGCTGTCCGACTCTATTCGAACATGCGTAGCATAAGTCAAATGTCAAACATAATTTGTTTCTTTTTTAATTGTAGCCCAAAACCAGACTGCAAGGCAAGTGATGGGCGTCACCGTACTGTGCGTAATAACGATCTCCATGTGTTGGACTATTTACCGTCATTCATGACTTTGAGCATAATGAAGGTTCTGGAACACGGTCTGGACCAAACATGGCTACCTCACCATATAAAGTGAGTATAGCTTTGATAATTTTCGTTTTTTTAAATCTCCTACCCCTTTAAATCTAATTTGTAGTGAAATTTCTGAAACAAAAAAATTACAATAATTTTTGTTTACTTACACTCAAAAAGTTTGTTGACTTCATCATAATCTTCAGTTGAACGATCAGTTTTTTCTTTTATAAATAAATAGAGAACATTATGGAAATCTTTGTCGTTAAAATTGACAGTTTATAGCAAACCTATTTTATTGTTACAGGTTGGAGATTAAGAACATGACTCTACCGAATACAATTACAGTGCCAAGAACGATATGTCCGGTTCAAAATATAGAAAAAAAAAATTAAATATATGGACATAGATAAGCAATAGTATATTAACCCACACTGGAGAAATGTCGAGTAAATCGTGTTTTTAAAATATAGCGCCATTTTTTTTCAACATTTTTTATATTCAATATTTAGCTACATACTTAAACAATGTAATAAGGTAAACACATAATTAAAAAACGTTCTTTAACTCTCAATAAATCGTTCAGAAGCAATAACTTAAATTTGTGGGTTAACATGTTATTGCTTATCTACGTCCATATAAATCTTGATTTGCATTTGACGCATTGATTTATAGTGACTGTTATTGTTAGTAGGTTTTTGTGTTGTATTTTTTATTTCCAATATGAATAAATATTTAATGTTATTATTGTGTAACGTTTTCATTATCCTTTTCATGAAATTATTTTTAAGTTTGTTGTTTATTATTTTGGAATCTGGTGTTTATTTGTTAGATATCTACTAGCCATTCCCCTATGATTTCACACACGTGAATATCAAGTTATTTTCAGTAACTCTATGAAAATATATAGGCACACATATTATGTATTTTCTAAAAAGTATTCTAAAACACGCAAGGATAGCGTAGCTTTGTAGCGCAGCGTAGAATAAAAAAAAACCAGTTCAGTATATGTAGAATTTACGGTGAAGTTAGAAATAAAATAGAAAATATAGAAAATGTGGAAAAGGTGAAAAAGCTTGGATAATTGTATAATAGCGGTTCATCCCTTAATTTACCGTTCACTACGTACAACTGCAGTTCCATCTATATAACTGGATTCTACATGTCTGATATTTGGAACTATCACCAGTTCTTAAAAGTCTTAGTTCCATAGTCCAGGTGTATAAAGTCATCATCATCCACTTCCTATATTTTCTTGTCAGGTATCAGTAGAGCGCATGCCTGCTTTTCTCATAGTGACGATAAATGATTTCAAAGTCAGCTTACTCAAAGTCACAGAACGCGTTAAAAAAAATAAATTTTTAATTTTTAAATAAAATAATAATTTGCTTGCCTAGCAAACACAGTCAAAGTTATTAAAAACTATTTACAATTAAATTCTTTACAAACAACTTATTACACCTACTAGCTGTCCCCCGCGGGTAACCCGCGGTAACCTCTGAGTTTCCGCGGGAATTTTTGCCTAAAAAGTACTCTTTGCCACTTAGGACTACGGTAGCTTTCTGTAAGTGAAGGACTTTTCAAACTCCGTAGATCCACAGATTACCCTTTACAACGTCACAAACTCACAAACTTTAGCTCTTTATAATATCAGTAAAGATTGTTATTACGTAACTAACTACGTTACGTAACTTACGTAATAATTCTCAGTCATAAATAAAAATTTTTAACTTATTAGTTTTACTTATTAGAAGAAAATTCGAGCGTTCTCTCTTCCTGGTAAGGCCGGCCGGCACGTGCAACGTGGCCATAAGTGCTGGCTGTTGTCGTCGATAACAGTTGCCAAGTCATATTTGAATAACATGCGGTAAAAGGCATAATTTCGATTTAGATAAGGAATATGGATATGGTGAGTCATTCATATAAGGAAAAGCTTTTCAACACGATTAGACAAATCTAGATACCTACTACATATTTACCATCTTACTTACTTGAGGGTGAGGAGCTCTGAACTTTGCGGTATTCTAATGTTATTTCAAGTAATATCATTTATTTCACATTAAGTCCTTTTTTATCATCAGAAATCATTCATCAAGCGGAACTTCGTGCTAAGTATAACACCTAAACATTTGTACAGTATTGCTTTATTGTGATTACCCTTTTAAATTGTCTTTTGCAAATATGTTAATCATTAAATTCTCATTAGGTCCATTTGTGTTATCAAATCTCATACTATCTAAATTGTCGTTATCAGTTTCTAGATGTGACACATAATGATTTATTAAGCTTAGTAAAAACTATAATTGCACCCAAAGACGTTAATTAAAAGTAGTTAATTGGCATTTTACTAAATTTAACTTAATTAGTTAAATGCTAACTACGTCTCTGAGTGCGGCCGTTTTTTTTTTATCTTTACCTAAAGATTAAAGATTATTATTAGTAGTCATTAAAACAACTCTCGAGTGGGGCCGTAAGACTTTAGGAAGACACATTCGACTATAGAATATTGGAGAAAAATACATGTAAGCTACTAAGCGCGAAATAGTATATTCAATTGAGAGATTCCATTCGCAGTAGGCATATGTATAAGATAAATATTATGTGGATAATTTATAGGAAACAGTAAATTTGGAATACCTAATTTCGATGGTACCTACTTTCAAAGATTTTCTAAGTATGTACTACTTAATTAATCCTAAACAATCTGGAAAAATTATGCTAGTAGGTATTGTTATCAAAAAAAGATGTAAAAATATTACACATTTAATTAAATAATTTCATAATAACAAATTGAATAATATACATTTCTAAAAACTAGGGAAACATGTCCAAATTATCCTTTTTTTATCAAAAATCTCTCTATACCGAAAATATCTTTTTCACTGCAGGCATCGTGATGGTGTTCGGTAGAGTCATGTTGTCAATCTCTAATCTGTAACCAAAAAATATAAAATAAGGTTCGATTATCGTGCTTTCAAAAATTCAAGTTCTGTTTGAACAACAAGGCGTTTGAAAATTTTTTCAGGTACCATAGAAAATAATATAACTGAAAATTACAAAAGCTCTACTTACTTTATATGGTGAGGTAGCCATGTTTGGTCCAGGTCGTGTTCCAGAACTTTCATTATGCCTAAAGTCATGAATGACGGTAAATAGTCCAAAACATGGAGATCGTTATTACACACAGTACGGTGACGCCCATCACTTGCCTCGCAGTCTGGTTTTGGGCTGCAATAAAAAAAATTTTGTTGACATTTGACTTATAATAAACATGTTCGAATAAAGTGATTTATTAAAATTATATAATAAGAAAGAAAATCTTCCAATCTCACCTCACACCACCGAAAACAAATACTTTGCCTTTGCTTAAAATGCAACTGTGGCGTCTTCTTTTACTTGGCACTTTGCCGCCAATACTCATTAGCTCCCAACGATTTTCCTGTATTGAGTATCTCCATAAATCGTTGAGATACTTTTCTTCGTCGTCGGCACCACCGAATATGAACATTGAGCCATTATAAACCCCTGAAACAAACAATCGTTCATTGTTAATACTTATATTTAGAACTGCGATTGATAAGGACCGAAAACCGACCAGAGATAGTGTCACAAGTACTTACAAGCAGAGTGACCTCTTCGACCAGAG
Source organism: Zygaena filipendulae (assembly GCA_907165275.2). Classification (NCBI taxonomy): domain Eukaryota; kingdom Metazoa; phylum Arthropoda; class Insecta; order Lepidoptera; family Zygaenidae; genus Zygaena; species Zygaena filipendulae. Next base: position 1,982,049 of record OU015657.1, read on the forward strand.
GGCGTGATGCCAGTTGGATTAATGGCTTCTGTCCATGTCTCCGTAACCGTATCAAGGCAGTACACTTTATTGCAGGTCAATGTTTTTCGTCTTGAAAAGCTTAGGTGATCACGCCCGCCAAAGACGAACACCTTGTCTCCAAACGCCACCGCGGTGTGGAAGTCTCTCGGAGACGGTGGTGTGCCCTTAACGTGGACGTGAGTCCATTGCATGGTGTCCAAGTTCAAATAGTGAACATCGTTGCAACAATCCGCTGTTTCTGGACTAAACCCTCCAAACAGATACATTTTATTACGTATCACACATGCCGTGTGTGCGTCTCTGGCAATAGGTGTACTGCCTGTGGTCTCGGGACAGGTCCACTGCAACGTCTCCGTGTCGAAGCAGTATAGTGTGTCGTAGGTAGTAACACTATCCTTTCCACCCCATAGGTAAACCTATAACAACAAATTTAATCATTGGCATTTAAGTACTTGAATTATATTCTTGACAAAGTCTGATATTTACGTATTTTGGTAAATCTACTCACTTTGTTGCCGTAAGCGACGGCCGTATGTCCGTATCTGTCAGACGGCGCGTCGTCCTGAAGTCCCGGCTTATAATCGACGAGTCTCCATCTGTACGTGACTGTGTCGAGTACAAAAACAATGATCGGATTCCAACCGTCGTACTTGCTGAAACGGCTGAATCCACCGAAAGCGAATATTTGGTCGCCGACACAGACTGCGGCGCTGCTGAGAAACTGCGGTCCACCTACGGTGTGCATTGTCCAGGTCGACATTACGTGTAATATTATTATTTGTTTAAAGTTGTATTAATTAAATTCACTGTAGCTACTCGTAAATATTACTGTTGTATGATTTCACTAAGTCACTTTACACTTTACACTTAATGGTGTCCAGTACATACGAGTAGACTTGCTTTGCACTCAATGAATAGTAGCGGCTGGCGAACTAGACTTAAATACATAATTGTAGGTACAAGAGAAATGGAAGGGATAACTTCAGGTAAATCGACCAATGGAAGATCTGTTTACGATGACATCGTATTTTGAACACCAAACAAATCAAAAGAAAAAAAATAAGGAGAAGAGATAAAAAGAGATAAGAAAAGAAAAAAATGGGCAATTATCTTAGTTTCATAGTAACCTATTCATAGTTTCGCATGCATTTTATACCACCCCATTGTTTAGCAGGTATAGGAGAATTGGTAGATATTATATCGAGTAGGTCACTTATAGGTTTTTTGCTTAGTAAAAGTCATAGAAAATATGTATTCAGGTCAAATCAAACTATTCAAAAAATATAGGTATTAAATTTATATTTATTTCATTTCAATTTATTTTATTTTATTATATCGAAACTCAATCAACTAAAAAGTTCAAATTAATTATGTTGAAACAAAAACTAGTATCAAATTTGGTACAGTAAAAACGATTTGATTTTACTTGTATTCAAACAAATCAATAAACAGCGACATTTTGTATACGTTTTGGCGCAAATGGTCCAATTCGCAAATGGTCCAGAGGGTTTAAAAATATGTCCAATTCGCAAACCGTCCAATTACCTATTCAGTACTAAATATTGCAATGTTAAATAAATAGTCTATAGAATTACGCAACGTACTTATATTTATTTTAATTGAATTATGAACACGAATGATGTTTAAGTATTTAAAAAACCAGAATCAATCAATCAATCAATCAATCAATCAATTCATTTATTTGCTTAAACATGGTTACCATATAGGTATATGTGTACAGTGGTGTAAAATTACATTAGTCCAGCGTGTTTTTGCCCTATTGAACGTGCAAATTTTAATGTAAATTTATATTTTACTAGCTGACCCCCGCAGTTTCACCCGCGGTAATTTCGGAGTAATCGCGGGAATTCCGAGATAAAAAGTACTTACCCTATATATCACTTAGGATCACTGCAGCTTTTTAAATGTGAAAGAATTTTTAAAATCAGTTCAGTAGATCCATAGATTACCCCCTACAAACTCACCGGAGTTTCCGCGGGAATCCCGAAGTAAAAAGTACCCTATGTCACTCAGGATTACTGCAGCTCCCTATAAGTGAAAGAATTTTCAAAATCGGTTTAATAGATCTAGAGATAGTTGTTCTACCGTGGTTTTGCCCGCGATAAAAGCGAAGTTCCCGAGGGAATTCCGGAATAAAAAGTACCCTATGACACTCAGGATCACTGCAGCTTTCCACAAGTGAAAGGATTTTCAAAATCGGTTCAGTAGATCCAGAGATTACCCTCTACAACGTCACAAACTCACAAACTTTTGCTCGTTATAATATTAGTATAGATTTCATTATGATACAAATAAAGTTATAATGTACTATAGTTTAAGGACATTAATACATTTGATCCTACAATAATGACAAAGCTTTATTTTAATTGATGACGCAATTAGTTAGATTCATGTTTCCCATTTGTAATCTGGGGCCCTATTTTTAAATCGCTCGAATTACTTTCACGCACGGAATCGCGAATTCAAGTGTGAATCCTCATAAATTTTTGAAGCATTCACGCGTGAATCTTGCAATTCCGTGTGCGAATAGTATTCGAGCGATTCAAAAATAGGGCCCCTGTAACCAAAAAATAAGTAAGATTGGATTATCGTAGAGACAAAACTACTGACTCCTTAACATGAATCCGTATACTCATAAAAGATTTGCTTTACAGATTCTGTCGTGGGCATGCTCCTTATGTGTCTACTTGAATTATGTGTTTTTGCAGCCAACTTCTTGTTTTCTTTCTATTTTTATTCTTCTAATTCTATAATCTTCGAGTTCTATTTCTATAATAGACATCTTAAAAACATTGCAACAAATTAATTAATTGATTAATTAATTAATTTATTATCTTTGGATAATTTGTCTTACCTGATTGTTATACGTTAGGCATTTCTTTACCTGCTAAGTTTTTATACCACCACGTTTGCTTGGTTTCCAAAACACAAAATAAAGCTTAGTGTGGAATCAAGTACATCTGTGTGTTGTGAAGTTTTATTATTATTATTATTTATTTTATACCTGCTAAACAATAGGGTCGTATACCTACAACAATAGGTTGCTATGAGGACTTAGGTACTTTTCCAATTTTTTTTTGCCACTATTTTTTTTTTTGTTCTTTTGCTTTGATTGGTATTCAAAATATCACGTCATCGTAGACAAGTCTCTGATTGGTCGATTTATCTGAAGTTATCCCTTCCATATCTCACTCACAATTATATATTTAAGTCAAGTTCGCCAGGCAATACTATTCAATTGATTTAGTGCAAAGCAAGCCTGTGTACTGGACACCAGTTAGCAAGAAGTTTTCTGCTGTTAAGACGTACCTAAAAGTGACTTAGTGCCAAGTGAATTTAGTACGCAGTAATAAAAAAAAATAATTAACATTCATAATGTCGACCTGGACCATTCACAAAGAAGGAGGGCCGCAGTTAGTTAACGGCGCTGCGGCATGTGTCGGCGACCAATTATTTTCTTTCGGTGGGTTCAGCCGTTTCAGCGAATACGACGGTTGGAATCCGATCATTGTGTTCGTACTCGACACCGTCACGTACAGATGGAGACTCGTCGATTATAAGCCGGGACTTCAGGACGACGCGCCGTCTGACAGATACGGACATACGGCCATCGCTTACGGCAACAAAGTGAGTAGATTTACCAAAATACGTAAATATCAGACTTTGTCAAGAATATAATTCAAGTACTTAAATGCCAATGATTAAATTTGTTGTTATAGGTTTACCTATGGGGTGGAAAAGATAGTGTTACTACCTACGACACACTATACTGCTTCGACACGGAGACGTTGCAGTGGACCTGTCCCAAGACCACAGGCAGTACACCTATTGCCAGAGACGCACACACGGCATGTGTGATACGTAATAAAATGTATCTGTTTGGAGGCTTTAGTCCAGAAACAGGGGATTGTTGCAACAAAGTTCACTATTTGAACTTGGACACCATGCGATGGACTCACGTCCACGTAAAGTGCACACCACCGTCTCCAAGAGACTTCCACACCGCGGTGGCGCTTGGTGACAAGATGTACGTCTTTGGCGGGCGTGATCACCTAAGCATGTCAAGACAAAAAACATTGACCTGCAATAAAGTATACTGCCTGGATACCGTTACGGAGACGTGGACCGAACTCGTTAATCCAACTGGCATCACGCCCTCTAGTCGTAGAGGTCACTCTTCTTGTAAGTACTTTTGATAATATTTGTGGTAAGTTTTCCGTCATTTTAAATCGCAGTTCTAAATATAATAACAATATACGTTTGTTTGTTTCAGGGGTTTATAATGACTCAATGTTTATATTCGGCGGTAGCGACGATAACGAAAAGTATCTCAACGATTTATGGAGATACTCAATACAGGAAAATCGGTGGGAGCCAATGAGCATTGGCGGCAAAGTGCCAAGTAAAAGAAGACGCCAGAGTTGCATTTTAAACAAAGGCAAAGTCTTTCTTTTCGGTGGCGTGAGGTGAGATTTGATGATTTTTTACTTATTATAACTTAGGTACTTTCCGACTCTATTCGAACATGCGTAGCAAAAGTCAAATATCTAACATAATTTGTTTCTTTTCTAATTGTAGCCCAAAACCAGACTGCGAGGCAAGTGATGGGCGTCACCGTACTGTTTGTAATAACGATCTCCATGTGTTGGACTATTTACCGTCATTCATGACTTTATGTATAATGAAAGTTCTGGAACACGACCTGGACCAAACATGGCTACCTCACCATATAAAGTAAGTAGAGCTTTTGTTATTTTCAGTTATATTATTTTCTGTGATATACCTATAGGTACCTGAAAAAATTTCAAACACCTTGTTGTTCAAACAGAAATTGAGATTCTGAAGTAATCGAACTTTACTTATTTTTTGGTTACAGATTTGAGATTGACAACATGACTCTACCGAACAACATCGCAGTGCCTGCAGTGAAAAAAATACCTTCGGTAGAGAGATGTTTGATAAAAAAAGGTGTAATTTGGACATGTTTCCTTAGTTTTTTCATATGTAAATTATTATTTTATTTTTTTTTCCTGAATGTATACCCAAGAAGGTAAATCATTATAATACAATCTAGCCAATCTAGTAACGACTCATAAGTATTTTAAATTTGACCTAAACTTCTAAACAAGACTATGCTGAGAATGTGTCCAATAACACTTTTCTTATTGTCTCTATTAAGGGGAAGACACTTTGTTCTAGTGTTCTTTGGATATAGTACTCACAGCACTAACTCAAAAAGTATTATAATATGTAAATTATGGAAATAAATTATTGTTATTTATGGAATTATTTAATAAATCTATCTATAGTAGTTATAATAAAACTGTGGAGAGGTCAATTCTGTACTGTGTGTGTATTGTGTGACTTTTTCATTCATGAAATCATTTTTAAAGTTTCATGTTTATTATTTGCGGGAGTGCGATATTTATTTGTTAGATATATATTAGTCATTCTGCCATGATTTCACCCACGTGGATTTCATGACGTCTTCAGTTACTCTAATACATATATATCTAGGTATATATATTTTCTAAATGTATTCAAAAACACTCAGGAATAGCGTAGCTTTGTGGCGTTGCGTAGAATTAAAAAAATCAGTTCAGTAAGTGTATAATTTATCGTAAAGTTATAAATCAAATAGGTAGAAAAGATAGAAAACGTTGAAAAGGTTAAAACTTTAATAACTGTAAAATAATAAATATGATTTTCTCATAGAACAGAATAGAGGTTATTCAGGCACCTAAATAAAACACAAACTTATACAACAACTTATACTTTATTACTTTATACACATCTAAAATATCCGGCTAAATATTAAAATATATATATACATATAAATTGCATTTGTGTTCATAATTTTATATCTGTAATGTAATAACATCATCACGCGATACTTCGCAAATAATAAAAAAAATATTTACTTAAGGATGTTTGCATTGGTACTAATTGGTAAACTTTACGACCTGTAGGTACTATCTACATACATCGTCTATGACAGTCCTAAAGTTGTATTTTGCAATTTTTTTCAATTTCCTCGAACTTTTCCTTCTCTGTAAAGGCAATATTTTTATAATTAGCTTTAGTAAATTAATTAATTTGTTACACAATAGTATCAATAGAATTGTACAATAACACATGTTACTTACGTTTACTATGAACTAGCTGTGCCCCGCGGTTTCACCTGCGTAAATAGTTTTTATATTGTAACAACTGTTTTCCCGACATCCGATTTAAATGTAACACAGGCTGTGTTATATGTAGCTCCAGGCTAAGCTTAATCTACCTGTTAAAATCGTATGACAATCCGTTCAGTAGATTCAGAGATCATCGTGAACAGACATACTGAAAAAACTGTTTTTGTGGTTGGTCTTCTTTTGTCGCCCCCCGTAAATTTTTGTTAAAAAATATTAAATTTTATTATAGTATAGATTTAAATAAATATAATATTTTTTATTGTTACCTACTGAGAATAACAATCTTATTAATAATAATAAATTCTTTCTTTCTTCTTTAAAAATTTATAATACAAAAGAATTATCCCTAGACAAATATATAAAATTAGGATCATATAATGGGATATAACAACATCCACCTCGACCGAAAATTGAACCCGAGACCTCTTGATTTGCGGAGCTGTATTATAGTGACCGCCACTTCGATCCGCTCTTCAACACGGCATAGACAGGCAAGTCCACTATAAAAAAACTCAATGCTCACCTTTTTCGGTTTAGTGACTGTTTCCTCGATGTCGTCGTCTTCAAATTTGATCTTACGATTGACGTGGGGCAGCACTGAACAGATGTGAAGAGCAAAGGCCCACATTGTCAGGTCACAGTGCTCACAACGAACGCCCTCGATACTGTGATGCCGGCACAGGTGTTCCAGCAGAGAATCATATCCTTCGAAATTTTTTTCACAACGCAAACATGCGTTCCGTATGAACGACAGTTGTAGTACAGCTCTGTCCATATTAATGCAGCACTGAAGTAGCTAAGCACGTACTTACTGGATTGAGAGCGTGATTCAAATGAAACGATTTGTGTACCAATACTTTCTCTTTAAATATATATATTTAAGGTAATTGGTATTGTTCCAAGGAAGATAATCATTAATTAATTATTATGAGTGATCATCATCATTATGAGTGATTATCATTATATACGTGTTAAGTAATGAGCCGATATAAATGTACGTACAGCAAACATAATATGAATAGGTCGGTAAACCTAAGAACTTCGAAAACTTTTTAATTGTGACATTTATTTTGTTCAGATCCTGGTGCACATAGTTGGAACAAAAGTAAACAAAAAAAAAACAAAATCGAAAAAGAAAGACCCTTTTAAATAATCTTCGGTAAATAAAAGTTAGGTACCTATAGGTACTCAAAGTGAAAATAAGAACAACAAATATAAAAATAAAATTAATAAATAATTAGTATTATGAAGATAAATAATAGATATTATTGTCAAATTAGTAGTTAAAATATTTTTATTACATACTAGCTGTGCGCCGCGGTTTCACCCGCGGTAATTTCGAAGTTCCCGCGGGAATTCCGGGATATGTCCTTCTCTGTACCCCTGACAACGGGCATGCCTTTCATCCAAATCCGTTCAGCCGTTTTTGCGTGATTGAGTAACAAACATCCAAACATCCACACTTTCACAATTTTATAATATTAGTAGGATCAATAGGATAGTAGGATATAAAAAAGAACACCAATTATAACGTAAGAATTTCAATATATTTAATAAAAACTTCTTTATCCTAATGAATTACCATATAACGACAGACTTATCAAAATATGCCTTTCGTTATGATATTCTGCCTCATTTTTAAATTACCTTTTTATTTTTAAATTATCCTATACCTAGATATTAGGTATATTTTTCAATTTTTGATTACTTTTTTCTCTTTTTAAATTCAAAATTATGTTTTCTTAATATTTTATTTTGGTTTATAATCTGACTCCTTGATTAGACTTCGCACGCTGGACATCAAAATTATAGATATTGCTAGGTGGTACCTAGGTACTCCTTGTTAATTTTCTCTGTGAATTATAATAACTCAAATTACTAAAAGACTCCTACTCCTCCTACTTAAATACGAGCTAGTCGGAGGTCCAAGTACCCCTCCCAACATATTAACCCAGCATACTTAATGGTTAAGGGTTAATCCCTAAAAGTCGGTACTTATACCCGTGTACCTCGGGGATTATTCCTTTAAAAGCACGTTTTAGAGCAAATCTACAATGATTATGGGCACATCTTTTAGTCTGTACTATCAGCTGTGCCCCACTATTTCACCGGCGAGACATTTCAATTTTATATGTGTATAAACTGAAACACATAACTGTACCGGTTCAAGGAATCGCCCTTCAGACGTTCGTACGCATATTTTTTATAACTAAGTAAGTTACACCCGTGTGAGTTTCGGAATTCCCGCAGGAACTCATTGACTCCTTATAACATCAGCTAATTAGCAGTGAAAGTCCCGTACACATCGGTCCAACAGTCTCGGAGATTCACTCGCGTGAGTTTAGAAATTCTCGCAGGAACTCCAAACTACTTTTATTCTTCTTCTCCGTACAACAAAAAAATAATTTGCGAAATTCGTCTAGCCGTTCACCCGTGATGCCGTGACCAAGGGAAATAGGGATTAAATTTTTATATAGGTATATACATAAGTGTATTTTTTATGGACGCAGATAAGCAACAACATGTTCACCCACAAAATTAAGTTATTGATACAGAAAAATTTATTGAGAGTTAGAGAACCTTTATTAATGGGCATGTGGACTAATTTTTAATTTTTATTCCGTCTTGTAGATTATTAAAAAATATTGGACACGTATTTTTTCTTTTTTTACCTAATCAAAAAATAACGGCGATATATTGAGTTGAAATTTCGCGTGACGTCACTATTCTGACAGTTTGTATGGCGGTTTTAGAGGTTAGCGACGTCTCGACCCCCTCACCCTAAACTTTAATGCGTTTTATCTCTGTATATTTTAATTTATTTGAAAAAGCAAAAAATACCTATTGTTTTTTATTTTCTAACTGACGGACTAATTAGAATTTTGATTGCAACAAATAAATGAATTAATTAATTAATTTAGTATTTTTGGATAATTTATCTTACCTGATTATGCCGTTAGGCATTTCTTTACCTGCTAAGTTTTTATACGTGTTACCTAGAAACAATTTTTTTCTTTTATTGGTTTGATTCCCGGTGAAGGTGGATTTTGTGTGATTAACTTTCCACTCTGGCCCTGTTTATATATTTTATTTTATTTTTATTTTCGTTTATTCAGGACAAAAACAGCTATAAGAACGTACTATAGATTTAGGTTACAAGATTACACTATGAGCCAATAATAGTTACCCTTTTACAGTTATCTATACCTAATCTAATACATAACATGTGGTAAAATTAGCTGCAAATATTTACAGGGTTGAAAGTATACACGGTTATAAACATGTTCATAAAATATAAAAGATTAAAAAAAATCACACAAAAAAATCAATCAAAAACAAAAGAACCCGTGAAGGTGTTCGCTGCTTAAACGTTCTACCTACACATCATCGCGTTATTTTAAGTTCAATGACCTTGATCGACCTGAACTGCTAAATGTTTGTGGCGAGTGCCTTGTATACGTAAAAGCTAGCTAGGTGTATTGTGTACCTGGTGGATGTAATTATAATGAATTTTCAATAAATTTATTATACTCATATTCTGAAAAATTACCGAACTTATAATATTATTTTTTCGCTTATCCTGTTTGTTATAACGTATACTTTCAGTCTTGTAAATATTTGCACTTGATTTTACCACAATATGTTATATAATAATATGCAGTTATCACCACGTTTGCTTGGTTTCCAAAACACAAAATAAAGCTTAGTGTGGAATCAGGTACATCTGTGTGTTGTGAAGTTTTATTATTACTATTATTTCTTTTATACCTGCCAAACAATAGGGTCGTATACCTACAACAATAGGTTGCTATGAGGACTTAGGTACTTTTCCAATTTTTTTTTGCCACTGTTTATTTTTTTTGTTCTTTTGCTTTGATTGGTATTCAAAATATCACGTCATCGTAGACAAGTCTCTGATTGGTCGATTTATCTGAAGTTATCCCTTCCATATCTCACTCACAATTATATATTTAAGTCAAGTTCGCCAGGCAATGCTATTCAATTGATTTAGTGCAAAGCAAGCCTGTGTACTGGACACCAGTTAGCAAGAAGTTTTCTGCTGTTAAGACGTACCTAAAAGTGACTTAGTGCCAAGTGAATTTAGTAAGCAGTAATAAAAAAAAATAATTACCATTCATAATGTCGATCTGGACCATTCACAAAGAAGGAGGGCCGCAGTTAGTTAACGGCGCTGCGGCCCTCCTTCATGTGTCGGCGACCAATTATTTTCTTTCGGTGGGTTCAGCCGTTTCAGCGAATACGACGGTTGGAATCCGATCATTGTGTTCGTACTCGACACCGTCACGTACAGATGGAGACTCGTCGATTATAAGCCGGGACTTCAGGACGACGCGCCGTCTGACAGATACGGACATACGGCCGTCGCTTACGGCAACAAAGTGAGTAGATTTACCAAAATACGTAAATATCAGACTTTGTCAAGAATATAATTCAAGTACTTAAATGCCAATGATGAAATTTGTTGTTATAGGTTTACCTATGGGGTGGAAAGGATAGTGTTACTACCTACGACACACTATACTGCTTCGACACGGAGACGTTGCAGTGGACCTGTCCCGAGACCACAGGCAGTACACCTATTGCCAGAGACGCACACACGGCATGTGTGATACGTAATAAAATGTATCTGTTTGGAGGCTTTAGTCCAGAAACAGGGGATTGTTGCAACAAAGTTCACTATTTGAACTTGGACACCATGCAATGGACTCACGTGCACGTACAAGGCGCACCGCCGTCTCCAAGAGACTTCCACACCGCGGTGGCGTTTGGTGATATGATGTATGTCTTTGGCGGGCGTGATCACCTAAGCATGTCAAGACGAAAAACATTGACCTGCAATAAAGTATACTGCCTGGATACCGTTACCGAGACGTGGACCGAACTCGTTAATCCAACTGGCATCACGCCATCTGGTCGTAGAGGTCACTCTGCTTGTAAGTACCTACTTGTGACAATATCTCTGATCGGTTTTTGATCCTTATCAATCGCAGTTATAAATATAAATAATAACAATGAATAATTGTTTGTTTCAGGGGTTTATAATGACTCAATGTTTATATTCGGCAGTAGCGACGACGAGGAAAAGTATTCCAACGATTTGTGGAGGTACTCAGTACAGGAAAATAATTGGGAGCTAATGAACATTGGCGGTAAATTGCCAAGTAAAAGAAGACGCCACAGTTGCATTATAAGCAAAGGCAAAGTCTTTCTTTTCGGTGGCGTGAGGTGAGATTTGAAGATTTTTTTCTTATTTTAACTTAGGTACTTTCCGACTCTATTCAAACATGCGTAGCATAAGTCAAATTTCAAACATAATTTGTTTTTTTTTTTAAATTGTAGCCCAAAACCAGACTGCGAGGCAACTGATGGGCGTCACCGTACTGTGTGTAATAACGATCTCCATGTGTTGGACTATTTACCGTCATTCATGACTTTGAGCATAATGAAGGTTCTGGAACACGGTCTGGACCAAACATGGCTACCTCACCATATAAAGTGAGTATAGCTTTGATAATTTTCGTTTTTTAAAATCTCCTACCCCTTTAAATCTAATTTGTAGTGAAATTTCTGAAAAGACAAAATAACAATAATTTTTGTTCACTTATACTCTAAAAGTTTGTTGACATCATCATAATCTTCAGTTGATCGATCAGTTTCTTTTCTAAATAAATAGAGAACATTATGGAATTCTTTGTCGTTTAAATTGAAAGTTTACAGCAAACCTATTTTATTGTTACAGGTTGGAGATTAAGAACATGACTCTGCCGAATACAATTACAGTGCCAAGAACGATGTGTCCGGTTCAGAATTCATAGTGACTGTTATTGTTAGTAGGTTTTTTTGTTGTATTTTTTATTTCCAATATGAATAAATATTTAATGTTATTATTGTGTAACTTTTTCATTATCCTTTTCCTTCATGAAATTATTTCTAAAGTTTGTTGTTTATTATTTTGGAATCTGGTGTTATTGGAAAGTTATTTTCAGTAACTCTTTAAAAATATATAGGCACACATAAATGTATTTTCTAAAAAGTATTCTAATACACGCAAGGATAGCGTAGCTTTGTAGCGAAGCGTAGAATTAAAAAAAAACCAGTTCAGTATGTATAGAATTCACGGTAAAGTTAGAAATAAAATAGAAAATATAGAAAATGTGGAAAAGGTGAAAAAGCTTGGATAATTGTATAATAGCGGTTCATCCCTTAATTAATTAATTAATTAATTTACCGTTCACTACCTACAACTGCGATTCCATCTATATAACTGGATTCCACATGCCTGATATTTGGAACTATCACCAGTTCTTAAAAGTCTTAGTTCCATAGTCCAGGTGTATAAAGTCATCATCATCCACTTCCTATATTTTCTTGTCAGGTATCAGTAGAGCGCATGCCTGCTTTTATCATAGTGACGATAAATAATTTCAAAGTCAGCTTACTCAAAGTCACAGAATGCGTTGAAAAAAAGAAATTTTAATTTTTTAAATAAAATAATTTGCTTGCCTAACAAACACAGTCAAAGTTATCAAAAACTATTTACGAACAAATTCTTTACAAACAAGATATTACACCTACTAGCTGTCCCCCGCGGTTCCACCCGCGGTAATTTCAGAGTACCCGAGGGAATTTTGGCCTAAAAAGTACTCTTTGCCACTTAGGACTACGGTAGCTTTCTGTAAGTGAAGGACTTTTCAAAATCCGTAAATCCAGAGATTACCCTTTCAACGTCACAAACTCACCAACTTTAGCTCTTTATAATATCGGTAAAGATTGTTATTACGTAACTTTTCATATACTTACATAATAATTCTCAGTCTTAAATAAAAAAAATTAACTTATTAGTTTTACTTATTAGAAGAAGATTCGAGCGTTCTCTCTTCCTGGTAAGGCGGCACGTGCGACGTGGCCATAAGTGCTGGCTGTTGTCGTCGATACCAGTTGCCAAGTCATATTTGAATAACATGCGGTAAAAGGCATAATTTCGATTTAGATAAGGAATATGGATAGTAAGTCATTCATATAAGGAAAAGCTTTTCAACACGATTAGACAAATCTAGGTACCTACTACATATTTACCATCTTATTTACTTGAGGGTAAGGAGCTCTGAACTTTGCACCCTATTCTAATGTTATTTCAAGTAATATCATTTATTTCTCATTAAGTCCTTTTTTATCATCAGAAATCATTCATCAAGCGAAACTTCGTGCTAAGTATAACACATAATATTTGTACAGTATTGCTTTATTGTGACTACTCTTTCAAATTGTTTTTTGCAAATATGTTAATCATTAAATTCTCATTAGGTCCATTTGTGTTATCAAATCTCATACTATCTAAATTGTCGTTATCAGTTTCTAGATGTGACACATAATGATTTATTAAGCTTAGTAAAAACTATAATTGCACCCAAAGACGTTAATTAAAAGTAGTAAATTGGCATTTTACTAAATTTAACTTAATTAATTAAATGCTAACTACGTCTCTGAGTGCGGCCGTTTTTTTTATCTTTACCTAAAGATTAAAGATTATTATTAGTAGTCATTAAAACAACTCTCGAGTGGGGCCGTAAGACTTTAGGAAGACACATTCGACTATAGAATATTGGAGAAAAATACATGTAAGCTACTAAGCGGGAAATAGTATATTCAATTGAGAGATTCCATTCGCAGTAGGCATATGTATAAGATAAATATTATGTGGATAATTTATAGGAAACAGTAAATTTGGAATACCTAATTTCGATGGTACCTACTTTCAAAGATTTTCTAACTATGTACTACTTAATTAATCCTAAACAATCTGGAAAAATTATGCTAGTAGGTATTGTTATCAAAAAAAGATGTAAAAATATTACACATTTAATTAAATAATTTCATAATAACAAATTTAATAATATACATTTATGAAAACTAGGGAAACATGTCCAAATTATCCTTTTTTTTTTTATCAAAAATCTCTCTATACCGAAGATATCTTTTTCACTGCAGGCACCGTGATGGTGTTCGGTAGAGTCATGTTGTCAATCTCTAATCTGTAACCAAAAAATATAAAATAAGGTTCGATTATCGTGCTTTCAAAAATTCAATTTCTGTTTGAACAACAAGGCGTTTGAAATTTTTTTCAGGTACCAAAGACAATAATATTACTGAAAATTACAAAAGCTCTACTTACTTTATATGGTGAGGTAGCCATGTTTGGTCCAGGTCGTGTTCCAGAACTTTGATTATGCCTAAAGTAATGAATGACGGTAAATAGTCCAAAACATGGAGATCATTATTACACACAGTACGGTGACGCCGATCACTTGCCTCGCAGTCTGGATTTGGGCTGCAATAAAAAAAAATTGTTGACATTTGACTTATGGTAAGCATGTTCGAATAAAGTGGTTTATTAAAATTATATAATAAGAAAGAAAATCTTCCAATCTCACCTCACACCACCGAAAACAAATACTTTGCCTTTGCTTAAAATGCAATTGTGGCGTCTTCTTTTGCTTGGCACTTTGCCGCCAATACTCATTAGCTCCCAACGATTTTCCTGTATTGAGTATCTCCATAAATCGTTGAGATACTTTTCTTCGTCGTCGGCACCACCGAATATGAACATTGAGCCATTATAAACCCCTGAAACAAACAATCGTTCATTGTTAATACTTATATTTAGAACTGCGATTGATAAGGACCGAAAACCGACCAGAGATAGTGTCACAAGTACTTACAAGCAGAGTGACCTCTTCGACCAGAGGGCGTGATGCCAGTTGGATTAATGGCTTCTGTCCATGTCTCCGTAACCGTATCAAGGCAGTACACTTTATTGCAGGTCAATGTTTTTCGTCTTGAAAAGCTTAGGTGATCACGCCCGCCAAAGACGAACACCTTGTCTCCAAACGCCACCGCGGTGTGGAAGTCTCTCGGAGACGGTGGTGTGCCCTTAACGTGGACGTGAGTCCATTGCATGGTGTCCAAGTTCAAATAGTGAACATCGTTGCAACAATCCGCTGTTTCTGGACTAAACCCTCCAAACAAATACATTTTATTACGTATCACACATGCCGTGTGTGCGTCTCTGGCAATAGGTGTACTGCCTGTGGTCTCGGGACAGGTCCACTGCAACGTCTCCGTGTCGAAGCAGTATAGTGTGTCGTAGGTAGTAACACTATCCTTTCCACCCCATAGGTAAACCTATAACAACAAATTTAATCATTGGCATTTAAGTACTTGAATTACATTCTTGACAAAGTCTGATATTTACGTATTTTGGTAAATCTACTCACTTTGTTGCCGTAAGCGACGGCCGTATGTCCGTATCTGTCAGACGGCGCGTCGTCCTGAAGTCCCGGCTTATAATCGACGAGTCTCCATCTGTACGTGACGGTGTCGAGTACAAAAACAATGATCGGATTCCAACCGTCGTACTTGCTGAAACGGCTGAATCCACCGAAAGCGAATATTTGGTCGCCGACACAGACTGCGGCGCTGCTGAGAAACTGCGGTCCACCTACGGTGTGCATTGTCCAGGTCGACATTACGTGTAATATTATTATTTGCTTAAAGTTGTATTAATTAAGTTCACTGTAGCTACTCGTAAATATTACTGTTGTATGCTTTCACTAAGTCACTTTACACTTTACACTTAATGGTGTCCAGTACATACGAGTAGACTTGCTTTGCACTCAATGAATAGTAGCGGCTGGCGAACTAGACTTAAATACATAATTTTAGGTACAAGAGAAATGGAAGGGATAACTTCAGGTAAATCGACCAATGGAAGATCTGTTTACGATGACATCGTATTTTGAACACCAAACAAATCAAAAGAAAAAAAATAAGGAGAAGAGATAAAAAGAGGTAAGAAAAGAAAAAAATGGGCAATTATCTTAGTTTCATAGTAACCTATTCATAGTTTCGCATGCATTTTATACCACCCCATTGTTTAGCAGGTATTGGAGAATTGGTAGATATAATATCGAGTAGGTCACTTATAGGTTTTTTGCTTAGTAAAAGTCATAGAAAATATGTATTCAGGTCAAATCAAACTATTCAAAAAATATAGGTATTAAATTTATATTTATTTCATTTCAATTTATTGTATTTTATTATATCGAAACTCAATCAACTAAAAAGTTCAAATTAATTATGTTGAAACAAAAACTAGTATCAAATTTGGTACAGTAAAAACGATTTGATTTTACTTGTATTCAAACAAATCAATAAACAGCGACATTTTGTATACGTTTTGGCGCAAATGGTCCAATTCGCAAATGGTCCAGAGGGTTTAAAAATATGTCCAATTCGCAAACCGTCCAATTACCTATTCAGTACCAAATATTGCAATGTTAAATAAATAGTCTATAGAATTACGCAACGTACTTATATATATTTTAATTGAATTATGAACACGAATGATGTTTAAGTATTTAAAAAACCAGAATCAATCAATCAATCAATCAATCAATCAATTCATTTATTTGCTTAAACATGGTTACAATATAGGTATATGTGTACAGTGGTGTAAAATTACATTAGTCCAGCGTGTTTTTGCCCTATTGAACGTGCAAATTTTAATGTAAATTTATATTTTAGTAGCTGACCCCCGCAGTTTCACCCGCGGTAATTTCGGAGTAATCGCGGGAATTCCGAGATAAAAAGTACCCTATATCACTAAGGATCACTGCAGCTTTTTAAATGTGAAAGAATTTTTAAAATCAGTTCAGTAGATCCATAGATTACCCCCTACAAACTCACCGGAGTTTCCGCGGGAATCCCGAAGTAAAAAGTACCCTATGTCACTCAGGATTACTGCAGCTCCCTATAAGTGAAAGAATTTTCAAAATCGGTTTAATAGATCTAGAGATAGTTGTTCTACCGTGGTTTTGCCCGCGATAAAAGCGAAGTTCCCGAGGGAATTCCGGAATAAAAAGTACCCTGTGACACTCAGGATCACTGCAGCTTTCTACAAGTGAAAGGATTTTCAAAATCGGTTCAGTAGATCTAGAGATTACCCCCTACAACGTCACAAACTCACAAACTTTTGCTCGTTATAATATTAGTATAGATTTCATTATGATACAAATAAAGTTATAATGTACTATAGTTTAAGGTCATTAATAAATTTGATCCTACAATAATGACAAAGCTTTATTTTAATTGATGACGCAATTAGTTAGATTCATGTTTCCCATTTGTAATCTGGGGCCTTATTTTTAAATCGCTCGAATTACTTTCACGCACAGAATCGCGAATTCAAGTGTGAATCCTCATAAATTTTTGAAGCATTCATGCGTGAATCTTGCAATTCCGTGTGCGAATAGTATTCGAGCGATTCAAAAATAGGGCCCCTGTAACCAAAAAATAAGTAAGATTGGATTATCGTAGAGACAAAACTACTGACTCCTTAACATGAATCCGTATACCCATAAAAGATTTGCTTTACAGATTCTGTCGTGGGCATGCTCCTTATGTATCTACTTGAATTATGTGTTTTTGCAGCCAACTTCTTGTTTTCTTTCTATTTTTATTCTTCTAATTCTATAATCTTCTAGTTCTATTTCTATAATAGACATCTTGAAAACATTGCAACAAATTAATTAATTGATTAATTAATTAATTTATTATCTTTGGATAATTTGTCTTACCTGATTGTTATGCGTTAGGCATTTCTTTACCTGCTAAGTTTTTATACCACCACGTTTGCTTGGTTTCCAAAACACAAAATAAAGCTTAGTGTGGAATCAAGTACATCTGTGTGTTGTGAAGTTTTATTATTATTATTGTTTATTTTATACCTGCTAAACAATAGGGTCGTATACCTACAACAATAGGTTGCTATGAGGACTTAGGTACTTTTCCAATTTTTTTTTGCCACTATTTTTTTTTTGTTCTTTTGCTTTGATTGGTATTCAAAATATCACGTCATCGTAGACAAGTCTCTGATTGGTCGATTTATCTGAAGTTATCCCTTCCATATCTCACTCACAATTATATATTTAAGTCAAGTTCGCCAGGCAATACTATTTAATTGATTAACGGCCGCACTCAGAGTCGACTTTAATGATTACTTAGTTAAGTATAGATTTTTAAAACAAAACTGCCGCAATCAGGCAAGTTTAATAAAGTAATGTTAATTGGAATTTAACTAATTAAGTTACATCTCATTAAATGCGAATTAACATTAATTTACTGAACGTCTCTGATTGCGGCAATTTTGTTTTAAAAATCTTTACTTAACTAAGTAATCATTAAAGTCGACTCTGAGTGCGGCGGTTAGTGCAAAGCAAGCCTGTGTACTGGACACCAGTTAGCAAGAAGTTTTCTGCTGTTAAGACGTACCTAAAAGTGACTTAGTGCCAAGTGAATTTAGTACGCAGTAATAAAAAAAAATAATTACCATTCATAATGTCGATCTGGACCATTCACAAAGAAGGAGGGCCGCAGTTAGTTAACGGCGCTGCGGCATGTGTCGGCGACCAATTATTTTCTTTCGGTGGGTTCAGCCGTTTCAGCGAATACGACGGTTGGAATCCGATCATTGTGTTCGTACTCGACACCGTCACGTACAGATGGAGACTCGTCGATTATAAGCCGGGACTTCAGGACGACGCGCCGTCTGACAGATACGGACATACGGCCGTCGCTTACGGCAACAAAGTGAGTAGATTTACCAAAATACGTAAATATCAGACTTTGTCAAGAATATAATTCAAGTACTTAAATGCCAATGATGAAATTTGTTGTTATAGGTTTACCTATGGGGTGGAAAGGATAGTGTTACTACCTACGACACACTATACTGCTTCGACACGGAGACGTTGCAGTGGACCTGTCCCAAGACCACAGGCAGTACACCTATTGCCAGAGACGCACACACGGCATGTGTGATACGTAATAAAATGTATCTGTTTGGAGGCTTTAGTCCAGAAACAGGGGATTGTTGCAACAAAGTTCACTATTTGAACTTGGACACCATGCGATGGACTCACGTCCACGTAAAGTGCACACCACCGTCTCCAAGAGACTTCCACACCGCGGTGGCGCTTGGTGACAAGATGTACGTCTTTGGCGGGCGTGATCACCTAAGCATGTCAAGACGAAAAGCATTGACGTGCAACAAAGTATACTGTCTGGATACGGTTACGGAGACGTGGACCGAACTCGTTAATCCAACTGGCATCACGCCCTCTAGTCGTAGAGGTCACTCTGCTTGTAAGTACTTTTGATACTATTTCTGGTAAGTTTTCCGTCATTTTAAATCGCAGTTCTAAATACACACATCAAAAGTGTCTAGGGATCAACATATATTTTTGCAATAACTTTTCTCCTGATTGATATTAATTAAAATTTTCTTTAAGGATTCATCAAATAAAGTGTTTTCGTTTGTCACAGTAACGATAAACCAAGTCACCTTTGCATTAATAAAGAAATTTTCCATTTTCCTAATAAGGGATTTTTGACATTTGAACCACTAACATTAAAGTTCGAAAAAAAGACTGAAATAACAGTTTTCTTTAAAATTTTATTGGGTAACTTAAACAATTAATAATCCGTGTTTCTACCGCGAACACTAACAACACAAGAACATCGGTTTGGCATACTCAAAATGAGTTCATCCAAATCACGCTGTGGAATGGCCGCCCATGTTCGTTGCAACAACAAAAAAAGGTCTTCTTGCGACTGGATACCCTCCATATTCGGCAGAGCTCTTCTCTGTAGCATATCCCATGCATGCTCAATCGGGTTCAAGTCTGGCGACTGAGCAGGCCAGGGCAGGACATTGATGTTAGCTGCGGCGAGAGTCTGTCTTACAACTCTTGCGGTGTGCGGTCGTGCATTATCATGCATTAACTGAAATAAGGGACCGATTTGCACTTGTAGAGGAACGATGACGTCTGATACAATCGTCTCAGCATAAATTTGAGCGTTGAGGTTGCCTCTGATCCAAATCAACTCAGTTCTTCCGCCGATCCAAATACCCGCCCATACCATGATGGTTCCACCACTATAAGGATGGACTTCCTGGCAGGATTTTAATCGCTGTTGGCGTCCAGGGGTTCTCCAGTGTCGTATACGTCTTGTATCCGGTCTCATACCAAAACGAGACTCATCAGAAAAGCACACGAAACGCCACATCTCAATCTCAAGAAATCCGCATAAAAATGCTTGATCCCTAGACACTTTTGATGTGTGTATTATAACAATATACGATTGTTTGTTTCAGGGGTTTATAATGACTCAATGTTTATATTCGGCGGTAGCGACGATAACGAAAAGTATCTCAACGATTTATGGAGATACTCAATACAGGAAAATCGGTGGGAGCTAATGAGTATTGGCGGCAAAGTGCCAAGTAAAAGAAGACGCCAGAGTTGCATTTTAAACAAAGGCAAAGTCTTTCTTTTCGGTGGCGTGAGGTGAGATTTGATGATTTTTTACTTATTATAACTTAGGTACTTTCCGACTCTATTCGAACATGCGTAGCAAAAGTCAAATATCTAACATAATTTGTTTCTTTTCTAATTTTAGCCCAAAACCAGACTGCGAGGCAAGTGATGGGCATCACCGTACTGTTTGTAATAACGATCTCCATGTGTTGGACTATTTACCGTCATTCATGACTTTATGTATAATGAAAGTTCTGGAACACGACCTGGACCAAACATGGCTACCTCACCATATAAAGTAAGTAGAGCTTTTGTTATTTTCAGAGGTGCTATTACGTAACTTTTATTTCTATCATTTTTTGGTTGCAATCAAAAATATGGCGGTTTTGCGATTAAAATATGCACGTTTTGACACCTACAATATCAAGCAATCAACCAAAACACTTCGAAAATTGATGCTGTCTGAACATGATTACTCGTAATTGATCACAAAATCGTTATTTTTCCGATTGAAACTGAAATATGATAGCAATAAAAGTTACATAATTGCCCTGCAGTTATATTATTTTCTATGATATACCTATAGGTACCTTAAAAAATTTCAAACACCTTGTTGTTCAAACAGATATTGAGATTCTGAAGTAATCGAACTTTACTTATTTTTTGGTTACAGATTTGAAATTGACAACATGACTCTACCGAACAACATCGCAGTTCCTGCAGTAAAAAAAATACCTTTGGTAGAGAGATGTTTGATAAAAAAAAGTGTAATTTGGACATGTTTCCTTAGTTTTTTCATATGTAAATTATTATTTTATTTTATTTTCCTGAATGTATAGTGTATACCCAAGAAGGTAAATCATTATAATACAATCTAGCCAATCTAGTACACTAACTCAAAAGGTATTATAATATGTAAATTATGGAAATAAATTATTATGTTATTTATGGAATTATTTAATAAATCTATCTATAGTAGTTATAATAAAACTGTGGAGAGGTCAATTCTGTACTGTGTGTGTATTGTGTGACTTTTTCATTATCCTTTTCATTCATGAAATCATTTTTAAAGTTTTATGTTTATTATTTTCGGGAGTGCCATCATCATTCTGCCATGATTTCACCCACGTGGATTTCACGACGTCTTCAGTTACTCTAATACATATATATCTAGGTATATGTATTTTCTAAAAGTATGAAAAAACACTCAGGAATAGCGTAGCTTTGTGGCTTAGCGTAGAATTTAAAAAATCAGTTCAGTAAGTGTAGAACTTATCGTAAAGTTATAAATCAAATAGGTAGAAAAGATAGAAAACGTTGAAAAGGTTAAAAACTTTAATAACTGTAAAATAATAAATATGATTTTCTCATAGAACAGAATAGAGGTTATTTTGGCACCCAAATTAAACACAAACTTATACAACAACTTATACTTTATTACTTTATACACATCTAAAATATCCGGCTAAATATTAAAATATTATATATGTAAATTGCATTTGTGTTCATAATTTATATCTGTAATGTAATAACATCATCACGTCACATCATCACGCGATACTTCGCAAATAATAAAAAAAAAATTTACTTTAGGATGTTTGCATTGGTACTAATTGGTAAACTTTACGACCTGTAGGTACTATTTACATACATCGTCTATGACAGTCCTAAAGTTGTATTTTGCTATTTTTTTTAAATTCCTCGAACTTTTTCTTCTCTGTAAAGGCAATATTTTTATAATTAGCTTTAGTAAATGAATTAATTTGTTACACAATAGTATCAATAGAATTGTATAATAACACATGTTACCTACGTTTACTATGAACTAACTAGCTGTGCCCCGCGGTTTCACCCGCGTGAAAAGTTTTTATATTATAACAACTGTTTTCCCGACATCCGATTTAAATGTAACACAGGCTGTGTTATATGTAGCTCCAGGCTAATCTTAATCTACCTGTTAAAATGGTATGACAATCCGTTCAGTAGATTCGGAGATCATCGCGAACAGACAGACATACTGAAAAAACTGTTTTTGTGGTTGGTCTTCTTTTGTCACCCCCGTAAATTTTTGTTAAAAAATATTAAATTTTATTATAGTATAGATTTAAATGAATATAATAATAAATTCTTTCTTTCTTCTTTAAAAATATAATACAAAAGAATTATCCCTAGACAAATTTATAAAATTAGGATCATATAATAGGATGTAATAAAATCCACCTCGACCGAGAATTGAACCCGAGACCTCTTGATTTGCGGAGCTGTATTATAGTGACCGCCACTGCGATCCGCTCTTCAACACGGCATGGACAGGCAAGTCCACTATAAAAAAACTCAATGCTCACCTTTTTCGGTTTAGTGACTGTTTCCTCGATGTCGTCGTCTTCAAATTTGATCTTACGATGGACGTGGGGCAGCACTGAACAGATGTGAAGAGCAAAGGCCCACATTTTCAGGTCACAGTGCTCACAACGAACGCCCTCGATACCGTGATGCCGGCACAGGTGTTCCAGCAGAGAATCATATACTTCGAAATTTTTTTCACAACGCAAACATGCGTTCCGTATGAACGACAGTTGTAATACAGCTCTGTCCATATTAATGCAGCACTGAAGTAGCTAAGCACGTACTTACTAGATTGAGAGCGTGATTCAAATGAAACGATTTGTGTACTTACACTTTCTCTTTAAATATATATATTTAAGGTAATTGGTATTGTTCCAAGGAAGATAATCATTAATTAATTATTATTAGTGATCATCATCATTATGAGTGATTATCATTATACATACGTGTTAAGTAATGAGCCGATATAAATGTGCGTAGGCATATGAATCATAGGTCGGTAAACCTAAGAACTTCGAAAACTATTTAGCTTGTGATATTTATTTTGTTCAGAGCCTGGTGCACATAGTGGAACAAAAGTAAAAAAAAAAATCGAAAAAGAAAGACTCTTTTAAATAATCTTCGGTAAATAAAAGTTAGGTATAGACGGTACTCAAAGTGAAAATAAGAAAAACAAATATAAAAATATAACAATAAGTAAAATAATAAATAATTACTATTATGAAGATAAATAATAGATATTATTGTAAAATTACTAGTTAAAATATTTTTATTACATACCAGCTGTGCCCCGCGGTTTCACCCGCGGTAATTTCGAAGTTCCCGCGGGAATTTCGGGATAAAAACTACCCTATGTCCTTCTCTGTACCCCTGACAACGTGCATGCCTTTCATCCAAATCCGTTCAGTCGTTTATGTGTGATTGAGTAAATAACATCCAAACATCCACACTTTCACAATTTTATAATATTAGTAGAATCAGTAGGACAGTAGGATATAAAAAAGAACACCAATTATAACGTAAGAATATCAATATATTTAATAAAAACTTCTTTATCCTAATCAATTACCATAAAACGACAGACTTATCAAAAGATGCCTTTCGTTATGATATTCTGCCTCATTTTTAAATTACCTTTTTATTTTTAAATTATCCTATAACTAGGTATTAGTTATATATTTTTCAATTTTTGATTACTTTTTTCTCTTTTTAAATTCAAAATTATTTTTTCTTAATATTTTATTTTGGTTTATAATCTGACTCCTTGATTAGACTTCGCACGCTGGACATCAAAATTGTATTGCTAGGTGTACTCTTTGTTAATTTTCTCTGTGAATTATAATAAATCAAATTACTACAAGACTCCTACTCCTCCTACTTAAATACGAGCTAGTCGGAGGTCCAAGTACCCCTCCCAACATATTAACCCAGCATACTTAATGGTTAAGGGTTAATCCCTAAAAGTCGGTACTTATACCCGTGTACCTCGGGGATTATTCCTTTAAAAGCAAGTTTTAGAGCAAATCTACAATGATTATGGGCACATCTTTTAGTCTGTACTATCAGCTGTGCCCCACTATTTCACCGGCGAGACATTTCAATTTTATATGTGTATAAATTGAAACACATAACTATACCGGTTTAAGGAATCGCCCTTCAGACGTTCGTACGCATATTTTTTTATAACTAAGTAAGTTACACCCGTGTGAGTTTCGGAATTCCCGCAGGAACTCATTGACTCCTTATAACATCAGCTAATTAGCAGTGAAAGTCCCATACACATGTAATAGTGTTTAGTTCGTTCTAGATGTGTCACTCAGCTAATAGTCTCGGTCATACCTTTCCCTGCCTTCAGTTACATTGTGTTATGTTATCATCATCAGTTAGTCAGCTATCTTTGCAATAGCAGATAACTATATGCCGTTATCTGCTACTGCTGTTTCTTTCTATTTCCGACATATTTTAATTTATGTAGGTAGGTATATAATGTTTTAGTAAAAAAAAATAGTAGTGGTATTCGATTTTGGGCAAGACTGCGTGATGCAAAGTGGAATTTTTGTCGCTCTGAAGCAAATGGCTTGGATGTCCTCCAAATATGCCATCTAGATAAACTATGAGACGTTTTTCGGTTATTATTGGATGCCCCTAGGTATAAAGCCGGATACCGTTGTAAAAGTAAAGTTTTCCACACGATTTCGTTTGTTGTTTACCCAGAATTTTTACCTTTCCCTTCATTTTTCGATTCCACTTCGCGAGTTTTATTATTGTTAGCGTAATATTGAAACATTTCCTTTTCTTTTGTTATAATTTTTTTAAACTTTCGTGAAAAATAATACTTTCTTCTAACTTACTTTTTTTATCAAAGAAAAATTTTGTTGGGTGTACCGAAAAGTAGAAAATTGCGATTTTATTACTTCGGGAGTGCTTGCTTGATAATGAGTAAAGTCGCAGATGATAACCAAACTTCCTTATCTAGACACACGGTAGTGTGTCAGTCAAGTTCGTCAAGAAACAGGGCAACACACCAGCCGTAACCTTTCGGCATAAGGTATTTATGAGTTTTAATTTTTTTAAATATACCTATGTAATTTTAGTTTACTTCGTTTACCTTTAATTGCTTTTTTGTATAGGTAGGTACTGTGTTTTTTATAACAAACTAGATGTGCCCCGTGGTTTCACCCGCGGTAATTTCGGAGTTCCCGCGGGAATTCCGGGATAAAAAGTACCTTATCTGTACTCCTGACAACGTGCATGCCAAATTTCATCCAAATTCTGCAGCCGTTTTTGCATGATTGAGTAACAAACATCCAAACATCCATAATTTTACATTTATAATATTAATAGGATAAAAATGATTTCTTTCTTTCTTGTTTTCTTCCATTCCACGAGTTATATTATTAACTAGTTGTGCCCGCGTGAGTTTCGGAATTCCCGCCGGAACTTCTCGGTAATTTTATTTGATACAAACGTTTTCCTGATAGATACCTACTTAGAATCTGAAAAAGCACTAGTTAGAAACACCTCCTAGTAAATCTAGTTAAAAATAGTAAAGCATTTCCTATTTATTGTTTGTTCAGGTACCGAATTGCTTCCGTCGGATGTGTGTAGGTTCTGGTAGGTGCTATGTGGAGGTGAAGTAAAAGGATTTTCCATTTCTCTTCTCCCCTGGGGTTTCCGTTCGGCGCTCGCGTTTAGCTCCGTTGTAGTTCTGTTTGATTCTTTCTTAACGTGTTGTACCTTTACACCTGCACTTATACCTATTTTTACACTACATTGATGATTGTATATCGCTGAGCGTTCAAATCAGCACGTGTATGAAGCTTCCCACCCCACTCTTGTTCGATTGAAAGATCTCTTTTTCAGGTTATGTTCTGGCCGTTGATTTTTTTTTTTGTATCGTTTATTAACTAATTTATGAAATTTTCAATACTGGGATTTTAATGATTTATAACAGAACAAACTCGTGTAGATAACGTTAGTTTAATACAAAATTCCACTCCGAATCGAAGCACAAAGACAATAAACACGAGGTGCGTGAGCGGCGCGAAATCACGTACACACCTACGCACGAGGAGACGTTGTAAGACGGTTCCACCACTCGTGAAATTGAATCACCCCGCGTGTGCTGAATGCGGTTCTATGCCTATTAATGTAATGTTTACTGACCTGTTGAATCAATTTAAAATAATATAATTATTCGTCTTTACTTATCATGAAGTCAAATTACAAAAATGATTGTCCATGCTCCTATACTGGTAGTATAGCATTGCCAATTTCTTTTTCCATGTTCCTGCGGACTGGGTAAAACCACCACCAACTGTTTTTTTTTTATTAACACAGTTGTAAGTTTGAATTTGCAATTTATTGTGCATATAGACGGCTTTCTCAGAGCTTCTGATAGATACTGAAAGAATGAGCTTAAGATATCATACGTATATTAACACTATGGTTTTGTCACATACCTAACTGTTGTACTTCGTTATAGTGGCGCCACTCGCTATAAAAGATTATCTTCTGTCATTTAATTTAAAATTATTATTAATTCAAAAGATTTATCTAAGATATGAATTTAACTTTTTTAATACTTTATTAATATATAGGTAAGGACCTTTAAAGAAAAACATGGAGTGTGTGCGAAACGAGGTTCTACGAAATACACATTGCAATTTTTTGTCACATACGAGTAACATATGGGGAGATGTAATATTGCATTGGCCGACCCTTCGTCAGAGGAGGCAAAACGTTTGTACATGCTGTATAGCAGTAGTAGTAGAAATTAATTCAGTTTAAAACATTTTTTGTGTACCATATCAGGGCGACATAATCGCATATGTGATAAAGCTCTCTTAATAAAGAGGAAAAAAAAAAAACAATAAGAAGGTCGTTTTCAAAAAGCATAGTAAACTAATGAAAATAATTCCTTTGTATCCTCGTTTGAAGACCTTCCACCTTTTATTAGTAAGCGAATGTTTGAGATTCAACAAAATTAGATACGATAGGTTGGATTGATTGTAAGAGTTGAGTCGTTAAAATCATTCAGTTACCGATTGGGGGGGACATTGATGTATAGATAGGTGTCTCTACCGGCCACCGTGGGGGGCGCAACGCCGATCCAATTTAGCAATGGAGCCCGATGAATGTCCCAAGGGAAATTCCTTTGCTTTATTCAAGCAACGAGCATCGAAGAAAAAGGTACGAGCGGATTTTATTAAATCTCAGTCACATGTCTTACTTATTTTGCCAATTCTTGTTACTAATGTTTGAAGTGTCGACGGTCGGTGTTGAAATGGATAGGCAGAGTCGATAACTATTTACTTTTACTAGTAGAATCCCTCGGGAATAGGTGCGTTTTTCACCTTACATAGAATTAATGTAGGTATACAGCCGCTTGATACAAAACGTTTGAGTTCCAGTCGACGGGAAAATAAAGTCGCAAAATGGAGGCTATATGCTGCTCAACGATGCGCGAGTGACTGATAAGTTGGTAACACTACCCGAAGTAGGTAACCGTAAATTCAGGAGGCACTGTTCTATTCTAAAGATTTATTTCTATAATGGTTTTATTTTATACCTACATTTTTATTCCTTAGGATATTCATAGCTTTGACATTTAGATGACCGAGACGTCTATGCCATAACGATGAAGACTCTGACTTGGGGACACCATTGGCATTTTTATATACTTTAATGCAGTATAATCCTTAAATATTATAAAACAAAGTCGTCCGCCACGTCTGTCGTCTGTCTGAACGGATTTTTTTTGCAGTTTTCATCAGTAGATAGATAGAATGATTTATGAGGAAGGTTTAGGTACACAAATTTGTCAAGGTATGGTGTAAATTGGTTGAAATCATTACTTCCTTACTAATATTATAAATGCGAAGTGTGTTTGTTTCTTTCTTACGCTTTCACGCTTTAACGGCTCAACCGATCATCATGAAATTTTGCATGCTCGTTGTCAGGGGTACAGAGAAGAATATAGGGTACTTTGTATCCCGAAAGTTCCGCGGGAACTCCGTAATTTACGCAGATGAAACTGCGGAAAACAGTCAGTATAACAATAAAATTGTTGGAAGTGTCAGAAAAAATTAGGCCAAGCCAAGGAATGTGGTTATGGTAATATGTATGTACATAATTATGGTTCTAAACAATCTAATTTAATTATAATATGTATTACTTGTGAGATACATTGTGTTTTCACGTGATCGCCAAGCCAATCAATCTATTTAAAACATAAAAGATTTTTAAATTTGATATGGTCACTATAAAATGTTATTAGATTAGCTTATAACATGATAACTTTAGACAGAAGGACCCTTAAGTAGGCACTGAATAAATTAACCGACTTGGTATTACATTGATCTCACAACTTTTTACTGTAGAAGAACTGAGTTGCGAGACTTGGAACTTTTTTACAAGTTTGTTTTTGATGGGATCTCATTTCTTTTTGTAAATGGTCTTCCTCCTTTTCTTTTCTGGTACTACTTCTTGAGCTTCAGCTACAGTTTTTCGCAAAGCCCACTCCCTGTTTCGATGGATTTTTCTCGGAGGCTTCGATGTTACAATTTTTGACAAGTCTGGACGGTAAATACTTCTTAGTCTATTGTATTCACAAATTGAGGATTTCTGCGCTTTAATATGAAATAAACACTAACCATTTCCAGGTATAGGGACAACCCAGTGTGGGCAAGGCTGGTCATTCACGTAAAGTATTTCCGAATCCATTGCGACAACTGGTACTGGTATGCAAGAGATTTTTTTATGCAAGAATACCTACGATTAATATATAAACGTGACTTTAGTAGGTAGGTATGTTCTTAAAATATATTATTATATTTTAAAACTATCCAAACAACATCCAAATCGTATGCAAGTAATATCAATAAACCAATGAGTAAGCCTTTCAAGTCGTCAAACTAATATCGCAATCGAAACTAAGAACGAGAACTTCAATTTTCAAATTTATAGTTATAAGATTTCAGGGCACATTCGAAGTCGAAAAACAAGAGATCGCTCACACTCACAGAGTGCTTTTAAAATAACTGGGCGTGATTTTTATTAGACTATAACTATCAATTGGTAACACTTCGATAGCTTGAATTAAAACAAGGTAGTGACATCTATTGTTCGTTTATTACACTATGTAGTTACATTATCATTATGAATAATGATTGTGTATGTAAGATAGATTAAGGAGGCTAGGCTATTTTATTTTGGAGTAAAATTGTTCCGTGGGATTTCAGTAACTCACGTGGACACAGCTAGTTCACTATAAATACTGTTAATGTACCTAACAGAAAATTATTTACAAGATCAAGCATAACAGAGGACTAACTTGAGCTAATTGTACGGCATTCACTGCCGCACTAAATTTTTTTTAAAATTCATAAATTACTTAATCCATTATTTTTCTACAGTTAGATTAATATAAAGACTAACTGTGCCCCACCATTTCACCCACGTGAGATTCAGAATTCCCGCAGGAACAATTTTACTCTAAAATACACACATCAAAAGTGTCTAGGGATCAAGCATTTTTATGCGGATTTCTTGTGATTGAGATGTGGCTTTGTAATAAATTTATGATTTTATAAATTTATATGGATCCTTTTTGGTGCATTACATAATTTGAATCAGGAACTGTCAATCAAATTCGAGTAAAAGATGAAAATCAGCTGTCAATATTTTCCCTATAAAAACATACAACGCATTGAAGACATTATTAGTGCTACTGTTTCCCTACTACTGATTAAAACCAACGTTATTATGGAGCGGCGACGTCATTTAAGCAGAGAAGAAATGCTCAGAGCCGTGGGAATGATAGAAGCTGGTTCCCGGCAACGTACTGTGGCTTTAGCTCTGAATACAAGTCAGAGTGTTATCAGTCGACTTTGGACACGTTACCGAAGCACTGGTACCGTGACTGAGCGCCATGGAGGACGGTATCGCTGCACCACACGGAGACAAGACCGATACATTCAAATCTTAACTCGAAGAGCTCCAACAATAACCGCCATGATGTTAGCTGTGAGGCTTCATCACTCTTCAGGGAACTTAATAAGCGACCAAACAGTCAGAAACCGCTTGCATGAAGTGAACCTTCATTCCCGAAGACCGCTACGGGTACCACCTATAGCAATGCACAATCGTAGGATTCGATATCAATGGGCTCTTGAACACAGAAATTGGGCAGAAGAACAATGGCGTTTCGTGTGCTTTTCTGATGAGTCTCGTTTTGGTATGAGACCAGATACAAGACGTATACGACACTGGAGAACCCCTGGACGCCAACAGCGATTAAAATCCTGCCAGGAAGTCCATCCTTATAGTGGTGGAACCATCATGGTATGGGCGGGTATTTGGATCGGCGGAAGAACTGAGTTGATTTGGATCAGAGGCAACCTCAACGCTCAAATTTATGCTGAGACGATTGTATCAGACGTCATCGTTCCTCTACAAGTGCAAATCGGTCCCTTATTTCAGTTAATGCATGATAATGCACGACCGCACACCGCAAGAGTTGTAAGACAGACTCTCGCCGCAGCTAACATCAATGTCCTGCCCTGGCCTGCTCAGTCGCCAGACTTGAACCCGATTGAGCATGCATGGGATATGCTACAGAGAAGAGCTCTGCCGAATATGGAGGGTATCCAGTCGCAAGAAGACCTTTTTTTGTTGTTGCAACGAACATGGGCGGCCATTCCACAGCGTGATTTGGATGAACTCATTTTGAGTATGCCAAACCGATGTTCTTGTGTTGTTAGTGTTCGCGGTAGAAACACGGATTATTAATTGTTTAAGTTACCCAATAAAATTTTAAAGAAAACTGTTATTTCAGTCTTTTTTTCGAACTTTAATGTTAGTGGTTCAAATGTCAAAAATCCCTTTATTAGGAAAATGGCAAATTTCTTTATTAATGCAAAGGTGACTTGGTTTATCGTTACTGTGACAAACGAAAACACTTTATTTGATGAATCTTTAAAGAAAATTTTAATTAATATCAATCAGGAGAAAAGTTATTGCAAAAATATATGTTGATCCCTAGACACTTTTGATGTGTGTAAAAGTAGCATATGTTACTCCTTGTAACATCAGCTATGCTGTGAAAGTTCCGTTAAAATCGGTCCAACCGTTTCAGAGATTAGCTGGTACAAACACAGACAGACAGACAGAGAAATAATTTAAAAATGATATTTTTATTCTTCTTTAAGTACTTACCGTATATACTTTCATATACGGATAGAAAGCATAGAAGTCGCGGCGCGGGCAAGCCACCTCCGCCGGCCGCGGTTATGATGTTATACATAGTGTTGTTTCGTTCATGGCAATTTTGAGCAATTTAGTGTACTTTAATAACTTGAAAGATTTTGGTACAACTTTATAATATAAACACATGCCCCATTCTTGCTTTTTCATTCCGTTGACCATTGTACCTTTGAACATAATTATGTCTAGGTAACTATGTATCTACACTTTATATCTAGGTAGGTAACTAGCTACACTTATTATTATTATTTATTAATATCTGGGCAACGGCTTAAATAGCTGTTCCCCGCGGTTTAACCCACGTTAATTTCGGAGATCCCGCGGGTATTCTGAGATAAAAGTACTACCCTATGACCTTTCCTGTACCCTTGACAACGTGTAGTATGCAATAATTAATTCACCCGCGTTGATATCAGAGTTCGCGCGGGAATTACAGAAATGAATCCTAGCTAGATTGATTTATGGCCCCCGAAATCCCCTGTATACAAAATTTCATGAAAATCGTTGGAGCATTCAGATTAGGGTAATTTTATCTCGGAATTCCCGAAGGATCTCCGAAATAAACGCTGGTGAAATCTCATGAAATTTTGCATGCACGTTGTCAAGGGTAAAGAAAACCTAGGGATATAGGGTACTAACTACTTTGCATCTCTGAATTCCCGCGGGATCTCCGAAATTAACGCGGTTGAAACCGCGGGGAACAGCTAGTCTCATATGGGATTACAAAGTTATTTGTGCAGTTGGTACATATAACTGCATATATGTATAACTTTGTAATTTCATACATTTATATGGGATTACAAAGTTATTTATGCAGTTGGTGTATCTAGAAAACTGGACCGAAATTGCAAAATATTTTAGTTTTTCCTTGATTTATACAATAAACACTAATTGTATTCTAAATTTCAAACTTCTATGTCTGCTAGAAGTGCCTTAGAGTTTTGATGATCGGTCAGTGAGTGAGTGAGTGAGTGAGTGAGTGAGTGAGTGAGTGAGTGAGTGAGTGAGTGAGTGAGTGACCTACAAAATTAAGAAACTTTGACTAGTTATAATTCTTAAACTACTGGTTCAAATCGAATGAAATTTAAATTATACCGTCTTTATACAATACCTGCTTGTTTACTAAAAATTCAGGTTTCTAGTTTTATCCACAACGAAGTTATAGGGGGTCGAAAATGGCCTGAATTGCTTCGAGAAAAGGATAGTACGGCCGTGCCGCTTTTGTTGCTCGACTTGGCGGGGGCACTGCCGTGCCCCCAGATTGTATTCTAAATTTCAAACTTCTATGTCTGCTAGAAGTGCCTTAGAGTTTTGATGATCGGTCAGTGAGTGAGTGAGAGTGAGTTTGACTAGTTATAATTCTTAAACTACTGGTTCAAATCGAATGAAATTCAAATTATACCGTCTTTATACAATACCTGCTTGTTTACTAAAAATTCAGGCTTCTAGTTTTATCCACAACGAAGTTATAGGGGGTCGAAAATGGCCTGAATTGCTTCGAGAAAAGGATATATTATATAGTACGGCCGTGCCGCTTTTGTTGCTCGACTTGGCGGGGGCACTGCCGTTGCCCCCAGATAGAAAAGAACATGGGTACTTTTTATCTCTGAATTCTCACGGGGACTTCGAAATTAACACGGCTGAACCAGCAGGGATCAGCTAGTTCGCAAAAGTTTGTAAGAATGTGTGGATGGATGGATGGATGAATGTTACTCTTTCACGCAAAAACTACTGAATGCATTTAAATGAAACTTTACAATAATATAGCTTATACATCAGATCAACACATAGGGTACTTTTTATCCCGGAGTTCCCGCGGGAACTCTGAAATTAACGCGGGTGAAAACGCGGGCCACAACTAATAATACGTTTGTGAACGGGTTAATTACACAAAATGGCGACGACATAATATACAGAACTATGATAAGTAACTTATCTGCCAAAGAGCTTCGTAGGTCAAGTAGATTCCAGTATAGATCATCAGATAAGATGTATACATACTAACAATAGATATAGTTAGGTAAGTGTCTAGTCCAAGAACGCCATGTTGGCGGCGAAATATTGGATATCTTTCTTTTCCTTTTTCCTGAATTTTTTTGATATAACTTTTCATTCACACCTCATTCTGGTTTAATCAAAGTTCCGACCGTAACCATGGCGAAAAGCGCTTAAAAATTTAATTAAGAACTGAATTCTCCTTAACTTTATTATTATGAAAAGATTTTCTGTTTGGCGGAATAATTTGTTTGCTATAATTAAGGTCGGAAACTCCTGTGAAAGCGAGCGAATGTACTGTCGACGACTTTTATCAACTTTCTCCCAGTAGTATACGTTAAAAAGTCCACGAAAGCTTCATTGCAACCGGATAAATGGTATAGAAACGTATGAGGGACAGACAAACAAATGAAGAAACATCAATTCTTTCTTAGTTAAAATATATAGGTACTAACCTGGGTGCATTTTTGAAAATAATAATAATAATAATGTACTTGCATTGTGAATGATGAGTACAATAGATGAGATGAAATGAGTAAATGGGTTTTGATGTTAAGAGCAGCCATTTTCTTTTTTGGTTTATTGAAAGTCCACCGCCAACATACCTTGGTTATACAGGGTGACTCAGTCCAGATTTTAAACTTTAAAATATAAAATAAAAATAACACGTGTACTTATGGGCATTTTAATAACATTAAAAGAAAGTGCATTAAATGGAAATTCATTGGTGAAAAATATCATCATCAAGATGCTTTCCTTCTCGTCATACACACTTTTTAAAACTTCTTTGATCGCGAGAGAAAAACAGTTTTTGCGGCGTCTTATCTTACGCGGCGTGTTATGGTCATAGTGAATAAGGGCCCAGGTCTGTTTAGACGCCGATTCATTTTGTTTATTGTTGAGCCCGTTAGCCGAAATCTTTCCACCCACGTCTATATTAATGGACGCTTGGTGCATCACTCGAATATCGAATATTGTAGTAACTGCAAAATTTGCACCGTGCAAGTATGTATGAATGTCCGTTGCTAAAATAAGCCTCAACTGCGTACGCACGATGCGCTCCCGACGACGACATGGCGCTGACTAACAAACGGTCAGCTTTCGAACGCTACACTTCGCTCCCCGCTAGCCCCGGAGCCCGCGAACTTATTAATGATTTAAATTTAAAGTTTGCTGAGTCACCCTGTATATTAACTAGCTGTTCCCTGCGGTTTCACCTGCGATAAGTACCCTATGTCCTTTCCTGTACCCCTGACGACGTGTATACAAAATTTCATGATCATCGGTTGAGCCGTTAAGGCGTGAAAGCGTAACAAACAAACAAACAAGCTCATTTTCGCATTTATAATATCAGTAAGGATGGCTTCATCACGTTTCATTGGTTTTCGTCGTCTATTAATATTATAACGCCTGAAGTCGATGTGTAACGAGAAAATAATGTTTCGGGTCCAATAATGTAGCACGGAAACGTGGTCGATGCCTCCTACATTTCCCAAAGTGCAAAATAATGGTCCCGTAACGACCGCCTTCGTTCGTTTACAATTTTAAAAGGGGATTCGAATGGAAATTTTTTATCTTGTTGCGACTGTTATTTTCAATGGTAGATTTGTCAACAATGTAAAATCTATGTAGGTATGGTACATAATATACAAATTCATACACATATACCTAAATAGCTATATAAAAAAATAAATTATCATCTAAATTGTTATTATTTTGTGTAGGTTCTGCTAAATTCTGTTCTCTATATAAGGGTAACTATCATTGGCTCATAGTGTAATCTTGTAACCTAAATCTATTATATATTCTTGTAGCTGTTGTTGTCCTGAATAAACGAAAATAAAATATTCATATTCATATTCATTTATTTTATAATTTTCATTACACGTCATTAATAATTAATACAATACAAATGAAGTAGATATATATCTACACCTTGATTATATTTCAAAATTATATATATAAATTATAAATTAAATTATAATTATAAATTTAAAAAAGAAATAATAAATATAAATAAATCAAATGTCAGAACTCATAGTATAGTGGGTTTTTTTGATAAAAACTCCTCAATATTATAAAATGCCTGCTTGACCAGCCAATCGCATAGACGTTTCTTAAATGATGGGAAACTTGGGGCGCCCAGTACTTCTGAAGGTAGTCTGTTATATACCATGGGGCCCAGCACTTTTGTAGTTTTAGCGCTTTTAGCTAAGGTATGATTGATGCTACATAGTCGATCGGGATATCGTGTCTCGTACGCACCGCTATCACCGAAGCGCTTAAATTCGTTCAGATGACTCCTCGTATAAAGGGCCATCTGATAAATAAGAACGCCCGGCAGTGTCATAATGTGCAGTTCTTCAAATATTTGTTTGGCGGGTGCGTCGGCAGCCGCGCGCGCAATCAGCCTTACAGCACGCTTCTGCAGCCGGAAGACTCTCTCCCTGTCAGCGGCGTATCCCCACAACTCCACACCATACTGCAATATGGAATGCACACTCGCGAAATAGCACGCGCGCACCTGTTCCTTTGTTAAGATTGTGTTAAGCCGACTCAATGCGAAGCAAGATTTCCCCAACTTTCCACATACCTTTTCTATATGAGTTTCCCATGTAAGACTATGGTCAATATTAAAGCCAAGTAAAGAGACTGATTTTGCCCGCTGTAATTGAATATTGTCAACACAAATATTTATACAGCGTTGTTTATGGCCAGATAAGTCAAATATTACAAACTGTGTCTTTGTCAAATTCAGCATCATTCCGTTGACGCGAAACCAAGTAAACAATTGGCGGGCGACTTCATTTAATTTGACCTCCAGTGCCTCAACCGACGCCCCGGTCACGACAGCTGCCACGTCGTCAGCGTACATGTATACTTCAGCATCTTTTATACAGTAAGGTAAGTCATTCATTAGTAGGGAGAACGTCAAATTTGAAAGTGATGATCCCTGAGGGACGCCTCTCTCTGTCGAGAGTCCGTCGGATCGTGTATCTTCACGGCTAGACATCACATATTGACGTCTTGCTTTTACAAAGTCCTCTAATATCGACAACGCCATGCCGTCGATTCCATAAAACCTAAGCTTACTTGCTAGTGCAGCATGGTCGGCAACATCAAAAGCCTTGGAGAGGTCACAACACAAAAGAGCCACTTGCTGTTTGTCTTCCTTTCCGCGTAGAACACAATGAATTACCTCTCGTACTAACCTTGTCGTGGAGTACCCCGCACGGTAGGCGAACTGACGGTCAGAAATGGCGTTTGTTTGGCTCAAGAAGGTGGATAATCGTGATGTTAATCCACTTTCAAAGACCTTTGCTACTGCAGGTATAATAGATATTGGTCTATAACAGTTGGCGTCACTTTTTGGGCCTTTGCCCTTATAAAGTGGGCATATCTTAACTTCTTTTAGGCAAGCGGGATAGACACCGCTCCTGAGGCAATCATTAAAAAGTTTGGCCAATTCAACAAACAATTCAAAAAACAAACTCAACTAAGTTCCAACTGTGACCAAGAGATGGCGCTAGTCGTATTAGTAATACGAAACCTACGTTGCGCAATACAAAAAGTGTGTCAAAGTCGTTTCGCCATTTTTGACAGTTGGGAAAGAGAACGCACGAGTTCGGAAAAGGTAAAGAAAAAGCTCGAGTATGTAATAGCCCACTTCCCGAACGCTATACGTCCCTGCAATATGCCACTTTTTGAGCAACTGTATTAAAAAAGTATTTTATATTTTTGTGTTGAATAAATTCTTGCTATCTCTTTCTTGTTTTCACGATGAGTAAAAGAGAGAGACCATATTTTCGAAAGGTTGTATCTCGGCCTGGGGTGATAAAATTCAGCGTTTATCTCCAAATTCTCCGATGCAATGAAAATAATATTTTTATTGTGTCTTATGTGACCACGTGATGCAATTTTTTCATACCTTCAATTTTTTTTTGTAAAGCCTATATCTCGGAACTACAAGTTACAGACCCATCGTGTTGGTACTCAAACGTCATGTTTTCGTGATATCTATGTGATCACATGGTCAAATTTTCAACAAGCTATATCTCGAAAACTACAAGTTACAGACCCATCGTGTTGGTACTCAAACTTCATGTTATCGTGATATCTATGTGATCACGTGATCAAATCTTCGATAGCCTGTATCTCGGAAACTACAAGTTACAGACCCATCGTGTTGGTACTCAAACTTCATGTTTTCGTCATATCTATGTGATCACGTGATCAAATCTTCGATAGCCTGTATCTCGGAAACTACAAGTTACAGACCCATCGTGTTGGTACTCAAACTTCATGTTTTCGTCATATCTATGTGATCACGTGGTCAAATTTTCGATAGCCTATATCTCGGAAACTACAAATAACAAACCCATCGTGTTGGTACTCAAACTTCATGTTTTCGTCATATCTATGTGATCACGTGGTCAAATTTTCGATAGCCTATATCTCGGAAACTACAAATAACAAACCCATCGTGTTGGTACTCAAACTTCATGTTTTCGTCATATCTATGTGATCACGTGGTCAAATATTCGATAGACTATATCTCGGAAACTACAAGTTACAGACCCATCGTGTTGGTACTCAAACTTCATGTTTTCGTGATATCTATGTGATCACGTGGTCAAATTTTCGATAGCCTGTATCTCGGAATCTACAAGTTACAGACCCATCGTGTTGGTACTCAAACTTCATGTTTTCGTCATATCTATGTGATCACGTGGTCAAATTTTCGATAGCCTATATCTCGGAAACTACAAGTTACAGACCCATCGTGTTGGTACTCAAACTTCATGTTTTCGTCATATCTATGTGATCACGTGATCAAATGTTAGATAGCCTATATCTCGGAAAATACAAGTTACAGACCCGTCGTGTTGGTACTCAAACTTCATGTTTTCGTCATATCTATGTGATCACGTGGTCAAATATTCGATAGGCTATATCTCGGAAACTACAAGTTACAGACCCATCGTGTTGGTACTCAAACTTCATGTTTTCGTGATATCTATGTGATCACATGGTCAAATTTTCAACAAGCTATATCTCGGAAACTACAAGTTACAGACCCATCGTGTTGGTGCTCAAACTTCATGTTTTCGTCATATCTATGTGATCACGTGGTCAAAAAGTGGAATCGAAATCTAAGGTTTGAACACAATTTTCACGATTCATAGTTTACAAAAAAAAAGACGCATTACACCACAGCGCCACCGAGACTCTTGTTGAGGTAGCCAAATTACGAATCCTAATCGTCTAGTATTAATCGATTTGCATGTGTGTGTGACTACGTTTCGGCCAGTTATTCCATATTTTCGTGTAGTTAAAGGATAATAACGCGCGTAAAGCCATATAAAAATTTTAAATTAAAGATGTATTAAACACTCATCCTCTCGCAGCCATCATCAAAATCTATTTTTTAACCTTGTGATTCTCTGTAAATTGAGAAAACTCTTTTATGGCGCCGTCCGCGGCCTCTATCGGATAAGAGCTGCATAATCTGGCGGAGCGCACCCTTAACTTAACAAAACTATGTACAAAAAAAAACATAATTCTGTGAGTTCTTGTTAAAAAGTTGCTTTATTTTCAATTTTATAAAAAAAATGTTTCTAGTGAAAAGTTGGTGTTTTGTTACTTACAGCAAATATGTTTTCTTACGTCGAAAATTTTGATTAGTCTACTACTTTTTTCTGGGACGATATAAATTAAAAATAAATTCGGTACCTAAAGGTACCAAATAGGTACCTACTAAATATGTGAATAGAAAAAAATCAATTTGTGTATAGGTACTAAATTGTACTAAATAAGTACTAAATTGTAAAATAATAAATTAATTTAACTACCTATTTAACTACGAATTTGATATCATTAATCCTTTATAGTAAAATTACAATATAATAAAAATAAACATCAATAATTATTTACCTTCATTATTAAAGTATTAAAATAAAACATAAAAAATACAATATAAAAATATTTGCATGACTCAATGTAATATCAATTAAAATAATGATAGATTTGATGGAGTGCCGATAACTGTTCCACTGACCCTACGTACATTATCGCGCGATGTTTGGGTGCGGGTAGCGGGGCGAGAAAATTAGGCCACGCCTCAACGCCCAAGGTCGTTGGCGATACCACGAGCCTTAATAGATGTGTTGGTCTGAAGGAAAAAATTGTAAATGATACATGAATATCCTACTAATATTATAAATGTGAAAGTGTGGATGTTTGGATGTTTGTTACTTAATCACGCAAAAACGGCTGAACGGATTTGGATGAAATTTAGCATGCACATTTTCAAGGGTGCAGAGAAGGACATAGGGTACTTTGTATCCCGGAATTCCCGCGGGAACTTCATAAATTACCGCGGGTGAAACTGCGGGGCACAGCTAGTAATATTATAAAGAGACAAAGTTAGCGAGTTTGTGACTTTGTAGGCGATGTAATCTCTGGATATACTGACCCAATTTGAAAATTCTTTTACCAATAGAAAGCCACGTTATTTGTGAGTGTCACAAGCTATATTGTAACCCGGAATTCCCGCAGGAACTCCAAAATTACAGCGGGTGAAACCGCGGGGGATCAGCTAGTATTGTATATTGTCCAAAGTTTACTTCGGCAGTCTTAAAGCAGCAGCCTTAAAGCTATGGTATTGACTTTTGAAAATAACCATATTATTTATCTTTTCAAATTATCTTATTTCCCGTATTACATAGATGTCCTGTTGGAATCTATGGTAGAAATTTACGCAGACGGACCGTCGGGGACCAGGTAGTGTTGTATAACAGTGTGTATGTAGATCGCAACTAGTTTGCACGGTACATGTGCTATTCCATCGTCCACTATAGGGGCTGTGTCAACCAAACTGCAACAACTTAGATTGCGAGCACTCGCAAACAACACACGAAATTAGGGCCATCGTCCACTGCTAGAGAGACGATGTGTGACATGAAAGATTCTCTTATTAATACCGTTTCTATTCTTTCATTTAATTTTCAAATATCTACCGCCTTATCACTATTCGATGATTATATTATACATCGCTATCCGTGGTTTGGCCAGCTTGAAATTCCTGATTTTTTTTTTAATTATTATTTTTGCATGAAATTATGTAAGCGTCTACTACCTAAAGCAAACAAATACTAAATTTCAGGAAGTTTAGTGATGACACACATACAGAGTTAAGATTATTGTAAACACTTTCAATCAAAATATGTTAATCCTACTAATATTATAAACGCGAAAGTTTGTAAGTATGTAGGTATGGATGGATGGATGTTTGTCACTCTTTCACGCAAAAACTACTGGATGGATTTCAAATGAAACTTTACAATAATATAGCTTATACATCAGATTAACACACAGGGTACTTTTTATCCCGGAATTCCCGCGGGAACTCTGAAATTAACGCGGGTGAAACCGCGGGACACAACTAGTGAAGTTTAAAGTACTCGAATTCCAAATATTGCAAACCACACAAGACAAAGTACTGACACTCATGAAAATAATCAACATAGGGTACTTTTATTCCGGAATTTCTGCGAGAACTCCGAAATTATTCCGTTCCGCGGGAAACAGCTAGTGAATAAATATTTCTTATTTTGGTGATCGCTGGATGCCTATCGACTGAAATATTAATGATGATTCGTTGAATAATGTTTTATAGACAACAGAAGGCAATCTCTATAACGCTTCGCTATAGCAGTGGAGCGTGAGCTTGTTACTTATGTATCCGCCACAACAATACATTTTAAACTAAGCCTTCGTATTTATAACGAAAGTTTTGGGATTACACAACGTTGTCCATAAATTTATATTAGGTTCGTTAAATATGAGAAATTTTCAATAAGGTAGACTAAAAGGATGATTTATCTACAGTAATATTATAAGGAGGAAAGATTTATATATATATTTGTAACGAATAAACTCAAAAACTACGCTACCGATTTCAAAAATTCTTTTAGGTACTATTAGAATTTTACATTATCCTTGAATGACATAGGCTCATTTTATCAGAGCTCCTGCGGGAATTCCAAAATATACGGGGATGAATCTCCGAAACGGTTGAACCGATTTTTAAGGGAATTACACTGGCAATTAGCTGATGATATGATGAGTAAATAAATCGATATATAGCATTATTAAGCAAAAAAAAACATGTACACCACGCAACAAACACTTTACAATATAAAGGCAAAGAATTCAACGTCCCTATTCTGAAACTCACGCGGGTGAATCCTTGAGGCACAGTTATTTATTTATAAATTTATAGTCGGACCTGTGAATAACGTACATACCTAAATTTGAAAAACAAGGGCAAGTTCTGAATGGAACAGTCTCGAACAAGTAGTTTCTAGTCGAAACGGTTGCATGGAAGAAAAGGGATACAATATAATAATTTTTTTAAATCGACCCAAATGCAGGTAATTTATCTCGAATGTTTCTTTATTTTTTACTTCTCAATCTTTGTATCTTAACTTCTTATTTATGAAACATCTAAATTCATGTTGTGTGTAGGTGAGTGTGTAAATACATTAGTGTGTTGTAGACACGGGGATAACTCCGACTTAGCGCAAGAGCTTGGGAGAAGAGTGGAATCTCATGCATACACTATCCGTCCGTGCGTACCGCTGAGGTTGCTGTAAAAGGATCGTGTGGTAATGTGGATGTTATTTTTATTTCTTTCTCTTTCACTTCTCTTCTGCTATTTTATTTTGCTGCATTATCGATGGATGCCTGTATTGCCTGATGCAAGAGGTTTTAACGGGTGTGCGCGCGTTTTTTATTTACCACTGATTTTTGTAACAATAGGTTGATGGATTTAAAGTAAATAGATAGAGTTTGAGAGTTCGTGTTGTAAAGTGTGACGGTTAAAATATTTTAAGAAGTTGGTGGAGAAATGACAGTTGGAACACAACTTTGTGATAATTTTTAAGCGTTATTATTAATACTGTCTGTTCCTCGCAGTTTCACCTGCGGCAATTTCGGAGATCCCGCGGGATAAAAACTACCCTATGTCCTTTTATGTACCCCTGATAACGTGTATGGAAAAGTTCGTGTTGACCGGCTCAGTTTTTACTGCGTGAAAGCGTAACAAACAAACAAACTCACTTTCGCATTTGTATAATCCATTAAATCAGCTTTTGAATTTTAGTCCTGTGCTCTTCAAATGTTATTGGTAATTGTTTATTGGGCATATTAACTACATACGGCCTATTAACAAAAGGCAAAAGCTAATCGGTTAGTGAACGTGGTATTTTTATTCCACATAGGTATATCCACAGAGCAAATAATCACTACGTTTTAAGAGTAGGCACTTCCATACTAATCGCTGATCCGATCTATGAAAGCATTTTGTGCCAACCATACCAATGCAATGTATGACGCCGCCATAGAAATTTGGTTAAGTATTACAATGTTGGTAAAAAAGTTCGCGCATAAATCCATAGTAACGTTTGGTTCAAGGGAGTATCGCTGGATAGATAGATAGATAGATATTTTATTCTCTCTTTAAAAATTACATTTACATTTTATGTCAAAATTAAATAAATTCACTAAAGAGATTGTCAATTTGTTTGAAAAAAAAAATAAAAAATAAAATAAATATTATTAAATAATAATATAACAGAAAATTAATGTCAAGTAGAAACACCTTAGGTAACGATTTATTTTCAATAAAATGTCACCTTGGTAAATATATAATAGGCCTGGGTATATTCAATAGAGGTAATACCTACTCCATTCATTCCGACAAGGCGGGACAAGTTGGTCGAGACATAAGGAACGGGTCGTTATCCCTGTTAATATGAATATTTTAAATAATACGAGGTTTAACATAAATATCATAGCAAATGTTGGAAAAATCACGAAAAAAAAAATAATTAAGCAAATGAAATGCGTACATTAATCCGCACGTAGCGGAAATGAGAGAATCTAAACAATTTCGCATGAGCTACTTAATTAAGCACCAACGTACCATACACGTATAAAACCGGGTCAACATAAACATACATGAAATTGGATCTTTTTAAAAACATATTTAGAACAGGAAGTGACTAAATAAACGTACGGGATAATAATACGTTTTTAAACGACTCAAAAAAGGGAATGGTTCTCAATTAGTTTTTTTAATATAGTACCTACTAGATAATACTACTAGATAATACTATATCTATTTTTTGATATACTACTAGATAATATTGCGAATAGGTAAAGTTTGTAAAATTTTGAAATTAATCTCTACTCTAATTTTTTTCTATATGCCTTTGTTTCGTATAAGTAGTTTAAATGTCTTTTTTGTAAGACATGTGGACGCCTACGCGGTTTTCTTTAAAAAACGCAATTTTTTTATTTACGCCGACTTTATCAGTATTTTCTTAAAATATATTTTAAAGTTACAAAATTATATCCGGATAATAAGGCCATCGCCACTGTGCCATGTACATTTCGGTGTGCATTTCACGTCAAACGCAGGCGAGGTGGCCGCCGCTTTGCATGCGGGAGGAGGCCCCACTGCCCGGATAAATCTCGGATATAACTTTAGTATGCCTCCTCGCCTCGTTGAATTTGAAATCACCATACACTCTCGTACTTAATGCAATTTAAATCAGCCGTCGAGTTTTTTCTTTGAGATGTGTATAAAATGACATTTATGGTTTTGCTTTTTGAAACTGAGTTTGAAACTGTGGAATTTAACTAAACGGAGAACGGGATTGGCTCGAAGTTTATGCTTTTTGAGACTGTACGATGTATATTTTAGCATCGTCGCACGAATTGAAAAAAATGGTGCTATTATAGTAAGCAAAATCTTTCTCGGAGCTCTGGGAGGGTATCGAAAAAATCATCTTTGAAACATCGCATAGGTATTTTGTGTACATAAAAAAACCGCCTGCGCTACTGCGAAAATTATTGTCCCTTACAGCACTATAAAACAAAACAAAATCCGCTTTTAACAATTTTTATAAACACTAAATTAAATATGTACTACGTAGGTACGCCGCCATATTTGATTCCAGCCAAAACTCCTGTACCCTTTATTGTAAGTATCTAGTATAATGTTTTACTTCTTCAACATTGTTTTTCCAACTTGCCATGTTTATCACACAAACTTTTATACTAATAGCTCTATGCACTTTCACATTAGAACA
Source organism: Zygaena filipendulae (assembly GCA_907165275.2). NCBI lineage: Eukaryota > Metazoa > Arthropoda > Insecta > Lepidoptera > Zygaenidae > Zygaena > Zygaena filipendulae. The sequence goes on from OU015657.1 coordinate 2,026,950, forward strand.
AACAACACAAAGAGAGATTACCTTAGTGATCGTCAGCTAAGAGGTTACTTACACGGTCAACGCACGCAAGACCACTACCACGGGTCCGTTTAGTGAAATGACATCACCAAAAAGGTTTACGAGCCTCTAACAGCTCCAATACTACAGCTACAGCTACAATAATAATAATAATAATCCACTTTGTAAAAAAGTAGATGGAAATGAATCTCATTTTGCTTGAATAAATCTTTCTTTATTCTAAATTAAGTTTTACGCGGAGACACTAGATAGTTAATAGATTAGTTGTTAATTGTAGACGATATATAAATTACTAGCTGTCCCGCGCGATTTCATCCGCGGTGATTTCGGAGTTCCCGCGGGAATTCCGGGATAAAAACTATCCTATCTTTCAAGTTGGGCTAAATACAACATAGTGACGAAATTTCATCACGATCGATTCAGTAGTTTCGGAGTCCATCGCGGACAAACAACGTGACACGTGATTTATATATATTAGACTAGCTGTCCCCCGCGATTTCATCCGCGGTAATTTCGGAGTTCCCGCGGGAATTCCGGGAAAAAGTACTCTAGGTCCTTCTTTGTACCCCTGAGTTCTGGAGTTCCCGCGGGAATTCCGGGATAAAAACTATCCTATTTTTTAAGTTGGACCATATTATAAATGGTTGCAAAATTTTATCAAAATCTGTTCAGTAGTTTCGGAGTCCATCACGAACAAACAACGTGACACGTGATTTATATATATTAGATAAGATGTAGGTATTTTAAACTTGGCTGTTCCCCGCGATACCATTCGAGTTAAATTTAGAGTTCTTGCGAGAACCATTTCTTTATCGACTGCTAATTTATTGTTATTATTATATTATTGCAGTCTTGACATATTTTAAATTTCATTTTTCGTATTTCATGATAATTATTAATTGTTCAAAATAATTAATCTAAGTTTAAGATGACATTTGCACGCCGGCATCGGCAGGATATGCTGAATCAATTTCACGTATTTTCAAGTAACACCAATTTATGTACCTACCATATTCTTGCAAATAAATAAACAAATAAATTCCGTGTTAAATCTTTTTCTCTATACGTAAGGCGTGAAAGCCTAACAGACAAAACTCACATTCGCATATATGTATAATACTATCTGTTTCCCGCGTTAATTCCGGAGCTACCGCGGGAATTCCGGAACAAATGTACCCTTATTCTTCTCTGTACCTACAACGTGTATACCTACAAACATGATGATCGGTTGAATAGTTGGGGTGTGGAAGCGTAACAAAAAAAAACAAACTACTACTCACATTGGTATTTGTAATGTTATGGATATATTATTACATTCTTTTTGTTGAGGTACCATAGTGACGTAGTGTGAGCGTTAAACGATACGTAAATTTACACTTTTGGAGACTCATAGTAAGGGTTTGGGTTGACTTGTTAAGTGCCTTTTGTAAATTGCCCCTTGCGGGCATTACTTAAAGCGGTTTTTCATTGAACTACCCAGTTTACTTTGCCGTTAACTACTGCAAATTATTACCTTACCTGAGAGTTTAGAGCATTCTTCAGGTATTTATGACTTAATTCCTATTTAGTTAAAGCCGACGATAACAGCTGATTCACGTTTCTTTGAAGATTACTTTACTCTCTTAACTGATTGACTGTTGATTCAGTCAGTTAATGAAATTCAGTGACATGCTTACCACCTGTTAGTCCGTAGGTATATAAAAATCCGTGTGCATATATATATACCTACGGGCATATTATACAGTATGTTATATATACCAGTTGATCGTAAACAAATCTTATATAAGTTTATGATATCTTATGTACCTACATAGATACGCAAAAACAACTGAATGTATTTTCATGAAACTTTACAATAATATAGCTTATAAATGTATACATCAGAACACATAGGGTACTTGTTATCCCGGAGTTCTCGCGGGAATTCTGAAATAAAAAGCATAGGTAGCCTATGTTCTTCTCTGTACCCCTGACAATGTGCATGCCAAATTTCATAGTGATCGGTTGAGTCGTTAACTCGTGAAAGCCTAACAAACAAACACACTTTCACATATTTTATAACAGTATTCCTACTCCGATTGCAGATTAACACTTAATAAACTACTCTATTAGAGCGAAAAGATCAGATAGGTCTTTAATGTGCCCACAGCGAAATTTACGACTACACTCAAAGTCATTTTAATGATTACTTAACTTTAAGCAGCCGTTGGAGTGTTAATGTACACTGTAAAATGGAACACTTTATTCTAGCACACACGCAAAGAGATCCCGAAACAATTCGAAATTAACGCGGGGTAAAACAAAAATAACAAAGTTTGTTCGCCAGTTAACAAGCAATGTGACCACAAAAGCATATTAGATTCGCTATTTCCGCCAGTGATTGTGTTACAAATTCAATACAAACGAAGCGGCTTAATTGGATTTCGCGTGATAAAATTGTTTAGTTACGATCGATGCGAACCGATGGTCAGCTGTTATGTAGCACATAGGGACATAGATAAGCAATAGTGTGTTAACCCACACTGGAGAAATTTCGAGTAAATTAAAGTTTTAAAATTATAGCGCCATTTTGTGTCAATATTTTTTATGCGCAATATTTAGTTACATATTTAAACAATGTAATAAGGTAAACTAATAATTAAAAAACGTTCTCTGCCTCTCAATAAATAGTTCTGAATCAATAACTTCATTTTGTGGGTTAACATGTTATTGCTTATCTGCGTCCATAGGTAATATGTATAGGTATGGTTGCTGATCCAAAGTGTGGGTGTAATTCTAACATTGTAGGCAAAGATATTGAAAGAGAATAGATGGACAATACGGCTACGCTCGGCCGCTAAAGGTGCTCCCTTGCCGCGAGAATTCGCGTGTAATGTAACGTTACAGATTTGAACATAACATCAGTGAAGGAGGAGAACCGAGCATTACAATGCGCACCTTGTAATGATACAATTGATAAAAGCTAATTCTCAAAGTCGAATCTATAATGTCAAATTACACGCGAATGATCGTCAGTCACGGAGGCAATATTGTGATGTAATGCTCAAATTCGAATGTTTTATGTTACATTACACGCGAATGCTTCCGGTGATGGGAGCACCTTAAGCTTTCCCTTTGAACCACGCAGCGGTCAAATGATCTCATGTTAACAAAATGCCGTTGGCTGAGACTATTGTCTATAGATACCACTTGACGGAAAGCAAGGTGATTGGCTATTTGAAATGTACTTTGTGGTGACTGGTATTTGGTTGAGTCGCAACGATGTGATTGGTTTTTATTTTGATCACTCCCCCCGCAAAAATTTGTTGACGTGGATTGCATAGTAAAAGTTTGTATTGTTCGTCTATTCTCTTATAATGTCTTTGATAGTACGAGTAGGTATTATACTGCAAAATTGAAGAGGTAGTTATTGAATTCCATTGCAAAAATTCCATTGTTACAAACTCAATAACTAGATTTATCTGTGTTAACTGCTCCCTCTTTTCACTTCCCGCGGCTGTCCCTCAGGGGTTGAATTACCAAAAACCTTTACCTACTACATAATTATTTAGTTATGTACTCAAATATTTTTTTTTTAAAACTTCAGAACTTATAAAGTACTAGTTGTGCCCCGCGGTTACACCCGCGTTAATTTCAACCCGCGGGAATTCCAAGATAAAAATTACCCTATGTGTTAATCCGATGTATAAGCTATATTATTGTAAAGTTTCATTTAAATCCATTCAGTAGTTTTTGCGTGAAAGAGTAACAAACATCCATCCATCCATCCATCCATACATTCTTACAATCTTTCGCGTTTATAATATTATATAGTAGGAAAAAGTAGGAAAGTTCCTACCTACTAAGATTGGGAATAAGGACATTGGAAGCTTTGTTTGGGTTTTTCTGATATTATATTAGATGTTTTTTGAGCATATAAATGAAGATTGCTTGTGGTTTCTTCACAGTGTTTTTGAGAAATTCGCAACTTTATAAAAAGTTGATATTTTCTGAAAACGTATGGTATAGTCACAATTACAATATTATAATAATAATAATATAATTTTATTTCAGACATGAATATCCATTGATTATTAGTATCAGATTAGTAAAAATTATTTTCCTACTATATTAGTAGATACTGTTAGTTATTATAATTTTAATTATAAAATATTTTATTATTATTTCTATTTTTAGGCTGCACAATGTTTCGGCATTTTTTTTTTGACTGTGTGAATCCGCACGGAACAGCTAGTTTTACTATGGTTATTGACCGCAGCGAGTGGACGCCGGTCGCGTTATTTATTCGATACTAGCTCTCCCCGCGATAATATCAGAGTTTCCGCGGGAATTTCGGGATAAATTATACGTATAAACCTTCCTCTTAAATCACTCTATCCATTGGTCAAAACCGCATACAAATCTGTTCAGTAGTTTTTGAGCTAATCGCAAACAGACAGACAGGACTTCGTTTTATATTAATTTTTATATAAATATTAAATGGCGCTAATAAAAAAACCTTCCCTTTTTTATGAAATTAATTTACAAATAATTAAAACAAATTATCGGATAAAATTAAACCCGGGGTTGAGAGTATGCAATTTTCTCTTGGCATAATTAAGGTTAATCCTCCATCTCAAATATACCCTTTCATTATGAAAAAAAGGTTTCTGGTACGTACGCCGTACCAACGGAAATATTTCTAAAGCTCAATAATATCAATTCTTAAAAAAAAAAACTTCCGCGCCTTATAACAAAATTGTAATTTTTTTTCCGCTATTAAAACTGTTTAATAAATCAATATGTTCTGATATAACATTTTCTCTTCCTAACTTCTTCTCAATTCGACGCGTAAGTTTTTTTTAATGTTTGTTATCTCATAACTTTCGACTGCATGAACCGATTTTGATGATTCTTTTTTTGTTTGAAAGGGTATATTTCTACTTAGGTCCCATTGCGAACTAAGTCGGGATCTGATTGGCCAATAATAATATTATTATACGTGTATTTTTGTCTTTTGGATTAAATCGGTATTTTGTTATTTTTAGCTTAACCGACTGCTTTTAAATAAGTATTTTAGAATAGGTATACTAACTTTCAGAGCATTTTCATACAAACATAGGTATTAGGTACGTTGTATGTATACATAGAAAAACAATACATGTTACATTATTTAAAAGTCCGCATGTTCAACTAAAGGCATATAATTAAAAGAATATTTAACCCAAAATAAATTTGAAGGGGATTTGCACAAGTGACATGGTTTAAACAGATGCAGCAGCGTAACAAGCCTGAGGGACCAACTCGATCCAATAAGTCCGCAGTACACTCTACAATAAGCAAACTAATCTAATCCTTACCAAGAAGACCGCAGTGGCTGTTTTAGCTTGAACATTGACGATGTGATCCAACCAAATGGTTGCGATGTATTCATTCTACAAAATTGTAAAGTTTGAAATGAATCCTTATTATTAAAAATGGGAAAGTGAGTCTGTTTCTTTGTTAAGCTTTCACGTCTCAACGGCTCATCCGATCATCATGACATTTTGCATACACGATTTCAATGGTACAGAGAAGGATATAGGGTACTTTGTAACCGGTATTACCGCGGGAACTCTGAAATTAATGCGGGTGCAACTGAATTCAATTTTGCATACCACCGTGAGAGAAGAATAGGGGCTTGTTCAGTAAAATTTAAGGTGAAATTTGCCACCGAAAGTTCCCCACCCCACAGACCAGAAAATAACAGATAAAAGGGATATCAACTTAGTTAAGTATGAAAACAGATGAAAACCATGGATTTATGGTTATGTTTTTACTTAGTCACTGTTTTCAAAATTCACAGTTTTGGAAATATTGTGGGAAATATACTTAGGATGGCAGCAAAAGATGTTTTGGGCAAGTTAGAGCATTTGCTCTAACTTCTTTAGCAACGGTAGCGCGCCTGCTCCGCCTACGTGTGCTCTCTAGTTAATTTATTTGCTCTGTGATCACCAGCATTTCAAAAAAAACAAATTCACTTTCGCATTGATATAAGGATTTAAAATTTCATAAATTGCGTAGAACTGAAAGGGAATACGTTAGTTGAAAGATTAGGGTTCACTTTTGCATATTACATTTAATTGTACCATTAGGGGTTGGTAAGATAGAGACGTGGGTTACTTTGCAACTCCCCGGAGCAAACCAACCGTTTTGAATGGCCGAGTTTTTTCGGGATTCCCTTTTTCAAGGGGAAATACAAAGAAAGGCGGTCTCATTTAACGAACTTGCCTTATAAAGAAAGTTCTTTGATGCTTATTAAACTCTCGTTTTAAAGGTCCGAGCCTGCGGGTAAAGTAAACGCTGCGTTTTGTATTGTATTGTAATATACGTACATGGGTCCATATTTATTTATTTTGCTTTAATTTAAAATTTCGGTAGGTAAGTACAACACTTTTGTGGTTGTATTTAATTTCATTAAAAAAGATTCGTGTTTCTTCACCAATGTAATTTGCAAAGTTCTATTTACAAAATATTTGATGCTTTTCTCCGGGAGGGTGCTGCCCGAGTGGTGCGTTGATTCTGCCATTGTGTATGTTATTGCGGACTGCTTCTTATAGCGGTGGCGTTGAGTTGTTGGAGGCGCTGCATTCCCCCGAAGTGTTAGGAAGGTTTATTTTTAGATTATTTTTTGTTTATTTCTATTAGTAGTTTTATATTGCAATATGTAACACATTACGAGGCTAGCTTGGCGCATGAGCGTAAAAAGCCTCACTAAATAAACAATAAAAAAAAAAAAAATTTTTTTGTAAATACAACTTTGCAAACTTACATTACGTCGTACAAGAGACTCACTGAATTACCGCAATAAAATATTACTGCCGTGTTCATCGGATTGTAACGAAAAATCTACATCCATGTCTGTAAATAAAAAAAAAGTAGCATATTAGACATTTTGTTACCGTCCATGCAGTTGCCACGTCTCTATTGGAACTATAATGTAATTTATTGAGCAAAGAAGAAACGTAGGCGATGTGAAAATCCGATTTAGAAATGCTCTCACCTAGCCACAATCGCCATTCTTGCTAGGGCTGCCAAAAAATAAATTCGAAGATCCGGTGTCAGGGATCGAATTATTCATTCCGAATTGTGAATAAAAACCGACCATTATATGTATGTATAAAAATAGTTTAAGTCTTCTAAAGCGCTTTGTATATGTATTGTATATAGTAGGTATTTTAATTTTCGTTCATGATTTTACATTTTTTGCCTTTTCGACTAAATCTTCTATATTCGGTCAAGTATTGCTAAACACTGTAAAAATGCTTGTAAGTAGATAGTGCATACTTTTGAAACGATCTAATGGTTTTTTAATTTTATACTAGCTGTTCCCCGCGGTTTCACCCGCGATAAGTTCAGAGTTTCCGAGGGAATTTCGGAATAAATAGTACCCTATGTCCTTTTTTGTATCCCTGACAACATGTATTCAAATTTCATGACGATCGGTTGAGCTGTTAAGACGTGAAAGCGTTACAAACAAACAAATCTACTTTCGCAACATTATAATATTGGTAAGGATAGATACTTATTAGCTGTCGTTTTGATTAAAGTCTAGACTTTGACCCAAATGTTCATTGCTATCTCCGAATATCCTGTTTCACAAGAATTAATCCGGTAAAGATCTGGTTATACCGGTCAGAGGCAACCCTACCTGCGTCTCTCGCATACGATTCTCTTGTGCCCAGAATGGAAATAGGATTTCTAGCGCTGCAGGACCGTGCAATGTGCATCACCCACATTTGTGAATTCTCTAAGAATTTGCTTCGTAATATTATTAAAGGTGACCATTGTGCTTTTGAAAATGCGTACACTCACCTCTATATCTAGCGGGGGTAAGCAAAGACTATAGACTTCCTACATCTCATCAAATTTCTGGATTTATGGATTTCTTTAGTGTAATGTTTACCGCCAGAATATATTGTATTGTGATAAATATATTATTATCTTTTTTGATAATACTGACTTCTATGTGAAATTAATAAATTTTGTAATTAGGTCATTTATGACATCCTAATTATACAAATGTGAGTTTTTTTTTTTATTAGGGCTGTGAAAGCTTGAACCCATTGAAAAATGCTAAATAACTGACACTAATGTGGGGGCCCCACACCAGACATTTCTGTGATTCTAATCATATAAAATTGTTTTCTCTAAATACCTACGTCACATTTGTTAAAATATGTTGTTTGTTAAATTTAAGTTAAAATTTGCAGTAATTTTGCTGTTTTTATTTAAGAAATGCCTTTCTCTCTCATTTCTAGGAAGAAATCTTTCGAAGTCAGCTGCACAAATTATACGACACTATTTAGGTTATACACTTTATCAAGGTGCACGATAGCGCGTCAGGCCAAGATCGGACCACCGCACTTAGTGCCTATTAATTTAACACGTAATGTACTTTATGATAAAAACACGAATAATATAAAGTAAATTCTGTCATCTTGTAGAGATTATGACGCGTGGCATATTAATTATGATAAATAATTACACACTTATCGTAAATTATATAAAATAATGTTTTCTTTACCGTAAAACTTTTACATAAAAAAAGTTACACTTACTATTTCTATAGGCTGTTCTTTAAACATGCGCTGTGTGTTGCCGTGTGTTTGACACGCGATATATTTGTAATTTAAAAATAAATAAAAAAACGCGTACACGTTCTGAAACTGTTCAATGATAATATTATATGCCAATATTGTGATGGTGGTTCATATTAACATATTGGTGGAATAACGTTTTTTGGGCGTTCGACGCGTTCCGTTTCGTACGTCAATCATAGCGCACATGTGCGCGACACACAGAATTTTCTGAGGGAAATATTAAAAGGCATTTATTTATACGTCACTCACGGTTTAGCGTGTATTGATCGAAATGTAAAGAAATGAGGTGCTTACATAAAATTATATTATAGAACCTCCAACGCTCCAAAATTTGGATCTGGAAAATTTCATCTTTTTTGCTTCAAATGTGAAAAATTTCCATCACAAAAACAAAGTTAGAATTTTGAAAGTTTTTTTTTTTTCACTTTTTTTTCATAAGTTTGCGAAAAAGTTTTGGGACCGTTCACCTTAAGGTGAGTATAGACTAGATGGAGCATTGGTAAGAAAATATTTATAGTCGCTCTAATGTTTGAATGGTTCCATGTTTTACAAATTAGAGTCTTTAATAGAGTCTTTAATTCATGTTGTTTTAGAGCATGTTTATACTAGGCTCAAAGTAAGCGACGTATTGCCTGGGCCGACTCAGCATCTTTGGGGTTACAAAATCGATGAATTGTGACTAACCGAAGATAAGCGTCTGCTGTCAAATGACACAGGACGTAGCGCGCATAATTGCGCCGTAAATCAGCCGCAGACTGAACCAGTCAGCGAGCGTTTAGTCACAAATATTTGAATTCGTTTTGAATACAGCCTTTTTCTGTACCTTGTTCTGTGCCTACTAATAAAGATAAAAATTCTTTGACAAAAATTTTAGTGCCTTGATGAATTCGTTCCTTTTATTCCAAATGTTTTCATTGCCTTCAAAATCTAATTTAGCTAAATATAATTAGATTTAATATAGGTAGATACTTATCATACTAACCAGGAATCAGATCCAAATACCCTTGCTGTGTCTAAGCCTGCATGAAATGGTTTAAAATTTGGAATTCCTTGAACAGAACCGTCTTTTTCACGTGAACTTCCAGAGCAATTTATATCTACAGAGAAACGTAATTTGCGTACCTACATTTTTATTTATTTTCGTTAAGTGCTGTTTCTCACGGGTTCACAAAGCTGATTTTCGAATTCCAAAAAAACAAGCAAAGTAAAGAAAACAAGTATCTAAAATCGGTTTGTTATACAATAGGTTATTATGCGAAATTACGTGAAAATCCATACCGAGGGTTAGCTCGGTACCAACAATTATATACTTAGGTACATGTAAAAAAAAATGAAAAATCTCTATTTCTTTAACAACAATTACAGTAAATTACCAAAGTTTGCGGTCTCTCTTAAGCAACAATCGCTTGTGTTGGGATGCTCCGCTCCTCGATAACCAATAGTTACAATCAAATAATTTTATATAAATATAGATTTATAGCTCACTTACGTGTGTGCGTGAATTTTTGAGTGAGTTACAGTGTGACGCTTGTAACGATGGCCCTCCGACGCAGTCTTGGGATCGGAACCCGACATGGCTTGCGTATGTCGGGTTCCACCACCTAACAAATATTTGAAGGGAGGATCAAATTCATTCATATCAATTACCCACGGCACAAAAGCCTCAATCTCACTATCGTTTTTAGTAAGTGGCCAATTTGTTAGAATTTCCTTGCAGTCAAAAATGATTAGAGAATATACATCAAGGTATTTTTTAACCACATTGTAGAAGTGTAAAAGAGAGACAGATAAATCTAAAGAATGGTTTTTAACGTTTCTAATGCATGCAATTATCCCTTTGAATACAAAAGAAAGCAGCCATTTCGATATTCAAAAGAGACAGGATTACTAATTCGATTTTATTGATATCTATTATATTACTCTCGTTTTGCTATCCAATTTTGTTTAAGTGCTTTTATTTGTCTTTATTTGCCATAACACAAGAAATGACGACGTGCATTACTTTACAATATAAAATTTCATGAGAAATTTCAATATGTTATGTAGGATATCTCCTTCGGCTTTCTCCTTTTTATGCTTGGAACGTAAAATGGTATTGTATAGGTACCTAAATGTATCTATATATATAAAAATGAATCCCTATTTCCATTGGTCATGGCATCACGCGTGAACGGCTGCACCAATTTCGCTAGTTCTTTTTTTGTTGTGTTTGCTATTGTAAGGAGAAGAAGAATACGAAAGAATATTACAATTCCTGCGGGAATTGCGAAACTCACGAGGGTGAATTTCCGAAACGGTTGAACTGATTTTGAAGGGACTTTCACTGCTAATTATAACAGCTGATCTTATAAAGAGAATTGGGTTACTTCGGAGTTCCTGCGGGAATTCCAAAAGTCACGCGGGTAAAACCACGGGGCGCAGCTAGTTTATCGTAAAGTAGGTATCAAATCAACATGCACGATTTCAATCTCTGAATTGCACTCCGCTAAAGTGTATTCGCTTATAAAGGATGACTAAGCCGATTAAAATGACGCATCCATTCGTATGAGTGCCTTTGCACAGCAACGGTGCTGAAGATATAGTTCTATTTGCACGTATGTGTGTCGACATTTTCATAAAATACTATTTATGAAAATGCCGCAGGAACTATTTTTCTCTAAAATAAAACTAGCCTAAGTTACTCCTTATAACATCAGCTATCTGCCAGTGAAAGTCCCGTTAAATCGGTCCAGCCGTTTCAGAGATTAGTCCGAGCAAACAGACAGACACAGATAAAATAAAATAAAAAGTTTCTTTTTCATGCAAGTACCTAAGTACCGCAGGTAGATATTATACTTTCATATGCATTTGGTGAAAGAATTACAGACAGAAACTTCCATTTTATTATATATAGATTATTTCTATTATCAGGTGATTAATCGCAGATACTTAAAAATACTGAAATTCAGTATTGGTATGAATTTCGGTAGTCCCGCAGAAATTCTTTGTTTCGAGATAAAAGTATTCTATTTTACTCAGGGGTAGGTAGAAAGGTACCTACTGTAAGATTTTATCAGTGAAAGAATTTATTTTTTAGAATCGGTTCAGCAGTTCCAGAGATTACCCCCTATTACAGCCAAACTTACTTAGCTTGCAGGTTAATAAACTTTATCTCTGTATAATATTAGTGTAGATAACTGTTTTTTCTCTGTTCTAAAATATACTGTACGTAATATATTGTACCTATACTATAGCTGTGTCTCGCGGTTTTACCCGCGTGAGTTTCAGAATTCCCGCAGGAACTTTTTTTTTTCTAAAATAAAAGTAGCCTAAGTTACTCCTTATAACATCAACTTTTTGCCAGTGAAAGTCCCGAAAATCAGTCCAGCTGTATCAAAGATTAGCCGGAAAAACAGACAGACAGATCTGTCTGTCTGACAGACAGGCACACAGACAGACAGACAGACAGATACAAATTTTGTTGATTTGGAATTACAAACAGACACTTCAATTTTTTTATACGTTACTTACATATAAAGAGGCATTACGTAATATTTGTAATGTATAGGATAAAGTATTGAATTTCCCAGAAGACTTGCCTAATCTAATACATTACAGCGTAAAAGCAATAAAGATCGTACTAAGCACATAATATTGGCTAATGTAAAACGCATTAGTATCGTGTAGGTAAATGTTATAGAATCAACGAGCGCTGATTTGTTTGCTCGGTTAATGTTTCCTAGCTTCCATCGATATTACCTATTGAGCTTTTGGCCTAGGTAGGTATAGCGCCAAACACTATTGTTGGCTCGACTCGCGCGTTTTCGACACGCGCGTAAAACGCGTCATCTGGACAGGCTCTTAGGCTGATATAATGATGATGATTATTATTTTATATTTATACAATTAACTATAATTAAGGATTAACTTTTTATATAGAACATAATATACTTACAAAGGTTTACTTGTTTTAGGAAGATGAGTTCATTTAGATAGGTCCATTATCATATAGGTACAGACGCTTACAGTACGTACAATGCTATGAAACGTTTAGTTTCTCGACTCTTGTATTACAGTGAGCGGCGGCTTCAAAGCATTCCTACGCAATTACACAATATCACGTCCGGCGCAGATGGCTTTGAACATGCCGCCTGTGTGGCGAATATTGATGACCAATAATACTCCCCGGTATGAAATATCAATCCGCGACGGTCATGACACTGCACTTCCATAATGAAAATCGATCGTCCATTTTGAATGGTGATATCTGAATGAAAAGAGTTACCTATATCCTTCCATCCGCCAAAGATTTTGTGAACGTATTAAAATGGTTACATTTTATTTGGACTTATTGGAGTTTTACGGGGGACACCGCGGCGAAAAGCTAGCATATTTTATGTTTGTGAAAAATTTGTATCGGATGTATCTATGCAGACATGGTAACAAACAACCAAATATCTTCACAAAACTCATGTAGTTGTAGGTAAATTTAAATTATTATTAGCAGAATAGGATCATAATACTTTAGCCTGCCGAGCTTCTGCATTATTCGGCCGCAAATCCGACTAAAAACAAAGCAGGTGTATTTAATGTAAAATTGCAATAATTAATTCTTGTAATTACATCTAATTCCGTCACAAAAGATTCACCGCTCACGAACAAAAACCTCTCGGAACAATTTCAATTATTAAAATATACAGTGTACTTACACGCACTGAAAATTTGGATACTCTAAATGTCATGATGCTTTTAAGCAAATGAATGCCGTACATTATGGAACTAACGCACGCTTCCAACTTGAATCGCGAGTACATAAAATTCTATCAAATTATTATAGAGTCACTAGCTGTGCTCGCGGCTTTGTTCCCTGAGTTTCATATTTTTCAGCGACGATAAGCTTAAACGATGTGTACATACCTAAGCGTCAACGAAGGTTTTCCTGAAGGAGGGTGTTTAGTTTTGGATTATCTTCTCAAGTACCTAAGTAAATAAACATAACATTACGTTTAACGAGAAAAATAAAAACCAAATATGAAAATTAAGTGAAATGAAATAAACTTTATTTGTTATGACGACCGTTAATATGCAATAACAAAAAGAAGCACAACCAGCGTGTCGCAACAATAAGGCAACCAGCTCAGCAAGTCGGGAACCGGGGGCCCGACGCTATCTTCCGCTGGTGAAAATTTAAAAACCATGAGTGCGCAAGCTGTCATCGCGCTGAGTGATCATAACCTAAAAGACAATGCCCCTTCTGATACGTATTTTTCAATTAGAAGTTCGATGCCCGTACTGTCAGAGTAAACATTTTAATACTATATAAAATTTGTGTTTACCTGTCTCTAGGTGTTTAGTACTTAGGTTTAGGTTTTAAGTAATTTATTCCTCATAATAGCATATTACATATTATTCAATGAAAATGAGAAAAATAGGACTATAATCAAAATACTTATAAAATATAAGTAAACTTAAAAAAAACATCCAAAACTTTATATCACTTTAACTCGTTTTGAGGGTTCTCTAACAAATAGAGGGTTCTATAGTGTGAGCTTTTAATTAATAATAATAATAATAATAATAATCCACTTCACAACACACAGATCTACTTGATCCCACACTAAGCTATAAGCTTGTGTCGTGGAAACCAAGCAAACGTGGTATATACTTTTTAATAATAATAATAATAATCCACATCACAACACACAGACCTACTTGATCCCGTAGTAAGCTATTATTAGCTTGTGACGTGGAAACCAAGCAAACGTGGTATATACTACATAGAATTACTTATATATTTATTTATTTATATTTTTATGGAATAGGGGGCAAACGGGCAGGTGGCACACCTGATGATAAGTGATTATACTATAGATATATTAACACACCCAGACTGGAAAATGGAACCCTGTGTTCATCACACAAAGTCCACCCCCACCGGGCATCAAACCCGGAACCCCTTGATTAGCGGGTAGGCATGGTGACCTCTGCGCCAAACGGGTCGTCTACTATATACTACACATATATTATTACATATATATTATACTATAGATATATATGTATACACACCCAGACTGGAAAATGGAACCCTGTGTTCATCACACAAGGTCCACCCTCACCGGGAATCGAACCCGGAACCTCTTGATTAGCGGGCAGGCATGGTGACCATTGCGCCAATCGGGTCGTCAAATTTGAATTTTGGCAGTGGTTCGAAATCATTTACGGTATCGGTAGCTTGTTCTTTAACTAGACTAGTTGTGCTCCTTCAAAAAGAATTGACCTTTTTCCGTATTGGATCCGTGGTGCAAAAAGTTGTCAATGATTTTTAGTATGTACTAGCGTCACCCGCGTGACTTTCGGAATTCCCGCGGGAACGGGTTTACTTGGTACTTAAAAAAATACACGTGATTTTGGGAATGAGGGGGGGGGGGGGGTAGTTTTAAACCTCACCACATATCAGCAGATGGACGCCTCCTAAGTACTTACCTATGAGCATTTTTTTCCTTACTACTTACTCAACCCAGTAGGTAGGTAGGTATACCTAACATACAATTCCGATCACGTTTCGAGTTTCAGTATAGTTTCAGTTTTGGGGCCGTTGATACTGTCGTCGTCCGCTCGTCCTTGTGTACATGACAGATGGTTTGAAGTTGTATCAAAACGGTGTACCTATAGTTTCACAACACACAAACACACTTTCGATCGTTTTATTCTACGTGTATGTGATTTTACGTAATCGCTTGGGAGATTGGCCGGTCGCAATGTAAGCTATTTTAATCTCGCACAATTTGTTCCATGCAATTTTATAATAGCTCGCCGTAGTCGTACATATTTTTTAATAACTCTGTTAGCACACAATTATCTTTAAATATTGCTAATTTGAATCACAAATTATTTTTTTAGATATCAAGACAGCAGGGTGAAATTAATAAAAAAAAGTAAAAACAGTTTTAATATCATATTTTCGTTTCATCATCCTTACTAATATCTCAGAGTAATAAATATAGTACGTACTCTAATATTATAAATGCGAAAGTGAGTTTGTTTGTTACGCTTTCACGCCTTAATCGTCATGAAATTTTGCATGCACGTTGTCAGGGGTACAGAGGACATAGGGTACCTACTTTTTATCTCAGAATTCCCGCGGGAACACCGAAATTGCCGCGGGTGAAACCGCGGGGAACAGCTAGTAAACAAATAATTTGCTTCTTTTGCCACAATGCATTTTTCAAAAGTAACTATGCCAAAATTTTTATACTCCATCAACCATCAAAAGAAGTTTCAAAAACAACAAAAAGTTCTCGGCGGAATCGAGACTTGAAGACGGGTTCATGCGGTTCTGTATAATAATATCGTTAGGAAAACTTGTGTCTCACGAGTGATGCGAATAATTGCAATACTTAAAAAAGTTTTTCTCACCGTGTCCTAAAAAAACCTACAAAAAAACCACTTCCACTCCACTTTACAACACATACCTACACACAGATCTAATTGATCCCACAGTAAGCTTGGGTCGTGGACTAGAAACCAAGCAAACGTTTTATACTACATAGAATTACATAATTTTCACTTCACATAAAATAAGCTAATAAGTCACATGACATGATAATGACTGTAATATTGCGTACGAGAGTAGGTATTTCAGTAAAATTCATTCGACGAAACAAAAAGTTCGCAACGAAGTGTCAGCAAAACAAATGTTTGTAATTTAACGATATTACTTTGTAACTCGAAAAGATGTTTGGTTCGGTTGATACGAAAGTTCAGTTGGTTAAGTAGGCACATTAGGTGGGAGGCACAGGAAGACGTTAGGGTTGCCGCCGGTAGTGGCTCCACGCCAGGCGGTGTTAAAATATGCCAACCGATTGGACGTAACTAGGGGTGTAGCTCGTTGTTGTTAAAAAAAAAATCACATAATATATTTTTGGAGCAAAACAAAGACTGTTTAACCATTGCGAGGATTATTTTTAGTTTCAGTTTCTGGTAGAATTTGAAACAGTGTAATAAAGGTGAGGTGAACGAATGATTAGCTAAATATGCGGGTGGTGACAGCGCGAGCACGTAATTAGGCACTATTTTTTTGGAGAACTATTTGTTGGCTTTTTATAAGTTAACTAGCTGTTCCCCGCAGTTTCACCCACGGTAATTTCAGAGTTCCCGCGGTTCATGTTACTCATAGATAGTGTAGCATTCTAATGGTGAAAGAATTTTTGAAATCGGTCCAGCAGTTTTGCAGTTAAACCGTAACAAACAAACAAATAAAAAATCAAATCTTTCCTTTTTATAATATTAGTCTAGATATATAAATAAAATTAAGCCGAGAAGTTTTAAACTGATATTGTTTATGTCATTATCTAATTTAAATACTTTGCGAGAGAAAATAACATTTTAATACTTAAGACAAATGAATGGGATGTGATTATATGATTGTAGTAAGATCCACAATACCTACATTTGTTATCCTGTTGTACCTGATTTATTGCTACTATAAAATAATATAATAATGATACTTAGCATTTCTTTTCAAATAAATTTATATTCAGCCTTCCCGTTCCATACATTTTCCCATTATCTAAGATTTTCAATATAGATAATAAAAAAATAAACAAAGAAAACCTTTTCAGAAAGTATTATAAGTAAAAAAAAAAAATTCTATAATAACATACCGGATTGGGTGGGCGATATTTTTACAAAAATATAACGAGCGTCAACCCTAGCAGATTAAGTCTGTTTACTATCGTTACATTTACAAAACTTATACAAAACTTTCCACATTCAATCAAGTGGAATATTTTATTTTGATGTCGGTATTGTTTTGTTTTCATATTTTGCACTCACTTAAATCTTTTTTGTTACTGCTGTGTTTTGCTTTGAGTTATATTTTAGCAAATAGTCATAGGTACCTACTACAGAATGTTTGTCAATTCAGATTTTCTCATACATTTGGTTTTTCTACTATTTCTTCAGGTAGGTACATTTTCAAATACAATATCTTGTCTATCTCAATTACCGTTCTTCATTCATCTTTATTTATTTATTTATTCTTTATTGCACAAAAAATAAATTCAAATGACGAACTTAACGCCCTGCGCCATTTTCTACCAGTTAACCAACGTAAAATCTTTTCCAAAATGAAAAGGTTTTCTTTGAACTCAATGCCAAAATCTACGATATTTATTTCAAATTTTACCACCTCATTTTTATCATACCTAATACATTTTTAACATATAGGAAACAGAAGACATTGCTTATAAATTGTCTAATAGTAAAGAAAGCGCAGTATTTCTCGTATAGTCGTCGTTATTAAGTCGTCCGACGCTGACCTCTTTGCTGGAGCGAGCGCGCATTTTCGCAGCGGGTCGGCGCCGCGATGTAATTTGCAAGAAATTGTATTGAATCTTAAAACAGCAATTTGCACTTCTTATGTTTAAAATTTCACTCCATTCGCATCAATTCGCATGTTATGTTCGTTGATGGCCACTATTTTGAAAATTTAAATATTGAAAATTACTGGTACTAGGTATTCGGCTCATCAGCACCAGGTAACATCTTAAATCATACATCTTAAATCATTATAAAAACAACAATAAGGCTCTAACGACTACTACTAGGGACCAAGCGCTCACTAGCCACATTAATTATTATTATTATTATTATTATTAGTTACTATCAAAGAAAAAACCTAATATGCGCATTTTGCGAGTAACGGAAACAAGCCAAACAAATTATTTTTTTCGTCGTGCCAAAGAGCCAAGGTATTCAAAACATTTTATTGTACTTGGAATATTATCTCTTTAAAACATAAAGTCAAACTTGTCAAATTCTTTTTATTAAAAAGAAAAAGATGTACCTGTAATACTTAAAGAAGAAAGAAATTTAAATCTGTTCTAAGAAGAAAGAAAGAAATTTAAAAGTTCTTTTTGATAAAGTAAAAACAAAATTTTAACAAAAAAAAAATTAAACTGACTTCGCCTAAGTCGGTAATAAGTAGGTAGATAGACTAAGTCCGCCCCCGAGTAGACAATGGGACCATTTCGGGAGTACTTACCCTTTCAAACAAAAAAAAGAATTTTTCAAATCGGCCCACCCGTCTTCGAGGAATCGCGTAACAAACATACAAAAAAAAACAACAAAATTTCAGTTAATTGAGGACTCCTCCTTTTTTGAAGTAGGTTTAAAAAAGAAAAATACACAAAAGCGAGTTTTCATAACTCAGCTGTAACATTTGTATATTTTAACCACTTTCAATAGTTCTTTCAGTTATGTATATTCCCCAGTTTCTCGCCCACTCTAGTTTGTGTAAATTCAAGCTAATTTTCAACTGTTTCGTATTCAAAAAGCGTAGCTGCCAACTTGTTGGCACGAAAATTTTAATATTTAGTCCGAACGCGTACTTAAACCAATTCAATACAAACAAATATCTATACTTAATTATATTATGTACCTACCTATTTTGTAAAATACGACCTGTTTTATATCCTTTATGTAAAGTTTCAAATAAACAACCTTTCAGTGATAATTAACAATATTTAATGGCGTTTTGATTAAGTTGTTTTGAATTTTAGGTGCCTATCACTTCAATAAAGACAAGCAATTATTTATCTTGGTTGCTTTGATAATAATATAATAAACTAGGTAGGTTGTTGTCAAATGTACAAGATTAACATTATTTTGAAGAAATTATTTAAATTTATGACTTTAATTTGAGTATACAATACAGAAACATACGAGTAATAACTCTCCGTTTTTCTGTTACCTTTTCACACCTAAATCCTTACTAATATTATAAATGTGAAAGCGAGTTCGTTTTTTTGTTTGTATATTTATTTATAACGCTTTCACGCCTTAACGACTCAACCGGTCATTATGAAATTTTGTATGCACGTTGTCAGTGGTACCTACAGAGAAGGACATAGGGTACTTTTTACCCCGAAATTCCAGCGGGAACTCCGAAATTATAGCAGGTGAAACCGCGGGGAACCGCTTAGTATTCGATAAAAAATTTCGATATGAACTCAAGAATTAGCTGACAGCTTAAAATATAACCTGAAATTTAGGTAATTTCTTACTCATTATCCATATGTCAAACTGTACTTATTTTTAAAACAGAACTTTCGCCCGCGTTAATATCAGAGCTCCCGCGGGAATTCCGAGATAAAAGTGCCCTTTATCCTTTTCTGTACCCCTGACAACGTGTATGCAAAATTTCATGGTGATCGGTTGAATAGTTTAGGACCTGAAACGTAATAGCCACACAAACAAATAACCTCCCATTCGCAATATAGTAAGGATTTCATAAGTATTTGGAAACAATTTTAGTTAAACGTTCTATTATAGAACTTGAGTTTATTTGCCAACAAAACAGTTCGGTGGGGTCGAGTCAGGCCACCGAGCCCAGTTGCAACATGCAACTCGAACCAGAAACTAATTAAAGTGGCAACCTACAATTTCGCTCCCCCGCCGTCGTCAGGAGTCCACAAGTCAGTAACTTTGTCTAGTCTAGCAGAGTTCGCCTCCCTATTGAAATTAATCCTTGCTCCTCAACGTTTAATAGATCCTGTACATTTCATGGTCTTCTTTTATTTATCTATTCCTGATGTCAACATGCTGATCATGTCTTCAGTGTAGGAGCAAAATAAACCGGTCGCGGTCCTGTATCAGCAGAATACCTAAGTACAAATCGATCACCGATGTGTCTGTAAGGATCCAACTATATCTATTTACTAACTATTCCCCCGCGGTTTCACCAGTGTTAATCAAAGAGTTCCTACGGGAATCCCGGGATAAAATATACATTAAGTCACTCAAGTATACTGTAGCTTCCTATAATTGAATAATGTTATAAAATTTCTTAGCACATAATTCCAGAGATTTATTGTCTCCCACAAAATTCCAAACTTTAGGTACCTCTTTATAGTATTAGTGTAGATTATAAATGCGAGTGTAAGTTTGTTTATTTGTCACGCTTTCACGTCTTGGATCACGACAGAAAAGAACTTAGGGTAGGTGGGTTTAATTCAGAAGAAGAGTATATTATTCCTGAGGAAAGGAAAAATAATTGATAATAAGTAATCATGAAATAATTGAAATCTTTTTTTTATTATTTTAAACAAATGTAGGCATTTGAACACAGCATGATTTTAAGTGACGGCGTGATCGAAGATGGTAAACACACTTACCTGGGATACTTACCTTACGCGGGCAAAACTGGGCTCCGAACGCGCAATGGGCATGTTGACTAATTTTTATTTTTTAGTCCGTCTTGTAGATTATTAAAAAATATTGGACACGTATTTTTTCTTTTTTTACGTAATCAAAAAATAACGGCGATATATTGAGTTGAAATTTCGCGTGACGTCACTATTCTGACAGTTTGTATGGCGGTTTTAGCGGTTAGTGACGTCACGACCCCCTCACCCTAAACTTTAATGCGCTTTATCTCTGTATATTTTAATTTATTTAAAAAAGCAAAAAAATACGTGTCTATTGTTTTTTTATTTTCTAACTGACGGACTAATTAGAATTTTGATTTTCAATAGTAGTCAACATCCCTATTCTCAACGAGAAAAACTTAGGACCTACTGCAAGGTTAAAAAGGGTATTAATCTATTTGACTACATTTTTGTTTTTAGTCCGTCCTGTAGATTCATAAAAAATATTAAGTTTTTCTTTTTTTACGTAGGTAATCAAAAAATAACGGAAACGAGTTGAGTCGAAATTGTACGTGTCGCGAGACGTCACAAACAATTACAGTTTACTAATACGTTACGAGCCCCCGCTCCTAAACTTTAATGCGCTTTATCCAAGTTTATTTTTATTCGTTTTAAAAAGCAAAATATACGTGTTGTTGTTTTTTATTATCTAATTGGCGGACTTAATAGAATTTTGAACAAAAATTTAGTCAAATAGCCTGTTATATACGCGCTACGCAGGTGAAACCGCGGGAAATAGCTACAATAACAACCGTTCTTATTAAATTGTAAGGAAATTGAAAGAAAACGAAAACTTTCACAGCTTCCAAACTCATGTTAATTTGTCATAGACTCGGATTTCGCCCGACAATAGTTATTTTGTAGAGTATAAGTCGTATAAGCATAAATAATAGAGCAAAGTTTTACGTAGATATTATATTCAGTAAGTATCCATTAACAGAATTACCATTCATACATCCTGTGAATAATTAACAATACACTCCTCGTTTTAATTACTTTAATAGAAGCGACTGTAGCTAATGAGACGCCAGAGTCGGGTTTAACAAGGACATATTATAGGCAAATAGTTGCCCGATGCCGTGATAAGTGGAACACTCATTTATTGGTATCATATTTGATTTTCAACTATCGTTTGGTGCATACCTGATACAGGAGTCTCGTAGCATATAGCTAGCTATAAAAATATAGTTTCTTCCAACATATTTTAATTTAAAAAGAAATCAGTACAACGCGTGAATTGAATAAAAACTAGAATGTAGTTTGTTCAGAATCGACTTCCGAATCGATCGCGCCATGTTTTAATATAGGTTATATTTTTTTCCATTTTTACTAGCCCATGTCTAGATTATTTATAATACAATATTTGGCGCGTACACCGCCCGTAGCAAAAAAATCGAATCGGTCATTGACACGTACATAGGTGCGGGCGTAGCGCTGGAAATTTCGTAGATAGGTAACTAATGTTGAATAACTTTTACCGCCGCACTCAGAGTCGACTTTAATTATTACTTAGTTAAGTATAGATTTTTAAAACAAAACTGCCGCAATCAGACAAGTTTAATAAATTAATGTTAGTTGGCATTTAACTAATTAAGTTACATCTTATTAAATGCCAATTAACATTAATTTACTGAACGTCTCTGATTGCGGCAGTTTTGTTTTAAAAATCTATACTTAACTAAGTAATCATTAAAGTCGACTCTGAGTGCGGCGGTTAGACTATTAATTTTTTCGAAATAATTTATATTTTAATCATATTATTGTTTTTTTTTTTAAAGGGCTGTATCAGGTTTTTGGTTAATTCATAAACACGTCTATAGTAGGTAGAATATATGTACGTGTCAAAAAGGGTAAATAGTAAATACCTAGTAGCTGTCCCCGCGGTAATTACAGAGTTCCCGCGGGAATTCCAGGATAAAATTCCCTATGTGCTTTTGGGTTCAGGGGTATGCAAAATTTCAGGAGATTTTACCGGCGTTATTTTCGAAGTTCTCGCGAGGATTCTGGGACAAAAAGTGGCCTATGTCCCTCTCTGTACCCCTGCAAGATTTCATGATGAGCGGTTGAGCCAAGGCGTGAAAGCGTAACAAACAAAAAAACTCACTTTTGCATTTCTAATCAGAAAGAATTATAACTTTTCATGACAATTCTGAAACATTTCAAATGTGATAGCAAAAAATCTATACTATAATAAAAGAGAAGAATCCTCGATTCTGTACATTGAATATTTTTGGCTATAATTGAGAGGGGTGATAAACAAGCACAAAAAAAAAAGTATTTAAAATTATTTTCTGTCTGTCTGTCTGTCTGTTCGCGATAATCTCCGTATCTATGGAACAGATTGTCATGCCGTTTTCACAGGTAGATTAAGCTTAGCCTGGAGCTACATATAGGCTTTGTTTCATTGAAATCGGATGTCAGGAAAAAAAGTTGCTGTATAAAAACTTTTCGCGCGGGTGAAACCGCGGGGCACAGCTAGTTTTACATTAACAGTGGCAAAAATTGTCATTTTTGATGGATTTTGTTACCTATGCATGTGTGCGGAGCGGAGCTGCGCCCCCGCTGGCCGATACCTAGAATAAAGTCAGTACGTTAACAGTATAGTCTTGCGTTTCACTTGTCCCATGTCACATACATATCAGTTTTCAATTTCTTTTTTATTATTATGTTCCACTACTTCAGAATTATCATCATAAATTAGTATTTACATTATTTTACATAATTATTCTACTATAGATTTCTTTTTTTCAATTAAACTAGCTGTTCCCATTCGGTTTCACCCGCAGTAATTTCGGAGTTCCTGCGGGAATTCCGGGATAAAAAGTACTCTATGTCCGTCTCTGTGCCCGTGACAACGTGTAGGTATGCAAGATATCGTGGTGATCGGTTGAACTGTTAAGGTGTGAAAGCGTAACAAACAAACAAACTAACTTTCGCATTTATAATATTATCTTAATAGTGCGTATTAGGAACTTAATAATGCGTATTTTTATAGCAAGTGACGCTAGACGATAACTATTGCCTAAACTGTTCTTTTAACTATACAGAATGTGAAACTAAGTTTATATGACGTGATTTTATTTATTTATCAAAATGGCGGCCTCCCGTTTCACAGGCGGGAATTTTAGGATTCACTCTGGGATTAAAATATTGTAGGTAGCGCTGGGCCACGTTTTAGCCAAATCCTGCCAAAGCTGTTTAAACCCATGTTTGCATCCGAAACATTAAAATATCGTAACTTTTAGATACATTGATAATAATCATATAATAATACTCGTTAGTAAATAATCGTGTAAAAATCATTGTAAAAATGTATAATAAATATTAAAAAATGAAAATTGTTTCTTAATGAAATACGAAACTTTATAAAGTCATTTCATTTTTATACTTAGACCAGCTGTGCCCCGCGACACACGATAATTTTGGAGTTCCCACGGGAATTCCGGGATAAAAGTACCCTCTGTCCTTCTCTGTACCACTAACAACCTGCATGCCAAATTTCATCCAAATCTGTTCAGCCGTTTTTGCGTGATTGAATAACAAACATCCAAACATCCACACTTTCACATTTATAATATTAGTAAGATTTCGTTTTCACACTTTGATCCCTTGCTTAAAATTTGTTCTGTCATGGCACGCGGTCACGAAAAATTGGACTTTTGATTAGACTATTTTTCTTGACCACGTGACATCATGATAACTTTCGTAGTTTTCTATAACGATAACGATTATAGATTATCAATTAAGGGGCAGATGATGAAGAAGATTTTCCAGTCGATTAATGGGCTAACGTCAACGGGCTGTAGATAACACTATCTATCTCGGTAGGTACTGGGAATCCCGAAATTCAGGCGAATGAAGCGACTGTGGTAAGTCTATGTAACTTTATACTGATGGAATATGTAAGTATATCAAATTTGCTCTGTAATGTTGTCACAACTATTGTAATCTCTATGAACACTTTGATGGCATGCACTTATAACGATGGCTTGACATCATACATGCACTGCAGTGTTTAGGTTTGCATGCCTAATCGCTGTGGTTTACATGACTACAGCGAGAAACTTATACGACGTCAACACTTACGCGTCGTCCAGCTGTCAACCTCAAATCTAAAGTCTACTTTACTTAGAATAGTCTATGTATTACATTAAATTTTGAACCATGTTTATCTGGATTTCTTTATTTTAAAGGTAAATGAACATTTACTCAGATAATAAAATTCCTAACTACTTTCTTTAGTTTATTCGACTCGACGAAGTCTGATTCCAGATTAAGTTTTTTGTTTTTTATGATAAATTAAATTTTCGCGAATTCGTCCTTACAAAAAAGGAACGATTAATAAAAGAAATTCTTATTAAAAATACAATTTTGAACGCTCTTAAATAAATTTGTGTAAACACAATAAAACTGTAAGCAAAATATCTAACTGAAAAGCTCCAGGGTTTTTGGTTTGTCTGAAATTGTTCACCCAAAATCACTGACTGAATTTAGATGCGTGATAACATTCCCATGAGAAATTTTTTGTTTAAGAAAGATAAAGACTAACCGCCGCACTCAGAGTCCACTTTAATGATTACTTAGTTAAGTATAGATTTTTAAAACAAAACTGCCGCAATCAGACAAGTTTAATAAATTAATGTTAATTGGTATTTCACTAATTAAGTTACATCTCATTAAATGCCAATTAACATTAATTTACTGAACGTCTCTGATTGCGGTAGTTTTGTTTTAAAAATCTATACTTAACTAAGTAATTATTAAAGTCGACTCTGAGTGCGGCCGTAAGAAAGATATGCAAAAATACAACAAAAAGTGTATCTTAATATCTAATCAGCGATGATAGCTCAGTGGTTAGTGCGTTCGGATTAAACGCCGCAAGGTGTAGGTTCAAATCCTAACAATGAGCTTGAGCTGTCGGTGAAGGAAAACATCGTGAGGAAACCATAGCATGGTGGTAGGGCGCTCTCTAGTGCCCGGCTGGCTAACTACCACCTTCAAGTTGCAAATCTGTCGCCGTGCACCTAACGGTGTGTTCCGGCAGTCCCACTTGGAAGCCAGTTCCCATCCCCATTCCAGGTCGGCAACGCACCTGCATGCCTTCTGGTGTTGCAGATGTCTATGGGCGGCGGTAATCACTTACCATCAGGTGTACGACTTGCCCATTTGCCCCCTATGACATAAAAAAAAAAAATCAGATGATCTAACTACTAGTCTAACTAAACCCTTGATTCTTGTAAACCAAGTTGCAGACACAGTATATACAGTAGGTATGTATCTAATAAAATAATAATTACCTCTAGACCATTGTTTGATTTGTTTGTTCTACCCATTTAAAAAAAAAAATTATAATTTTTTTTTGTTAAATTTTTAAACTTTCACAATTTAACTTCGGCGTTCGACGTTGAAGAAAATTCTCTCCTGGTTAGTAACCGAGTTGATGCCTGCAGAGCTTATTTTCGCAGTCACATTTAAAAAAAAGTAACTTTCCACAAAAGGCGCACCATTTTTCATTGAACGAGCGTTGGAAACTTTTCGAGAAGGGGACGCTCTACAGGCTGGGCGGTTTTACTTACAGTTTTGCTCTCCAGACAGGAGAGCTTGCTATTAATTTTTTTCCCCGGTAAGTACTTGGGAAGTTAAAAATGATCCTTTCATATTTTACCCGTGATGAAACGAACACCACGTTTTTCTTTAGGATGAAAGCGACTTAAAATACAAATCCTCATTACGCGGAATTTAAACAGAGATAATAAATATAGAGCTTTAGTTTCGTTCAAATTCTTTTTGAAATTGAAGCACGAAACCATAATTGTAATTGCGCCGAGAAATGTAAGTAATAAGCTATTTACATCACCCTAGGAAATAGTCATACAAGGTGTTACGGAAAGGTGTAGTCATATTTGAAGATGGTGGTGATCTGGCAATCTTATAATATAATAATTTGACCGTGGTATTTAGCTTAAAAACCTTACTTCAAACTTTAATAACCAAAATAAAAATATTTTTATCAACCACTTCCGCAACAAAACAAACATATTGTCACATCATGAACTGGTTACAGGTGATGGGTTCAAGATAATTAGACGCAATTGATAACCGGTGGGGGTGCAGTAACAAGTTAATAACAGCAAACCTAGCAATTTGTAGGAAAGTTTATTTCATGGTACCGGTTCAGTTACTAGTGTCGAATCATTTCAGACGATAACATGAACAGGATCGTCAAATATGACTACAACTTTCTGTAACATCCTGTTTAGTTCGGTGAATAAATTTAAATGTTCTTTTATTTTTTTAAATCACTATTCACTTTTTAGTTATGAGTCCTATGGGCATAGAGCATTTCTAAAAAGATTGCACAAGTCACAACGCTTTAGTTTTTCTTTAAATAGAAGACAAAATAAACGTTAAGCTATACTCTTCTGTCTCCTGTTTAAATGGAAGTGACGTCAGACAGGACCGTTCGCAGTCTTTTAACGATAGGGCTGTCACAAACTAGAGAATTACTTTTATTATATTCCGGTAAAACAAACACTAATTTTATAACTATCTTTTATGGTAATGTTTAGTAATTTTTTTTTTATTAGGTAAACTAGGCTTTTGTTTTGTGAATTTGGTGAATTTAATTTTTGAGTATACTTAATGATAATGATAAAAATGTTTGCAAAAATATTGCATGCAAAGTGTTTAAACAACACCTTATAATGTTAAGAGTGAGTAAATCTTCTATTAAAAGCAGTTTAATAAAACGAGGATTTTGTGCATCGTGTGCAATATTTATATGATTAAAACCTAATCTCACGTTATACGACACGTACATTCTTAAAGATGTACGAATATCATAAGTAAAAATAGAAGAATTACTGTAAAAAATGTTGCCGTCACATTAAAGGTTGAGTAGATGTAGAGACACAGGTCGGCTGAATGGATAATTTTTGTTATGATTATAATATGTAGGTAGGTATGCATAAAAATATTACTCTAACCGAAAACTCAAACGTAACTTAATTTATAATGCTTTAAGATTCAATTTCTCTCACCTCACTTATGCAGTGTTATTAACTAAAAACTTTTCCAAGCCATATCACAAGCGTTATTTTAACAGTTTCCGCAGGAATTATTCCAGAATAAAATCCTCATGATCGGTTGAGCTGTTGATGTGTGAAAGCGTTACAAACAAACAGATAAACACATACATGATTATGTAATGCATCAGTATTTGTAAGTCAAATAAAATTTAGACGCCAGGTGACAGCCCTAGCTGACTCAGCACGGACGCCACGCAAACAGCACGTTATCGCGCACCACGTGAAACTACACCACGAGTTGTTGCATTTCCTCTCGCAACCGGCGCCGGTTCAGAACCTGGCAATATACGGAGGTTAGTCAAAAAGGGGGTACCAAACGGTAAAGGTTTAAACGTTTCCATGATATACCAGATTCAGTTATAGTACGGACCGCCAAGAGGGGATTTGTGGATTAGCTAAAGCGCGTCAGATGACCATAAGGGGGGTACCTTGCACCATGTTGAGTACCTCCACCAAATATAGGCCCTCTACACTGGTGGGTGCGTCTAGAATAACCGATCAGATTAGTAAAAAAAAATCGGTAACTCGAAATACTCGAGCGCGTCAGATTAAGATATGGTGGGTTAATTACATAGTGAGAAGTATGTATATGAATAATCTGACCATTTGAACGTGACGTAAGGGAGTTAGAGGATCACAAACTTGCAAAAAAAAACGCAACTTCGACATTCTCGAGCGCAGTTGATTTATTTTTTATTTTAAAGTAAATAACTCAAGGATAGCGGGAAAAATATAATCTGCCGATTTTCATAAGCCGAAGAAACAAAAATCGTCTTCGAATCGAACGAGCAGCTGCAGTGAAACATGTACCTATTCATATCTCTGTCTTTCTTTCCCTTTTACTTTTTCTCTATCTCTCACTCTCTCGCACCGTCTTCACACTACTTTCCGTCGCCATAACGTCATCACAGTATATCACGGCGCTAAACGTGTCAAATTATAACTTTTTTTGGCCGGTTAAAATACATATTAAAATAATTTAAGGTAAGTATTACATCAAACTATAGGTTCACCTATAACCTTTCACTTTAATGTAATTATATATATATATTATATAATAAAGCTCATCACAAAACAACGCGTTCATGTTATTATATGTAAAACGCTCTGGCTTGTTTGTGCTTTAAAGTTAGTTTTGTGAATAATATTTTGTGATCTTTTACATATTTCATAGAAATATAAAGTGTGTTTTTTGTGAACAAGAAATAGCTCATAAAGTTATTAAACTTACGTCAGAAAGAAAAAAAAATCTTAAAAATAAATCATAATTTTTGTTTCTAGCAGTCAGATTAATAATACCCCTCAAAATTATTGTCCGATTTTAAGCCAACATAACTTGGAGTGCAAGCTGAACCTTCTGTAAAATAATCTGACACGCTCGAGTATTTCAAAATTGAGATTTTTTTTTGCATTTTCAAAAATTCGCTACTACCTTGCGTCACCTCCAAATTGGCAGATTTTCGAAGGGGAGCTTTTTTAGGGCTCACTTAACATCCCCTTTGAATATCTGACGCGCTGAAGTAAATGTTTTTTTTTTCATTTTCTCCACTTCCGGATGGCCACCCCCACCACGCAAATCGGCAGATGAATATATTTTCGATATCAGAGACACCTTGGAGTATCTCAACTACAATATCTGACGCGCTCGAGTATTTCCATTTTAATATTTTTTTTTACATTTTTGAAAGCCTGTAGAAGCTAAACCCACCGGTGAATGAAAAAATATCATATGACCTTATTTTGTTTATATCTCCTAATCTTCAAAACCCAATAGGTCCCAACGACGCTCGAGTCACTCCCGAATTAGCATCGGTATCTCCCGTACTATTATGTTTATTTGTGTTGATTGCGATGTATTTTTTTTTAAGCAAAAAACGAATCGCTGCGCTGATTTGGGTCGTTCATCATCTTAATTTTTATATTTTATCATCCTCCTCACAGACTGCACACAGTTGAAACCACTAAACCTAGAAATTTTAAATTTGGGCAGTGTTTATCATTTGAATTCCGTAAGGGTAATCGGTATTTGTGCGGGCCAGCCAGTCTGATTACATGAAGAAGAAGAAGAAGAAGAAAATACATTTATTTCAGCACAACACACAAGAAAAAGAAACAAACATCAACAGTGCCTAATCTAAAGAAACATAGATAATATCTCTTGCATGCTCTGCCGAAAGGGTCACCAACTCAACATTAGCTAGGTGCGGAAACACCTAGCGCTGGTTTTCAGTTGGCAGCCCGCTGTCACGCACGGACGGGGGTAACAAAAGAAGAGGCATAGAAAAAAATTATACTATACATATAAATACAAGTAAACATAAAAATATAAAAGTATAAATATAAAAATAATTCTTACTGAAATAAACAATACATACAAAGTACTTAAACATTATAAATACTGTAAGATCTGTAATACACTACATAAGTAATGTGTGTAAAGAAATTAAATAATTTAACTTCGCACGTATAACGGCGAGACGCGGTACTACGTAAATGCGAATATGTACATACATACTCGTTTTACATAGTTGCCAGTGATGTTTCAGAGTGCTCGCAGATTACCGCCCCCTTTCCGACTAACTTGTATGCCGTAAAGTTGCGAACACATTGTTATCACACAAGTTATACCCAGATGAAATCCCATTCATAGTTTGTAGTTTGATGTAACATCAGCCCCCTTAGCCAAATTGACATTCTACAATCGTTAACGCATAGAAAACTAAGTGACGAGTCGTCATGTCACTTGTTCAGCCAGTTATCTCTAGTTTTCACGTGGTCACGCAAAATTAAAGTTTTGATTGGCTGACCAAGTGACATGAGATTTGTAGAATGTCAATTTGGCAAAGGGGGCCTGGCCCTTCACACTATCGTTTCTTCAACGTTAGCGTCTCCACTGGATTTTTTGTCCTCATTTATCCACTGAGAGATTTATTTAAACTCTTTGTCTATATGGATCTACTGGATAGATTTTTTCATACACACATTAATTCCAAATTGACTGAATATGAAACCAACGTTAAAAATTAATTATAATATATTTCATACAAAATCTTTGTTTGATTTTGTATTAAATAAATTATTAAAGGCAACCTCGCAACATTTGACGAACCGCAAATACTTAAGTTAAAGTAATTCGTATTTGGACGCAGATAAGCAATAACATGTTAACCCACAAAACAAAGTTATTGATTCAGAACGATTTATTGAGAGTTAGGGAACGTTTTTTAATTATTTGTTTACCTTATTACATTGCTTAAATATGTAACTAAATATTGAACATAAAAAATGTTGACACAAATGGCGCTCCTACTTTTAAAACAAGATTTACTCAAAATTTCTCCAGTGTGGGTTAACACACTATTGCTTATCGATGTCCATTTTATACACATTGGATACTGTTAATATACAACGTGTTAATGAATTAACTGAAAACTAGAAAGTAGTTTACTCAGAATCGACTAGCGAATCGATCGCACTATGTTTTAATATAGGTTACATTTTTTCATTTTTACTAGCCCATGTCTAAATTGTTTATAATACAATATTTGGCGCGTACACCGCCAGCAGCAAAATAATTTGAACCAGTAGGCGCGGGCGTAGCGCTTAGAATTTTGTAGATAGGTCACCTCCAAACTAATGTTGAATAACTTTTAAAGTATAAAGTTTTTCGACATAAAATATATTTTAATCATATTATTGTTTATTTTTTTAAATGGGGTGTATCAGGTTTTCAGTTAATTCATTAACACGTTGTATATATTAATGATACCAAATAATTGGTTCCGTTGTCAATAGATCTACCATTATAATTATGTATGTTGGTACAACCGGTCTCCGAATATAGCTGGCAATACGACAGCTTATACGGCAGAGCAATGACATTCAGTATTCGACAGAGCAGGTTACGGTTTCTGACAGATATTATTGTACTTACTAAAAATCGTAATGCCAATTTACAAATATTATGTTAATATAAGCACATAATATAATGTTTTCTATACAAATTGAATTTATATACCTGTTTATGAGAAAATAAATAAATAGTTAAATATATTTCGTTCTATATTTAGACGACATTTGATTGACTGTATAAATAATGCAAAACTACGAGTTGTTACAGTTAAAAGATTTAGTATTAATCAAACCTACCAAATTGTTATAATTAATTATGTTTAAATAAAGTGTCGATACATATTTTATAATTTTACTTATTTACTCATTCATCAATATTTATTTATTTATTTACTAATTTACAAACATTGTAACAACTTGGCATAAACCTTTTTAGGTTTTTCCGTGCACCGACACACCCGTCGTTATTCGTATATTCTACAGCACATGATACTTAAAAAATATCTTTAATCCAATTGTTTAAATCAATCAGTATTGCCTGGAAGAAATTGGTTTCAAGCAATAAGGCCGCCCTTTGTCGCCTACATTTTTTTCTGGTAACAATAAAGAATATTTGTATTGTATTGTATATAGATGGTTTAGCCGCAAAACTGCAGGGCAGTTTAAAAGAGGGATCTTAATATTGTGTACCTATACACGTAGTACGTACCTACATTAATAACAATATACCTATTATGTATCTCCACATGATTTCATGAGATCAACACTCATTGATCGAACGAAGCGAAACGTAGATTGAACATGCGTAAAGTTTGTTAAATCTTGTATGTTATATATTTATAGGGGCACTGATTGTACGTGTTCATAGCAGTCCCCGTAATATTGGAATATTGGCCCAACCAATACATTCATACGGTTAACCATATTACCTACCAAATGTTTGACGTAAACTGACAAGTTAATGTTTGATTCGGTTAATTGTTAACTTTACTGTAGTTGCCTGCTCTATGTTTATTTAAAGATATGTATAGTTTAATGGTTTAACTACACATTTTTGTTGCAAAGAGTCGTAAAATTACACCATGTGACACATTTTTTTTGTTTTATTTGTTTATATTCTACTTATATATTTTATCACATTAACTACTCTACACTCTACAGATTATACAAAAAGTGGTTTAAACATAGGTAATAGGTATATTTAGATATATTGTTTTCATAACAAAAAAAAAAAAAAAAAAACATAGAACCTCCTCCTTTTTGGAAGTCGGTTAAAAAGGAGAGAACGTAGACTGCAATAACGTGATAGAAAGTCGGCTTGTTTCAAACTTTCTTTGAATCCAACGATATCCATATGAGACGTTCGATCGCTAAGCATCTACGGATAGCTAAAAATGTATCAGATATATTTGTATTTTTTTTTCTTTGCCAAAAAGCGTTAGTCGGGTACAGTTTTATAGTCAATTATGCATGGTTATCTGAAATCGAAATCCATGTTACTGCCAAGTATATTCCATCGTTGAAGGAAGCTGCTGAAAGTTCTGCAACGTTCTAAAATGCGATTGTTAAAAATGCTTTGTATACGAGATGCTACAAAACCTTTAGATACTAGTATTATTAGATGCTTCCCAAAAAATATGTTACTATTAAAATGTTAGAAAATATTATATTGAGTGAAAGAAGTTAAAAATATATTATAAAATTAATTAATTATCATACAACAAATAAAGGGAAGCAATAACCAAAAGTTTTTAAAATAATTGATATCACAAATTTATTATGATTAAGAGGATAATATACTTAAGTAGGTACTGTGTCCTAGCTTTAGTCAGGATAAAGTTTCATTTGTGCAAAACATGTTAAAGTAGCCCCTATACAACGTGTTAATTAATTAACTGAAAACTAGAAAGTAGTTTGCTCAGAATCGACTAGCGAATCGATCTCACTATGTTTTAATATGGGTTATATTTTTTCATTTTTACTAGCCCATGTCTAAATTATTTATAATACAATATTTGGTGCGTACGCCGCCCGCAGCTAAAAAAATCGAACCGGTAGGCGCGGGCGTAGCGCTTGGAATTTCGTAGATAGGTTACATCCAAACTAATGTTGAATAACTTTTAAAGTATAAAATTTTTTCGACATAAAATATATTTTAATCATATTATTGTTTGTTTTTTAAAAGGGGTGTATCAGATTTTCAGTTAGTTCATTAACACGTTGTATACGAGTAGGTTCGAACATAGAGTTTCGTTGGACGTGTATGAATGAAATTTCAAAAAAAAAGTTTTAATTAAAAAGCTATCCGTCTATGATAAGGAATAAGGATGTTACGGAGCTTCCGATTCCGATAAGTTTTAAATCGGAAGTTTATGCATGTTGCATCGTGAGGAAACCATAGCATGGTGGTAGGGCACTTTCTAGTGCCCGGCTGGATAGCTACCACCTTCGAGTTGTATATCTGTCGCCAAACACCTAACGGTGTGTTCCGACAGCCCCACTTGAAAGCCAGTTCCCATCCCCATTGCAGGTCGGCAACGCACCTGCATGCCTTCTGGTATTGCAGATGTCTATGGGCGGCGGTAATCACTTACCATCAGGTGCCACTTACCCGTTTGCCCCCATGGCATAAAAAAAAAACTGTCGGTGGTGTAATATATACTGTTTATGTTTGTTTCTTTTTCTTATATCTTGTGCTGAAATAAAAGTATTTTCTTCTTCCTCTTCTTCTTCTTCTAATATCAATCGGTAGTTCCGATTTATCAGAGTCGGAGTCGAAACTCCGTAACATCCTTAGTCTATAGGTAATGGATCGACGCTGGAACTTTCTCCGTAGTACGTCGAGGCGGGACCGGGCGACCGGCGGCGTCGCGACAAAAATTAAATTACTAGCACAAGTACCATTACACGGGCCGAGGGGGAAGTCCCGGATAACAGCACTAAAGCTAATTAGTTAGCTCCCAAACTAAGCGATAATTTAGATTGGGACGTTACGATGTAGCGTATCTGTTCAAGTATGCGGAAATTATGGCCGCTTGTTGCAGGGATCGTGTCGTAATTGACCCCGAGTGTTTCCACCGTTTAGACTCTGCTTAATTTATATTAAACGCCCGGTACCTTTTAGGGAGAGGTGGATGTGACTGTGATGATCACCTTCGCTATAGTTAGGTACCTTCGCTCCGTGTGTATGTTCAATTTAACGCATCATTGGCTATCCCTTCGTGTATATACCTAGGCTTTACGTTTATGTAGGGGATCGAAACTGGACATTTTATAGGATTTACTATATTATATTATGTGTACTAGCTGTACCTCGCGGTTCCACCCGCGTGAGTTTTGGGATTCCCGCAGAATCTCCAATGCAGTCTAATTTACTTCTCATAATAACAGCTAATTAGCAGTGAAAGTCCCGTCAATATCGGTCCAACCGTTTCGGAGATTCACCTGCGTGAGTTTCGGAATTCCCAAAGGAACTCCAAACTTCTTTCAAATAATAAACCTTACAACTACTACCTTACCTGACAATAAGGAACACAAAAAAAAATTATCCAATTTAGTGCAGTCGTTTGGAAGTTATGCGCTTAGCAACACATTTGGCAATCATTTGTATCATAGAGATAATATCTATACTTACATATAAAATGCTTTGTCCTGACTGACGGATCAACGCACAACCTAAACCGCTGATGGTAGAGTCTGGAGACCTGAAAAATGGTGGGTGTGTTCTTTGTATGAAGTAGGATTTTTGAAAATTCTACCTCTAAGACGGTGAAATAGGGGCCAAAGTTTGTATGGAACAATTCCGCGGAAATTCCGCAATTGTCGCGAGTGAAACCGCGTGGGGCAGCTAGTATTTATTATACAGGATGTTACAGAAAGATGTAGACATATTTGACGATTGTTTTTACGTTTTCATTTGCAATGATTTGACATGAGCGACAAACCCAAAACGATAAAATTAACTACTCTAAAAACAAGTTTTGCCTTTATTAACTTGTCTGTAAAAAACTTAAACGGTGATAAATTGCATTAAATGATCTTGAACCCATCACCTGTAACCGATTTATGACCTACCTAGTAATGTGATATGTTCATTTTATTGCGAAAATAGTCGTTAATTTTTTTTTTCTTTGGGTGAAAGTGAAAAAGTGAGGTTTTTGGCTAAATACCAAAATCAAAATACTGTATGAGATTACCAGATCACGATCTTGAAATATGACCACACCTTATTTATGATACATATGTATATATATGCTTTTCTTTCTACCTGTCCGATATTATGGCAGGCGAAACCTCGGGGAACAGCATGTATTCTATATTGATGAAATAGAATCGAACTTATATACTAGTACGGAATCTCGTATACCGCACTCAGAGATTACTTCCACCGAGGCGTCTTGTGGGATGGCCAAAGTTGATTGATGAATAGTGTTCTCTAGTTCCTCTGCTCAGACTAATAAATACAATAGATGTAGCATCTGCATCAAAAAAGAGTGAGTTTATCAATGTGAAAACGGGCATAAAGTGTAACTTATGTTGATGTTGTCTAGATTATAAATTAGAAAACCGATAATTCTGAACAACTTAAATATTAAATCTATGTCACAAAAATATATACATATTTTACCGGCGTGGAAAGAAGTTTTACTTCTTTATATGTATGACTATGGAAAAAAAGGTCCGTTTATCGAAGATAGTGATAACGTATTTAGCTCTGCTCATGATTACATGGAGAGAAGTCAGTCAGATCGAAGAGGTTTCGGTCGCCCTGGAGGGTGGTGACCAAAATCTCTTTGTTTGCCGAAAGATGTTTTAAAGACACAATATCAGTGACCAACAACCGACCCCGTGCAGTGTTAATGAAGTGCAAACTATAGAAAGTCTACTGTCGAAATATGGTGCCCAACCGAACACCGGTAGCAGAAATATTGAAGATCCATCTTCAGTGGGGAACTTTTGGTCGTGAAATGTCCGGGACAAGCCCCTGTTTTCCTCTCAGTGTAGGTTGACTTACGTGTTTATAAAAAAAAAATAACAAGCCAATGGTTTTCGGTCGCACGATGCCTCAATCAGTATACTCAAGTAGAACAGATGACGCAGATTGTCCTACTAAAAGGACCGCCATTGAGCTTTTGAATCTATGGCTATAGGTTAATTCGCATTGTGGTCAAAAGGGTGGTAGAAAATGCTCTTTTAACTTGGAACATTTGACCAAAGTAACACCACTGCGTCAAAATTACTTCGTTCGAAAACGTTACAACCATAATTCATAATTCATTTAATCGCAAGAATATGGTACAACTAGATGTCAATTCATATAAAATATTTGACCGCATATTCGCCGTATTGGCGTGCAAGTTTATGCAGAATAAAATTAAAATAAAACAATATCCAAACACAATTAAGAATTAACTAAAAAAAACAAAATCAATCAAAAAGAAAACAAAAAAAAAACAATCGTCAGAATAAAAATTAAAATAAATCATAATTAATATAAAAACAAAATTGGATCAAAATTAAAATAGAGACAAAATTAAATCAAAATTAAAACAAGATTAATCACAAAAATAAAACCACAATCAAAACTGAAATAAAATTAAAATCAAAGTTCCTGCACGGTAAAAAAAAAGAAATTATATTCGAAGTTATGATTTTCAAAAATGTCCTTTTTTTGCAAATTACAAATGTCAAATACAATTTTATGTTACATTCACAAATATGTCGAAATATCCACTACAGAGTGATATAGTTAGTATTACGTGCCCAAGAAATCTTTTACTGAGTAAAAACAATGGTCGCACAACCATTGCTTTAATTTTTTACTAAATTTACGAAGTGGAAGCTCCTTAATATCGCTCGGGATCCTGTTAAATATCGTGATACACATAAGTTCTTTAAAAACATTGCTGTCCGAGGAGTGTGATCTACTAGACACTAATCTGTTCGTGTTCCTTGTTCTTCTCGGGTATACTTCTCAACTAAATTCATTGAGCCCTAAGCGGTTTCGTTTAAAAATTTATTCCGCTACCTACGATATGAATTGCTCATTCTGTTATCCATTTCACGTTCTGTGTTCGACTGAAATATATCTTCCGATTCCAAGTTGAAGTTTCAGTTTGATTTAAAGAAAAATTGTAGAGGTCGTTCGGTGAAGCGAGAAAGTTTTCTTTAGCATAATTCCATTTCACCTATCTATACTTCTATTCTAATATTACAATAAAGAGGCCCCGACCCCAAATAATGGGATCAGGGGCGGAAGAAGAAGAGAAAGAGGAAAGATTAGATTTTGTTGTATGTTTGCAATGGATAAACTCAAAAACTACTGAAATGATTTTAAAAATTCTCTTCTTGTTCTTGAAAGAAATAAGGTACTTTTTATTCCAGAATTCTCATGGGAAATACCAAATTAACGTGAGTGAAACCATCGGGAATAGCTAGTTGATGAATAAGTCCAAACATGTAACTTCACAATATGTAGGTACGTATGTATATCTGTTGCGGCCGCACTCATAGTCATTTTAATGAATTGGCGTTAAATTACCTCAAACTTAATTAGTTAAATGCCAATTGACATTAATTTCATGAAAGTCCCTGAGTGCGGAAGTTTTGTTTTTAAAATCTTTACTTAAAATAAAGTAGGTAATCATTGTAACGACTCTGAGTGCAGGCTTTAGTTTCTTAATATAAAATAAACTAATGTTGACTAATTTTATTTTTAGTCCGTCTTGTACTATATTAATAAAATATTGGACACGTATTTTTTCTTTTTTTACGTAATCAAAAAATAACGGCGATATATTGAGTTGAAATTTCGCATGACGTCACTATTCTGACAGTTTGTATGGCGGTTTTAGCGGTTAGTGACGTCACGACCCCCTCACCCTAAACTTCAATGCGCTCTATCTCTGTATATTTTAATATAATTCAAAAAGCAAAAAATACGTGCCTATTATTTTTTTATTTTATAACTGACGGGACTAATAAGAATTTCGATTTTCAATAGTAGTCAACATCCCCATTGCAGGACACGTGATAAAACAACTGTAAGGTATCTCTGAACAAAACGTAGAACGCATGAGAGCGAGCACAGTAAACATAACGTTGATAAACACAAAGTCCTAAACACACCGGAACACACAACTAGTGTCGCACAAATTGTTGTTACAGCAGACATCGAAGCTGCGGCCCTTTCTAATTCTAACTTACCTAACACGGAACTAGCTGCCCTTGGCAAACAACGTTTCTCTAAATGAGACCTTACACCAGCGCCCTTAGCCAAGTTGACTAGCCACGACCCGACCCGATTGGCGCAGTAGGTCACCATCACCCGCTAATCAAGGGGTTCCGGGTTCGATTCCCGGTGGGGGTGGACTTTGTGTGATGAACACAGGGTTCCATTTTCCAGTCTGGTCGTGTGTCCTGTTAATATTATAAATGTGAAAGTGTGGATGTTTGGATGTTTCGATATTTGGATATTTGGATGTTTGTTACTCAATCACGCAAAAACGGCTGAACGGATTTGGATGAAATTTGGCATGCACGTTGCCCTGACAACTGACAACGTACCCCTGTACAGAGAAGGATATAGGGTACTTTTTATCCCGGAATTCCCGCGGGAACTCCGAAATCACCGCGGGCGAATATATGTGTGTGTAGTAAATGTAGTATATACCACGTTTGCTTGGTTTCCACGACACAAGCTTATAGCTTAGTGTGGGATCAAGTAGATATGTGTGTTGTGAAGTAGATTATTATATTATTACTAGGTGTCAAAATCCGTTCAGTAGTTTCGGAGTCCATCGCGGACAAACAACGTGACACGTGATTTATATATATTAGACTAGCTGTCCCCCGCGATTTCATCCGCGGTAATTTCGGAGTTCCCGCGGAGGTTGCGGGAAAAAAGTACTCTATGTCCTTCAGTTCCCGAGGGAATTCCGGGATAAAAACTATCCTATCTTGTAAGTTGGACCGTATTATAAATGGTTGCATAATTTTATCAAAATCCGTTCAGTAGTTTCGGAGTCCATCGCGGACGAACAACGTGACACGTGATTTATATATATTAGACTAGCTGTCCCCCGCGATTTCATCCGCGGTAATTTCGGAGTCGGAGTTCCCGCGGGAATTCCGGGATAAAAACTATCCTATCTTTTAAGTTGGACCATATTATGAATGGTTACAAAATTTTATCAAAATCCGTTCAGTATTTTCGGAGTCCATCGCGGACAAACAACGTGACACGTGATTTATATTTATTAGATTAAGATAAGATTATAATCGCTAACTCATTGAAAACTAAGGACGGATCGTAATGTCACGTGGTCACATAAAATCATCCAATCAAATGTCCCGATTTGCGTGATCACGTAACATGACGATAACGCTTCAGTTTTCTATGCGTTAACGATTTTATCAAGGATTTTATAGATTGTCAATTTGGCTAAGGGGGCAGCACCAAAATCGGTATTGCGGTTAGTGTTATGAGGTTCGAAAGTAGGCGAGGAGTTACAGTCCTCCGGCTTGTTCAATGAAAGGTTTATTTTAGTAATCGAAAGCTGTTTTTTTCGTTAGAAGATGAATACATTATTTTTTGAAGAACAATCGTTAAGATGTAGATCAGAGGGGCAACTTTTGTTTCTATAATTTTTCGATTGCAATCAAAAACATGGCGGTTTTGCGATTATAATATGCATGTTTTGACACCGACAATATCTAGCAATCAACCGAAATAAACACACTTCAAAAGTTGAAGCTGCCTAAACATGGTTAATTAATCATCAAATCGCTATTTTTCTGATTGACTCTGAAATATGATAGCAACAAAAGCTACATAATAGGCTTGCAGAAGTCAACAATATCAAAAACATCCATTTTGGAACATAAAAAGAATAGATTTAAAAAAATAACAAAAAGTATTAGAAATGAGGCGGGATATCATAACGAGTGGCATATAGCCGCCTCGTTAGTGTTATCTTTTTTTGTACCGCTAACTACCGAACCCCTTTGATGATATTTAGTGAGTTATTACAGTAGATAATAAATATTAAAAGCTAGTGCAGGTTCGCTTATGTATTTAAGCAGGTGATATGGATCGGTATATAATAATAACTAGTTGTGCCCCGCGGTTTCACCCGCGTTAATTTCAGAGTTCCCGCGGGAATTGCAGGATAAAAAGTACCCCATGTGTTAATCTGATGTATAAGCTATATTATTGTAAAGTTTCATTTAAATCCATCCAGTAGTTTTTGCGTGAAAGAGTAACAAATATCCATCCATCCATCATCCATCCATTCATACATACTTACAAACTTTCGCGTTTATAATATTAGTAGGATAATATCTACATGATCCCACACTAAGCCATAAGCTTGTGTCGTGGAAACCAAGCAAACGTGATATATAGGTACTAATATATCATTAAAAACATATTCATTTATTTATATACAAAAGAGATAATAATATTAGACTATTTCGAGGACATTTCAATTGGGTTAAAGCCAAACAGATCACGTTTCGTACTTCCCAAAAAAGGGATACGCGCCGCCGGGCAAGACGTGGCTGTGCTCGGATTGTACATAGGTACATATATACATACTTACCTTTTTATTTTATTACCCTAACATCTTTACCGTACGATACGAACTGAGTAAATAAATGCCATCTGAAGTCGGCTAAGTAGGTACATATTATTTTTTAAGTTTATTTAGCTATCGCTCAAAAGCTTAACTGGAGACTTTCTATACATTTTTGATGAAAAGCGCTGTAAGTTTTACTCCGTAGATAAAAGAGCATTTGGTTAACTTATTTTTTTACTTAAACCCCGAATTTCGCGTGGGAACAGCTATCTCTGGGTCTATTGAACCGATATGGAAATTCTTTCACTTATAGGAAGCTACAGTGATTTTGAGTGATAGGGTACTTTGAGTCCCTAATTCCCGCGGGAACTCCGGAGATAGTTTGTGAGGCTGTAGAGGGTAATCTCTGGATTTACTGAACCGATTTGAAAAATTCTTTTCCATTTAAAAAACTACTGTGATCCTGAGTGACATAGGGTACTTTTTATCCCGGAATTCCCGCGGGAACTCCGGAGTTCGTGAGGTTATTATCTCTGGATCTGTTGAACCAATTTTGGAAATTCTTTCACTTATAGGAAGCTAAAGTGATCCTGAGTGACATAGGGTGCTTTTATCCCGGAATTCCCGCGAGTAGGTACTCCGAAATTACCCCGGGTAAAACCGCGAGGGTCAGTATAAAATAGAATAAAATAAACTTAAATAAAATTGTATTGCACGAACGTAACCACCAGAGATGTCATCAGTTTATCGTGTTCGCATCGTTTCACGCGCAACTGTGATTTGCGTGTAAATGTACTATGAATATTTAATACTAGCTGTTCCCTGCGGTTTCACCCGCGCGAGTTTCGGAATTCCTGCAGGAGCTATTTTTTTTCTATTATTATCTTTATTTTCTCCCACAAGTAAATACATAAGGTGGTGGTTAGGTGGAGCATACTTTGTGGGAGACAGGAGGCTAAACTAAAAATGGACACAATTTAAACAAATTTAAAAATAGATTTTTTTATATGAGTACAATATACTTTCATATGCATTCAGTGAAAAGCTGTTAATTTGGATTTTATTTGCCTTCTGTATAATATGTATTATAGATGTATTTATTTTTGACAAATTAAAGTTTCTATAAATCTATAGGGACCTACGTAAGTACAATAAAATCGACGGTTGAAAGGCTTATTGATCTAAGCGACCTTTTTGCGATATTATGTTTTTGGGATCGATATTGGGATCGGTGAATTGTTCTTCATCGTTTAAGCGTGGTTTAAAATTTGTAAAGTAGTTTTTTTGGTTGTGTAGCCGCACTCCAGATTAGATAAATTTTGAGTTAAGTATAAATATACAAGCTTAATTTTCTGAAATACATACATATGTATTTCAGAAAATTAAGCTTGTATATTTATAGAAATAACTCAAATAACTGCGCAATTCACTTGTCACAAAATGTTGCATTACTAATTCCGTGTTAGGTTTTTTTTTAAATAAAACCTTGAAATCCGCTCGCCCATCGATTAAAAATTTAAATCGTCACTAGACGTTAGTTTGCACATTAGGTAAAGATATTTCAAGCGGAAACCAATATTTCAATACCAAAAATAAATGAAAGTAAAAAAACTTTTTTAAAACAAGCTTTTGTTTCAATGCGGTAAAAAGAATAAATCACACAGCCAACCATACATTGTCATCCAAACTGCATGTGTATACAAAATTTTAGCTCAATCAGTCGAAGATATCTGCTTCAAAATTTAGTTGCAATACTAGAAACACGTTGCAAGTTAAAAGCTCTTAAAAAAACCTTCCTTGTAGAGCATTAGATACTTTATTTGGGAACTTTTTTGTGTACTACAGAACCTTTCATTGTGCGTGATTTGACAAGCACATTACTGGTTTTTTAGAACAATATTTTTTAGGATAGTTAGAAATTAATTAGGTACCTTACATTTTTTGGTTAACCAACGGACTGTATAGCAAGATAATTTTTTTTTCATTTGACATTTATTTCGAGCAAATTGTTCAGATAAGTAATATTAAATTGTGACTTAAGAACCTATCGTTCGTATAATTAAGTTTTATACTCGAGTCACGTACCTCCTTAACCACTATAAAACTTCAGTAGAACTTAGCTCGGCAAAAACCGAAAGTTAGCTTGTCAGCGCTATTTATTTTAGAACTTGTAGAAACTTACAAGTCAAGTACAACCTGCTTGGAAAAGTATATGGTGTAGCATTTTTGACTTTATACCGCTCGTATTTAAGTCCGATATTGTAGAATCAGTTTTAACAGCTTACTATACAACTAGTTTAGAGTCGGCCGACATGCGGTTTACATTGTGGAATTTAGTATGGGAACATAGGTACTTTTTGCTGTAGGCACTTGGGGTGCAATGACCGATTGTAACGATTTTGCTGGTTGTCTTTGCTGTCTAAACAAAAAAGAAGTGTCCTGAAATTCTACATCTTTGGTAATAAGGGTTAACAGATGAACGGGTAAATAGGTGAGCTGAACGGATGAATGGGCAAAAACATGAACGAACGCAGAAAAAACCACAACTTTCCAATGAAATCGGTTCTTTAATGTTAATATCGAAAAATAAATAAAACATATTTTCATTAAAAGCAGCAGCCGTATGGAGATATAACGTAACATATAAATATAAAATATCATAAACAGACACGCAGAAATTGAATTACAATAATTTCGTCGTGTTTACCTCCGAACTTTCTATTGTCGAAAAAAATTGTCACTCCATATATAATTCTCGACCATGATTGTGCGCATAATGTGAGAGCATTGATTTGTGTCTTGTACATTGCCGAGTGTTCGTTTATGTATAGTTATTTATGTGCACGACGAGCGAGGCAAAGCGGGCCATGTAAACAGAAATAAATTCCTTCTTACAACAGCCATTCCGCGACAGTCGCTGATGCAAAAAGATTGTCGGTTGTTCCTCGCGGAGCCTCTTACGTGACTTGGGATCGGATGCCCTTTTAACGTTTGTTTACGATTTCACGAAGTTTTATGAAATGGAATTATAATTTTTTACGGCTTACGGAAAAGTAGATAGAACGACGAATAATAAAATTATTCTTAATAAAAA
The DNA here is from genome assembly GCA_907165275.2 of Zygaena filipendulae. Lineage (NCBI taxonomy): Eukaryota > Metazoa > Arthropoda > Insecta > Lepidoptera > Zygaenidae > Zygaena > Zygaena filipendulae. The sequence goes on from OU015657.1 coordinate 2,071,389, forward strand.
ATTTGCATACTTTTCTACCTACAAAATTTGACTCGTGAAATACATAAAATGTTACAATTCCACCACGCGATAACACAAATTCACAATAAAGTATTTATACCTAAACACACATTCCCTAACATACACTTATACATTTAATTATAAACACTTATACATTTTATTATCTTATAGTGATATAAGTATTACCATGTTTATAAATTTTTCTTCTTATTTTTTAATTTATTTATCTGCCTGGATTTAACCCTAGAGTAGTCGCGCTTTTCCGTGAAACGTGAGTGATCGCGTAGTGAGCATTTTGCCGCCCATACATAATATGATATTTTTTTACATCAAAATAGAAATTACTTTAAAAGGATAGAATAAAACATAAACCACCAGAAAAATAAACATTTATTAAAATGACGTATTTGGTAAGTATTAGAAAAACAATGCTTTGGGAAATCTTAGGTAAAATTTCTTAAATTTTAACAACATTTTTATGTTATCCTACATAAAAAAATATAAATTTAATTTAATGACAAAACTAAACGTTTTCATCATCTACGACATGTACTTCAGCAAAATAATGCTGACACATGTACATACAATGTTCGTTGAACAGTAACTTTTCACATCTATTGCACCCTTTTTTGTCCTTCTATTTTTTGAACGGACACACTGCGTATTAAATTTGCTTCAATTGTGGCAGCTGCAATGTTTTTATGCCTGTCAATTGATTGGGCCAGAGGTTTAACCCCTGATGATAGTGTACGAGATCTAGTTGACGACCGTAAACAATGATGGCGAGATGGTCTTTGAGAGGCCACAGTGTTGGGAGAACGACCACTTTGTGTTGCTGTGCACTGACGTTGTACACGCTTCGAGGGTCTTCCGGGCGCGACAGCTGAGGAAGGGCTACGACTTTCTTGTGTTACACCGTATCTACGTGAGTGACGACGAGATGGTGTTTGTACTACTGCGCGACCTCGTTGAGATAAATTCTGTGTAGACACAGTGGCTATTACAGACGGCAGTCGAGAGGTTGATGGCACATCATTGTCAGATTCTGCCGCTGACTGTTCTGTGTCAGTATTATGATACCATATCACTTTCTTTATCACTTTCAGATAAATATTCAGATAAAATTTGTGCACCAGCTTCTTCAAAATCCGATTCCTCTTCCAAACACTCAATTATTGCTTCTTGTTTATTCATTCTGCACTTTTGTATACTCTATGCATCAACTATCTAAAAAAATATTATATAAACTAAGCAAAATAGTAAATAATTACGACATTTACATAAAAACAACCTGAGACGCAATGCGAAATAATAATATTTTGATTACAGTAAAAAACCAAACACGGGAATGATGCTTTCGCGAAGTGAGCAATTTGCCGCCAAATGGGACACAACGACAGGAACTGTTGCCTCCTAGGGTCACATGAGCACTAAAATTCTTCTAATTTCTAAAACAAGGAAGTGAGGTATGGGGAGTGGCAGCTACTAGGATGCTTGACCTTGACAAATGCATCGTGTAAGAAACAATACAATTTTTATGCTGCGGGCGGCAAAATGCTCATAGCGCGAGCACTCTAGGGTTAAGTTTGGTCCGACGATGGGGGCCGGATCTCTCATTTTGACTTAGCTACATGTTTCATATTGATTGTGCCTTCAAATCAAGTTATTGCTGTAGTGTATAAGTCACTGTGATTGGAAATAAATGGTTTATTATTATTATTCTTAATAAAAAAAATTGCTTTTTACCTTTACCTTTCTACCGACAAAATCTGACTCGTGAAATACATAAAATGTTACATTTACAAGTAGATATGACTTACCTATATCGTTTTGGAATTCAATTAACTTCACAAATAGGTACAAATCTGACGAACTGTAAATTAAAACAATCTGATGAGAAAATAAATCTAGAAAGAATCAATTTTTTATTTTGCTACGAAAAAAAATTGTGATTTGAAAGAAAAATAAATTAAAATATAATACGTATTTTTCTATTCGAAAGCCAAGCAATCTAAAAATTCATCAGAGAGGCTTTGAAGCTCGGTGTCTACGACGTAGCAGTGCTACGGCGTAGCTTATTTGCTACGATATCAGAAAAGAAAAAGTTTTATGGCCGAAGTGAATTTATAGCATCAGAATATTATGGTATTTTATATCAATTCACGTCACGGTGAGTAAAGCTGGGTACAGACAGGTGACTTTAGATCACTGGATGCCCCGTTTTATGCGGTCATAAATACGTTGACAGAATTGTAACTGAGTATTTACAACATCACGTACACAAATAAGGCTCACCACACACAGAGCTCATATGAACTTTCATTGCGTCACAAACCACAATGTCTGATAGGATCCAATGGAGCAAACAACAAAATGATATGTACTCTTTTGTATTTATAAAATTATTAGTTAAGATAAATTAAATGTATCGGAAAATTAATGTAAACACATCAAGTTAGGGGAACTTCAAGGATGTTTTTAAAATTATTCAAGATTTGTACGCTCCAATTGTTTTGATACAAGAATTGGGCAGTGAACCGTCACATATTTTCCTCAAAGTAACCCAGCTGGTCTTGTGGAAACTTTAAATTCGGGGCAACAATAAATCCTTTGAAATATGAATAATTAACATTCGATGAAGTATCATAATGAGAAAATCTCAGTTTTTACATTTCATCTTATACTATTGAAAGTTAGTGATTGAAAGAGGAACAAAATTTGTATCATGTTTGAGAATTCCCGCAGGAACTCCAAAATAGCGTAACAACAAAAAAAGAATTAGCGAAATTGGTCCAGCCGTTCACGCGTGATGCCGTGACCAAGGGAATAGTGACGTGACCATTTTTATATAATACTAGCTGTGCCCCGTGGTTTCACCCGCGGTAATTCCGGGATCAAAAGTGATCAAAAGTACCCTATGTCCTTTTCTGTACCCCTGACAACGTGCATGCCAAATTTCATCCAAATCCGTTCAGCCGTTTTTGCGTGATTGAGTAACAAACATCCAAACATCCAAACATCCAAACATCCAAACATCCAAACATCTAAACATCCAAACATCCACAGTTTCACATTTATAATATTAGTAGGATATAGATATATGTAGGTATACATATAACAACGTGGGCATATACGTCAGTATGTAGATGTAAAGATTTTATTAGACGAAAATTATTTAACATCAATAAACTAAAACTAAACTTAACCTATGTAAAGTGTGTTCATTGACATTTATCTGAATAAAGATGAATAATTCATTACGTTAAACTTTTGCAAGCACAAAGGCGTAAAGTTCAAAGTTGTACAGATACTTACTCGTATCAATGGAATGGATCTCGCAACTTGCTTGCAACTTATTCGATATGTCAAAGGATTTTATACAGCTCACACCTGCGGAGTTTTTATTCTTTTCGTGTTTTTTTTTTCTTCTACTTTATTATATCATATTTCCACTTCGTCGAGTTATTTAGAAACTGATTTGTTGGTTATTTATTTTATTCTTTGTAGTCTTAACAGAAGCAAGCATCTCGGGCGTTTCAGTCAACTACTGTAAAATTTAAATTGAAATTCATTTATTCGCTAAAATATGATAGGTATACAAACGACATCTTTTATTACGATTGTAAGAATAAATAATCAAAGAAAAAAAACAATTAATTACATTTTACGTAGCAAACAATAATGAAATCAAAAAATCTAAAATAATTTGAATAACGAAGGATGACGTAGACAAAGAATGGTTGGATAATGAGTCGATCCATGCAATACTTATCATTATTACTTTGTTTGGAATATTGAGGGGATACTTTGAAATAAATGTTTTTTTTTTTTATTTATTGCACAGGACAGCACCGTTGGTGTAGTAGTAAGGTAACTGACTGCTACGCCGCTTGTCGCGGGTTCAATTCAGGGTGAACATTGTTTCATATTATATCTTAAGTACTTATGTATGTACAATATTTACAAATATGCACATCGGTTTACACTATTGCTGCATAGGTCTAAGGCAGTGATACTCTAAGTGTATTCCACGGAACCCTAGGGTTCCGCGATACTCCTGTAAGGGTTCCGCGAGAATTTAGAAAAAAAAAATATTTTGTTTCACTAGTTAGATTTTTTTGTCTTTTTCAATATCTTCTATTATACTTGTTATGTAAGTAATAAGTAATTGTTACATGGTAGGTACTTTTATTATGCTTATTAATAAAGAATACACTTTTGAAAACCATTTTTTTATTTTAGGGTTCCATCAAGTATATCGCTATCCAAAAGGGTTCCGTCACCAAAAAAGATTGAGAACCGCTGGTCTATGGTAAGCGTATAAATGTTTTGTATATAAACGCAGGCACTTTCTCTGAAAAGACGTATTCTTATCATCATTTTACAAGGAAATTAAGATCAAAAAGATATCTCAGGTAGGTATGATTGGGAAGTGGTCCTAATGAATTTCGTCTATTAAATTTTCATTCCTCAGAAATTCTTATTCGCTTTATTATATTAATTATAACTATTAGACTACAATCGTACCAAGTTTGGTTAAAATCCCTTCAGTAGTTTTTGACCCATGCGTGCACATACAGACAGACAGACAAAAAATTTACCGATTGCATTTTTGGCATCAGTATCGATCACCATTCATCCTCCAATATTAATTTTGAATATATATTCAATGTACAGAATTAACCTCTCTACAGTTTTATTATAAGTATAGATATAGATTTATAGGTACGAAGAAAAAATAGGTACTACGTTTTGTAAGAGATTTACAAAATATATGTAAAAATAATTGTAAATAGGTATACACGTCGTGTCGAATTTGTATCACCCATTTCCACTTAAATCATAAAATATTCTTGTTCCAAAAGACGTTGGTAATGTCTACACTTGTTTGTCGTAAATATGTAGGAAATTAAGTTCTGAATGAAATCTATATTATTACTAGCTGTCCCCCGCGATTTCATCCGCGGTAATTTCGGAGTTCCCGCGGAGGTTGCGGGAAAAAAGTACTCTATGTCCTTCAGTTCCCGAGGGAATTCCGGGATAAAAACTATCCTATCTTTTAAGTTGGACCATATTACAAATGGTTGCAAAATTTTGTCAAAATCCGTTCAGTAGTTTCGGAGTCCATCGCGGACAAACAACGTGACACGTGATTTATATATGACTAGCTGTCCCCCGCGATTTCATCCGCGGTAATTTCGGAGTTCCCACGGAGGTTGCGGGAAAAAAGTACTCTATGTCCTTCAGTTCCCGAGGGAATTCCGTGATAAAAACTACCCTATCTTTTAAGTTGGACCATATTATAAATGGTTGAAAAATTTTATCAAAATCTGTTCAGTAGTTTCGGAGTCCATCGCGGACAAACAACGTGACACGTGATTTATATAATATATTAGATAAGAAGATTATAAAGAGGAAAGATTTGTTTTTTTTGTTTGTTTACGTTACGATTTAACTCAAAAACTACAGAATCGATTTCAAAAATTCTTTCACCATTAGAAAGCTACATTATCCCTGAGTAACATAGGCTATATTGCAATCTGGAATTCCAGGGGCAACTCCGAAATTAACGCGGGCGAAACCGCGGGGAACAGCTAGTATGAAATATTATTATATTTACTCTGCAAGTAAACAAGGTAGGTATTTTAAACATATTATAATTATAATTAACACCGAATAAATTTCATGTTGATGAAGCTGTATCGCATTCACGAATCATTACCACAACTTTTAACCAAATTTCCTAATACTTCGATACCTATCTGACTTAAACAACACACATCGAATTTGTTGTTTATTTCGATCGAGATAAGCGTTAAATTCGTTCGAAATTCGGTGATCCAACTTTTATTTGTTAATCGCGGCTCACTGCGCGCCGCCGGAGTTGTGAAGTCTTGTTAAAATTATGGCCGAAGTTTGCATTCTGCGTGCGTAAGATAAACAAAACACGATGAAAATATTGAGTGGGCGACGACGTGAATGTTCGCCGAGCTCGGCCGTGTTCGACCTGACGATTAAAATACAGTAGACAATATCCGCTAATGAATAAAGTTGGCTTGTTAGTGTTTTCTTCGTGATTTTCATTTGTTAGATGGCTCATGTTCCATCCAGATTTTACTTTTTAACATCTAAATATGGACTATTTCTGTGGTAGAGGTAATCTAAACTGAAATGACACGCCCCACTACTCAATAGGCAGTTTTAGATGTGCGATATCATGCATTGATAATATCTCTTTAATAGTGCGAGTGCGGCGACACTATGCGGCAACTGAGGACGAATGGCAAGACCAGATTTATATGTGTCGTATCGATATTTAAACGGTTTTGCGTGTGCGTATGCCCGATGGATGGGCTCGTTACTTTAGCTTAGATGGACTCTACCTGTATTTTGTTGGTCCAGTTATCGGATAGTTTGTTTTCCACACAGAGCAAATAAGTTAACTAGAGAGGACATGTAGGCGCAGCAGGCGCGCTACCGTTTGTATAGGAAGTTAGAGCAAATGTTATAACTTGCCCAAAACTTCTTTTGGCAGCAAAAGAAGTATATTTACCACAGTATCCCCAAAACTGTGAATTTTGAAAACAGTGACTAAGTAGAAACATAACCATAAAGCGTATAATACATTTTATTTACGTTAATGAATGTTTTAGGTCGCGATGAATACATTTGTGTGCGAAAATCTACAAAGGTCACAGAATAAAGTCATTAAAACACTTTTCAAGTTTGACTACCTGATGAGTACTAAAACAGTCTATGAAAAGACCAAACTTTACAACATAAACCAGTTATATACCTATACGACCTGCATTCTTATAAAAAAATTCTGACAAACAAAATACATACACAACTCACATTTACAAAGTGCAATTACAAACATTACTTAAGAAACACAAATAAGCTAAAACTTTTTAAACATAGAACTGGATATGGACAGAAAAATATTATGTCTGAAGGAACACGGTTATATAACGGCCTACCAACTGAATTAAGAGAATGCAACTCTTTAAATATATTTAAAAGCAAACTTAAAATGTACATTAGTGATAAGATAACTTAAATGTTTTGAATAGCTGGAACTTATTGATTTAAGTATTCAATTTCAACTTAAACTCATTGTAAGTGAACTACATTGTTCTTAATGAGTAATAAATTCTTTAAACCCAAATCACCCGGCGACACTGGTTTTCATCTGTTTTCATACTAAACTAAGCTGATGTCCCTTCTATCTGTTAATTTTCTGTTCTGTGGTTTTCCAGTCTAATATAAATTTTTTTAACGACTTCAGTATTCCTGAATAACATGGTGTACTTTTTATCTCGGAATTCCCGCGTTAACTCCGAAATCAGAGTGGAATCGCATGAAATTTTATATACAAGTTGTCAGAGGTTCATAAAAGAACATACTCGTAGAGTAGAATAGAGTCGAAATTAACACGGAAGAAACCGCTGGTATAAACTAAATTGCTTACAATTTCACACCTGTTTTTGTAGTTTGTACCGTATTCGGGCAAAAAAAACGATTTTTATTAGTTTAAAAATCTTTCGATGATACCACTAGCGGTAACCAGACTTGTCGCTGGGCAGGTTTGTGGGCACGGGAGCGCGCTGTCAGCGGAAAATGGAGTAACCCATTTCGAAACTAGAATGAATTGCACGTCCTGGTCTGCAGGTTGGTTGGAAATGTGCCCACTGAAAGTTCGTGACACATGGCCGTGTAGATTGGTCTGCAGCGTACTTAATACTTCTTTTTTTGACATTCGTATTTACTTACTTCATAAACATTTATATATATAACAATATACAGCACCATTTATTTAGTGGTTAGTACATCTGAGGGGCTGTTATGTAACTTTTGGTCGCGTCACCAAAAAATATTGAGAACCGCGCGTCTAAGGTATTCGTATAAATATTTTGTATATAAATGCAGGCACTTTCTCTGAAAAGACGTATTCTTATCAAAAAGCTGCTGCGGGGGCTGTTATAATTTATCATTCTTCGATTGCAATCAAAAATATGGCGGTTTTGCGATTACAGTATGCACGTTTTGACACCCACAATATCTAGCAATCAACCAAAACAAACATACCTAGGTACCAGTGGCGAAGGGTGAAATATTGAGAGAGGCAAGCCGGAAATCTATTTGGTACCTACTATAAATACGTAATTTCAACTTATTAAACTATCTACTTACCGCAAATAGGTACCTAATTTCAACGTACGTCTGCGTAACTGCTTTCACTATCACTACACACAACTACAAAAAAGTCCAACTTTAATACTAATCACTATTTAATTTAATACCAAGAAATAAATTCTAATACGTGATACTAACTAACAAATTCAAATTTTTTTTTCTTCATAAACTCAAGTTGTCTGTCAACAGTCATCTTAGAATGTCCGCTTCGTTTCGAATTTCTAGGACCAATAAGGATATTTGTTGAGACAGTAATAGAAAATACGTGCGTGTGAGCGAGATGGAGGGAGTAACTCGATTTGCAGCGGCTTACCAAAGTAGCTATTTTAGCCGGCTGTCTGCGACCTTGATGTGACGTCACGGCATTATTTTGTATGGAAGTTTAACTGCCAAAAAGCCGATCGCGCCAGCGGCTTATTTTATAACAATTTGTTGTTGAAGAGCAAATTTTGTTGATAGTTTAGGCGTTTTGTAATGTTTTCTACTCAGTAGAGATAATTTTTGTAGTATTTCAGTAGAATCTATTACAAAAAATTACTGATTGTGCCATTTCTAAATTACGGTAGAGAGAGTGGTTGTGTTCCCAACTTCTGAAGGGAAGCCGGTGGGAATCGGCTTGTATGGTACCTTCGCCACTGCTAGGTACTTCAAAAGTTGAAACTGTCTAAACATGATTAAATTAATCCCATAATCGCTATTTTCCTGATTGAAACTGAAATATGATAGCAACGAAAATTTCATAATTGCCCTGCTGATTGCTGCAACAGTCCTCTTAGACAAGTTGACAATCTATAATTAATCGGTCACGAAAAATTGTACTTTTGATTGGGCGGCTTAACTGTGAAATTGACGGACGGTATGTAGCGTGTTGAGTGCGAGTAGACACGGGGCGGCAACCGGGCACAAACTACCGTACCAATATTGAATTTTGCTCCTTCAAACTTTCTCATTCGGTTCGTAATTAATTGGGTTTTTTTTCGCAAACCCCCACCGATTGAAATTAACTTCGCAGCAGTTTTAGCCGGAGTTAGTTTATAGAGTTCAATAATAGTGTAATCTGGAGTTTGAAACAACCTGTAGCAGATTTTTATGCTGTTCAATTCAGTAAGTAACTTGTTGAAAAAAAAATTAGGTAGATTTGCGATCGTTTGAGTGTTTGATTCGTATTTGCGATGAACCTCGTACCTATTTTTATACTACTATTGTAGCCGAGGGGAGCTATGAGGACTGATTTAAAAGGCTTTATAAAAATATTATCAAAATTTTAATACGGAAATATAATAGGTTGACAAGGGGCTTATATCGAAAAAAAACTTAAAAATAATGACAATCTATATATAAATAAATTAAAATAATACAAAATTCTAAACAGCCAGTAATGGTTGGCAACAACTATACTCAATGATATTGTATTATATACGCCATTTGGTTAGGTTAGGTGATAAAGGTTGAATAATTATGAAAAAAAAAAAAACATCTGGGTTGCAAGCAAAGATTTCATCGGAAGGTTTGAGCATTTTCTCATGACAAAGCGCGCCTGTCCTGCCGATATCGCCTCTCTAGTTGTTTTCCTCACTCTGTGGTCGCGACAGTGCGCCGGCTGACTCGAAACACAAGGCGTCCGGAGCCTCGGGCCTCAGCTACTCGTAGAATAAAAAAAAAAATAAAAAAATCTATGTGCATTTTAAAAAGGTATTATTTGACGTCGAGTCGGCGCGAACGAGACGAGCCAGAAGAGCTCCACTCGCGCCTTTCTAGGATGAATAATTCATTTAATCCTTCCAATATCTCGATGCAAACGCCATCTAGGTTACAAGTTTTTGACCGGCTTCAAAAAAGGAGGAGGTTATTATGTTCGGCTGTATGTAGGTATGTTTTTTTTAGTCTATCTACCTACTACCCTATTTGACTAGGCACCGACTTCGAACCGATGAGGGGGTAGCACGTACTTTTTTTTCTTTCGGATTTATAGCTTTTCAATATACTGCATTTCATGTTTTTTTTTAAATCGGTTTAAATTTTTTGTAGTGGAACTTATTTAGGTACGGCGGTAAAAAACACGGCGCATTACACATTGCACAAGAGGCGTGGGTTCAGAGTAATATGAAAATTAAATACCTATCTATCCAGTTCGTCAGTAAGGTAAAAAAATATTAAATAAACACGTATATATTTTGTTTTTTCAAACTAATCAAATTACGTACCTATACGTATAAACTGTAGCCAGACGTGACATTCCAACTTAATACATATATCGCCGTTATTGTTTAACTACGTAAAAAATAATAAATACGTGTCCAATATTTTATTTACAATGGGCATGTTGACTAATTTTTATTTTTAAGTCCGTCTTGTAGATTCTTAAAAAATATTGGACACGTATTTTTTCTTTTTTTTACGTAATCAAAAAATAACGGCGATATATTGAGTTGAAATTTCACGTGACGTCACTATTCTGACAGTTTGTATGGCGGTTTTAGCGTTAGTGACGTCACGACCCCCTCACCCTAAACTTTAATGCGCTTTATCTCTGTATATTCTAATTTATTTGAAAAAGCAAAAAATACGTATCTATTGTTTTTTTATTTTCTAACCGAAGGACTAATTAGAATTTTGATTTTCAAAAGTAGTCCACATCCCAATTTGTAAAAAAACAAGAGAGTACATACCTGCCAGGGGCCTTACTCTTGAAAATGATAACAGTCTGATTTCGATTTTGATTTGTCTTCGATTTGATTTCACCTCGATGTCATTTTATTACATACTTTTGAGAGCAAAATCAAATCGTATTTGGAATCGTGTTAATGTCTAAAGACGACGTTCGACAAGTCAATAACACGACTATATTGAAATCGAGAAATTTGGCCGATTAATTACGATAGATATGCGCTCTCAAAGCTTTAAAAGTAGCAAAATTTGATTCTTTTTCGATCTCATTTCGATTCGAGTTCGATTTAATCCTGACTCGATTGCGTCAAGAGTAAGCCGGCTGCTTCGGAATTCCACAAAATGCCAACCACTGGCAGAACAGAGTGTCTAGATGTCTACAATATGCCAACGATATTACAACTACTTAAAAGTATAAGTACGACAGTAACTTTTGCTATATTCAGCAGAAATCTACCTACATTTAATGTAGGTATAGTAAGCGTACGAATAAATCTAACTTTAAAATTGATTTTTCCACTAGAAATGGAATTGGTTTTATTGAATCTCATGTAGAGTGTTCGGAAGTTTTTTAATGTTAAAAAGGTAATATTCACTAAATCAGTCAGTTTCTTTTGACTATACTATGTAGATTTACAATTGTTACCTGCAATTCTTCTGAACATGGTTGCCTACCACCCTAGGCAAGTTGACAATTTACGATCGCTAACGCACAGAAAAGTATGGACTACAAAAACACAAAACTGCACTTTCACAAATTATGAAATAAAATAATATAATGAAGGGACAGAGTTTCAAAACAAGGAAAAAATCTTAAAAGAACCAAGAAAATACGTATTTAAAGGAAAAAAGTTCAGACGGGGGTCCGAGGACCAGCTGCTTACTCAGTTATCAGTTTACACAAAATGACAAAATGGCGGTAGCTTCAGCCACAAGAGCGTACATCCGTCACGGTTGCAACACACCACCTCTTCATTAAAAAGGTCACTAAACAAGTTCAGTTTACGCCAGTAGCTTCACTAAAATAACGGTAATTCATAAACTTAGGTATACATAACACTGTAATTTTGATAGAATCAATTAAAAAGTAAATACTTTTGATTGATGTGATGTTGTGATATTATTTTACCAAAACAACATGAGCTTTTATCGTATTAAATTATTTTAAAACTTCATCCCTACTGACCACCACTTGGGACTGAAAAGCAAAGTTAGTTATTCATTGCATTTGCAACGTAGTGCTGCAATTAATATCAAATTACTCGGGTGACTGTGTCACAACAACTTTGTGAATACGTAACGACGTGTTATTTGCTATATCTATATATATTTGCGAAATCTAGTGCTGAAATAGGCGAAATAACAGATTGCCAACCTATTAAAACTTTACCACATGAAATTAAACATCGTTGCTATTATAAATGCGAATGTGAGTTTGTTTGTCTGTCTGTTTGTTACGCTTTCACGCCTTAGCTTCACAACCGACCATCATGAAATTTTGCATACACGTTGTCAGGGGTAGACAGATGGACATAGGGTACTTTTATGTCGGAATTCCAGTTCTCTAGAACTCTGAAATTATCGCGTGGAACACCGCGGGGAAAACCTAGTACCTATATGTATATAAATAAAAAGAACTAACTGACTTTTTATATATGTTCTATGTGTATATTTTGTATTATTATTTTGTATTATTTTATGATTCCTGTTCTACCTATATTATACCAAATCAATATATAAATTCTTTGTATTTGTCCTATCCACCCAAAGGTTGTCTGGAAGAGATCGCTAGTAAAGCGATAAGACCGCCTTTTGTATGCCCTTAGTTATAAGTTTCTGTAAACACACTGTAAAATTATTTTGGTGTACAATTAAGTGTATTCTATTCTATTCTATTCTAACTGGCATTGGATAATTGGCATTTAACTAAATTTAACTTTTAGTTTAATGTCAATTAATTTAATAAACGTCTTTGAGTGCGGTAGTTTGTTTTTATAATCTTTAAAATGACTGAGTGCGACCGTAAGTAGAAACTTAAAATCACTAATGAAATACTTATAGTAAGTTTGGATGTATTGATCAGTCAATTCAGATTCAGCCTTCGACAAAGCTACAATCCTCTTAAGAACTGGTGTCTTTCACTTACACAACTTTTATTATACTATTTTTGAATCGACTCTTATTTCAGCAATGGTATCAATAAAGATCTCCAGAAGCTTCCACTTACATTTTTCCAATAAGTTTTCTTTGGTATTCGTTTTCATTGCGTCAACAATTATAAAGGAAATTCCAAGCGGTCTTTATGGTATTGCGTATTATTCTGTTTTTATATATATATACATTAGCTATACATATAAAAAAATGAAGTGTCTGTTTGTAACCCTAAATTAACAGCTTTTCACTAAATGCATATGAAACGTAGGTACTTACATAAAAGATCAAATTTTTTATATTTTCTCTGTCTATCTGTCTGTCTGTTTGTTTCGGCTAATCTCAGAAACGGCTGGACCGATTTTAACGAGACTTTCACTGGCAGATAGGTAACGCTTTATTGTACACCAAATTTTAAAAAAAAGTGTTTGCAAATTTTCTTAAATTTAACTTAAAGATGTAACTTAGGTTACTTTTATTTTAGAAAAAAAGTAGTTCCTATGGGAATTCCGAATCCCACGCGAGTGAAACCGCGGGGCACAGCTAATAGCCACTATACGTATAGAATTGAGAGAAACACTTGGCAAAACTATACAGAGCATATTTGGGTGGTCTTATAGCATGTGACATCAGATTTTATACGGATCATTACACAATGTTAGAACATATTATTAGTATATTTATATATATATGCATACATATATTAGCAATGCTATCGACCCCTAAAGCCCGAATAATACTTCGGACCACTTCAGCAAGTCAATTAACATTTATATTGTACAGACGGTATACCAAATAAAGGACATAATAAAGTCAATACCGCACAGATCCATTTGGGGCAATTTGGACGGAGGAACGAGGCAGTTCCCAGATCCTATCCAATTGGCGGAAAGATTTTTATTGGTTCAAGCCGGATGGCAATTGGGATACTATACTATCAATCGGTATTCTGGAGTTACCGCCACCGAGCGTCAAGGATTTGTCGCAGATTGGTGTTGTGCCGTTTCGTCTTACCTTGTTTACGGGATGAATATTCTCCGTTATATTATTACTAGCTGTGCCCCGCGGTTTCTCCCGCGGTAATTCCGGAGTTTCCGCGGGAATTCCGGGATTAAAGTACCCTATGTCCTTCTCTGTACCCGTGATAATGTGCATGCCAAATTTCATCCAAATCCGTTCAGCCATTTTTGCGTGATTGAGTAACAAACATCCACACATCCACACTTTCACATTTATAATATTTGTAGGATATCTGTGGTTATATTATGATCATAATTTTATTTCAATTGGTTAAATATGAAATCAAATTGGACAAATGGAGTTGAATGAAAACGCCACTTCTACATAGACGTTCTTTGTTATACATAAAATTATTCGCACTTTAGGTATATAAATCAAGATTATTTCTTTATATCGTACTAACTACTAGCTGTTCCCCGCGATTTCACCTGCGTGAGTTTCGAAATTCCGTACTCCAACGTAGCCTAATTGACTCCTTATAACATCAGCTAATTAGCAGTGAAAGTCCCGTCCAAATCGGTCCAACCATTTCGGAGGAACTCCAAAATTCTTTCATATTCTTTCTTCTCCTTACAATAACAAACACAAACAAAAGGGATTAGCAAAATTGGTCCAGCCGTTCACGCGTGATGCCGTGAACAAGGGAAATAGGGATGATATATCTAAGTAGATAATTTGTTTGTTAAATTCAAAATAATATGTGGATCTTAAGAGAAAATAGGACTACTGAATAAGTAAAGCTTTTAAATTGATTTTTAAATTTGAATGTAGTGGGTAATGTGTGAACTGTGGAATTACTGAACCGATTCTATTAAAATATTTTAATGGCATGAAGCTGTAGTATCCCTGAGTGATATAGGACAGACACTTTTAACAGTTCCCATGAAAGTCTCTACAGTTCACATATTTTAAAAGAACAAACTTTATTATTACTTTTCTTATTGAGACCCCAAGTTAACGTTTTAAACTTTTGTTTTATTAATGTTATCACACTTTGATAAACTTTTATCCATTTATTGACCAGTGATATGAATACGTGATCAAGTTCCTGCAATCAAATTATTTCTTCGTTACTACTTATGTTTTGAGAGATAAAAACTCTGTGTGTGTATGGTCTTATAAGAGTTTCGTTCGTCCATTCTTAGTCCAATTTAATTCTATAGACAAAATCGTATAAAGACTTGTTTTATGAATTGCTGTCTCGTTTGCATAGACTGGAAGTGACGTTTGTACATTTTTATTAATAAATTTACATAATAACTTTGAAAAGATTTAGGGCAAGGTGAATGAAATATGTAAAGAAGTGTAGATGAAAAGAGAGTCGTAGTAAAAAAATAATACGGATATTTGCTTCACCTAAACCGTTGATGTAAGAAAAAAAAATTATGTTGTTAACAGCTTTGTTAATTTTGCACTGGTTTTGTGCGTTTAAATGAAGAAAATCTAAACCTGATAGACTGGTTAAGTTATGGCTACGCGTAAAAAATTGAAACTTTGTATGAAAATTTACAGGCATAATACGTATTCGTATGCTTGACGAATGACGTAGTGTGCGAAAATCATTAAGTACGAGAGATCACCATGCCTGGTGCTAATCAAAGGTTCCCGGTTCGATTCCCGGTTCGAACTTGGTGTGATGAACACAGGGTTCCATTTTCCAATATGGCCGTGCTTTTACATCCATAGGTATACTATGATGTTATTACCGCGGGAATTCCGGGATAAAAATTACCCTATGTCCTTCTCTGTACCCCTGACAACGTACATGCCAAATTTCATCCAAATCCGTTCAGCCGTTTTTGCGTGATTGAGTAAACGTATGCGAGGATAAGAGCTCGAAAGCGCATTTTCATCCGACTTGCTTCAAATGTATCGTTACTGCTCAGCTCCTATGTGTCTTAGCGTTATGTTATATAGCCTATAACCTGCCCAGGAGTATGGACTACAATCGTACCAAGTTTGGTTAAAATCCCTTCAGTAATTTTTGACCCATTCGTGCACATACAGACAGACAGACAGACAGACAAAAAATTTACTGATTGCATTTTTGGCATCAGTATCGATCACCATTCATCCTCCAATATTAATTTTCAATATATATTCAATGTACAGAATTGACCTCTCTACCTTTTATTATAAGTAT
This sequence comes from Zygaena filipendulae, assembly GCA_907165275.2. Classification (NCBI taxonomy): domain Eukaryota; kingdom Metazoa; phylum Arthropoda; class Insecta; order Lepidoptera; family Zygaenidae; genus Zygaena; species Zygaena filipendulae. Next base: position 2,087,566 of record OU015657.1, read on the forward strand.
AGAAGATTATGTAATAATATTATGTATTATATACATAACACGTTTGCTTGGTTTCTACGATACAAGCTTAGTGGGCTTTAGTGTTGGACCGAGTACCTAGATCTGTGTTTTGTGAAGTGTTATTATTATTAATATACACACAAATAAAAAAATAAAACATTTTCTTTTTCTAATATTAGTATAGAAGCACTTATAGATAATAATTATTCCAGTGACATTATCGCCCATGATAATCCGTGTAATCCACGCAATATTGCCCCTCGATGATATCACGAGTGCCCCTCGTAAGCTGTGTCTAATCCTGCGGGTGCTCCATCAGAGTGGTCGACCCTTTCGCGGATTAATGCCAACTTGTTTGTCAAATTTTGTCTTTTATTTATCTTGTTAAACGCTTCTACGAGTTAGTGCGAGTGGTAGTGGTGGAGTGGGGCTCAGATGACGCATATTATGAGGCGGATTATTAAATCAATCATTCCATCGACCTACACTAATCTATACTAACTAGTCTAACCGCCGCACTCAGAGTCGATCTAATGATTACTTAACGGATTTTAAGTAACCAATAAAGGTCCATAGTGTGTGTTAGTTACACTATGGACCTTTATTGGTTACTTTACATTGGTTACACTATTTATAATTCAAGAACGGCTGAACCGATTTGGCTGATAATTGGTGGGGAGGTAGCTTAGAACCAGGAAACGGACGTAGGATACTTTTTATCCCGGAATTCCCGCAGGAACTCCGGTCGGTGAAATCTCATGAAATTTTGCATACTTAGGTACACATTTTCAGGGGTACAGAGGACATAGGGTAGGTACTTTGCATTCCGGAATTCCTGCGGGATATCCGAAATTTCCGCGGGTAACACCGCGGGGCACAGCTAGTTGATTTATAAAATCGTCTATAATTTTTACGGCATTTGCCACGGTATATTTAATTGCATGAATACCAGTTAGAGAAACTTGAAGCTTCTAATGTAGTTAGAAGAACTTGGAGTTTCTATGAAAGAAGTTTAGTATAAAATAAACTGCTCTCAACTTTGTGTTTATCTCGTTGCTGTCACATTTTATCTCCATATAAAATAGTGAGCTCTGGAGATAGGGTTGGCACAATTGTTGTGAGGAATCATAAATTACTAAGTTAATTACTATTGTTGTAACGACTCGTTGCCTGGATGGAGACAGCCGCGATGTTGTTGTTGGTGCAAAGGATGTCTTTACGACGAGGAGCGGCTAAGTGTGCCTACCTACTGCATATAATGTTACAGCTTAATTGAGTTGTATCTGAGAAATATAATTGGTATAAGGGTATGAAAATCAAAATTCTAATTAGTCCGTCAGTAAGAAAATAAAAAAATACTCGACACAATTTTTTTTGCCTTTTTCAAATTAATGAAAATAAACATAGTTAAAGCGCATTAATGTTTAGGGTGGGCGACTCGTGACTTCATTATTCAGTATAAGCCCGGTAAAAACTACACCAGGTTGTGACATTACGCGTAATTTCAACTCAATGTATCGCCGTTATTTTTTGATTAAGTACGTAAAAAAAAATACGTGTCCAATATTTTTTACTGATCTACACGACGGACTAAAAAAAAATTAGTAGCCAATAAATTTTGTACAACCTTGATACAGTTTACATGGAATAGAATTAATTAAACTAGGAAAGTTTCGAGCTATTTGGAAAGGCGCGAGTGGCTATCATAATATCAGTTTTCCAATCGTTAGGTCTCGGGTTCGATTCGCGGTGACTTTTATTGTTTTCTATCCTAGTTATTTTTTTGTTATACCAGGTGGAAATTATCCTGTAGTGACGTGCAAATTAGGTGTACATACAACATCTATACATATAAAATGCTTTGTCCTGAATGACTGGTGGATCAACGCACAGCCTTAACCTCTGATCGTAGAGACCTGAAACTTGGAAAGTGGGTTCTTTGTATGACGTAAGTACACATCCGATAAGAAGGGTTTTTTGAAAATTCAAACCCTGGAGGGGAAATTATCACGAGTGAAACCGCGCGGGACAGCTAGTAGATAATATAATAATAGTTTAATACCTATAATGTACCTCCTACTTGCCTACCTGACAAGTACAAAGTAAGTGAAGCCAACTGAATAGTAACATAACAAGACAAGCTACAATTATTATCCCATCTCTCTGTGATAATAGAAGCTTAGTATGCCATAATAATCCGACTAATATGATGAGAGAGGCACTCCGATGCCCTGCGATTGCTGTCCAGTGGCGTAAAGATTGAAGGACAATCCAAAAACGTCCTTCCACCGACACTATAAGGTCGGGAATGTATCTCGTTAATTTTATCACTCCCTTAGGTAAGGTCCACCGTATTAAGGTTTATACTGTCATTAATAAAATGAACGACAATGTACCTACTATGAAGAGAAAAGACTTTGCGACTTTGGCTATTAACAAAATAATGCGCTCCGAAAATTATTTCTAGAACTCCGAAGAACAATGTTCGGTTACTTTTAAATTTAAATTTTCCTTTTCAAGACAAGGAATACTTTTTGCAAGCATTTTTTATGTCATTTAAATGCGTAAAACTCTTTTGAAACAGACGTAGACATAGACATAGTCTATATTTGGCATCACAAAAGCAAGGTATAGACGAAACCAGTAACGCTGGCAGACAAGCCTGCGCTGGCCTGTCCGTGTTGTTTAGATGAGGCCAATGGATTCATTTAATTCCTGGATTATTTTTGTGATGTGCACACATACATGCGTCTACACGCGTCCTCATGCTGGCGCGGGGGTTGTGGGGCACGCGGGCGGAGGTCACTGTCTTGAAAAATAGACCGGTACTCTATGCCCACCAGTGCTGGCAGCCAGCACTGGCTTGTCTTGAAAAACTGCTTATACGGGGCCAATAGCAAGCCAGCGCTGGACTGGCAGCCAACACTGGCTTCGTCTAAACCTGCTTTTAAAGTAAATGCAGGAATCTTCACAATTTGTAGGAATGTATTGTGAGGTTAGAAACTGACGACCCAGCGGGGTACCAGGCGCATGTCTTAAAATTTAGCGTACGACTACTTTATATGTATCTGATGCAGTATAGCTGTCGTTTTTGCTCAGTATAAAACCTATTTTTTTTTAAATTGAAACTCTGCCAAAGAAATTTCTCTTCTAAAACGTAATTACGTAATGTAATGTAATGTAATGTAAAAACGTAATGTATAAACGTGATGTAATGTAATGTTATAATGTAAAAACGTTAAGTAATGTAACGTTACGGTACGTAATGTAATCGACGGAAAAGAGAGCTAATTTGAGAAATACCTATTTTTAAATTACAGACTGATATAGAGAGGTATTTATAGTTATATAATCGTATACCTAGTCATAATTACTATAGGTTAATAAGAGTTTTAATATTAAAACGTATTAGGTACAATAATTGAGAGATGAACGCACGAAAATTACCACCTGGTGACGGATTAGTTTCGGATTTACATATACGAGTTGCTAACTAGAAATCCACGGTATGGTAATTAATAACAGCTTACCAATTTCGGAACTGAATTTGGGAGGTTTGCAGTTCGTGAAATATCTAACCAGCCATGCTGTATAAACGAATGTAAGTGTGTACGTACCTACTATAATTTGGTGGCATTTTTTTTTTCACAGAGTAGAGAAAAACCCATAAAGATATTGTGTAAAAAAAGGGACTTCCTATCTATTGTTTTACGTCCTCTCTTTATCGTGTTGAAGTTTATGCCGGTGATTCTGGAGGATTTAATTCCCTCTGGAACTACTAGTATAGTACTGGGACCTCTGTAAATGACAGTGAAACTCGTGCCATCACAATCTATTGCCTTGTTTATAAAAATGTGTAAACTTTCTTATTTAGGATTAACGTATAGCACAAACCGCGGGTTTCAGCAAGTTGAATAGTTAAATATGTCTTAGGAAACTAGGGAACGCGCACACAGCTTACGAAAGGGAAAATAACTAAATCAAACACGGCAAAGATTTCAACAGATAAAAAGTACGTACCCACTTACTTGAGGTTCAGTGAAAAAGTTCAACATCTATTTTGAGAACTACATCAATATTACAAAGTTTTTACAAACTTCTTTTTTTATTATTGTATCATTATAGTGTAGTGACGTAAGTTTGTGTATAAACGAGACGCAGAAGAGGTCAATCGCGATATTTTAGAACTACTAGAACCTATAATATCAGAACAAAACCTTAAAACTTCAAATAATAAAAAAATATCGATGAAAATTCTGGTGGTAAAACGTGGTATATATTACATGTAATTACATATATGTATACTATACTATGTAAAAACACACCCAGACTGGAAAGTGGAAGCCCGTGTTAATCACACAAAGCCCGCCCCCACCGGGAATCGAACCCGGAACCTCTTGATTAGCGGGTAGGCATGGTGACCTGCGCCAATAGGGTCGTATTTATGCTTTGACCTAACTTGAAAAAGCGTCAGGACGAAAAGAAATCTAAATACAAATAGGCATGTGACATTTCACGATTTTATTTTGGCAATATTGTCAATCAATATTATCTTCTGATTGAATCGTTATTATTAAAATAATCAGCGCTATAAACGTATTTATTTAATATTGGACGTTTTAATGGTTTCGTTTTGTTAATATAATATCGCTATGAAATAGCGCGATCGGTCTACTAATGGACATCCTTACGATGGGCATGTTGACAAATTTTTTTTTAGTGCGTCTTGTAGATTAATAAAAAATATTGGACACGTATTTTTTCATTTTTTACCTAATCAAAAAATAACGGCGATACATTGAATTGAAATTTCGCGTGACCTCACTAACCGGTGCAGTTTGTATGGCGGCTTATAGCGGTTAGTGACGTCACGAGCCCCCACCCTAAACTCTAATGCGCTTAATCTCCGTATATTTTCATTTATTTGAAAAAGCACAAAGTACGTGTCTATTGTTTTTTTATTTTCTAACTGACGGATTAATTAGAAGTTTGATTTTCGAAAGTCGTCAACATCCCTACTTTCCCTCCTTAATTCCTCAACCGATTATCATGAAATTGTGCATGCACGTTGTCAGGGATACAGTAATAAGTCTTGTTCTTTTGGTCTTCGTCGGTCAAAACAAATATTACTCATATGTAGCCTACATAAGGCTATATGTATATGTTCGATGTTTGCTAAATTTTGCGTAATTGCGGACATGGCTCGATTTAATTAGGCGTTCGCCGGTCAATATTTGAGAAGGGTTGATCTCCAATATCCAGTCTATGTAACAGAGATTTTTTTTAATATATTTCTGTCTTTATTGAATACTAGCCGTTATTGAATATTCGCTTAAATACGTACTTTGAATAGATTTTTAATCCATCAAAAGCCATTTTATTTTTTTGATAGTTAGGTACTTAGCTGAAAGAAAACGCTTCATCGCATCGCTCAATAAATTAAGTATAGGTATAGACTGACACATGCGTTTTAACTATAAGAAACCTGAATTTTTATTTTTCTTTTTTTACTATCTGTTCCCCGCGGTTTCACCGCGGTAAGTTGGGAGTTTCCGCGGGAATTCCGGGTTAAAAAGTACCCTCTGTCCTTCTCTGTATCCCTGAAAACGTGTATTCAAAATTTCATGATGATCGATTGAGCTGTTAGTTAAGGCGTGAAAGCGTAACACACAGACCGACCGAGTTACTTTTGCATTTATAATAGGTAGTGTTAGTACTTAATAGTGGTAAATATTGTGAAAATAAATTATTCGATCAATAGTTTGGTTATTCAGGGCTTTATCAACTTGTAGCTAGTGATAAAATCACTTTATATTGATGCTACGTCTAAAGTATTACGAAAACTAACGGCCGCACTCAGAGTCGACTTTAATGATAGATTTTTAAAACAAAACTGTCGCAATCAAGCAGCAAGAGACGTTCAGTAAATTAATATTAATTGGCATTTAATGAGATGTAACTTAATTGGTTAAATGCCAACTAACATTAATTTATTAAACTTGTCTGATTGCGGCAGTTTTGTTTTAAAAATCTATACTTAACTAAGTAATCATTAAAGTCGACTCTGAGTGCGGCGGTAACTCTCATAAATGACGTGTTTACTACTGTTTAATTCAGCATAAAAGTGGTTGCGACTTCATATCCAGATCTGTATTTTACTGGATCACGGAGGATCGAGGGCCTTTGATAACACCGTCGGCCGACAGATGTGTAGAACGCGCGATGGGATCGGGTAACTGCCGACAGCCGCGCTTGATTTGTAAGGTAATTTCCTCGGCCGGTATTTGAGATGTCATCGCGATAGTTTGTCAAGGATTTGAAAGGCTCGGGAAATGAATTTGTATATATATAGCAACTTGTGATATATAGGTTCATATTTTGTTACAAGCCATATCCGGAGATTAGGTCTAGGATTATTACATGAAAATTGTATGAAAAGGAGCCTATACTAAGAGACTTGTCCGGAAAATAAGAACAGAAATATGTAGTTGCCGATTCAATTTTACCGATTATTTTAACTACACTTGTATATGTAACTACTGGTCCTAGATGATTATTTTCTAGTCCAGATCATTATTCTTAGAGCGTGTTATTAAGCTTTTTAAAACTATTCAACCTTATTTATTACGTCAGTGTTTTTGGTCCTAAACTATAACAAAATAATATGTAAGTGCAGTGGAGTATTTATACTTATCTACCTAATTACATGGAAATGTCTTTTTTAGTAGGGACCTCTATCCTACTAGTCCTAATAATATTATAAATGGACGCAGATAAGCAATAACATTTTAACCCACAAAATGAACTTATAGATTCAGAACGATTTATTGAGAGTTAGAGAACGTTTTTTTAATTATGAGTTTACTTTATTACATGTTTTAAATATGTAACTAAATATTGAACATAAAAAAATTAACACAAAATGGCGCTATAATTTTAAAACTTTAATTTAATCAAAAATTATCCAGTGTGGGTTAACACACTATTGCTTATCTATGTCCAAATGTGAAAGTGTGGATGTTTGGATGTTTGTTACTCAATCACGCAAAAACGGCTGAACGGATTTGGATGAAATTTGGCATGCACGTTATCAGGGGTACAGAAAAGAACATAGGGTACCTACTTTTTATCCCGGAATTACCACGGGAACTCCGAAATTATCGCGGGTGAAACCGCGGGGCACAGCTAGTAGATAATAAATTTCGCTGAGATTAGAATTAAACAATTCAAGCATTTTTTATGTTAAAACCAATGATTGGAACTTAATAGTCAACAATACAATTTCAAATCGCAACAAATATATCAAATCAATACAAGAACAATGTTCGAGGGAAATATCAAGCTGAAACAGTTTTATACATTCTCTGCACTGATCATAAATCAATCCACACTTTCATTTCTTTGCGATTCGAAACTCTTTCCCCACTTAAGAATTCTATGAGAGCGATCATTCATTTATAACATATTTTAAAGATATTGAACTACGATCTTAGAATATATTGAATCGAATAGAATTTCATTGGATTTCGCAACCCTAAATATTTCTTCAAATTGTCAGGATTTTGGCAATCAAATTGAATTTCGAATGGCTTATCTGTAGTACCTATAATAAAAGAGAAGTATCCGTGATTCTGTATATTGAATATTTTTAACAAAAATTGATAGGGAGCGATAAAAGAAGAGTAACCAACCACAAACAAAAGTTATTAAAATTCTTTTCTGTAGTCCAAATCTTTTGAACGGATTGTCATGCGGTGTTTACAAGTAGATTAAGCTTAGCCTGGAACTACATTATAGGCTTTGTTTCATTTAAATCGGACGTCAGGGAAAAAAGTTGTTACATAAAAATGTTTCACGCGGGTGAAACCGCTTGGCACAGCTAGTACATAATAATTAAATAAGATATTTTTTGTTTTTTGTTACTATGGTTGATCTTTATAACCAAAACTCATAATTATACACCCTTTTAAGGGACTAAACAAGTCCCTATATTAGTTGAACATAGATAAGCAATAAGTGTGTTAACCCCCACCACACTAGAGAAATTTTGAGAAAATCGTATTTTAAAATTATACCGCCATGTGTTATAATTTTTTTTTTTAACCAACATTTTGTGGGTATTTAAACAATGTAAATGTAATAAAGTAAACACTTAATTAAAAAACGTTTTATAACTCTCAATAATAATCTGTATCAATAACTTAATTTTGTGGGTTAACATTTTATTGCTTACTAGCTGTCCCGCGCGGTTTCACCCGCGATAATTTCGAAGTTCCCGCGGAATTGTTCCATATAAACTTTGCAACCCCTTTTCATCCGCTTAGGGATTGAATTTGAAAAAAATCCTTTCTTATCGGATGCCTACGTCATACAAAGAACACACCCTCCAAGATTCAGGTCTCTACGATCAGCGGTTTAGGCTGTGCGTTGATCCATCAGTCATTCAGGACAAAGCATTTTATATATATAGATCAGCGCCTAGTTATAAACCCTATCTCAGTATATTTGGAGTACCTAGTAACACAAATCTCCTGTTCTGGGACCAGGCTTCGTGCTGGCAGCTAAGTAACTCTACTTAATGGGAAGTCCCCGTGATAAGGTCATCTCTATTGTTCATACAACAAAACAACGCCCTCAGTGGAATATTTATATCTATACTTATAATAAAACTGTAGAGAGGTCAATTCTGTACATTGAATATATATTCAAAATTAATATTGGAGGATGAATGGTGATCGATACTGATGCCAAAAATGCAATCAGTAAGTCTGTCTGTCTGTCTGTATGTGCACGCATGGGTCAAAAACTACTGAAGGGATTTTAACCAAACTTGGTACGATTGTAGTCCATACTCCTGGGCAGGTTATAGGCTATATAACATAACGCTAAGACACATAGGAGCTGAGCAGTGACGATAAATTTGAAGCAAATCGGATGAAAATCCGCTTTCGCATGCGTTTACTCTATCACCCAAAAACGGCTGATCGGATTTGGATGAAATTTGGCATGCACGTTGTCAGGGGTATAGAGACTTTTATCCCCGAATTCCCGCGGGAACTCTGAAATTACCGCGGGTGAAACCGCGGAGCACAGCTAGTTCGAAATATAATTTGTTTAATCCTTTCGGGATTTTCGTCGAAATGCCCCGCACAGGAGATCTGTGCGCGTCGATAGACAGTTGAGTTGTCAATTTGCGTTTACCATTCCGGCTTTCCATTGATTTATACGGGTTGCCCCCCCCCACGTTTGTTTTTATATATTTGCAAACAATGAATTAGCATACCATATTTTTGATGTTACTTTGATCTTTTACAAAGGACGCATATGAGAATTGAATTTTTATCCCTCATTTCCGACACGGTTGGGATTTGGTTGAAGTAGCTACTATTTGTGAAGGCTTTGTATATACAATATATGGTTAATTAATCTCGAAAGCATCGCGGTTACCATCCAAACATGTTTGATATGAAACTTAAAGATACATCTAAGTGACAGCAGTGGTAAGGTACTGACTGCTTCGCCGGTTTGTCGCGGGTTTGATCTTCGGAAACATACAAATAAACTTTTCATCTATGTGATATTAGTAGGTACCAGTATAACGATGTTACATCAGCCCCCCTAGCCAAATTGACATCCTACAATCGTTAACGCGTAGACAACTAAGTAACGAATCGTCATGTTACTTGGTCAGCCAATCAAAACTTTAGTTTTGCGTAACCACGTGAAGTTGCAAGTGGCACGATGCTGAGTGGTAGCCATTTTGGTACCAACTATTCTAGTTTAAGACTCACGCTTGTACTTATTTTATCTTTATGGTATCAAATAAACTTTTTTCTATTCTATTCTATTCTAATGTCAATAATGTCAATTTGGCTAGGTGGGCTGATGTTACACCGCTATATTCGTACCTACTAATATTACGCAGATGTAAGTTTATTTGTATATTTATACTAGCTGTTCCCCGTGGTTTCACTCGCGTTAATTTCGAAGTTCCCGCGGGAATTCCGGATTACAATATAGCCTATGCTACTCAGGGATAATGTAGCTTTTTAATGGTAAAAAAATTTTAAAATCGGTCCAGTAGTTTTTGAGTTAAATCGTAACAAACAAACAAACATAAAATGAAATCTCTCCTCTTTATAATCTAATATATATAAATCACTTGTCACGTTGTTTGTCCGCGATGGACTCCGAAACTACTGAACAGATTTTGATAAAATTTTGCAACCATTTATAATATGGTCCAACATAAAAGATAGGATAGTTTTTATCCCGGAATTCCCTCGGGAATTGAAGGACATAGAGTACTTTTTTCCCGCAACCTCCGCGGGAACTCCGAAATTACCGCGGATGAAATCGCGGGGGACAGCTAGTATTAGTATAGATATAGATACTGGTAATATCTGGCACAATACCTACGGAACTGATTTTTAAAATCATTCCATTGATCTCTAATTACAGCCGTGCGGTATAAAGCTACGGTATTCCTGAGCAACGAAGGATATTTTTTATCCCGGAACAAGGAGTTCCCAAGGGAGTCTCGAAATTTACGTATCTTGAACCGAGGGAAACGGTTTACGGGTTACTAAAAATTTTGGTTATGGAATAGGAGATTTATGTCCAACCTTATAAACAGGGGAACAGATTTAAAAGCAAGTGAAATTGTGGAGAATAGCTAGTCTTAAATAAAAACGAGAAAGGTACCTACTTTTACAGTAGGTAGTGAAAACTTGAATGATTTACATACTTATATCACATTAATTCATTCTTATCCTTCCTTCCTTTATCTTATCCCGGCTCCATCTTGTTAAAAAATAGGTAGATATATATATAAAAAGCGGGAGTCATTTCCATTTCTAAACCGTGCTCCGACGGCGGAGAAATTATGAGATTCTTTCACGCAACCCTGTTCAGTGTCACCGCACAACTTGCGCTAACTTACTTAGTGCCCTCTCAAAGTTTCTATAGAAAAGAAGTGCGCTATCATTAATTTCAAGAGTGAAGTGAACAAATTTAAAAGCTATTACAGCCGGTGCACGGATATAAATCATTCGCTCACAATCGCAACATTGGCTCCTAGAGTATGCGGGAAAGAGATACACTCAGTACACCGTATAGCGCTGTCCCTGTCGGCGGCGTGGTCTCGTACACTCGAAGAGCTGAGCGCCTGGTTTAACGCAGATGGTTTAATTTACATGGAGGGTGGGTTTCGGATTCGCGACACGCGCCGCTGCGTCAAAACCGTTTCTCACAACAAATTTTCCGAGCTGTTGAATGTGACTACACAGCATCTTATTTTATACACATTTTTATGGCTCACCTAGCATCTTTGTCCACGATTCCCACGCTTTTTAAGACGCGAGCACTTTCTCCGAAAAGAATTTTACCTGAATTTTATACCAAAGTCGACTAATCCTATAATAAAATACCCGGTTGCAAAGATATTGAAAGAGAATAGATTGACAACACGCTGGACGCTAAGCTTTCCCCTTGAACCACGCAGCGGTCAAATGATCTCATGTTAACAAAATGCCGTTGGCCAGCACAGACTATATTGTCTATAGATACCACTTGACGGAAAGCGATATGATTGGCTATTTGAAATGTACTTTGTGGTGACTGGTAATTGATTGCGTCGCAACGATGTGATTGGTTTTTATTTTAATCGTTCCCCCGCAAAAATTGGTTGACGTGGATTGCATAGTAAAAGTTTGTATTGTTCGTCTATTCTCTTATAATGTCTTTGCCTGGTTGCATTTAAGAGATGAATTAGAAGTATTAAATGTATTTTCTTTCTTTCAAGTAGAAAAAAGGAGGAATTCGTAAGTGTAAGAGTGGTAAGTGCAATTCGTATCATAAACAATGAAGCGTTCCATAGTAGGGTAGAATGTTCACCATAAAATTCAAATAAGGTTTTGTTTTTTAATTCAACTACACCATTGTATAGTGGCAATCGAATGGGCTTGTCAACAAAATTTTAGTTTTTAGTCAGATGTCGCTACATAACAGTTTATAGCACGTTGTGACGTCACGTGAAATTTCAATAAAGTTCAATAAATTAATGTCAATTGGCATTTAACAAATTAAGTTACATTTCATTAAATGCCAATTAACATTAATTTACTGAACGTCTCCGACTGCGGCAGTTTTGTTTTAAAAATCTATACTTAACTAAGTAATCGCTAAAGTCGACTCTGAGTGCGGCGGTTAGTATTATTATGATTAAAATACCTACATACGGTGTATCATGCTCTGCATTCATGTTTAATGCTAGTACCTTCTTAAATTATGAAGGGATTTCAAGCTTAATCCACCGCTGGCTTAGCTTGGGACTGGTATAGTATTATATTATCTGTGGCTTGGGTCAGTGGACGTTTCGTATGACTCTGGAATCCCACTAAGGCATGTGGCTTTCCTTCGATCTCCCAACTCATAAACATAATAAACAAAATCATGTTAATGATACAGAATTAACCCTTTTTAACTCAAGATTTGGCGAAATTACGTTAATTTTTTTAACTTTAGCCTTATATTATCACACTAGCTGTTTACTGCGGTTTTACTGGCGTAAATTTCGGTATTCCTTCGGGAACGCCGGGATCGAAATCCTTTCATAACTAGTCATAAGTTTTTTCAGCTTCATAGATTGAGTAGTGTTTGAGATTTCTTGATTAATCAATGAATCCGTGAGTTTATTTTTATACATTGAATTATATTTTCCTTTTTTATTTAGGATTACAATATCCTTACTCTTTTTCAAAGAAAATACACAATACAATTTACCTTCATGGTTTACAAAAAAAAAAATATTTTAAACACAAGCTGTCCCGCGCGGTTTCACCCGCGATAATTTCGAAGTTCCCGCGGAATTGTTCCATACAAACTTTGCAATCCCTTTTCATCCCCTTAGGGGTTGGATTTTCAAAAATCCTTTCTTATCGGATGCCTACGTCATACAAAGAACACACCCTCCAAGTTTCAGGTCTCTACGATCAGCGGTTTAGGCAGCGGCTAGGCGTTTATCCAACAGTCATTCAGGACACAGCATTTTATATATATAGAAGAAGATAAGTATAACAAAAGAAACAAGGAATACATGTTTATTATACTATCTAGGTATTAAACAATTATAATAGGTATACTGACTGTTCCCCTGCGGTTTTACCCGCGGTGATTTCGGAGTTCCCGCGGGAATTCTGGGATATGAAGTACTTTATGACACTCCAGAACACTGTAGCATTCTATTGATAAAATAATTTTTAAAATCAGTTCAGTAGATCCAGCGATTACCCACTACAGCCTCACAAACGCACAAACCTACCTCTTTATAATACTAGTACCGACTAGCCGTCCCCTGCGGTTTCACCCGTGGTAATTTTGGAGTTCCCGTGGGCATAACGGGATGAAAGTACTCTATGTCACTCTGGACTACCGTAGCTTCCTATACGTGAAAGATATTCAAAATCGCTTCAGTAGATCCATAGATTACCCGCTACAACGTCACAAACTCACAATTATTAGTATAGATGGATTTTGGGCGTAATCTCTCTTTGATTGTTTCGTAGTGGTATGAATTTTATTGATCTTCACCATGTTGAATTTATGATTTAAGTTTATTTTATCAGTTTTGGTTATTCATTTCCATAATTTCCACATGAAACTTGACATAATATACCTATAGAAGTTATTACTCGAGGTATTACGACAAACTTTAAAATCATAAATATTTATATTTAAGGTTCTTATTTAGCTAGACTAGAAAACGAAATTGCGAGATTAGTACTCAAAGCTGTCCCTCAAACTTGGAACTCCGCGTTTCAAAAGCGGTGCAATAACTACTAACTCTACTACCTACTACGACTGCAGTCTTCAAAATACAAAAAGTTTGCCTGTTTGTTTAAACATAAATTTCACAATTTAATATAGCCCAGTGCTTTAGCCTGAAACATCATCCACCATCTTAAAATTAATAGTAACGACAGCTATTTTGACCTTTCGCTTGCTATTGATAGCGCAAATAATATTATGTTTATTGAAACAAAATTGGAAAACAATCCATACTAATATTATATTATATGCGAAAGTAACTCTGTGTGTCTGTTACGCTTTCACGCCTAACCGATCATCATGAAATTTCGCATACACGTTCCCAGGGATACAGAAAAGGACATAGGGTACTTTTTTCCCGGAATTCCGACGGGATCTCCGAAATTAACGCGGGTGAAAACGAGGGGAACAGCTAGTTCCTTTAATAAACTTAACATGTAACTTGAGTAAAGTACACACTTATCAAATAGAACATTACTTATAGTAGGTATATAACACAACAAGTAAAGAAACTACATTAGCAGATAAGTAAAATTTCATTTCGCATTTTGACAAGGGATAAAAGTTTTGGATGAAAAAGGATTTGGGAAATCCCGCAGGGACCAGGGAAAAACATCCGGCACACTAGTGAATGTGAACTGTGTTTTTTTTATGCCCCTCACGGGAATGTTAAAAAAATGCGTGATCTCTTTACAGAAAGGTTTAGTGTTTAACGGAAAATGTTTTTTTTTTTCTTTCTTTTTTATTTCACCGATGAATTTTTCCGACAAAGATTTTTGCTACATCGAAAATCATTACCTAATGGCTTTTTAAATGAGAAATATGAAACTTAATTAAACCGACAACCGAGTTATTGTATAGGAGAATATTAAATTACGAACAACTACCATGAAATTATATATTGCGCTACAAATTTTGTAAAAAAAACGAGGGAAAAGAAACAGCCTTCGATACATAAAAAAAAACTGAAACAACTTTTGTTGTCTTTACGTGAATTAAAAAAAAAATGGTTGCATGACATTAAATTTATATTTAACATAAATACCGTTAATATTCTGGGAAAAACAATTTCCTTCAGTATTCAAAACTGTACTAATTTTACTTTGATTAAAGAAATGTTATGTTATGCTACTGTGTTATTTCCTCGCAATCGAACTGAAAAGCAGAGTTTATAACTCGTCCACAAAACCATTTTATCCTCGAC
The DNA here is from genome assembly GCA_907165275.2 of Zygaena filipendulae. NCBI lineage: Eukaryota > Metazoa > Arthropoda > Insecta > Lepidoptera > Zygaenidae > Zygaena > Zygaena filipendulae. Next base: position 2,102,597 of record OU015657.1, read on the forward strand.
ATTCCTATCAGTCTACTGCTAAAAGTCTCGGATAAAAAATGGTTCGTTTAGTGCACTTGTTTTAAAATCTACTATTCTACTCATTCAAAAATCTAATTATTTACTCATTGAGCTAGCCGAAGGCCATACCTACATATTAACAACCAAACGATTCAATTTATCGGAGATCACAAGAATTGTGAACGAAGTATATTAACATTTTCTTACCACCGCACCCAATGAAGTTTCACTTTATGGTAGATATAACTAGCTGTGCCCCACGGTAATTTTGGAGTTCCCGCGGGAACTTCGGGATAAAAAGTAGCCTATGTCCTTCTCTGTACCCCCGACATGTATGCAAAATTTCGTGGTGATCGGTCGAGTCGTTAACGCGTGATGCAAGGGAAATAGGGATTAATTTTTGTATATTATATAGTAGCTTTGTCCCACGGTTTCACCCGCGTGAGTTTCGGAATTGCCGCAGGAATTCCAAACTTCTTGCCTTGACAGTTAACCATTATATAGATACTAGCTGTGCCCCGCGGTTTCACCCGCGTGAGTTTCGGAATTCCCGCAGGAACTCCCTTTAGGGGGATGAAAAATAGATGTTGTCCGATTCTCAGACATACTGAATATGCATACAAAATTTAGCGTAGCGCTTGGAATTTCGTAGATAGGTCACCTCCAAACTAATGTTGAATAACTTTTAAAGTATAAATTTTTTCGACATATCATATTATTGTTTATTTTTTAAATGGGGTGTATCAGGTTTTCAGTTAATTCATTAACACGTTGTATATAGGTAGTTAGATTAAAGAATTTGAGGTTCGGTGTATAGTTATAGGACTTAGGAGTTATTTATGTTTTGGAATGAGATCTAGAGTAGGTAATTACATTATGATATAAAGAGTTCCTGCTCGAATTCCGAGAAACCGCTGGGGAATAGCATTAAATAAGTTCAGACCACCGACCCTGTACAAAGTTCCGAATAAAGTACCTACACGTACAGAGTACAACTCATGAATCCGAACCGAATCGAACTACTAAAGCTACACACTATAGAAATTTAAGTCGCCATTTGATCAGCATAAAATAGATTCCATTTCCTACGGAGGGGAATAAACGTAAACAAGCGCTTTCGAGGGGCATGTTTATGCGCGCGTCTGTATAAAACACAATCTGAAAAAGCGGCGGAATAACCGTTCCCGGATAAATAAGTTCTTAAAAAAGACCATTCTCAAGTAAATACTATAAAGCCAAAGCACTATTGTAAAAAAAATACGCGTTCGGAAAATGAACTCGGTTATTTGTGATGAGCTTTCAGTGGCTTTTCGTTTGATGATTAATCAATGAACTAGCGATGCTATTGTTGCTTTAACTAACGGCACGCACTATAAAAAATATTTATATTTTATTATAATCTATCAAAAAAAATCAAAAAAATCAAAATCAAAAATTATTTATTACTTTCACAATATGAACTTATAACTAGATAAATAGCTGGAGCCTTCTTTTAGGCATAATTATGCCTGTGCCAGGAGACTCCGCTCCTCATAACTAATTTAAATTTAACAAAATACATATCCGAAAGCATACATATATTATAACTTAATATTTAAATAAATTGTGTGAAATAATTTTGAAGTGTATGTGTTTATGTGAGTGTGTGTGTGTGTGTGTGTGTGTGTGTGTGTGTGTGTGTGTGTGTGTGTGTGTGTGTGTGTGTGTGTGTATGTGTGTGTGTGCGCGTGTGTGAATGCAAGAACCCAATCTATCATTAAAAAAGATAGGAGAAAAAATGTAAAACGAGGTTAAAACTACAGTATTTACTTAAATTTGATATCAAAAAGTGCAAGAAACAATTCAAATTAATAAAATTGAATAATTGAAGTTATAAAATAGAGTGTTAAATTAGTTTAGGGTTATTTTTATTGAGTAGCATCACCTAAGTATACGACCTAAACTGTTGAAGAAAAATATACCTACAAATCAATATACAACGTGTTAATGAATTGACCAAAAACCTGAACCACCTTTAAAAAAATAAACAATAATATGATTAAAAAAATACGTGTCCAATATTTTTTATTAATCTACAAAATGGACTAAAAACAACGATAGTTTCCGCTCTTTGTATTTACTATGCTAACTAAGCAGAGAAAAAAAATATGGAAACCATTTCTGGTTACCAGTATTCTTATCTCAAATGAAAATGCAGGAGATTAACTTTGGGAACAAAAATAAAATCTAGCTTCTTTGTTGGGATGCTCTGTAGTCATAAGTTGCATTTTTATTATGAAACTAGCTGTTCCTCGCGGTTCCACCCGCGTTAGTTTCGGAGATCCCGCGGGTGTTCCGAGATAAAAGTACTTACTACCCTATATTTTTTCTGTACCCTTGACAATGTGTAGTATGAAAAATTGTATGTAAAATAAAAAAACATAATAAAAAATCATTTATTGCCAAAAAAAATATACAATAAGAAAACCTAAAATTCCTTCTATTAATCGATTAATGGAGAGTCGCGAATGCGCGAGTCGCCCCAGCAAAAAATCAACAAAAGAAACATACTTACAAATTTCCGTTACTTTCTTCCGCTTTAATTTCGAAATTCCCGTGGGAATTCCGGGATAAAAAGTAACCTTTATCCTTCTCTGTACCCCTGACAACGCGTACGCAAAATTTCGTGGTGATCGATTGAGCCGTTCAGCCGTGAAAGCGTAACAAACAAACACACTTTTGCATTTATAATATTAGTAAGAATCCTACGCTGCAGACGAAAGATAACTTCAGCTGGAAAGTTTAACTCCGGTTATTTTAGTCCACAGTTAACTGGCCATGGAGAAACCGCGAATTTTTTTTACACTGAAACTTTGTTTTTCAGTTTATTAAAAGCTATTTCCGTGCAATTTTTTTCTCCATCTCCTTGATCCTTTGAAGCCCGAAGGCCATTCAGAGATAAGATTAAAATTTTATAGTCCGTTTAAGCCGGTTAAGAGGCTCTAGTATCTGTTATAAATGAATTTTCGGTCTTTACTGCAGCTGTTGAAAAATTCAGCGCTCTCAGCGCTTTGAGATTTCGTAATAAGCCTTCAGCGTTTTTGTGTTGAATAAAACGGATTGTTTTGGTTTGGAGTTTTTGTCATCGACTTTGACCTCACCTCTTTGACTTTTATCAAATTTTTATTGGCCTTATTGTTTTCTTATTCAAAATGCCAATTGTTGTTTCGACTACTGCCTATATATAAACTAGTGATGTAACGAATGTTCGTATACGCATTCGGGAATATTCGCATATTTTTTGACAAATGTTAATGTTTAGCAAATGTATTTGACTAACTAATAGTAGATTAGTAGCCAAGGGCTCCAAGGCATCAATTGCAGCCCGAGATATTTAGGCGCACGAGCGCAGCGAGGGCGCCCTATAGTTCGAGGGTGCAATTGATGCTTACACCCAAGGTAACTACTCTGCTTTACATCTCGATTGTGAGGTAAGTAGAAAAAAAACCGGCATTACAAGAATAATAGTAGATTTTTAATTTTTTTTCAAGAACAAAATTGAGCTTCGCCGTTCGATATTTAAAATTGATGACTACTCATACGAAGACAAGGCTGAATAGCGAAGCGGCCTCTTTTGTCATTGGGCTGAATGCATGATGTCTATTGCCAGTATGATGGTTAGATGTACGCGAACTTTTTGAAAGAGCGAAGAGTTTTTTTTTAATTACTTACCGCCCTAGGGCTTTTCTAGTTACATTATTACCCTAGAGCGCTATTTGGTCACCTACAAGCCCCATTTGGGGGTAATAAGGACCTACTTACCTAATATGAGAGATGTAAAAGGTTTTTAAGTATATGTGGATGATTGATATGGAATGATAATAATTCATCTGATAAGATTTATAATTTTATTATATTTACAATTTCTTTATGTATTATTTGAATAACGAATAACGAATTTTAATGGAACAGCCTTGCGGCTAGGCAACTAATCGTATCACTAGGTATCTATTGTTCTTCTTCTCTTCAATTATGGCAATCTATCGCGATTTATCGCATTTAATTCAGCCAATGTACGTATTTTTAGCAATTAAAGAAATTATGGCGAAACGCCAATGACAGTGTTTTAGATTGTTCTCTAAGATAAAATACGTTTCTCTCTCGAAAACCAGCTTTTTTATTGGAAAACAAAATGTCTGCTGAACGGTAGTGAAAATATCGAATAAATAACGCGACAGGCGTCCACTTGCTACGACCTCCACATGAATAATGATATATATAAATGAGGAATGATATAATCTGGCCTTCAAATCTGAAATCTGAGAAAGTTTTTCATAAGCAATATATATAGGTGTTTTGTTGTTACCACGTAGAGACGTGGTAACAACAGAGTTGCCAGAGGGCAAAGAAGTTTTTCTCCTGTATAAAAAGATTCGCAACATTCTTGTTTGTAAATACGTTTCTCAATTCAACATTTTCCTTTAATCCTATTTACTTATTAGATTGTAATAAAAGTAAGTTGCCTTTTCCAGAAAGAAAGTATCTTTTATTTAATCTACATTTATTTTATTGCAACTTATACATAACATTATGGTTTTATACATTACTATAACTGTGCCTCGCGGTTTCACCCGCGTGAGTTTTGGAGTTCAGGAACTATCGTATCGCTGCTAGTGTACTGTGATATCATTAATTTTTATTATACATAAATTCAATCAAAAATATAAAAGAAAACCTACAATTTGAAAAGTATCTTTCGTGTGTTACTAAATTGATATAAACGTGTAGATAGATAGCAAGGGGGTACGAAAAAAAAACCAAATACGCGAGCAGATGATACGTGTTGCGACTTGCGACTCCCAAGCCTTATCAGGCTAAAGACCGAAGGGAAAATGAAGAGATGTTCCGCAAAACTTTCGTCGGAGCCGCGATCCTTCCTAGTTGAGAAGCAGATGTATTTTAATTAAACCGTTCCACTAAATGGCACGGAATTAATAACGCTCAAATCCAACGCAACAACGACAGATAATATGGTGTTTAATTTAACTTTCGCCGTTACATCTTTACAGCAATTATTTATAGGGCTTAAACTTCTTAACGACGCAGCGCCTTGTTGCGAACCCGAATATTTCCCAGTGGACCGCTGATATTGATAATTGAAGTGTAGCATCAGCTACAGCTGAAGTTGAAAACATAACCCATTAAAGTTTAAACCAAATTAAACAAACCAAATTGGAGAGCGCCGCAAAACTGTCACAACTCAAAACTGATCCGCAATCAATTAAAAAGTTTCAGCGGCCCGCCTCTATTGTAATGCTACTGCTCCACCTGCGTGTTAACGCGTAAATTAGCGCGCTAAATAAGGCATTATGTAGATGTGGCCAACGTTTTAACGCGTTAACGGATTAACGGCATTACTAATGACGTTAAACGTTAAGCGATAGCTGGGGTGTCGGTTTTTTGGACACATCAAAGGGTTTTAGCGCGTTTTTTAGCGCACTAAGCGGTGTTGGCTACATTAACGCCTTCTCATTCTGCGTGGCGCACGCGCGGAGCAAGACCGTATTTACTTTGTTTTGGCGGGAACAATAAAAATACGATATTAGATTGGTCTAAAATTACAGCTGCTTCTATCGCCATTGCAAAAAAACAGCTGTTTAAAGCTTCGACCGCCATTTTGTGTTAACGCGTTATTTCACTAGAAATTAACGCTTACCGGCGGCACGTTGCAAACAAAATCTAGCCAACACGTATTTTAATGCCTTAATTAACGCGTAGTTGGACATTAAGATCAACGTTAACGCAGGTGGAGCAGTAGCATAACGGTGGCTTCGGTTAGTGGAATGGCGCGGTGATAATTTGCATTTGTCGATAGAGCTACAGTGTATGAGTGTACATTTAGGGGATGAAGCAGCAGACAGTCTTCGCGGGTACCTCCCTCCCTTGAGCAGTACTGACTATTTCGAGAACGTCCCCAAAAACGCGGACATGAGATGTAAAGCATTAAACATCTCAGCCCAGCGACACTCCCTTGAAGTAAAAGTTACTGTCGATCTATGCGCGAACTTCCGTACCAACTTTGGAATACTTAACCAAATTTCTATGACCGCGTCCTACATTGCATTGGTAAGGTTGGCACAAAATGCTTCCATAGATTGGTTCAGCGATTAGTATGAACGTGCCGACTCTTAAAACGTAGTGATTATTTGCTCAGAGCATCTCTTCCTCAGAAGCACGATGATTAAATTATTATTAATAAATAGCTGTTCCCCGCAGTTTCACCCGCGGTAATTTCGGAGTTCCCGCGGGAATTCTGGGATAAAAAATACCCTATGTCCTTCGCTGTTCCCCTTACAACGTGCATGCCAAATTTCATCCAAATCAGTTCAGCCGTTTTTGCGTGATTGAGTAAAAAACACCCAAACATCCAAACATCCAAACATCCACACTTTCACATTTTATAATATTAGTAGGACAGTAGACAACACACAGATCTACTTGATCCCTCAGTAAGCTATTATTAGCTTGTGTTGTGGAAACCAAGCAAACGTGGTATATTATATTATTATACTATAGATATACATATAAACTAGTTGTTCCCCGCAGTTTCACCTGCGGTGATTTCGGAGTTCCCGCGGGAATTTCATGATGATCGGTTGAGCCGTCAAGGCGGGAAAGCGTAACAAACAAACAAACAAACTCACTCTAGCGTTCATAATGTTAGTAAGGATTCCCAGGGATATTATTAATCTCTGCATTTATCATAATATGTTATTTATCTTAACATATTATTATCCTCTTGCAGGACTTGCGAACCGTGACTTCTGGTAGCAAGTCCTTACATACATATTATAGGTAAAACAAAGTCCTTCGCCGCAACTGTCTTTCTGTTTGTTCGCTAAAAACTCAAAAACAACGGAGCGGATGCGATTTCACCAATAGAGTGATTCATAAGGAAGGTTTACGTATGAATATAATTTGTCAAGATTTTGTATAAATCGGTTGAAATATAACGATAATAATAATTCCGTCCGAAGAAGTGCATCAAATTTTGTATATATTACACGTTCTCAGGGTTACAGAGAAGGATATAGGGTACCGAAATTAACGCGGGTGAAACCGCGGGGGACAGCTAGTCCTACTATCCTACTAATAAAACGCGAAAGTTTGTAAGAATGTATGGATGGATGGATGGATGGATGTTTGTTACTCTTTCACGCAAAAACTACTGAATGGATTTAAATGAAACTTTACAATCACATAGCTTATACATCAGATTAAAACATAGGGTACTTTATATCTCGGAATTCCCGCGGGAACTCTGAAATTAACGCGTGTTAAACCGCGGGGCCACAACTAGTCCTACTAATATAAACGCGAGAGTTTTTAAGTATGTATGGATGGATGGATGTTTGTTACTCTTTCATGCAAAAACTACTGAATGGATTTAAATGAAACTTTACAATAATATAGCTTTTACATCAGATTAACTCATAGAGTAATTTTTATCCCGGAATTCCCGCGGGAACTCTGAAATTAACGCGGGTGAAACCGGGGAGGACAGCTAGTAAATAATAAAAATGAAATGAAATATATTTTTACAACTTCAAAGTCGAATAGCTATGTAGGTAATTTCTTTTTATGAAATCTTTCGAGCATAAAAGGAAAAGGTACATAATAAAAATGTTTAATTTGTGCTACGACTTTTCAGAGACGGACGTAAAATGTCGCCTTATTTAGTTATTTCGTAGCTTGAACGACAAGCATTCGTATATTTACCCGCACCGCGTCGCCTCTCAGGCTACAGTACGTATTTCCTTCAAGATCTATAACGGCGTGTCTGCGAACAAGATTAATATTAAACTTTGTAGGTTTTTTATTTGAGACTGGAATCTCCTATCGACATAACTTAGTTTGTCGTTTTCTCTTTACGGTTTTGTCAGCCCGGTGACACTCTATAAAAATGAACTGATTCTGTCAGCTGTCAGTGACAATAGGCTAGTTTCCTGGGTAAAAAAATCAAAATTCTATTTAGTCCGTCAGTTAGATAATAAAAAAATAAAAGACACGTATTTTTTGCTTTTTTAAAATAATGGAAATATGCATAGATAAAGCGCATTAAAGTTTAGGGTGGGGGACTCGTGATGTCACAGCTCGCTATAACGTGCGAACAAACTGTAGCGAGGCGTGACGTCATGTGAAATTTCGACTTGATATATCTCCGTTATTTTAAGGTTACATAAAAAAAAAAAATACGTGTCCAATATTTTTTAATAATCTACAAAACGGACTAAAAAAGAAAATTTAGGAAACTAGCCTATTGTCTCATGTAGATTCTACATGTGTCAAACTTACCTTGGTCGTAACCTAGGTAGCCTTTGCCGGGTACAGGAGGCATGTAATCGGTGGGAGGCGGAGAGTGTCGATTCTTTATATTATCTCTATACTTTGGTTTTGTAGACGCCGGCAAAAATTATTTCTTGGTAACAGTACTTTCATTTGATAATACATGGCCGCGACAGCTCAAAATGCCCATTCTCCTTTATAGAATTTCAAATGGACGCAGATAAGCAATAACATGTTAACCCACAAACGTAAGTTATTGATTCAGAACGATTTATTGAGAGTTAGGGAACGTTTTTTAATTATGTTTTTACCTTATTACATTGCTTAAATATGTAACTAAATATTTAATTTAAAAAATGTTGACACAAAATGGCGCTATACTTTTAAAACACGATTTACTCAAAATTTCTCCAGTGTGGGTTAACACACTATTGCTTATCTATGTATGTCCAAATGAAATTTACCTATTCATAATATATAATTATCTACTTTATCTTTAAACGAGCAATATAATCTGGATCTCGGAAACGGCTTCAACGATTTTCATGAAATTTAGTATGCAGGGGGTTTCGGGGGCGATTAATCGATCTAGCTAGGTTAGAAAAGGTCGTTTTTTCCGGGTTTTCAGGCAATTAAAAATGAGTGTTTGGTACTGCTTTTTTACTTAACAACAGATGGCGCTACGAGCGAAGCTCGGTTGCCCAGATATAAATCTTGGGTCACAGTGTTTGTTATCGAAGTCCTCCGATAAACGCCTTGACCGATTTTTATGAAATATTTTGGTAGATCTGAGAGGGTAGCCTCTATAGAATTTTTTTTGAACAAAATCTTTCTTTGGTATTCCTGCAGGAATTCCGAAACTCATGCGGGTGAAACTACGGGGCACAGCTAGTATATTATAATATACATTTAGCTCATGTCAACAATAAATTATTATACTTAATCAGAGCGTATATCACTAATGTTTGTTTGCGTGATGTTACTATGGTTTTATTGGATACTAGCTGTTCCCCTCGGTTTCACCCGCGTTAATTTTGTAGTTCCCGCGGGAATTCCGGGACAAAAAGTACCCTATGTCCTTCTCTGTAACCCTGACAATGTGTATGCACAATTTCATGATGATCGATTGCGCCGTTAAGACGTGAAAGCGTAACAAACAGCAGACAGAACAGAAATACACTCAGCGGCACGGAATGTTGCCCAAGCGCGTTATGTGATTTATTGTCAAAATTAAACCTGAAGCTTGGTTTTTTTTTTCTTTTAAAGCTTCAATGTTTATCCTAATCTTTAATGCGAATAAGTAATTAGTAAAAAAAATGCGTTAACTTTATTAAATTTTTATTAAATAAAAAAAAGACATTAAGCTCTATATTCAAAACAATATTTTTTAAAGAAATTTACAAATTAAAGCTAAAGGTACTTAAAATTAGTAGCGGATATTTCTACCTCTGGCCCTGATAACCACCTGCATGCGATCAGGCATGCTGTGGATAATGTTTTTAATGTCCACTTGGGCAATTCTTCCCAGGTGGCCCCCAGGGCTGTTTTCAGATTTTGGTGGGATGGAACTTGCTCGTATGCATCTTTTAAGCATGTCCCAGACGTGTTCCATGGGATTTATGTATGGGCTTCGTGCTGGCCATTTCAATTTAGAAATTCTCACACTTGAAAGATAATCATCGACGTAACGTGCTGTGTGAGGTCAGGCGTTATCTTACAATAAATTGAATTTTTCACTACCAATGAACTCGACGTATGTTAGAACATGGTCCTGAAGGATCTCTTCGACGTACCGCACAGCCGTTGAACGACCTTCAACGACCACCAACTCTGTACGTGCGTCTGAAGTGATACCTCCCCAAACCATAACGGATCCACTATGAAAGCTGACCGTTTGCCTGGTGGTGCCTGGCAGAAATCTCTCTTTTCCACTCTGCACTCATCAGTTCACAAAACTTTACTCCAGTGGCCGTGAGTTCAATTTGCATGCTCACGAGCAAATCAAAGTCGAGCTACGAGATGGTGCCGGAGGAGTTCTGGACCTCGAGCTGGTCTTCGAGCACGCAGGTTCCGTTCCTTCATTCTCCTTCTTATCGTTCGCTCACTAACGTTGATCCCTCTTGTCGATTGTAGGCGCTGTCAAATTTCGACCGTAGTGAGGAACTGATTTCTCAAAATTTCGAGAGCAATAAATCGGTCATCACGCGCCTATGTGCCCCTAATTCTGCCAATATCTGGTCTCCTCGTGTAGAAGCCGGTCCGATCGTACCGTATTAAGGCGTATCTGAGCGTTGAACGCGGTACATTTAAATTTTCAGTATTCTCTCAATGTGTTCGCCCTTGACTCCGAAGCAACACAGCTTGAGCAACTTGAGCTGAAAATTAGGGGCATTGTGATTCGATTCTGGAAGCACAAATAACTACAAATTAATTTAAAAACAAAACATTGAAGATTAGATGCACAACCATTTAAATATCGAATTTTAACTCACCCGTGATTTGTGCGTTCCAGCAAGGAACTAACGTAAAGTGTCAAAGAAACAAAAGAAATGCACTTTTTATAGCGCTTACACTCATAAACAAACAAAAACGAACGTCCTGACAAGCTGCTACTTGAACTAATCATACGCGATACCAAAAACGCCTGTTATCGGCTTATTTATGTTTGGGCCATATTCCGTGCCGCTGAGTGTAGTTACTTTCGCATTTATTACGAGGGATTGTGTTTTTATCATCAGTAGTTATAATTGTATTGTTGTATAATACCTTCATCAAAGTAATCGATTCCGTCTAGACTTTCGAGTAAACACAAACTTAAATAGATATTTATAGATCTCAGGCAAATTGTGATGGATAATTCTACAAAGACTAACTACGTAGTAGGTACCTCGGTCCAATAGAAGATATATTATTCAACCAACTGCTGATTATACAAACAAAAGTCAAGATTTGAGAATTATTCACGACTAGATGCGCCCCGAGGTTTCGCCCGCGTGAAACGTTTTTATATAAGTAACAACTTTTTTCCCGACATCCGATTTGAATGAAACATAGCCCAGGCTAAGCTTATTCTAAGTGTGAAAACAGCATGGCAATCCGTTCAGTGGAGACTATCGCGAACAGACCTCGTGTCCACCTCGTGAGGACACAGAATGAGGACGTATTCCGAACTGACGGTAATTTATAGTTCTAAGAACCTGCTGACGATTACAAGTGATTGTAACCAATCCTAAGTAATAAATAGCTTTTGAATTTTGAATTTTGAATTTTGACAGACAGACAGACAGACAGAAAAGAATATTTAAAACTTTTTTTGTGTTTGTTACTGTTCTTTTATCGCCCCCTCTCAACTTTCGGAAAAAATATTTAATGTGAAGAATCGCGGAGTCTATTCTCCTTTATCTTATACTAGCTGAGCCATGCGGTTTCGCCCGCGTGTGTTTCGGAATTCCCGCGTGAACTATTTTTTTTCTATTATAAAAGTAGCCTAAGTTGTTTCTTGTAACATCCAATGAAAGTCCTGTTAAAATCGGTCCAGCCGTTTCAGAGATTACCCGGAACAAACAGACAGACAGGCAAACATTTTTAAAAATAGATTTTTTTATGTAATTACTTACCGTAGATATATACCTACTTTCTTTGGAATCACAAACAGAGGCGTCTTTACCTATAGTGCAGGGTGTGCGGCGCACACGGGCGCCGGGTCTAAGGGGGCGCCGCGCGCCGAGCGCCCTTGCGACACATCCGAAGATGCGTCGCTCTCAAAGAACCTGCGCCCGCCGTGGCCGACGCCGGGCGCGCGGTAGCAAAGCAAAACTACTCCTTTTCCTACCTACTCTATTTAAATTTACACAATTACTTTTGTTTCAACATGAAAGCAGCCTTCAAACAGATAATAAAAGATTAAATTGGCGTAATGTCGCATCGCTACCAAAGGCGGGTGTCGGCATCGGCACTTGTTTGTTTTGATTCGTTTGACAACACGCCGCGGCCGACAATCATTGCTAACTCGGCTGTATTAGAATGCTATAAAGTTCAAATTAAATTTCCCAGGGACGTGTGGCGGTCATTTTCAAAGCCTTGTGTACGCGTGCCGCAATTTTTGTTTTACCGCTACATCGTAGTTTTGCGAAATAAGCCTTGATGCAATTGGATTAAGTATCATCTTTGAGTAAACATGTAAATATGAGGTAAATCGGCTTTTCTTTTGCTAAAAATTATATAAAAGGTAAGATTTGGTTAATTGCTTTCACAATTATTGCGAATTTTCAAAAAAAAAAAACAATTTGGACTTTGTATGGATATTTGGCCAATCAGCTGACCGCTCCCATACAAAGTACAAATTTTTTTTTGAGAATTCGATATGCGTCCCCTGGGGAAAGTTGTTTAGTTTCATGAGTAGTAGGTATCACCCCTTAAGAGATTTGCTCTATTTTACCTAACACACTGTATAACTGTTAGTATTCCACTTGTATTCCATTTTGACCCCGCTCGAGGGCGCCAGGTTACTGGCTGCACACGGGCGCCACAAGGGCTAGAGACGCCTCTGATCACAAACAGACACTCCAATTTTATTTAAATGTAATATGTATAGATTAATTTGGATTTACAAACATACAATTCAATTTTATTTGGACGCAGATAAGCAATAACATGTTAACCCACAAAAGTAAGTTATCTATTCAGAATGATTTATTGAGAGTTAGGGAACATTTTTTAATTATGTGTTTACCTTATTACATTGTTTAAGTATGTAACTAAATCTAATATATAAAATTCTCATGTCACAATGTTCGTTCCCATACTCCTCCGAAACGACTTGACCGATTCTCATGAAATTATGCATATTCAGTAAGCCTGAGAATCAGCTACTATCTATTTTTCGTCCCCCTAACGGGAGTTCCTGCGAGAATTCCGAAACTCATGCGGGTGAAACCGCACGGCACAGCTAGTATTGAACAAAAAAAATGTTGACAGAAAATGGAATGGAATGAAAATATAATTTTAAAACACGATTTACTCAAAATTTCTCCAGTGTGGGTTAACACACTATTGCTTATCTATGTCCATTTATATTGTATAGATGTAGATGTAAATATGAGAACAGTAAATCAAATTACCGTAGAACAGTCATTTTAGTAGGTACCAATTTTATTTGCATCGGAATAAAGTCGTTTATTTATTACGAGTAGAATTCCGCTCCGCGCACTAAACATGGACGCAGATAAGCAATAACATGTTAACCCACAAAATGAAGTTATTGATCCAGAACAATTTATTGTGAGTTAGAGAACGTTTTTTAATTATGTGTTTACCTAATTACTTTGTTTAAATATGTAACTAAATATTGAATATAAAAAATTGTTGACACAAAATGGCGCTGAAATTTAAAACACGATTTACTCAAAATTTCTCCAATGTGGGTTAACACACTATTGCTTATCTATGTCCACATGTCGGCGACGTTGGACGCAACGATTATACGTTTTGTCTTGTGTACGGCTGATTTGATTACTGTCGACATCGCCAGCCAGCGCTGGCGGACTCGCAGCGCAACGGCCAGGCACTTATCACTATAGTAACATAATTATATAGATCTAGTAAATAAAATGAAATGAAATCAAGTTAAAAATGGACGCAGATAAGCGATAACATGTTAACCCACAAGACAAAGTTATTGATTCAGAACGATTTATTGAGATTTAGAGGACGTTTTTTAATTATGTGTTTACCTTATTACATCGTTTAAATATGTAACTAAAAATTGAACATAAAAATGTTGAAACAGAATGGCGCTATAATTTTTAAACTTTGATTTACTCAAAATTTCTCCAGTGTGGGTTAACACACTATTGCTTATCTCTGTCCAAATAGTAGGTACGTAAAATAACTTACTTGCAAAATAGATACATTAATGGGCTTGTTGACTAATTTTTTTAGCCCGTCTTGTAGACTAATAAAAAATATTGGACACGTATTTTTTCTTTTTTTACTTAATCAAAAAATAATAGCGATACATTGAGTTGAAATTTCGTGACGTCACTATTCGGATAGTTTGTATGGCGGTTTTAGCGGTTAGTGACGTCACGACTCCCTCGCCCTAAACTTTAATGCGCTTTATATCTGCATATTTTAATTTATTTGAAAAATAATAAATACGTGTCTGTTGTTTTTTTTATTTTCTAACTGACGGACTAATTAGAATTTTGATTTTCAAAAGTTGTCAACATCCATCCCCTTTGGGTCGTCAACTTACGCTTTCAAAAGTTTTTTACCTCTGACAACGTGTGGTATGCAAATTTAATACAGTTTCACCAACATTAATTTCGGAGTTCCTGCGGGAATCCCGGGTTAAAAAGTACCCTATGTCCTTTTCTGTACCCCTGAAAATGTGTATACAAAATTTCATGATGATTCTTTAAAGCGAGACAGCGTAACAAACAAACTCACTTTCGTATGTACATTGTACAATAAGAATGGTAAGGATTTTTACTTTGTTTTATTTTTTACTATAAGTAGGTGAAATCTCGACAGTAGGTAGGTATATTTTTTGGGGATTTTCCGCCTGTAAGTACAAGAATATACCTACTGAATCCCAAAGCTTTGTAAATTGTTAAAAAAGCGATAATCCTTTGTTGGCCGCGACGCTGACCCATGGAACACAATGGACTGTGTTCAATCAAGCCACCACTGACATAGAGTGGCTAAACAACGAAAAATGCCCAATGTTCATTGAACCTTTCTTTTAGAGGGAATAACATGGATTTAAACCCTATAGAACCTTAAAGTAATATTTTTAAGGTTCCATACCTACCTCAGTAAAAAAAAGAACCCATATAGGATCAATTTGTTGTCCGCTTGTCTTTCTGTCTGTTTGTCACTATCTTTAATGCGAGTTAATGTGAGTTTGTTTGTTTGTTACACATTCAAGCCCTAACAACTCAACCGATCATCGTGCAATTTTGCACATATGTTGTCAGGGTTGCAGAGGAGGATATGAAGTAGGTACTTTTTATCCTAGAGTTCCCGCGGGATCTCCGAAATTAACGCGGCTCAAACCGATGAGACCAGCTACTAGGTATGTAATAATATGCGAAAGTCTATAAAAAGTAAAAGAAGGAGAAGGCAGAGATAATTCTATAATTAATTTAACAAAATTTTGTTAGTGATTTAGAAGTCAGGACACATTTTTGGTACACGTTTGTATTTCTGTAAGTCTATGTTTCTAGCCAGTCACCAAACATATAACACGTAGAGAAAAATGTACCCGGATCGATGCTGGCCCACAATGGAAATTCAAAGAGTGGATTTGCGGGAAGAAGGAGAGTTTGTTGCTTACACTTTGGCAATGTTTGTATGGTATTGCCGATTGCGTTATATTTGTAGGTAGGTACTTTAAATTTATTGCTGCATAATTTTTGAATTTGTTATCCTAAAATAGTTATAATATTTACTATTATTATCGATAGAAATATTTTAGAACACAGTTCTTTATCGCACGGTACGGATGGGGCCTAGGCTAGGATGCGTGAAAGAAATTTTCCGTCACGGCGTCATAGGTTAATGGTTTTTTTGGACGATTTTATGATTGGTTGCTTATTGGTTTTTTCTTTCTCGTAAACTACGAGGTACGGAAACTTCGTTCGACGATACTCACGCATTTTTTTAAATAAATAAGAGATATAGGAGAAAACTTTGTATAGCTTTAGAAAAAAACATATAGACACCTTTTTAACCGACTATAAAAGAGGAAGTATATTTTAATTTGTAGAAAATTTTTACAAACCAGTTTTTGTTGGGCTGATGACTTGAATTGTCTCAATAATCCTTTTTATGTGATAGGTTACGCCTTAAGAGTAATTCTAAAGAAATTGGATACAACTTTCTCAGCTGGAAAACGAGAATTCTTAGCGGATAACAGCAAATTGCTCGTACAAATACCTATTTCGGAAGAATATCCCATTCTTAAAGAAAAATCTAACTTCGCTTACGAAGTTGCATTAAAACAATAAATCAAAACCAACAATTGACTTGCATTAAAACCCAAAAGCTGTTTTGCGTTGAGCGCGACGTTTTAAAAGGAAAGGCAATTTGCCTTTTTTTTTTGTAAATTCTCTCCCGAGCGCGTGAGTGTTGTTCTATTATGTAGTTAATTTATAAGCGAGCCAAAAACGAGGCGGGGAAACGGTTTGTTCATAATTAAAGACTTACCCCTTATTCATTCTCTTACAAAAGCCCGAAGAATTAAACCAGCATATTCATGTATGTCCCTTATTTTTGCGTCGTACGTGCCCCGACGTCATAAATTTTTTCATACAAAAAGGTGTATTATTACGGGCGACGCTCGCACAATGCCCACCTCACTCTCATTATTATTTCTCTACATTTTCTTTTACCGATGCTTGGGGTTACGTGATCTAGATCTCAATTTGATTCACGAGAAAACACTTTGAGCGTTCGAAATTGTCCCGAATAAGACCCGTGCGGCCCGTTGATTGAATTACGACAGTTCGAGAGACCATCTCGGATGGCCGAAGTGTGTTTTTACCGGGAAAAAGGTCGACGCCATGTTGATTTCGAATATATTAATGGCGGTCTTTATAATTTCATTTTGATTCGGCGTTAGTGTTTAAATTCGGAATTCCACGAGCAAAGAGAATAATATATAGGTACCTAATCATTGCGAGAGAGAGAGTGCTATTATTTTAAATGCATGTGATAAATCCATTCCAATTCCAAAAAAACAGTAAAAAATAAATTTCTAGAAATATTTTATCGATTCCAATTAAAAAAAAAAATCACGAAGGTCCTTATTTCACCCGACGTTTTTGATTGTGTACATATAATATACAACGTGTTAATGAATTAACTGAAAACCTGATACACTCTATTAAAAAAAATAAACAATAACATTATGATAAAAATATAAATTATGTAAAAAAAAATTAATAGCCTAAATTTTATTCAACATTAGTTTGGAGGTGACCTATCTACAAAATTTCAAGCGCTACGCCCGCGCTTACGTGTCAATGACCGATTCGATTTTTGTGCTACGGTTGGAGTACGCGCCCAACATTGTAGGTATTATGAATAATTTAGACATGGGCTAGGAAAAATGAAAAAATATATGGTTCGATCGATTTCAAAGTCGATTCTGAACAAAATACTTTCTAGTTTTCAGTCAGTTCATTAACACGTTGTATAACTTCAGTTTTATAAACATCAATGTGTCCAACAGTCAATCTGTTGAATAAAAATTAAATGGAATAAATAATTCAATTAAACAAAGCCCGCACATTCGTTCTAAAACACGATTCTATAAAGTTTTGTCTGGTTTTGTCGGACGATTGATGTATTTGCCTCGCTTCATTGGTGACGTGACATTGCATAACTGATATTGATTACGCCCGGTAACGAGAGTAGGCTTCGAAGGTCCGCAGCTTAAGTGGAAAATATTAAATTCATTTTCATCCGTTCATTTCTCAATACAACATACCTCGTAAGAAAGTGCTAAATAAATACCCAGGAATACAATCCAATACCACAATGAATTTTTATCATTTGCTCAACGTGAATCGAGTGAAAAAAAACATATTGATACCTAGTGATACTTTAATCCTACCATATCATTTAACTGACCCCTCACGAATAAATATTTTTTCATTACTCATACTCGGAAAGTAGGTCTGAAGTTGCCTGAGAAGCGGGTTGAACCCTTTTCAGCCCTAGGGAGAATCGCTTTCAACTGACAGCTGGATACTGCAGAAACTCAAGTTTTTTTTTTTATGTCATAAGGGGCATACTTACTGCACACCTAATGATTGATTTATGTAAAATAAAATTCACTCATTTTTTTCTTTAGCTAAATCCTAAGTATTTTTATTTTGACTTTCCTTGCATTCGTAATGAAAAGCACAGTGTTATCCTCGGGAGAGAGACTTATTTAGTCTCTCGATCTATTGGCCTAAACCCCGTCTCGGGACTAAATGAGTTACTTTCACCCCTAGGATAACAATGTACTATTAACAGATTTCCCAAAAGGAGGAGGTTCTCAATTCGAGCCGTATGATTTTTTTTTATGTATGTTACCTCATAACTTTCGACTGCGTGAACCGATTTTGATGATTCCTTTTTTATTCGAAAGCTGGTGCTTCCCGTTTGGTCCCATTGTCATGAAACCAGGATCTGATGATGGGATCTAGGAGAAATTGAGGGAACTGTTCAAATATTATAGGCAAACCTATAGCGATTTGAAGGGTTTTTTTCATTTGTTAATAAAAAAAATTGTTCTCAATCTACATTAAAGAAAGTTTGTAAATAAAGATATATGTAAAATTATTCCACTAATAAGAAGCTAGGTACTGTATCCCTGCACGTAGGACACTTTTATTCGGGAACAAAGAGGTTTCTCGGGAGTTCCGACACCCATGCGATGCAATCGCGGTGGGGACAGCTGTGTATCAATTAAACTATATTTTTTAACTGTATAAATCGTAATATTTGACAATTTAAGAATTTTGAAAATTAGGTAACAAATTTTACAGCATTAAATATTCCTAACGATATCTTTTATCAAAAATCTTCCTGAGCACATGAGACATTGACGCTTCGAGTTGACGATGGAGACATTCTCACGAGATTCAATTTTAACAAAATACCCGCCAATATTTGTTTTACGCGCACTAAAAGCCCCATACGGGTTATAAGGCACGAAATATGGACTATTACGCTAATATGTGCCGGGGGACGTCGCAAATTTATCGAATAACTGAGCAGGGCGCAGATGCGGGGGCAATAATCTGCGTATATCACGACGCAATCGTCCAAATGACAGGATATTAGTAACGGAATATTATTATACTAGCTGTGCCCTGCGGTTTTACCCGCCTGGAAAGGTTTTATATAACAACTTTTTTCCCGACATCCAATTTGAATGAAACAAAGCCTATATGTAGCTCCAGGCTAAGCTTAATCTACCTGTAAAAACCGCAGGACACTCCGTTCAGTAGATTCGGAGATTATCGGGAACAGACAGACAGAAAAGAATTTTTAAAACTCTTTTTTGTGGTTGGTTACTCTTCTTTTATCGCCCCCTGACAATTTTTCTTAAGAATTATCCAGAGATTACCCCCTACAACGTCACAAACTCGCAAACTCACAAACTCACAAACCCACAAACTCACAAACTTTTGCTCTTTATAATATTAGTATAGAAGTATAGATATAGATTACACAAGCTCTACCCGGAGGTTTATCCCACGTTTCACCTTCATAGGGATCGAGACACACGGGAGTGTGTTTGACAAGTTCGCAAAGCAAAATGTTGAACCGGTTGCGGTTATGCCTTGGGTTTGTTTACACGAACCATTTTGGATCACTTTAATTTATTTCACAGCGACTGAAGAACGTTATAGATGACAGACAGGAGCATATGAAATGAAATACGTTAAAAGAACTTCGTATCCAGTTATAACTGATTTATTTTATTAGTAAAAGTACTTTTGTTTACTATGCAAGTTTTTGAACGTAGTTTCTTAACTTGGCTTGCGGTAAGATTAAACTCACTCACATCACGTAATGCGTCACGCCAGGCAAAAGCGTTTATATAAATCAAGACGTTTTGTTCCATCCGGTGTAGTTGACATAATTTGTTAGTTAAATGTGCCATTCCCAAACTTTTTCAAATCATTAGGAGCTGCGTGAGGCACTTCGTTTCTGAGGGGGTCTCCTGACCGCACACGTTTCTCGGTTACGAACTTGGCTTTCTTTCACATTTATGTTTTTGGTGGAGTAGAATCGACAAAAACCCTTTCTAAGTGATCGCCTACATTATAAAAGGAAGCGTTTGCTAAATTGCGTGTTCTAGACCCCGGACTGGGTTATGCTGTGACCGTCAATCTGTCGTTAAGTTTCTTATCTATTTTTATTTAGTTTTGCGTTTGATACAATATTTTTTTTAGTAGATAGTAGTAGTCTGTTTGCGTATCTGTTTCATACCTCATAACTACGCAACAGATTTAATACGGTGTATAATATTGTTTACAAATTTTCCCGTCATTCCCGTTTGGGGGCGAACAAAAATAATCATAAAATCGTTCAATGCCTTTATATCAATTAGATATCAACGCACAGCCTAAACCGCTGATCGTATAGAGACCTGAAATTTGGAGGGTGTGTTCTTTGTATGATGTAAGCATCCGATAAGAAAGCTGATTTTTGAAAATTCAACCTTAAGGTTTAAAAAAGGGGTACCAGTCTATATGGGACAATTCCGCTGGAACTCCGAAATTATCGCGGGTGAAACCGCGTGGGACAGTTAGTATAGATATATTTATACAGAATGAAATAAGGGATTTATAGGACCAAAGGATTCAGCTTAAACTTTGTGTACAATATTGAAAAATATAATATACTAGCTGTCCCCCGCGATTTCATCCGCGGTAATTCCGGAGTTCCCGCGGGAATTCCGGGATAAAAACTATCCTATCTTTTAAGTTGGGCCAAATACAACATAGTGACCAAATTTCATCACAATCGATTCAGTAAACAACGTAAACAACGATTCGACAAACAACGTGACACGTGATTTATATATATTAAGATAGCTATGGCTCAAAGAAGAGTTTGAAAAATTTGCAAAACAATTTTCTTGGGATATTTCTTGAAATTTTTATCTGTCTGTTCGTCCGAAGCATAAAAATTGGCTTGCAGAGTTACAAGAAACTTACCATGTTTTTATTTGGCTAATGAGTAGGACGTCCTGGTAGCTAATGATGTCCTGGTTCAATGTTAAGGATATCTGCTTACTTTTTATCTCGGCATGTAAAAAAAACTACTAAATAAATTTGAATAAAACTTGGAATGTAAGCATAGCACGCAACGGCCCCGGGACACTTCCAATATTTAATTAAAATTCTCCGTCACGTAGGTATTTTTTTTTTTCTCAGAAAATTCTCAACGTGACATGATCTCGGAGATTTTTTTTTGTATAATTTCCATTTTCCATCATTTTAATAATATTCTAACCTATCAGAAAGATAAGAAAAATTGCGAATCTCTGGGAGGTTTTGTAGAAACGGTGTATTTTTTATTTTCATAAAATACGCGCGGTTCATGATTTTAATTTGGGTATACCTAGTGACTTTATTGGGCATGTTGACAAATTTTTTTTTAGTCCGTCTTGTAGATTAATAACAAATATTGGACACGTATTTTTTATTGTTTTACGTATTCAAAAAATAACGGCGATACATTCAGTTGAAATTTCGCGTGACGTCACTATTCGGACAGTTTGTATGGCGGTTTTAGCGGTTAGTGACGTCACGACCCCCTCACCCTAAACTTTAATGCGCTTTATCTCTGTATATTTTAATTTATTTGAAAAAGAAAAAAATACGTGTATATTGTTTTTTTTTATTTTCTAACTGACGGACTAATTAGAATTTTGATTTTCAAAAGTAGTCAACATCCCCATTAGTTTTTTGTAATAACCAACTAGTCGGATAGAAATTTTCAAAACTCAACAAACCTACTTATAATAATTAACTCAGACATATTCTATATATTTTTAGGTAAGCCTTCTTCAATTTCCAAATAAATTATAAAAACAGACAAAAATGATAAACTTTGAATATAACGACACTTCTCGACGAACGACGATGCGACGGAATGACTTGCACACAGCGACTACTTCCGTAGTTCCGTCTCACGCGCCGACCGCTGTCATGGCGCTGCCGTAGTGTTGCCGCTCTCCAAGCCGAGTCTCCCAACACGGCCTCTCCTGACACCCTGACGTCCTCGTCAGGATCAATCTGATAAGTTCTTATCAGACTCGTCTCGCACATCCAGTACATGAAACAGATCGGTTAACAAGGGTCTCAAGACCCATCCAGTTTTGTCATCATCGCTAGCAACAAAATTTAAACAACGTTCGCAGATACAACAAAAGTGACAAGGTTTTAGGTACACAGTTAGGTTAGTTTCAGTAATATTCATCAAAATTAATATTCGTCACACGAATTACCAACACCAAAATAAAACCAAGATCTACGTCTACATCCACAACCACATGCAAAATAATCAACACTGAGCCGCACTGTGAGAGTCTCTTCGTCGCACGGTCGCACACTCTCACAGTCGCACTCAGCGACTCTTCGGCCTAGGCCATTACCGAAAAGCTTTCACACACTGAGTAGTGATCAGGTACCACAGCGACTCTTCGCATAACGAAAAGGTTTCAACCCTGGGATCCGGTGCCCAGTAACACTTCGCTCAACGAAGAATTCCGCAACCATCATCATCATCTTCATCCTCATCATCATAGTCATCACCGTCGAACGTAGCGACCCACTTGTAGGTTGGCTTCAAGATGACCTCGATACCATACAGTCGACATGCAAAACAATGCGGTGACGGTGACGCTTCGCCGACACAGACGCAACGGCGTGCTGTGACGCGATCTGTACAGCGACGATGAACGGTGGCGCGGTAATGTCGCCCACAAGACACAACACACAGCCTCAACTTGTACCAGCGCACTATAGCGTAGCGGTGCAGCAGCACGTCCGTAGCAGTACGGACGTGTGCATACTGGAGTCCCACGTCGAACTCCTTTCAGACACTAATTGGTTCCAGCATTCGGTTCAGATATCCATC
Organism: Zygaena filipendulae; assembly: GCA_907165275.2. Classification (NCBI taxonomy): domain Eukaryota; kingdom Metazoa; phylum Arthropoda; class Insecta; order Lepidoptera; family Zygaenidae; genus Zygaena; species Zygaena filipendulae. Next base: position 2,125,577 of record OU015657.1, read on the forward strand.
CTAAGAGTAAACTACAAGTCGTAGAACTGACAATTGCATAACTTTAGTAAGCTAAAGTAATTTCACAAGTTCTTCGATCTTTCTTGAGCTCGGCCTAACCTGACCATTTCTCATAAAGTATTCAAGTATTTATTGCTTACTAAGTGTACATAGCACAACAGAGTCTTATACATTGTTACAGTGAGCTTAAGACTTAGCTATCTTTTACAGGTGTCCCAAAAATATTAGGACGCACTAGTAATTAAATTACTAGGCATCTACATAAATACATTTCAGTTCAACTACAACATTACATTACTCAGATTAATGTTTTTAAATACATCAGATGAACATTAAGCTTAACACTCAGAAGAATAGAGGCTTAACATCAGATTTACATCTAGATATCGGATTCACGTTTCAGGTTACATAAACTTAACATTAAATTCACAACTAGATATCAGATTCACATTTCTGATTACATAAACTTAACATGTAATTCATCACAAATTATTTCATCACAAGAGTCAAGTTCAGACAAAATATCAGTACCAGTCATCAAAATATTCCTTCAATGAATAAAAACATAAGTTGCTAATTATTATTAGGAAGAGCTTATTGCTCACACCTACTCCTTTTTCAATAAAATGCTTAGGTACAAGAAATATATAGGAGACACAAACTTGATAATTTCCATGCTACCTACATATATTTAACATGGATGTTCCCATACCATTGAAAGCAACACTCGTGTGTACGCAGTTTTATAAATCTGTGATGAAATTTATTCAAAAGAAAATATCACACGACAACAATATACAGGTAGGTACATACAGATTACAGACAGACAATAAATCTACTATGGGCACAAATATTAATTTCTTGTTCATTAAAAATACAATCGTTAAGATGTAATTTATCCATTCAATGTTTTGTTCATCTTTTTTTTTACTTTGGTAGCTTACTGTTTGAGTTACATAAGTGATACTCTTCCTTCGGGTAACTTACAATGCAACATAAGTATTTAGTTACCTTAACCAATTCATTCAAAGTGTAATGTGAAATTAATGGAATTTTGCATCGGCAGTCAATACCGATTGAACAACGTGATTGTAGGTATCTAGTAAGTAATGGATACGTCTTACTCAATATTCGGCGATCATTAGCTCTTAAGAGCATATCCAGCACCTCAAACGCAGTATTGTCACCGTGGGACATGGTGATCTGCCCTGAGTCAGCTCCCAGGCAACTCCATCACAGTGGCGCCAGACTGTCGCGTGCCAAGCAACGCGCCGCGAGGCGCTTCGCTAGCCCCGACACGGAGCAACGGCAACGCTGTCGCGATTCAGTGACGCGGCGGCGCCAATAAAAATGACAAACCATAAGTAACGGGTAGTTACACAAATATTAAATTGTCACGTCAGAATGCCAATACTTGTGGTCCGTGAGACAATCCCACTTCTGATTTTAGGTAAGCCTTCTTCAATTTCCAAATAAATTATAAAAACAGACAAAAATGATAAACTTTGAATATAACGACACTTCTCGACGAACGACGATGCGACGGAATGACTTGCACACAGCGACTACTTCCGTAGTTCCGTCTCACGCGCCGACCGCTGTCATGGCGCTGCCGTAGTGTTGCCGCTCTCCAAGCCGAGTCTCCCAACAATATACTATAGCTGTTTCTCACGGTTTTCACTTGCGATAATATCCGAGTTTCCGCGGGAATTGCGGCACAAAAAGTACCCTATTCTCTGCACTCCTGAGAACGGGTATACCAAATTTCATGATGATAGGTTGAGCCGTTAATTTTGACCTCAGATCCTTTCGATTTTTCAAAGGTTATAATTGACTGGAAGAAATCCCCTCGCGAGATAAGTCCGCTTTGAGCATAAATTAGTTGTTTATTTTCAATTTTAACATTTTTAAAAAACTTTGTTTATGTTCTTTAAAGTATACAAACAAACAAACACATTCGCCTTTATAATGCGAGGAGGGTGGATAAAGAATTTGATACAGTAAAGAGTTTCATCCTTTCGTTTATCTTAGCCTGGGTTTATCCTAACCTTGGTATCTTTTTCTCGATAGATATTCATTAACGCAAATTAATTATTATTAACCCCGATTTCACGTCGAATTCATAATGAGGAGTATACGCTTCGCTCGCACAAGTGCCCTAAAAGCATTTCATTTTAATAAAGCAATATTTACACGTTACGATTGAATGCATTTCGTCTGACGCTTCACTCGGGTCGGTGGATGATTGAACCTTTTTGTTCGTCAGTCTCAAAGCTCTTTCATATATTTTATGATCGTGTTGAATTTACCGAGTTCACAGTAGGTACCACGCAATGATCATAAATTAACAAAATTCTGTGTGCAGTGGTAAACTCGGTAGCCTCAACAGGCGTCGCGCATTCTAATAGTACATTGTTATCCTAGGGGTGAAAGTAACTTATTTAGACCCGAGATGGGGTTTAGGCCAATAGATCGAGAGACTAAATAAGTCTTTCTCCCGAGGATGACACTGTGCTTTTCATTACGAATGCAAGGAAAGTCAAAATAAAAATAGGAATTAGCTAAAGAAAAAATGAGTGAATTTTATTTTACATAAATCAACCATTAGGTGTGCTACTGGCCAGTATGCCCCCTATGACATAAAAAAAAAACTTGAGTTTCTGCAGTATCCAGCTGTCAGTTGAAAGCGATTCTCCCTAGGACTGAAAAGTGTTACTTTCAACCCGCTTCTCAGGCAACTTCAGACCTACTTTCCGAGTATGAGTAATGAAAATATTTATGTTTAGCCTGAATGTGGGTGTTAAGTGTGTATCACAAGTATGTATCAAATAATATCAAATAATGGGGATGTGGACTACTTTTGAAAATCAAAATTCTGATTAGTCCATTAGTTAGAAAATAAAAAAAACAATAGACACGTATTTTTAGCTTTCTTAAATAAATTAAAATATACAGAGATAAAGCGCATTAAAGTTTAGGGTGAGGGGGTTGTGACGTCACTAACCGCTAAAACCGCCATACAAACTGTCAGAATAGTGACGTCACGCGAAATTTCAACTCAATATATCGCCGTTATTTTTTGATTACGTAAAAAAAGAAAAAATACGTATCCAATATTTTTTAATAATCTACGAGACGGACTAAAAAATAAAAATTAGTCAACATGACTATTGACGTGTCGTCGGCCGCTGCTGACTTGGTCAGCAGTGCAAAGCTAACCTAACCAAGAATGATGCTCTAGTGGTATAATTATCAGTTCATGATGTGGTCGGCCATTTCATGAAATGTGACCGCTTCAGGTGACCATGAAATGTGACCATTTCATGTAATAGCCGGTCACATCATAAATTGGTCAATTCTCATATATGGCCACGACATATATTTACATACAAAGTAAAAAAGATAAATATTATATCAGTTGTCGGTATATAGTACAAATTGTGCGTAGTTCGTTTTAGGTACCTACGTTCTTGATTCCACTGGAACCAAAATTGATTATTTTTATTTGACACTTATGTTTACTATGGTTTCACCCGCATAAAATACGTGATTACTCTTTGTATTAGAATAAAAAGCAGAATATGTTTATCCAAAACATAATATCAGTGCCCAACCATAATCCGTTTAGCTGTTGATATTTGACTAGGTCACACAATACCTAATATTCGTTGATATTTCACCTGTTTCATCCAATTTCACCTTGCTGGTAGATGAAACCTTGTATAAAATTCCAAGTTTAAGTTCCTATAGGCCTGTCAGTCACTATTTTATTAGATTTATGCCTGCTGATCCCAATTTTATATCCTACAAAAAATCTAGCTAGATGTACCTATATGTGAAAGTGAGTTTGTTTGTTACGCTTTCTAACTGCTGCCGCAACTGAATTTTTGCATACACATTGTCAGGGGTACGGAAAAGGACATAGGGAGCTTTTAATCACGGAATTCCCGCAAGAATCCCAAAAATAACATGAGTGCAACCGCGGAGAATAGCTAGTATTATTATAAATGTATCATTCATCAATTATTTTAACATGAGTAAGTGTAAAAAATGTACGCACTAGGTACGCAACATTGAAAGAAAAGCCAGTTCCCATCCCCATTCCAGGTCGGCAACGCACCTGCATGCCTTCTGGTGTTGCAGATGTCTATGGGCGGTGGTAATTACTTACCATCAGGTGTACCACTTGCCCGTTTGCCCCCTATGACATAAAAAAAAATCGAAACGGGCGTTTAAAAACCGCTCAGACGCTCCGGCTTCATCGGCCCTAACTATCCTCCACATCCTGACATCATCAGTTGCCACTTGACCCACATCCGAGGCGTCGCCGCCCCATATTGTATTACAAGTGGTAATCCCGGCGAGCAAACGTTGGGAATGGTCCATTAGCGGCATTCACTTTCGGACATCTGGTATGCAAATATTGGGACGCGGCATTCGCAGTTCTAATAGGTGAACATTTGCATTTTTTTGTACGTATCCGTGTTATTGCCTACGTCCAAATGTGTTCGCTTTCGCACAAAACAAAACATGGTAGTTATGTACTTAATTCGTTTGTTACCAACCGACAAACCACACTTTCACTGGTTGGACTGAAATATAATATGCTTTTCTTAACTGACGACCAGTGTCCAATTGAACCTTAGGCTTCGACTTTGGCCACTCACGGCAAAATCTTTCTTCGGCCAAAAAATTTACTTACAATCGGACCCTACTAATGCATATTAGATTGTTGAATAGCGGACCTTACGCTTACGCTGAATCACTTCCTTTTTAACCGACTTCCTAAAAAGAAGGAGGTTCTCAATTCGACGCGTATGTTTTTTTTTATGTTTGTTACCTCATAACTTTCGACTGGGTGAACTGAGTTTGATGATACTTTTTTTATTGGAAAGCTGGTGCTTCCCATTGGGTCCCATTGTCATGAAATCAGGATCTGATGATGGGTTCTTGGAGAAATCGAGGGAACTCTTCAAAAATTATAGGCACACCTATAGCGATTTCGGTATTTTTTATAGTAAATCGTTCATCTGCGTTCGGAAAGCAAAATTTGAAGAAGTGGAACTGATGATGAAGACCACAGATGGTCATCGGAACTACTCGATAATAATACGTATTTCACGGGTTCCGATTCGTTAACTTTAATGTAGTTTCTAAACAATTTATGCTCATCACAATGTATATGGTGAAGTGCAACTGATGGTGATTGGTGATGTACCAGGAGAACTCCTCAACAATTGACGTCCCTGCATCGGGAAAAGCAATATATTGTAAAAGGTGATGAGCAGTTGACATTAGGCTATTGTAGCTTAGATAAATTACAAACCAACCCACTTAAAAGCGAGAAATAAACAAAATTTTAATAGGAAAAAAAAAAACCGACTTCCAAAAACTTTTATTAAAATTTTGTCTGCTTTTTTTAACTGACTCCCAAAAAAAGAAGTTGTCTATTCGACTGTATGTTTTTTTTGTAACACAGCTTTGATGGCAAAAAAAAACAATATTATCTATTAAAATCACCTTCTATGCCAGAAGGATTCTTAGTTATACCTAATGATATTTTAAATATGAAAGGAGGGTTTTACCCCGTTTGTTGATGTTATTACAGTATTGTCTATTCTAGGGTACCAAAGGGTAAATCTTGAGCTTGTCTATTTAACAAAATATCTTTGGTAATTTTTACAATAAAAACTTTCCGTTTTCGCTTTAAAACGATTTTATGAGATTTTATGGTAATTCATTGAACCACAGGAAATATGACACATGTCATAAAAAATACATCCAATTCTTATTATTAAAATTCCAAATTGTATTTCAGTTGTTTGTGTATACTTGTAAAAATGTTAATTATGTAGATTTAGTTTAAATACAGAAAGAACCACCGCTAACTGTTCTATTAAACTCAATTGTATGCGTGTAAAACTTTCTTTAACTGTGCTTTCATTCCAACCGCAGAGATTCTTTAATAGCCTATTTCAACTGCTGACTTTCTGTACGGAAAAGTAAACTTTATGTGTATAATTTTACAACAGCTTTTTAAGTTTGAAGTAAAGGGGAAAAATGTTTATGTTTTAGATGGATATGGGCCATGTAAAAGTGGTCCATTGTGTGACTCGGTTACCCAACATAACGTGTGAACGACTATTCGACGAAAAGTCATTCACAGTTGGAAACAATCGAGGTTTGTGTTCTCATTTGCTTTTAAAATTTATGCCCGCGCGGATTCTGTGATGTTTTATATCATACTGTAACAAATTTTGAAAATTTAAGGTCTACTATTTGAAATGCAATATTATTTATACCTATATCGTGCCACTCAATAAGTCCCGATATTGTAACAAATACAATGTTTAGAATCGGCAGTCCATTATCGGTACAAATGGCAAGTGGACATTTTAGGAAAGTGGACGTTTTAGGAAAGTGGGGAAAGTGGACATTTTAGGAAAGTGGACATTTTAGTAAAGTGAACGTTTTAGGAAAGAGGATAATTTAGGAAAGTGGTCATTTTCGACCTGAGGGAAATAAAACTATGATAATTTTCGAAATTCTTGTCTTTTACGCGAATCACGAAAAAGCTATCTTCTTGGACGAATGTAAATAACACTAATAGGGATGTTGATCAACTTTTGGGTAGTCTTATACATAGACCCTAGAGTTATTTAAGTTAGAGACCCTGTCTTCTTCACACAAATACCGTCGCTAACGGGAATCAAATCCTCATGATTAGCAGAGAAACATGGTGACTCTGACCACATTGTGGTTGTCAAATACATATTACCATTACGATGTAAGGCAATCGATTTACATATCAACAACGTGTAGGCACTAATTGAAACGGTGGTTGACGATTAAATGATATATTATGATAATTATTATTAATCTTGAAAGCCTAAAGTTAGATAAGTACACGAAATCACAAAAGGCTTTTTCACTGTTGTTGAAATGTTGATATCCAATAATTACACTCGAAAATATCATGGATAAGCATAACATAAGCGACAAAATCAAAAGATTTGATTAAAAAATAAAATAGATATACACTGTTTAATTTTGACTATTTCTGTCTCTTTCTAAAACGGAATTTTGTATGGCGGTTGTAGGGCGCTACAAGCCGAGTGACGTCACTATAGGACTAGCGCTTTCCTTGTCTAACTTGAACTTTCGAAGTGTCATATCTCTGAAAGTACAAAAGATATTTGTAAAAGAATAATGCTTTTATACTACTAATACATAAAGGTTTATAAAACAATAATAAAAATAAACACTAAAATTCCCTATTGTCAACGTGCCTATTTGTTTGCTAAAGTCTAAACATCTTAGTTTATTCTACTTTTAATCTCAGCACATCAAAGTTTCCCAGGAGATCTTGGAATACGGGTAATATTTCAAGATCCTACTAATATTATAAACGCAAAAGTTTGTAAATATGTATGGATGGATGGATGGATGATTGTTACTCTTTCACGCAAAAACTACTGAATGGATTTAAATGAAACTTTATATAGCTTATACATCAGATTAACACATAGGGTACTTTATATCCCGGAATTCCCGCGGGAACTCTGAAATTAACGCGTGTTAAACCGCGGGGCACAACTAGTCCCACTAATATTATAAACGCGAAAGTTTGTAAGTATGTATGGATGGATGGATGTTTGTTACTCTTTCACGCAAAAACTATTGGATGGATTTAAACTTTACAATAATATAGCTTATACATCAGATTGACACATATGGTACTTTTTATCCCGGAATTCCCGCGGGAACTCTGAAACTAACGCGGGTGAAACCGCGGGGCACAACTAGTGACCTATAATTTCGGGAAACTATTTCAATAGGTGACCTACTTACCTAAATCTCCCCCGGAGCGGTCGTTGTTTTGCGACAGGGAGTTTTAAACGCTGTGAAAGAGGCTTGATAATGAATAGTGCCTACCACCCGAGGAATCGCATCGTGACTCTTGTGAGATGTCAATTGAATAATTCATTTAATCCATTTAATTGGGACGCCATGCTTGTACAGACGGGAACGACTTACTCAAATACATCCAACGCTAAATCACTTGTACTATATTTCCACCGCGCGTCGAGTGTTTTCGATGATTACACGCGGAACGATAATAATTTCATTTTAATTAAGAACTTTAATTAATTAGAAATAGAAATTTAATTAATTAAAACGGTTTTTCCGTCACTGTACCCGTTGGCTGTTCGTTAACAAATAAATTAGGTACTTACTTTTGGATATTACGGTCGCTTCTTCCTGCCGTTTTCGTTTCAAATCTCTCTCCATTTTCACATCGAAAAAATTTACTTTGTTTTTTAAAACAATTTGTGTCGACTTGAAACGCTACAGAGTCTGTCTGGATGTTTATTATTCAATCACACACAAATTTTATTTTAGTAATTTATACCCAGGGAGAAATGATATTGTTTGTCTCTAGAACAAGGACATGTCAAAGTAATTCCAGTATTTACCCACGTGAAGTAGCGGGTTACTACTAGTTTTAATTATAATTTATATATTTATCCTACTAATATTATAAATGTGAAATTGTGGACGTTTGGATGTTTGTTACTCAATCACGCAAAAACGGCTGAACGGATTTGGATGAAATTTGGCATGCACGTTTTCAGGGGTACAGAGAAGCGCATAGGGTACTTTTTATCCCAGAATTCCCGCGGGAACACTGAAATTACCGCGGGTGAAACCTCGGGGCGCAGCTAGTATATTTATAATTTTAAAAGGCATAGATAAACATGTATTGTGTGTTCTGTGAATATATAGGTATTTAGCAGTAATCGTTGCTTGTATTGGAACTATAAGTTTTGCAAGTAGGTAATTTTGAAAAGGAAGTTCCAAGCGGCATTTGCGAGTTTAGCCTCAAGAGTCCCGGCATTTAAGACGCCAACAGCTCTATAGGTATTATCTTGGAATAAAAGATGCAAAACAACTTTGAAAGTATGTTTTTATTAATAAAACTACACTCTATTTACAATTGTTTTTAAATGGTTTGTGATGATAAAAAAAAGGTTTAGTTTTTAATTCCTAATTTAAATTAGGTAAGTAGGTACATCTACAATATTTATTACACCGATTGTTTCTGGATTTGCTATAATTGTTATCGTATTTCACAATGAAATTTTATTTTCAATTCTATGTTTGAATACATAACTATTTACAATTTTACATAGCTATATTGTGATTGATACACTTATCGTATTTTACGAATAAAAACATACATCATTGTCAAATAATTAATGAATAAATAATAATAAAAATTTTATATTATTATAATTAACAAGATACTTATTAACAGTAAACAATAAAGAGTACTTAAAATTATCTGGGTTTTATATAAATATTTTAAAGCTTTATAAATTTCGTAAAAAAAGTAAGATAAATCCAACATTTTTATTTTCAAAAATCTCCTGACTGACTCTTTTATTTTAATAAAATCGGAGATAGCTTTTATATGCTAATACTTAAATTATACAGAATCACTCCAAAATCTTCATTAAACTTTCTTAAGGGAATCGACTCGATGGCGTTATTTTTTTTTAACTCAATAGCGGCTTCGATAAACCTTGGGAGCACAAAATATATTCAGACAATGGATATCTTTATTTTGCAGAGATCAAGACATTGAGGTAGTGAAGAAAATTGCTTCGATGAATTGACAGAAAGAGTACTCATTATCGCAGCTCGAACGGTACGTTCCTTGATATTATGACGGAAGCAACCAATAGGGAAAGCCGACCGCAAGAAACGAACTCACAGTAAGTATATACATTAATTAATCATACGGTTTGGCTATATGGCAAAGTAATGGCAGATCGGTGGGGGAAATTAAAATTAGCTAGTCAAAAATAAATGTAAAAATTAACTGAGGGGTACGCACAACAAAAATTATAATCTCTTTTGAATACCTATACTTGTTTATGTCGACATGGCATGGCCACATCTAAAATTGATCAATTCATTTTCATGAAATGGTCGGCCACATCATGAATGTCACCATATTTTGTCTTTGGCGCATCAGCAGCCGCTGCCGCGGCACGCTCAGTACGCTCGCTGGGCTCGCGCGACTTGATCACCAGTACAATCTTAACCTAACCAAGAATATCGGGGTGCTCTACGCCCTGCCCAAAGTCAAAAAGCACTTGTAACTAGACACTTCTTGTCCATGATGGTGCCTGGTATACCTATTTCCGTGTGGTATAGGTACGTGTGTATCACGTACATTTGAATGAAACTTATAGATAAGCTTAGATTCTGGGTCAACATATAGAATGCTTTCAAAAACTTCCAGAGGTCGGAATCCATTTGGATGAAACCATTAGTAAGAGGGTTATATTTTCAAATCTCTCAGATAAAGACTGCCTCTGAATACACCCCGAAGAGTGGTCAAATATAGAACGCATTTTTCTTCCTTATTCAAATTACGAGACGTGTGAAATGAAAGCAAAAAACGTATGTAATAAATCTTCCACCCCGAAGGATACCGGTAACTCCGGTAAGTACATTCGGACGAGAAACTTTTCCGGTTATCACATGTTATCGGTAGCTGGCGTCTGTAATAATTCATTTGTGACTGTCAAACTTCGTGAAGATGTTTCAAAAAGGATTAGGGTATCAATGGTTCTGTCGGTAACGTGAGTGGCATAGATACCTCAGCGCTATTCATAAGAGGATCAAATTATAAAAAAGAAAGTTCGTACACAACCTCTCGTCCATATCTAGAGTCTAAACACGAACACTCGAACGCATTTTTCTCGACTTCTGTAGCTGGGATCGAATTGATTTGGAATATGGCGTGCATAATATGGGATCGTGTAACTGAGAATTTTCGCGTGTTGATATTAAGGAACGATTTTAAATTCAAAAGAAGCGAGGAAAAGTAAAAAATGGAAGCCTGCTTATTGCTTAACTATTAAAATTGGATAAATAATGAAACTTTATCATCGCTGCCAACATTTTAGTAACACAAAATAAAAGTTTAAACAACTAAAGATTATAATATTCATAGTTATTGCCAATGTTATGAAACTAAAAGTTTTTGAGTACTTACACACTAGCAGCCAAGAGTATGCACTTTGAAAGAAAACAAACAATTTAAACTTCTTGAATCTCAAATGCTGTTATGACAATTGCCTTTCAAAGCACTATCGACTTATTACAAAAGTTTTGGTGACTATATTCCGAGTTCATTTCGTCTATATTTTCGTTTTATCTACAACTGTATTCATATCCATTTCAGTGGTCTGTACTTCTGCATTTGGTGCTTGAAAATTATCATACGATATATACTGAGGAGCTTCTGGAACACTCGCTTTAGCGACAGGTGGTCGTTTCTTTGTTTTAATATAACCTAAAGCTGATACTAAAACTACAAATACTATGAAACCCATACAGCAACCCACAACCAGACTGAGTCTCCTTGTTAATATGTCAGCAATACCCATATACGTGTTTGAGAAAGGTCCATCTATCGCTGATCCAAATATCTCTATAGTGCTTACACTTGTGCACTTACACGTGTGAGAGTCATTCATGTGGGAACGTAGGTGGTTCAATATTTGTTCGTCACCGTAAAGGTTGTTGCTCGAGTTTTCTTGTGAGGGAGCTATTCTGGCATCGGGCACCGAGCTTGTGGACATTCCGAACGTACCAACAGCTATAACGCAAATTGTGTATTTTGCTCCAGGTGTTAAGTGATTCAATCTCGCACTCCTAGCAGTAGCATTCACGAACTTTCCACGAATCTGTGGGGGCAAACAATACAAAATTTCCATTAAAAAGTAGATTGTTTCAGTTTCGAACGTTTCGTTCCGCCTGTCGGGTGTATCGAAAACTGAAAAAGTCTCTGCATCCACCGTTGCTGTTAAAAAGGAAGATTTAAATGGATATGCGCTACCAAATACACGGGTGCGAAAACATAAATATTTTTAATGGCCCATTGAGGTGATGCAAAGCCTTTGTTGTAATAGCGGCCAGCGTGGGCTTTGTGCAACAGTTAAAAATATACGATAGGTGTGAAGCAAAGCAAAAACAAAGTTTCAATTTGTTATCCTATATACCTACTTAAATAAAAGTTTTTTTTTTTCGTTCTTAATAGAGGCGATTGTGAATCAACGAAAATAAACAGAACTAAAAGATAAACAGAACTATGGACAAAGTTTAGCATTTTACGACTAAAATCCTAAAAGCATGATTGTCGCTACAATATTGAATTTAAATTGAATGTTTTAGAAATGTATGGTCTCCAATGTTTTTATTTTTATTGTTACGGTATTATAATATATACATAAAATATTTAGGTACTATCTAATCTCTAAATGCCTGCTGTGTTCTGTTCAAAACTTGTTGGAACAGATTATCATAGAGATACTGGAGGCGCCTGGAGTCGACTAACTTAAAATTTAAAATTTAGTGGACTGTATTTTGGAAAAGCGGTAATTTAAGCTAATCGTTAAATTGTCTCGCAAAACTAAGGGGTGTAGGTGGATAGGACTAGTGCACCAACCTGCGTTCTTTGTTTGAAGTCCAAGCCGGCGCCGGCGTCACAATCACACTTCACACCACAAATATAATGTTCACGAGATTCTCCAGGTTACTTCACACTTTAGCGCGGTTCGCGAAGGAGCAGGATCACCATTAAGTGTGTATAATCCTATGTCCGAATTATTTAATAAGCGGCAGCGGAGCTAAATCACGTCACGCAAGTATGGCGTCTACGCAACTACTCGTTTCTTCACCCATGTATAGGGGGCGCTTCAGTGGCACACTAGCGGGATTAGGTATGGGAAGGCGAGACATTATAAAATTTTATTTAAACAATAGATGGCGCCAACATTTTCCCCCCTTTAAAGGGTTGCCTTTAATGAAAATTAGAATTTAAGTATATGTTTATGAAGGTATAAACATGAAGCGGTAGAAATAAACATAGCGGTTATGAATATGGAGCGGGTTTATGAATAGCGGTTGAAATAACTTATATAATTTTATACTAAATATAATATTAAATATAATAAACTAAACGATATAACTAAATATAGGTACAGTTGCCAACAGCTACTGGGTAGGAAGGGGGCATAACTTAACAACGGGTCGAAGGTAAGTCCCCTTTGCGGTCCTTATAGAAACTACACGAACCACTCCATCCTTGGAGGGATGTACTTTTTCGACTATCGCTAATGGCCAAGCGAGCGGAGGTAAATTATCAGTCTTAACCACAACGACAGTCCCTGGGGTAACAGGTGCGGAAGGAGTGTTCCATTTCTCTCTAGTCTGGAGTCCGTGCAAGTATTCGAATCTCCATCGCTCCCAGAACGACTGAACCATTTTGTCTAGAAGAGCGTGTCTATCCAAAAGGCTAGCATTTGAGTCCGCTACCGGAGCGGGTAGAGAATACAATGGAGCGGTATGTAGAAAATGACTCGGAGTCAGAGCGGTTGGCTCCGAGGGGTCGGGACTTAACACCGTGAGCGGGCGCGAGTTTAACAAACACTCGATTTGTATGAGGACGGTATTAAGTTCGTCATACGAAAGCAACTGTTGACCTATTACTTTAAACAAATGCGTTTTGATTACTTTAACCATACTTTCCCAGCAACCCCCGAAATGACTTGCGGTTGGACAGTTAAATTTCCATTTTATACGACTCTCAGCGAGATGTTCTTCGAAACGAGGCTGATATTCGTTATTTAAAAACTTATACAGTTCCCGTAAATACGTATTGGCTCCGACAAAGTTCGTTCCATTATCCGAATGGAGGAATTTTACAGGACCGCGGCGCGCGAGGAATCGCTTGAGAGCAGCTAAGAAACTGGGAGTGCTTAAGTCAGTAGCGATCTCTATGTGAACTGCACGAGTGGTCAGGCACGTAAACACGCAGAAGTAAGCCTTAAGACTTCTGACACCTCTACGATGCGTGGGTACATATGGGATTGGACCAGCGTAGTCACAACCCGTGTGAGTGAAAGCTTTAATCACCGGCCTGACACGAAAATCTGGCAAGTCCGCCATGAGAGGAAAAGTAGGTCTCGGTTTCAACCGGAAACACGTGTTACACGCGTGGATTCGCTGTCGTACAATACGACGAGCAGCAAGTATCCAGATCTTCTGCCTAAGAAGCGACATTAGGTGTTCTGGACCCGCATGTAAATATTTACGATGATAAAAGTCGATGATTAATTCAATTACGTGATCATCGCGGGGAAGAATAATAGGATATTTATGAGCGAAAAACAATTCAGAGTGGCTTAAACGGCCGCCAACCCTGATCAGTCCATCTCGCAGAAACGGACGTAATTTATTAAAGGAAGTAGGTTTTTTATTTTGTATGTTGGAAATTTCATGCGGAAAATATTTCAACTGTAAAGTTTTATAAATTTGTTTTTCTGCGAACTCTAGATCACTAGAGACAATGGAAATAGAGTCGCGACGCGGTAATAATTTAGCGAATCTAAATACGAAGACAGTCACCCGTAGCAGCTTGCTCCAGGAAGACATACGCTGAGCAAGTTCGTAGAGTGCTAACTCGGGGGCGGGAGCTGTAACCGGATGCGCGAGAATCCTTTGCTCTGGTATCTGCGCAGGCGGAGATAATTTATTATTTATGGGCCACTCTGAGGGCTCAAGCGACGCCCACGATGGGCCGTGCAGCCACAGAGGATGCGAAATTAAATTTAAAGGTGTGACACCCCTAGACAAACAGTCTGCTGGGTTATCAGTACCTGCGACGTGGTAAAACTTGTCGGCCGCTATATTGTCGGTAACTTCAACAACGCGGTTGGCGACGAATGTTTGCCAGCGATGCGGTGAGCTCTTGATCCAATAAAGTGCAACTTTCGAATCGCTAAAAGCGAATACATTGATCGAAGGAAGCGCACGGTAAGTATCAAGAACAGAGCGTAAGAGCTTAGCTAACAAAACAGTCGCACAGAGCTCTAAGCGCGCTATGGAGAGCGGCTTAGTAGGGGAAACCTTGGACTTGGCACAAACAAGCCGAACCATGACCCCAGCGGGGGAACTTATGTGTAAATAAACTACACCTCCGTATGCAACCTCGCTTGCGTCGGAGAATCCGAGGAGGGTTAACGCACAATCGCCCGAAACACCTAAATGACGGGGTATTTTAAAGTTGTTAAGTATTAAATAATACTATATTTCCAGGGACAAACAATACTTTATTGCTATCAACCTCTTTCTTTTTACAAGACTCGTTTTTTTCTATGTTGGCCGCGCTCGATGTCAGTCCGAAGTAAGTCATGACCAAAACGACGTTTGAGACGATCAAACGTCAAAACGTCTGTCAAACGTGTCAATGCCATTACTCAAAAATGGCGCATATATATTATTGCCTCATGTGAAAATGTCTTTGATTTATTGTATATTTGTACATAAGCTAACATTCGGCTAATCCTGACATCCAACGCGACCTCGCGTTGATCTATTACACACATAAGAAGAAGATAAAGAAGAGAAGAGAAAACAAAAACAAAACATTAATCAATTAATTACTCTTATACCTATACATAATTATTATACTACGACGGTAGTTAACAGTACTGCCATTTTGTAAACATCGCTAAAAGCACTCTCGCCAAGGGTGCCTCACTCTCAAACCGACGTCATAAGCATTCTCACCAATAACAAGTCACTCTTAAAACTAAACATCGTCATGGTACTCTTACCAATAACGACTCACTCTTAAAACTAAACATCGTCATGGCACTCTCACCAATAACGACTCACTCTTAAAACTAAACATCGTCATGGCACTCTCACCAATAACGACTCACTCTTAAAACTAAACATCGTCATGGTACTTTCACCAATAACGACTCACTCTTAGAACTAAACATCGCCATGGCACTCTCACCAATAACGACTCACTCTTAAAACTAAACATTGTTATATGACTCTCAACAGTAACGACTCACTCTTAAAACTAAACATCGTCATGGCACTCTCACCAATAACGACTCACTCTTAAAACTAAACATCGTTATATGACTCTCAACAGTAACGACTCACTCTTAATTAAGATAGAAGAATAAAATATACTGTCATAGGCATTGTCATCCACGACAACTCGCTTAAATTAGTAGTTTTCTCTAGTTTAGCTAATCATTGAAACAAAGTAGATTTTCCACAAAAGGTCTATGTTCTCACTTAGTCTTATCGAATTCAGTTATAAAATCGCTGGTATTAACATACTTAACTCTTAATTCTTATCATACTTATTCTCTATTCATTCCTATTACAAACAATCATCATAATGCAATTTTTTTTTTTTTTTTGAGACCAATAATAATATTGCGTCACTTTCTCATTCTATTGTATCACTTTACTTTTATATTCACTCTGAATCACTTGACATCACGTCATGATCAAAAACTAACCAAGGTTGAAGTTTTTCAACGGCGTAAATTCCTTTATATGCTTTTGATCCGTCCTTCCTAGTAATGGGAGTGTCTTCAACCTCATATCTATCGTTACCAATAACTTTTGAAACTCTATAAGGCCCAACAAATTTAGGCAGCAGTTTTCGACTATGACCTGGCTCTGTACGAATATCTTTGTCTACTCTGACTAAATCACCAACTTTGTACTGCGTAGATTCTTTACGATTTTTATCAAAATATATTTTTTGTTTAACTTGATCTTTTTGTATTTTAGCATCCGCCGCGGTTCTAATCTCATCGCGATCTAAAGGTTCATGTCCTTCTGACACAACGGAATTCATTAGACTATCTGAATCACCAGTAGCTTGGACACCAAATAATAATTCTGACGGAGTACGACCTGTAGTTTTATTTACAGTATTATTTAATGACCACTGAACTTGAGGTATAGCTAAGTCCCACTCATTTTCTGGACGATTATGGTTTGCTGCTGTTAATGAATCTATAATGGTCCGGTTGTATCTCTCAACCTGTCCATTCGCCCTGGGGTAGGCGACCGCATTTAGTATGTGTTTTATATCCCTTTCATGAATGAATTTTGCAAATTCTTTGCTGGTAAAGCTAGAGCCTCGATCGGAAATAATACGACGAGGTGTTCCAAACAATGAGAAGTACTCCTTAAAAACTTGAATGGTTGTACTACTTTTCACGCTTTTAACCGGTTTAATATAAACAAATTTTGTAAAAGAATCGATTATTACAAGAATGTGACAATTTTTCTTTTTGCTTATGGGGAATGGACCACAGTGGTCAGTATGTAGAGTATCAAAGGGCTTATTTACCTTGGGAATTGGGTGTAGGAGGCCTTCCTTAGGGCCACCTGGTATTTTATTGTGGGCACAATTTAGACAAGAACTGCAATACTTTTTAATAAAACGCCGCATCTTTTTAAACCAGTAGACCTGGCTAACTTTATGATAGGTTTTGTCAAAACCAAAATGTCCTGCATCATCGTGGTTCATGCGAACGATTTGCCACCTAACTGATTTAGGGACCACCCATCTCAAATTTGTGTCTCCTTCTTTATTAGTCGAAATCCTATATAAACGACCGTTCTTTATGATAAAATTTTTGTGAACCTCAACTATATCTTGTGTGGATGGATCTTCCAAAATACTTATGATTCTTTGTACTTCTGAGTCCTGTTGCTGCACTGTGCGTAACCAAGCATCGTCGTCTATAGCAAAAACCTCAACGATTTCCATTTTATCTGTTGTGTTAGATCTAGACGGATTCCGCGACAATGCATCAACATGACTCATTTTGTCTCCGCCTCTGTGTTCAACAACAAAATCATATTCCTGCATCATTATATACCAACGTGCAACTCTGGGTATCAAATCTCTTTTTGTCATTGTGCTTCGTATTGCTGCACAATCAGTAACAACTTTAAAAGATTTACCCAAAATGTATACCCTAAATCGACTTAGTGCATTAACCACTGCTAACGTCTCCAACTCATATGAGTGTAGTTTACTTTCATCTGTGGTGGTTTGGCGACTGTAAAAAGCTATCGGTTGGAAAACATTATTTTTAGCTTTTTGCAACAATATAGCGCCAATTCCTACTTTACTTGCATCGGTATGAACTTCAATATCCGCCTGCGGGTCATAAAGTGCAAGTACGGGTCTAGACGTCAATTTTGATTTTAACTCATTAAAAGCGTTCAATTGAAGTGTATCGAAACACCAGGAAGCATTTTTCTTTGTAAGCATAGTAAGTGGTTTGGCGATCACTGAATAATTTTGAATAAACCGTCTAAAATAACTGGTGAGCCCAACGAATTGCCGGACCTCATGCACGTTTTTCGGACAAGGAAAATCTGATACTGCTTTGATCTTTGCTGCACCAGGTCTTATGCCTTGGGAACTGATTTCATAACCCAAATAATTTATTTGAAGTAGAAAAAACGAACATTTTTTTAAATTTAATGTTAAATGAGCTGATTTTAATAACTGAAAGACTTTTTCTAACTTTTCTAGTCCTTCTTCGACTGTGCTAGATGTAATTAAAACATCATCCATGTAAGCTAACGCTAGATCTCGATCCCTACTGCCTTTTAACATGGTATTCATCGTTCGTTGGAAAACGCTCGGTGCATTAGCAAGTCCGAAAGGCATACGTTCAAACTCAAACAAGCCATCTGGCGTTACAAAAGCTGTAAACCGTTTGCTAGCTTCATTCATAGGTACTTGATAATAGCCCGAGGAAAGATCCAAACTAGTAAAGAATTTACTCCCCCCCAACCTATCTAACTGATCCTCAATACGGGGTAAAGGATATTTGTCTTTAAGTGTCTTGCGGTTTAAAGCCCGAAAATCGACACAGAGTCTCTTTTCACCATTCTTTTTATTCACCAATATAACAGGACTAGAATAATCCGAAGTACTCTCCCGAATGATGCCATTACTTAAAAGATCTTCAATTATTTTTTGTAAATGTTCGCGCTCACTATAAGATACCCTGTATGGATTATACACTACTGGTTTTTCATCTGTTAATACGATATCCATTTCCGTTAAATTTGTCTTACCCAATTCACTTAAATTCATTGCAAAGCACACCCTATACATCTCAAATAAATTTATTAACTTTTTATATTGTTCTTCCGTGAGATCGGTACCTATGTTAATGCTTGCAATAGGCAAAGGTTCAAACGTATTAGTTTCCGTTGTAAAACCTATATACTCGGTAGTAGCTTCATTAAATTTTAGCCCTCTGGCTAATAAAACACCCTTATGAATTGGTATCTGAATATTTGATAAATTTCTGATTAGTATAAATCCTTTACCCTCAGTACTCTTAAACAAACCAGGTAAAATGTTGTATTCGTTATTTTTAATTAGTCGCAAACTATTCTGTATGTAAAGATCACCAGTGTAACGGCCCTCTACTACAACGTCAATGCATGTTATAGTATTAGGAGAGATAGATGAATCGATTCCAGCATAAACTTCAAGTTTGATTTTATCATCGTTTACATCGGGTGTAGGAATAAATAATAACTCGTCTTTCGTTTTGAAAAGTACAACATTGGGTTTTTCTGTAAATGATTGTCCGACTAAAATGGGTGTTTGTAAATAACGATCTTCCACTATTAAAACATCGACTTCAGCCCTGACTAACTCTATTTCTATAACTAATTTCATTCTTCCTAAAGGAATAACTACAGAATTTCCGAACCCTTGTAACATTGGTAAATTACTGGCATCCCAATTATCAATATCACTTAAGCGCTTTGCATAAGATTCCTGAATCAACGTACACTTACTACCCAGGTCGATATACCCTTTCATGACATTATTATCAACTTTTACATTTTTAAAATACTTCTCATTGCCAATCTCGTTACTATTTGTAATACACATTACTGACTTACTTTGTTCAGAGTTACTGCTTTTACCCGTGTCCTCATTATTGTTTCTTTTACGACAGTCTTTTGTATCATGGCCTAATTTAAAACACAGACTGCACCTTTTTATCGGTTTATTACATTTCAAACTTATGTGTCCTAATTCGTTGCAATTAAAACATCTAACATTAGAATTGTCCATCTTGGTCGACTCATTCATAGTTTTATTAACGTTTTTATTATTTAAATTGTTACGATTACGAATGTTACTAGGCATCGCGTTATTTTCATGCTGTGTCACCGTCCTCAAGTAATTTAAAACTTGTTCAGGTTCACTAAACATACACGCCCCCGCGCCCATACGTACAAATTTATCGTCTATTCCGTGAATCAGGCAACCTACAGCCTTAGAACCAGTTATTTCACATTTATTTATTAAAGCCATTTTATCGAAATAATAATGTTCTAGAGAGTATCCAATCCTACAACGTAGCTTCAACATGCATGTCAACAAATCGCCGTAATTTTCATTCGAAGGAAAACTTAACTTAAGTTTTTGTGTCCATTCGGTCCAAGTATACAAAACTGATGGCAGGCCCTGATACCACTTCTTAGCTAAACCAATCAGTTTAGGTAAGGCGTAGTGACATATTTGGCGGTCATTCCAGGAATAAATTTGTGCACACTCATTAACTTTATTAATCCAATTTTCTATTGTCTGACTATTACTACTCGGGTCGAACTCGGGTATTACACTAAATGCTACCGGAAAATTATTTTGCGCCCAGAAATTAGCATTGTTCAAACTCCCCGGATTATACTGATTAACCGTTTCAGATAAATTCGGCTGAATTGTTGCCAGCGGAGGGGTTTTGGTTGATTCTCGGTATTTACTGGATTGATTTCTAGTTTTCGAGGTGCTACGCTTTTTATTTCTATGACTTTTATGTTTGTGGCTACGCTGCCTTTTAGTGCGCCGTGTGTTATGTGTAAATTCACGACTACTGCTCGAATTAGTACTGGAGGAGCTACTTTCACTTAAATCACGCTGTTTTCTTTTAGATTTACCCATAATTAATTATAATGAGATCAAGCAATTCAGAGCAAATAAAATACAAAATAATCTATGGTATACTAATACAAATAACAAAAGAGAAAATAAGAACAGAATTAAACAACCTGATCATAGCATAATTTTAGTATAGAAACCAACTAAAATGTTACAGTAATACCTATTAAGTTATTCAGTCTGTGTCACACTTGACACTGTGCTTTGTATTACAATAAATATGTGACAATTGACGTATGTATGTAGCGTAAACATTAAAGGTTGTTGTTCATTTAATCAGCTTTCTCAAGTTACAATACACATAACATAGCTAGGACGCCGTTAGTTATAACGCACAAAAAGTTTTAAGTCCGTAAACTGTAGGTATCACTATTTATGTCGCCCAATGCAGGCAATGGCACTTATTACCTACGTTTTTCACTATTTAGTCATTCAATTTTATTCACAAACACCGTCGAATGGTGTAGTTAGATATACCAGGAACCATTAATTTTAACTTTGGATTACACTTTATTCTTATTAAAATTGCATGAATATAGTCGAAATAAGGTTGATTGTTTATTTTTCACAATGTTTTTAACACTTTAACTTCAATTTTTGTGCATAAACACAAATGTAAACACAACGAAGTTCACTGATGAATGCCGATTTTATAGCCAAAATGTAAAAACGTCTGACCTTTGTTCAGAAGACCGTAGCTTCAGCACGTAGTTTGAAGTATATCCCACTTTTGAAATATTAAATAATACTATATTTCCAGGGACAAACAATACTTTATTGCTATCAACCTCTTTCTTTTTACAAGACTCGTTTTTTTCTATGTTGGCCGCGCTCGATGTCAGTCCGAAGTAAGTCATGACCAAAACGACGTTTGAGACGATCAAACGTCAAAACGTCTGTCAAACGTGTCAATGCCATTACTCAAAAATGGCGCATATATATTATTGCCTCATGTGAAAATGTCTTTGATTTATTGTATATTTGTACATAAGCTAACATAAGGGAGGGAAGCTCTGTACAAAACTGTCTCCACAATTTTACAATGTGGGGCGGAGGAATGTCATCCCAGTCGATGTGTAACATCCACAACTGTTTTATTAACAGCTTGGCGTACAATATAACAGGTGCCACGAAGCCCATTAAGTCCCAAAGACGAGCTATGGTAGATAATATAATACGCTTTGTGCACGTATCGCTGGGAGGCGAGATCTTGAAATAGAATTCGTCAGCATTAGTGCACCAGTACAAACCTAATATCTTGTGCTGGGCGGACCTACCGAACTCTACCTCAGCGGGACACTTCTGTGAAGTACTTAAATTTGATAACGCGGCTTGTGAGTTACTGTTCCACTTAACCAAATCCCACTGTGCGCCTTTGAAAAGGTCGATCAGCTGTTTAGAGGCAACTTGCGCCGCCTCTACCGTTTTTAAACTGAAAGGTACGTCGTCCATGTAGAGCGAATCAGCGACGATCTGAGCAGCTATAGGGTACTTGGCGCCGTCATCCTCTACTAGCTTACGAACAGTTCGCAATGCCAGGTAGGGACTTGACTTGAAACCGAAACACACACGATTAAATTCGTAGAGCTTAAGCGGCTCTCGCGGGTTAAATCTATATAAAATCCTTTGATAGCGACGGTCGTCCTTACGTACAATAATTTGTAGGAACATTTGACGACAGTCAGCTGTCATAGCGATAGGATATAAGCGAAAATTTAAAATAATTTTGAAGAGGTTTCCTTGTAGGTTAGGACCACTGTGCAATATGTCATTCAATGATTTTCCGGACGTAGTTTTAGCGCTAGCGTCGGTGACGATACGTAATTTAGTAGTGGTCTTATCCTCGCGGATAACTCCGTGATGCGGAATAACATACATAAAAGAGTTATAATTTTTCGAATCGTCCGTAACAGGTGATAGATAGCCCTTATCGAGGTACTCCCTGATTACGTCATCGTAAGCGGTTTTTACTAAAGGGGAAGACAATAATTTCTTCTCCATGCACAAATATCTTTTGCGCGCGATACCTATAGAGTCTCCGAGCGACCACACGTCACCACGGAAAGGTAATCCTACTATGTATCTGCCACTAGAGGGATCTCTCACAGTGGTTCTACTGTAAAATTCATCACATTCAACATCTTCTTGACATTGAATGGGCGGTTTGGTTAGCTCCTCCAGTTCCCAAAATTTTGTTAAAACTGTGTCCACAGGCTCCTGCCCGATGGCACAGCAAGCGGTTAAAGCGGAAAAATTAAATTTAGTAGGTACAGAACCCATAATAACATAGCCCAATACGGTACCTATAGCGGGTGGAACTAAAGAATTTTTACCATAAACTATATCGCGATTAAGTAAATGCGGAAATAGATCGGCGCCAATAAGAGCGTCGATTGCGTTTGGAATACCGAACGTACAATCGGCGAGCGGTAGATTATTTAAATGCGGGAGCGCCGAAATATCAATTATAGCGGTGGGTAAGAAATCCGTGATTTTATCGACTACCAGCGAGGAAATATTATAATTAACATTCGAATTAAAGCGCGAAAATATTTTATAATTTACGGAACCCTTCACTACCTTTTCAGTGCCGCCGAAACCCTTTATAGTAGTAGAATTAATGTTTCTAAGCTGAAGTCCCAAACGTTCAACACAGCTTCGCGTTATAAAATTACTTTGCGATGCGGAATCAAGCAGAACACGAATCACATGCCTATTACCCTTAATATCATAAGTAAATACCTGAGCCGTTGCTAACAGCACAGTAGCGGAAGTATTACCTCTTTCATGTACCTCAGAAGCACGAGAATGTAATGATTGAGGATGCGGAGGGGCAATGGAAGTGGAACACAGTGTAACATCTGCAAGCTCAGCGTGAGACGTTGCCGATGCACTGGGAACCTGAGTATCCCGTGTCGAACGAACAGGCTGTTCAGAATCAGATGGAACCTTAGGTAGTGGGCTCGATTCCTGGTCAAAGTGAAGAAGCGAATGATGCCTTGATCGACAAAATCGACAACTCGAACTTGAATTACAAATTGAAACTCTGTGTTTAATACTTAAACAATTTACACAAGAACTATTATCTTTAACCAATTTAAAACGTTCCTCTGGAGTCGCCTTATTAAAATCAGGACACTTAAATAAATGGTGATGTGTAATAATTTTACACAAACACTTATGTTTAGAATCAACCGTACTAACAAAAGCTTGATAGTTTGGTGGCGGTTTATTATAAGAATTTGGGCGGCCAAGTGACTTTTTATTACTACTTACACCACTAGTAGATGGTACACTAGGATTTATACGCTGCAGTACTTTAGCTTGACCTTTAATAAATTCAACTAAATTATCAAAACTAGGAATCCCAGTTGAATTACAATTTAATTCAAATCTGTTTACCGTTTCAGAATCTAATTTCTTTAAAGCGAGAGTTAAAATTATAAAGTCTGATAGATCATCAATTTTAATATTCTTTAATGCCCTAACAGAACTGACAAATTTGTCAATAAACAAATCATAATTGTTAGCGGATGCACCGGTTAACTGTTCAAATTCAAATAACTGATTTACATGAGACGAAGCAAGCATACGCTTATCTTCATACTTATCAATTAAAGTTTGAAATAATAAATTATAATTATCTGCGGAGGGAGTTATACCGGCACAAGCAGACTGCGCCTTACCTGAGATCTTACCTAACAGATAGTAAAGCTTTTCTGCATCAGAGAGTGAGGGATTATCATGAACTACTGATTTAAAACTAGTATAGAATATTGGCCATGAGCGAATGTCCCCACTGAAATTCATTAATTCAATAGGAGGTAGGGCAGGTCTTGTTCTGCGCAATGCAGTGTCATTGACCTGTTGCGATGACGAATATTGAGTGCTTGCACCTTTGACACAACGAAATAAACGATCAAAAGCAACAAGAGGCTTGTAATTAGGCGTTGCTTTAGGATTAACACTCAATAATCGCGTATTACAAGCGTCTAAATTCGCAGTGAACTCAGAACGTAAGTTATCAATGTTGGAACACTCGCAAAGAAAACTTTCCCTCGACTCGGCATTCTTATTCGCGTTTAACGATAAATCATATATGCTCTGAAGGCACTCGAATAATGCACTTTGTTTTGCTTCCAAAACAATCAACTGTGAATCGAAAATATCGGAAGAAACATCCTTTTTTTCCTTAGAAGACATTGTAAACAAATTTTTAATTTATTGACAACAGACAAATTGTCAAACTCGAAACTGACAAGTGTCAACGAAAGATCGGACAATATGGCGGATAGTTGATTGAGTGGTATGGACGTAATATTTATTAACACCCAATAGCAGTTAGCAAGTACCTTAGCACTATCGTTAGCAACTAGCAAGTAGCACTGATGCGAATATTGGAACCGAGCTATTGTTTATGGGCTTGCCATAAACAAGAGACTCGGGTCAGAAATAGGTTTCCGTTCGAGACCCGAAGTATGAACTTCCGGCATCGAACGAACTGGAAAGAAACTTTTTTATTAATACCTACCTATTTTGGTGACGAAAAATTATTAAAGTAATTTTACCAAATTAGGCAGATAAATGAAATAAATTAGGTAATCTTATCGATCGATACGTAAATATGATAGATCGATAGGTATTATTTAGAAATATTACGAAAATAAGCGGAAATAATATGATTTCACAGGGACTACGTAGGTAGGTATTCCTATGAAGCGGGATTTGTGCGACGACGCAATGTCGTTGCACAAGGAAATAAGTATGAAATACGTAAAATATATAATATATATAAGCGGAGAAATATCACCTATTAATACAATATTAAATAGGGGCGGTAAATAAGTAGGATCATAAATCCGGCTCGAAGGACCAAGTAAAATGGAGGCGCCTGGAGTCGACTAACTTAAAATTTAAAATTTAGTGGACTGTATTTTGGAAAAGCGGTAATTTAAGCTAATCGTTAAATTGTCTCGCAAAACTAAGGGGTGTAGGTGGATAGGACTAGTGCACCAACCTGCGTTCTTTGTTTGAAGTCCAAGCCGGCGCCGGCGTCACAATCACACTTCACACCACAAATATAATGTTCACGAGATTCTCCAGGTTACTTCACACTTTAGCGCGGTTCGCGAAGGAGCAGGATCACCATTAAGTGTGTATAATCCTATGTCCGAATTATTTAATAAGCGGCAGCGGAGCTAAATCACGTCACGCAAGTATGGCGTCTACGCAACTACTCGTTTCTTCACCCATGTATAGGGGGCGCTTCAGTGGCACACTAGCGGGATTAGGTATGGGAAGGCGAGACATTATAAAATTTTATTTAAACAATAGATGGCGCCAACAGATACGATAAATCTAAATTGATTCAATTTCTCAAACGAAAATCCATCAAGTTTCAAAATACCATTAACAACTAGAATCTGCTTTGAAATTAAATAAAATAATAAAAAAAGGAAGAATTTTATGTATCTGTTACCTACTATTACTGTAAATACTTACAATATTCGGATTTTGTTCACCGAAATAAGCCACTTGATATCCTTTCAACCCGTTCTGATTGCGACTCTGCCACGTTACGAGCACTGAGTACGTTTGAATGTCTTGTATGGCAACTTTTACTACGATGGGCGTGTCACATAGTTTCTGGTGAGGCAGTGTTACGAAGTTCAGGCCGTGTAACTCTTCGGGATGTTCACATCGCAATCGCGTACTGCCTTTTGCTACAATTTTATAATGCTCCTGCATCCATCTCCAAACTTCTTGGGATCCGCAGTTGCATGTCAACGGGTTTTCTGTAAAATAAAAAAAAAAACACATTTAATTTTGTTTCTATAGGTAAGTTATTTACCACTATATCTATTACTTCATAAATCTGCTCTGGTATATCTTACTTTGTTTCAACAAAAATAGTGTCTAAATAATAATATTATTTATTTACCAAAAAAAAATATTTAAAAATATTGTTTTTACGTACCATCAAAAGATATTGCTTTTACTTGTGTTTCCAATAGTGTTATCAGTTTCATTTGTATTACTTCAAAGTAGTTTCGACTCAAGTCGATAAACGCTATTTTATTCAAATTGCGAAACGCCTCTGCAGATATAACTGATAACCAATTCCCGTTCAAATACAACTCTGTAAGACTTTGTAGGCCTCTAAATATATCTTTGTTTATTCTCGTTATTTGGTTGTACGAGATATCTAACTTTTGTAAACTTTGCAAGTCTGATGTAAACTCTTCCAACTCCCTTATCGTGTTCCGTGAGATGTTAAGAATACGTGTCGAGTATAAGCCCTGTAGTCTTTCTCTCGGAATGTTTTCTAATTTATTATAGCTCAAGTCTAGCTTTTCTAAGCTGTGTAGTCTAGAAAATGCACTAGGAGACAGTCGTACTATAGCATTTTGATGCAAAATCAACGTTTTGAGCGATGGAAAATTTTCAAAATCCTTACTTGTTATAATTGTCAAATTTGTATTTGTCACCACGAGCTCTTCTAATTGTGGAAATTGTTTAGTCGGATATGTTTGTAATAATTGCACCAGTGAATTCCAAGACATATTCAGCGTCTTGAGCGAAGGTAACACGGCTTCAGACAAACCATTACTTGGTACGTGTTTGAACAGATTAAGCGACAAATCTATTTCCTTTAAACCAATAGAATGCTGGAAGAAGTTCGGTGGAAGAACTGTCAGTAAATTTCTGCTCAAATTTAACGATATCAAATTTTTCAAGGATGGCGAACTGAAGCCGTTCAATATCGAAATTCGATTATCGCACAAACTTAGAGTGCGTAAATTCTGTAAGCCTATGAATTTGAAAAAATCTACACTGTGTAACTGGTTGCCACATAAGTCCAATATTTCCAAAGAAGTCACATTAAAGAGTGCCACGTGAGGGAACTCAGTGAAATTGTTCCCTCTCAAGTTCAATTCCTGCAAAATCGTTGTATAAGCAAACACATCTTTATGCAAATCCCTTATGCTGTTAAACGCTAAATTTATTCGTAATAAATTTTGATTTTTTATGAATGTCGCGGCAGGCAGTTGAGATATGTTCGACGATTCCAATGATAAAGCCTGTAACGACGGCAAATGAGAAAAAGTTCTATTTTCAAGTGAAGTAAAGTTATTTCTCGATATTATCAGTGATTTTAAACCTGGTATCTGTATTTGTATAATATCTTCCCAAGTTAACAGGTTAAAATTCATTTCCAATTCACTCAGGTTGGGTAAACTCTTCAACGAGTCCGCTTCAATTATTGATATCGAGTTTTGGTTAAGACGAAGTTGTTTTATCGGAAGTGATGAAATATCAAAGTCAAAAACAATAATTTCGTTTTGAGACAAATCTAAAACTTTCAATTTTAATAAGAACTTAAAAGTATCTTTGGCCACTTGATTTATACTATTACATTGTAAATACAGTTCTTCCAGCGTTACAAGATTGAAAAATGTTTCATTACTTAATTTTATAAGATTATTATTACTTAAATCTAAGAACTTTAACTTTTGAAGTTCCATGAAAGTTTTATTCTCAATATGTATAATACTATTATTCTTTAGATACAGCCTTTGTATATTTAACAAATCGTTTAATAGATTAGCAGTTAATACCTTAAGATTATTTTGGCTAAGCCACATTATTTGCACATTAATTTGTCCTCTAAGAGAACTATTTTTTAAAAATGATAATGAGTTAACACCAAGTTGTATCGATACTAAAGAAGAATTTCTATTTGGAAAAATGTCTCCAATCGTTGTCAAGCGATTACCCTGCAAATTAATGTGTTGAAGTTTTTTTAGGGTGATAAATGCATGCGAATCAATATTTTGGATTACATTGTTTTGTAAATGTAACTCTAACAGTCCAGGTAAAGGACTAAATACATTACGTTTAATATGGTTCAGCCTATTATTCTGTAATCTTATTTCTCTTAATGAGCCTAATTTATCAAATATTAGTTCATCTAATTCGTTAATTTCATTATTATCTAAACTTAAAGTAACTAGTTTACTGTTGGCTTTTAAAAAATTAGGAGGAAGTTTCTTTAAAAAATTTGTTCCCATGTGTAGTTGAGTTAAATTTTGCAATGAGGAAAAACAATCTTCTTCTATCCTCTGTATAGCGTTGTGTTCTATGTTAAGAACAGTTACTCTATTGGAGTTTTTAAATTCACCGTTTGTTATTTCAAGAATATTATTCTCAGACAAAAATATCTCAGAGAGGTGTTGCAGATCTGAGAATACACCTTTGATGTGATGTAAATGGTTGTGACTTAGATCTATCGTTCGAATGTTGCGGTTCTTTTGAAATGTATTTTTAGCTAAATTTACAATTTTATTTCGACTCAAATCCAACGTTTCTAGATCTTGTAAAGAATAAAATGCTTCTTCATCTATTTCTCGAATACGATTACTGAAAAACGTCAGTGTCTTTATTTTAGGAATACTCTTCAACCAGTTTCTTTCGATTTTAATAAATAAATTTGAACTTAAATCTAAATTTATCAAACTTTGTATGGTAGCATTTACATTTTCAGGCATTGTATTTATTTTATTCCATGCTAATCTCAAATTGCTAAGTTTCTTCAGTTTCTCTAAAGTTTTCAAAGGAAAAACGTTCAGAAAATTTTCTGTTATATCCAATTCGATCATAGACTCTTCTAAGTTTCGAAGTGCATTTTCTGATATATTGACAATTTTGTTTCCTTTTAAGTTTAGTTTCTTCAACTTCAAGCTGTTAAAAGTATTTGCTTGAATGTCTTGAATTTCGTTTAGCTGAAAATCTAAAGCTTCCAGTTTTTTTAAGTCTGTAAAGGATTCTGTTGGGATTCTATTTAATTTGCTCGAAACTATGCTCAAGGATTCTAAAGATTCACAGATCGACGCGAACGCATCGGTGCTTATTTTGTGTATACTTGATTGAGATATTTGCAAATTAATTATTTTAGTTTGAGATGGAAAAAGATCTGCCTTTAATTCAGTAGTTGTGCTTTCTAGGTCGTAAATGGATAATGACTGAATTGTTCCTCTTATCTTTGATAACACATTTTTTACAACACCAGGAGTTGCGCTGGGACATTCGAGGAATAAACCTAAAAAATACAAACTTTTTGAAATAATCTCTTAAGTGGTATTTATGAAGTCTGTAATAGGTAAGTGAAGTCTGGAGAGGCTATTATGTAACTTTTGTTTCTACAATTTTTTGGTTGCAATCAAAAACATGGCGGTTTTGCGATTACAATGTGCAGGTTTTGGCACCAACAATATCTAGCAATCAACCAAAATAAACATACTTCATAAGTTAAAACTATCTAAACATGATCAATTAATCACAAAACCGCTATGTTTCCGATTGAAATCGATAAATTATAGCAGCAAAAGTTACATAATTGCACTGCTGTAATCATATTTAGGTACAGACTTCACAACAACACACAGATCTACTTGATCCCACACTAAGCTATGTTTGTGTCGTGGAAACCAAGCAAACGTGGTATATACTACACATATTATTACATATATATTATACTATAGATATATATATACACACCCAGACTGGAAAATGGAACCCTGTGTTCATCACACAAAGTCCACCCCCACCGGGAATCGAACCCGGAACCTCTTGATTAGCGGGCAGGCATGGTGACCATTGCGCCAATCGGGTCGTCGACTTCATAAATACCACAATCACCACATTATCAATCGTCAACATACCTTCTTTGAAGTTGTAGCATGGACAAATCGGGTTGTCCGACAAGCTTGGACATTGCGTCTGCTCTTCGCCTTGCAGTATCGGAATATGGATAGCGATCAGAAACGCGTATACACCCCATTTGACGATGGGCACATGTGAATAAATGCCCATATTTTGACGACGTTCTCTGTGACGTCATTTCAAAATCATTGTGCATTCACTGTCCGAGATAATAATGCTGGCATCTGAAACAAAATGCTATAGTCAATAATTATAATATCTATAATTTGGTACCTATTTAGAAAATATTGGTAGTGTTAGACATTTAAATTCATATTGACAGGTATTTGTACTAGTTCCGCAATGAACAAGTCATTATCCATACTAATATCAGCTATTATAACTGCGAAAGTTATTCTGTCTGTCTGTTATACGCTTTCACGACTTAACGGCTAAACCGATCATCAAGAAACGTTGTTAGGGCTACGGAAAAGCATATAGGGTACTTGTATCCCGGAATTCCGGCGGGATCTCCTAAATTAACGCAGGTGAAACCGCGGGGAACGACAAGTCAAAGATATATTGATAATTTTGTCAGCCGTTGAACTTTATTAATATTACAATAAGGTTCACCGACCATTAAAAGTGATAAAATATTTCTGATGCCGACTGAAAATAATTAAAGATTTGACTAAGATCAAGTGATGGTAGTAGGAGCTACATCAATTTCTAGCATCTAATTAATATACCAGCTTTATAGTAGGTATACCGTGATGATATCAATAAATATAAGTTCTCATTGGATTTATAAGGTCTTATTGTGTAGTTTCTGTCTGAGTTGTGATGTTATTAAGCATTGAAAGGGTGCCAATATATCCAGACAAACAGTATTTCATTACAGTGTTATGTCCCTTAGCCTCGAGGGATATAATAATAATGATAACTTAGTGTTTTGAATTATTATTACCAAAATACCATAATGGGAATGGTATATTCGATTAAAGACAGAAATCTCCAATTAAATTTAAAAATATAAAAAGCTAAAGCTAAAACAAAAACAAAAAAGGCCGTTGCATTAATTCAGTTCACCATTTACAAAGTGAGTGAGAATATTTGAACGCAGATAAGCAATAACATGTTAACCCACAAAACGAAGTTATTAATTCAGAACGATTTATTGAGAGTTACAGAACGTTTTTTAATTATGTGTTTACCTTATTACATTGTTTAAATAGGTAACTAAATATTGAACATAAAAATGTTGTAACAAAATGGCGCTATAATTTTAAAACTTTAATTTACTAAAAATTTCTCCAGTGTGGGTTAACACACTATTGCTTATCTATGTCCATTTATCTAATGTTTTAGTAAGAGGGAGGTGACGTTAAACTTTTGAAAACCTGAACATAATAAATAACATTATTACGAGTAAAACTTTATAAAGAGACGCCGTGATAACGAACGATTAAAATTAGTCAAAGGACAATGGGCGTGCCTCACGATCTGAATGAAAACCCGGAAAAGGAGGTTTTATTAATCGTCGCCAACTGTAACCCGACACAGTAGGTCTATCTACAATTTATTCTAAGAATAATTTTTACACAAGTACTGCGGCTGCAAATCTATCTATCTTCTAATATATATAAATCACGTGTCACGTTGTTTGTCCGCGATGGACTCCGAAACTACTGAACGGATTTTGATAAAACTTTGCAACCATTTATAATATGGTTCAACTTAAAAGATAGGATAGTTTTTATCCCGGAATTCCCGCGGGAACTCCGAAATTACCGCGGATAAAATCGCGGGGGACAGCTAGTCTAATATATATAAATCACGTGTCACGCTGTTTGTCCGCGATGGACTCCGAAACTACTGAACGGATTTTGATAAAATTTTGCAACCATTTATAATATGGTCCAACTTAAAAGATAGGATAGTTTTTATCACGGAATTCCCTCGGGAACTGAAGGACATAGAGTACTTTTTTCCCGCAACCTCCGCAGGAACTTCAAAATTACCGCGGATGAAATCGCGGGGGACAGCTAGTTGTTGGATAAATTTCAAACATGATTCGCCGCCGCGCCGTTGGGAAATTAATGATTTGGTCCACGAAAACGAAGTGATCAATGAAAGGTAATTATTATTATTAATCCTCTGTCAAAAATAGGTTAGTATTTTAAACGCTCTATTACTTAGTGGCGTAACTTTATACATTTATGACGAGAATCGACTACAGAGAGGCTATTAAGTAACTTTTGTTTCTATAATTTTTTAGGTCGCAATCAAAAACATGGCGGTTTTGCCATTACAATCAGCACATTTCTCACCTACAATATCTGGCAATCGATCATAATAAACGCACTTCAAAAGTTGCAGCTGCCTAAACATGATTAATTAATCACAAAATCGCTATTTTTCAGATTGAAACTGAAATATGATAGCAACAAAAGTTACATAATTGCACTCTTTAATACGCACTTCGTATATCGGGATTTATAATATCTCGTATATGTTTCTTAACATAAATAAATAACAGTTCTCAGATAATTTCCTTACTAATAATGTTGTTTGTTTTGAAAAAAAGGTAGTCCTGTTATACTTATCATCACCTATTGTTAACAGCCTGATATCTTACGCCACGAAATCCAACAGAAGTGTGGGCTACATTAACTTATTATAATAGGCATGTTGACTAATTTTTATTTTTTAGTCCGTCTTGTAGATTATTAAAAAATATTGGACACGTATTTTTTCCTTTTTTACGTAATCAAAAAATACCGGCGATATATTGAGTTGAAATTTCGCGTGACGTCACTATTCTGACAGTTTGTATGGCGGTTTCAGCGGTAAGTGACGTCACGACCACCTCACCCTAAACTTTAATGCGCTTTTTCTCTGTGTATTTTAATTTATTTGAAAAAGCAAAAAATACGTGTCTATTGTCTTTTTATTTTATAACTGACGGAATAATTAGAATTTTAATTTTCAAAAGTAGTCCACATCCCTATTATATTTATTAACTTTTAAGTTCATCAATTTAAGTCAAGTCAACACACTTGTGGAAAATCAATGACAATTATTTATCATTCATCTACGTTAATTAACAATTTGCCATCATGTAATTAAACATGGGCGGCCGATTGTTAATTAAAATAAATAATTGTGAACAGGCAATACGTATATTGTACCTAAGTATACGCATATTTTCATATGGACGCAGATAAGCAATAACGTGTTAACCCACAAAATCAAGTTATTGATTGAGAACAATTTATTGAGAGTTAGGGAACGTTCTTAATTATGTGTTCACATTATACATTGTTAAAGTATGTAACAAAATATTGAACATAAAAAATGTTGACACAAAATTGCGCTATAATTTTAAAACACGATTTACTCAAAATTTCTCCAGTGTGGGATAACACACTATTGCTTATCTATGTCCATATACATTAAACCTTGCGAAGGGTCGCGGCGGGCAGAGACTCCAGCTGAGGGGGTATTATGTAACTTTTGTTTCTATAATTTTATTTTTCGGTTTCAATCACAAAAGCATGGCAGATTTGCAATGACAATATGCACGTTTTGACACCTACAACATCTAGCAATCATCCAAAATAAACATACTTCAAGAATTAAAGTAGTCTGAACATGACAAAATCGCTATTTTTCTGATTGAAACTGAAATATGATAGCAACATAAGTTACAAAATTGCCCTACAGATTTCCACTTTTTAGGATCCTTCGCCTCTTTAATTCATTAATTTAAAATTAAGGTAAAGTTTATATCTTTGAATGTAACAATAAAAAATAAAAAAAAGTAATAATTTAGACAGACTACTTTATTGAGAGTTAACGTAACGTTTTTTTATCTAATGTGTTTACCTAATTACATTGTTTAAATACAAAAAAAAATGTTACGGTGCGTACAGACTATGTAACATGTTATATAACTTGTGGTATACAAACACGTCCACATTATGTAACATTGTTATTCAACATGTTTTTTTATGTGCTCAAGAAGATCTACGATATTTCGAGCCGATTTATTCGGTTTCCTCCAATAGCTCCGCGAAAGTTCTTGTGAGCTACAGTACCGTGGCTTGCAATTTCAAACCATACAACTTAGCATTTTAATAGAAAATACGTCATTGATCCAATTAATTTTACTTGAAATTGGCTAAATGCATGGTACCTATAGGTACCTGTGCGAGTCCATAAAAAGAAAAAAGAAAGAAAGATGCGAAAAGTGACATACTATTTATGTTATATTATTATCCTTGTGTCTTGTATTGCATGGTCGCTTACGTTGAATCTTCAATACGCTTCTCGTTTTTATCAGTTCTCTGTCACTTTAAAAGATTGCTTCTGGCCATCTTTTGGTCTGTCTTTTTTTACATATTTGTCTTTTCTTTTTCTTTTAAGGCAATAAAGTATATTTGAATTTGAACATTTTGTCGTTTAATATGGCACGTTAAAATAATCTATTTATATTCGAAGCTTAATAAAATAATTGTACCTAAGCTTAATTTGTTTCTCACGGCGTGATGAAAACAAACCGTTCGTTACAATTGCAGCGTATTTTAGCAAGTTATTTTGGCAAGACGTAGCGAGCACTCCGCTCCGGTTCTCTTTGAGAATCCTCGAACACAGTAGGTAATCTTGCGGCTTATTATTTTCCAATGGCCCAAGCTCCCACGGGGCATGTTTGCCTTTGTCCACTATAAAGCAAACGTTTTGTGAACAAAATCGTTTCGGGGATTCAGTTTTATTTTATTCTCGACTTTGTGTATATAGGTATTTTAGTTTTTCTTTAAACAACAAAATATTATAAAGCTTATAGCTTAAAGGTAAGACGTTATTTAAGCCCCATGTAGAGATTTTATTTGACAGTCTTACAGATGATAAATACCTAGGTACTTATAATAAATTGGATTTTGGTTTCGTTTGATTTGAAAGTTGGACGTTTTGTGAATTCCTCTATAACAACTCAAGAGTGATAAAAATATTTATGTAATAGCAAAACAGATTTTATCATTTGACCGATATTCTGTCAATTTTATTTCCATACCAACTGTGCTCCGTGGTTTCACCCGCGCGAGTTTTGAAATTCCCGCAGGAACTATTTTTTTTCTATCATAAAAGTAGCCTAAGTTACTCCTTACAACAGCAGCTATCTGCCAGTTAAAGTCCCGTTAAAATCGGTCCAGCCGTTTGAGAGTTTACCCGGAACAAACAGACAGATAGACAGACAGGAAAATTTTGAAAATGTTTTTTTTTATGTACCTAAGTATCTACCGTATATACTTTCATATGCATTTAGTGAAAAGTTGTTAATTTGGAATTACAAACAGACATTTTAATTTTGTTTATATGTATATAGATGTAAGTAACAAACATAAATAATTATATGGAATATAACTTCCTTTGTATCCAAAATATACAAAAGCACTCGTGATTTTTTATTTTTTATTTAATCATTGTGTTATCCAATGATATGTTTTGTTCAATCGGGTTCTAATGTAATCGTATCTAAAACTGCAATTCTGTTGTGTCTCTATTCCTAAATATATACCTTTCTTTGTTGTTTTTTCTTTCTCTAAAGTACACGCAACCTATCTGATTCGTATGGTTGGAGGAGTTCATAAATCTCCGACTAGCTCATAAAATAAAAGGTTACAGTAGAATATTGTTTTATGTTTTATTCACAAGGAAAGTACAATTTTTGATGCGTATTATTCGTGGTAAAACAAAATAAAATAGAAAAAAAAAACAGATTTTTAATTTCATAAAAGGAATGTCCAAATACGAGTAGATCCTACTAATATTATAAATGTGAAAGTGTGGATGTTTGGATGTTTGTTACTCAATCACGCAAAAATCGGTTTAACGGATTTGGATGAAATTTGGCATGCACGTTGTCAGGGGTACAGAGAAGGACATAGGGTACTTTTTATCCCGGAATTCCCGCGGGAACTCCGCAATAACCGCGGGTGAAACCGCGGGGCACAGCTCGTATAAAATATAACAAGTTTCTAAAAAGAAGTCGGTTATTAAATTAGGCAGGATATCATAACGAGTGGCACACAGCCACCTCGTTCCAAACCTCTTCTTTTTAAAGCACGGCAAGACAAGATTACTCTTTGAACACACTATCTATCGGCGTGTTTAGGTATATAAGATATTACACAATACCTATCTACTATTAGCTCAGTAATTACATCAGGCATACTTAATATGCAACGTCTCAGCAAATTGTGTCTCGTACGACACACCCCGGTAATCTTCAATCTGTAGTGACGCTCACAGCATGACTACACAGCTCTATGCTAATTGGGTCCCTCTTTAATTAATACGAAATTCACTCGGTGTCACAGTTGGCTCGCTTCACAGCCCAATAACATAACATACTATATTTGTTTTAATTGCATAATTAATTGGGAGATCACAAATTCGAATTCGAAAATGATTACTTTGGATATTATATTACAAGATAATATGTATTACTTAGGTCACCAAGTTTAAATGTAAATAAAAAATATTCTAAAAGCAATTCTATAAAACTTATTGCTGCGCATTGTTCGTTTTTATAATCAAATCAAATTAAAAAAATATGAATGAATGAATAGATATGAATTAATTCATAAAATATATCTATAAACGAATATATCGATAATTAATTATAGGTATGCAAAATTTATACTTTACAGACGAGCAATTTAAAGATTGTCTCGCACCTGCTCGCACGAGATAATGAACATTATCATTAACGTTAACGTCAAATCAATAATTTAGTAGGTACGCGTGCATGCGCGCGTGTGTGTGTGCGTGTGCGTGTGCATATGTTCGTGTGCGCGTCTCTCTCTCTCTCTCTCTCTCTCTGTGTGTGTGTGTGTGCGTATGTCGTGTGCGTGTGCGTCTCTCTCTCTTTCTGTCTCTCTCTCTCCGTCTCTCTCTCTCTGTCTCTCTCTCTCTCTGTGTGTGTGTGCGTATGTCGTGTGCGTGTGCGTCTCTCTCTCTCTCTCTCTGTGTGTGTGTGCGTATGCTCGTGTGCGTGTGCGCGAGTCTCTCTCTCTCTTTCTCTCTCTCTCTCTGTGTGTGTGCGTGTGCGTGTGCGTGTGCATTGCGTGTGTATGTGCATTGCGTGTGTGTGTGTGTGTGTGTGTGTGTGTGAGAGTATTCACCATTAATGACAACACAATGTTTTCGTGTCACTTGCCACTTGCCAATAAATCACGTAACATAATTTATAATACCGAAATTACAGCGCCATTACACTAATGCTGCGCACGCTGAATACATTAGCCGATCTGTCATCGAGAATTTTGTCTAATCAAATTGTACTATACAAAAGTATGGCGAAAAGATTTCCGGATGCAGGAAAATTGTATTGTATTACACAATACAATTTTCCGAGTAGATTGATAGGTACTTACCTATTATAATTTTGCAATTCAAGTTTTATGGGAGACTCCAATGTTTTAAATCTTCTATAGAAATAAAATTCAAATGCCACACGTATGAAGGATAAATAATCACTTGGGAACGGCGCGACCGATCGACTTATTTCTTTTTTTTGTGTTCTTAACTGTCAAGATATAGGTTTGAATGGCAGATTTTTTTGTGTGAGATTCACTAATTGAGAGATTTCGAGAGCTACTTAAGCTATGAAGTTGAAAGGCAAGAAGATATTATGGAAGTAGCCGTCAGTTATGACAGGAATTACATCTCGGAGTTCCCGAGGGAAACAGTTAAAGTTAATTATGATTGAGTGACATAGGGTACTTTTTATCTCGGAATTCTCGCGGGAACTCCGAAATTACCGCGGGTGAAACCGCGGGGGTCAGCTAGTATAAATATAAGTTAATTTCATGGCAAAAAAGCAGCCGTATTAACTATATAGGTATTGTATGTAAAAGGAATTATTTTTAATATGATGACGAAAAAAACAATAAGAAAGCATAATATAATATTTTATCCGTTTTTATTCTCAGAAAGGTAAACGAAAGCAACACAATATCCGCGGGCTGGACTCCGTTTATCACATTACTACAATATGAAAGAAATAAACAACAATCAAGCAAGTAGGAAACAATGAAATGAAATTAGATAGACAAGTAGTACAAGTTAGCTAATAACCTTCATAATATCATGATTCAATAAATGTTAATATCTAGGTACTATATTTGTTTCGTATTGTCACGAGTTGTTATTAGATAAAATGTCCTCAATAAGCACTTACGTAATAATAATTTTTCTATATCCGATTACCAGATTTTGTATTTTGGAACAGTAGGTATAATCATAATAATATTATAAATGTGAAAGTGTGGATGTTTGGATGTTTGTTACTAAATCACGCAAAAACGGCTGAACGGATTGGGATGAAATTTGGCATGCACGTTGTCAGGGCTACAGAAGAGGACATATAGTACTTTTTATCCCGGAGTTCCCGCGGGAACTCCGAAAATACCACGGGTGAAATCGCGGGCACAGCTAGTACTTAATATTTTTATGAAAAGTTACTATAATATATATTATGTCCTTCATAATGATCGGTTGAGTAGTAAGCCTAACATGTTTGGGGGGGGGGGGGGGGGTAGTCTGTACAGAACCGATTTTGACTTGATGTCACTTATAGAAAGCTACGGTTGTCCTGAGTGACATTGAGTAGGTACTTTTTATCCCGAAATTCCCACGGGACGTATTTACGCGTTACATTTCAACTGTCAGCGCCGATGGTCTGCGCGCGGTCTAAAGTCTCTAAAGTCAGCCTTAGTGACTCTACTTCCAGTTATCTTTTCCAACCAACCAAACTATCTAAGCATTCCTCTTTGTCTATATATATAGGTATACATGTAGTCAGATCATCTTTCATAAGAAAATTCCGTAAGTGGTTCTATTTTTCTCGGGGCCAGTGTACATACTATCATTACGTGATAATGCCAAAGCTATAAACAGGCGTCACGTGCCAGTTACGATGCCAAAAACCCAAAGTATCCGGTAACAGATAGCGCACGAGTGTCAAGGTATAGTTTCATCCTTTCATCCCAATCCCGTTATACCGTAATATTTGTGTCGTAATATTACGTTTCCCGTGGCTTTGTTCAAAACTAGCTGTTCCCTGCGGTTTCACTTGCGTTGATTTCGGGTATGTTCTTTTCTGTACCCCTGACAACGTGTATGCAAAATGTAATGATGACCGGTTGAGTAGTTAAAGCATGAAAGTGTAACAAAAAAACAAATAAACTTACATTTGCATTTATAATAGTAAAAATTCTGTTTGAAATTGACGCATAAAAATAACTAATGTGTACGTGGAACGGCACGATGTTACGTTTGCGCTGAGAAACTTACTAAGTTGGTTCCACCACCCGTGAAATTGCATCACCTTATTTACGCTGAATGCTGTTTAATATCTATTAATTCTACGCTGTTCACAACGGCGTTTTGGCCTTAACCTTATGTTACTCTTTGTTACGAAATCCAAAGTACGTATCCTGTGTCCATCTGTGTTTCATCAGATATATCATGCCCTTTGACAAAGAAGAACGTTCTCATATAATACCTATCATTAAATATTTATACTCGAGGCTCAAGAACGGACGGGAATGTCTTGCGAGACGCCAATGCATTTGAAGCCTCTTTGAGGGATAGAATTCTTAACAAGGACATCGGTTAGACCAAAGGGGATGCCGTCTGGCGGGATTAGCATACTTAACGGGGGTGTGCTGGCCACATCTGTCACTAGAAGTGACTAGAGTGTCACTCGAGTGACCGGTAGGATAGGAGATTTAGTATGGAGGTCACGTACGAAACATCGTGTGTAATATTAGACGAGTGAGCTATTGAGAGGTTTTTAACTCCTGACGCAAACAGAGAGGTGTTATGGGTTTAATGTATATGGTTTAGGAACACATCTGTGTGTGTATTTGTGTATATGTGTGTATTTCTGATGTGGCATTATAGTACCCACACGGCTGGACCGATTCTGAATTAGATTTTTTTTTATATGACTTGATTCACGAAAATCCGTAAAATCATGTGAAAATTATTATTATCAGTTCTTTCCTATCCTCTGGTATGTTGCGGCCAAATCGTTGAGACAAAGGTCTAAGTAGG
Organism: Zygaena filipendulae; assembly: GCA_907165275.2. NCBI lineage: Eukaryota > Metazoa > Arthropoda > Insecta > Lepidoptera > Zygaenidae > Zygaena > Zygaena filipendulae. The sequence goes on from OU015657.1 coordinate 2,166,297, forward strand.
TCTAAGTACATAGATTTAAAGACTTGTCTTTGAGTCTGACCTTCAGTTATTTGAAAAAAGTTTTACTGTCGTAAAATCGAATATGTATTGTGGTCAATATGGTTTAAGAGCTCTAGAGATAAAAATTTAACGTGACAAGTACGTATACAAGAACAATTTATGCCTCAAATGTTACAATTATTCAAAATTAAGTGAAAACTCGATTGGCAGAAATCGATGTCTGAAAGCGTGGGTTCAAATATATGAATTTTTAAGAAAAAACGTGACAGAGAAAACGTGATAGAGTACAAAGTCGCAAATTGATATTTATATCGTTAAATTTAATGAAGGAAAAAATATGGCAAAAGCGTAGCTGATGACGAAAAGGTTGGCAGAAATCATCAAAGCTTAACTTTTTTTTAAATACGTGTTAAGCTACATTACCGCCAATTTAGCATAATTATTTGCTTGGTTAGTGAAATAAAAACATTTGCAAATTTGGAATCAAATAAATTAAAACGAAAAGGTTGAAAAACAAAAATCACGCGCGGTGTATTCTCTCTATAATAGAATAGAATAATTTTTATTGTACCTACACTAAAATAATGTTACATTGAGTTTACAAAAAAAAAAATCTTATAAAATAGGGCATACACAATGCGGTCTTATCGCTTTACTAACGATCTCTTCCAGACAACCTTTAGGTGGACAGAACAAAAACAAAATATCTATAATCTGAGCTATTAACCCCAGAGATATATTATATTAATCCATTGCAGCCCCATTATAGCGGAGAGAATATCAGAGAAGATGATTAGTTACTGACAAATGGCGATTTCCTAACTAAGCTGTGGACTCAACTCTCGTATAATGAACGTAAGTTCCATCACTCCATGGGTAATGACTTCCCCTATAACCTTGATATACTTACATCGCCTATAAATTATTGTTATATGAAACTAGCGCTCGTCCGCGGCTACGCTTGTGCTTGCGCTGTTTCTTTTGTTTGGTCTTTGAAAGTGGTTTTCTTTTCACTGGTTTTTTTTTTCCACCGAATTCACAAAACAAAGTTTATATTGAGTCACTTTATATTTAGCGTGACGCTCGGACAAACATACAGACATACAATAATTCAATTTTGTTTTATTTCGTTGTTATATTGATATGGTCCGCTTTATTTTCATTTAAATATATTATAAACCACTAGCTATTCCCCGCGGTTTCACCCGCGAATCTCGGAGATTCTGCAGGAATTCTGGGATACAAAGTACTCTACGTCCTTCCCGGTACCTCTGACAACGTGTGTACAAAATTTTATGATGATCGGTGAGGCCGTTAAGGTGTGAGAGCGTAACCGACAGACAGAGTTACTTTTACATTTATTATATTAGTAGCGATTCGTAGGGGTTAGTAGGGGTATAACCAGCTTGAAAACGTAACAAACAAACAAACTCACTTTTGCCTTTATGGTATTAGCAAGGATAGGTATAAGTATACAGACGTATAGACTATAGATGTGCCTCTAGGGACAGTTTTATTGTATAGAAAAGAGTAACACTATTATTGTCTATGCTACAGACAATAGATATTGTAGTCTTCCTCTTTGTCTTTTGCAGAGATTTCATCGTTAGTAGATGAGATTTCATGGTCTGAGTGAGACAAGTGCGTGAGGTCATTAATAAACGAAGATAATAGCTCTTCTTACAGCACCTTTAGTCTAGTGATTAGAAAAACTAACTTTTACGCCAGATGTCGTGAGTTCAATCCTTGCGTCGGAGAAACATTGATGTTTGATACGTACTTAGGTATATAAATTAAGTAGGTAGGTAAAAATGTATATATATATAAAAAATGTATATATATAAATGTATATATAAAAATGTATATATATGTATATATATATAAAAAATGTATATAATAAAAAAATCCTTACAAATACTTATTGTAGCAAGTGTGAGTTTATTTGTTTCATGTTTGTTAAGCTTTCACGCTTTATCTACTCAACCGATAGTCCTGAAATTATGCAAACACGTTGTCGGGGATACAAAGGACATGGAGTAATTTTTGTCCCGGAATTTCCCACAAAATAACGCGGTTGAAACCGTGGGGAACAGCTAGTCTATATATTAAAAAGCAAAAACTGACTGACTGATCGATGCACGCACACTGCACAGCAGAAACCGCCGGCCGGGTCAAGAACTATAGAATTTTGCACAAATATTCCTTAAGTGACGCAGGTATGCACTAAGAAAGAATTTTTGGAAATTCCACGCCTAAGGGGGTGAAATAGGGTTGCAAAGTTTGTATGGAACAACTCAACCATTTAATTTTTTGCAGTTTCCTCAAAATTTCTCTTTCGGTTTAACCTTATCGACGTCTGATTTCTACTACCACGCGGACGAAGTCGCGGGCAAAAGCTAGTATCTGTATAAAAAAAACTAATTTCCACATGAATGACAGAGCTTCACTTGAGAACTGTTCTAACGATTTAGTTTAACTCTTTTTTAGTTGTGTTCTTAATTAGCAGGATAATGAAAACAACTTTTTTTCGTAAAATCCACGGAAAAAGTTCCTTCGGGGAATTTCGACGCAGGAGAAACTGCCAGGAAGAGCAATATATTGACTGGTGTATAAATATTTGAGCTTCCTTTGATAAATTAAAGCTGCAGCCAAAACCGTTTTTTCAACACCCGTAGGTATATCATACGTAGTACGAGTATAATACATACCTACTTACAATAACAAAAATCGAGAACAGCAGCTGTAGATTTAAGATTTCAGCGGTGTATATTCGGTATTATGTTTCTTACATCTGACAAAATATGTTTTCACCCGTCACTCAGCAGAGATAAAAGTCGTTGTCGACTCTACTAGGGCTGGGGCACGTTCTCATATAAATGCTATGCTCTGTTGAAGAGGAAAATAATTTCGCTTGTAATGCATGTAATATGTACAAATGTATATATAGATATATATATATGTACATACTTTTATTAATAGCTAGCTGTTCCCTGCTTTTTCCTCCGCGTTAATTCGGTAGTTCTTGCGGGAACTCCGTTACCTATAAATTATTTAGCGGTCTCAGCCTCATTTAGGTCGTAGTTTTCGAATTTTGTGTTTGTTCAGTGAGTGACCTTTTCCCTTTTTATAGTAGACTAGCGGTCCCGCGCAGTTTCACTCGCGTTAATTTAGAGTTCCCGTGGGAATTCCGTATTACAATACAGCCTACGTTACTAAAGGATAATGTAGCATTCTAATGGTGAAATAATTTTTGAAATCGTTCCAGTAGTTTTTAGTTAAATCGTAACAAACAAACAAAAATCAAATCTTTCCTCTTTATAAAATTAGTATAGATAAATATATAACATAGATAGTAGGAATAATAATAATAATTGTTTTAAATTGTCTCACACCCAGTTCCATACTAAAATTTGTGATGCTTTCACATCCTAACCGCTTACATAAATCATCATAAAATTTTGCATACACGTTCTCAAGGGTACAGGAAAGGACATAGGGTTCCTACTTTGTGTCGCGGAATTCTAGCGGGAAATTTGAAATTAACGTGGGTGAAATCGCGCAGAAAAGCTAGTGCATAAATACTTTTTGTTCTATATAATAATAATAAAAACTTTAATAATAATAATAATAATGTCTACCCTGATGTGACAATCGAACCTGCAATAGTGAACGTAGTATAGATAGTAGGAATAATAATAATAATTGTTTTAAATTGTCTCACACCTAGTTCCATACTAAAATTAGTGATGCTTTCACATCCTAACCGCTTACCAATCATCATAAAATTTTGCATACACGTTCTCAAGGGTACAGGAAAGGACATAGGGTACCTACTTTGTGTCGCGGAATTCTAGCGGGAAATTTGAAATTAACGTGGGTGAAATCGCGCGGAAAAGCTAGTGCATAAATACTTTTTGTTGTATATAATAATAATAAAAACTTTAATAATAATAATAATAATGTCTACCCTGATGTGACAATCGAACCTGCATTAGTGAACGTAGTATTCAGGTTCCCAACTACTAGACTTGTAGCAAGTTTTAGTAACAAAGTGCAGAATTTATTAAATTAGATATCATAAATAAGTTAATTTAAATAATAAATTAGATAAATACATATAGAATGCTTTGTCCTAAATGACTAACTGACGGACAGCCTAAACCGCTGATCGTAGGGACCTGAAACTTGGAGAGTGTGTTCTTTGTATGACGTAGGCATCCGATAAGAAAGGATTTTCTGAAATTCTACCCCTAAGGGGGAGAAAAGGGGTTGCAAAGTTTATATGGAACAATTCCGCGGGAACTCCGAAATTATCGCGGGTGAAACCGCGTGGGACAGCTAGTGCATTATAAAAAAAATCGGTTCTATAAAACCTTCAGAGCGAATTTGAAAATTATTTTCGAATAACAATAGCACAGCTACCTACTTTCCAAGAAGAGTAAGTTTCTATAATAGACGAAATGAGTGTCAACCCTAGAGTCAAATGCTTTATTTTCTATTTTAGAATCACCATTAACTATTTAAAGCTAATGGTGCAGCAAATTAAGGTCATTTTATTTCGTCAAAAGCTAATATTCACAAGATGAGAGTTTTAAAGAGAATCTGGCGTATATATTATTAATTAATTGTTTGGATAGGTGATCTCGGTTTTAATGAAAGCTATTAGCACGATCGAATTACGGACGTATTATGAGTTACGGTTTATTTATAATGTATACAGCTGTGCCGCGCGGTTTCAGACGCGTGAACACTGAACACTTTTGTATATCAACTTTTTTTCCCGAAATTCAATTTAAACTAGAAACAAAGCTTTTCAGTTACTTCAGGCTAAGCTTATTCTACCTGTGAGAACCGCATGAAAATACTTTCAGTAATTCCGGAGATTAGCGTGCATAGACACATGAATTCTACTCTTTAATTATAGTAAAAGATAAATGAAAATCTACTCTTGACTTACAATTAGTTCGCTTGGTCTTAAATATTCCCTAGCGGGAACGCTAATTTTTTTTTAATTCTTTTTTATTATATGAAAATTTTTATGACGGTGTAGGTATACTTTCAACCCTGTAAATATTTGCAGCTAATTTTGCCACACCTTATATACTTATATTTTTATTTTATTATATTAAATACTAATATTATAATACTTCATAAAAAATTGACATACTTTGGTATAATTTATATTTTGGTTTTACACTGTAAGTTTATTTCAAACTAATCAATTGATTTTACATAATATTATTATTTTATTATTGACATTTTATTTGTTGTTTTTATTTTTATTTTTTATTTATGACAATTATTTTGACATATGTATTCTGATTTTGTTTATGATTATATTTAATATTCAAACTATTGGCATTATCTTGGATTTTTCTTTGCTATCGGGGTGCATTTTCCGTGGCTCAAGGTCAACAAATGTCATTGCTCATTCCTATAAATACATAGAATGTCATAATATTGCTCATATCATTGTATATGTCTTTGATCATAGCTCATAGTATTGCATATAGATCACGCTTTGTTGTACAGTATATTTATACTATAATGTGTTACTGCCTGTATCTAATACTGACATTCGTAGGTGCCTTTATGAGGCCTAAATCGAAATAAAGCTATTTGAAAATTGAAATATAGTTTCAAGTTAAACTGACCCACGGGAATTCCGAACAAAAGTACCTTATGTTCTTCTCTGTACCTCTGAAAACTTGTATGCAAAATTTCACGATGATCGGTTAAGTGAAAGCGTTACAAACAAACAAACAAAACGACTCAAATTCGAATTAATAATATTAGTGAAGATTATGTGATTAAACAGGTTATGTCAGTATTAGTGTGTTGTACAAAAAGTAGCAAGTATACCAAAAACAAGATGGATATACAATACATATATACATGATCTCACACTTAGGGACATGGGGGAAAACACTACCAACGATTCGCAATGGGGATGTGGACTACTTTTGAAAGTCAAAATTCTAATTAGTCCGTCAGTTAGAAAATAAAATAACAATAGACATGTATTTTTTGCTTTTTTAAATAAATTAAAATATACAGAGACAAAGCGCATTAAAGTTTAGGGTGAGGGGGTCGTGACGTCACTAACCGCTAAAACCGCGTTACAAACTGTCAGAATAGTGGCGTCACGCGAAATTTCAACTCAATATATCGCCGTTATTTTTTGATTACGTAAAAAAAGAAAAAATACGTGTCCAATATTTTTTGACAATCTACAAGACGGACTAAAAAATAAAAATTAGTCCACATGCCCATACTGAAGTACCTATAGATAGATAAATACAAAAGTTATATCTTGTTACTTTTCTAGAGCCAATGTCACAACTACAGCTTTTATCGTGATTAGGTAAAGGTAATAAATGTCCATGTCTAATTAATACTAAAAAAAAGTAATCAATCTCATGAGAAAGTTTCGGATATCAAGTTTGGAAGTTTGTCGTATGGCAGGCTGTACAAGAAACTTTTGTGTCTGGGCTGGACTGGATTTTGTTTGGAAGTAGCTGATAGGTGGAACAAGTGAGAACTGTAGCGAGCGTGAAATTACGAAACCAATATTTTAATATATATAAATCACGTGTCACGTTGTTTGTCCGCGATGGACTCCGAAACTACTGAACGGATTTTGATAAAATTTTGCAACCATTTATAGTCCAACTTAAAAGATAGGATAGTTTTTATCCCGGAATTACCTCGGGAACTGAAGGACATAGAGTACTTTTTTCCCGCAACCTTCGCGGGAACTCCGAAATTACCGCGGATAAAATCGCGGGGGACAGCTAGTATTATGTATAAATCTATACTAATACCTACTAGCTGTTTCCAGCGGTTTTACCCGCGTTAATTTCGGAGTTGCAATTCATGACATGTAAATATACGAAATATGACAGATTTGTTTTTTGGGATGTTTGATTTTTTGTGTTGAATAAACTTGTAAACTACTTATAAGAAGCTTCAGTGTTCCCGAGTGACATTTTATCCTGGAATTCTCACGGGAACTCCTAAATTAACGCGAGTGAAACCGAAGGGAATCGAGTAGAATCCGTAGTCAATAAGAAAGCTTCTTATATATATAAGTATTACTAACTAGCTGTTCCGTTAGCGCATGAGTTTCGCAATTCCCGCAGGAACTCGAAAATAGGCCAATTTACTCCTCATAACATCAGCTTATTAGCAGTGAAATTCCCATCAAAATCGGTCTAACTGCTTCGGAGATTCACCCGCGGGAGTTTCGGAATTCCCGCGGGAAATCCAAACTTCTTTTATTCTGCTTAAATACAATAACAAACACAACAAAAAAAAAGAATTTGCAAAATTGGTCCAGCCGTTCACGCGTGATGCCGTGACCAAGGGAAATAAGGATTCATTTCTATATAGGTATATATAGATAGACTAGATTCGCCCTGTGCGCGAGCTGCGAGCAGCTCGCGTTTCCGAGCCAGGGCCGAAACAATTTCCCCATACAAACAACTAATGTTCGGCGGCCATCTTGAAAAATGACGCAATCGAAAAACTGATTCGATATTCGGCATCAGCGACCCCAAAAACCCCCGGATGCCGAACCTCACCCGGATCGGATCAACTTTTTTTTCGGCCGCCATTTTGAATCCGCCATTTTGGATTTTTACCACGCCAGGCGGTTGCCCCCCATTGACCTCTATGACATTTGTTTGAGCACCCCCCATCAGACTCGTTTAGTTTCGGAGATAATCGAGTTTGAATTTTGTTCGGCGGCCATGATTTTTTCCGCCATTTTGAAAAAAAAGTTTCACTATTGAAATTTGCCCAAGGTGTGGATCAAACTTTGTAAGTAACAGTTTTACTTTTGATGGATAGTTTCGGCGGGCAGTCAACTCACTACCTGATGAGGAGCAGGAATCGAAGATGTCAAGGTTTTCCCACAATCACAGAAACCTCCTTTCCACATCTTAAATACATTATATCGACCTAGAGATGCTCCTTCTGGGAGAACAATTATGCTTAACTTTTTTTCGCCAGTCATTTCGAATCCGTCCGCCATCTTGGAATTATTTATATCCCGATAGAAGAAGATAGTGCACCACCAACTGTACAAATTTTTTTTCAATACCCACGACCGATAGTTTCCGAGCCAGGGCCGAAACAATTTCCCCATACAAACAACTAATGTTCGGCGGCCATCTTGAAAAATGACGCAATCGAAAAACTGATTCGATATTCGGCATCAGCGACCCCAAAAACCCCCGGACGCCGAACCTCACCCGGATCGGATCAACTTTTTTTTCGGCCGCCATTTTGAATCCGCCATTTTGGATTTTTACCACGCCAGGCGGTTGCCCCCCATTGACCTCTATGACATTTGTTTGAGCACCCCCCATCAGACTCCTATAGTTTCGGAGATAATCGAGTTTGAATTTTGTTCGGCGGCCATGTTTTTTTCCGCCAGTTTGAAAAAAAAGTTACACTATTGAAATTTGCCCAAGGTGTGGATGAAATTTAGTTAGAAACGTTTTCACTTTCGATGGATAGTTTCGGCGGGCAGTCGACTCGCTACCTGATGAGAAGCAGGAATCGAAGATGTCGAGGTTTTCCCATAATCACCGAAACGTCCCCTCTACATGTTCCATACATTGTATCAACCTAGAGATGCTCCTTCTGGGAGAACAATTATGTCAATGAGTGAGTGGTAATCCAGCTTTATATATTATAATATATATAGATACATACTATACTAGCTGACCCACGCGGTTTCACCCGCGGTAATTTCGGAGTTCCCGTGGGAATTCCAGGATAAAATATAGTTATAAACCTTCCTCATGAATCACTCTATCTATTGGTGAAAACCGCATGAAAAAAGCATACATAGATGATACATAGGGATATAGAAACAGAGAAAGCAACTTTGTTTTATACTATGTAGTGATAAGAAGCTTCTTAGGGACTCTACGGAAACTTTTTAGTGAAGCAAAATGTAGAAAATACATAGGTATTATGAAAGTGCGAAATGTTTGGCCAAGCTAAGTTAGGTAATGGGGATATGGACTACTTTTGAAAATCAAAATTCTAATTAGTCCGTCAGTTAGAAAATAAAAAACAATAGACACGTATTTTTTGCTTTATCAAATAAATTAAAATATACAGAGATAAAGCGTATTAAAGTTTAGGGTGAGAGGGTCGTGACGTCACTAACCGCTAAAACCGCCATACAAACTGTCAGAATAGTAACGTCACGCGAAATTTCAACTCAATAAATCGCCGTTATTTTTTGATTACGTAAAAAAAGAAAAAAGACGTGTCCAATATTTTTTAATAATCTACAAGACGGACTAAAAAATAAAAATTAGTCAACATGCCCATTGTGTGTGCTATTCCCCGAATGTCCACTTTCCACAACTTGTCCACTTCCCTTAACGTCCTCTATTCGATTATATTTAAATGATCAAAGACTTTTTAAGGTCATGTTAAGATCTTTTTGCGTTAAAAAACCACCTCCTACAAACCCTTCTTTTCCCCTGTGTTTTGGGTTTTATTTCACAGCAAACCTACATTTATGTCCCTGATTCGTCTGACCTGCAAGGGGTGCTTCCTAAAATTTTTGTGTTCCTAGTGATAGAATCGGATCAGGTGTATAATTTTATAATAAACTTTATAATATGTGTTAAAGCTAATTTTATATTCAAATATTCAACCCGTACGACGATGCCAAAGGGGGTAAAAGTTAGTATAGAAGTACTTTCAGCTGTTTTAAAGGTGGACTCATGGAAATTGTTTTGGGGCCTTTATTCCAAATAAAGAAACATGTAGGTATTTCAAGCATTTTTGTATTTCCATCGTTAAAGTTGAAAAGGGTGAAACAAGCAAGTGAAACTGAGTGGGCCACCTCGTTTAAATACATAGGTACTTCTATTCTATTATCTAAGTATATAAATTTTTTTCATGAATCAGATAGATAGATATAGATAGATAACTCTTTATTAAAACGCAATAAAAAAACAAACAATAAAAAAAACAATTTTACAACGAAGTGTAACAATAGGTGGTCTTATCGCTCAGAGCGATCTCTTCCAGACAACCATAGGGTTCTTATGGAAATTAAAATCAAGTAAGAAGGCGGTGTTTCAGTATATAAATACTCAACATAAATTACAGTACTACATGCCCATCTGAACAGAAGTTAGCAAATATCTGTCTTATAACATAAAACATAAGCTTTGTTTTTTCGTAATATTGGTTCAAAAAAATAGGAATAATGACAATTTGAAACTCTGACATTTCTATTTTATTACTATATAAAAATTGAGTTATTACTAATATTATATTAGTATTATATAACTAACTGTCAATCCTGTCCTATTTGATGTATATCAAATAACCCGCCCCTGACCGTTCCCGGTGCAAAGGTGCCCATGAGGCTGGCCGCATTCCCGCGCTGAATAGCCATGGCCAACCTCTGCACCAGGAACGAGCCGGAACGGGAGTCACCGCATTGGTCTCTGATACGGTTCCCTAACTCGCGCACCAATGTCTTGGCGTCCGCGCCCCAGCTGCCGAGTGTCTCTACCGCGATTGGAACGAATTTATATTGCGGCTCCAATTCCGCGTATTTAAGCCGCTTTCTGCTGGCAGCATCTTCTGCGGCAGCTGCCGGGAAGAGGGTAGAGCGACCCAGGTGGCTGGCGGCTACTGTGCTGACGCAGGTAGCGTCCCAGATCAGGCACTTGCCGTTCCGCCATGGCACCAGAGTCACCCCATCTGGTCTCTTCCCGTCTGATCTACTTAGGCCCGGCGGCTCAAGCAAACAGGGGACATTAGCTGACACGAAGGCCCTGCGAATTATATCGTTCAGGGCATGGTGACGCGAGAACCTCCCTGCACTCCGGCGACAGCTCAGCGCGTGATGGCCATCGGCCTCCACCATAGAGCCACAGGTGCATCTGTGAGGTTCGCACACCTTGCAGCCCAGGCGAAGAGCCACCGCCACACGCAGGGAGCTGTCGTCCAGCATGGTGCCTAGGTGAGGAGACGGGAGTGCATGCAACCATGCCCCCGACTCAGGCTGTGCCACTGCCTTCAGTCTTGCCAAGTCTGCCCCTGTTGCTTCCTCCAGAATTCTTCCATGCGACAACTTCGCCACCACATCGTCCCAGGCCCGCTGTACATGAGGAGAAGCTGGGACAGCCGCCCCCTCACTGAGATCCGACCACGCCTCCAGAGCACGGGCCACAAAAGGTATGCTAACCCCATCACCGCTGTAACGAAGGATGATAGCGACGAGGTCCGCAACCCCATGCGCCGATGCCAAGAAAGCCGGCAAACTAACGTCGCCAACGCGCCGCACTCCGAGGCCCCCATAGCGGATGGGCTGGGCTGCCAAGCTCCACTGCGCCTCCTCGAGACGCACATTGATTATGGCCTCGACTGTGGACTTCAATGTTCTGTCGAAGGAGGAAACCTCTTCAGGGCACAGCCAGGTAGGCGCAGTTTGAAACTGAAAATGTAAAATATTATAGATTTTTCAACACTACGCGGCCTGCTGGTGAAGGCTAATAATATAGAAGTATAACATCACCCAAAGTCATTGATATTCACAGCAGCCATAAGGATAGAAAGTTTGGATTCCTTCGGAAATCATTGCTCGATTTGGGTCTTCCACAAATTATACTTATACCTATTTGATTGCAAACAAAGTTGTCACACATGCACAGCATGTCTTGTGCCATCACTACATATTATAATACAAATTCCTCCACCGCGTATGTCTGTCTGTCTATCTGACTAAATGTTCGCAATAAACTCAAAACTGAACGGATTTTCACGCTGTTTTCACCAATAGATAGTCATTCAAGCGGATAGTTTATAAGTTTATTTTATTCTGGAATTCCCGTGGGAAATTACTGCGGGTAAAACCGCGGGAGGCAACTAGTGCTTGTTTAAGGGAAGTCATAAGAACCCACTATACCATAAGAAAAGATTATCATTTTCATTTTAACTATCAGATGTCCACTTCTGGACCAATTCTTTGGATAATTTTTTTTCTGTTTTTGTTGGGATTTCAGTGGATAGTGAAATAAATCTACTGATATTTTAAAGTATAGATTTTTCTATTATAAGTAGGTATAAATGAGTTGATGCGGTTTTGATAACAGATCTTGTTACTATTATAATAATAATCAAATTCCCCTCATATTAGGTAATATCACCATGGTGTATTTGGAGTTAGAACCTGAATTGGGGCAAGTTCAGCTAGAAGAAAAAAAATCATCAACCTAGGTTATGAGCAGCTTACGCTGAGTCACTTCCTTTTGCCTAGAATAATTGGCTAAGTTTAATTTTTTTTTGTAAGTACACCTTTCTGATGGATGAATAAGAAAAATTAATGTCTGGTTTTTGTCTCTAACAGCTCATTTATATTTTTGCTCTATAATAGTCTAGAGGAATATAAATTTCGTCATCATTCATTAAAATGTAGGTACGAATAGAAAGAAGCAATTTTTTTTTTTTTATAATAATTTCAAATTTTCCTTTCTTCCCTACTGCCTCGAAACTCAATAACTTATAATGTATTACTTTATCTATCTATATATATATCTATGTATTATATGTAGTTCTTTATTTCATGTTGAAAGGAAAAAGTTTTATTTTTAGGTAACTACATATATATTTTATGCCTGTACTTTAGTTTAAATTGCAAACTAGGCGTTTCCCGGAGTTTTTTTGAGTTCCCGCGGGAATTTCAGGTTAAAAAGTATTTACCCTACCTATATCCTTTTTTGTAACTTTGATAACGTGTATGGGAAATTTCATGATGTTAATCGGTTAGTAGTTAAGGCTTGAAAAGTTGATAGACAGACAGACGAATAAAGCTAGTTTTGCATTTACGATATAATGGTATGTTATGGAATAAACACAATTTTTGTAATGAAACTTCTTTAAGCATAGCAAAAAATAACATTATGCGTTACGCGTTACCCATTGTGCATAATTTTCCATTTAAAGATGTTAATTATGTGTTTCAATTTGTGTGCGTGTTTACACCAATACACGCACCGTTTCGGTTTGTTTTACTCATGCCTACTTCTTCAGGAGGAATGCTTTATCATAATTGGGCATAGATAAGCAATAGTGTGTTAACCTACCCTGGAGTTTTTTGTAAATTGTGTTTTAAATTATAGCGTCCTTTTGTGTCAACATTTTTCTTTGTTCAACATTTTGTTAGTTTGAGCAACACAGAATTACAAAACGTGCTTTAACTCTTAAAAAAGCGTTCTGTATCGATAAATTTATTATAAACTTATTACTTATCGGCGTCCAATTAAGTTTCTAAAAAATAACTTATCATAACGTTATTAACTTATTCATTAACGTTAAGTTTAAAATCTTTATTACTCTTAATAAACGCGAACGTGTTTGTTTTTGTTCATTTGTTAGTTTTTCCACGCCTTAACTCATCATTATCATCGTGAAATTTCGTGTACACACTGTCCGGGGTGCAGAAAAGGACATAGGGTACTTTTTATCCGGGAATTTCCGCGGGAACTCCAAAATTACCACCAGAACATCTAGTATTGCTATTGCTACGAATAAAACAACTGAACTTACCGAATCCGTCACGATCACATTAGGAAAACTTTTCTCGCAGTCTCATCAACTCAATCCCACAGTACGAAAAAACGAGAACCGAAGCAAACTGTTCACTTTCCGTCGGTTACGAACTTATTCAAATTATACATTTATCGAGAGAAATCGGTAAACGAAAAGGAACACTGGAAAAAAGATAAGTGAGTACGATGTTAGTTTTTTTTTTCTCCGTTTAACAGTTCCACATTCGACCGGAGCGCTCTGAGTACCGTCGCCGACTGACTCGGGCATCCGGTACTGAGTCTGCGTATTAGCAGCATCACTACAGATTGCTCGCTATATGAGAATAAACGCTAATAAATTACAAACATCGTACGTACGGAGCGAATCGAACCGAGCGTGTTGCTGATTAGTTTGAAGTCGGCCGCTAATGTCGACGGGACGTATGTTATTCTAGAATGTCGAATGTAATTGCAATCGCTTCGCGTGCAATCGGGCGAGCTAGAATTGAAGTGGGACTTACAAAGTAAGTTAAATTGATGGGATGTTCGCAGAAATTGGCACGTGATCTATATCTGCGGTACCTATACAAAGTGTTATTGAATTAACTGAAAACTAGAAAGTAGTTTGCTCAGAATCGACAAGCGAAACGATCGCACTATGTTTTAATATAGGTTATATTTTTTCATTTTTACCAGCCCATTCAATATTTGGCGCGTATTAGGTACGCCGCCCGCAGCAAAATAATTCGACCCAGTAGGCGCGCGGGCGTAGCGCTTGGAATTTCGTAGATAGGTCACCTCCAAACTAATGTTGAATAACTTTTAAAGTATAAATTTTTTCGACATAAAATATATTATTTTAATCATATTATTGTTTATTTAAAACAAATGGGGTGTATCTGGTTTTCATTTAATTCATTAACACGTTGTATAAAATTACAATACCAACATATTACTTTATAAGACTCATTATGCGTATCCCACAAATTCCTATTAGCATATCCTATAGACGTTTTGATGAAGGTCGCAGGACGCGATTGGAGGCGGGAAGCGCAGGACCGGTCGTTGTGGCGATCCTTGGGGGAAGTCTATGCCCAGCACGGACGTCGTTCAACTTATATGATAATGATGTTGATGATAATGTATTCAGAAAGAAAGAAAGATTTATTGAAACAAAAAAGATACACAACACAAATGAATACACAGTAATAAACTAAAACTAAACTTAAAAAGTAATAAAAATTTGAATACCTATGACATTTGTGTGATCTCTCCATGCTCAAAATGGACCTTGACTAAGCATTAGGTACGAATTTTTTTTTTAATGTCATAGGGGGCAAACGGGCAAGTGGTACACCTGATGGTAAGTGATTACCGCCGCCCATGGACATCTGCAACACTAGAAGGCCTCAAAACACCCAGGAAGGTGCGTTGCCGACCTGGCATGGGGATGGGAACTGGCTTTCAAGTGGGGCTGCCGGAACACACCGTTAGGTGCTCGGCGACAGATTTGCAACTTAAATATATAATATATCGTGTCGTTATTTCAGGTTTTTCAATGGTTTAATTCTCAGGAAAATAGTCTAGTTTTACTAAAAACTAACTGCTTTCACATGCGATTTCGCTCGCGTCACTTCTGTGATTCCCTCGGAAATCCTGCGTTGCACGAGAACAAATTAAAAATGTCTGATTGTAACAATTTTGGTTTGGATTAATAAATCTGTTTATGCAAATGATCGTGTGGAAATGTGTTTAATTGCGATCAAATAGTTCGCCGAATGGAAATGGACATCGGAATTCGTGCGGTCGCATTTGTTGTGCTGTCGACGCTGCTTTATAAATTTATAATTAAGTTTCGAAATTTCAGCGATCGCAATTCGTATCCGAAAGTCCTTGAAGAGATGAAAAAAATTTTTCGTTGACACATTTATCACACGACGCCAATTGGTCTAAGCAAATATTTTACTATTTTGCTGCGATAATAGCTTAGTGGTTGGTGCGTTGGGATCAAACGCCGCAAGGCGTAGGTTCAAACCCTAACAATGAGCTCAAGCTCCTTCAGACCATAGCAACCATAGCGTGGCAGGGCTGAACTCCCCAGTGCCCAGCTGGCTAGCCTAGCTACCACCTTCAAGTCGAAAATCTGTCGCCGAGCACCTAACGGTGTGTTCCGGCAGCCTCGAAAGCCAGTTCCCATCCCCATTCCAGGTCGGCAACGTAATACCTGCATGCTTTCTGATGTCGCAGATATCCATGGACGGCGGTAATCACTTACCATCAGGTGTACCACTTGCCCGTTTGTCCCCTATGTACCTATAGATGGCAATCAACTCGGTGCTTGGGATCAAAGCAGATAAAAGCCCGCCATTTTGGCAAGTGGCAAGGCTTTTATCGGGTTTAATCAAAAGCACCGCGTCGATTACCCATCTTTACCCTTATGACATAAAAAAACTATGGATACCAGCCAACTAGTATGATTATGAGATAACGTATTTCTTGTATTTACAAGAGTAGGTAGGTATGTAGGTATTTACCTACATACTGTTATGATACATACGTACTAAACACCTAGACATTAATTTTCATCACATAAATATTGACCTATCTTTATGCGGGCATCGAACCCGCGACCGTCAGATTTACGTACTCGCTACACTAACGATACTGTCATTTAATTATTGGTTAAGGAAACAATGAAAAAGCTCCTCTTCGGTAGTATGCGGTAGCAGTATTTAATGAAGTTTCTTCCACGTTAATTTCAGAGTTTCCGTGGGAACTCCGGGATAAAAAATAGCCTATTTCCTTTACTGTATCCCTGACAACGTGTATGCAAAATTTCGTGGTGATCGCTTGTGCCGTTTAGTCGTGAAAGCGTAACAAACAAACTCACTTTCGTATTTATAATATTAGTAAGGATGTTTCAGGACAATTATTGTCTAACAAAGCAATTTAGAAAAACAGCATTTTTTGTGGACTCAAAATAATAGAAACGTTGTCGTGACGTTTCATACACTGAGTCGAAGTTTAAAATATAATTTCTGTATCGAATAAATAAATGCGAAATTTTCGAAGGAACAAAGAAAACCAGTACAGATACAGAAAAAAATAATAATACTTTTTCTTGTTCTTTTCTGTCAGATCAAATTTAATATCGAACTTGACAGGGGTTTTACTACCAATCTTTTGTATAAACATTTATTTGCGGTCCAAAAATATTTTGCAATATTTTTCACTTTTAAAAGGAGAGAAATACTTCATCAGTTGCAGGCGTTATCCACTGATAGAACATAATATTTGTGTCCGAAATATTAATTTTTAAATTGCGGAATTTTCTATTTTATTTTATTAAAATTTACTGCGTAAATTTTACTCATTAGTATAGGCTTATGTCGAAGTCAGACATCGGATCAAATTTTAATAATGAAATCAATTTCAAAGGTTTATATAGAATTATTCAATACTTATTACTCACTAGCTGTTTCCCGCGGTTTCACCCGCGTTAATTTCGGGGTTTTCACGGGAATTTCGGGACAAAAGGTACCCTAGTCTTTATCTGTACCCCTGAAAATTCGTATGCAAAATTTCATGATGATCGGTTGAGCCGTTAAGGCTTGAAAGCGTAACAGACAGACAGAGTTACTATCGTATTTAATAAACCTTTTTAATTTTGGGAGTGGATTGATCAAGAGTATATGTATAGAGTATATATAGTTATTTTAATGATTATAGGTACTTAAGGGACTCTATCGAAAACGAAAATCACCTTCTAACATATTATATTTAAAAAGAAATATAGGTTAAGTAGAATGTGAAGTATATATGAAGTGAAGTATATATAGGAAAGTAGAATTCTACTACAATGTGAGTTTGAATGTTTATTATTTAACTTCTCAATCAATCATCAGGAAATTCAGCATACACATTTTCAGGAGTATAGAAAATGACATGAGGTATATTTTAACCCAGAATTCCCGCTGACATTGTGTAAACATGAAACTTTAAAATAATATAGCTTGTACATCAGATTAACACATAGGGTACTTTTTATCCCGGAATTGGCGCGGGAACTCTGAAATTAACGCGGGTGAAACCGCAGAGCACAACTAGTATAGCATACTAGCTGTGCCTCGCGGTTTCACACGCGGTAATTTCGAAATTCCCGCGGGAATTCCGGATTAAAAGTACTCTATGTCCTTCTCTGTACCCCTCTGTACTCTGTAACAACGTGCATGCCAAATTTCATCCAAATCCATTCAGCCGTCTTTGCGTGAGAGTAACAAACATCCGAACATACACACTTTCACAATTATAATATTAGTAGGATATTATGTTAATAGTTTAATTTGTGGCATACCACGTTTGCTTGGTTTCCATGATACACGTTTATAGCTTAAAGTGAGATCAATTAGATCTGTGTTGTGAAGTTTTATTAATATTGTTATTATGATATTTTAAAATTATTAAAAAAACACTCTTTAAGTGTAAACTGAACTAAAACTGAATCATCTAGGATCGTCCTTGTCAACACCAATCAAACGAGCCCTAACTCGATGAATATTGAGTTCCCATAGTCACCTTTCAGCTCTATCATCAGATCAGCTCCGTGTTATAATATTTTTTCATTGGCATCCGTACTGCAAACACGAGTACACATAAAATTTCATTTCGATGCCACAATAAGAAGTAGGTTACAATTGATTTGTAAGATTTCATAACGTTATTCCTTAGTTACAAGCTGGTTAAAAATAACTGCTACTGTCTGTCTAAACGACCACACACCGAGTTATCACATAAACATAATCCTATAGAATAAATTTAGGTATAACGTAAACATAAAGTGATTTACGTGCCAAATATAGTATAGCTTGAAGTAGTTACGCGATGAATGGGTATTATAATATCAAAAGAAAAGTATTTTAAATTTTCCGTAAAAATACTTCGTGTAAGTTTTTACGTAGTGCACATCCTCTATTATATAGTCTACTGACCAAAGACATATCCTTAACTTAATTACTATTTTTTTTTCCTATATATGTTAAAGTACACTTTGGGTTGGGAAGTCGTGACGAACGCAGGTGATTGTGGCTGCTGGAACCGCCCAGCTTCCATTTCATGTACTTTGAGTGTACAACTGGATCTTACCATAAAACCACGTATTTAGTTCGGGGAGCAAACATATATTATAGTGTTTGTAAATTGACGCTGGCGGAATAGAAAAACGCGAGACAAAAATAAAAAGATAAAGTTTACACTTCTATACTCACGGAATGAATGCTACAATGGGCTAGAGGACAAATTTTTCAATTTTAGTTTGTCTTGTAGATTAATAAAAATATAGGACACGTATTTTTCCTTTTTACGTACCTACTTAATCAAAACACAAAGACGATACATTGAGTTAAAATTCTGTATGACGTCACGCCTAGGTACACTTTAAATTTAGTTATGACGTTAAGAGCTCCCACTCCTAAGCTTTAATGCGTTTTATCTAAGTATTTTTTCAATCATTTGAAAAATAAACTATGTGTCTATGATTTTTTTAATATGTAACTGACGGACCAAATAAAATTTTGCGGCATCATGCCCATTCACACAGGAATCAGCTAGAATATACCAATATATTTTTTTCCTATTGCTTAAATAACCTATACCGGTATTGATGACTGTTATTCAGTACACATGCAATGCCAGCCGAAGTTGATTGGAGCGTGGAATACAACGCATGCCTACAAACATGGCCGACAGTTATGAAACTCTATAATTTCTGCTTTAGTTTTGATCCTTGTGTTTTGGAATATTGATTTGTGATATGTTGCCAATATTTTTTTTTAATCTGTAGGTATGTGATGTACCAACAGGTATATAAACACAACTGTAAAAGTTATGGAAGAAGTTCTTTAAATAGTAAAAACCACACCGAAACTCATTGTGTAGTTTAGTAGAACTAAAACGCGCGACTTTATCATAATTATGCTATTTATGATGTATTTTTATAAATTTATTATTATTACTGTGTCGAAGATGTGTAATTTTCAACGTCCTCGCAATAAAAAGGGCGATACTTTTTTATAAGGAAAAAAAAAAATGAAATTCCGATTACAAAAAAAGAACGAAAGAATTCCTAAGAATTCGTTTAACTTAAGGTGAGAATGCATTCAAAAACTTCAATCTTGCTAAGAAAAATCCCCTTTCATACCGTCGCCGTTATAAAGGTAGTGGATGAAAGGAATAAATGGCGCGAAATAATCTGAGGTCTTAGTTCTACGGTGCTGAAAACGAATTTATAGATACTCCAATAGTCGACCATACTCGTATAGACGGGTTTTATCGACAACATAATACCGGTTATGACTTTAGGAGCAATCTGCCCATAATGTATTGGCGCTCTATTGTTGTTTCCGTTACGGTGTTGAATACATTGCTGACGTCAGCATGGTTCGCGACTGTAGCTGAAGAATGGAAAATATTTTTCATTACTCATGCTCGGAAAGTAGGTCTGAAGTTGCCTGAGAAGCGGGTTGAAAGTAGCCCTTTTCAGCCCTAGGGAGAATCGCTTTCAACTGACAACTGTCAAATTATAAAAAAAAAAACTAGGTCTATTTTCACATTTCTATTGAACCATGTTTCAACTTTCTATACAGCCAGCGCGATGTAAAATTGAAATAACGTAAAGTTTAAGTAGGTATTAATTAAAATAAAATTCACTCACTTTTTCTTAAGCTAATTCCTATTTATATTTTTTTTATTTTCTTTAATTAATACTTAATAATTAAAGAAAATATTTTTTTTGGGTCGCCACAATGTAAATAAAAAATACTGGCTGAATAGCTAGCCGGCCAAAGAAAAAGAAATAGGTGGGAAAGTGTCAAGCGACTATCCGATCTTCACTCATTTTTTCTTTAGCTAATTCCTATTTTTATTTTGACTTTCCTTGCATTCGTAATGAAAAGCACAGTGTTACCCTCGGGAGAAAGTAACTTATTTAGTGCCTCGAACTATTGGCGCCCTCGCTACGCTCGGGCGCCAAACCCCGTCTCGGCACTAAATGAGTTACTTTCACCCCTTGGATAACAATGTACTATTTCATTACTCATACTCGGAAAGTAGGTCTGAAGTTGCCTGAGAAGCGGGTTGAAAGTAACCCTTTTCAGCCCTAGGGAGAATCGCTTTCAACTGACAACTGTCAAATTATTAAAAAAAAAACTAGGTCTATTTTCACATTTCTATTGAACCATGTTTCAACTTTCTATACAGCCAGCGCGATGTAAAATTGAAATAACGTAAAGTTTAAGTAGGTATTAATTAAAATAAAATTCACTCACTTTTTCTTAAGCTAATTCCTATTTATATTTTTTTATTTTCTTTAATTAATACTTAATAATTAAAGAAAATATTTTTTTTAGGTCGCCACAATGTAAATAAAAAATACTGGCTGAATAGCTAGCCGGCCAAAGAAAAAGAAATAGGTGGGAAAGTGTCAAGCGACTATCCGATCTTCACTCATTTTTTCTTAAGCTAATTCCTATTTTTATTTTGACTTTCCTTGCATTCGTAATGAAAAGCACAGTGTTATCCTCGGGAGAAAGACTTATTTAGTCCCTCGATAACCCCTAGGATAACAATGTACTATTAGTACACATCAAAAAATTTGTACGTACCTACGCTAAGACAGACAGTACAGACAACGCGTATTAATAAATATGACTTCGATAAAACCAGTGCTAGGAACAGCAAGTGAGGTGAGCGAGCGCTGTGAGCGTGCCTCAGCAGCGACCAACGATGCGCCAAAGTCAGATTTCTTTGAAAATGATGATCATTGTCTGAAATGCAACTGAGTTGATGATTCAAGTAAGAAAACAAAATGGTCAATTTTATTTCATTTTATAATAGTAAAAAACTTCTAGCTAGGTATACCAGGAGTTCATAATATTGTTTTTATTTCAAAAAAAAGACCTAATATGGTTATTTAAATGTTATATTCTTTGCTTTAAATAATGGAAAACGTATATAATGTAAGTACTCGCATAAGAAAGCGTTAGTTATTCTTGTTTTACTCAGAAAAATAGATCAGCAATAATTGTGTGTAGGGATCTAAAAAAAAGTCACCTGCAAACTAGATTTGTCGTGTAAACTTCGTAAAAAGTCGTCAAAAAATAAACGGCAGTGTTGTTAAAACCTGGGCGGAAAGCTGACGAACTTTTTGAACGGATTCGTTAACAAACTACATAGTATGAAATCCTCTCACAGTGTAGGTAGAGTACACATGGCGGTGCTAGAATGGCCGGACTAGGCACATAAAGTGTCTATGTATGTCCAACCACCCGTGTCTATGTATTTTTGTTTGTCCTTTCGCATAATTGGTTGTCTGGAAGAGATCGCAACTATGCGATAAGACCGCCATTTGCTTTCTCCTTTTTCTTTAGGTACTGTAACATTGTTATTTTATGTGCAATAAAGGATTAAATAAATAAATAAAGTTTGCGATTTGTGTCATTTCTAAAAACCATCTGCTAGTTGTATGTTTCAATTATAACCAAATGAATTGTAACTGCGTTTGTGCTTGCTACGTATTCTGTCTGTTGCATGATGATAATACCCATTTTTTGCATACTCTCTGATTATATTTAAGTTTTGAATGGTTGATCAATCGCACTCTTTACTAGCTAAGCTTTTTTTTGATAACCAGAAATGTGTGTCCTCACCTGCCATGACCAGAAAACTTTCAGTTCAATTTTTTTAAAAATATGTTGTTATTAAAAAAACGGATCTAAAATATGAAAGGGTTCGAAGCTTGGCACCCTTTTTACGAACTTTATATAACTGCGTGCCATTAAAGTTTTACAACGGTCTTTAGAACACCTTAATAAGACCAATACAAAGTACACACTGAAAACGTAAGAAATGATGACTCTACATTCTCCTTTCTACGAACAATTTGTAAAGAATTCATTTATATCTTATGAACAGGATGAGAAAAAATATATAAATTCTTTATTCAACCGAGCAGAAAAAAGAATTCTGTGAGGCCAGAGCGAGTGTACCCCCAGATCACTAAAATAGGAAGATATTCCATGCGAAACTAATCTACTTGATCCCACACTAAGCTATAAGCTTCTGTCGTGGAAACCAAGCAAACGTGGTATATACTACACATATTATTATATACATATTATACTATAGATATATAGCTCAGACTGGAAAATGGAACCCTGCGTTCATCACACAAAGTCCACCCCCACCGGGAATCGAACCCGGAACCTCTTGATTAGCGGGCAGGCATGGTGACTATTGCGCCAATCGGGTCGTCAATCATATTCATTTCAACTATCAGATGTCCACTTCTGGACAAATTCTTTGGATATTTTTTTTTCTGTTTTTGTTGGGATTTCAGTGGATAGTGAATTAAATCTACAGATATTTAAGTCTAAAAGTATAGATTCCCAATCGGATCGTCAGTCAGTCTGACAACTTTAAATATTATGAAGAGAATGATTTTGTTGCATTAGCCAGCGTTAGATCGGGAACTACAGACCGGTTAAAAAGCCTGTTGTTCATCAGTTTTAATCTTTATTTATGGATGTCCTATAACTTTGTTAGCTTGACGCATCTATTTTTATTTGTTATCCATGGGCAAAGCTTTTCGCCCATCAACTATTTTGTTATCATATAGGTGAATAGCCTCTATTTCAAAGGTTACATATAAACGAATTCGTTTTTATATTTTTACAAGCTAAACGAGGTTACCTGTAAATAAAGCAGCTTGGCTAGGATAAATAAGAAATAAACGAAATTTTGTGTTGGATGGATTTTAGAATTTTAGTTCCATTTGAACATTTAATTTTAGCAGGCGACTGAAATGACGTGCATTAAATTTTTTATACTCATGACAATGTGTATGCAAAATTTCATGACGATCGGTTCAGTATTTGAGGCGTGACAGCGTAATAGACAGACAAACTCAAATAGGCATTTTACGTATCATATCGGATTTTTCGTTTACATTTCTTTTTTTTGAAGTTTCAAAATGCATCCCCTAATTCATTGTTTTTCATTTCTCTGTTTGAAATCACTGTTTTCAGTTTAGATAGATAGATAACACCAACATTTATTGTACACCAAAAAAAGAAGTGTTTACAAATTTTCGTAAATTTAACTTAAAGGTATACAAAAAGCGGCCTTATCGCTTAAAGCGATCTCTCCCAGGCAACCTTTGAGTGGACAGATTATTAGAGAGAGGCAATTAGATAGGTGTTTACATTTATATTAGATAGAAAAATGCATGTAGTAAAAAATACATAATGTGATTACATATAATATATTATATATCAACAGCATATACAACTATAATAAAACAGTTTTTAGTTTTTAATACTATATATTTATTTTTTCGTTTTTTCCGTAGGTTGCACACCCCGTCCCTTTTATCTCTCTGTTAACCCAATGGTTAACTGTCAGAGAATGCCACAAGGCATTAAGTTCGCCATTTGTACTATTTTGTGCAAGAAGAATAAATAAATAAACAAATAAAAAGAGTTTACGTAGATAAAGCAAAGACAGTTTATGTAGATAATAAAGCAAATAATTTAATGGCGTCAAGGTAAGATTCTCACTACACAATGTTCGAAATATGATAATGTAAGTCGAACATCAAAATGTACCGCTATAATATATTTCACATTATGGAAAACAAAAACAACGCCTGCGAGATCAATAAAATTTGTTTGTTTTTGTAAAATGCTCCCGCGGTTGTCTGTTTTATAGATTGCGAGCATGAATTATTCAAATATGCGAGTGGTGTACCATCCACCGTTTGGTCCATTTGCTTTAACGGTTCACGCGAATACGTGAACTTGTAGGTGAGTCGCTACTGCGTAATTTATTTTTTGCACTCCGAACCTCGAATGGAAAACTTCCCTCCATCCGTCACAAATATTCTTCCTAAGAACTAAGTAATTAATAGTGCGATTGGCATAATTTTAGATTAATATCTGTCAGTTAATATGTATTCACTATTTACAAAAAATATATAGGTATAAAAGAGAATACCTATTGTCTGGTACCCTGAGAGAACCAACCGTCTTCAAGTAATCGGTGAACATACATAAAAAAAAAACATACATACAATCGAACATAGAACCTCCTCCTTTTTGGAAGTCGGTTAAAAATAGGGGCTTGTTCGGTAAAGTTCGTGACCGAAAATTTTCCCATTGAAAATGGGTCAACAGTATTTCTGCTATCGATGTTCGATTGGGCACCATACTTGATGAATATACTTTCGTGTAGTTTTCACACTATTGACACCGCGCGGGCTCGGTCACTGTGCCTGCTGGTCACTGACATTGTGTCGCCAACATAGCCTTCGGGCAACGAAGAGCGACCGAAACCTCTTCGGTCTGATAGATTTCTCTTCGTGAATCGTGACCCATAGTACAAACTCTATGTTGGAGACCAGCAGGGCAATTATGTAACTTTGTGTTAATGCTGTTATTTCCATCAAAAACATATCGATTTTGCGATTACATATGTACGTTTTGACACTTACAATTATTCTGGCAATCAACTACCCGACAGATTTTTAATACATATTTAGTAGAATTACTAACGGCCGCACTCAGAGTCAACTTTAATGATTACTTAGTTAAGTATAGATTTTTAAAACAAAACTGCCGCAATCAGAGACGTTCAGTAAATTAATGTTAACTGGCCTTTAATGAGATGTAACTTAATTAGTTAAATGCCAATTAACATTAATTTATTAAACTTATCTGATTGCGGCAGTTTTGTTTTAAAAATCTATACTTAACTAAGTAATCATTAAAGTCGACTCTGAGTGCGGCGGTAAGGTGTACTAATATTATGTTTTATGTGCTGTGTTGTTCTTCCTGAATAAATATTGTCTATGTCTATATCTGTTCACCATAAATACAGTCAGCGCACAACGAAATATTACGCTTAGGTACCACCGGATCAACGGCGCTGCAATCAATATAGCATTGAAACTTTTGTAAAGACAAACCGGAAAGCAATCCTCACTATTGTAAATGCGAAAGTGTGTTTCTTTGTTTGTTATGCTTTCATACCATACATTTCATAGATATGGCTGTACGGATCATCATGAAATTTTGCATACACGTTGTCAAGGGTACAGAAAAGGACACAGAGTACTTTTTATCCCGATATCCCCGAGGGAACTCCGAAATTAACTTGGGTGTAACTGGGTGTAACTATATTAAGTTTTATACATGTCAGCGGTAGACACAGAAAAGGATGTAGGGTGCTTTTATCCCCGTATTCCCGCGGGATCTCCGAAATTACCGCAGGTGAAACCGCGGAGAACAGCTAGTACTAAATAAATAAGTAATACCTGTTAAGATGTAGGTAACTACTTGAAAAAGTGTCCTGAACAAACATGAGGTACTTTTTGCCCCCAAAATTCAAGGATAATTCCTTTTTCACTTCTCGTGCTCGTAAAATTCTTATTTCTGCTGGATACCTAAGTATAAGCAGACTTGAATGGCTTTTTATACTCTTACTAGCTGTATCCCGCGGTTTCACCGGCGGTAATTTCGGAGTTCCCGCGAGAATTCCGGGATAAAAAGTACCTGTCCTTTCTCTGTTCAACTCTTTTCTCTGACAACATGTATGCAAATTTAGAATAGAATAGAATATTTTTTACTGCACAACAGACAGACAATGATGATGAATCTGAATCATGATGATCCGTTGAGCCGCTGACGCGTGAAAGCGTAACAAACAGACGAACCAACTTTCGCATTTATAATATTAGTAAGGATGTATAAAAAAAATACCGTTACATTTTGTTTTTGTTGCCGTTATTTATGTTTGGCAATCTCTTGTTGTTTTTTTATTTAAATTGATATTTACTATTTTATTTGGGTAAGGTTTAAGGTAGAAATTAAAGTGTAGGTACACTTAATTAGGGCATAAAAAAGTTGTCATATAAAAATGTTTTATGCGGGTGAAACCGCGGGGCACAGCTAGTCTACTAACAAATGACAGGACAAAAGAATTAAAACATATCTTTCTGTGGTGTGATGATCCGTCACTTTCACACAGTTGGTATCTATCAAAGTGTGGAAAGTGACGCATCGTCATATCATTTAAAACGTTTTAAAACGTTTCCATGAATCTTTACTATCCGTATTTTCATTTTCGGACTTTCTTCTGCACTGTTTTTCTTTTGTATTCCATATTTCTTAAGAACATTATTCTAATGCTAATGTAATGTTTTCTTATTAATTTTATTATTACGCGACTCCTACGTGTTCTGCTTTGTTCTTGCATTATGCATTAAACCAACGAACACCAGCCTGCTTTTACTACCTAGTACCTACATTACCTAGGTACTAAGTACTTACGGTCTGGTACAATTTAAATTAATGTTTATAAACGAAGACTTGTCAAACGATTTTTTCTTATAAAAAAAAAAACATAACGTATTCACGTGAGAAGTACCTAACACATCTTTGGCGTGAATGGCGTGAATAAATAAATAAGTAAGTAAAAAAACCGGCCAAGTGTGAGTCGGACTCGTCCACTGAGGTTTCCGTACCAATCTATAGAAACGGTAAAAATCATGTCTGTTGTGTGGGAGCCCCCCCCCCCTTAAATATTTGTTTTATTTTAATTTGATTATTTATTTTGAAACTGAATATATAACTAAATATTCTTGAATATTTCAAGCGTCTACCTGTTGCCGTTATCAATATCGAAAAAATCATGTTATAGCCCCCTTTAAAAAATATTTTATTCTGTTTTTTTAGTATTCCTTGTTATAGCGGCAATAAAAATACGTCATCTATAATGTATAGTATGGTGACAGACGTACAGACGGATGGACGGACGGACGGACAGCGAAGTCTTAGTAATAGGGTCCCGTTTTACCTTTTGGATAGGGAACCCTAAAAATACATATTAAAAATTACCTATTCCCCTGGTAATCTGACCCACATCCATTTAGAAATTTGACGCCATTTCAAGAATTAACTTACTTTTGACTTCATATAATATACCATTAAATTATATATTAGTAATATAGGTACTAAATAGATTTTATCATAGTTCCACTGGCGTGGATTTTGAACCTGTTTCGGGAACTCTGTTGTCCACAGTATAATAAGTATTCTCGATTTTCCAAGGTTATGGTAGCTTACCGGTATAGGTATAAGAACTATTAAATTCGGTTCAGTAGTTTAGGAAATTAACCCCCTACAGACAAACAAACATTTCTGCTTTGATACAAAATTAGTATGCATATACCAGCAAACATAAGAGGGTATCATAACCATCTACTTCAGTTATTTACAACTTGTTGTTCAGCAAAAAAAAAACGAACTTGAAATTCAGGCAACGGATGTGACCAACTTCATGCTCGTTACTTCCGTTGCCTCCTACAACTTTACTACTAAGTAGAGGAATCTTGTGGTCACATAAAGTCAGCCTTCACTGGGAATCGAAGTCAGGATCCCTAGATTATTTATGTGAAATATATTAAATAAATTGGCCGAAGTAAAGCTTTTAGACCTTATACGTGGGTATGGTAGGTAACTAATAAAATTAATTTATCAGGAAGATTGAGGTGAAAGACAAGTGAGTAAGTAGTTTCGTATCATAGATGTTTAGTAGAGTCAGTAAAGCCATTTAGTATCATATGTTCATTATACAATAGATTAAGAGTTGCCCGTGACTCCGTCTGCGTAAATTTCAAAATTCCCTAGGAAACTCATGGCTGTACCAAGCTGAAGCTATACATATTGATAAGGGTTCAAAGAAACTGCTAAACAGAATAAACACGTCAAAAATGGTCGAAATGCTGGGAAATGGTCGACTTCAATATGTCATGTGGCCAGTGGCTGATTTACCAGCAGGCTGAATAGGCTAGGGCTTAGGGCGGCAAATTTGAGGGACAACAAAAAAACTATTTTTTGCGTAATCATAACTATATCGTTGAGTCGTCAAGAAATCTAAGAACTGACACATTGATCGACAGTAGTACACTAACAGTATAGTACAGTAGTAGTTTTCCGATAATTCGTACTTAAAATTTTTGATATTAAGAGTTAAAAACGTCTGAACGTCCGCAGCCGACACAATATACGTATACAAACTTGTTTTCGTTGCCCACTGTACAAACCTTCGAAAGGCCAACCACATACTTGTAACATTTCGGCGAACCTCAGCCCCTAATTGTGTTACTACTGGGCATTGCACTCAGGTGTACAAACTACCTCGTTGATTGGGATAGCGTAATGAGATTTAAGAGGTGTGTGCCCTTTTTAACGGACACTAAAACCGAACTTCCGCCTTACTCTTGACGATATCGAGTGGGTCATACTCTTGACGCAATCGCGTTAGGATCAAATCGAACTCGAATCGGAATGAGATCGGAAAGGAATCAAATTTTGCTACTTTTTAAGCTTTGAAATTACGTCTGTTATATTTATGTCAAATTTCTCGATTTCATTAAGTTGTCTTGTATCCAAAGAACACAAGAACAAAGTGTCTTCCCCTTAATAGAGACAATAATGAAAGTGTTATTGGACACATTCTTAGTATAGTCTTGTTTAGAAGTTTAGGTCAAATTTAAAATACTTATTAGTCATTACTAGATTGGCTAGATTGTATTATAATGATTTACCTTCTTGGGTATATCATTCAGGAAAAAATAAATAAATAAATAAGTTGTCAGCGAAAACAATCAATTTTTCTTAACTTGTCAAACGTCAACACGATTCCAAATACGATCTTAATTTGAACTTAAATCAGCCTCGAATCATTTTCAAGAGTAAGGCAGTTTGTTGCTACCTACTATAGTCACATATATATTAAACACATAGCGTTAGTTTCATACAAAATTCCATTTGGAATTGAAGTACAATACTCATCGATGGGTGCGTGGAACGGTGTGAAATTAAGTTAACGCTGAGAGACGTAGTAACGTCGTTCTATAACCTACCCTTGGGATCGCATTACCTACTCTGCAGCGTGCGTTGAACTATTAACTATTTTTCTTTAACTACTTTCTGGATTATCCGCGTTAATTTTGGATTTCCTGCGGGAATAAGCACCCTAAAAAGGGAAAAAAGTACCCTATTACCTTTTCCGCACTCCTTACTACGTGTGTGCAAAATTTCGTGATGTCGGTTGAGTAGCCAAGGCGTGAAAAGGTAACAGACAGAGTTACTTTCACATTTATAATATTACTAGTTGTGCCCCGCGGTTTCTCCGCGTTAATTTCAAAGTTCCCGCGGGAATTCCGGGATAAAAAGTACCCTATTTGTCAATCTGATGTATAAGCTATGAAACTTTACAAAGAAATGAAATCCCACCAAAAACATATTCGTGTAAAATGATGCCAAGACGAGCCCATATGACGGGCACTGTCAAAAAGTTATCAGATCCCACACATCACCCTACACATCCTAGCTCTACAAGGCCTAACTTCTCAAACTCTACACCTTAGTCAGAATATGTGGCTTGGCCGTTTCGTTACTGCAAGAACCTTTGTATAAAATATAAAAGTAATTAACAGTGGATATATTTTTCACCTTACGCTCATGTGAAAGGAGCGAAATGGCCAAGTGTAGAGTTTGAGAAGTTAGGCGTTGTAGAGTTAGGGTGTGTAGAGTTATAAGCTTGGCTCTACATGAGATCTGATAACTTTTTGACAGTGCCCGTCATATAATCATAATAACTATAATCCACTTCACAACACACAGATCTACTTGATCCCACACTAAGCTATAAGCTTGTGTCGTGGAAACCAAGACCAAGCAAACGCGGTATACACTAGACATTATTACATACATATATATTATAAAATAGATATACACGCTCAGACTGGAAAATGGAACGCTGTGTTCATCACACAAAGCTGGTCCACTCCCATCGGGAATCGAACCCGGAACCCCTTGATTAGCAGGCTGGCATGGTGACCTATTGCGCCAATCGGGTCGTCGGACTCGTCTTGGCATCATTTTACATGAATGTTTTTTTTGGTGGGATTACATATTTCTTACGCGGCCTGTTGTATTCCGTCAGATTATTTTCGAGATCACGGCGGCCTAACGTCTGCCCTTATTACGGGTAGGATGCGAGTAATTCTTCAGCCAATTGGATCTTTCTTGATTGATATCAATTTAGTTCGACAAACGACGAGCAAACAGTCTTAGCGTTTATAGCTTACAGTATATAACCATACCATCGGAACCAATATACTGCACTACTGTGCTCCGTGGTTTCACTCGCGTAAGTTTCGGAATTCCCGCAGCAACTATTTTTTTTCTAGAATAAAAGTAGCCTAAGTTACTTGTTATAATTTACCTATACTATGCGGTTTAAACATTTATGCCTTTCAGTAGTTACTTGGCCTTCAAAATTGTTCGAAAATAGGATGTGTCTCTCTCTCTCTGTGTGTGTGTGTGTGAGTGTGTGCGTGCGTGTGTGTACACGTGAAAAATTGTACTTCTCTGACGTGAATGAATATTATATGTTGCACTCGATGCTGACTACCTGTGCAAAAATGATAGAAACAAGTTACATAATGGCCCCTCGGGCCCGTATTTTCGTCGTCTACTCCCTTTGTTTAAACGGCACCAACGCAGATTAAAAAAAAACAATATTATACAACAAACTTCCATAATAATTCGTAGGTAATAGTAATGGCGCTTGTTATTCCTTTAAAAAAATAATTCATTTTGTTGATGGATGGACAAAAGAAAAAATGCAATTAAAAACTCCCCTCGTTTGAATTAATTGTAATTACTATTATCCTTTTTGATTGTTAAAGAAAATAGAAGAAGCGTTACGAGCAACGGATCTGAGAGGCAAAAAACAACTTTTTAATTTTATGTGCAAATTTAATTACAAGCAATATTTAACTGCTTGTCCGTTCTTTGGAAAATGGAAAAGTTATTTCGTTCGAGTCCCTCCAATTAAGAATGAGGCTTTATAGGCTTAATCCAATAAATCTACTCATTTGTTGAAATGAGAAATAAGTGCGATTTCGTTTCAAAATTTTCAAAAACTCACCCTTTTGTTGGAACGAAATTGAACGAACAGGGAGATTATGGGATTTGGATACAGAAAACTTTTCCAACGCAGGAACCTTTCTATTGGACAATATCGAGTAAAAATCTAGGGTGAATTTTTCAATTGAACGTAGATGGCCAAATTCGAAGGTACGAAGAATAGAGAAATACTTAAGAAAGCTTCGGAGCCGATTTTGATACAAATTAAACAAGTAGACTTACTACGGCCGCATTCAGAGTCGTTTTGATGAATACTAATTTAGTAAAGATTTTAAAAACAAACCTGCCGCACTCAGAGACGTTTATTAAACGTGTTAATGGGTGTAAATAATGATAGTGTAAATTTAACTAAATTTAACTTTAGAGTTAAATGCCAATTAACATTTTAAAAACAAAACTGCCGCACTCAGAGACTTTGTTTACTTAAAATTAAGTTATCACGCCTCTGAGTGCGACTGTTACTCAGTTTAACACGAAAATATTTAAAAATTAAATAGTTAAGACACTTACGGCCGCACTCAGAGTCGACTTTAATGATTACTTAGTTAAGTAAAGATTTTTAAAACAACACTGCCGCAATCAGCAGAGACGTTCAGTAAATTAATGTTGATTGGCATTTAATGAGCTGTAACTTAATTAGTTAAATGCCAATTAACATTAATTTATTAAACTTGTCTGATTGCGGCCGTTTTGTTTTAAGAATCTATACATAACTAAGTAATCATTAAAGTCGACTCTGAGTGCAGCGGTAAGGTACACCAAAAATACGTTATTATTTTCTATCGGTATTTTGACTTGCTGAAATAATTAGGCTGTTATGTCGTCCGTAAATAAAGCAAGAATGCAAATTGACATCCAGTCACGACTACACTATCGGTCCGGAATACACACTATTCGCAAACTCAATTAATCCGGGATACATTATAAAAGCTTGTGCAAGGACTTTAAGTGTGTATTTATCCAGCATTGCGCCCGGATAACGTTCCGTTAACACCCAACTCTTAACGCCAGCCAATCGGCGTTGATAAAACTTCCAACGGCTATACAAACATCCGGGTCCTGGCGCACTCAATTACCCGTGCTCGGCTGCAACTTGCAGCGACCCTCATTGGACTTTTTTTGCTCGTTCCACTACGCTTTGACTGGCTACAGATTATTTGTTGGAACTTGTAAGATATTTAACGTGTTATTCAATTATTTTTTTTTTTAGAAAGCTTTATTGATTTCAGTATCATCTATACTGTACCTATACTATATATAAATCTGGTTTAAAAATCTTTATTATTCTCAAAAGATTAATACATAATAACTTACATGAGAATATACGAACATAATACATATAACAAGTAGTAGTGACCAGTAGGTAGAAATTGAATAGAATAAGTCTCCAACTCTTGCGATAAATAAGTAAATAAAATTAAATAAAAAGATTTTATTTAAGTTTTTTTTTCATACTATGTTGTTAGTAGTACAAAATTTGACTTAAAACTAGTCTTAGTAATTTTTTAATAAAATAGAAAAATAAAATTAAAAATAACTGGGCCCGACTGCATCAAGTGAACTTAATAAAACACTGTCGCTGAATATCAGAAACTTATCAAAATTCAAATACCTCTTAGGCCATTCTTCAGAAGAATTGTAGACAAGTGTGAAGTGAAGAGGTACTCCACAATATTCATCAGATATAATATAACAATAGATATATATCAAAATAATCACATTAACAATCACATTAACCAATAAGCCCTTTCGGGCTTAAGTGTCTTGTATAATGTTGTTAATGTATTTGTTTTTTTTTCTGAAGTAAATAAATTAAAAAAAAAAAAAAAAATACTAATTATTGTCACAAACATAGTACAGGAACACATAAAAACTTTATATAAAATTCTATCGTGTATGCCAAAGTCGTGTATTAGTTACCTTTGGTCACAATTAAATATTAGGTACTAAATCAAAATATTTTTAATATAACTAGCTGCTATTGCCCACGTGCCGTGCCCACGTGCCCACGTTTCACCCGCGTGAATATAAGATATAATTCTCTGAGGAGCTCTTGACTAATACAACTTTCTCAAAATTCAAGTTACCGCTGCTCCATTGCTATACGAAAACATAAGCAACAACATTTTTCAAAAATAAAAATGTAGAAGTAAAAAAAAGTATTTCATCCACAGTAGGTAGGTACGTAATAATTCACATAACTTTAATATACCCTTACCAACGGAAAGATACGACAAGTTTTGATGTTAATAAAAAACAAAACACGCTACCTAGCTGTGTTAAAAACAACTCAAATTAAAAATTTAAAGCAGGAACATAAACTGGCGAATATAACATTTTCCTCCGGCAGCAGTAGCTTGTAGCTGCGAGACACGAGTTTCCTTATTTCCCTCGAGGTATGTCAAATGGTACAGGACATAAGTTTTGCCCACGTGTACTGATATCAAGGCGGGGTAAGGTCACACTGGCGGCAGACGCACGCGCGATGTGGAAATTATACGCGGCGTTGAAGCTGCGATTTGTGTGATCTTATTTCAATTTTTTCTGTAAATTCTTGTCCGATAAATAGTTACTAGATAAATAGTTGTTATATTGACAGATCGACTTAGAGACGACTTTCACTCTCTCTAGTTTTATTATCCAATCATTTTATTATGATTTGTCCTGGAAATACTGTTTAGTACCTAAAAAAATGCTTTTAGACCGATTATTATTATACTTACAATCGCCAAAATTTTTTGATTATTGAGGAATACCTAAATTTGACATATTGACGATAATTTTTGTATTGGAAATCAGTCAAAATGTCAAATTTATTAATAGATATATTTGGTGATTTAAACATTTGCATCAGTAACACAATATATTTTACGTTATAGTGAAAAAGAAACCTTTATTGCTACCTCTGAGACAAAATCTGCTTTTTTCGCAATTTTTTTAATTATATAATAGTAATAGACTTGTACAAATATTATAATGATTTCGGCTGCTTGGTGCTAGTTAAAGAACTCGAATTTGACGTTTTTCATAGATGACTATATGACAGGTACGCTACGTTCAAGGGACAACAACAAGGCGCTTAAAAACCTGAAAAACAACGCAACCCTACGACGCAACAATCGAATCGAATACCTTCGTTGTTAGGACACTAGTGTAAAAGGACCCTTATATACAATAAAATACTCTGCTAGGTATATTGTGAACATTTTATTTAGAGCGTAAGGAGAAAATGTCAGTTCGATGTCTGAGTCTATTTTGTAGATAAGTAATATTAGATACCGATATTTACTCGCGCATGCAGTGTTTAAGACTTTATCGTCTTCTATTTCAGATTCTTTTAACGGGATTTTTACTAGACAAAAATATGTTTATTTTAAAAATGGTTTTTGTCAAAATGTTATGGTTTTGGTTTCACTTCATAGGCGATGTGTAGAAAATCTGGTTATTTATAGGTATACTAGCTGTCCCGCGCAGTTTCACCCGCGATAATTTCGAAGTTCCCGCGGAATCGTTCCTTTGCAACCCCTTTTCATCCCCTTAGGGGTTGAATTATCAAAAATCCTTTCTTATCGGATGCAAAGAATACATCCTCTAAGTTTCAGGTCTCTACGATCAGCTGTTTAGGCTGTGCGTTGATCCATCAGTCATTCAGGACAAAGCATTTTATATGTATAAATATGTAGGTATTATACTCAACAAAAAAAAAAAACAAAAATTAATTCCCAATACGCCTAAAGAAGTATCACCTCAATAATATTTTATAATACACGCACATTTCCGCAGCAAATTGAATACAAACGAAACTATAACCCCACTAAGTAAACAATGTTACTCTCACTTATCGAAGTGGCGTAACTCAAAACGCCGAGGTGTCAAACCCTTATAACACTTTGACAGTTGCGTTAAAGTGTTAATGGTGTAAGTAAATAGTTAACTAGAGGTGGGGAACGGTTACGGTCGGTCCCCGGTCCGCCAGTGCGCACTGTGAGCGGGATGCGGTGCGGTCTGACTGCGGACGGCCGGTGCTAAATCCGTTGCTCTACTAATTGCACAACTTAGTTGTGCAACGGTAGCCATTTCCCGTTTTAAAATGTAGCGCTGCGGCCGCGTTTGCACCGTCGCGTGGCTCGGTCTAAACGTCATTGAGTGGTATATTTTTTTTAATGTCATAGGGGGCAAACTGGCAAGCGGTACACCTGATGGTAAGTGATTACCGCCGCCCATAGACATCTGCAACACCAGAAGGCATGCAGGTGCGTTGCCGACCTGAAATGGGGATGGGAACAGGCTTTCAAGTGGGGCTGCTGGAACACACCGTTAAGTGTTTGGCGACAGATGCACAACTTTAAGGTGGTAGCTAGCCAGACGGGCACTAGAGAGGGCCCTACCACCATGCTATGGTTTCCTCACGACATTTTCCTTCACCGACAGCTCAAGCTCATTGTTAGGGTTTGAACCTACGCCTTGCGGCGTTTAATCCGAACGCACCAACCACTGAGTTATCATCGCTTCGATCGCTCGCATCGATTCGATGGTAGTTCGCGAACGGAGCGAAATTCATTGAATTGGTCGCTTTACTGTATATTTTAAATACCCATATTTCGTTTGTTATCAAATCTTTATAACAAAAGTTTCGTGAACACGTGTCGCGATAAGTGAAACACATAACAACAACACAATAACACCAATAAGTACATAGACAAACTGTGAAATTTGAACCAAGCGATCACTTTATAACAATATTACCACAAGTGCTTTATAATAACATGCCTCCTAAGTACGTATTTATAAGGCTTTAGCTAGCCGATGGTATCACATGACGCAATATAAGTTCGGAGGGCAACCTTCAGCCCTCTTCAGCTAACGCAACTTAAATATGTTTATGCTATAACTATAGCGTAATTAAGGGCTAAGTTAAGATGAAATAGAAAGTTATTTAGATTTTTAGATATTTAAAACAAATTTTCGATATTTATGACTTACTCTTTTGAATCAATTATTATTAATTTATCAATAACATCCTGGTGCAAATACCACAAAAATGTTAAATAGAATATAATTATATCATTATAATACCTACGTAACTTTAATGTTTTGTTTTAAAAAAAATATCTTAAAATGCTCGTACCTAAACTGTAAAATATCTCATTTTGTAATCGAGATTTTTCCTATTTAATTGACGTTATATTCGTGAAAAAAATGAATGAGTGCTTGCATTAAAGAGCCATCCTAGAACTATTGTAAACATGTTGCTTCGGTGCAAACGCGGCCTAGGAGATTCGCCGGTGGCCGACGTACATGCTTCTCTCAACATATTGTTATTACACCGTTTATTCTGAGACTACTTTATTCTTCCGTTCTGACGTTCATTTGTTTCTTCCTTCTACCTCTCTTAGCAGTATGTAACGTATCGTTTTAACTCTAGGATATCCGTTGTATGGTCGTTGGTTGGTTAGTGAGTTGCTTTGATTTTAGCAGGTTAAAATTTATACAACGTGTTAATGAATTAACTGAAAACTAGAAAGTAGTTTGCTCATAATCGAATAGCGAATCGATCGCACTATGTTTTAATATAGGTTATATTATTTTCATTTTTACTAGCCATGTCTAAATTATTTATAATACAATATTTGGCGCGTACGCCGCCCGCAGCAAAAAAATTCGAACCGGTAGGCGCAGGCGTAGCGCTTGGAATTTCGTAGATAGGTCACCTCCACACTAATGTTGAATAACTTTTAAAGTATGAATTTTTTCGACCTAAACTATATTTTAATCATATTATTGTTTATTTTTTTTTAAATGGGGTATATCAGGTTTTCAGTTAATCCATTAACACGTTCTAGGTACTCGTAAAACAAATAAATAGGTACTCGTAAAAGTTAAAACATTACTGTTAATAACAGGATGTTAGTTTAAACGAAGGATTCATTTAAGTCTTTCAACTTTTAAAATCTATATTACTTAGGTCTTCTTTACTCCTGACAACGTATACCTACCTATGCAAAATTTCATGATGATTGGTTGAGCCGTTAAGGCTTGAAAGCGTAACAAACAAACAAACTCACTTTCGCATTTATGAAAGTATGTAAGAATGGATGAATCTTAAGCCTGGGTCCCACGGCCCGTGTTATCACAGGCCAGGCCGGATCGTGCCACGCCTGTGGATGCCTGTGCGTCTGATTGCGTCTCGCGCAGTGCCGTTCCCAAGGCCTGTGTCGGCCTGTAGCGGCCTGTCGTTACTGCCAGTTCAACATGTTAAGTGATACGGAACGCATTTTGCCGAATTTTGCCATCGTCTCGTAGAATATCATCGTTTGTAAATATCATCGATGCCACTACCCGTTGTTGTAGATTCCTTGACTTTACCTTTCAGCTTTCTATAGGTAGACATCAAATTTTCTTTTTTAATTCCTTAATAGGTATGGTTCCATCTTTTAAGTTATTTTTTATTCTTAACCATGCATCATGCACATCGTTTTTGTTTTTATGCTGTGGCGACGAGCTATTCCATATCGCCGGCTCAGTTTCATAAAGCCGCGCCTTTGAACTTACCGACTCCCGACGGATCGGACGGGCATGGACGGGCGACAACAGGCTTCATCGGGTGCGATCGTTCCCATGGCCTGTCGGTCTGACCTAGTGCGATCTGGCCTGTGACAACACGGGCCGTGGGACCCAGCCTTTAGAATGAACATGATAAAAGTGATCCAATAATTAAGGAAGTTAGTTAAACAACCCACTTTTATGTTACCAAATTTTTATGATCCAACAAAAAAAGTTTTTCCAGAAACATTTCAGAATAATTAATTCAGCATCGTCCGGTCGGAAGAGATATTATCCCGATATTCTCTTTTTCATCTTAAAAGTTAATGCGCCAATTATGGAATTACAATTTGCAATTAGTGGAATGGACTCGTTTTTAACTTTCACAATTAATTATGTCAATTTCCCATAAAAATGGGATGGAAAAGAGAAAGTAAGATAACTCAAGTTTATTGGGTACTTTAATTTTTTGCTTTAATTTCGCTTTTTTGGCTTTATTTTTTGTTTTTATTGGTTTAAACAATTATAAGCAGGAATGGGGGTATTAATAATTAATATTTTCCAGAATATTTTTTAATTTGGTCAAAGTTTCTAATTATTTTATAAAGTATAGCTGTTCCGAGCGGTTTCACCCGCGATAATTTTGGAGTTCTCGCGCGAATTCCGGATTATAATATAGCCTACGTTACTCAGGGATAATGTTGCTTTCTGATGATGAAAGAATTTTTGAAATCGGTCCAGTAGTTTCTGAGTCGTAACAAACAAACAAAAAATCAAATCTTTCCTCTTTATAACATTAGCATAGATGGTACCTACATGTAATTTTATATGCTTTTCCTGTATAGCCGTCTAATGACAAATTATCAACAAAAAAATTGTGGTGGCAACGAAAAAGCAAACCCTAACGAAAACGGATAACCCTTATTTAAACAAAGGATGCCGAAACTTATTCCGCGAAAATCAAAATGTCGATCATTGTTTAATCTATAGGTATAAATAAAAAATCGCCGTAATGTATGTGGACGCATAACTTCCAAACGACTAGTTACACCGAATAGTATAATGGGGATGTTGACTACTTTTGAAAATCAAAATTCTAATTAGTCCGTCAGTTAGAAAATAAAAAAACAATAGACACGTATTTTTTGCTTTTTTAAATAAATTAAAATATACAGAGATAAAGCGCATTAAAGTTTAGGGAGAGGGGGTCGTGACGTCACTAACCGCTAAAACCGCCATACAAACTGTCAGAATAGTGACGTCACGCGTAATTTCAACTCAATATATCGCCGTTATTTTTTGATTACGTAAAAAAAGAAAAAATACGTGTCCAATATTTTTTAATAATCTACAAGACGGACTAAAAATTAAAAATTAGTCAACATGCCTATTCTATTTTCGTGTGTTCGTTATATTCAGGAAAACGTTTGTAGATATAAAAGAAGTTTGAACTTCCTTCGGGAATGTCAAAACTCACACGGACCAATTTTGACGAGATTTTCACTACTAATTAGCTAATCTTATAAGTAGTACTTAATAAATTAGGCTACTTTGGAGTTCCTTTGGGAATTCTGTAACTCACGCGGGTGAAGCGATGATCCTAACTAATATTAGAAAAGCGAATGTGAGTTGGTTTGGTTTTTGTAGGTTATTTCCGTTATTCTTGAACTGCTCAACCGATCGTGTCGCTGTGTCTGTAAAGCACTAACAGGGATGTTGACTACTTTTGAAAATCAAAATTCTAATTAGTCCGTCAGTTAGAAAATAAAAAAACAATAGACACGTATTTTTTGCTTTATCAAATAAATTAAAATATACAGAGATAAAGCGCATTAAAGTTTAGGGTGAGGGGAGGGTGAGGGGGTCGTGACGTCACTAACCGCTAAAACCGCCATACAAACTGTCAGAATAGTGACGCCACGCGAAATTTCATCTCAATATATCGCCGTTATTTTTTGATTACGTAAAAAAAGAAGAAAATACGTGTCCAATATTTTATAATAATCTACAAGACGGACTAAAAAATTAAAATTAGTCCACATGCCCATTGCAAGTTGATAGAAACATCGCCCATAGGATAAACTTTTTTTCATACCAAACCCTTTAATTTCATGAAAATCGTTGGTGCCGTTTCCGAGATTCAGATTATATAATATAATATACATAGATATACTATACAAGAATTGCACGTTTAAAGATAGTAGATATATGTAGGTATCAGTGGCGAAGGTACCATAGAAGCCGATTCCCACCGGCTTCCCTTCAGACGCAACATCTCTCTCCGTAATTGAGAACGTTGTCAGGGATACAGGGAAGGACTTTTTATACCGAAATTCCCGCGGGAACTCCGGAACTTATCGCAGGTGAAACCGCGGGGAACAGTTAATAGTTAAATAAGTTGAAATTCAAGTAGATTTCAGGCTTCCCTCTCTCAATATTTCACCCTTCGCCACTGGTAGGTATATAGTTTCAGCCGCGGTAATTTCGGAGTTCCCGCGGAGGTTGCGGGAAAAAGTACTCTATGTCCTTCAGTTCCCGAGGGAATTCCGGGATAAAAACTATCCCATCTTTTAAGTTGAACCATATTATAAACGGTTGCAAAAATTTATCAAAATCCGTTCAGTAGTTTCGGAGTCCATCGCGGACAAATAACGTGACACGTGATTTATATATATTAGATATAGATATACTATACAAGAATTTCACGTTTAAAGATAGTAGATAGATATATATGTATATAGTTGTATTTAACTTCGAGCTTCGCACAATTTTGAAAAGCGTCATTCTTTCTCTCCAGTACCTATTATATTATAATATTTATTACGTCTTGTGTAGATTCTCATTTTCTCATTTACAAATAATAGATTCACATTTTTGTATAGGTAGGTACTTAAACCTTTTCTTTGCAATATGCAAATAATCCAACTTGACTTTGTTGTTGTGACTTTTATCAGAAACTTAACATCCCAATGAATATTCAAAAGGGAAAGCTGGTGCAGGATGGGACAAGGTTCGTACAAGAACATATACACATACTAGCTGACCCGCGTGGTTTCAGCCGCGGCTATTACAGAGTTCCCGCGGGAATTCCGGGATAAAAAGTACCCTATGTCATTCAGGATCACTTTAGTTTCCTATCTATAAGTGAAAGAATTTTCAAAATCGGTTCAGTAGATCTTTAGATTACAACTCCGGAGTTCCCGCGGGAATCCCGGGATAAAAACACCCTATCACTCAGAATCATTGTAGCTCTTTATAAGCGAAAGAATTTTTAAAATCCGTTCAGTAGATCCAGAAACTCTCACAAATACACGAACTCACAAACTTTGGAGTTCCCGCGGGAATTCCGCGATAAAAAATCGGGAAAGGGGGAAACCTTATGTCACTCAGGATCACTGTAGCTTCCTATAAGTGAAAGAATTTTCAAAATCGGTTCAGTAGGTCCAAGATAGCTGTTGGAGTTCCCGCGGGAATTCCAGGATAAAAACTATCCTATCTTTTATGTTGGGCCAAATACAACATAGTGACCAAATTTCATCATGATCGATAAAGTAGTTTAGGAGTCCATCGCGGACAAACAACGTGACACGTGATTTATATATACTAAGATTACGACTAGCTTTTTCCCGCGGCACCGGTTGCGTGTACTTTGGCAGTGTCGAGGGTTTCGCTTAACGCTTTATAATATATTTGAAATGGTCATACTATATCCATATTTCATGAATCTAAATAAACCTTATTTGATCAATGTTATTAGAAAAACAATCACGAAATTATAGTGAACGGTAGTTTTAGCATGATGCACGACGTAGGTAAATACAAATATACAGACAGGCTGACGCACTGACAGAAGTTCCAAATAGCGTGGTTTATTGTTCTCCTCTACACCTTTCTCATTTTTCACTTCTTTAAAATATTTTCAATAGATACAGACGTGCTTCTTGTTCATCTTTAATATACTTAGTTAATTTTTTTTTATGTGAGCTTAGATACCTAGATTTAGTCATTTATATTGAACTTATCTTATCTTATCTTATCTTATCTTATCTTATCTTATCTTATCTTATCTTATCTTATCTTATCTTAGTTAATGGGGCAGGCAGACAAAGCCTCGACACTTCCACCCTTGGGATCTTTTGTGCCATCCCCACCCTGTGATCCTCCCTCTACTCCCTGAAGACCTCGGCGGCGAAGGCTAGTGTGCAGTGGAGGGGTAGGAACCTAAAGTCCTCTGGTTCTGGGTAAACCGTCCCCAGGAGGGCCATACGTTTGCGAGCCAGGGAATCGCACTCGCACATAAGATGTCCCATTGTTTCCACCTCTATACCGCACTTTCTGCAGGGTCGCTTGCCAATTTCATCTTCGTGAGGTGTTCCTTAGTCCCGAAGTGACCTGTAAGCACACCAGTAATTAGGCGGGCCTGATATATTGAACTTACTCAAAGGTAAAGCAAACTATTTATATACAGAAGTGACACAGATGCAAAATAATGTTTTGTTCATTAAAACGAACATTTTGATATTATTCAAATGCAAAATGTTAGCCTGTGTTTGTTTGGAAACCACACACAGTTACGACACAACAAATGAAAGCCACGACTCGCCTCGGTTGGACCAATTTGAGGTTTCATTAACATACATACGTGGTCCAATTATAAACGTTGGAAGTTAAAGTTTAGTTATGCAAGTGCATTAGAAGGAATCAAATCTGTTTATTAACGCAGAAATAAATAAAACACTGGCCAAAAGTGCGAGTCGGGCACGCGCACGTATGATTCCATATTATCTATAAAAACGGCAAAAAAAATCACGTCTGTTGTATGGGAGCTCCCCTGAAATATTAATTTTCTTTTAATTTAATTGTTTATTTATAAATTAAATATATAACTAAATATTCTGTGAATAATTCAAGCGTCTACCTGTTGACGTCATCAATATCGAGCAAAAACGAGCAAAAAAAATCACGTTTGTTTTATGGAAGTCCCCTTTAATATTTATTTTATTAGATTTTTTAGTATTTGTTGTTATAGCAGCAACAGAAATACATAATCTGTAAAAAATTCAACTAACTATCACGGTTCATGAGATACAGCCTGGCAACAACTAAATCTTAGAGGTGCACTGGTTTTAAATTCAGCTAGTAGTCTAAATTTTACTGATTATTACATATTTTACTAAATTGTATTTACTCATAAACTAAACCAAAATTGTATCTACCTACTGGGTAAAATAGCATCTTTTCCATAAGCCTTAGTGGTTTCTTAAGTGCTATGTAAGTTGTATTTTTTATTGTTAATTTTATTTGGTAAATAAATTAAAAAAAAAAGACGGACAGACAGACGGAAGGACGGACAGACAGACGGAAGGACGGACAGACAGACGGAGGAACTGACAGACAGTGGAGTCTTAGTAATCTAGGGTCACGTTTTGTCTTTTGGGTACGGAACTCTAAAAGCTCTAAAATACATACTGAAGGTGTGTAGTCCTT
This sequence comes from Zygaena filipendulae, assembly GCA_907165275.2. NCBI lineage: Eukaryota > Metazoa > Arthropoda > Insecta > Lepidoptera > Zygaenidae > Zygaena > Zygaena filipendulae. Next base: position 2,209,951 of record OU015657.1, read on the forward strand.
TGCTGTTTTCATACAAACACTAGACTTTACCAGCGAAATTTCAAAGACTCCCTCGGTAATTTCTTGGATGTAAATACCACTATAATAAGTAGGTATCTGATATATGAAGTTATGACTTCAATTTCGTAATTCAAAATCATCCACTGTTTTTTACAATGGTCACGTGCTAAAATCGTGTATTCTATCCAGCAGGGTTAGTCATGTTGACGTCAATATGTAACTTGGTCAGTCAATCAAAACTCTAGTTTCGCATGACCAAGTGAAAACTAGAGTTTTATTGACTGACAAAGTGCTAGTTACAAAAGTTTCCTATGCGTTAACGATTGTAGAATACACAAGTCAACACGAATTTTGTGCCTGAGTTCTGTGTACCCGATTTCTATTTATTATGGCTAATTAATAAAAGAAATAATATTTTTATTTAATTAAGTTTGCTTTTGTAGCTATCAGAATGAAAATTTCAAATTTTGAAGAAAATCGCTAAACTTTTTTCTTTCAATAACAATTAATACATTAAAAGAAAACAAAATAGATTTATTTATTTACATCACTTCTATTCACTAAAGACACTAAAAAAAAATAGTACTTAACTTTTGATTTCGACTCGAAATCCATCACATCTTGATGAAAGCACTCCTTTGCTCCTCCGGAATTGCTCCTTAGTTGTCTTTAAATTGATCTTAGTGAGCATGTAACGTAAGCAGTTTCAGGGACATTCTGCAAACCATGATTTTAAAAATAAGGAACATTGTAACTGTCTTACTTTCTAAAACGCAAACTTATTTTTTTATAAATTTTGTTTTTGTTTAGTAACTGTCTTACTTACTTTATAAATTTTTTTTGGTTATTTTTTAGTGTAAACAATCAGACAATAGACATTAAATAAGAGACAAAAAAAAGTTTTTTTTCTTTGACTTGTGTGTGTTATTAGAAAGCATTCAATCTGTTCTATTTTGACGCAACGAGCCGAAGTGAATATTATTCTCTAGTTTGCCTTTCGGGTGGCTTGGGCGGCTCAAGCCTTTTTATAAGAGCTTAATATGAGTAAATAGTTACGTTACATGCGTTTGCCATTTTGTTGAGCCGCACTTTAATATCTCTTACAATTTTATCATGTACCTACCTACTCACGGCCGCACTCAGAGTATAGTTTTAATGATTATTTACTTTTAAGTAAAGATTTTAAAAACAAAACTGCCGCACTCAGAGACGTTCATAAAATTAATGTTAATTAGAATTTAACAAAATTTAACCTAATTAATTAAACAATGATTCATTGTATCGTACCTACTACCACAAATACATGCTTCAGACTTTAACGAAACGAAAGTTAAATTACCTAACCTAAAAGAAAGGTAGTATAATATTTTTATTTATTTTTTATTTGTTCTTAAAAAACAAGTACGTTTATAGGTATTTTTATCTGATCCAAACAAAATGTCACTTAAAACTCAATGAATGACTCTACAAGCTTCATAAATTATATAATACTAGCTGTCCCCCGCGATTTCATCCGCGGTAATTTCGGAGTTCCCGCGGAGGTTGCGGGAAAAAAGTACTCTATGTCCTTCAGTTCCCGAGGGAATTCCGGAATAAAATTCCGGGAATCCGGGAGGGAATTCCAGATATGGTCCAACTTAAAATATCTTTTAAGTTGGACCATATTATAAATGGTTGCAAAATTTTATAAAAATCCGTTCAGTAGTTTCGGAGTCCATCGCGGACAAACAACGTGACACGTCATTTATATATACCTATTAGATTACGTAACATGTGTTTCGTTTCTTTAACAGTAAACCAATTTAAAACATCCAGTAGCTTCGTGTCGTACCGAGTTCATTAAATTTATTTCAACACACGTTTACGACTCATCAAAATAGAAATAATGACAAATTGTAAATTAATAAAAATGAATTTACGATTGAACTTTACAATCCGTTCGTTTTATGATTTGGACATGCTGTAATAATATTCGGATCCCTAGTAAGCTGTAAGTGTTTTACTGGATGATAATAAAATGTTTCTAAATATAAATGCGGGCGCATGAGTCATTAAGGTCCAACTATCTTCCGCGTAGAGCGTCGAAACATTTGTGGGCGTCCACGTAAAAAGGTACCAGTAGCTCCATTGAGTTAAGACTAGATTCGGTATCTAGAATAGGCTATTTGACTATTTTTTTTTACTAATTTAACTTGTAGATTAACAAAAAATATTGGACACTTTTTTTTACGTAATCAAAAAATAACGGCACATATACATTGAGTTGAAATTTCGCGTGACGTCACTAACCAGTGCAGTTTGTATGGCGGCTTGTAGCGGTACGTGACGTTACGAGCCCCCACCCTAAACTTTAATGCGCTTTATCTCTGTGTATTTACATTTATTTGAAAAATAAACAAATACGCGTCTAATGATTTTTATTTTCTATATGACGGACTAATTAGAATTTTGATTTTCAAAAGTCGTCAACATCCCTATTAAAGTCAATTGATAGTAAGGATTGAAAAAGTATTAAAAAACTAGCCCCGGTTTTTTTTTAGAAACATTTGAATTTGAAACTCTGAAAAAGCTTTATTTGAGAAAAAGCATTTTAAAAGTTTGTGTGAAATAAAAAAACACACTTCTACTTGCTTGTAACATGCATTTTTATATATTATTTTAGATTAGGATATGTGAAATAGTAGAAAATTGAGCATTTATTAATAATCAATTAAAATCGCGGACGCAATTTTTTCACCGAACTTAACAAAACTGCTCATATCTCGGAAACTAAATACCAAGAACTGTACCTTTTAGCTTCGACGCCCACATTTCGTTACGTCCCATAAACGCTTTCCCGCGTGAAACGCATCGGCGATGCGTTAAATTTTATTTTAAGAACCGCAAACCCTACTACCTACTTGTTTTGTGAAATTTGTAACGCAGACGTAGAACAATTCGATGATTTCAGGCGTCAATTTTTCAATACTAAAAGGGCTAACCTAAGAACAAGTGCAACAATGGAACAAGTGTTGTATATGCCGTAGGTAAGAACTAGGTTTCAGATGAAGCAATCCGAGTTTTTAGCTTTTGATTAAAGAATCCGTTCTAAGTCAATTCGTAAGATTAAATTTATTATCTATATACTAGATAGTCTACAAACATTAATAAAATTGAAGTGTTTGTAAGACAAGACTGATTTTTTCATGGTTAAGTTATTTTCATGGTATTTAAAACATAAATTTTGTTTGTTCATCCTACGTTTTTATAACGGCTGAAATTTTTTCAGGTAGAACAATGAAAAACAGCTTGTTTTATAATAAAAAAAGCTGTCCCCCGCGGTTTCATCCGCGATAATTTCGTAGTTCCCGCGGGAATCCTAGGATAAACATCACGCGTAAACCTTCCTCTCGAATCCCTTTATCTATTGGTGAAAACTACATGAAAATCCGTTCAGTAATCTTTGAGTTTATCGCGAACAGACCGACAGACAGATAAACGCGGCGGGGGATTTTGTTCTCTATACTAATACATATTATAAAGAGGAAAGATTTCATTTGTTGTTTGTTTGTTTGTTTGTTACGATTGAATTTAAAAACTACAGGACCGATTTCAAAATTCCTTCACCATTAGAAAGCTACATTTTCTCTGAGTAAAATAGGCTATATTGTAATCCGGAATTCCCGCGGGAACTTCGAAATAACTGCGAGTGAAACCGCGGGGAACAGCTAGTATAATATACGTATAAGGATTACAAAGACTATACCGTAAAGTTGTGTTTAATTCATTTGAACAAGATCGATGATAATAATAGAAAGAAATAAACTAGAAACGCGAACTCGGCGTTGTCTGGAGGTCACAGCTTAGTCGTCGCTTACGACCCTCATGGGACTATTCGGGTGGACACACAGACACTCGGACACCCGGAACTCTGTGGGAGGGCCTTTGTTCAACATTGGATATCCTGTGGCTAATGGTTTTATAGAAAAAAGAAATGGAAGTCTAATTTAAAATAGCCATTGCGAGCGATTCGGTTATTTGGACATAGATAAGCAATAGTGTGTTAACCCACACTGGAGAAATTTTGAGTAAATTAAAGTTTTAAAATTACAGCGCCATTTTGTTTCAACATTTTTATGTTCAATATTTAGTTACATATTTAAACAATGTAATTAGGTAAACATATAATTAAAAAACGTTCTCTAACTCTCAATAAATCGTTTCGAATCAATAACTTCGTTTTGTGGGTTAACATGTTATTGCTTATCTGCGTCCATTTTTAGGTACATTCTAATAACTCAATTAAAAACACTACTCAAGAACAGGTCACCAATAAGATATGCACGTTTATTGATTATATCGCTCATTTGACTGCAGCAATATGAAGAAGATAAACTAAGATTTGAGAGCATAATACAGTTTAAGTCAATGTATATCTAGATATAATCGGGCTTAAAATTCATAACTAATTGAAATAAATTCTAATACTTAATAATAATAAGTCAAAAGAAATTGCATTGTTCGTTTATATTCTTGAATAGCGAAAAGTATATTTTAATCCTTTCTATTTTATTCTATATTTTTATGTTCGTACAATCTAAATTTAAAACAAAAACATCTCGATATAATAATTTTAACAAAGCAAAAAAAAAAAAAAGAGAACTTAGAATTAAAAAATCTAAGATGGCGGCGTGATCGACCTCTAATCAGGATCACTCGGTATCAACGATAGTACGTTATTATTCCCTTTAGGTCGAAAATGACCCCATAGTTTCAGGAACGTTATTGCCTATACTGTAATACCGTGTCCTAATTAAGTAGTATTCTAAGATACACAGCGCGACAGGCCGACAAGTAAACTGATCACTCACTGAACTGTGCCGATTTAGCAAGGAGGTTTACTGTCCAAATCCCTGATTGAGGGGTCTTCGGCTGAGTTAGATTAATGATCCCCTGATCCTCTGAAGTGTATCGCGCGATAGCTCAATAACGATACACTAAAAATGTTCCGGGCGGTCTTAAAACTGAATCGAGGCCCTTCAAGTGAGATTAAAATGTAGTGAAATGTATAGTTGTGGCTTCCATAGTATTTTTGGTGCATCATCTTCGTTGTAGGTAATTTAGATATTTATTTACGGTGTAATACCAATTATGAACTTAAAGCCATCGAATGTTAATGTTATTTTAGTTTATTCACTTTCAAATCTCTTAAAAATCTCAATGCAAAAAATTAAACTGCCACATTTCTATAACAGCATAGCACTCGAAATAATGATTTCTAATAACTTTGATTTTTAACTAGCTAGATTCTAGAGGAACCCAGATATTAGATCCATGAAATTCAATAAAGCTTGTTTACTTTGTGTGTACGTAGTTACTTAAGTTTCTAGACCTAAATTGCGGCCGCAAACAATGTCCGTCACTTCCGTTGTGTAACTAACCGCCGCACTCAGAGTCGACTTTAATGATTACTTAGTTAAGTATCGATTTTTAAAACAAAACTGCCGCAGTCAGAGACGTTGAGTAAATTAATGTCAATTGGCATTTAATGAGATGTAACTTAATTAGTTAAATGCCAATTAACACTATTTTATTAAACTTGTCTGATTGCGGCAGTTTTGTTTTAAAAATCTATACTTAACTAAGTAATCATTAAAGTCGACTCTGAGTGCGGCGGTAAAACTCGACATGCAAAAATAAGTGTAGATAACCTAAAAATTTAAACGATATCCAAAAAATTTTTTAGTACAAATACACCATACTTATTTATTAAAAAAAAAACACGTGCATTATATACCTACCAATGTTTTTCCCCTTTTCATTATCTAATATTTCGTTTACTATATTATGCATCACGTAATATACCTACAGTATGTGAAGTAGCATACTGCTGAGCCGGGACCTTCTTGGCAACATAAATTATTATACGTATGAAATTACGGCTCGAGTTTCATGGGTTGTCAAATTTTTCTTCATCCTTTTACATGAGTAACAAAAATTTTGTGCTACAACAGCACCTGTCACTAACCAAATATAATTTACAAACGTATTTTTTACATCATGAAATCTTTGTTTGAGTGAATTTAATGCAAAATCCCCATTCCAGGTCAGCAACGCACCTACATGCTTTCTCGTGTTGCAGATGTCTTTGGGCGGCGGTTATCACTTACCATCAGGTGTACCACATGCCCGTTTGTCCCCCTATGCCATTAAAAAAAAAAATCATTTCGACCAGCAACATTTTAATTAAGTGTCCCTCAGCCGTATCTCAATTAATAACCCACTATAAGTATCTATGTTTCTTTTCGGATAGCGCGTAATAAGAAAAATCCTCCAACTAATTTCCGACGTCTCAGAGAACTCTATTCACTTTAGCGAAAGCAAACTTTGTCCAAAATAAAACGGGATTGCTCGCCGATAAGATATCGCCGTCAACATACAAACCATAACAGGGCTCCCAAGTGTAAGTTAGTTTCCGATAACTAGTGAGTAACAACTTCCGTGCATGTCACTGTTTCTGACAGCAAACTGACCGTTCGATATCAAAGAGAGACACACAGCAGTGTTATTCTGTGAACGTGGTCTTACATAGTCGAATTCGGCGGTGAAATTGGACACGAGAGAATTTCGTTTAGTAATATCACCACGGCTCATTATAGCTTATACATCAGATTAACACATAGGGTTCTTTTTACCCTGAAATTCCCGCGGGAACTCTGAAATTAACGCGGGTGAAACTGCGGTGCACAACTAGTGTGTTCTTTATTCTGTACCTCCATTATAAAAGTGTAACTAGAGGCGAAATATGTTATTTTAAATACCTGCATCAGCTGAAGGGTTTATGTATATAAATGTTCATATTTATTGTGCCCTTTATAGTTATTTATGATTTGTTATTTTTTATTCATACTTCCATCAGAGGAACGACGCGACGTAGGTAATTTCCGTCAGAAAAAAGATCCGAGTCAGTCATTAAAAAAGTTTTACTCAAATTACGCTTAAAAAGACAATGTGCGGATTAGACAAACAATATCGTCGAGTTAGTAATTATTGAAACGGTCGTGAGTGAATCAGAAAATCCGGCTAGTTCCATTATACACGCAGGCCATTGGATTGTAGGCCAGCCAGGCACCACGAAATGCAACAAGGATATTTCGATGCATGAACTAGGTAGAAACAATTTGATACTGCAGTTGTTTCAGATTGGTAGAATTTGATATTACTGCTTCGTGAACTAGATACCTAAGTGGACTACATCACTATACAACGTGTTAATTAATTAACTGAAAACCTGATACACCCCATTTAAAAATAATAATAATAATATGATTAAAATATATTTCATGTCGAAAAAATTTAAACTTTAAAAGTTATTCAACATTAGTTTGGAGGTGACCTATCTACGAAATTCCAAGCGCTACGCCCGCGCCTACCGATTCGAACTTTTTTACTTCGGGTGGCGTATGCGCCATATATTGTATTATAAATAATTTAGACATGGGCTAGTAAAAATGAAAAAATATAACCTATAAAAAATATTCGCTAGTTGATTCTGAGCATACTACTTTCTAGTTTTCAGTTAATTCGCTAACACGTTGTATACATATACGTATTTATTAATCAAACAGAAATATACAGACCTAGCTGTGCCCCGCGGTTACACCCGCGGTAATTTCGGAATTCTCGCGGGAATTCCGGAATAAAAGTACTCTATGTTCTTCTCTGGATACCTGACAACGTGTATACCAAATTTCATCACGATCGGTTGAGCCGCCAAGGCGTGAATGCGTAACAAACAAACTCACTTTCGCATTTATATTTATAATCTTACTAACTGTAACCCGCGGTTTCACCTGCGGTAATTTCGGTGTTCCCGCGGAAATTCCGGGATGAAAAGTACCCTATGTCCTTCTCTGCACCCCTGACAACGTGTATGCCAAATTTCATCCAAATCCGTTCAGTCGTTTTTGCGTGATTGAGTAACAAACATCCAAATATCCAAACATCCATACTTTTACATTTATAATATTAGTAGGATTTGTCAGACAAACATAATTTACACAGCATTACTTTAAAAATAAAAGCACAGTGTATCAACAACAATTGAAAAACGGTAATTATAATAAGCCAGAATCAAAGAAGAAATCCCAAAGGATTTTTTCCACTATCTATGTAACTTTTAACTACAACTCTTCTATTTTAAAGTTTCATAATTTATAGTCAACCGACTATGAATATGGAGTAAGTGGTATGAGATGAAGCACCTATAAGTCTTATTCCAATAAAAATCAGAAGCAAAATTTTCTTTAGGACCCTACAGTAGTAAAATTAGCGTCATCCTTTATAAAAATCTTCTGAGACATTTCATTTATTTCTGAACTAGCTGATCCCCGTGGTTTTGCCCGTGCTAATTTCGGAGTTCCCCAGGGAATTCCGGGATAAAAGTACTGTATATCTTTTTCTGTACCCCTGATAACGTGTAAGTACATGCAAAATTTAAAACAGTATCATCCGCGTTAATTTCGGAGTTCCCGCGGGAATTTCAAGATAAAAGTGTCCTTCTCTGTATCCCTGACAACGAGTTTTAAAAGTTACATGATGATCCATTGAGCCGTGTAAGCGTAACAAACACACTCACTTATAAATAGTAAGGATGAAAAATAAGGGTAAATATGTCTACATTCTGCAATATTTAAATATGATACCAGAACTAATACTGACTAGTTTTGGCAATTTTCAATTCTTTTTTAAATTAGGTTGCAGTACTGCTTAGCTTATTACCGATTCCATCTTTTATATCTAGTGAATTTTTATAGCGGCTAACGATGACGCTAGTATAACGTTTGTGGGTGCCTTAAAGCCAACACGATGTCACGTTTCTAACACTTGTCTCCAAGTTCGGTGGGAGCAAAGCCGTGAGCCGTTGGAGTCGCGCAGTATCGCCAACTTCCAACATAAACTGGTCCAAGTTTCGAACACGTCGTATCTACAGCGCTCCTTATTGTCAATCGCCATGTCCCCGTCTGCATAAGAAATTATTTTGCCATTGGCATAGCTTAGAGATCTCACCTTCGGTATCTCGAATGAGAGGGAATTGATACTGCTCATCGACAACAAAAAAAAAAAACAAAACTTCAAAAACTAGTTTTCCGGCAGTTTTTCCGAACGGATATATGACCTGGGAACCTTCAAAAAACGAGCCTTCTCCTTTCTTAAAGGCCGGCAACGCACCTGCATACCTTCTGGTGTTGCAGATGTCTATGGGCGGCGGTAATCACTTATCATCAGGTTAGGCCACCTGCCCGTTTGCCCCCTATTCCATAAAAAAAAAACTAACCTAAATGGTTTATTCTAATTTTTGAAGAAGAAAAAGAAAGAAAGTAGGTAGGTATCCAGATTGTAGGTACTTTCTTCCGTACGCTGCTAGGGTTACTCTCGTTACTTCCTTATTACTTCCAATTATAGATTATGCTGATGTATGCTACCCTGATGTTGGTGAGGAGTTGCTCACTAGGCTTGACAAGCTTCTCAATCTATGCATCAGGGTAATATTCGGTTTGCGTAAATATGACCACATCTCGGAATATCGCCTCAAACTTAAATGGCTCAACATCCGCTTCCGTAGGAATGCTCACATTCTCGCCACCCTTTATGGCATTCTTAACAATCCCTCTACCCCTTCCTACTTACGAGATCGCTTCCAACCTCTTAATACCGATGGGCGCCCTCAAAGATCCTCAACATCTTTACTTCTGCGTGTCCCCAAGCATAGTACTACGGGATTCTCAAGATCCTTCACTGTGACGGCTATTCGATTGTGGAACAGTCTTCCCGTGCGTATTCGGCTGGCCCCATCACTGAATATCTTTAAGAGCAAAGTTTACCATCACTTCCTTAACCAGCAAAATTGTAATAAGACCTAATCTCTGCTTCGTAATATTTCCTATCTTGTGTGTGTACCTACCTATTCATTTATTGTAGCTTATTTGTGCTTATTTGTTTCTACTTATCTTGTGCTTATTTGTTTCTACTTTACAGCTGCTATGTAAATTTAATTTTAATTATTAATAATTGCACCCTACTCTTTTTGTATTGTTATAAATGCCAATGGTTAACTGGTAGAAAATGCCGCAAGGCATTAAGTTCGCCATTTGTACTTGTTGTGCATTAAAGAATGAATAAATAAATAAATAGGTTTACCTATTGGAACCGTGCTCCACTTAAAAACTGCTGAACATATTTGAATGAAATGTGGAACTTCCAGACATACCTAAGTACCTTCCACAGTGGAAGGTATATTGGTTGCCGTTGTAATTTTTTTCTTTACATTTAGGATATTTTCTATCCCGGCCCAAAAAACTTTTCCCGAGAGAACGGTCGACACCACGGGCATAAGCTTCGCATTTTTCTTAGCAATGTTAGAGGTTCCCGAAGAAAATTTCGAGATCTAAGCATTAAATAAATAAATAAACAAATCTAAGCAAGTGGAACTGCAGGTGTAGTTAATCCATACTAAAACTAATATGTACGTATATTATTATCAATGCAGAAGTTACCTACTCCATAACAAGATAACCTTTACATGCATAATCCTCTTAATAGATATCGATATTTGTCAAAGAGGTAGATTGCAACCTGAAAAAAGAAATAGACTACAGAGAGTTCTCCATGGAATACAAAAATTCACTCAGGCGAAGTACAGCTATAATTAAATGAGTATCTAATATATATCCCCTTCAGCTCCAGTAGCTACTGACACAAAGTATTAAGAACAAGCATCCAGAGGTAAAGTGAGAATTCGCTATTCGGTAACGTAAGTAAACATACCAAAAGAGAATTTATAAGTTATACGCCGGCGACTGGCAAAGTTTCCCGCTTCTTGTAACAAACTTGGTCTTTATTGTAACTTGTGATAACATCACGAATATTGTAGAACCATAATGATAATAGGCATGTTGACTAATTTTTAACTTTTATTCCGTCTTGTAGATTATTAAAAAATATTGGACACGTATTTTTTCTTTTTTTACGTAATCAAAAAATAACGACGATATATTGAGTTGAAATTTCGCGTGAAGCCACTATTCTGACAATTTGTATGGCGGATTTAGCGGTTAGTGACGTCACGACCCCCTCACTCTAAACTTTGATGCGCTTTATCTCTGTATATTTTAATTTATTTAAAAAAGCAAAAAATACGTGTCTATTGTTTTTTTTTTTTCTAACTGACGGACTAATTAGAATTTTGATTTTCATAAGTAGTCAACATCCCCATTACGACACTGTGAATTGGAGAGAGTGGAGCTTTTTCATCGATAAAATTGATGTGAAACTATAGCTGTGCCCCGCGGTTTCACCCGCGTGAGTTTCAGAATTTCAAAAACAGACAGACAATTTTTTATTTTTTTTATTTTGTGTAAGTAACGTATAGGTATATGTACTTTCTAATGCATTTAGTGAAAAGCTGTTACTTTAGTATTATAGTATATTATCTGTAATACTTCAATTTTATTTATATGTAAGTATAGATATAGGATTTATGATAATATCAGAAATTATTTTTAAGAACGACGCTTTGCGAGGTCCGTTATGTATATTTCCTCTGATGTTTTCGTATCAACTCTGTGAACAGCTATATCGATCTCTTTACGTAGCTACTTAGCTTAGCTAGCTAGTCGCTTAATATTATAAACGCGAATATAGATTTGTTTGTTTATTTGTTTGTTTGTTACGCTTCGACGCCTTAACTACTCAACCGATCATCACGAAATTTTACACGCAGGTTGTCAGGGGTACCTGCAGAAAAGGAAATGGGGAATTTTTATTACGGTTTTCAGTAATTCTTATTCAGAAACTGAATATAACAAATTTTACCTTCCCCTTTAAAACAGATATCGAAGATTGGGCGCCTCTGAGCCACTTCAATTATTCGCTATCGGAAACAACGATCAAAGACTAACCATTATTCTCATTACATACTGAATCAGCCAACATCCTAGTTAGCGCCTATACGATAGTCTATAGTCAGAAAGCGGGCTTCAACCGAAAAGGGTACAAAAGAGTTCATGCTACAGATAAATTGTGCTTACTTATTTTATTTTTTTTTTCAAAATTCAGTTGTTCAAAATCATTTTCTCACCTTGTCGATAGATTCGTGCTTTTGTTTACATTTGAGGTTTCTGGTGTGCGGTTTGAAGATTTTATATAAGAAAAATGAGTACGTATTTCGACACGACAAAAGATTTCTAGCAAAAATTCCTAAGAGAAACAAACAGACTAAGCATCCAATGTGGTTGTCTCGTCATATTTTTTAAGTGATTGACGTCAAATGGAATTGTCTCTTAGTTTAAACTTACGAAAAACATTGAAATCAGGCGACATAATGCGTAAATCGTAACGTCTATAATTGCAGATTCTTGTCAAGCGTGTCTATAAAATTTCATTTCCAAAAGTTGGACAAAAAAACCATTTATTTATTATTAATATTTTTTTTAAAGGGCTTGTGGCCAGGGCTTGTCTTTCTGACTAATCTTATGAAGTCAGTAAGCCTGGAACAAGAACTAAACTCATGATGTTAGTGCTATGAGCTCTGTTACACTAAGACTGAGTTACCTGCGTGAAATTAGCTCGGTAACAAAGTTTAGGAGCTTCTATACCTCGGTACTCGTGTAACAAACGCAGACGATTATTATTTGAATAACTCTTGGGGCCATTGTGCAGTTTGAAGCAGTTTTAGTATAATTAAAACAACAAGCAAATATAACCAACAATATTAATGAATCCGAAAAAATTGCTGTAATTTTTTTAATAATAATTTGCATACATGCTAAAAATTTCTCTACCGATACGCCGACGAATAAATTCATTCACTCTTTTCTCTGTGATTCATTACCTAGTTTTTTTATACAAATATTTTTATTAGTTCACACAATATGTAAATATTATGAACTATCTGTCTATCTAGAATCCTGTATAAATACAAAGCATCATCTATACTATAATAAAAGAGTAGAATCCTCGATTCTGTACATTGAATATTTTTACCTAAAATTGAGAGGGGTGATAAAAGAAGAGTAACCAAGCCCAAAAAAAAGTTTTTAAAATTCTTTTATCTGTCTGTTCGCGATCTCCGCATCTACTGAACCGATTATCATGCGGTTTTCACAAGAAGATTAAGCTTAGCCTGGAGCTACATATACGCTTTATTTCATTGAAATCGAATGTCGGGAAAAAAAGTTGTCGTATAAAAACCTTTCATGCGGGTGAACAGCTAGTAAATAAATAAGTCTTTCATTTCAAAAGCTTTAATAATGCCATAGAAAGCTAATAATTCTAGTAGTGCTCTGGTGAAGCTTTGGTAAAATGAAAGTTGCCTCTCCCCAGAGACGTTTATTAAATTACTTTATATATAATATTATATATAAATGAATAAACAACAAACAACAAAAAATAAAACAACAATATAATATAAGAGTTGATAAGTAAATATACGTCGGAAGCATGTGAAAGAAGTACAGATAGGCACGCAACAGAAATAAATTAATGCAAGTTGTCCAACTTGTCCGTTTCACTCACGGTAATTTTGAAGTTTCCGCGGGAATTCCAGGACAAACTATACGTATAAAACTTCTCCTTGAATCACTCTATCTATTGGTGAAAACCGTGCGAAAATCCGTTCTGTAGTTTTAAGTTTATCGCAAACAGACAGACAGACAGACGCAGCGGAGGAATTTGTTTTATAATATTATAGGTAAGGGTAGATAAAATTGAAATATGTTTAATAACAAAATAACAGCTTCTTATTAAATGCATCTGTACTTCGGTACTCGTAAGAAAAAAACAGTCCTTAAATCTTTTGTGTGTCTGTCTGTCTTTCTATTTGTTCCGGTTAATCACGTTTTTCTGATAGGACTTTTCATGGCCGACGGCTCATGTTTATGAGTAACTTGAGCCACTTTTATCAGGGTTCCTGAAGTAATCCTCAGTGCTTACCTACTATTGTTAGAAAAAAAGGACGATATGTGCGAAATTTAAAATTTTTAGACTTAAAAGTTTGGATTAATAATGGGCATGACAAAATATAATTTTATGTGTATCAATAACTATTTTAACTAGGCATTTATGCAACGGAACCAACAAAAATACATTGTCCTTTGACACAAAATGGTGTTTTGCAGCGCATATTATGTAAAAAAACTTCGCTTATCGACTGTACCTGCCGATGTCTGTAGAAGCGTTAATCCGTATAACAGAATCAGCGTCGTAAGTGGATCGATGCGATCGTGTCTGTAACGTCGCGTTGTTATAAACTGCGTGGGTAGGTATACAGACCGGACTAGGTAAACTAGACCGGTATATTATATTATGTAGGATAGATAAATAAAGTTTACCTAAGCGAGCTATAGGTTGGATGCAAAGAATAGGTATTACTGTATCTTAACATAAAGAAGCGACACTCGCTTTCAACCACCTTCGTGCCTCTCCACGCCCCTCCACGACACAGCGACGAGCCTAGGCTCGTGACAGGTGACAGCGGTGTAAGCTGCTGCTGCTGAGTGCTGAGTGTGTCGGAAAATGTTAACTTGAATGTGGAACTCTCTCTCCGCCAATCGCCACGCCCCGGCGCGAACCCTACGCCTCACGCACACACCCTGCCTGCCCGTGTACACACAAGCGGCCCGCCTGTAGTAGTAGTGGAGATTTAAATCGGTTTTCGCATATGGAGTGTCCCGAGTGTGGTACAAGGTTGTACAGTATTCGGTGTTTAGTTTATAATAGATATTATCGTTTCAATGGTTTAATTAATGTATTTTAGCCGACAAAATATATACATAGGTCTCTGTATTTGGGATATATGGGAAAGATTATGAATATATGGTCAAGCAAAGGAGGAGTGTAAAGATCGTAGCAGGTGAATCTCTTTAGTCTCTGCCTATTCTTTCGAGGTATAAGCTTATGTATATGACGTAAACTGTTTTTCATTGTTCATAAAAAATTACATTATTTCCATCGTTTGTACCTAAACTATGTATATTATAAGTAGTCTTTCACACGAATTAAAAAACTTTGTGAGTGTAACAAATGGAATATTAATAAACCCGAAAAATAATATTTCAGTTATAATAATTTTAATTGCCTAAAGTAAAATTAGAGTTTAATCTCGGAATGAATTACAAATAACCTCGTACAAATGCGAGCTATAATATGATAGCCCCTTGTACAATGTACAGTCATTCATAAAATTCCATACATAGCTGAAGTAGTTTGTCCTACTAAACTCAGTTGTACGCTAAAGAACTCAATAATTTTATGGCCGATTTACACTTCCATAAGTAAGTTCAACTTACCTACTTACTTACTCAATCGAGAAGTAGTAAGCAACGTCCAAACAGTGTCCAATAAGTAAATAAGTTCAACAATACATTTCTATACTTACTTGCCCGCGGCCGTCCAGGCGTTATACATATTATGTGGACGCAGATAAGCAATAACATGTTAACCCACAAACTTAAGTTATTGATTCAGAACGATGTATTTAGAGTTAGAAAACATTTTTTTTATTATGTGTTTACCTTATTACATTGCTTAAATATGTAACTAAATATTTAACATAAAAAATGTTGACACAAAATGGCGCTGAACTTTTAAAACACAATTTACTCAAAATTTCTCTAGTGTGGGTTAACACACTATTGCTTATCTATGTCCATGTTATGTTGGCGATGTTATGGAGACGAAGCGGGCGGGTTTAAGTATGCGCTACTATCCTGTCCAAAAAATAGAACTGGTTCCTAACCTGAAGCAAGTTGGTACTTAATCACTTACTTGCCGGCCGGCGTCCACACGTGGTTTTTAATTAGGTACTTACTTATGGAAGTGTAAATCGGCCATGATGATTCACTTCAATATATACATTTACAATGTGTTTTATGGCAGACAGTGCAAGCAAAGTTTTCTAATATTTTGGCGTCTGGACCGTTTAGGATTGTGTTATTGGGACGCGCGTAACGTTATGACCAGTTTGGTCATACTGAATAAGTGCCCTGAATACCCACCCGCCTTCAATACGTCCGTCCTTCGTTTAACCTTTAATCATGTATACTATACATATTCTACGTTACGCACTTTTGCAAATCACTGTACCTCCACTGCCCACTCGCGACGCGTCTGATTGTGGCAGTTTCGCCGGGACAACCTTTTCAAAATATGAGAAATAGTTATTTTCTGCTTATGGACTTTCCGCGACGATTCATCATTGTAAAGCAAACTGCACACTGCCCGCAGAAATAATTCACTGAAGTAATTTTTATGAAGTAATTTGATTGATTAATCGAGAATTTTAAAATTGAGTACCTAATTAATAATAATTATTATAATTTTTTTCCTACTATTTTTACTTAGAAAACTGTTTTTTCCTTTTTTTTTAATAAAAATCTCATACTTTTAACCTAAAGGTACCACGTGCTAAATCAGCTACATGATATCGTATATTTTATATTTGTAACTAGTGAAAACTGTGCCTTGGTTCGAAGAGTAAGTAATGCAGAACTTGCAAGGTACTGTACTTGTATAGGTAAGTACTATACTAAATTTTCGTTTTTACAATACTTACTAGTTTACTTTTACAAAACCGTGCAAGTACCCATCGCTCATTGTAGCCTCATCTTTATATAGTATAAAACGAAGTCGTTTCCGCTGTCTGTTCGCGATAAACTCAAAAACTACTGAACGGATGCGGTTTTCACCAATAGATAGAGTGATTCATGAAAAAGGTTTTTATCTAAAGTTTATCCTGGAATCTCGGGAGAACTCCGAAATTACCGTGGGTGAAACCGTGGGGGATAGCTAGTCCTAATAATATTATAAACGCGAAAGTTTGTAAGTATGTATGGATGGATGGATGGATGGATGGATGGATGGATGTTTGATACTCTTTCACGCTAAAACTACTGGATGTATTTAAATGAAACTTTACAATAATATAGCTTATACATCAGATTATTGAATTGAATTGAATTGAATTGAAAAACTTTATTTGACACAACACAAAGATTTACAGCATACGTATACAACAACTAAACATATATATAACAGGTATTGAGGGTACGCTTCTCAACCGACGGACAGACGCCGCCAGCCGAAGAACTGTGGGCGGACTCCATCCGACGACTGAGAAACGGACACATTATTTACACGGATTAACACATAGGGTACTTTTTATCCCGGAATTCCCGCGGGAACTCTGAAATTAACGCCGGTGAAACCGCTGGGCATAACTAGTTATTTATAAATCAAACTCCTCCGCCACGTCTTTCTGTCTATATGTACGCGATAAACTTAAAAACTACTGAACGGATATTCATGCGGGTTTCACCAATAGATTGAGTGATTCGTGAAGAAGGTTTATACATACAGTATATCCTGGAATTCCCCCCGGAACTCTGAAATTACCGTGGGTGAAACCGCGGGGGGCAGCTAGTATTTTCATAAGTTCTTATAGTAAGTAGTTCCTACACTTTATGTCTGCCGGTGTACCCATAGTTAAGTTATTTCATTTCACTATCTTGTGTACACTCGCCTCTATGCCAGCGGGAGGCACGGATTGACCTTTGTCCAACACGCGTCACACAACCCACTTGTATACGTTTCTTTTAGCTGAACGAAGAGTCTTTCGCTAGAGGAAAGTCAATCTCTCGCATGTTAGGTTCGCTTTGAAGCGGGAGACAGAGCGCTACGAGTTAAGATTGCGTATAAAATTAAAATCTTTTCCGTTTATGTTTGTTTGTGGTGAAATTCCAACTTAAATGATACTTAAATGAGACTAGTTTGGTTTTAGATCGAAGTTCTTTATCGCACGGTACGGATGGGGGCTAGGATTCGTAGCATGAAAGAAATTTTCCGTCACGGCGTCATAGGTGCGCGCTGATTGGTTCATGCAGGTTTTTGGAATGGTTAGCTTATATTTCTGAAACTACGAGAAATTTTGTTCTGACCGAGTGTTACACGACACTCATGCATTTTTTTTTGTTACGTTTTCGATAACTACTCAACCGATCATCATGAAATTTGGCATAAGTACACGTCGGGTGTACAGAAAATGAGATAGAATACCTTCTTTTATCGCGGAATTACCGCGGAATCTCTGAAATTAACGCAGGTGAAACCATGGGGAGCTATAGTATGATATAATTATGGAAGTTATTATGCTAGGGGCAAATTGAACATTGATTAAAATATTATATACCTATCAGTATCACTCATAGATCTTTTGGTCCTGCTCTCACAAGTTACAACCGTTGGATGCGTATAGGTAGACAGTAGTTTCTTATTGCTAGGTGAAATTTAATTAATAAAGGAAGGGGGTGAAAGGGGATGTATAGTATGAAGAAAAAAAATTGCACCAATATTCATCACGGGCTGTTTTGAAGTTAGAGTTGAAAATTGTAATTTGGACATTTTGAACTAAGATACACGATTTTTTTTTTTTTCGTTCATTCAACTCCTAAAAGTACGTACCTAATACCTATATAGATTACGCTGTTAGACCGCGTGGACCAGCCAGTATTATTATAAAGCACTTTCCATGGCGGTAGACTCATGAAATTTGGCACGATGATAAGTCGTTTTCTACTTAGGTACGACTTACGAGGGAATAATCCAAAATCGCATCTTCTTATCTGGAACGCCATAAAACCCGCCCGGTTTAAGGAAATGCTTCTGGGACATTTTCAGAACGTGTTTATAGTTGATTACCGGATAAATTTAGGTTTTAGGCACATTTTTAATAGAAGTGACATCCCAAAAACGTTCCAACTCAAAAATTGAACTTATACTTATTGCCAAATCTTATTTGTTTTTATTTTTAGAGGATTCTTTCTTTTTCTTTTTGTAAACATGACTTGCCTGTAATTTAGCTTTATTTTGTTAGCCTAATTAAATGCTTTTCTGAGGATTCGCAAATTAAACACCTATTAAAGATAAATCTGTATTAACGACTGACTTCTGACAAGTGACAATTTTATATATTTTTTCTAAAGGACACAAGTAGGTAGAAACTACATCTTTGATACATTGTTCAAACATTCCGCACTCCAAGAACTTCGTTCTTCCTCACCACCCTCGAAGGTATCCACGGATCTGTCTCTTGGTGTGTGGCCATGTCCTCCTTTGGCAAGGAAATCAGTTTAGATAAAGGGCGCTTCAAAGTTGTACCCTTACATTTTATCGTGACCACCCGCACATTGTCATCAGGTCCAGGGTGTAATTCGACTATTTTTGCTAATAGCCATTTGGAAGGGGGCAAGTCCGTATCCTTTACTATTACCACATCCCCAATCCTTGGAGGTTGTAGTTCTGAACGCCACTTAGGACGTTGTTGCATCGTGTGTAGAAATTCCTTTGACCATCTGTCCCAGAAATTTTTCATCATTCGCTGTATTTGTCTCCATCGCTGTAAAGGACTAATCCATTCAGCAGCGTCGTATTTTTCTGGTATGAGTACAGTGGGCTCTCCTACTAGGAAGTGAGCCGGGGTCAGTGGAGTCAAATCTTCCGGGTCATCATTCAATTGACATAGCGGCCGTGAATTAAGACATGCTTCAATTTGACAAAGAAGTGTGGACATTTCTTCAAACGTCAACGTTGTATTACCAATAACCTTCATCAGATGCCGCTTGACAGATTTTATTCCTGCTTCCCAGAGTCCACCGAAGTTCGGTGCTCTCGGTGGGATGAAATGCCAGGTTGTGTGATCATTTGCTAATAATTCTGCCACCTCTTGCGTTGCGTCAATGGTTGATTTCTTGAACATGCCTTTCAATTCTCTGGCTCCACCCACGAAATTAAGCCCATTATCGCTCCATAAATCAGAGCAATATCCTCTCCGAGCCACAAATCTACGAAAGGCCGCCAAAAATCCTTGGGAAGTAAGATCACTTACGGGTTCCAAGTGAATTGCCTTTGTTTTCATACATACAAAAAGACATAGATATCCCTTGTAAGATTTTTGTCCTCTCCCCTTTGAAAGTCGCATTTGTATGGGGCCTGCAAAATCTACTCCACTTGTTTGAAATGGTTTCCCAGGAGTGACTCTTGCTTTCGGAAGATCACCCATGAGTGGCTGCTGGGTAGTTGCTTTGTATCTTGTGCATGTGACGCAATCCCGGTAGCATTTTTTAACCATAGACTTTACACCTATGATCCAGTAGCTGTTTCTTAAGTAGTTGACTGTAAGCGCTAAGCTGCCGTGTAATAATCGTAAATGCGCGTCACGTACCATTAGTATTGCCAAATGGCTTTTGTTTGGAATGATGATAGGATGTTTGGTATTGTGTGGTAAATTTGCAGCCTCCAATCTTCCACCAACTCGTAGAACTCCTTTGTCATCTATGTAAGGAGCTAATGAAGATAATTTACTTCTCCTTTTTACTTCACCGTCCTTTGTTAAATCCTCTAATTCTTCTGAAAAACTTCGTTTTTGATCTAATTTTATACATGTCATTAAAGTTTCTCTCATTTCTTCCGATGTTAAATAAGTTTCTCGTTGTTCTCTTATGTTCTTCTTTGTTTTTAGGCGTAGAAATCTTCTGCAGTAAGTAAGCACTCTGATCATTCTATTTAAAGAAGAAAATCGCTTCATAATGTCGCTGTCATCTACTTCGCAAACAAATACATCAATAGGTTGTTTCTTCCTTTCTAGATTTGTGTCAAAAGTTTTGTTTGTCATACTTATTGTCTTTTGTTCGAGCCACTGGGGACCCTTCCACCATAACTTATTGTCATGTAATTCGGTTGGGTTTGTTCCTCGTGAGGCTATGTCTGCCGGGTTGTCAGCTGATGTAACATGGCGCCATCGATCATTAGCCAATCTAGCTTGTACTTCAGAAACTCTATTTGCTACAAATGTTTGCCATTTTGTTGGTTGTGCTTGTAACCAGGCCAGGACTACCGTGGAGTCTGTATACGCGAAAATATTGTTTTCGGGGATATTTAAATTATGTGAAGCTTCGGATAATAGTCGGGCAAGAAGTACCACTGCACATAACTCTAATCTTGCTACTGATATTTGACGAAGTGGCGCCACCTTTGTTTTGCTTTCTAGAATTGTGATCACAACCTTATCGTCTTGAATCACTTTTACATATAATACTGCTGCATAAGCAGCTGTTGATGCATCAGCAAACCCGTGAAGCTCCACAACATCATTGTTAGGGTGAGTATGAATCCATCTGTCTAATTCTATAGTTGGTATTTGAGTTAACTCTTGTCGATAAGAAAACCATTCTGTTTTTAAATTTGGCGGTAGTTCATCATCCCACCCTGCCGTGCAGAGCCAAAGCTTCTGAATGAATATCTTCGCCTTGATAATTATCGGGGCTAACCATCCGAAGGGGTCGAACAGGCGCGCAACATCTGATAAAACTCTTCGTTTGGTGATAGGATTTGAAACTTCGGGTAAGCAAACTTTAAATTTAAACTTGTCATCATTTCTGTCCCAAAGTACTCCTAGAATTTTAATGTATTGATCAAACTTGATTTCAAACGGTTGCATCTCTCCTTTGTTTTGCTTGATCACTTCTAAGAACTTATCAGAGTTGCTTGACCATTTTTGGAGTTCAAAACCAGCACTCTTCAGCAGCTGATTGATCTGTGAGTAGATTGCTAGGACCATATCCTCATCATGCCCTCCTGACATAAGATCATCAACGTAAAATGAGGTTTTTACAATCTCTGCTGCTAAAGGATACTTATGTTCTTCATCTTGAGCAGCCTGTACTAACGTGCGCACAGCCAGAAACGGTGCTGAAGTGGTTCCGAACGTCACAGTAAGTAATTTATAAGATTTTAGGTCTTCATGTGGATGGTCTCTCCATACTATTCTTTGATATTCTGCGTGTTCTTCTGTTACTAACACCTGACGGTACATCTTGACAATATCACTTACAATTGCAATTTTGTGTTGTCTCCACTTTGTTATCAGTGTGTGCAAAGTGTGTTGTATTACAGGCCCACTTAGCAGCGTGTCATTCAATGAGTGTCCTTTGGAGCCCTTTGCCGAACCATCAAACACCACTCTTACTTTTGTTGTGTCTCTATCGTTACGGATAATTGCATGATGTGGTAGGTACATAGCGTTCGATATGTCTTCTTCTGCTAAAATCATGTGGCCCAAGGTGTGGTACTCCTTTATTACTTTAGTATATTCTTCTTTCAGCTTTGTGTCATATTTAAACCTTTTTTCCAATTGCAGAAATCTGAATATTGCTGTCTCCTTTGTTCTTCCACATATCTCTACCGGTGTCTTACTGTCATCTTTGAACGGTAAGTTTACCTTGTATCTTCCAGATGGTGTTCGTGTTGTAGTGTTTCTATAAATCTCTTCACATTTTTCTTCGTCTTTGGTAAGTTTTCTTTCAGAGGTAAGTATTTCATGTTCTATTTCCCAAAATTTTCTTAAAAGTTCATTTTCAGTCATACATAAATGCATACTAATCATTTGTTTTTCTTTTTCAGATTTTGTGTTGCTAGTATCACCCGACAAAATCCAGCCCAGGTGTGTATATTGTGCTAGAATCCCAGTTGGACCTTTGATCAATCCAGTGTCTATAATTTTACTATAGATTTCAGCTCCTAGCAGCAGGTCAATCTTATTTGGAGTGTGAAAACCCGGATCTGCTAGTTGTAATCTTCTTAATTCAGGCCAGTTGACCACTTCGATTGACTGTGAAGGTAAGTAATTTGAAATTTTGTTTAATACATATGCTTGCACAGGAATAGTGAAGGTTGGATCATTTCTTGACTTAATTTTGCATTCGATCATATACTTGATACGAACTGTGTTTCCTTCACTTAACCCCGAAACCTCGCCGTTGATTTTTACTCGTTTCAACCCTAAAGTTTGAACAAGTTCTTCGGTTACGAACGAAGCTTGTGATCCTTGATCCAGAAGAGCACGGTAGACATATGTTTGTTTATCTCTGCTAGTTATGTCTACTAGTGCTGTTGCGAGCAGTACTGCTGGACCAGGTTGGTTCATAAAGTGTGATACTATGTTTTTGCTGCTCGAGTCGTTATGACATTTTTCATCTACAGATTCTCGTTTCTCAGGATGTAATAAGGAATGGTGCCTCCTCTTGCATATGCGACATGATGTATCTCTCATACATTTTGCTGCCGAATGATTTGGTATAAGACAATTGAAGCAAAGATTATGGGTTTGGACAAAGTCATATCTTTCTTTGTAGCTCAGTTTAGCAAACTTTTTGCATTGATATATGTAGTGTTCTTCTTTGCAAAAGGAGCATACAATAGAATCCAAAGCAGTATGAAATGTTTTCGGTTTGATTGCTTTGCTAGTATGTTCTATCATTTCCAATGATCTAAACCTGGATTCCAAAAACTCTTTTAAATTCATAAATGTTGGAAACTCTTCATGATCCGCTGAAAGTTGCTGTTCCCATAATCTATGACTTTCTGTATCCAACTTTGAAACCGTTAAGTAAATTATAATAGCATCCCATGATTCAGTTGGTAACCCTAGGTTATTCAGGGAGTTCAAACATTCTGTTGTATTGTCTAGTAACTGCTTGACGTTGAAAGCTGATTCTGTCGACAGTGTTCTAATACCAAATAACTTTTTAAATACACAGTTTGATATGAATCTTTTGTTATTATATCGATTTTTTAATGTTTCCCAAGCTTGATTGTAATTTTGACTAGTTATTGGAATACTTCTTAACAACTGTTCGGCTTCACCGGAAAGGTTGGTCTTTAAATAATGAAGTTTTTGAACATCATCGATTGCTGAATTACTATGTATGAGAGAGTTAAATAAGTCGTGGAACGATGGCCAATCAGTATATTTGCCAGAGAAGGCTGGTATTGTGATAGTAGGCAATTTAATTTTGGCACACGGAGTTTTGTCTTCATTAGTTGCGGTTCGTGTCTCCGATCCAGGTGCGAGTTCTGACAATTTTGTTTTTAGATCGCATTTGTATGATATGTAAAGCTCTTCGCATTCTTCATAAAGATCTTCAGAGAAATATTTTAACGCACTTCGTTGTTCTTTGCTTATACGCGACACTAACTGATCATGAGTGGACGTGAAAGTTTGCCATACTTTATCCAATGCGTCGATACGCGTTTCGAGATAAATTGTAGTTATTCTTTGTTTCGGTGACTTTTGATAATTAGTTCGAGCTTTCTTAATCTGCTCAAATCTGTCTTCTTGAACACACAATAATTGTTTAGTTTCTTCCATGTTCAGATAATTTGATGGTAGCCACTTTTATTATAGTTCTTTGTCCGATACTATGCACTACCAACAATGGATACCTACAATGACACTGATACCAAGTCCAAACGGGAAAATATTTATTTTTGTTTCACTCACTATTTTATACCACTTTTGAACAGTTATTTTTTATTCTCGCAACCTAAATCGTTACTAATGCGGCTCGACGGACCATTTGTTAGCCTAATTAAATGCTTTTCTGAGGATTCGCAAATTAAACACCTATTAAAGATAAATCTGTATTAACGACTGACCAGGCTGTCGCAACTTCCATACTTCAGAAAAAATGTATGGATTGTGTCCAAGTTGAAATGGTGGCATTCGGTCTTCTCGCTCTATAGACTATGGCAATGTCAGTCAGTACTCAGTCACTGTCTTAGCGGTAAAAATTTTGGCGCCTGGTTCAATTGAAAGAAAAATTAATTGTTATTGTGTTATTATTTGTTAATTTAATAGTATTTCAGTGTTTTTTTTTTAGTTTAGTACGTTTGTTTTGTCTTGTAAGTGAACCATCGAATAAGATGTCTTATAAAACGTGTGAATTTGCGGAGTAAAATCGAAGAATGAAAATGGTGTAAAAAGGACTTTTCTTTCAAGATTTCCTCTTGATCCAGTCCGGTACGTAAATTTTATTCAATTTATAGTTGTTTTTATTCTTATTCAGTGCTTAAAATAACAAAAATAGTGTTTTGTAAATTTATTGTGATTTGAAAGAATATGTAAATAGTGGGGAAAATACATATACAGATTTTTTTTATAGATATCGATAAATCCATTATTTTTGTTTTAGGTGCAAGAGTTGGGTTAAGACTAAAAATATTTACCAATCGAACAACTCCATCAAATAAAATAGAGCAGTTGAATGCAGATCAAAATAAAATAGCACAATTGAGTAAGAAAAAATAAGTCAAAGTCAATAAGTAAGTCTTTTTTATTCGTGTTGTTTTTACCGAGTGACCGTGTGATTATTCTTATAATAGTTTTAAACTATGGGCAAAGTTGTATGTTTAAGTGTTCTCCCTGAGCTGGACACTTGATTTTTTGCAAGAATCAGTTGCTTACTCAGGAGTCAGGGTACATAAAATTGCAGCTAGCCGATACTGGTAATGAACCTAACGATTTGTTTATGCTACATTGTCATTCGATTTTATTTTCTTGAATTTAGAATTTTTTAATTTATTCCAGTAATCGAGTGACCGGTTGACAAAAAGAAACCTTGGAAAACACCCACGCGCAGGAAGAAAAACCGTGACCCGTATTAGTCAAGTAGTCAACTTGACCATGTTCCACAAGACGGTTAAATACAAAAATACCTTTTTCAAATAAATGTTGTGTCTCACTCCCAACCAGCTACTTTCTTTATTTGAGGCAGCTGAAAAAGGCACCAATGATGGCTTACATTAAGTTCAATATTAAATATACTTAACCGACAGCAATTAAGCCGTCACTGGTGCTTTTTTCTGTAGCTATAAAATAATAAAAAAACTATGAAGAACCGTAGTAGTCCTGATTTTTTATCGATATCGATATGACGACCATTCGCTATAAGCAGAACAGCACTATTTGTGTGGGAATCGGCCATGATTGCTAGGGCAAAAATTTTGACAATTCGCGTCATTCCATTTCACAGTATGGGAGTCCCATATCTTAAAACGTAGTGATTATATGATCTTTGCGACTGACTTCTGACAAGTGACAATTTTATATATTTTTTCTAAAGGACACAAGTAGGTAGAAACTACATCTTTGATACATTGTTCAAACAGTGTATATTATAATCCGAACTATTATTGTAAATGAGAAAGTGAGTTTGTTTGTTTGTTACGCTTTCACGCCTTATCGGCTCAACCGATCATCGTAAAATTGTGCATACACGTTATCAGGGGTACAGAGAATGACATAGAATACTTTTCATCCCAGAGTTCCAGCGGGATCTCCAAAATTAACACGAGTGAAACTGCATAAAGTTTTGCATATTACACGGTGTTAGGGTTACAGAAAAGGATATACAGTATTTGTATCCCGGAACTTCCGCGGGAACTCCGAAATTGCCGCGGGTGAAACCGCGGGGAACAGCTACTTTTTTCATAAAACTTTCTTTTTCTCCTCACAAACATGACTTGTCTGTAATTTGGTTTTATTTTCACCTTTTGTGTACCTACATTATAATAACAAAAATAAATAATTTGTAACTATAGTCGTAAGTATCAGTTAGTTGGTGATCGGCTACCGCCCTCTCTCCCGGGATCAAATCCATCGGCTAATGTTCCACTTGTTTTATTTATTCGTTACATACATCCTCTCCATTTACTGGATATCTCTTAAGACGTTCATTATCAATTTCCCTTGTAGATACTAAGTTTCGACGAGTGGATCCCTCGAGTATTGGAATGTGCCTGAGGATTTTGTTGAGATTTCATCGATTCTGGCTCGCTCTTTTATTGTTATTCTCCAAAGCAATGTTTATTTAATGACAGTTTCACAACGTAGTTTTTTATTTAAGAGTGCCCGAGACTTCTTATTTGTTCTTTTTTTTCTATTTAAACACTGTTCCAAGGATTCCCCCGGAAATTCCGGGTCGATAATAATCTTTTCTGAACTTGTTCGCTAGTAGCTGTTCCCTGAATGCCGGAATGCAGATATAAAAAGTACCCAATGTCCTTCTGTGTACCCCGTATAACGTGTACGCAAAATTTCATGATGATCGGTTGAGCTGTTAAGGCGTGAAAGCGCAACAGACAGACAGACAGACAGAGTCTATATTATATATATTTAATATTATAAATGCTAAAGTATACTTTAATATTATAAATGCTAAAGTAACTCTGTCTGTCTGTCTGTCTGTTGCGCTTTCACGCCGTAACAGCTCAACCGATCATCATGAAATTTTGCGTACACGTTATACGGGGTAGGGATAAACTATACATAAGCACTAACCTGATAAATTTCATCTTCATAAGCCAAGTAATATCTAATTGTCAAAATTTCATGATTGGACTCTGGACAGTCGGTTTTCATAATAAAACTAGCTGCCCCCGCGGTTGCACCCGTGGTAATTTCGGAGTTCCTGCAGGAATTCCAAGATAAGAAAAAAATTAACTTTTACATACGAAAAGTCGGTATATACGTATTATATAGTTTAACTTCTACCGCATGTAAAAACCGATACATGCACCGGGTTTTTTTTTATGAATAAAAACCCGGTTCTAGGCCTGATATTTATAAAACACAACATTTACACAATATAAAGCGGTCATTTTGTATACCGTTTCCTATATGAAATTATAGATAGGTAGGTAGAAGCAAAGGATTTATTAAAAGAGGTTGGTGAAAACCTTTGAAATATTGGGCACGTCAGGTAAATTTATAGGGATAATATGTTGTACGAGGAGCTCAATTTCCTAAAGAGTTTACTCCGATTTTTTTTTTATCTATACTAACAAAAGGAAAAAAATACTATAGCTAAGCAAACAGTGTTTTCTTATAAGAGTGTTCTTGGGACGTAATATTTTCATTGGCTATTCGTGAAAGTTCAGCATTTTTTTATGTAAGTACGTGGCATTTTCTCGTATGGGAAAAACCATTTTTGTCAATTTAATATATTTTATCCTTAATCTCTACCACTGGAATCGCATTGAGTGACTGCTAGATTGATGTCCGGGGATTGAATCAATTCGTAGGTCTAATTGTTTGTGAGAATATCTACCTAATGCTACTGCTCCACCTGCGTGTTAACGCGTTAATTAGTGCGCTAAATAAGGCATTACGTAGATGTGGCCAACATTTTAACGCGTTAACGGATTAGCTCGGGTGTCGGTTTTTTGGACACATCAAAAGGTTTTAGCGCATTATTTAGCGCACTAAGCGGTGTTGGCTACATTAACGCCTTCTCATTCTGCGTGGCGCATGCGCGGAGCAAGACCGTATTTACTTTGTTTTGGTGGGAACAATAAAAATACGACATTGGATTGGTCTAAAAGTACAGCTGCTTCTACCGCCATTGCAAAAAAACAGCTGTCTGAAGCTTCGACCGCCATTTTGTGTTAACGCGTTATTTCACTAGAAATTAACGCTTAACGGCACGTTGCAAACTAAATGTAGCCAACACGTATTTTAATGCCCTAATGAAAGCGTATTTGGACATTAACATCAACGTTAACGTTAACGCAGGTGGAACAGTAGCATAAAGAACGAACACTTCGTTCGTGTGTTTATTAGTGATTATTAGTACAAATGAACCGATTTAAAAAATTTTTGGTGACAGAAAGCTACTAATTCGTGTAGGTTAAACTGCGGGGGCCTTTCGGCTGCCCTATGGTAAAACAAAGTAGGTACCTAAGTAGTTGAATAAATTGGAGGAGAAAAAAAAAACGAAAATCGCTTCATTTAAAACAAACCTTCCATACCTAGTTTGACGAGTTTCGTAATTTTAATTTCTCTAAGACTAAAGTCTTTGAAATGGTTGTGAGTAAGTAGCAACGTCCGTTATGCGTGAAAAGTGGCAAAAATATAAAAAAACACATTTGGAAAAAAAAATTGTTTGTTTGTCACACATTTGTTTTTCCGTGGAGAGCTGCCGTATTTGCTGTATATGTATGTCGTAGCCATATCTAAGAATTGGCCAATTATCATGAACTGACATATTACCCCGACATAATATATATTATATATTAAGTTACGGGAAATTTAAGACTTGGGTTAGGACATACAGTTTAGGTACTTTCATCCTGACGTAAAGAGCTCCTGCGGGGTTTCCAGACTTAACGCAGGTGAAACCGCCAGTAACGGCTAGTAAATAAATATATTTCCAACGGTGTATAGTGTCAATCATATTGTGAATGCTCCGGTGATGTCCTATAAAAATTAATGTTCAAGCAAATTCCATTCACTGCTCATAAATGGGTAACCATAAAAATGAATATGCGTCTATCCATCGATAATAACCGACATCTGACGATTGCGATTATGTTTATGGGCAACGCGTTCCGTGAGGCTGCTATCACCGTACCGCCGGGACGCGTATTCCTAATACTCTATTGGCTATATACGAACAGACAATCCGTTCATAGAGTACAGAGCAGATGATACCCTGATGCCGAACTATACGTAATACGTATATTATTTTTTCTGACGTAATTGTGGCGTGACTTCCTTGGGCACGGCAAGAATGCCAAAATGAAGAAAGAAATTTGCATGGTGGTAGGGCGCTCTCTAATGCCCGGCTGGCTAGCTACCACCTTCAAGTTGCAAATCTGTCACCAAGCACCTAACGGTGTGTTCCGGCAGCCCCACTTGAAAGCCAGTTCCCATCCCCGTTCCAGGTCGGCAACGCACCTGCATGCCTTCTGGTGTTGCAGATGTCCATGGGCGGCGGTATTACACTTACCATCAGGTGTACCACTTGCCCGTTTGCACCCTATGACATAAAAAAAAAGAAATAACCGTTAAATTACCCGTTATATAATTTGAAGTTTTCGTTAAATTAATTCGTTTTATACACGCTTTTATTTATTTATTTATTGAAAAAAAAAATAATAATAATTAACCAAAGTGAAATAAAACTGAAAAGCTAAGTTAATCCAAAAGAAAAAAATTAAAAAAAATAGATGAGAAGTTTAAAAAGCGATAAAAAAATGCATGCAAATAACACATGCAGTGCAGTGTTAAACATGTTAAAGTATAATTTATAAGTATAATCTCCACTGCTATAATTAGTGAAAGAAACTGAAACACACGAATGTAGCAATAAGTTTTCCAAATAAAATATATATATATATATTATCACGTAGCCGCATTTCATGAAATGGTCGGCCAGATCACGAATTTGTTAATTCTTAGCCACGACACACAATAAAAGGTCTTGCAATAACCAGGGGCATTAGGTACCTACTCTTGAAAATTATATTTGAAGCTGATTTCGATACTGATTTGATTTCGGTTTGATTTCACCTCGATGTCATTTTATTACATACTTTTGAGATCGAAATCAAATCGTATTTGGAATCGTGTTAATTTCTTAAAGATGACGTCCGACAAGTCAATAACACGACTCCTATAACGAAATCGAGTTTCACATTCGAGACACAATCCCAAAGCTTAAGTAGAAAGTAAGTAGATAGAAGTAGCAAAATTTGATTCCGTTTCGATCTCATGTCAATTCGATTTCGATTTGATCCTAATACGAATACGTCAAGAGTATGACCCTTACTCAATTGCGTCAAGAGTAAGCCGGCAGGTGATTGTCAGAAGTTAAACACTATTTCACATCTTGACATAGGTTACAATAACACACAAGGTTTTGTAAAGACGCTGCCGGGATTAGAATTATTCACACGGGCACGTACGTTGAACGAGAGGGTCGTTCGAGTAATCGGTTGACAAATCGAGCCGAATGTCTCGCGCGGAGTCGGTCGAACCGGGCCTAATCCGTAGACGTGTCAGAGCTTTATCGCGTGTTATCGGCTCGTTTAATACCAGTTTAGCAACTTGGTATACTCTTAGCTTGTGCAAGTAGGTAGGTAAGTATAAGAGTATCTACATACATAATTGGTTTACAGTGACGTCATCTGTCACCTGGATAACGTCACCATACTAACAAAGAAGGTTGGATTTCTGAGGGTATATGGAAATATCTACCTACCTTAAGAAAAATTATATTTGATGTGTTTTACATCAAAATTTTGGTGATTAAATACTAAATATAAAAAATAATAACTTAATACTACTACTTACTTACCTGTGATTTTGAAGTTTCTTTTTTTCTCGTACCTGTAGCTCATATTGAAAAAACTCGGATTTGAAACAAATCTCAAACTCTAATCGAACCTGCTAACTGTACTACTAATTGAGTAGGTACCTACTTATGGAACTAAGTTCAATTTTAACCGACTTCTAAGTCCATTTTAGATCCCTCAGGAAATAAATGTACATATTGGGATGATGGTACCCTATATTCTATTCCAAGATCTAAAGTCGTTACTATTTGCCAAATTGCTGTTCGCTGTCCTACCTGCGAAGATTTCGGAACTCCCTCGGGAACCCTATGCTCCGAGATAAAAGTCCGCTTTTACTATAGGTGAAAGAATATTCAGAATCGGTTTAGTAGTTCCAGAAGTTACCCCTAGTAACAAACAAGCAAACAATTGATTCTTCTCTTTAAACTTCAGATACCTATAAATCTAACATTTATTTACCATATTTACCACATCTACATGATGTTACGCTAAAAGCTGTAACATCATGTAGAGTGGAGTCAAGGTTGGTGCTTGAATGCGTCCATGCCATGAACAAATTGGGCGCCAACAACAAGGTCAGATTAATCTGGGTTCCAGGTCATGTAGGTATACAAGGCAATGAACTTGCAGATGAACTGGCAAGGAAAGGATCAGATGAAACCCTCATTGGACCAGAGCCATTTGTTGGGATCTCTGCAAACATGGTGAAAAAGGCAATTCGCGAAAACGCCCGGAAAAGACACTCACAGGAGTGGTCGTCGACTACGGGCCTCAGGCATTCTAAACGCTTTATCGGCGACAAAACAGATGAGAAACTGTCACGTAGCATACTTCTCCTAAGTCGCAATCAGGCCCGCCTAATCACTGGTGTGCTTACAGGTCACTTCGGGACAAAGGAACACCTCACGAAGATGAAACTCGCAAGCGACTCATCCTGCAGGCAGTGCGGCGAAGAGGTGGAAACAATGGCACATCTTATGTGCGAGTGCGATGCCTTGGCTCGTAAACGAATGGACCTCCTGGGGATGGCCTACCCAGAACCAGAGGACGTTAGGCTCTTACCCCTCCACTGCACGCTAGCCTTTGCCGCCGAGGTTTTCAGGGAGTAGAGGGAGGAGCACAGGATGGGGATGGTACAAAAGATCCCAAGGGTCGAAGTGCCGAGGCTTTGCTTGCCCACCCCATTATCTAAGATAAGATAAGATAAGACATATTTACCAACTAGCTGTTCCCCCGTAGTTTCACCCACATTAATTCAGAAGTTTCCACAGAAATTCCATGAAAAAGTACCTACCTCATGTCCTTTTCCATACCCCTGACATCAAGTACGCAAAATTTCATCAAAATTGGCGGTTAAGGCGTGAAAGCGTAACAAACAAACCAAAATTCGCATTTATAATAGAAAGGATTTATTCCAACAACAACCATACAATACCTACAAAGAAACACTATGCATATACATATAGACATACACTCCGCGACAAAACTATAGGACACTAGGCAAATCATGTTGTCTCTTAATAAATATGCAGTCAATGTGAAAAGAAAGTCTACCAATATTATTAATACTATTTATTAAAAAAAACAAGCATAAAAAACAATCATGAAATTGTAATTATTTTTGAATTTAAAACAACAATGAAATCAATTTGTAATTTGTTGCGACAAAACTATAGAACAATAAACTAAAAAAATAATTAAAAACCTACTAAGATTGAAATATATTTATTACTAATAGTGCGTTGATCCTCCTTTATTCATTAAAACTTCTATCATTCTATTGGGCAGTGATTCATAAAGATTTTTAATATATTCTTGTGGTATATTGCTCCATTTTCTTATCAACTGTTGTTTTAATTCATTTTTATTTTCATACTGCTTTGCGTTGGCATATACAGCACGGGAAAGTTCACCCCAACAATTTTCAATAATATTAAGGTCTGCTGACCTTGCTGGCCAGTTAATAGTTTTAATATTTTTCTCTTCAAGAAATCTTTTAACTATTTGTGCCGTATGTACCGGTGCATTATCATGCTGAAATATATACCCTTGTCCTGCAATTTCATTTCCATATCTATCTTACAATTTTACATAGTTAGAGCTGTTCATTATTCCTTCTATAAATTTTATTTCAGTTTTTCCGTTATAGCCAATCGCAGCCCAGATCATCACACTACCACCACCCATTTGTCTTCGGCTCAGAATTTGTGGATTTTTTCTTAAATCATGAAAAAAGTACTGGAAACCATCAGGCCCATCTAAATTGAATTTTTTTTCATCAGAAAAAATAACCTTGCGCCACTGTTTCCGCCAAGCAATATGTTCTTTCGCAAAGGTCAATCGGGAGTGTTTATGTTGCTTAGTTAACGGCGGTTTCTTGAGTAGTTTTTTCTCTTAAGGTGGGTGGCAGTTTTCAGAAGACGTTGGATATTTCGAATATTAGTATGAACTCCTGCTTCTTCTGCAATTTGTCTGGCTGTTAATGCAGAATTCGATGCAACTCTTAATATTGCTCTTCTATCTCTATCGTTTATCGCTTTAGGACGGCCCCCTGGGTGTTTCTTTTGATAATTTTCGGGATCATTTAGGTAATTATTTATCACATGTCTACTTCTATTTATCATTTTGGAGATTTGTGTGACATTATAGTTTCGTCTTTTTAAAGTTTTCAATAATATCAATTTCACTTAACGTTAACTTTTTTCCACGTGGCATTTTATACCAGTAAATTAGAGATATACTGAACAAAAAAAAAGCTTGACTACAGAATGACGAAAATAAAGCAACAAAGCGTCCACTCTCTCTGCGTCATAAATGAAAACTGATCGTTCGGTCAGCGTCCTATAGTTTTGTCGCAGCACCTCACCCCCCTCTCTCCCGTTTTGTTTATACTGATTATACAAAACGTCGAATAATAATAGTATGTAAAACATTTAAACATAATAAACAAAATATATAAAAATTATTCTAAAGTAATAACTCCAATCGAGTAAATTACGGAAAAATATATGTGTCCTATAGTTTTGTCGCGGAGTGTTAACTAGTTGTTCTCCGCGGTTTCAACCGCATTACTTTCGGAGTTCCCGCGGGAATTCCAAGATGAAAAGTACCCTATGTCCTTCTCTGTACTCCATACAACGTGCACGCAAAATTTTAGGATGATCGGATGAGCCGTTAAGGCGTGAAAGCGTAACAAATAAACATACAAACTTACTTTCGCATTTTATAATATTAAGTAAGGATTCAAGCAATATACATTTAACGTAACACTATAAGCCCTGTTCGTTCTCATTAATTTTCAATAATTAATTCTTTTTACCTACTTGTGACATCAAAATAAAATATACGTACAGTCAGCAACAGAAATATGTTAACACCTACCTACCTAACTTGCTAAATATGGAACTGGCATAGAATTTCTATAAATTAAAAATAATATTATTTTTTAATTTCTGTTAAAGAAACATTATTTGGTAGTTTTTTTAGCGGAAATCAAAGATGGCGATTGGGTCATTTATTTTTATGTCGATAAAAAATGGTTAAAAATGGATTTTTTTGTGTTATTAGGTGCTTTATTGGACAATAATTTTCACAGTGACGGTTTTTTATGTGCTCAAGAAGATAATTATGATATTTCGAGCTGATTTCTTCGGTTTCCACCAAGAGCAAAGTTCTTTGCAAACTATAGTACCTACCATGGCTTGCAATTTCAAACCGTACAACGAAGCATTTTCTAACATTGATCTAATTAATTTTAATTTAAACTGGCTATGCATACTTATGCGAAAGTCCATAAAAAATAAGAAAGAAAGAAAGAAAACGTTCTTTATTCAATCTTACAGAGAAGTAAAAGAGTACTTTTTCAAATGACTTTTCGCAAGTAAGTACCTAACAAAAAAGTGATTTTTCAACTCAGGTATGACGAGGGCGCCATGAGCGATAAGATCGTGTGATGAATCGAAACGATAAATCGCTGCGTGTAAGTTTCCCTAAAGCCTGAAGGCATTTTAGGCACAAAGTGAGGTTACATATCATTTTTATTGCCACAGCCAAAGTGAATTTGAAGGCCCAGATAACATAAACGTGTCCGCTATTTATATATGAAATGTTTTTAACTATTTTGTGTAGAAAAAGATATGACCGGTCAAAATAATACAACTTGATGCTTTTTATCCTATTTTAAAAAGGGGGAGATTTTCAAACCGACCTCATGCGAAACTTCTTTGTTTGTGAACCGACTTTGATGATTCTGCTAGTCACTATAGTTGTCGCCCACGGGTGCACTCGCATTGTATTCAAAAGAAAAATAACGCCGAAATGTCAAAATTCCAATTAGTCCGTCAGATAGAAAATAAAAAAAACAATAGACAAGTACTTTTGGCTTTTTCAAATAATTAATGAAAATATACAGAGATAAAGCGCTTTAAAGTTTAGTGTGACGTCTTTAACCGGTAAGTATAAGCCTCCATACAAACTGCACCGGTTAGTGACCTCACGCGAAATTTCAACTCAATGTATCGCCGTTTTTTTTTTATTAGGTACAAAAGGAAAAATACGTGTTCAACAAGACGGACAAAAAAAATAGTCAACTAGCCCATTATCACGCGCGTTTATATGCAAGTTTTAAATATAGAAGAGATAGAAAGGGGTAGCAAGTCAGTTTAGTATGAAAAACAAGCGGAACGGCATAATTTTGAGTTTCCCTCGTTCAAGAACGGCACTCTATAACAAGAGCGTTTTTTGCATGTGTACACGAATTTATAATAACATACCTAGACCTATACGAGAAACGGATAATTTAAAGCAGTTTAAACACAAACTGAAGCAATATTTACTTGACAAAACATACCTACCTACTACAAAATAAGTGAATTTCTTGACAACTGTTAACACACTATTGGATTACATATACCTACCTGTATTATTTTATTATTTTATTTTTTGCGACATGGTTTTTCTTTTTAATTTAATTCGATTTTATTTTTTATTCAATTAATTTGAGTAATATAATTTAATTTACTAATTCGATTTTATTTTACTATTCAATTGATTTGTATGATGTAATTTAATTTGCTAATTTGATTTGATTTTTTTATTCAATTGATTTGAGTAATGGAATTTGATTTGGACGTTAAACTCATTTTTCTTATGTCATGTAGAAAATGTTCAAAAATGTTATATTTATACTACTTATATAAGAATATTGTTTGTACGCCTCATTGGCAGAATGCAGATGTGCGATTTTATAACATTAATACCTTATTATTATTCACTGTATCCACAAACTTAAATAAATAAATGAATAAAAATAGATGAAACCAGTGCCGCCGTCTGATTTTCCCACATTCGCAGCAATTCGCCACGCGCGCGACACGTTCATTAACGATACAAAATGTACTTAACGAAATTTGGTCACGTACAGTACCTATTTACCTACTTAGTTTTAGATAAATTAAAAGTAGAAAAAGCTTTAAAAAAAAACTTTTTTTAAATCAAGCTTTTATTTAAATGCGCTAAAAAGAATAAACCATGCCTGTCTGTCTGTATGACTGTCATCCAAACTAAACATGTTTACAAAATTTCAGCACAGTCGGTTGAAGATATCCGCTTCAAAATTGAGTTGCAGTATTCCACCCGAATAAACATAGTTACAACTTACATGCATTGCAAGTTAAAGAAAAGCTTTTAATTAATTGTAATAGGCTATTTGACTAATTTTTGTTTTTAATCCGTCGTGTAGATTGTTATAAAATATTGGACACGTAGTGTTTTCTTTTTTACGTAATCAAAAAATAACGGCGATACATTGAGTTGAAATTTCGCGTGACGTCACTAACTAGTGCAGTTTGTATGGCGGCTTGTAGCGGTAAGTGACGTCACGAGCCCCCACCCTAAATTTAATGCGCTTTATCTCTGTATTTTCATTTATTTGAAAAATAAAAAATACGTGTCTAATGATTTTCAATTTTCTAAATGACAGACTAATTAGAATTTTGATTTTCAAAAGTTGTCAACATCCCTATTGCAGGTATAAATATCGGCAATGCCAATTATTTACAATCATATTATACAATCGAACGTCTCTTACGATTTGATAGTGACATTATAATATACACTATAGAATACAATTATAATAGCATTAGTATTTTTCAAATGAGAAAATATCTTTTCGGTAGCTGAATGTTCCGGATAAAATACATTTAATATAGGTAGGTAGGTACCTATAATAAGTTAATCTGGAGTATTCCATAGAGTGGTGCCGGAGACAACCCCATTAAAGCGAGGAACATTTGAGTGCTTTTCTCTTAGTTTGTATTTAATTACATTGATTTATTTTAAGATCAACAGTTTTCCACTTTGAAGCAATTAGGTACGACTTGTGATTCTAGTATCAAAACATTTCTTGAATTTCTTAAGTAACGATTATTAGTTTTTTTAGATTACCTATTTTCCTTTAAAAATTTAATGTCTTTTAATGTCTAAAAAAATTTTTTGCCTAATAATAACAAAGCGTTTTTATCATCAATCTCGTAATTCACGATGATGAAACCACATAGAATTAGCTTTGGGTACATATTATAATGTTTTTCAGCTCCTATCATTAAAAGGTTTTATCAGAAAATATGATAATAGAGCAATATATGACGTTACAAATCACTTGCAATATTTTAGGGGAGCTTACTGAACACCATAATCCCGATACTTATACGAACGTTATTGCTTTATCGAACGATTATATAATAAATCAATTACATAATCCATTAGTGGATAAATATTAATTGGTGTTATACAGCCGTATATACAGACGA
This sequence comes from Zygaena filipendulae, assembly GCA_907165275.2. Lineage (NCBI taxonomy): Eukaryota > Metazoa > Arthropoda > Insecta > Lepidoptera > Zygaenidae > Zygaena > Zygaena filipendulae. The sequence goes on from OU015657.1 coordinate 2,247,765, forward strand.
CAATAGGGTACTTGCATGAAATTTTTTTTTTAGTGTATTCTAAAGATATATGGTCTACTTAAACAAAGCAAGAAAAAGAAAAAAAATATGTGCATAAATTAATTAAATAGAGCGTTTCAAAGTTCCTACTTTAGACTTTACCACCGAAACGCGGCATGACGTCACTAGTTCAAAATTACGCCTTTATTAATCTGTGATAGAAATGTCACTGTCGTATTGATAGGGTCATGTGACACTGACAGACAGATAACTTCAATATCCAAAAGCGAAATTAAGGTTGAACTGTGTCGAGTTACTTCCAAAAGTTCCAGTAATGAATCGAAATGCATCTTACCGATGCATTTTAAATAAAAAACTTCAGAAAATGGAAAATATGCGTCAACTGTATGCACTTAGTTTCTTTTGCCTTCTCTCAAAGAGGTAAATGTTTCCTAAAAAAATAAAAGTGACGTCATGTGTCAAGCGTGGCTGTGATTGGTGTTTCGTTGCAACGTTCCGTTTCACAAAATTAAAAGTTGAATATTTTGGAAACTATTGAATTTTTTTTAGTAAATCTTTCACGATAACGCTTTTCTGAAGCTCTATTTTTGAAATATTGATCCAATTTCTTAAAATAAATTTCATGCAAGTACCCTATTGCGCATAGCGTATAATATATAGACCGTGTGTATTACGAGTAATCGCAATCAGCGAAATTTTAATTAAGCTCACTAAAATTAATGGGTGTTCCAGGTGAGGGATCGCTTACCTAACTCCTTGTGTGCGTCGGTTTGAATCGAGCACAGTACGATCGGAAATGGGGAATTCGCTAGCAAAAAGGTTTGTTTTATTTGATGGAAGTATTTGAAAGGACTTACGCTGGAACCAGAACGAGCGGAGCGAGTCATAGATTAAAGCGGGCTGCAGAAAAGCCAATTCTTTCTTGATTCAAAAATTAAAGTTAAAATACATTATAAACTTTTCCAGCCCTTAATATCAAATTAAAATTTTCTTCATTATCACCAAATTAAGAAATGAAATACAAATATATACGATACAATGGTAAATATCGGTGAGACAAAGCGGAGCTGTTCCATTCAAATGAATTTTTCCGTTAGTAGTAGTAGAGATAACTAATGAAAACGGATAAGTTCATTATTTATTTACTACATTTACATACTATTTATACAACTAACAGACAGACTGTTAATGTAACCGTCTAAAAAGTTACAGTAGCTTTTAAATAAATAATCTATACTTATACATATTATATAGAGGTAAAGTTTGTGAGTTTGTGACGTTGTAGGGGGTAATCTCTGGATCTACTGAACCGATTTAGAAAATTATTTCACTTATAGGAAGCTACGGTAGTCCTAAGTGGTATAGGGTGCTTTTTATCTCAAAATTCCCGCGGGAACTTTGAAATTACCGCGGGTGAAACTGCGGGAGACTGCTAGTACTGTATTAATATTAATGTTGTATTTTGCTCGTAACTGTGCCACCGACCACCGTCTCTAAACAATTATATCTTACCTACTACGTAAGAATTAGTTTCACTTTTATAAATGTGTAATTCTCACTGAAATAGGTACTTATTATTATAACTGCGTAATTTCTTATTGCGCTGAAACTGTAAATAACATTTATTTTTTCAGTAAATACTTGTACAGGTCGAAAGCTTTGAACCGTTTTATTTTGAGGTAAAATTCTGAAATTCATAAAATAATTACTTGTTTGCTAATAATAATAATATTATTTTACAACAAACAGATTGTCTTGATTCCACGCTAAGCAATATCTAAGTAAGCAATGAAGAAACCAAGAAAATGATGAGAAAAACACTATTCATTCTTAAATTTGGTATCCAAGAATAAGTGGTAGGTAATAGAAAAAATTCTAACCCCACTTACCTATTAAAATGCCAAAATAAAAAGGAGGATTTTACTTGATTTTACCTAACAAATAGAAATATCGAAGCTTGGTAAAAGAGATTTTTTTATATCTAAAGAATACCTTCATTCTTCTCCGTCAGAACCTTCATTACACAACAACAACAACATAACATTCCCTGAGAAACTAACCTAGACTAACCAAGATAAAAACTACTGAATAAATAAAAAAAATTAAAAAACAATCTTTCTACGAAACTGTTTGCGTAGAACTGGTTTCGGAGACGATCGAAGGGGCACAGTACAAGCCCGTTTATTTTTAATCTATATACTTACATATATATAAAAGAAAGTCGTGTTAGTTACACTATTTATTACTCAAGAACGGCTGAACCGATTTGGCTGAAAATTGGTGGGGAGGTAGCTTTAGAACCAGGAAACGGACATAGGATACTTTTTATCCCGGAATTCCCGCAGGAACTCCGACGGTGAAATCTCACGAAATTTTTCATACTTAGGTACAACATTGTCAGGGGTACAGAGAAGGACATAGGGTAGATACTACCGGAATTCCTGCGGGATCTCCGAAATTTCCGCGGGTGAAACCGCGGGGAATAGCTAGTTAAAAATAAATTAACGATTGAAATAGTTACAGCAAGAGGTTGTTCATTATTGCTTGGCCACTCTACGTTGGAGGCTCTATATAAGTCATGCATACCTCAATTTGTACTTGCACAGTAGACTAAAGAGTTATGTTAAACCACTATACGAATAAATTATTTTCATTTCGCCAATGAGAGCTCTTGAACAAACGAGACTCCACTCGAACCCCTTTTTGTATACAAAAGTTGTTCTACCCAACGTTATGGGATAACATACGCAAATGACGGGTGAAAGGTATGGTTTGGAAGCAAGAATATCATAGGAATTGTATGTATTTTATAGATAATAATATCATATTTGACCTTATTGAGATAAATTCAATTATTGTATGTTGTATAAAACGCTCGTCAAACAGACAGTGAAGACAATAACAAACCGAGTTTAGATATAAAGTGAACTTGCCGTTAAAACTAGGCAACTGTTTTCTTCTGCTTTAATTTCAAAGTACCCGCGCGAATTCGGGATTAAAAAGTAAAACCAATTTTTTCTGTACCTCTGACAATGTGTACGCGTACACGCAAATATTTCATGTGATCAATCAATCTTATTAGTTTTGGAGTTGCCGGACGGATAAAAGTATCCTATCGTCACTGCGCGTGCGAATCCGCGTAAGAGCAACTTGTAAAGACCGCGTATTTGCTTTTTGACACGAGGAAGAAAAAACTTAATATCTCGGCGATTTAAATTCTTATTATCGAATGAACTTAACAGATTAAACTTTACAACTTTCTTTATTGGAAAATAACGTAAATTGACCCGTAGTTTTCTTAGATTTTGTACAAAGTCCCTCATTTGAACTTTGCGCGTTTTACTCTTACGCGGTATTTACCAATTGCTCTTACGCGGGTTCGAACGCGACGCTATGTCCTTTTTTTGTACTTCTGAAAATGTGTATGCGAAATTCCATGATGATCAGTTGAGTAGTTTTGTCTTGACAGCCTATTAAACAAAAAAGGAAACAAACTCATAATCGCATTTGGAAGCAGATAAGCAAAAACATGTTAACCCACAAAATGAAGTTATGGATACAGACCGCTATAATAAGAGTTATAGAGCGTTTTTTAATTATTATTTTTACCTCTTTACATACTAAGAAATTGTTAAACATAAAAAATCTTGTCACAATTTTTTTTTTAAACACAATTTACTCAAAATTTCTCCAATGTGGCTTAACACGCTATTGCTTATCTATGTCCATTTATAATATTATTTTAGTTAGGATAACAGATATTCAGCCACATACATATAAGCACTAGGGCAGCCCGCCCCGCGTCGTTTGATATTAGTCATGGCAACACGGAAGTGCAGACAGCGACGTCCGGCGTTGTGTCGCGTTTCGTTTGTCAATACCACGTGATTTACAGCCAATGGCCGATGCCAAAACTGCATGCACGCGCGGATTTTGTACGTTCGAATTTTTAAAGTTCGAAAGCAGGCGGGCACGTCGGAACTCTATAACTCTATTATCGATGTTTCTCTATCGTGTTCCGTCCGTGATTTTGAACGACTTTTTGGCTGTGGATTACCTGATTTTGGCCATTAGATATAAACTTTATACATATAACATATTAACTAAAACTTTCTATTATACTCATGAAGAAGATATTGAAAAGTATGTTAAATAAATCACTCGATTCACGTAAAAGCAACTCGTTAGTATTGAACGAAATTCAATACTGAGAGCAATTAAAATTTTTCTGAATCAATAAAAAATAATATAGAGAGACTAAAGATGCTATTGTCACTGACATTTGACGTGAGTTTCTATATACAAAATAATAAATATTTTTCATTACTCATACTCGGAAAGTAGGTCTGAAGTTGCCTGAGAAGCGGGTTGAAAGTAACCCTTTTCAGCCCTAGGGAGCATCGCTTTCAACTGACAACTGTCAAATTATTAAAAAAAAAACTAGGTCTTTTTTCACATTTCTATTGAACAATGTTCCAACTTTCTATACAGCCAGCGCGATGTAAAATTGAAATAACGTAAAGTTTAAGTAGGTATTAATTAAAATAAAATTCACTCCCTTTTTCTTAAGCTAATTCCTATTTTTATTTTGACTTTCCTTGCACTCGTAATGAAAAGCACAGTGTTACCCTCGGGAGAAAGACGACGCTACGCTCGGGCGCCAAACCCCGTCTCGGGACTAAATAAGTTACTTTCACCCCTAGGATAACAATGTACTATTTATTTGTCAATTGTTAAAATAAAAATTCTCTGCACAAATCCCTTCAGAAGAATCACATCACAGAAAAAAAGGGAGATAGATGCCTAATGATATATCTCACAATAAATTTCTTGTAAGGAAAAAGAAAACGATTCGTATTTACACTTCGCATCCGCGAATAATACGTCGATATTTTGTGAAATGAAATTAGTAGGCCCGACAATTGTAAAAGAGCCCCTCTCAAGAGAAACTTTTTCACATTATCTCGTGAACAAAAAAGTCTTGCGAAAGTCCACGAAGAAAAAAAATGGAAATGAAAATATTGGATCTTGGACTTGTGGTATACTTGCAAAAAAATAATGATTGCGTTGCGTTCCCATAGTGAAATAGTGTGATAATGTGATATTGTGTCAATTTGAATGTGATATTGGGTCAGAAGTATGATAGACGTATTGATGAAAAAAAAAATTACGTTGTATCTACTTGTTGGTAACTAGGTAGGTACAGTTCAATACAAAATAAATTCTTACAAAAAGTGTAGTTGGTAGATAGAAATCAACAAATATAGGTATTTAAAGTCATTCACAGTTTAATCCGTTGATATTTTTATATTTCTACAAAACAATGAGTTAAGACTTAAGAGGGGCGGCGGATTAAATGATCCAAGTTCTTGCATATTTCTTCTTAAAGCAATTCAAGTTTGCTAATGAAAGACCCTTGTAACTTGTTATTCGGCGAATTCATTCAGAAACAATTTGAATGTCTGTTACAACACTTAAACTAGGTATATATATTTATTTATACAGGTTGTACGGTTAAACGACGGTCGTATTTTTTTTTATACGCACATATTATTACATATTTATTATACTACAAATATATACATAATATACACACCCAGACTGGAAAATGGAACCCTGCATGTTCATCACACAAAGTCCACCCCCACCGGGAATCGAACCTGGAACCTCTTCTTGATTAGCGGACAGGCATGCATTGCGCCAATCGGGTCGTATTGAAGGGTGTATTCAGTATTCGCTTCTCAACGCTAATCCTACTATATCCTACTAATATTATAAATGTGAAAGTGTGGATGTTTGGATATTTGGATGTTTGGATTTTTTTTACTCAATCACGCAAAAACAGCTGAACGGATTCGCATGAAATTTGGCATGCACGTTGTCAGGGGTACAGAGAAGGACATAGGGTACTTTTTATCCCAGAATTCCCGCGAGAACTCTGAAATCACCACGGGTGAAACCACGAGGCACAGCTAGTATCTAATAAAATATTTTTTAACATAGGTAATTATCGATTACAAAATTTATGAAAAATTAGCTGTGGCCCGCGTTTCACCCGCGTGAGTTTCGGATTTCCCGCAGGAACTATTTTTTCTAAAATAAAAATAGCCTAAGTTACTCCTTATGACATCAGCTATCTGTTAGTGAAAATCCCGTTAAAATTGGTCCAGCCGTTTCAGAGATTAGCCGAAACAAACAGACAGACCGACAGAGAAAAATTAAAAAAATATATTTTTCATGTAAGTACCGTATACCTACTTGTGAAAAGCTGTTAAAATGGAATTACAAAAGACACTTTAAATTTATTTATACGTAAGTACCTATAGATTGAGCGCTCAAATTGATGATGCGCTAACAGAAATAGGCGCCCCTAAAGGTCATAATATTTTAAGGCCCCTTTTCTTTGTACCCGCTTTCATTGTAAAGATTTTATCAATATTTCTTTTTAATGTATATTTTTAATACTTAAAATTTGCAAGTAAGTTTAAAACGGGGGGGCTTAAATTACACTTTGTATAATTAAATTTGGCCTTGTATACGTGTTTAATAACGTTGGCCACTTTTCATTTAAGGAGCATTAGTCTAAGGGATTGAATTAAAGATGCCTGAAAAGGCAGCTCTTTCATAAGGCGCGTTGAAAACTTTTGTGAGGTAAGTACGTAAAAAGACCATTAGATGAAGAGATTGAATAAGAGATATAGTCTTAACGAGCTCTTAATTAATTGAGCGGTATCTTATTGAGGTTTTACGTGAAATGTTCTAAGTTAATCTGTTCTGACAATGAGTTTAACAATGTGTGGGAACAGTTAGCAAAGAAGTGTTTAGCATTTAACCATCTAGGTATTTTGTTGTTACCCAGTTTGTAGGAGAAAGTCGAGAATCTTTGAAAACATGACGTATTTACAGAATTTCGGTTCTCTCAAAACGGTTTGTCATTTAACTAAATACTTAAATAGACGCCATTTTTTTTTTATTTGGTATAATGTGGTTTGGAATAGGTTTAAAGAATCTTTATTTCTCTTATGAATATTAAAGTCCACTTAAAATGAGATACAAAAAAGAAACTATCGTAAATAACAAAAAATTGCTTCCATAGTGCCTGTTAGAATTGTAGACTGTAATCAAGGTTTTGCCGTATATAAGATTTTTTTTTTTATTTTTATTTGTACGTGTACAAGTTGTCGCATTTTCTAATGTCATTAGGTAACGTTTTGTATAGCTACGAATATCGTTTTCTTTCCATAATAATTTGTCCGTGCATTAGCAATTTCAAGTTTATATTTATTCCGAAAAGTGTATATGTATTTATTTATTTATTTATTTAACAATTAATGCACACAAGGACAGCATAAAAAAACAGAAAGTATAAAGGAAACATGTACAAGGGTCATTTATGTGGTTTTTTTGTAACTGTAGATTAGAATTTGTTGTAATATTTATGAGTGCAGTATGTATAAAGTTGTGAAAGATCAATAAATTTTTGTTTTTGTGTATAATTGTTTAGTTGGAGTAAGAAAGTTGTAGTGAAATAATAGCTACTTTTATTATTTTATTTCATTTTTTTTTTAGATTGTTGGTATAAAAATTATTATGAAAAGGTAAAGTTTACTTACTGCCTATCGCTATAAACGGTTCTAAAGTTTTAAAGTATCAAAATTATTCTTTCCATTCGTATTTTGCGGAAAAAGCCCCGAGGGGAACCGAAAGCAACTGAAGATATAAAATCTGGCAAGAGTTTGTACCCATAAAACATAGCCCCGGAATATCAGAGCCTATAAACGTGAAATATCGCGTCGAGCCTCTATTTACCGCCTAACAACAGCACGAGAATCTGCCTGTAAAACACCGTGAAAACAAACGAGACCGCTAAGTGGCCATCAAATTGTCATTTTATGAGGGAATTTCAACCTTTAAAGTACCTATCGACGAGTGGCATTTGATTTTTGATTTTACTTTAACTTAGCCGATGGTTGACGAGTGAAAGCCGTCTCGAAAACACGCGTGTCACGTTTGTCTTCGTTATTTCAGTCACTTTTCAGCATCTATTTTGGACCCTCAGCAGGAAACTAGCTTTCATGAGAGCCATGTTTTATCTTGCAGAACAATCTAACATTGTCATTGGCGTTTCGCTATCATTAAAGAAGTGGATGAAGAGATTTTTATTATTAAGAAACATTGCCATTGGCAAATTATAATTATAGACTCCATTATTACAGAAGAAGAACTTAGCCGATAGGTACTAAATGAAAGTGCCTACCTATTTAGCAATTTACTTATTTTTTGTAAATAAGTAATTGGTTTTTAAAGGAGTAGGTACATAAAGTTTAAAAAGAGTAAAACGAGTATTGGAATAGGTATTGTGTATATCAATACTATTAGATATTAAAAAGAGCTTAGATTTGATTTTTTGTTTGTTTTGTTACGATTTAACTCAAAAATTACTGGATTGATTTCAAAAATTCTTTCACCATTAGAATGTTACATTATCTTTGAGTAACTTAGGCTATATTCATATTTCATATTTCATATTCAAGGACGCAGATAAAGCGAAAACTTTGTTACATCTTTCCACACTTGCAACTCCAGACCATCCTCCGTTCTTCTTTAGCGCCTGCTCCACATGTGAGGTTAAGAAGAGCATACTGTCGATCACTTCCAATGCAGTCGGAATCGATGGTATAAGTCGGAACATGCTAATTCCTATCCTCGATTTCATACTCCCAGTTCTTTGTGGCATCCTCAATTCCTCCATATCGTGCGGAACGTTTCCTTCAATATGGAAGGAAGCACAAATTATCCCCTTACCCAAGAAACCCAATCCTAAATGTTTCTCTGACTATCGCCCTATATCCATTCTACCGTTTCTCTCTAAAGTTCTTGAACGCCTGGTTCATAATCAACTTAACTCCTTTCTTTTATCCTATCAACTCCATAATCCTTTCCAGTCTGGCTTCCGTCCCGGCCACAGTACTGTTACCACCCTTGTCAAAATAACCGATGACATCCGTCTAGGAATGGAACACGGACAGTTAACTGTGCTGGCACTACTGGACTTTAGTAACGCCTTCAACACCGTTGACTTCGACATACTCCTTGCATTGCTTCGCTCACTTAACGTATCTCCACTGGTGATTGGCTGGTTTCAAAATTACCTAGTCGGTCGGCGGCAGCGCGTCAGCCTTGATGAGTAGTTCTCTTCATGGTGCAATACGACTGCTGGCGTACCGCAGGGCGGCGTTCTATCTCCTCTCCTTTTTTCAATCTTTATAAACTCTATTTCTTGTCGTCTCACTTCCTTTTTCCACCTATACGCCGACGATCTCCAAATCTATCATCAGGCCCCTCTTGACCAACTACCTTCAGCCGTTGAATCCGTTAATAAAGATCTGAACTATATATCTGAGTGGAGTGAAGCTCACGGTCTGAAGGTGAATCCCATCAAAACGCAGGTTATAATTGTGGGTAGTCCAAGAACTGTTGCAAGGATTGATTGGTCTACTATGCCACCGGTGGTTCTCGATGGCATTAAAATACCATACAGTGATACAGTTAAAAATCTAGGGATAATCTTTGACAAATGTTTGTCGTGGAAACCACAAATAGAGGCCGTAAGCCGTAAGATGTTTGCATCTGCAGGTGCCTTAAGAAGACTCCGCAACTTTTTGCCGACGGCAACTAAGGTGGCGCTTGCCCAGTCTCTCTTTCTCCCTACTCTCGACTACGCTGACGCTTGCTATCTCGATCTTACCGAAGACCAGCTAAACAAACTTGAGCGACTTCAAAATTTCTCTATTAGGTTCATATTTGGTCTCCGCAAATATGACCATGTCTCCGAATTTCGTGATAAGCTCGAATGGCTTCCAATCCGCCGTCGCCGGAATATGCATATCCTGTCTTTACTCTATAATATCTTGTTCAATCCCTCAACCCCTCTATACCTAAAACAGCGCTTTGAATTTCTCGGTTCTTCCCATTCACTGTCTCTAAGGTCATCAGAGAATCTCACGCTCAAAATACCAATGCACAGTAGTTCTTTCTACGATAAATCCTTCACTGTTACAGCCGCTAGGCTTTGGAATGAGCTCCCTTTTAATATTCAAAATTCAAAATCTCTTACCATTTTTAAATCACGAGTTCATGCGCACTATCTTTCTCTCTAATCCACCTAGGAAATGTCCTCTCATTATGTAGCTATTATTATCATCTGATTATCATGTACGTTTATGTAGTACCAAATTATGTATAGTTTATATATAATATGTGTAATATGTATGTATGTGTATATGTATATATATATGTACATTTGTATTTATCTATATGTATATATATATACCTTTGTATTTATCGTACTGTCTATGTAATATTATATTTAGGTATGTTTTTATGTATATATATGTATATGTGTGGTATATGGGTAGGTACTTATATATTGTTGATGTGTTTATGCTGAGTATTATTATACGTATATATTATAACACCGCCTTCCTTCTAGATTATAATTTTCCCTATGCACCCTATGGTTGTCTGGAAGAGATCGCTCTGAGCGATAAGACCGCCGATTGTTCCACCTTGTAGTAAAATTGTTTTTGTAATTGTTTATTTTTAAGTGGTGTTCAATAAAGAGTTTATTATTATTATTATTATATTGTAATCCGGAATTCCCGCGGGAACTGTGGGGTACTGCTATTATAATATGATAACCTTAAAAGAAATCATCCACATATACCTATTACGGCGCAATCTCCTTTTGCATACAGAGAAAGACATAGGGTTATTTTTGTTCCGGAATTGCCCCGGGAACTCTGAAATTAACGCGGGTGAAACCGTGGGGAACGGCTAGTCTTAAATAAAAAACTATGCAAATCGACATTTTTGATCTGATCTCTGAAAAATGATAAATGAATGCTGAGAAGTGATAGAGACTTCATCACATCATCTATCATGTTTGAAAAATCTTTAAAAGAGAAATAATCTGGTGGTTTTGGTGGTACTGCATCGATTACTAACCGAGTTAAATGGTAGTATTTTATCTGCCCCATTGAAACCCAACCACAAAAAAGGAGTTAAGTTCTTTACGTGGTCGTGTCATTATCCTTACAGTGTATGTGCCTAAACTACCTATTTAGGAATGGAAAATGGAGGAAATTAATATTATTATAAAATTACTTTGAATTAAATAATTATGATAGTAAAATGCAAATGTTGATTTAGGAATTTGAGCAACCTTTTTAACACAGTGGGCGGGCTGTCTGTTACTATCTGACTAATCAATATCTACTTTAAAAAGAGGTAAAGTTTGGAAGTACCTAACATCATAATGAGGTAAAGTTTATAAGTTTGCATTTAGGGATAAAATCCGAAACTATTAAGCCGATTCTAAATGATATTTCACAGATAGGAAGCTACCGTATTCCTGAGTAACAGGATACCTTCTCGATAAAAAGAGTTTTCGAGAGAATTCCAAAATTGACGAGTATTCAAATTCAACAGTTTTTATTAAAAAAAAAAAACCTTTTTTTTTTCGCTGTTACGCATCGCCAAAGCAAATACAGGTGAGTTTCCATTCGACCACTTTTAAATTTAACGAACACTTTCCAACAGCGAATAAAATAAAGACAAAATTCATATATTTCAAATTAGTGTTCCATTTCAGTACCTACCTCTATGATTAGGTAGTTTAGGTATCTACTGCCGCCGTACTTATATGATTAAAATGTCTTACAAAACCGCCGCCATTGTACCTAAATCCCTACTAATATTATAAATGCGAAAGTAACTCTGTCTGTCTGTCTGTCTGTCTGTCTGTCTGTCTGTCTGTCTGTCTGTCTGTCTGTCTGTCTGTCTGTCTGTCTGTCTGTCTGACTGTCTGTCTGTTCACGCTATCACGCCTGAATGGCTCAACCGATCATCATAAAATTTTGCATACACATTGTCAGAAGCACAGAGAAGGACATCGGGTACTTTTTGCCCCAGAATTCCCGCGGGAACTGCGATTTTTTTTGTACCGTTTGTTTCCCGAACAAATTAATAAATAAACTAACGCGGGTGAAACCGCGGGGAACAGCTAGTGTGAACCTATAAAACCGACATGAATAATCACAATTCTATTATTTCGCGTAACAAACCTACATAACCCTTTTTCGGACGGGCCATTATTCGTAGTAGTCATATCAATTAAATGTTAACATAAACAAAAGATCTCCATAAATCATAGTTGCGGTTAGTTTTAGTAAACACCTCGCGTACCTATTCCTGAACCACCGACCCCTTTCTCTCCGCCACGCGCCAGTGTGTAACGTGCTATTATGTGTTATTGTTGTGTAATCTACGGGTCATTTCTGTGGCCTTAATTAAGCCTTTCTCAAATCAGACGGTTTATTATACATACATAATATATGTATCGTTAGCCGGAGCTAATTTAACCCATATGTGGTCGGTCGGTCGACGCAATTTATTTTTATATGAGCCTGGGGGCGGTTTTCATTTTTTAATAGACACTTTGTTATGAAAATTTATTAATCGTTTCGCTATCATATTTTTACTGTAATTTTTTGTGGCGACAATTTTAGGTAGGTTAGGTTAGTAGGTACATTTTAAATAGGGATGTTGATGACTTTTGAAAATCAAAATTCTAATTAGTCCGTCATTAAGAAAATAAAAAATCATTAGACACATCATTTTTTTATTTTTAAAATAAATGAAAATACACCGAGATACAGCGCATTAAAGTTTAAAGTGGGGGCTCGTGACGTCACTTACCGCTACAAGCCGCCATACAAACTGCACTGGTTAATGATGTCACGCGAAATTTCAACTGAATGTATCGTTGTTATTTTTTGATTACGTAAAAAAAGAAAAAAAATACGTGGCCAATATTTTTTATTAATCTACAAGACGGGCTAAAAAAAATTAGTCAAAATATAGCCTAAAGTTCGGACGTTAAGTTGTTAAGTTGAAGTTAAGTATCCGACTGGATGTTTAAGACCGTGATCGAAATATAATTTAGGTTGGTTTGTAGGTATTATACCAGCTGTGCCCTGCGGTTTCACACGCGTTAATTTCTGAGATCCCGCGGGAATTTCGGGATAAAAACTAGTCTAAGTTACTACTTATAACATCAGCTATCTGCCAGTGAGAGTCCCATTCAAACCGGTCCAGCCGTTTCAGAGATTAGCCGGAACAAACAAATAAAAATAATTTCCCTTATTATTATTTTGAGTCTGCCCCCCGCGAGCATATTCTTTAGTAAATATAGCCCTATAGAAAATTAAGTTTGATACTCCATTTATAAAACTTTCATCAAAGACGTAATTCTTATAATATATTAGAGTTAGTCGAAAAGGTACTGAAAAAACAAACCCACATTCTCATTTATGTATGTACTAACTTGTGCCCCACGGTTTCACAAGCGGTAATTTCGGAGTTCCCGCGGGAATTCCGGGATAAAAAGTACTCTACGTCTTTTTCTGTACCCCTGACAACGTATACCTATGCCAAATTTCATCTAAATCCGTGCAGCCGTTTTTGCGTGATTGAGTAACAAACATCCAAACATCCACCACACTTTCACATTTACAATATTAGTAGGATGACAAAGTAACTAAAACATAACGGTACACGGGTGTTTTAAATTTCAGAAGAAACTGCCGCTATTAACTATAGCAATAACTTTTAGAAAGCGAATCTAGTCGCAACACCAACCCTTTCCTATGCAAAATTAAAACATTTTCATATTATAGTATGTTACCCTTTTGATGTGTATTCAGTATACGGCCTCTTAATGAATAGAGTAAAGTCGGAACATGTCTAAATTGTCTAATACACTCGGCCTGACCGGCCCATTACGCTATACAAATAGACCATTCGATCCCAAACCCCTCGCTATTTCGAAAGGACGAAGGTTGAATTTACGACGCAAAATTTAAATCTACGAGCAACTTGTAATAGTATCCCTTAGGGTTAACTGTGATGTTACAATGTTTTAATATAAACTTTTGTGTGTATAATACGAATAAACATCAGCGGATACGTAGCGAAAAACTGGTTCAGCATTTTTATAATGTTACTAGCTGTCCCGCGCGATTTCATCCGCGGTAATTTCGGAGTTCCCGCGGAGGTTGCGGGAAAAAGTACTCTATGTCCTTCAGTTCCCGAGGGAATTCCGGGATAAAAACTATCCTACCGTTTAAGTTGGACCATATTATAAATGGTTGCAAAGTCTTATCAAAATCCGTTCAGTAGTTTCGGAGTCCATCGCGGACAAACAACGTGACACGTGATTTATATATATTAGACTAGCTGTCCCGCGCGATTTCATCCGCGGTAATTTCGAAGTTCTCGCGGGAATTCCGGGAAAAAAGTGCTGTAGTTTATGGCGATTCCGGAGTTCCCGCGGGAATTCCGGGATAAAAACTATCCTATCTTTTAAGTTGGACCATATTATAAATGGTTACAAAATTTTATCAAAATCCGTTCAGTAGCTTCGGAGTCCATCGCGGACAAACAACGTGACACGTGATTTATATATATTAGATTACCTGTATCTAGTCATTTCAGAGTTACCGCGCTAATTCTGGGATAAGATTACTTTTCTGTACCTCTGACAACAGGTATGCAAAATTTCATGATGGTCAGTTGAGTAGGTACTTTAAGCGTGAAAGCGTAACAAACACACAAATAAACAAAGTAACATTAATTCGAATTTACAATATTAAGGACTAGCTGTCCCCCGCGGTTTCACCCGCGGTAATTTCAGAGTTCCCGCGAGGATTCCGGGATAAAAAGCACCATATGTCCTTCTCTGTCTAGACAACGTGATTGCAAAATTTCATGATGATGGGTTGAGCCGTTAAGGCATGAAAGCGTAACAGAAAGACATACAGACAGACAGAGTAACTGTCGTATTTATAATATCAGTATGGAATATGGATTGTTAGCTCTTGATGTTTGTTCGTGTTTCACTTTAATTTATTATCCTACCTTGAAACTTGAAATAGGTGTACCTTTATTTAGAGAGAAGAACTTCAATAACTGAACCTAAAGAGGTGGTGGTCTATCTACAGCTCTCTATCACCTTAAGGTTGCCTCTAGTAATAAGGCTGCCTTTTGCTCTGTATTTACTTTTTATATGTTTTAGTTTTAATTATGTCTCTCTTGGGGAAATAAAGCATATTTGAATTTAAATTGAATTTGAATTTGTATATTGTAACCGCAGAACCGATTGAATCCGAAAAATTATAGCAACAAAACTTACTCACTAGCCCTGCAGTGGTCAAATGCAAAATCCGCCTCCGTGTCCTCAACCTCAGCCTCGCCTCAGCGTCAGTTGTCCGAGATTAAATAATAGAGGTCTTCAGTGCTAGAACATCACATGGCGTTGCACGCTCGTCCCACAGTCTCATCTGCAGGCGCCCGTTGAATACATATGAGCTTATTTATGCAAATACGCTCGTCGCCACGTCTTGTGTCGGCGACGGTTTGACTAATCCCCAAACGTTCTTATGTGATTGATGTCTGCTCCGTACTAGGTACGTATACGCTCTTTTCTGTTGCCTCTTTTTCATCTTCAATACAACCTTTGAGTATTTTTATATTTATACTTGGTTCGTTGGATGTTTAATACAAGTTTTGATTGATGCTCGTATGTGCTTAGGTACGCGCGTTTCAATACACATAGGATGTTTTTTTGTTAAGATTTTGTGTACGGTTTTTATTCTTTGTAAGGGATGTTTAAGCTGGCATTTCACGGAGTATGATTTTCCATGAATGAATTTATTATGTAAATAGAATCGGTTATTTGTAATAGTAAAACCGAAATTCCTATTTAAAATCTATAGGTAGGTACATTTGAATAAAATTGAAGTGTCTATTTGTACGTCAAAATAACAACTTTTTACATTGCGGAGGCAGTCTTCCGGGACATAAGTACCTTAGAAAAAGTTCTGTTGCCCTGATAACAAAAATTTCATCATGATCGGTTGAGTAGTTAAGGCGCAAAAGCGTAACAAACAAACAAACACACATTCGCACTATTATAATATTATTAATTAGGATATAAATCAACTTGAGGTCATGTCGACTGTAAAATGTAATGACCGGATGAATGAGTTCTGTCACGAAAGGCATTCATTAATTAAAAAGTTTTATTCGATATTCGCGGGCGGAGCTAAAGCGAGCATTCTAATTACAACGAAATTCCACGTTGAGGCGCAACTCTAAGCGCAAACTTTGATATCGGATCTTCATAATCAAGACAATGATTCCGTAAATGTGTTAAAAAAATGTGTGATGTCGTGGGACACCAGATAGGAACGAAAATAACTGTAGTGCCCAGTACGTTTCTCGGGATACATAGCATCCATACGTTTAACTAACGCGAACGTAGTAATAATTATCCCACCAAAAACATCTTCATGTAAAGTGATGCCAAGACGAGTCCGTATGACGGGCACTGTCAAAAAGTTATCAGATCTCATGTAGAGCCAAGCCACTCTGCATACCCTAACTCTACAAGGCCTAACTTTTCAAACTCTACACCTTAGTCGGAATATGTGGCTTGGCCATTTCGCTCCATTCACATTGAAACACAGTTTGAAAAGTTAGGCCTTGTAGAGTTAGGGTGTAAGAGTGGCTTGACTCTACATGAGATCTGATAACTTTTTGACAGTGCCCATCATACGGACTCGTCTTGGCATCACTTTACATCAAAATGTTTTTGGTGAGATTTCATTTCTTTTTGTAAGTCAAAGTTGCGGAATTCTCATACAAACTTCCATCCCCTAGTTTAAGGGGTTGGGGAATAAAAGTTACAAGTTTTATATTTTTTTTTTGTTATTTGTGTACTAATACTAGCTTACATACCAAATTTCAGTTTTCTAGGACATTAGGAAATACCTTAAGAATTTTGATGATCATCAGAGAGTCAGCGACGAAATCAGGGTTTTTAGGTATCAATAAAATCTAAAATATAAAAGTTATGCAATTAAAACTTTATGTGTTTAATATGTCCGCTATCGACAAAATATCCCGAGAATTTCGTTGATCTAGTATAATCCAAACCTAAGTTATAAGGGTTCGAAAAAAAGATGAAGCACTTCTAGAAAAGATAGGTAGTGCCTCCGCTTCGCTTGACTCGTCTTAGCGGGGGCACTACCGTGCCCCCAGATCGGATGGTTCCCCTTTTGACCACCAGACGGTGTAGTTATCGAATGATAAATTTATAAAAATGTTACGTTACGCACGTTTTTTCCCGGTTAGGGTACCCCTCCGCATCGTCCCATAAGGAACTTCGTTCCAAAACATTTGAATAATTTCAGTCCACGAACTTACCTACTTTTGAAAACGCTCGAAAACGAGACGCGTCAGATGTTTAATTAGTATTTTTTTTTAAACTTTTTTATTATAAATAGTATTTTTCCTTTTAAAAACTTTATGAATTAAACAACTTGTTTTCTGATACAGCCAAATTGCTTATATTATTATTATTACAATAATGTTTTTGGTGGAAGCGCGGGCCCGCCGCGGTCTCTACGTTATTAAAACTTTGCGCAAACTTTCGGTGGGTGTATTTTAAATTTTCGAGGTGGGAACGGACAAATTCGGTGTAAAGTCCAGAAGGAAATGGTGGGTGCTTGGGTGCTTAGTTCATGAATAACGCAGAACCGTCACCGCCTTTGCCGTGTAACCGGCGAAATACTTTTCACTACGTACAACGATTTGTGGAGCGACGTAAAACACTTTCACACTTATGGAATCTAATATTTTATCTCTTCTGATATGGTATTTTTTCACCATTTTGTTATTTTGTTCACTGGTTTTGTGATTTGTTACTTGAACACTGTACAGTCGTTAATATAATTTATATTCATTATATCGCTTCGTAATGCTGTACCTAAATCTATACTTATCGTTAGAGTACCTACACTAGAGATGATGAATGTGTTGTATTTTTTAGATAAGTACTTCTTAAGTACTATCTAGCTCAATGTTATAGATAGGCACTTTGCTCTATCATCTATACACATAAAATGCTTTGTCCTGAATGACTGATGGATCAACGCACAGCCTAAACCGCTGATCATAGAGAGCTGAAACTTGGAGAGTGTGTTCTTTGTATGACGTAGACATTCGATAAGAAATGATTTTTGAAAATTCACCCCCTAAGGGGATGAAAAAGGGATGAAAAGTTTGTATGGAACAATTCCGCGGAAATTCGAAATTATCGCGGGTGAAACCGCGCGGGACAGCTAGTCTATTGTAAACTCCTTGCTATTATAAATGAGAAAGTGAGTTTTTTTTTTTGTTACGCTTTCACGTCTAAACGACTCAACCGATCACCATGAAATTTTTCATACTCACTATCAAGAGTACAGAGAAGGGCATAGGGTACTTTTGTCTCGCAATTCCCACTGGAACTCCGAAATTGACGTGAGTGACACCGCGGGGAACAGCTAGTCATCAGCAAACCGAGTCAAAAATTCCCCGACTGCCTTAGACTGTCATAAAATTTAATAGCTTCAAAGTTAGGCGGCGCGCGTTGTTTCATGCACTAACTAAACGCAGGCGATGCACGGAACGTGCAGGGGTATGGCTATGCAGTATGCACATGTTGCCCCGTCAGCTTTTGTATAATAACTCGTACAAAATGTTGTACTCACAACGAAAACTCTGTGAACATTTATTAGTTTTGTTGTTGTAGAAACAGCTGGAAGTCTATTATTATAGGTATTCTTTTAAGAAAACCTTGTATTTGCGTAATTTGCTAAAAAAGATACATATAAGTAGGTTTTTGGAACGAAGTGCCTCCTATATCCTTTTGTTCCCCATGTTAATGAGTAAAAAAAATTCATGATGAGCGGGCGAATAGTAAAGGCGTTACAACGTACCTGACAAGCAAACAATCTTACATTCGCGTTTTAGTAGGTATAATATCAGTTAGGATTAGGATGTAACAAAGTCTAGGTTTACTGGCATAACAGTTTGTCACAATTAGGCAAAAAAAAACTTCATTTCAATATCAAATATTAAAAACTAGCTATTACGCGTGGTATACCCGCGATAATTTCAGAGTTCCCGTAGAATTGTTCCATACAAACTTTGCCTCCCTTTTTCACTTCCTTACGGGTAGAATTTCGGAAAATCCTATCTCATCCGATGCCTACGTCATACAAACAACACACCCTCCAGGTTTCAGGTCTACGATCAGCGGTTTAGGCTGTGCGTTGATCCGTCAGTCAGTAATTCAGGACAAAGCATTCTATAATATGTTAGTATATATTACGTAGATTAGGTACCTGCTATTTGTTCTTAAAAATGAACGTGACACATCACAAGCGATTGTAAATAGGTGACCCGATTGGCGCAGTAGGTCAGTTCCGGGTTCGAGTCCCGGTGGGGGTGGACTTTGTGTGATGAACACAGGGTTCCATTTTCCAGTCTGGGCGTGTATATAATATATCTATAGTATAATATATTATCTACATGTATGTAATAATATCTTGTATATACCACGTTATTTGCTTGGTTTCCACGACACAAGCTTATAGCTTAAGTGTGGGATCAATTAGATCTGTGTGTTGTGAAGTGCATAATTATTATTATAGATTACGAGTTGGCAATCTTTCGATACAATTTACCGATGGTGAAAATTAAAAAATTAAACCTACTAGTGGATTGGTTTTTTTCATTGTATACCATTAACACGACTTTCGACGACTACGCCTTACACGCTGTAAGTAAATCATGTAAGTCGACGTGCAGGTACGAAGTTGAAACGTTGTTTTCAACTATAAAGGTTTGCTTTCAGATCACGTATTTTCTTGGTTTACGTTAAACGATTGCGTCTTCAATGTGATTTGCGAAAGCTGTATAAGCTTCGGGTGTGTTCACACTGAGCTGAGTGAGCGAAATACTATCGACTGTCGGTCGATCGACGTTGAATCGCAAGCGCAAATCGATCACGAATCATCCAACTTAAGTAACCAAGTTAACAATCTATACATGGACGCAGATAAGCAATAACATGTTAACCCACAAACGCAAGTTATTGATTCAGAACGATTTATTGAGAGTTAGGGAACGTTTTTTAATTATGTGTTTACCTTATTACATTGCTTAAATATGTAACTAAATATTTAACTTAAAAAATGTTGACACAAAATGGCGCTATACTTTTAAAACACGATTTACTCAAAACTTCTCCAGTGTGGGTTAACACACTATTGCTTATCTATGTCCACATATAAAATGCTTTGTCCTGAATGACTGATGGATCAACGCACAGCCTAAACTGCTAATCGTAGAGACCTGAAACTTGGAGGGTGTGTTCTTTGTATGACGTAGGCAATCGATAAGAAAGAATTCTTGAAAATTCAATCCCTAAGGGGATAAAAAGATAAAAAAAAGATAAAGATAAAGAAAGATTTATTTAAGCAAGAAGAAACACAACACAAATGAACACATACAGAACAACACAAATGAAGACAATTAAAGAATAGCAAAATAAATTAAAACAATTAAAGAATAACAAAATAAATAAAGAAATAAAGAAAAAAATAAAAACAAAACAAGGAAAAACGAAATACTACTAAAACTAAAGAAGAAACAATAATATATTTTGTCACTTGTGTGGTGTGTCTCCACGCTCAAAATGGTCCTTGACTCAGCATTATGTCGTGAGTGTGGGAACACTCACGACGCTGGTTTTCAGTCAAGGCCATAGTGACTTAAAAATACCACGCAAGACGAACGGGCGCACACAAACCATACACACTAGCAACAATAAATTAATAGTGCAAAATAAATAAATAAAGAAAGGACACACAAAATATAATACACAATAACTCCACACATAATAGATACATAAATTTATAAAAAAATAAAAAATAATACTTAAAATGCAATACTTAAAATATGTACATCTATATATACTACTAGGTACTAAAATAAATATCTCCACACATAATAGATACCTTTTACATACAAAGTACTTAAAATGCAATACTTAAAATATAACAGGCACTGATCTCGACAACTGGGAATGAGGATGGCAGGATGATAATAGTGCTGGTTAAGGGGCAACAGAGGACTTTTGTAAAGCTAGCAGGACACCTCTGAGCTTTCGCTGAAAGGTGTATCTACTAGGTGCATCCCGCACAGGAGGTGGGAGATCATTCCAGCACTTAGACGCTGCAAACCTGAAACTTCCTCGAAACGCTGTGGAGCGGTGAGCTGGGAGGACAGCCACCACCTTATGTTTATGCTGTCTCAAAGACCATTTTAATTTACAGTACAAATAGGCTGGCTTTTCCGTCCGCACCACACCAAACAACAACGTAGCCAGGTGGAGCTTTCTACGTGCCTCCATGTTTAACAGTCTTGCCCCGCTCAAATACGGAGTGATATGGGAACGTGGAGGGACCCGAAAACAAAACCGTGCACATGCGTTTTGTACACGTTGTATGATCCTCTTTGTCCTACCAAGTATGCAACCACCGTAAACCACATCACAATAGTTAAGTCTGGACAGTACAAGCGACTCACATAGGTAGATACGCAAATCTTCACTAAGGTAGTCACGCATACCGTACAATACTTTGAGTCGGTAGAAGCAATTTCTCGCGACCCCGAGAATATGGTTTTCAAAGCGAAGTTCACTATCCATTAGGAGACCGAGGTTTTTTGCTTCTTCCACTCTAGCTATAGGATGCCCCTCGATAGCGACATCATTGATGGCAAGGGTTTCCAGGGTATTACGGATTTGAATTTTGGTTCCCAATACCATATATTTCGATTTGCTAGGGTTCAGAACAAGACAGTTTCTCTCCGACCACGCCGCAATGCGATCTAGATCTGCATTGATACTTTGCACGGTGTCGCTTGTATTGGAGGGTATGCTCGAAGCGTATAGTTGCAAATCATCAGCGTAGAGGTGGTAATAACAGTTTTTCACACACTTGACTATATCTGCGCTATATAATATAAAAAGAAGCGGTCCCAATATGGATCCCTGTGGTACTCCTCTAATAACAGGTTTCAGGGAAGAAGATAAAGATGTACCATTCATCATACGCAAGTTGACCACCTGCGCCCGGCCGGAGAGATAACTATCGAACCAATTAATCGCGCTGGTCTCAAATCCGTAATAAGACATCTTAGACAATAGGAGAGGAATGCTAATACAATCAAAAGCCCTGGAGAAATCTAGGAGCACCAGAATGGTGCTTTTGCCAGTGTCCTTAGCCTGAAGCATATTATCAACAACGTCGATTAGTGCAGTAGATGTCGATCGACCCTTGCGAAAGCCCGACTGTAAGTCCGGTAGTATCCCATTTTCCTCCAGGTATTCCGAAAGTTGGTCGCAGACAACCCTTTCTATTATCTTTGATGCACAAGGAAGGATACTGATAGGTCGAAGATCGGACAGGAGAGTAGGATTAGGCTTTTTAGGTAATGGTGTTACTTGAGCAATTTTCCAGTCTACTGGGAATGTCATTGTTTCAATACTTTTATTAACTATTGTCGTCAGCAAGTCAAGTGTCCTCGGCAATGTCATCAATATCATGTCAATAGTAATCATGTCCGTACCTTTAGCGTTTGTTTTAATGCTATTTAGTATTTTTAAAACAGTAGTTGCTGTTACTGGCTTAATGCTAAAGGTAGCATTCCCGTGACGGTGAAATTCGTAATACGTTAAGTCTGACATCACCACATTGGTGTTACCTGGTATGTCCAAAAATGTATTGTTTATGTTATCCGGGTCATCGAAGTGTGTCGGCAAGTCAATGTTTTGTTCGTCACAGAGTACTGTACGCTTCAGACTCCTCCATAAGTCTTTAGAACTGCCATTATTATGATTTATTTGGTGTTCAAAGAATGCCTTTTTCTCGTTGTGTATGGCTTCGATGACAATTTGTTTTAATTCTTTGTAGTAAAGCTTATGTGTGTTTAAGCCGGTTTTTTTATAACGCTGGTGAGCTTTGTCACGTAGTCGCATCATGAACCTGACATTGGATGTCAACCAGGGTTTGTGCGATTCTTTGAACAACACTGATTTCACTGCAGCGTGAATGTCAAACAAAGCAGTCACACGATCGTTGAAAAGCCTTACCATGTCAGTCACGTTGTCAAGTGCTTGTATTTGGTCCCAGTCGAGCACATTTAAATCTGATTGAAAGTCTTGTATCTGTATGTCTTTTATGGGTCTATACGTAATACGTCTTAGTTGATTTTTCTCTTTTTTAACGTTAATTACAGCCGTGATAAATGCATGTCTACCAAGGTCTGGAATGTAATTTACGTCTATACGTTGAATACTAGCGTTTGTACAAAACAAATCAATAGTAGTTTGTCTATGTTCTGTAAAGTGTGTCGGTTCTTCTACGTGTTGTGTCAGGTTAAGTGTGGTTAGGAAGTCTGCCAAGCATTGGCTGTTTGGGTCATTTGAAGAATTAATGTTGATGTTAAAGTCTCCTACTAGTATAAGTCTGTCATAGCTCGTAAAAGATGAAACAGAATCAGTTATTGCGTCAAAAAAAGTGTCACCATTAAGCCAGGGAGGCCGGTATGCAGTACCTATTACCAAACGCCTACCATTTACGGTCATCCGCAGCCACATTTGCTCGACGGTAGGCGCCAGGGGATGCGCGAGGAGTCGGACGTTCATACCTTGACGCACATAAAACCCTACCCCTCCACCGCGCGAGCGCACTCCGCGGGGGCGCGGTACGTGGCGCAATCGGTATCCTGGCACGCTGGGCGCGCGACCTTCTTCGCCGGCTCGCAACCAAGTCTCATTTATTGCGACCAAATCAGAACTACTGTTAGTTATGGCGACTGTTAATTCGTCATGTCGAGTACCGAGAGAACCCGCGTTAAAAAGACTAACTTTTAGGTTTTTATTATGAGCCATTATATCGGTACCAAAACAAGTAAAAAAAGTAAAATAAGCTGCGACGCGGAGTTCCGGTGGTATGGTAAGCATTATTACATATAATATATTTATAAATAAATTGAAATATGATTACATAAATGGTATTGAAACAAATAAATCTATGAATAGACAAAAATAAATACGAAGAACCGCGGTTCAAATACATGTTGGTGTTAATATTATAAAGACAAAAACTGCAAAGTATATTATGAATATAAGCAAGATAATAAACTGCTAAATATATATTTTTTATAAAGTAAATACTTGTGCAATAATATTGCGTGCGTCCGTCGCTGCAGAAGTACGCTGCTGGTAACGATACCGCGATAAGAGGCTTATTCGGTGCATTGGCTACACACCACACAAATGGCAACACTAGGATCACAAGGTAAACAATCAAAACACAAACACAAATAAACAGAGCTAAGAGAAATGATAGAAATTGGAATAATGAATTTTTTTTTAGACTACAGACATTACTACGAACTAACAGTAACATTTTTAAAAATATTTGCAATATCCAGCTCGCGTCTTATGCGGTGCACCGGCTGGCTTTCTGCGCGACGAGCATATACTCTGCCATCCTTAGTCCACACATATTTCCAGCCGGCGAGGCTAGCCTGCTCCCGGGTGGCCCTGAACAGCATCCGATTCAATTTAGTGAGTCGCTCGTTAATATAAAACCGCTGCGGTTCGCCGGCGAGACCCATGTCAGCAGTAGTGGCGGTGCGGCGCACGCGCGCGGCGCGCAGCAACTCGGAGCGCGCGGCGCGGCGAGCCAGCCGCACAGTGATGGGGCGCGGCCGCTCGCCCGCCGCCCGCCGTGGGCCCGCGCGCTCCGCGAACACCACGTCGCGCTCATCGATCGCGACGCCCAGCTTCGCACTGACCACCGACACGAGGTGCTCCACGCTCTCCCCCTGTTGTTCGGGAATGTTTGTTATCTGGACATCACCCAGCAGCATATCCTGGTCCCTGTCGCTGAGCTCCATCTGCAGGTTAACGACCGCCTCCTCGAGCACCCGGGTGGCCTCTGAAACCACCCCCCGAGCAACCTTTGCCTCGACGGCGTCGACGCGCGCTGACAAATCATCAACTTTTTCGTTGACTGCGGTTAGTGAAAAAGTCACGCCGTCGATTTTTCCTCCAAATTCCGCCAACTCCCGACGCATCGACGCAAGTTCCAGGCGGAAAAGTCGCAGCTCCTGCGCCATGTCAACCACGGGCTCCGCCCCCGCAGGCTCGCTGGGACGCGACCCCTCGGCATGAAGTCCTTTGACCGGGGTCTCGCTCTTGTTGTCTCGCGGAAGCGGGCGCTTGCACTCGGGGCACGTCCAGCCCGGAGGGACCGCCACCGAGGCCCCGATCGCAACACATGCCCGATGATAAACGCTGCCGCATTTAGTGCAGCTGCATCCAACATTCTCTGCTCGCCCCATAAACTTGCCACACGCCGCGCACTTCGACATATTTTTGTCCAATAATAAACAATAATACAAAAACTTGCAACTGTTTATAAATATTAAAAGCGGGTATGTTTACTTTTAGGAATATAAATTTAAAATTTTGAAAACACTAAGATAAACTGTAAACAACAAACTAAAAACAATTGTGCGTCTAATTTCTCCAACGAACTTCACTATTATTATATTAATGTCTTGTTTAGATGATTTTTTATATTTTTTAAACTATTAGCCGTAATTCAACGAGGTTACAAAGTTTGTATGGAACAAACCGCGGGAACTTCGAAACTATATTAATAGTCTATACTT
Organism: Zygaena filipendulae; assembly: GCA_907165275.2. Taxonomy (NCBI): domain Eukaryota; kingdom Metazoa; phylum Arthropoda; class Insecta; order Lepidoptera; family Zygaenidae; genus Zygaena; species Zygaena filipendulae. Next base: position 2,273,466 of record OU015657.1, read on the forward strand.
ATAATAAAACTGTACAGAGGTCAATTCTGTACATTGAATATATATTCAAAATTAATATTGGAGGATGAATGGTGATCGATACTGATGTCAAAAATGCAATCAGTAATTTTTTTGTCTGTCTGTCTGTCTGTCTGTCTGTATGTGCACGCATGGGTCAAAAACTACTGAAGGGATTTTAACCAAACTTGGTACGATTGTAGTCCATACTCCTGGGCAGGTTATAAGCTATATAACATAACGCTAAGACACATAGGAGCTGAACAGTAACTATAAATTTGAAGCAAGTCGGATGAAAATGCGCTTTCGAGCGCTTATCTCAATCACGCAAAAACGGCTAAACGGATTTGGATGGAATTTGGCATGCACGTTGTCAGGGGTACAGAGAAGAACATAGGGTACTTTTTATCCTGCAATTCCCGCTACCAAACCGATATACAACGTATTAATGAATTAACTGAAAACTAGAAAGTAGTTTGCTCAGAATCAACAAGCGAATCGATCACACTATGTTTTAATATAGGTTATATTTTTTCATTTTTACTAGCCCATGTCTAAATTATTTATAATACAATATTAGGCGCGTACGCCGCCCGCAGCAAAAAAATTCGAACCGGTAGGCGCGGGCGTAGCGCTTGGAATTTCGTAGATAGGTCACCTCCAAACTAATGTTGAATAACTTTTAAAGTATAAATTTTTTGGACATACAATATGTTTTAATCATATTATTGTTTATTTTTTTAAATGGGGTGTATCAGGTTTTCAGTTAATTCATTAACACGTTGTATATAACGATACCGAACAGCTAGTTCTAAATAATATTGAAGCTGAGCTGAGTTCACAGTAAGTTTAATCATGTAAACACGCCTTTACAAAGATGTTGTTTGCGTAGATTTGTGGTTGGCGAATTGTTTGAGAATATTGAAATAATTTTGGCAGAGCCTACCTGCTTACTTGGTCTATGTCTTAGCTAGTTACTTATTCGGTTCATGTTCTAGGTCTATAACTGTAGTCTTAAAACCATTACCTTTAGCTGATCGTATATTGTTTGTTTATTTGTTACGCTTTCACGCCTTAACGGCTCAACTGATCATCATGAAATTTTGCGTATACATTGTCAGGAGTAGGTATACACAAAAGGACATAGGCTACTTTTTGTTTCGGAATTCCCGCGTGAACTCCAAAATTAACGCAGGTGAAACCGCGGGGAACAGCTAGTGATATATATCTTATCTTAATATATATAAATCACGTGTCACGTTGTTTGTCCGCGATGGACTCAGAAACTGCTGAACGAATTTTGATAAAATTTTGTAACCATCTACAATGATCCAACTTAAAAGATAGGATAGTTTTTTATCCCGGAATTCCCGCGGGAACTCCGGAACAGTTACCGTAAACTACTGTCGGAGTACAAAGAAGGACATAGATGATAGAGTACTTTTTTCCCGCAACCTCCGCGGGAAATTCGAAATTACCGCGGTTGAAATCGCGGAGGACAGCTATATATATATATATATATATATCTTTTATGCAGTAGTAGCACAACACTATGCTAACGTTCTCGTATCTAAAACAGTGCTCAGGAAACAATTACATGAAACATTAGTGACGACGGATCTGGGACTACGTATAGTACGGGAAGCGCGCTGTAGCTTGCATACCGCATTTGTGCATAGGATTACGTCTTGCATCAGTCAGTTGAAAGGTATGTTTTATTTTGTATATTACGAAGTAGGTTATACTGTTTTATTCAGTGTTTCCAGTTCCTATGGCATCGCTTACGTGGATTTTCCGATTCCCTCAGGAACTCTTTAATGAACCAGCTTAAAATATTCCTTCATGTTGATTGAAGACTTAAGCAGTACACTTCCAAGTCCCATATAATAGAAAGGGGATAAAGTACCTACTTACACAAAATATGCTTTTCATTACTCATACTCGGAAAGTAGGTCTGAAGTTGCCTGAAAAGCGGGTTGAAAGTAACACTTTTCAGCCCTAGGGAGAATCGCTTTCAACTGACAGCTGGATACGGCAGAAACTCAAGTTTTTTTTTATGTCATAGGGGGCATACTTACTGGCCAGTAGCACACCTAATGGTTGATTTATGTAAAATAAAATTCACTCATTTTTTTCTTTAGCTAATTTCTATTTTTATTTTGACTTTCCTTGCATTCGTAATGAAAAGCACAGTGTTATCCTCGGGAGAAAGACTTATTTAGTCCCTCGATCTAAACCCCGTCTCGGGACTAAATAAGTTACTTTCACCCCTAGGATAACAATGTACTATTACACTCTTGGTCGAGTACAACGGGGGTTAGAATTTTTCCTATACTTTGTTTTATGGCTTCTATTTTCGTATGTAAGTAAATGCGATATTAAAATTTAACTGTAGGTACATTTTATCAAATATTTTATTGTATTATTATTCTTATATTATCGTATTGTTTTAATCATTTCCCATTGGCTTTGGCTTTGCGGCTGCCCTTCGGAAAATCAAAGAAATTGCAGCGGAATAAATTTCACATAAGTAGCAAAAAACGGGAAATCAATTTTTCCATAGTTTAACGATTTTCTTAATTTTTATTTGCTAATGAACTAAAGCAGGTACCTACCTAATGGGCATGTTGACTAATTTTTATTTTTTAGTCCGTCTTGTAGATTATTAAAAAATATTGGACACGTATTTTTTCTTTTTTTTACGTAATCAAAAAAATAACGGCGATATATTGAGTTGAAATTTCGCGTGACGTCACTATTCTGACAGTTTGTATGGCCGTTTTGCGGTTAGTGACGTCACGACCTCCTCATCCTAAACTTTAATGCGCTTTATCTCTATATTTTAATTTATTTAAAAAAGCAAAAAATACGTGTTTATTGTTTTTTTATTTTCTAACTGACGGACTAATTAGAATTTTGATTTTCAAAAGTAGTCAACATCCCTATTATATGATTTTTATTGATTAAGCCGAATCTCACCCGATCTCACGGAAAACCGCAGAAGCAGTTTTATCATTATGAATTATAAACTTATTTATTTAATCTTATCATTATATTTGGGTGCAATATAAAACAATAACTATAAGAAGTTCGCGTTACTCGTTAGCTAATACTGATAAGTTTTTTGTGACAATATAATAAACGGTTGTGATCGATGGATGATGTGTGATGTGACTCGATAGTAATTTTTTTTTTATCTTTATACAAGTTTGCACTTCTTGCACTTGAACATATCGATATAGGTAGGTACGCACTCGATTATGATAAAAGTTTACACCTAATCGCCTATAGCCAAATCGAAAACGTCATACACTTGACGACCCGATTGGAGCAATGGTCACCATGCCTGCCCGCTAATCAAGAGGTTCCGGGTTCGATTCCCGGTGGGGGTGGACTTTGTGTGATGAACACAGGGTTCCATTTTCCAGTCTGGGTGTGTATATATATATCTATAGTATAATATATATGTAATAATATGTGTAGTATATACCACGTTTGCTTGGTTTCCACGACACAAGCTTATAGCTTAGTGTGGGATCAAGTAGATCTGTGTGTTGTGAAGTGGATTATTATTATTATTATTATTACTTCTAAGCATTTACTGCATTTTTTTTTCTCTATAAAAAATAAAATAATACTTCTGCGTTTTACTGCATTATCATCCAACTGAAAACAAAATGACCAGACACTTTTTTTCTCGTACGATAATTAATTTAGTAACAAACCGTATCATGTTATCCTTTATTCAGTTTGTTACAAATACATTAGCGACCAGCCCACAACTAGCCCGTCTAATAACTACGCTAATTCGTATAGGCACGAGAAACGAGTATTAACCCAATGTCCTTAATTATATTTTCGCATGCCACACGTTCTTTACAAACAAGATAGGTATTCACGTTTTCACTGCTCCAACACGACGTTCATGTGAAACTTCACTTTTAGTTTTTAGTCAAGAGAATCGTGCACCTGTAAGTTTTCATACAAAAAGCGATAACGTTTCTCCCCTCCTTAGACATAGTACAATTTTGATAATTGGACATAGATAAGCAATAGTGTGTTAACCCACATTGAAGAAATTTCGAGTAAATCGTGTTTTATAATTATAGCGCCATTTTGTTTCAACCTTTTTTATGTTCAACATATTTTTCAATATTTAAACAATGTAATAAGGTAAACACCAGTAAAACTAATTGTCATCATATTTTAAATTCGGAAGGATAATTAGAGTTTTTTTTTTCAGCCAATAAAACCCTCGTTTTATTAGAGACCGCGCTCCGTGTCAAAAGCTTACCTATGATAGAGTGTAAGCTCTTCTGACGGCCTCTTAGAAGCTTCTACGTACTTGAGCGAAGACGTGTGACGGTATTTTAAATGGTACTTAATACGGGTGATAAAGTACGTGACTATGGAACGCGTTAGCCATATTTATTTATTTATTTAATTTGGTAAAATAGAGTACTTTTACATTTCTACCGACTTCAAAAAGAAAAAGGTTAATTAAATTAATGGTAAATTATTTTTTTTTTTTAGTATTTATGTTACGTCCGTATATTCTTTGTCAGTTAGGTTGGGAATCGGTTGTTAAAAGAAGTTTATGTATAGGTACGTATAAATTTTTCAATCTGATGAAAATTTGATATCAACATATTTTACTATTCTGCTTAGAGCTTTTACTTAATTTTGACAAAAAATTTTATTGTAATTTTTAAAGAGAGAATAAAATATTTTATCTTTCTTGTTATTGTAAGATAAAGGAAAATGGAAAAGTTTCAAGGGAATCTTTGCCCACGAAAATAATGAGCTTGAAAAATAATTACGTAAACTGGAAATAATTACATTTATAAAATCAAAACTTTTTGATGCCAAATTAATTTTTTTGAGTATTTTTTGAGATAAGAGCAATTTCTTTTGACTCAGATAATGGGAATTCAATAGGTATATCTAGGACAATAGCTAGTTTTATTACCACGGATATAGTTTGCACATGTAGCAACTATAAACGTAAAGGTATGTACATTTGATGATTAATTTAATTTCAAATATATGATTTAATTAGCTCTTAATTTACATTGTTAAAAGGTTCTAATAGGCGTTACAGCCTGTGTTAACTACCTAATTGTAATGAACATATCTTTACAATTAGGTCTAGCACTAATCTGTGATGTAATGTTTTATTGCCTAATAAAGAATTTTGAAAATAAAATAAAATAATAGGTATAACACAGACAGTAGGTAAATCCGTCGCCAGAACATAGAAAATGATCAAAATCTATTTCGCCCTCAACAACATACTTAGAATAACTTGCACTAGTGCAAAAAGGTTACACAACAGGTTTTAAGTTGTGATATGCAACATACACATTAATAAGCCAAGATTTCCTGAAACAGGAATGGTAGGTATACACATTTTTGTTTTCATAATAAAAGAATGGCATCTAAAACCAAATCGACATTTAAGGTTCAAGGATCAAAGCCAAGGGCAAGATCGCAGTGATGAGTCCTTCAACTTTCCCTTTTTGATAGGGAGGGAAATAAATAGGTATTTACATAGTCTCATCTTCAGGAGGGCACCGCTACTTCGCCGAACGTTATTATGAAAAATCGATTTAAACTCACCGTAGTTAGCCCTAACGGTTCTCGTTTCGAGATAAAATCCCAAATTGAGAAACCGTTTTATGCTTGGCCGAGATAAATTCATTTTGGTTTGGTAAATTTGTTTATAAATTGGATTATAAGAAGGTGAATTTTACAATATTTTCTTTGGTTACTTAAGTTTTTCCGCTGAATAACGTGAATAACCCTGTTTATTTCCATTCAATATCAGAACGTGCTTACTTGAATATGCAAAATTCAATACAATATAATTATAAGCACAAAATAATGACATTTTTGTTCGATAAAAAATATCAATCTGTAACGTTATGATATTTTTCTTTTGGAGAAATATTGATATACATATACCTAAGCCGTCAAATGGGGATGTTGACTACTTTTGAAAATAAAAATTCAAATTATTCCGTCAGTTAGAAAATAAAAAAAACAACAGACACGTATTTTTTGCTTTTTTAAATAAATTAAAATATACAGAGATAAAGCGCATTACAGTTTAGAGTGAGGGGGTCGTGACGTCACTAACCGCTAAAACCGCCATACAAACTGTCCGTCAAGTGACGTCATGCGAAATTTCAACTCAATGAATCGCCGTTATTTTTTGATTACATAAAAAAAAATACGTGTCCAATATTTTTTATTAATCTACAAGACGGACTACAAAAAAATTTTGTCAACATGCCCATTATGAAAGTTTTTACTGGAAAATGTATAATTTTATACTACACATTAGCACAAAATAATGACACCTTTAGATAATCTCTTTCGATAAATATAGAATCAAGGGCGACATCACCTTTTTTTTGGTGAAATATTGATACATAAGCTGTCATCTTGTGCACCGTTTAATCGATTATAATCGATTAACGGCATATAAGGGTTAACGTTGTGCCGCTATAGATACATTAAGGCCCTCGGCGCTGATAACACCGATAGATCTAATATGTTGCGCGCCCTCGCGCTGTTTACGGTCGAATATTTATCACCCTGTATAAATTACAACCCTTAAGAGTGGGTGCCTTGCTTAAATAAACAAGCCGCCCTTTCGTTACATTTTTCATTTTAAATGTCGGTAAATAGCATTTTCGTTCGGCGAGCGTTCGTTGGCTGTCGTGCCGAAATTTGTTGGAACGACTTTTTGGTAAATTTTTAATTGCGAAAGGTGTTACCCGAATCCTGATATTCGATTCAGTTATATTTACCTACCGTTTACAAACGTTTCGTGATGAGTAAGAAAATTTACTCTAATAATATCAAATTGAATATTTGTTTTTACAAATAGTTCACAGTCCACTTCCCCTGTAAACAACGTGTTAATGAATTAACTGAAAACTAGAAAGTAGTTTGCTCAGAATCAACTAGCGAATCGATCGCACTATGTTTTAATATAGGTTTTATTTTTTTCCCTTTTATTAGCCTACGTCTAAATTATTTATAGGTAATACAATATTTGGCGCGTACGCCGCCCGCAGCAAAAAAATCCGAACCGGCAGGTGCGGGCGTAGCGCTTGGAATTTCGTAGATAGTTCACCTCCAGACTAATGTTGAATAACTTTTAAAGTACAAATTTTTTCGACATAAAATATATTTTAATCATACCTATTATTGTTTATTTTTTTAAAGGGGTGTATCAAGTTTTCAGTTATAATTCATTAACAGGGCAAATTTTTCAATGGGGCGTGTAAATATTTGACATAGAATGGGAAAAATAATTGTACCTATTTTAATTATAACAATCCATTTTCTTCTTTGGAAATGTGCACGGCTTCACATCGAAAATGCGTAAATTTGAATTTAAATAACTAAATCCAAAAAAAATTGTGATAAATACTCGAAGATGTCTCGGGAGTTATTTCTATAAAAATCTCAATATAAGTACGTACAGTTTTTTTGTTTTTTTTTACTGGGAATTACAAGTGACAATATCGAATGCAGTAATAATATACAACGTGTTAATGAATTAACTGAAAACCTGATACACCTCATTTAAAAAAAATAAACAATAATATGATTAAAACATATTTTATGTCGAAAAAATTTATGCTTTAAAAGTTTATCAACATTAGTTTGGAGGTGACCTATCTACGAAATTCCAAGCGCTACGCCCGCGCCTACCGGTTCGAATTTTTGTGCGGCGGGCGGCGTACGCGTCTAATATTGTACTACAGATAATTTAGACATGGGCTAGTAAAAATGAAAAAATATAACCTATATTAAAACATAGTGCAATCGATTCGCTAGTCGATTCTGAGCAAACTACTTTCTAGTTTTCAGTTAATTCATTAACACGTTGTAAAGGTACCTGCCTAGTATCTTTACTTTCAAAATCTACAAGTTAAATTTTAATTAAGGTTATTTTTAATCTCAGTGGTATCCGAGTCTTTTGAGCGCATTTCGCTATTCTGCATAGTTTCGGATTTGGTCTTAATCTGGATTCAAAACCCCAAGTTCACACTGGCTGGAAATATTCAAAACAAGTAGATTTTAAACTGAAACAGAAAGAACAAAAAATCAGTTGTAAATTAAGAAAAACCATGGAATTCATTCATCTTTGTGGAAAAAAGTTTAGAATATAATATTTTGATACATGAATTTGTTTCTCTTTCAATAAAGTATATTATTTAGTATTGAAAACTGACAAAAGTTTTTTTAATAGTTCAGCCATAGGACAACGTTTATTATCCCCAGAAGGTTGGATTACCTACCTATTATAATAATAGCGATGTGGACTACTTTTGAAAATCAAAATTCTAATTAGTCCGTCAGTTAGGAAATAAAAAAACAATAGACACGTATTTTTTACTCTTTCAAATAAACAGAGATGAAGCGTAAAATATACAGCGTGAAATATACAGAGATGAAGCGTATTAAAGTTTAGGGTGAAGGGGTCGTGACGTCACTAACCCATTATTTACTACTGGTGTGTTATATCAATGCACTAACCGCTAAAACCGCCATACAAACTGTGAAGTCACGCGAAATTTCAACTCAATGAATGTATCGCCGTTATTTTTTGATAACGTAAAAAAATAAAAAATACGTGTCCAATATTTTTCATAAATCTACAAGACGGACTAAAAAGAAAAAATAGTCAACATGCCCTTTATTTGAAATATGCCAACAAGCAATTGTGCAACAACATAATTCACCATACAATAAATTAAGTAGGTACTACGAAAGTTTTCCGAGTCGAAGAATACTACCATTCTTCCCGCCCTGGGTTTCATTCAAAAAGCTTTTGTCCTCAGCAGAGTGTCTGTCAAAGCTCTAAAGTACAACGACTTTGTTTTGGAGCGAAATATACGACGCAAAGTTGAAAAGCCATTTTCGAGATGAATTTCATGTTACAGAATAAAATTTCGACTTCGACACGGCACTTTATTATATTATTATATACTTAGCTATTGAAAGATTTATAGTGTTTGAAATTGAATTAAAATCTATTCTGAATAACGATTCCGTTGGATGGAAAATGGATATTCTCTAACTTACCACTATAGGTACTTAGATATTATTCTATTAGATCGGGGGAAAAGTATTTTCCTATTTAGTACTCAGAGGAAATACATCTCAATAATTTTATCTGACTTTGGTTTAATTAACAATGACTTTGGGCGAGTGTCACAAACTGTGGTAAACAAAGTGATCTCACTGATACATTTATACATATTATATCAAAAACAGTACAGTAACGTACGAAAGACGTCCGACGTTTTATTTTCTATACTAATCCTTACCAATATTATAAATCTGAAAGTGAGTTTGTTTGTTACGCTTTCACGCCTTAACGACTCAACCGATCGTCATGAAATTTTGAAGGCACATTTTCAGGGGGTGTAGAGAAGGACGTAGGGTACTTTTTATTCGAAAACTACGGGAATTACGAAATTACCGTGGGCGAAACCGCGGGGAACAGCTAGTAGGTATTACAAGAGGAAAGATTTGCATTTTTGTATATTTGTAACGAATATACTCAAAAACTACTGGACCGATTTAAACTGTTCTCTCACTTATAGGAAGCTATGGTAGTCCCGAGTGACATAGGGTTTTTTATCCTGCAATTTCCACGGAAACTCCGTTTACTAGTATTATACTTGTAAAAATATAGTTATTCGACACATGGCGCTGTCAAAGTGTCAAAAATTGACATGGTACCATTGAATGTTGCGCTAGTTGTCAACTTCATTCAGTTATTGCCAGCTATCTATACTTCAAACAAATACTTAAGCACTTATTTCTAACGCCGACTGTACCTATATAACATTTGTTTATTCTGTGCATCTATTCAATTGCCTTGTTTACGGGTTGGCCACATAAAAGTTTTATAGAAGCTTCCCCGGAGAGCAGATAACATCATTAGCGGATGCTTCTAACACTTTTATAGGCTTATGTAAGTTATATCTTAGTATCATCTGGGCTTTCTTCGACAAATATTTGGCAGTGGATAAAAAAGCACGTGCTTGTTTCCACGGACAAGCTATTACAATTCAGCTGCCATAGTTTTCACTATTATTTCTTACCCCTTGGCCACAACTCGCACCGCTGATAGCTGTGGCCGACTTCGTATGTTGTCTACCATTTGTTTTTGCCGCCGCCGCCACCGCTGAGACTGCGGCGCCGCCCATATTGTTAATTAAATCATTAGCTATAGATATCAATCAATAATTAGGATTTCATCGAACTTAACAACTGATTTTTATACTCTTCTAATACTATAAGTGGACTAAATTGTTGCGTGCCAATAGAATATTAATCTATTTTATCAAAAACGATTACCACCCTCATGCCCTTGCTATAATGTGCGTATCACGACGTAATAGCCCTTGTAAAATGATACATGGCTGGTTATGCCTTAAGTCGTAAAGAGGGCCCCTTTTGGATATGCAATAAATTAGCTTTTTATTTAACAACTATTATACCTATATGCCTGCCTGCCTACACCAGATTAATAAAGTAATATTATGGTTATCCTACTAATATTATAAATGTGAAAGTGTGGATGTTTAGATGTTTGGATGTCTGGATGTTTGTTACTCAATCAAGCAAAAACGGCTGAACGGATTCAGATGAAATTTGGCATGCATGAACCATTTGTCATGGAAAAGAACATAGGCTACCTTTTATCCCGTAATTCCCGCGGGATCTCCAAAATTAACGCGGATGACATAGAATTAATTATTGCATACTACACGTTGCCAGAGGTACAGAAAAGGACATAGGGTACTTTTTATCCCGGAATTCCCGCGGGATCTCCGACATTAACGCGGATGAATCCGCGGGGCACAGCTAGTATTATAAAATAAATAAATAAATTTAAAATTTAAAAAAATTTAAAATAAATTAATTAATTTATAAATAAATTTATTTACACGGTGTACTATGGAAGCATTTTAGAGCCCGTAACACCGTAACAAGTAGTAGTATTTTATTAAAGACGCGGGCTCTAAAATGCGTCCATAGTAAATTTCAATACCTACAAAAATTTCATCATGTTGTCATATGAGTACGCACTACAAGTTTTATATAGACGACTAATTATTTAATACTTATGTACTTTTGTTTGTAAATATATACATAATTGTAAACACTCAGGTTTAGAGGGTAAAACAAATGCTTATAACATTTTGCCTAATTGGGAGATTAAAAGATAAAGTTTATTGCGTTTTTTTAACTTGTATGGCAACGATCCATTTTAATGAGGTATTGTGTCTCATAACTGTAATGTAGTAAGAACGAAGTTTTAAGCTTGTTTTGAAAATTTTAAGCTTCGTTCTATACAAGAAAAAGAATCAAACATATGAAAACTCTTGAATCTACATTTTGTCAATTAATATGATATAAGAATTCGATATATTGCAAAAGTCTAGTAAAGTATTTTTTGAAAATAAATTTACAGACGTAAAAGGACTTTAAAGTATCTATTTAATACTTTAAAGTTGACTTAAATAAAAATGCCATGCACTTGACGGTACAGCTGGTTTCTGCAAAATAATAGCCATTTAACTATTAAGTTTCCTTTAACTTCCATTGTGCCCATTGAAAATCTTCGTCTCGGAAACCTTTGAGGCATTGAAAAATGGGTGAGATACATCGACGTTGGAAAACTAGATGCCGCAGTTGATGAGCTCTTAAAATGTACCGTAAAAACTGGGTTCATTTTTCTACTTGTTAATTTGTTGTAGACATGTTCAATATCCGTTACACATGAAGTTTATTAAAATCAGTTTGGTAGTTAACAGTGCACACATAGAACTATAAAATTAGCTGTAGGTAAGGTCAATAATGCCACAAATAACTTAAAATATATCATCTATTATATATATATATCTTAATATATATAAATCACGTGTCACGTTGTTTGTCCGCGATGGACTCCGAAACTACTGAACGGATTGTGATAAAAATTTGTAACCATTCATAAAATGGTCCCAACTTAAAAGATAGGTTACTTTTTATCCCGGAATTCCCGCGGGAACTCCGGAATTAATGCGGGGAACTGCTTATCACCGTAAACTACAGCACTTTTTTCCCGGAATTACCGCGGGAACTCCGAAATTACCGCGGATAAAATCGCGGGGGACAGCTAGTATATGTATATATAAAGCCCTTGCTTGTATTGTGATGATAAGGATCTTTGCAATTAACTACACCTGCGTGAGATTCAGAATTTCCTCAGAAGCAACACCATTTTTAGGAAAAAAACAGAGAAAATCTACCAAATTGAATTAATACACCTTTATAAAGCTAATTGGTAACATGCGCAAAAATAAACATAATGCACTGCACGTACAAACAGACACATACTGTGATTTTTATATTAGATTGTATTATAAAACGTATTAAAACCCTTTTCCAATAATGCGAAAGTTAGTTTGTTTGTTACACTTTCACGCCTGAACAGCTCAACCGATCATCATGAAATTTTGCATACATGTTGTCAAGGGTACAGATAAGGACATAGGGTACTTTTTATCCCGGAATTCCCGCGGGAACTCCTAAAGAACATCCTAACGTTTTGATATTTAAATATTTAAAATGTATTTCAATTACTTTGAAAAATATGCTCTTCTTCTATGTAAGTATATGAATGGAATAGTTTGTGTGCAATCTAGCCTGATAGTAAGCAATAATGGAAACACAGCTGCAAATTAAATTGTTGTTAACTATATTCTTGAAGAGCTCTAAATTATGGCGCTAAAGGAAACAGAATGCATACAACATTCATTAGTGGTTGCTGTAGGTAGTCGAAGAAATATATTGAAATTCATAAAGCGTTTCGTGAAGCAAATTTATAAGTCTATGTAGAGCAAGTTACGAGTACAATTCAGATCTTTTGAATAGAAAATCTTTAAATCAGTTTTTATGACCTTTGAGTTCTATTCAACGTAAGTACATAAACTTTTGAATGGATATGTATTTCTGGTATCCGCGGAAGACCAGCGTTGTGGTTTGCGCCACAACAATGCTGAGCGGAGACCTTTTTTGGTATAAATTAATGTATAAAAAAAATGTTAAACTAGTACTAAGATTTTTACCAAAATAAACTTTTTTATGATTATTATTATTATTTTGATTGTCACTGAATTTTAGACTTTGTAAACTTCTGTTAATTATTATAGAATCGGTGCAAACACATTCATTCAATTAGAATTTTACGAACATTTTAATCCTGGATAGCTTTATAAAATCTAAAATATAAATTATTATTTATGAAACAGGTGGTACTGAGCGATAATATCCAAATATATCTAATTATTCTCTTTATTTCAATTTTGATGTTAATTTTTTTATATTGTAAACATTGTACAAAATAACTATCATATTATAACTTTTTCTCCGACAAAAAATTATTGCTTAGACAAGAATGTTTTTCACAAAACTGTTATTGTCCTTATACAGTAAGTAGAAAGTTAGTATTCGCAATTTCGTTTGCAATTATGTTTTAGCAAAATTTTAATTTCGCTCAGTTGGGCTAAGCTGCCGTCGTTTTTGTAATTTCTGAGTTAGGTTTTTTCTCTCTTGTTTGGTAACAGACGGAGTCAGTGAATTAAATGAATAAAAACAAAAAGCAAGAGATCACGTACATTTTTCAGGTGGAATAAAATTTTTCGCTAGGATTGTTCTAGTATTTTTTAATAACTTGAATGGTACGTAGCACTTTTTGCGCTCAGTTACTAACTTGGCAGATTTTGTAAATTGATTTAAACCACTGCGATTTTCGCTTCTCCTCAAGGTTCATATTGGCCTAGTTCTTTTTGAATCTTACATTTGTTATTTCCTTTAGGCAAGGATGCCGCCATTTAACTGACGTAGACTTTTGATGAATAACTTTCATCCAAATTCCTATCAACTTACTGTCTTTCCAATTAAACTTATAGTACGGGCGCCCAAGAGGAGATTTGTGGATTTGCTAAAGCGCGTCAGATGAACATAAGAGGGGTACCTTGCACTATGTTGAGTACCTCCACCAAATATAGGCCCGCACCCACCAGTGCAGACACTGGTGGGTGCGTCTAGGATAATCGATAAAGGCCACCCCCACCACGCAAATCGGCAGATGAATATATTTTCGATATCAGACACCTTGGAGTATCTAAACTACAATATCTGACGCGCTCGAGTATTTCCATGTTACTATTTTTTTTTACATTTTTGAAAGCCTCTAGAAGCTAAACCCACCGGTGAATTGAAAAACATCATATAAGCTTATTTTGTTTATACCTCCTAATCTTCAAAACCCAATAGGTCCCAACGACGTTCGAGTTAATCCCGAATTAGCATCGGTATCTCCCGTCGTACTATTGCACACACTATCATATAACCATTTACTTGTGGGACTTTACATAAGTTTTTACCTTTATGTGCCAACATTGCACACCAACACACACATGTTGTCACCAGACGGGATTCAGAACAAGCAACGGTTGCGCCTGAATTATTCATGAAACATATGGACCTAAAGCTGACTGGATTTCAGACGGGAATTTTAAAATGTCCATATTATATTGTAAGTTTCAGATGTGTACACAAAAAGCAGATGGAGCATACAGGCACGCAATAAGTCTTCGAAATGTAAGCGTAAGTAATAAAATTACGATTTTGTAGGGTCGAAAGTTAGTCATTTTTTTAATGATTTTTTTTGGGTTTCGTTAGTATCACTAATTGGTCTACCAGTAGGCAGATATGTTTCTAAGGACTCCTAAAGCGCAAGTTCAAACTTTACGGTTTTTCAAAGAAATTTCTCCTGTTTCTTATGTTTCACTTCTTCCGTGTTCATGCATGCGCCCTTTTACGATTTATAGCTAGTTGTGCCATCATTCGAGATTTGTCTAAATAATTATATAAAAGGCAAACCTGACTGACTCAACTATCAACTCACAGCCGAAGCTACTGAACGGATTTCACTGAAATTTGGCATACAGATAGTTGTAATGACGTAGGCATCCGTTAAGAAAGGATTTTTGAAAATCTGAATTCCTGCGGGATCGCCGAAATTTCCGCTGGAAACCGCGGGGCACAGCTAGTATAATAAATACTTATATCCTTAATAAGTACTTATGTCCTTAATAAGTTCTTATGTCTAGAACAAAATGGCTTGTGTGCTATAATTGAAATAATATATGGGTAAGCATATAATTATAATTCTTTATCTAGGTACTTATCATAAGGTCACGCTTAGCATTTTTGCATAAGTTACTGTAGCTAACAAAAATTATTCAGTAATAATGTATACTCAGTGAAAAGAATAAAACTGAACTTGATAGGTATACTTCTATAATGCTGGTTTACGTGACTCCATTTAGCGTATTTCGCCGCCTCTCCCTTTTGGATCTTACTCTGAGAAGCGAGTTTTGAAAATTGAAAACTTCCATAAAGTGCTATAAAACATTGTGTCTTCCTATAACAAAGTTTATTGCTACATTCGCCAACTTCACTTCTATATAAATAGCCATTAGTTTCTATTTGAAAAGGGATCGTTTGTTCGTCTCTTGTTGCAAATAAAGTTAATGCCAATTATATTATTTGTAAAAAAAAACAACCTTAAACAAAGTTAAGTCGGATTAAAACGTTAAGTACGATTAGTGAATCGAATAACTTTAAATATTTGATTAGTGCAAAAGAATTAAAGTAATAATTTATGACCGAGCAAAGTTAGTTTTTGTTAGTCTTTGTATGGATTTGAGCTTGTGATAAAGTTGGATGCCCAATACTGTAGCACACAGAGAAAATGAAGTCAAAATATATTTTCTAAATTTTATTCTCGTTGGAAATTTTCGATTTCAGCTCTAGAGAACGACACCTGCACTGAAGTCTAGCTTACGTTTACTGAATACAAAAATAATGACTGCGTCCGGTTCGTGGGAAATTTCAAAAAGCCTCTTTTAGCCTTTGTACCAACGCCACATGATCGATAAGTAGTGTAATTGTCAACTATATAATTATATTTGCAGGTTTCTAAACCTATGCGCCAAGATTTTTTAAGAGGGACAAACAATCAAAGAAACTAATTTTGCAAACATTCATTTTTATAATTATTAAGAGCTGTCCCCCACGATTTCATCTTCGGTAACTTTGGAGTTCCCGCGGGAATTCTGGGAAAAAAGTACCTACTCTATGTCCTTCTTTGTACCCCTGACAGTAGTTTACGGTGATTAGCTGTTCCCCGCATTAATTCCGGAGTTCCCGCAGGAATTCCGGGATAAAAACTATCGTATCTTTTAAGTTGGGCCAAATACAACATAGTGACCAAATTTCATCGCGATCGATTCAGTAATTTCGGAGTTTATCGCGAACATACATCGTGACACGAAATTTTTATATATATAAGATTTGTGTTCACTGCGGTGTCGCACGCATTAATTTCGGAGTTCTCGCAAGAATTCTGGGATAAAAGTACTTTATATCATTTTTTGTACCCTATGGCAACGTATACCTATGTAAAATTTGCCGATGTTGCGTAGTTACAGCGTGAAAAACAAACAAACGCATTTGATTTAATAGTTAGGATAAGTCGCCCAAAATTCCTTGTTATTCAAGCTTCTACATTGGCATCATTGTAAACAGTAGATAATAATTTATAACGTTAGTTATACGGATTCTGAGAAAGCAAATCCTTAATATAGAACAATTTCGCGAACTTGTTAAGAACAGATTATATCCAGCTATATAGTTCGTTAATAGAAGGTACCTGTAATTAGTGGAGCCACTCAAATGTACATATTCTAGGCAGGCGACGAAGTTAATAGCAATAATGTGAGTATAAATGAGAAAAGTTAACTCGTTTGAGATCTCCTCAGTGTCTGCGTGCCGAGGCCTGTGGAGCCAGAAGAAGCCGCCGCATAATCTAGTACTTTACAATCACCGACCCCTCCTTCGCTTTTGTAAACTTACACGTTTAACGTGACTCGACTTAAAGTTTTGGGGAGCAATCGGGGCTCGTGTACCTACGGAACAGGGTCACTATAGGTAATACTTTATGCGACGATAAGAGATTATTCTGAATATGTATACTTACCTATTATGTTACGGTCAATGTCATAAATAATAAATTATTAATAACTAGCTGAGCCCCGCGGTTTCACCCGCGGTAATTTCAGAGTTCCCGCGGGAATTCCGGGATAAAAAGTACCTTATGTCCTTCTCTGTACCCCTGACAACGTGCATGCCAAATTTCATCCAAATCCGTTTTGACGTTTTTGCCGGTGAAAGAGATTTTTTTTTTTTTCATTTTTTATCCGCCGCGTTGTCGGAGTTCCCGTGGGAATTCTGGGATAAAAGTATAAGCAAGTTACTCGCTTATAATATTAGCTATCTGCGAGTGAAAGTCCCGTCAAAATCGGTCCAGCCGTTTCAAAGATTAGCCGGAACAAACAGACAGGCAGACAGACAGAGAAAAAGCGAGCGTTTCACGGCAGCGGCCGGCAATGCGCTAAACACCTACAAATCGTGCACGGCAAAACACGTTTCAAGGGGGTCCGTCGACATTATAAAAAAAAACAAAAGTCGGTGTAATAAAACAAAGCATCTTTTTTGCTGGATCAACGCAATAAATTAATAGCTTCTACGAATTGCTATTATTATAATTTATACTTACTTTATTTATTTATCAAGAATAACAAATAACATAAAATTAAAAAAAAGAAATTGTTTATGTTCTAGAAAGTATATACAAACAAACAAATCGTATCACCCGAAACGCTATAACTACTTCTTAATTTATACACATTATTATATAAATAAGCTTACTCACAAAAAGCTGGAAAACAATAAGAATATAGGTACTCGGCGTTAATTGTTCGCTGGTGTACACATGCATCCGTATCCAATTAAGTTATAACAAAATTGGTAATTACAAATACCAATGTACCTATTTTCACATATCTGAAACATACAGAGTGACTTTTTAATCACCAGCCGAATTTTCCAAGCGAAATATTTTTGGGGCACGGAAGGAAAAATCGTGATGGTTTCGTTATACCTAAGTACTCGTATATACCGTGGTAAATATTACTAGTTTAAAATAGTAAATACACAACACAAATAAAGGTCCGTTTATATCTACAGACATTCAGCGACGAGCGTACCAGTCACGTTCCGTGGCAGACAAAATAATATTCTCCTATCCAGTCCTATACAGTCGGCAGAGCATGCAAGAGATATTATGTCTTCTTTAGATTAGGCACTGTTTATGTTTGTCTCTTTTCCTTGTATTTTGTGCTGGAATAAATGTATTTTCTTTCTTTCTTTCTTTCTTTCGGTGCGTAGTGCGTATTGACGTATTTATATCTATCATAACACGGCCGCGCAGACGCCGACAGACACAGGCCGTGCCCGGTCAGTATTCGCGGAAAGAATATTTTTTCGGCGCGGTTCATGTCTGTACGTACTACGTAGATATTTGTGGCTACATACCGAGCAGTGTGAATCGGAACCGTGCAAACGGTGCCGGTGTCTGTCAGTGTCTGCCACGGAAAGTGTCTGGCACGCCCATTATCTGTAGATACTTATTTAAAGCATGACGCAGCATGTTCATTGCACACAGTGATATTTCTCTTAAAAATATGTATATGGTATAATATTGTACCTAGTTAGTAGTTAAAAGTTTTATTGGTATCGCCGAATATTTGCATTAATTAAATTTTAACAGTAATTAGTCATTCTGTATAACCCCAATATATCATCGTAGCTATATCATAGGAAAAGTTTTCCGCGAAACAAATTTCCCGCGTTGTGGAATATTTCCATTTCAGAGCTGGTAAATAGAGTATTAAAATCGGATTTAGTGGACCGCAACCCCATCGAGTGCCAGACTCGGGCGGACCGCGACTGGATCGGTAACCGTTTTGAATAACGTTGCTGTATTTTTTAACAAGCTGTCGCCCGTGGCTTCACTCGAATGTTGTGCCTGCATATAGAAGTTAACTGGCATTACTTTAAGCTTCAACGAAAAATTTGGTAACAAAAAAAATTGGACTTTAGATTGGAGGGTTTTTTGTGACCACGTGACATGATTCTCAACTGGCCATTGATAAGCAATAGTGTGTTAATCCACAATGGAGAAATTTTGAGTAAATCGTGTTTCAAAATTATAGCGACATTTTGTGTGACTTTTTTATGATCAAATTTTTTTTTGGTATTGAAGCAATGTATTAAGGTAAACACGTGATTAAAAAATATTCTGTAGCTCTCAATAAAGCGGTTTGTATCAATAATTTAATTTTGTGGAATAACATGTTATTGCTTGGCTGGTATGCTTAATATCGTCTCTATAGGTACTTTTATCCTTCGGAGAGGCTCGAGTGAATTTTCAAAAGGTCAATTAATTGTACCGGATTGGCGCATTAGGTCATCATGCCTACCCGCTAATCAAGAGGCCCCAGGTTCGATTCCCGTGGGGGTGGACTTCTGGGATAAACACCTGCTTCAACTTTCCAGCCTGGGCGTGTTTATATCTCGATAGTTTAATATAGAGTATATGTAGTATAATTATACCGCGTGTTGCTTGGTTTCCACATTGATTTACTACTATGGGTTTCCACGACACATCAAGCTTATTCGTATATAGGGGTTGTTGTAAATTCATCACAAAGTAAATTACTCACGAAAAAGTAAATAGTTACTATGTGTAAATTCATCACAGTTCTAATTTTTGTAATTTATTCCCAATATATATTTTGATGATTGTGTATTTGTCACATTGTTTTTTTCCACACAGACAGCAAAAAAGTCCTAGCTAATATTATAAATGCAAAAGTGACTTTGTTTTGTGATTTTTATCCCGGAATTCCCGCGGAAACTCTGAAATAACCGCGGGTGAAACCGCGGCAAACAGCTAGTTAAACAATAAGACGAATAAAAATCTAGTTAATTTTTTTTTTAATAACAGAAATTTTAATGATTTACATTACATCTACATAAAACTCATAGTTCTTAAGTTTTAGCTTAGTATGGGATCAAGTAGATCTGTGTGTTGGGAGTTTTAGTATCATTATTATTATTATTATTCATTTATTGATCTTAAATTTAGATTTTTTACAGTATAAATTTACAAAATAATAAATATTATTATTATTATTACCTACTGTACAAAATAGCAAGATAAAATCCAATTACGTAACTCCTAATCAAACGAGCAGACACACACCGACCGACTACTTTCCCTGCGGCTCGGTGAAAATTTAACGAGTGAACGCCACAAAAAGGAATTTGCATCCGACCGCCGCCGCTCGCTACGTGATAACCCTTTGCATACTCTTTTTGCAGGATGATACTGTTGGGCTATAGTAACGAACGAGGGCGAGTGCAAAACATGCTCTGCGGACTGCGGGTCTGTCCAAGTGTACCAAAACATCTTCAGACGTAAACTTTTCCACAAATAAAAAAAAAAAACTTAGCGAATTTTAAAATTTTCGTAGGAACTTTCAATTTTTTATTTTTTAATACAACTTAATATAGAGTATTCTGACAATATCGAACACAAAATAAATATTCAAAACAGTTGAGCCATTTTATATAGGTTTTGCGACAAGATGGAAGATATAAATGTATCTACCTATTTGCTGATGCCCAGACCCGCTAGTTCTATGTGAACTTGCAATTTTACACAAGGATTTTTTTTTCTTTTTCGTTTATTTGATCTTTGTGTAGATCTGGAAAGTATTTATGGCTATTCAACCTCTATATATTATGGGCGCGGGGTGGTAAAAGTTTGTACGGAAAGTACCGTTAGTTTTGGCATTAGAGTCGTGGAAATTCGTATTTGGGAGTTCAATCACTCGTAAGTATGATCCTTAATAGGCACGTATTGTATCTTGCGCCTTCAATCTTCGTTTTTAATTTTTATAATATTAATTTTAAATATTTTTTATAAGTTTAGAACAAGAATTGGATACTAAATACACTATCAATACGTCCCTCGTTTAGCGTTACACCCTCTTATTATATGTAATCTCTACCTTAAAAACGCTATTTTAATACATCTTCTACTTAAAGTTACCTTAAAACCTTAAAGCCTGTATGTAACAATAATCGCATCTATATTCTCTATAGGTATATATTTCCCTTGGTCACGGCATCACTCGTGAACGGCTGAATCAATTTCGCTAATTATTTGTTGTTGTGTTTGTTATTGTAAGGAGAAGAAGAATAAAAAAGTTTGGAGTTTCTACGGGAAATCCGAAACTCACGCGAGTAGCTGCTCAAGCTACTAGCTGTTCCCCGCGGTTTCACCCCCGTTAATTTCGGAGTTCCCGCAGGAATTCCAAATTGAAATATAGCCTAATGGTGACAGTAAGAATTAGAGAGTAAGAAGAAGAGAGTAAGAATTTTTGAAATCGGTCCAGTAGTTTTTGAGTTAAATCGTAGCAAACAAACAAACAAAAAATCAAATCTTTCCTCTTTGTAATATTCACATAGATAACAATAATAGGCTAGTTTCCTGGGTAAAAAAATCAAAATTCTATTTAGTCCGTCAGTTAGATAATAAAAAAATAAAAGACACGTATTTTTTGCTTTTTTAAAATAATGGAAATATGCATAGATAAAGCGCATTAAAGTTTAGGGTGGGGGACTCGTGATGTCACAGCTCGCTATAACGTGCGAACAAACTGTAGCGAGGCGTGACGTCATATGAAATTTCGACTTGATATATCTCCGTTATTTTTTGGTTACATAAAAAACAAAAAAATACGTGTCCAATATTTTTTAATAATCTACAAAACGGACTAAAAAAAAAATTTAGAAAACTAGCCTATTACTACACAATCAACGATACTGTGTCCACGTTCACATCCACGGTGACCCATAATGTATGATGGTTCGGTGCACACACGTCCCGCCTTGAGCTGCCCTTGTGTTTGACAGGGCTGGGGCGGAGGAGCACTCTGCGCCGTCATTACTCACCCGCTCCGTCGACTTTGATTTGCATGAACCCTCGCCGACGCTGCGGTTGGAAGGCACTCCTACGATATGTACACGGTCCGAATCCGACGGAGATTATACACTTGTACGGGATGCTAAAACTGTATGAGTCACTCACTTTGCATAACAAGCAGAGTGTAGGTAATCCCTTCTCTACGATTATAAATTAATGCGAAAGGAACACTGTCTCTCTGTCTGTTACGCTTTCACACCTTAACGGCACAACGATTATCATGAAATTTTGTTCACATTGGTGTCAGAAGTACAGAGAAGGACTTATGGTCATTTTTATTCCAGGATTCCCGCGGGAACTCCGAAATTAACGCCGGTGAAATATCATGAAATTTTGCACACGTGGTCAGAGAAACAGAAAAGGAAATAGGGTACTTTGTATCCTGGAATTCCTGCAGGATCTCCGACATACCTGTGGGTGGTAATTCCGGAATTCCCGTGGAAATTTCGTGATAAAAGTACCCTATGTCACTCAGGAGTCTGGACTACCGTAACTTTCTATAAGTGAAAGAATTTTACTTTACCTCTTAATAATATTAGCATAGATTATGTTAAGAGCTGTATAACTTGACACGTGATGCAACGCGTTTTTGTTTTAATGGAATCGGGGACGGTATTTTTTTCAACCATCGTAATCAGTTCACATAGGTGTGAGACTTTTAAATGTAAACCGCAAAGTATTATGAAATGCACTTTCAAACACTAAGCAAGCGGAACCGCGAGCAAAAGCGAGCGATTCACAAATCTGCAACGAGTAAATTGAATCATAAAATAACTTTTTATAAATGTAAGGTTATATAAAAAGAACGGGAATGGTATGGAGAATTTAAATTCATTCCTCAAGATGCCTACTGCGAAATTGGAAGGACTCGATAGAGAAGATAGGCTTTCGAGGGCAGCACGTGACGCAACAAATAGAGAACCACTTAATTCTCTGATCCGACCGACAAATTTATTCGGCGTCGAATCTCTTATAATGCTGACGCCGTGACGATGCGTATGTTACAACCAGTTTTATCCGAAGTATATAAAGAGTAGTACCTTTTGGGCCCCTACGTCTTGGTGATAATTCGAAAATTTTATGCGAGCTTCATGACAATAATTAGGATGTAATGTATACTGTGCGTGGGATACTGTGTGCTTCTAACGCCTGTCGGCTTGTAATTTGAGGTAGTTACTTGGAAATTTCCATGTAGTATAATGGGGATGTGGACTACTTTTGAAAATCAAAATTCTAATTAGTCCGTCAGTTAGAAAATAAAAAAACAATAGACACGTATTTTTTGCTTTTTGAAATAAATTAAAATATACAGAGATAAAGCGCATTAAAGTTTAGGGTGAGGGGGTCGTGACGTCACTAACCGCTAAAACCTACAAACTGTCAGAATAGTGACGTCACGCGAAATTTCAACTCAATATATCGCCGCTATTTTTTGATTACGTAAAAAAAGAAAAAATATGTGTCCAATATTTTTTAACAATCTACAAGACGGACTAATAAATAAAAATTAGTCAACATGTCCATTATTACTAGTGGTGCCCCTCGGTTTCACCTGCGGTAATTTCGGAGTTCCCGCGGGATTTCCGGGATAAAAAGTACTCTATGTCCTTCTCTGTACCTCTGACAACGGGCATGCCAAATTTCATCCAAATCCATTCAACCGTTTTTGCGGGATTGAGTAACAAACATCCAAACATCCACTTTCACATTTATAATATTAGTAGGATTATTGACAATGATAAGTCTGGATATTACCATACAGCGCCACCTGATCCAAAACTAAGTAGATCTTTTACCAGACAACTAAAATAACACCAGTACCTGCCTGTAGTTATAGTTTTCATAATTTTTCGCTACTCTTCGTAGTTTCAGTTTTGGCCATCTTCGCATAGTTGAAGAATTTCACCTATAAACAGGGTTGAAAATTGAGACGGGTCAGTAAGGACAGCTATACCTTAAAGGTTGAAGATACGCGATCTTAGGCGACCATCCCTTGGTTTTTGAGTTATTGCTATCGGCATTTACAAATAAAAAAAAAATGTACTCAGTAGTCAGCGAGAAATCACCAATTTTCTAAAATAATTTTAATTAGCTTAATCAGTCCTGTCTTCGACAAGATCAAAAGGCTCTATGGGGCCAAGTTAGGTTAGGGTATCAGAAATGTAACAAATCGAAAAAAACGTTTCCCATACATTTTGTTAGAAAAATGAATTGCAGCCCAGTAATGAAAAGTTTCTTATTTCGAGAAAATACTGGCTGCCAAGAATGATCTCGGCAACAAAAAGATGACAATATGTCTGGAAAAGCTTCTAATAGCGTTAAAACAGCAATTTATAAAATATATTATGTATCTATATAATTTATATATATATTATCTATGTAATGTGTATGTATTTGAATTGGCGGGCAGACATACGATCAGGCATCGCGCGGACGCATCCCCGCGCCGTATGGGCTCCGCTGAAAACCAGCGCTGGCGCACCTTATGCGACAGCATATTATGCTGAGACGGTGTCCATTTTGGCATCACGGAAACTATATACGATTCATTTTAAAGATGCATGTATTATTTTTAAGAAATTTTGTGATGCCAAATAAAGTTATGTCTATGTCTATGTCTAATTTCAAATTCTTCGTCAAAGTAACGTGTTTGCCGGCTTTCTGAATTTTTTACAAGGTTAGAAATAAGGTTTTTGGTACTTTTATGCCGGAATTCCAATGAGAACTCCGAAATTAATGCAAATAAAGTGAATGCAATATGCTTTTTTTTCTAATAGCTTCGCAATCAAACTTGCCCCAGTTTGCACCAGACAGGCCCAAATAGCTCGAGCCATATTCTAAATTTATTACCACACCAAGCCTTTTGGGACTATAAGCAAAACGGTATCTGAATGTAGGTATACCTTTCCGAGGTTTTGACTTTTAGAATCGAGAAAGGCGACTAAATTAAATTTTGTAAACTAATTTATTTTGGGACTGAAAATGGACGAAATATGAAGTTTTCAACTTTAGTTAATAAATTATTGTATTCGATCAAATGACAAGAAACTTCGTTTCCCCAAGGCAAGTTTTCGATACTTAGGTAAATAAACGTGAGCGGAAATGTAGGTCAAGTATAAATTATTTATTCATTACCCTTCAGGTTGAAACGTAATTTTAGTTGAAACTATTTTAAGAACTTGTATATAATTAAAGTTACCAAATTGTAAAAAAACCGGCCTAGTGCGAGATGGACTCGCGTACGAAGAGTTCCGTACCATCACCTGTTACAAAAATCATGTCTGTTGTATGGGACCTCCCCTAAATATTTGTTTTATTAAATTTAATTATTTATTTCTATAGTGAAAATATAACTAAATATTCTGTGAATATTTCAAGCGTCTACCTGTGGCAAAAAAAGCTAGCTGTCCCGCGCGGTTTCACCCGCGTTAATTTCGAAGTTCCTGCGGAATTATTCCTTACAAACTTTGCAACCCTTTTTCATCCCCTTAGGGGTTGAATTTTCAAAAATCTTTTCTTAACGGATGCCTACGTCATACAAAAAACACACCCTCCAAGTTTCAGGTCTCTACGATCAGCGGTTTAGGCTGAGCGTTGATCCATTAATCAATTCAGGATAAAGCTTTTTGTATAATTTGTGTATAACTTGAGTTTAGTATTTATTATGTAACACATAATATGTATTCATATGTGTTTGCCGTCAAGGAGTTATTTATGTAGGTAGGTACTAGCTGTTCCCCGCGGTTTTACCTGCGTCAATTCCGAAGTACCCGCGAATTTCTAGGATAAAAATAACCATGTTCTTATCTGCAAACCTTGTAACACTTTTGCAAAATTTCATGATGATCGGTTTCAACATAATTTCTATAATATAAAACTAGCTATGCCCCGCGGTTTCACCCGCGGTAATTTCGGAGTTCCTGCGCAAATTCCGGGATGAAAAGTAACCTATGTTCTTGCCACCCCTGCCAATGTGCATGCCAAATTTCATCCAAATCCGTTCAGCCGTTTTTGCGTGATTGAGTAACAAACATCCAAACATCCACACTTTCACATTTATAATATTAGGTAGGATTAATTGCTGTTCGTTTGTCTCGCTAAAACTAGAGAATGGCTGGACCGATTTGGCTAATTTTGATCTTGAAATATTTGTGTAAGTTCAAGGAAGATTTAAGAAGTAAATTAGGCTACTTTGGAGTTCGTACGTATAAAAATGGTTAAATTTAAAACCGCCAAAGGGCAGTTTTGGTTTTTTAATCAAACTTTTTTTTATTAGATAAGTATAAGTACCTAGGCTAATTAGGTAAATAAGTAAATAATATAGTTTTTGGATTAAAACACGATTACTTTTATCTCGAATCAAATTATTTCTCAAGGAAACCTGCACTGCACGCGGTTGAACATCTGAGAGAACTTTGCTCAAAGAAACATGTTTTAAAACAGCATTAGCTTAGTGAATGTGTTATAAATTTTCAATGGAACCGTTGGAAATGTTGTATAAAAGTGTCTGTGTCAGCTATTTTCAGTGCAACATATTTGCGATTGGTTGGAAGTAGTAGGAAGTTTCATGTTGGACGGGTGATAGCCTGACGCCTCGGGGATCTTGAGAACTTAGCGCGTTGTACGTATTTTGGTTTAGTAGGTATTTTTAGTGTTGCCAAAAGTGCACTCTTTTCCCCCAAAGTTGACTTTTATACAATCATTACAATTTTATTGTCAACTAGCTGTGCCCCGCGGTTTCACCCGCGGCCATTTCGGAGTTCCTACGGGAATTCCGGGATAAAAATTACCCTTTGTCCTTCTCTCCCCTGACAACGTGCACGCCAAATTTCATTCAAATCCGTTCAGCCGTTTTTGCGTGATTTAGTAACAAACATCCAAACATCCACATTTTCACATTTATAATATTAAAAGAATAAAAAAGAAAAGAAAAGAAAAGAAGAGAAGAGAAGAGAAGAGAAGAGAAGAGAAGAGAAGAGAAGAGAAGAGAAGAGAAGAGAAGAGAAGAGAAGAGAAGAGAAGAGAAGAGAAGAGAAGAGAAGAGAAGAGAAGAGAAGAGAAGAGAAGAGAAGAGAAGAGAAGAGAAGAGAAGAGAAGAGAAGAGAAGAGAAGAGAAGAGAAGAGAAGAGAAAACTCTAAAACAGTATAAAACCGCCTATTTGTACATTCAATATGTTTATCAAAAAATTCAGAGGCGATTATAAAAAAGAGTACTTAACAGAAAAAAAAATCAAGAAAACTACAGGAAACGCGGGTCACACCTGGTTATTCTATGTAATAACATGACAGGTGATCCTCCAGTCACCGAAACGCAAGGACACAACCAATAGAATTCACCTGTCATCTTTTACGACATCCTAAGGTAGAGCTCAAGTGTTACATTACCTTGTGTCTTGCTGCTTTACGGCGGCAATAAGGAAGTACAGGCAAATCACACGTGTGGTTTTATCATGCACTAAAACTCCACGACACAAAAGGTTTCGCATATAGAGTTTTATAGAGACTTTCAGACACATGGCAACCCTATCTGCATTCGCTGCGGACTCGGTGAAATATAGGTCGGCGCTAAATTTGCTTAGTGCTCACCTCGCGCCAGACGACTCTGTAGTCTGTATCTGGATGCAGCACGCTATAACTTTATCTTTTAGAAGAAAAAAAAAACCAAAACCTTCCAAAAAAATCTTGTTGTAGATTCTTTTAAGAACTGTTTCTTTTGCAACTGAGAAGGTAGGAGAGAATACTCAAATAACGCAGTAAAAAAAGATAGGGACTATGGACCTCTACGTATGATAAAAGTATCTTTATTAGTCTCAACACAACACAGTCATTACTAAGTAGGTACAAACTTAAGGGTACGACCTTTATTGTGAGAGACTGGTGTCTGTCGTAGGACCTAACCTTTGCGCCTTGTCCAAGTACCTACATGATAAAACAATTTTACGAATAATACCGGGTATGCTTACAATTTCTCTGCAAATATGATATTTCTATCCGTGGACGGAGTTGGTTTTAAAAACTAAACCTATTTGATACAAGAACCTTAAGTATTTGCACCCGGAAGACATAATATTGACAATAGTGTAGGTTTTGTTAACGAAGTCAAGAATCGACACAACCAAAAGCCAGTAGAGCCAAAAGAACGTCAAAACTGTTTCAATTTTCACACGTTTGAATAATATTGAGTGTTCGTGTTAATTAAGCTTCACCATCAAAACTGCTTAGTCAGCACAAGTCAAAGAAAGGGTAAACTGCTACGATGTAATTTGGGACTATACTTTGAATAATTATTATTTCAAATGAAAAATTATTGCAGCTAGAATTATTGCAGCTAGTAAACAAACGCAATTTATTTGAAACAAAAAACTAAAAGTCAAGTGAGACAGATTCCTTATAAAAAATATAATAACAAAAGAAAAATATTAAAAGCATACTAAAAAACTAAAAGAAATGCAACGTTCCGAATCTTTGTACATGAACGCACAAACTAGCCGCCCAAGCTAATTGTTCTAAGCGATCAACTTGACCAATTTTTATGAGGGCCGTCGAAGTAAACCCCCTGAAAAGGCTACGTCCACCATCCTTACTACGCCATCTTGCCCTGGATAGACTATACTATATATAACTATGTGTGTATGTATTTTATTGTGTCGGCATGTGTAGGATATGCATGTGTTTTAGTATGTATTATGAGTAAATTGCATCTTTATGTTTGAGTTATTAATTATTAGTGTCTAGTATTAAGTATATTAATTATTGTTTTGTTTGCACACCCCATCTTCTATATCTCTCTGTCTACCCAATGGTTAACTGGTAGAGAATGCCGCAAGGCATCAAGTTCGCCATTTGTACACACTGTGCAATAAAGAATAAATAAATAAATAAATAGACGGCAGCAATGCGTCCTCGGGGCCAAGTTCCTCTTGGTAAAGTGCCTTCGACTACCAAAAACAAATTTCCAATTTTCAAACTTGGCTACGTGTTATTCACTTGCTGGGGTTGCATCGTGGACAGGACTTCTTTCACCCAGCGATTCCAAAAGCGGTCCGCCAAGCGCAATGGTTAATTAACAGATATTATGTTACAGTATTAGTAATGGAAGTCACGTGTGATCTTCCAAATCAACGCGGGTAAAACCGCGGGGAACAGCTAGTAATACCTAGCAACGACCCGATTGGCGCAATGGTCACCATGCCTGCCCGCTAATCAAGAGGTTCCGGGTTCGATTCCCGGTGGGGGTGGACTTTGTGCGGTGAACACAGGGTTCCATTTTCCAGTCTGGATGTATAATGTATATTTATAAATCTATAGTATAATATATGTGTAATAATATGTGTAGTATGTACCACGTTTGCTTGGTTTCCACGACACAAGCTTATAGCTTAGTGTGGGATCAAGTAGATCTGTGTTGTGAAGTGGATTATTATTATTATTATTGTATATATAATAACCAAAAACAATATTACCACCGCTCCACGAATATTTGATCAAATCTCCAATTATACCGATTATCATTATGTTTAACGTTGCGTGCCCTTCCACATTTTTTGTTCACAAATTATCTGTTATTTGTTTTTGTGTTCCTATTTCATGGAAATTAATTTAATTGGATCGTTTATACACACGTCAATATAGACACTAAATCAATGTAAGATATTTATATCCTTATTGCGAGAAAATAACAGAGATTTATTTTATATCGTTAGTGTAAAGTCAGCTCTGAAATTAGGTCAACTACTTTGACATTTGTGTGACGGAACAAATGTGGCTACATTGGAGTAGGGAAAATGTAATAAAATCTATAATAATAGCTGTTCAGAAGAGTGCTAGCTTACTAGCTATTCTCAGTGCTGCCACGTCCTGAACTATTGGTAGG
The DNA here is from genome assembly GCA_907165275.2 of Zygaena filipendulae. NCBI lineage: Eukaryota > Metazoa > Arthropoda > Insecta > Lepidoptera > Zygaenidae > Zygaena > Zygaena filipendulae. The sequence goes on from OU015657.1 coordinate 2,303,381, forward strand.
ATAAAAATTCACAATTAATGAAAATATGAACTGACGGACTCATTAGAATTATTGATTTTCAAAAGTCTTCAACATCCCTATTTTTTTAATTTAAGTTTATTTAGCTCTCTCATTTGCCTAATGTTGCCGAGCTTAGATATTTTCACTAGTGTTGATTTTTCGGAGAATAATAATTACATTGAAGTACCTACCTATTTGTTTTTCTGAGCTAATTTACTTTTAGCATTGGATATAGGCTTAATATAGCTTAACATGGAAGAGTATAATTAAAAGTGTAATATATATTTCATTACTCATACTCGGAAAGTAGGTCTGAAGTTGCCTGAGAAGCGGGTTGAAAGTAACACTTTTCAGCCCTAGGGAAAATCGCTTTCAACTGACAGCTGGATACTGCAGAAACTCAAGTTTTTTTTTTATGTCATAGGGGGCATACTTACTGGCCAGTAGCACACCTAATGGTTGATTTATGTAAAATAAAATTCACTCATTTTTTTCTTTAGCTAATTCCTATTTTTATTTTGACTTTCCTTGCATTCGTAATGAAAAGCACAGTGTTATCCTCGGGAGAAAGACTTATTTAGTCCCTCGATCCAAACCCCGTCTCGGGACTAAATAAGTTACTTTCACCCCTAGGATAACAATGTACTATTATATACTTCTTTTCAGTAATTGAAAGTTGTACGTTTGCTGAAAGATAATCTAGTCATTGAATGAGCATTACCCTTGCAAAATACTACCCACTAAAGAACTCCTGCGGAAATTCAAAAATGACACAGGTAAAACAACAGGAGGACTATCTACTAATAAATATTGTACTACAAGTATACAAGATGATTTAATTTGGGGTACCCACATTGATTTTTCCCGCCAGGTGCCTAGTACCTCCTTTGATATCAGCCTTAAATCATTTTAGGGACATGTTAACATATTTCGCTGTGTCACGTGCGCCAAATGAAAAACTGAGACCACAGACCTATAAAGCATAGACAGAGACACGTACGAATGAGAAAAATCACTGTCAAGAAGAAAAAATACATTAGTAAAGTTATTGTTGCAAAATAAATTTAATCCACGAAAATTATGAGTTCCTAAAACCTAATTAGTCTGTCAGAAAATAAAAAAATCGTTCAGGCGCATTTCGTCCAATTCGCAAATGGTCCAATCGTCCAATTAGCAAATCGTCCTGTTCGCAAAAGGTCCAATTCGCAAAGGGTATATTAGACACGTATGTTTTGCTTTTTCAAATCGATGAAAATAAACATAGATAAAGCGCATGAAAGTTTAGGGTGGGGGAATCCTGACGTCATTATTCGGTAGTTTGTGACGTCGCCGTTGTTTTTTGATAACGTAAAAAAATAAAAAATACGTGTCCAATATTTTTTACTAATCTACACGACGGACTAAAAAAAATTTTTTTGTCAAGTAGCCAATTGTAAAATTATAACAGAACTTCTTTAGAAATTTAATTACTTAAAATTAAATTTAGTCATTGGCAAAAACAAATACAATAAATCGCGATAGATGCCATAGTTGAGCAGGAAGAAGTAGAGATTCTCTCATTAAAAAAATTCGTTCGAAATTGAAGCGTAAAAACAATTGAATGTGTGCGTGAGCAACGCGAAATTACGTTCGTGCCGAAAGACGCCGTAATGTGGTTCCACCACACTTTCAACTCTATGAATCTACGTGCGTGATATGCCGGTTCTGTGCCCATTAAATCTATGCCTAGGTCATACACACTTACACAGGTCATTTAAGGTCACTCACCGCTGCTCTTGTTTGTTATATGGTCGCCGATGCGCCGACAAAGTTATATCCAAATGTCAGTCACCCGCATACGTTATTGAGTTAAACCTTTTTTCTGAAGGTTCAAGGTTCGTATTAAAATAACTCATACTTAGATACCTATAACATTAAACATAATTATTAAAAAATTTAAGTATTAGTTATTGTGGACTTCAGTATATATATATAGTATATGTATATATTCCCTGTTTTATATGACATGGTGAACATTCATGAAAAAATGCCATTAAGAAAATCCTTCTTTTGCAAGTAAAAAAGTTACTCGAAAACTTTCCTCGTTGGCGGCCAGTATTCTTAATCCAAATTGAATTTTAATAATACAAACAAAAAAAAGAAGACAAGAAAATAGGCCGTATATTTTTAGAAGTGGAAACACCATAAACCTTCGGCGAACGCATGGTCGGCGGGTATGCGTACATTTGTAAAATAAACTCTGTAGCCTGTAATACAAGAAGGGTGTTCGGACAGCAAAAAGCCGATTCGTCATAAAAGTATAATAATAGTGGGTCGCGTATACCGCAGCGTAAGGGAGGCAGCGCGCGCCGCTCGCCGCACCGACAGTCTTTCGCCGATCACTAATGACCCCGACCGTGTTGTGTCGCGCGAAAAAAACCCCAATAACCTTTTGAACCCAGTAAAATAAAGGAGAAACGCATTTTTTAATATACGCGACGACATATCCACGCGTGCTGCGGTCTCGTGCACGCGCACTTCGAGTCCACCATTCGCCACGCCAATATGGACTCTGTTGCCATCGCGGTAAGCTAGGAGATCTAATGGTGCAAGCTTTATAATTTAAATAGGTGAGTATGCTTTTGTCCTATTATAGTTTCAGTTGATAAATAACAGGTCTTCACGAGAGTTTTTGTAAAGCTCCTATTTATTATTTTGTATCACTTCGTGCATGACAGAATTTTACTCTATAATAGTATTATTATAAACAAGTCACTTCTATAGAATAATTTGAACAAATCTCTATAAAATACCATGACTGTCCATTTTTGAATATTTTTAATTGAAAGGAAATGTATCGTTTTCGAAATAAAAATTTAATATAGATTTAGATCAAAAATGAAAAATTTATTAAGGTTACATAGCGCGTCGAAGGGCATTTAGATTAATCTATTGTTATATCAATGACATTAATCAAAAATAACGATAACCTAAAAGCTTATGTCTTTAAGAATATAAAGCTGGCTAATGGCTCTCTTTATATAAAAGACATTCTTTATTTTACAATGAAATAATGTTTGTGACTATTTTCAGATTTGAAAAGCGAGTACTTAAATAATACATAATAATGTAATTATGAAAAGAATATCCTTTTATCAAACCAGTAACAATGCCGGTGATACACTGCGATATATTTCATTACTATTGGTTCTATCCACCGTTTTGCGAGCTGAAAATACCTTGGAATGTCCTGAACTAATAACAAGTAATAAATGTTCGTGTTACAAGTTTGAAGATGGTAAGATTGTTGAATAATATTATCTCAATTCTCAAAAGTAAGGGGACACGGACGCGTAGCAAAGACAAGATAAGGCGGAGATTTCTTCAGAAACTTGTTACAAGACAGTTACTTTGTTCCCAAATAATGAATTGGGTCCACTTAAGTTTTTTATGGAAACCAATCAATTAAGAAACCAGTTCTAAATAAAATTTTTGAATACTTCAATTATGTGCATTTAGACCTTCGTATTATGAATTGATTGAAATACAAGCTGTTCGGTTCACACGCGGTAATTTCGGAATTCCCGCAGGAATCCTGAGATAAAATGTACCCTACGTCCTTCTATGTACCTACCCCTGAAAACGTGTATGCAAAGTTTCATGATGATCGGTTGAGCCGTTAAGGCGTGAAAGCGTTACAAACAAAAAATAATAGTAAACAAACAAACTTACATTCTCATTTAATAGTAAGTATTCCTCAAAACGTTTAAAAATATAATTTTGCAGGTATTTTTCTGGATTGTCAAGACACCACAGCAAAGGACGTCAAGAGCTCACTGAGATCCGTGACAAACATACATTCGCTATCAGTTTACGACCTCGACGACAACGAAGATACCTTGGGACCACATTTCTTACCTCAAAACGTCTGCATCAAACACATACACATATCGAGAACCAGCGTAAAAGATATCGGAGACGAAACATTGACGCCACTAAGAAAGTGCCTTGAAACATTCAGTGTGGTATCGAGCAAAGTAAAATTTATACCACATAAAGCATTTACCGCCCTGTCAAAACTCATATCGATCGATTTAAGTTTCAATCACATCGAAGAAGTACCGAGTTACAGTTTCTATGGTCTGCCACTAATGAAATTGAGCATGAAAGGGAATATCATTCGTGAAATATCAGATGCAGCGTTTTCCGGTCTAGAAATCTCACTCACGGAAATTGATTTGAGCGAAAACAATCTCACAACGTTTCCAATATCCTCTTTATCCAAACTCAGACAGCTAAGATCACTGAGGCTTGCGTGGAACGAAATGTCATCTTTTCCAACAGTCGAGGATTCGGATTTAATATCTTTAGAGTATTTAGATGTAAACTCCAACAACTTTGAATTTATTTCAGAAGACTGCCTTAGGTTCTGTCCGTCCCTTAAAATTTTGTCTTTTCATTTTAATTTTATTAATAACATACATTATAGGGCTTTTTACTCTCTGATGAATTTAGAGTCTTTAGATTTAAGCCACAATAGGTTGAAGATATTAAATCCGAATCTCTTTAAGCACAACAAGCGCTTGCAATTTATTGACATCAGCCACAATCATTTGCATCACATACACGGTTTGTTCAGCAACTTGCCTTCTCTCAAAGATGTTATCGTTAGTCATAATAATATTCTGGACGTGCCAATCGACTCCTTTCTAAACTCAAGTAATATAAGTGCAATTCATTTAGACAACAATTGTATAAGCAACATACATAGTGAGAGCTTTATTAACTTAGACAAATTAGCTACGGTGCGTTTAAATTTTAATTATATTAGTAAAATACCGCAAAGTATTTTTATATTTAGTAAAAGTTTAATGAAAATAAGATTAGACAATAACAAAATATTCGATATAGATGAGGGCACTTTATTATCCTTATCGGAAATTAAGTTGAACAATAATAAACTTAAAGCCGTTTCAAAGGCAATGTTTATAAATTGTTCGAAATTAGAAGTTATATACTTGAACCATAATGAAATTAATTTTATTGAGTCAGGAGCATTTCGAAAGCTTGAAAAGTTGAAATACCTTAGTCTACATAACAATCATATTATAAATATAAACGATGTATTGCCAGAATTCAGTTCGAATTTGCGCGCTTTACACCTGGATTCTAACTCGTTATCTACAATAAACAGTTTTATGTTTCGATCTCAACTGAAGTTGAATCATATAAGTTTGAAAAACAATCGTTTGAAATTTCTAACAAAGAACACTTTGAGTAATCTCACTCACCTCGTAAGAATCGAGTTAAGCAACAATGAATTGTCTATTATTGAAGATTTTTCATTTCAACATTTAAACTCTGCTCGGTATTTAGACTTAAAACACAACCTTCTGCGTAATATAACTAACTACACACTGTACGGGTTGAGTGAGTTAGAAGATTTAGATATTTCACATAGTAAAATAACAAATATTTTTGATATGGCCTTTGACACGTTGAAGAAGTTACGAAGCCTGAATTTGTCGTTTAACCCATTGAAAATACTTCGGAAGGACATTTTTCAACAAGGGTTGCCGTTAAGTTCGCTTTATTTAGATAACTGCCAAATTGAATTAATAGAAAATGGCACATTCCATGGATTGAATAACTTGAAATTACTTTCTGTAAAGAATAACTCATTAAAGTCAAGCGACTTGATGTCCATTGATGTAGCCGGGTTGAAATATCTATTTCTTTCTTACAACTCTCTAGATTATTTGCCTTTGGAGTCGTTCTATCAGTTTCCACTGTTAGAAATATTAATATTGGAGCATTGCAATATCGAGCACATCTTTGAAGACACTTTTAAATTTAATAAAAACCTTTTAGAATTGAATTTGGCTCAAAATATTCTTAGTAGCGTCCCACTTAAACTATTTGACACGTTTAATACCTTTGCAAAATTTAATATAAGCAATAATTTTCTTGATTATGTACCATATAATACATTACATAACTTTACACAACTAGAGACGTTAGATGTTTCTGACAATCTATTACCGAAGGTAGAACTCAGCGGTTTTGAAAAACTGTCTAAGCTTAAATATTTAATAGTGAAAAAAAATGAAATAAAAACATTGACAGCACAAAAGAAAGTCGAATATAATGATTTAATAACATTTGATGTAAGCTACAATAAATTGGATAATTTACCACGTATCATATTCGAAATATTTCCAAATCTACAAAATCTAAATATATCTTACAACAACATAGTTCGTTTCGATTTTTTGATATCATATAAAAAGTTAGGGGTTTCATTGATCAATATAGATATAAGTAAAAACCCAGCAGTGTCTTGGACCACAAATTATAGTACATTAGATAATAATACACTCATAGCAAATTTATATGAATTACACATTTGTGCTATTAACATAAGTAATATCGAGGACGTCACATTCCAACTATTTACTAATTTGCAACATCTTTATTTGAAATATAATAGAATTAGACGTTTAGGCATAAGCCCGTTTTCAAAATTGTCCCTTTTGGAAAATTTAGATTTAAGTCACAATAGAATATCGCAACTTCGAACCAGTAACTTCCGTGGTCTTACCAAACTAAGAACATTGTGTCTCTCATACAATAATATAGAATCGATAGATTCCTTTTCTGATGAATTGGAAAATCTCAAAGTTCTAGATCTATCACATAATAAATTACAAAACATACTGAATGAAGATTTGGTGAATTTGAAGGATTTAACATTGCTCAATCTAGGCTACAATAACATTAAATATATATCGGCGACAGCATTCAGAAATTTAAATAAAATTATACAAATAGATCTGACATACAATAAGCTGCAGGCTTTGTCATTAGATCTGCTGTTATCGGTTGAAAATCATATACAGGAAATATTTATTAGAGGTAAAACTGTTAGTCAAATGCAAATAATATTATACGTCGGAAATATAATTGTGTATTAAGATTTATTATTTTACCGATTTCAGATAATACAATTTTGTGCAGCTGTGAACGAGATAACACTTGGGTGTGGATTCAGGATCATCCTAAAATAATAAAACCAAGCGAAGTGTCTTGTCTCAATAACGATTATCCCAAAGAGAAATGTGATGCGCCGATTATCTCACAAATCACTGTCGACAAACATAAAGATAATTCTGTATCTGTCTCTTGGTTTATTAGAAATCGAACAGCAATCAAAGCTCTCCAGATTATATATTATAGTGATAGTGATAAATCTGAAGTAAGTGTCCCTGATATTGTAATAAAATATTTAAAATTAAATTTATTTTAGATATTTTACTAATGGAAGTAATTATCTTTTTTAGGTCAAATCCAAATATTTAGATAAGAATGACGTATCTTTTCACATTACGGATTTAGAATTAAATAAAAGTTACGTCGTTTGCATTATGACTCTGTATGAAGATCCTATAATAGACAACGAAGATGATCTTTATGACGTTAATAAAACAATAGGTCAGAACGACACAACGAGAATCACTCAAGAAATAATTGCTGCTTTAGTAATGCAATCTCCTTCTAGTGAATGCGTATCGTTTGATACACTGAAAAAAAAGGTTACAGTCAAATCGAAAATAAATAAAGTATTCGATATTGCGACCATTTTGAACCGTAGATTAGGTTTGATTGTAGGTTGTGTTTTGGGATGCATAGTGTTCTTTATAATGGTAACAGTTTTATTATACACAAAAATAAAAGAAAGGGAAAGAATAGCAAAATCAGATCCAGCTTGGTCCGAAATGAATGATTACCATTCAATGCAAAGCAAGGAGGATATTTTACAGCATTCTACGACCGCTTCAACAGATAACATATTGTTGGGCATGACCAAAAATCACAATCCATAGTTAGACCATTTTAAAAATAGTTAAAAAAATTGTTTATTTTCTTTAAATAAAATAGCTTTTAACTGACAGAATGAAGTAATTTTAAATGATTGTTATTAACACTAATATCTACATTAATTTACTTACGAATAGGTACGAAAATACTATAGAATAGGTAAATATTGGTGTTATAACAACGTTGTTATTGTTTTTATTAAGTCTTACTCGATGCATTTATACATATTTAGCATTTACTGCAGTCACTATAGAATTTACGTATAGGCATTCGTTAGAATAGGAAACGTGTAGTGTTCATTGAAGGGAATATTCTAAAAATGTGATTACACGACTTAATATTGTATTTTACCTAAGTAGTATAGAATAATATCAGATAATAATTATAAATACATTTTTCTAGCATAACAATTGTATTTATTTTCTTTTGTTCGTTTGTTCGGTCACCCTGACCGTAAAATTTGTGTAATTCGCCCGTTTAAAAACGACATTGTCGATCAGGCAAATTGTATAACTCTAAAAAGCTAGCTGTTTTGTGTTTACAAGCATCCCGTCGTGCAGTAGTGTACATTATATTACACCTTACAATGACCTCAACCACAGGGAAAATATTTTATTATATCTACTGACTAGATGACGAGGCAGTCTGACCAGGCCAAAGTGCAAAGAAAGTTAGAGCAAATACCTTTCTTGGCATCCCAAAAACTCATATATTTTCCACAATATTCCCAAAAATGTGAATTTTGAAAACAGTGACTAAGTAAAAACGTAACCAAATGCTGTTAAATTCTTGATCGCGTTCTATGCTTTTTTGCGTGATAGTTTTGTATACGAAAATCACCCGGCGACACTAAGTTTTATTTGTTTTCATACTAAACTAACTTGAAGGTTTTGTGGCTACGACAGAGCTTACTAGCACAAAATTTCAATTTTCGAGAACTCACAACAAAAGTATTTTCTATTTATGGCATTATGCAAAATGCCGACCGTTCTTAAACAAACAACTTATACAAGTTGTTTGCGACACACATCCTTAATATTATCTTAAGTCTTCACTTTTTACTTCGGAATTCCCACGGGAACTCAAAAGTTGATGCGGGAGAAACAAGCGGGGAGCGGCTAGTATTTCAAGAAGGTTTTTTCCAAAGCCAAAAAATGAGTTTCATAAAGCAGCAGCTCCTAAACGGCTTAACAAGTTTACATTTCAAATTATTTCCATTTAAATGAGTTCAAGTATACTTTGTTAAGTAATTTAACTTGTATGTGACATTTTGTCACAAACACTTATAACATTATTTTCCTTTTTGATTGTTGTGTAGTCAATTGTACAAAATATGTACCTAATATTATATTTAACTACTAGTTGTTCGCGCTTTGCTTGGCTTCACTCTCTTGTCGTTTTGTCTTTGTCCATTTATATCTACAGACATTGAGCGTGCCAGACACGTTTCGTCACAGACGCCGACCGACACCGTTTATTTACAAAAGACGTCTGCAAGGTGCCGATGCTCTATTCACACTGCCACAGACAGGTACAGACATGGACCGCGCAGACAAAAATATATTCTTTCCGCGAACACCAGGCGGGTACAGCCCGTGTCTGTCGGCGTCTGCGCGGCCGTGTTACGATAGATGTGAATACGTTAGTACTTACGCACTGTATGGGAGAATATTATTGTCTGTGCCGGATTCTGTCAGACACGCTCAATGTCTATAGTTATAAATGGACCTATAAATGGACGCAGATAAGCAATAACATGTTAACCCACAAAATTAAATTATTGATTCAGAACCATTTATTGAGAGTTAGGGAACGTTTTTTTAATTATGTGTTTACCTTATTACATTGCTTAAATATGTAACTAAATATTGAACATAAAAAATGTTGACACGAAATGGCGCTCGTACTTTTAAAACACGATTTACTCAAAATTTCTCCAGTGTGGGTTAACACACTATTGCTTATCTATGTCCAAATGGACAATAAAGGGCGTCAGTAAGTATCATTTTTTAAATCTTATAACACAACGCGGCTATAAGATTTAAAAAACCGGTAACCGATACTTTTTTAACTTGGAAAACAGAATACTTTTATTGCGGTGTTTCCAAGTTTCGAATTTCACACGACAGAGAGAAACCACGGGGAATAAATGCATATCATTTAAGAATAATTTACGTCTTGGAACCGGACAAAGTATATTTTCGTCCCGCTGTAAAGTTCGCTGCAGAGTTCCCGAGGGAATCCCGAAAATGATGCCGGCAAAACCGCTCGGATGTTAGTGAGAAACTATTATGATAATATTGAACATTCGAATGTTTGTTACGCTTTCACGACTTAACTACTCAACCGATAATATTTTGCATTCATGTTTTCAGGAGTACAGTAAATTACATAAAATACTTTATACTACGGAATTCCTGCGAGAACTCCTAAATTAACGTGGGTTGAAACTGTGGTGAACTGCTTCTCCTTACTAATATTATAAATACAAAAGTGAGTTTGTTTCTTTGTTACACATCCACGCCTTAACAGCTCAACCGATCATCATGAAATTTTGCATACACGTTGTCAGGGGTACAGAAAAAGACATAGGGTAGTTTTTATTGAGAAATTCCCGCGGAAACTCCGAAATTACCTTGGGTGAAACCGCGGGGGACAGCTAGTATTTATGTAACGTGAACACAGTCAACATGAAACTTAAATTTAACAAGCAACAAAATTGCCGCTCGAATATTCTACTTGATACAACCACGCGACGTCTGTTCTGCCTAACTCTCACACGAAGTTACTCTATTAAGTTGTCAAATTATAGCGCGCGGTAATTACTGAACATCAAATTTCAATTATGAAGCGCATACATGTGTCTAAATAATTACATAGCTCAGCAAAACGCGTTATCGCTTTATTTCGCAACAGCTTATTCAGTTTAATCTCTGTTTATTGTAATCATACTTAACTCATGTGAGTGGAAAATTATAGATTTTATACTAAAAAAAATTGCTATAATTTTCGGTCAAAGTATGTGAACCCTAACTATTCTTACTGTGTATTTAGTTAAAATAATAACTGGTGGCGTACATGATATTCTCAGATTTTTATTACTATATAGTTTTTAGTGAAAAGTTATCAGCGAAATCATCAGATTAATATATTACTAGATGACCCCCTGCATGGTTTCAACCACGTTAATTTCTAAATTCTCGTGGTAAAATCGAAATAAAAATATAAAAAAATATATAATTATAATATAATAATATTACTCAGGAATACTGTAGCTTCCTATAAGTGAAACAATTTTTAAAATCGGTTCGGTAGTTTTTGAGTTTATCCACTACTAACAAAAAATCAAATCAAAAGTTTATAATATTAATATAGATCTTCCATATGTAGTGTAAACAAGTGAATTATTTCGAGTACCAGCGAAGCGCAAACTTCTGGCTTATATGAAATATTCATAAGCGAGGCTACAATGGATTTGTGCGTTATAAGGTAGGTACTTGACGTGTATTTATATACCTATGTCAGGTATAGGTATATAAATACGGTTTTAATAATACCTACCGAGTGAGTGAAGGAATAAGCTGCCTTGGTGAAACAGCACAGCGTTATTATACGAGATTCATTTGCATTTGAAACGCAATCATAAAAAGTGCGTATGGTGTGAATTCAAAGGATAAGGTAAAAATTTGTATGACAAACGAATGCGGTCTGGCAACAGAAATCGGTCCAACTTTATTTTGCACCAAGATGAATCAAAAACAATCACAGAAGATATCTCTATAGAGCAAGCAAACAGACAAGCAGGATGCGATGTGTAGATAAATAAATAAAAAGAAATTTTATACAACAACCAAAATTACGTTTTTTGCGGGATGGAATAAGTATAGGTATTTACTAATGTAGGTACATATAAAATAATACAATTTTAAAAACAATCTGAAGAAATAATGTCCTTAGAAAGGCATTATTTATAAAATAATTATACTCTAGAATTGCAAACTAAATGCTATACTTAAGTATTTAAGGTTCTTAGCAAAGTGAAGCTACATAGTTCTGTTAAAAGCGTTCGTAACTAATTAACAAATTATAATCGCTGATCGATACAAAATTCTATACAAATAATTCTCTTTTGTCCAACACTTACGTAGGCGGCTCGCTCTACGTGATTCTATAGGTTCGTAGCACGCGTAGCATTCGATGCGTAGCTTACGACGTCACTGCTACGAAAAGCGTTCGCAAAAGAATTAATAAGGATATTATGTATATTGTGTCGTTAGCCGTAAAGTTTATCATTAATATTATAAATTCGAAAGTAATTTTGTTTGTTTGTTTGTTTGATACGCTTTCACGCCTTAACGGCTCAACCGATCATCCTCAAATTTTGCAAACACGTTGTCAAGGGTAAAGAAAAGGTCATAGGATACTTTTCATCCCGGCATTCCCGCGGGAACTTTGAAATTAATGCGGGTGAAACTGCGGTGAACAGCTAGTTTTAGATAATAACACACCTGTTTTTTTGTTCTTTTAGATGGGAGTTAACTGGCAGAAATCGTCACGCGTCATATCGAAAAAACTAGCCAATTGCGAGTCGGACTAGCGCACAAAGGGTTCCGTTATCTATAAAAACGGCAAAAAAATCTTGTCTGTTGTATGGGAGCCCCCCTTAAATATTTGTTTTATTTTAATTTTACGAATAATTTTTAAAGTGAATATGTAACTGAATATTCTGTGAATATTTCAAGCATCTACCTGTTACCATTATCAATATAGAGCAAAAACGAGCAAAAAAAATCACATTTTTCGTATGGGGACCCCCTCAAATATTTATTTTATTCTATTTTTTAAGTATTTTTGCTATAGCGAGAAATTTTAACTTTACCTTTGAAAATTTTAACTACAACTATAACCTACGGTTCATGAGATACAGCCTCGTGACTGAGGTACAGACGGACGGACGAGGGTCCCGTTTTATCCTTTAGGTACGAAACCCTAAAAAGCGTAATTCTAATTGCCCCTTCCATGCAAATCCGGTGTAGTTTGGATAATATTGTCAAGCGCTGACCGGCCATTTTGACGTGAGTTACATTGTCTGATTATTGCAATTTTGTAATGGAAACAAATGGAAAACTGCAGCAGCAATTAATAAAATTTTATTGTCTTATTTATTCTTTCGCTGCACACAATAGACATCACAAGATAGCAATTAGTATTATGAAATCGACACTATTTTCTCAAAATACCAGTGCGGAGTCTGTAAAAAAATTACACTGTTGGTGGAAGAGCGATCGGCTTAAAAGCGGGCTGGTTATATAGCGGCTGTTCTTGACCCGTTTGGAGCCTACTCATCAACTCTCGGGCTACTTTTGCCCTACTTCCATACACTTACTCGCGTCAAGGTAACGTTACAGTAACGTGTGGGAGTGTAATGTGTTGATATAGATAATGTAATACCATGTATTGAAAAGTTTTAGGTTGCGGTTTATAGCCGAATACTGTATAAAAGTTAATAACCTCAGAATATTATTATCCATTTGTAAGTTACAAAATCAGTATTTAGCGTTTTCTCGTTATTTCACTTACCTCAAAATTCTCGAATTACTATTTTATTTGTAAATAAAAATCAATTTCCACATAAGGAGCATCACTTAAAAACAGCTCGACCGATTTCGCCAATTTCTTTTTGTTGTGTTAATAATTTTTCGAATATAATCGGAAGTTTTGATGGTATTTTTAACCGACTAGGAGGAGGTTCTATGTTCGATTGTATGTATGTTTTTTTTTTTTTTTTTTTTTTTATGTATGTTCACCGATTACTCGAAGACGGTTGGACCGATTTGAAAAATTCTTTTTTTGTTTGAAAGGGTATACTCCCAATTAGGTCCCATTGCCACCAAATCGGGATCTGATGATGGGATCTTGGAGAAATCGAGGGAACTCTTCAAAAATTATAGGCACACCTATAACGATTTGGTTATTTTTGATAGTAAATCGTTCATTTGCTTTCGGAAAGCAAAATTTGAAGAAGTGAAACTGATGATGAAGACCACAGGTGGTCATCGGAACAACTCAAAATAATACGTATTTCACGGGTTCCGATTGAAGCGATTTCAAAAACTGTTTTTTTGTTTGAAAGGGGATACTCCCAAATTGATTCCATTGTCACCAAGTCGAGATCTGATGATGGGATCTTGGAGTAATCGAGGGAACTCTTCAAAAATTATGAGAACACTTATAGCGATTTTTGTATTTTTTATAGTAAAACGTTTCTTTGCTTTCGGAAAGCAAAATTTGAAGAAGAGGAACTGATGATGAAGACCGCAGATGGTCATCGGAACTACTCAATAATGGGTATTTCACGAGTTCCGAATCGATAACTTTAATATGGTTTCTAAACAATTTATGCCCGTCACAATGTATATGGTGAAGTGGAACTGATGGTGATGTACTAGGAGAACTCCTCAACAATTAACGTCCCTGCGTCGGGAAAAGCAATATTTTGTAAAAGGTTATGAGTAGTTGACATTAGGCTATTGTAACTTAGATAGATTACAAACCGACTCATTAAAAAGCAAGAAATAAACAAATTTTTAGCAAAAAAATTAAAACCGACTTCCAAAAACACAAAACTAAAAAACTAAAAATAAAAAGCTAAAAATAACAAAATACCGATTTAATCCAAAAGACAAAAACACACGTACCTAATATTATTATTGGTTTGTGCTACCAGTTACCACTGATCGGTATGAAGTCGGTGACAAGCCAAATATGGAGGGGGAAGATGGGCTAAGTCGACTCCCGTCACCAGCTCTTCGTGAGCAGAACAACCCAAGTGGGCAGACACCAGCGGGCTTGTCACCGAATTCAAACCGATCAGTGGTAACTGGTAGCACAAACCAATAATAATATTAGGTACGTGTGTTTTTGTCTTTTGGATTAAATCGATATTTTGTTATTTTTAGCTTTTTATTTTTAGTTTTTTAGTTTTGTGTTTTTGGAAGTCGGTTTTAATTTTTTTTGCATGAAAACTCACTGACTAATTCATAAATTTCAAAAACTACTTGACATAATATGATATTGAAAAGAAAAGATTTTCACCCCAGAGTTCACAGGAGAATTCTAGATTTCCCGTTGGTGAACCAGCCAGTGTATCATATAAAAATATAAGCTAACTAAGTAGTAAGTTATTAGTAAACAAATGAACTAAAGTATAATTAATCAAAAAGAAAAAATCATTCAAGAATAAGAGAGGAAGGAGAAGTATCGTTTAATCCTCGCAAACTATTGTCTTATCTACAAACTTTCCATAGGAAATATAATTTATCACAAATCTCAATAAAACTGATAAAGGCAAGATTTTAAGGCGAATTTTCCTCGATCTGCAAAAATTGAGTCGAAACCACTTAAATAAAACGGATGGACGAAACACAACCGAGTCAAAACACAATAAAGATATCCGGATCCGAACAGCATACTATAAGAACCCGTTCAGCAATATCTCCCTTGAGTAATGCGGGGAAGACCCTTTTCCGCAAATAAATCCCGAATTCAAAATAAATAACTGCTTATCTGATTTACTATGGTCGCAGTTATGTGTATATTGTAGGCTGTATTTGTTTATCGAGTTGGTCCGATCAAACTTAGTTTTATACTACAATACAAAACAAACTTACGAAGAAAGTCTTTATATAGATGCTTTTTGTAACCTAAAATGTAAAACAAATAAAAAAACATGAGTGATTCAACATTTTTAACCCTAAATAGAAGTCCCCTACTTCTCTTTAGGATTACGACACCGTTAAAACAACTTATTTTACCAACCTCGCTGTATGGTTCAAAATACCAGTTTATAAAGCTAATGCTGAAAATTCTCGTAGCATTTAATTAACACCGAAAGAATAAGTGATTGTAACAACCAATCCTAAGTAATAAATGACTTTGAATTGAATAAAAAAGCTCGAAAGGTCATAATATTATTGCACAAAAAAAAACCACCACTGCAACACTTTTTACATTATCGACTCATCTAAATCCACTGCTAACACTTATTTACTACCAAAAAAATAAATTAAGTAATCAACACTTGTGGTTTTAGTTAAATTAAAAAACAAAAAAATTAAAAAAATTCAGTGTGGTGTTAAAAAAATTGCACGTTCAGAGGAGTTACAGGATATTAGTAAATTATATTCTCATCAGATTTTAAAGAGAAAGAAAAATATGAATCGTATAAGGTATAAGGCTCCTGCATCCGTTTGACAAGAAACCAACATGTCGAATGGACGAATTAAACCAGCTGTGGCGAAACACTCGCTTAATATGTAAACAGTACAAACGTCAACTACGAGCTATCCAACAGTTTAGCAGTCCAACATCCCAAGGCGCTAACATTACGTGTGGAATTCATGAATACCTTTTTCGGGTCCTCTGTTGTGAGATCTGCTCATGAATATTGATTTAGGTTTTAGCTTTGGCGTTCATAAACTTGAATATTATATAGGGCGGGACTTAACGAAGACTTTGTTCAAGTTTTGTATTGTTTAGTTACACAGACGTTATTATAGTTATAATTGTATCAAACTCTATTTTTAGAAGCTTGTTTCAGTTTATATAGAAGTTATAGTTTCATAATCTTGTTCAAATTGGCCCTTATTTAATAATATTTGACGTCCTTTTGACGTCAAATAACGTTATTACAACAGCGCCCATATAAAACCGTCTGTCCTTCATTGCTTTCTAGTGCCATGGACGGAAAGATGCTGTGCAATATACCTACTACCCAGGAACGTGTCGTCTGTTTAATTATGAAATAACAAAGTTCTATGATAATAAATATGTTTTATTCTGATTATTATGTGAGAACGAAATGGCGTTTATAAACCAAGATATAAAGTCATTAACAGGATTTCAAAGGTAGACAAGATATGACCATTGACTAGTCCCATCCCCATTCCAGGTCGGCAACGCACCTGCATGCCTTTTGGTGTTGCAGATATCTATGGGCGGCGGTAATCACTTACCATCAGGTGTACCACCTGCCCATTTGCCCCCTATGACATAAAAAAGTACTTATACCTACTTGCCTACATAAGAAACTTTTTTAATTATTTTTTTATTTGTGTTTCTGTCTATCTATTTATTTCGGCTGATGTCTGAAACGGCTCGACCGATTTTATCGGGACTTTCACTGGCAGATAGCTGATGTTATAAGGCTACTTTTATTTTAGCAAAAAAATGTTGCTGCGGGAACTCCGAAACTCACGCGGGTGAAGCCGCGGGGCGCACCTATAGTAATGTTATAAAGAGGTAAAGTTTGTGAGTTTGTGAAGTTATAGGGCTAATCTCTGGATCTACTGAACCGATTTTTAAAATTCTTTTACTAATCGAAAGTCGCTGTATTCCTGAATGACATAGGAGACTTTATCTCGGAATCCCTGCGGGATCTCCTTAGTTGACGCGGGTGAAACCTCGGGGACCAGCTATAGTATCATAATATACAGGTATATTGAGTGAAATAAAAACGCGCAAAAAATCCATGCGTTTTTTTTTATTTACCGCCAGGTATGGCACACGCGTGTCCTATACGAGAGATATTGCTCGCAAATTTCACAAGCTATTTTATCATTTTATATTCCCTGACAGCCTACAACTTTGTATTTCATGACACATTTGAACGTCAACGCATAATGTAAAAGTCTCTTTCGGGGCATTCCACATTGATTCGTCCCCACATATTTATTGGACATTAGAGACTGTGTGCAGTTACGCTCCGCTCGTTCTACTACCTACCATCTTTAAGGAAACTCTTTCATCTTTTTTCGACGCAGATCGAATCACGTCGCGACAGCCTTATCCTTTCAAAGCACAAAAGGGAGTTCCAAGTAAATTTTTATACGATCCAAGCAGATTTCGCGAGTTTTTCCAACAGTGAAAGTTTGTTTTTCCTCTCTAGTAAATTATTAAGTACAAGCTGTTTCCCTTGTGGTTTAGCCCGGCTTCCAATATTTTCACCTAAGTGTTGAATTTCCAAAAACACAAAAATACACGACAAAACATAGATTTTGAAAAATACTTAATTTACTCTACCTCTATACTAGAGTTTAATATTGAAAACTATTATAGTCAATTGCAATTATTTGTAACTATTTGCGCCCCGCAGTTTCACCCGCGTGAGTTTCGGAATTCCCGCAGGAACTATTTTTCTAAGTTAAAAATGGCCTAAGTGACTCCTTATAACATCAGCTATCTGCCAGTGAAAGTCCCGTTAAAATCGGTCCAGCCGTTTCAGATATTAGCCAGAACAAACAAACAGACAGACAGACAGAGAATTTTTTTTTCATTTAAGTACTGTATACGTATAGTTTCATATGCATTTAGTGACTAGCTGTTAATTTGGAATTATAAACATACTCAATTTTATTTTTATGTATGGATGTGTAATTAGACAGAATTTCAATTTTCACGAAAGAAAAGAAAATACATCATGTATTCTCCGGGGTATGAAAATTAAAATTTTAATTAGTCCGTCATTTAGAAAATAAAAAAAATAATAGACACGTATTTTTTGCTTTTTCAAATTAATGAAATAAACATAGATAAAGTGCATTAAAGCTAAAGGTGGGGACTCGTGACGTCAATATTCAGTATAAGCCCCATACAAACTGCACCGGGTTGTGACGTCACACGATATTTCAACTCAATAGCCGTAATTTTTTGATTACGTAAAAAAATAAAAAATACGTGTCCAATATTTTTTAATAATCTACCGCGACGGACTAAAAAAAAATTTTGTCATGTAGCCAATTTGACATTAAATTATATATTTATGATGATAATCTGTAGGGTTTTCTATATGTATGTAGCCACTAGCTACCTATAGTGCGGAACTTTTACATCTAGTTGAGACAATAAATCCCGGATTGTCTTAATTGGTTTTTAGACAAGTTGAGCACCTTTTTTAATCTTTCATAAGATTATCCCTTGGGCAATTAAATTGTTAAAGGATTGATGAAATTGATCGATGAAAACGATTTGTTGTACATTTTTAAAGTCTCCTTGGGATTTTTTTTTTTCTTAATCCAGATAGAACTAATTGTCTTTGCCTACATCGGGTAATTAAATAACGATCAACCAAAGATTTGATTTTTTGCGAACTGTGATTAGAAATGTACGAATTGTGTTAAACCTTATTTATTATGAATGCGAATGTGAGTTTGTTTGTCGTTGCGCTTTCACGCTTTAACTACTCAACCGATCATCATGAAATTTAGCATTTAAGTTGTTGCGGGTACAGAAAAGGACATAAAATACTTTTCATCCCGGAATTCTCGCGGAAATAGCTAGTCATACTTCTTACTGATACCTATTACAAAAGCGAAAGTTTGTATGTATGGATGTTTGGTACTCTTTCACGCAAAAACTGCCGAATGGATTTTAATTAATGAAACTTTACAATAATATAGCTCATACATCAGAATAACACATAGGCTACTTTTCATCCCGGAAATGCCGGGAGATCTCAAAAATTAACGCGGATGAAACCGAGTTAATTTTTGAGAACCCGCGGGAATTCACTAGTCTATACTAATATTATAAAGAGCAAAAGTTTGTGAGTTTGTAACGTCGCGTTGTAGGGGGTAATCTCTAGATCTACTGAACCCATTTTGAAAATTCTTTCACTTATAGGAAGCTACGGTGATCCTAAGTGTCATAGGGTACTTTTATTCCGGAATTCCCGCGGGGACTCCGGCGTTTGCGAGTTCGTTAGATTGTATGGGGTGGTCTCTAGATCTACTGAACCCATTTTAAAAATTCTTTTACTTATAAGAAGCTACATTGACCCTAAGTGACGTAAGGTACTTTTTATCCCTCAATTCCCGCGGGAACTCCGAAATTACCGCGGGTGAAACCGCGGGGGTCAGCTAGCACCATATAAATGTCTTAGCACGCACGTTTTGCCGTTCAACCGATGTGCAGTCGGGGCAATTAGTCGCCTGTGTTAGTTTGTAAATATTAACAGCGGTAATTTCTTAGGTAGTAGCGTCAGCACCGACGTCAGCGTCGGCTCCCCAGTTGTTCGTTACTACGGTAGCTGGTTGAATACAAATGAATCCATTACAACTGTGTGTAGACAGCGTATCGACATCGGCATCGGCTGAACGATCCGCGTTGAGCACTCGTGTGCTAATGTTGTTTTTCTATAATTAAATCTACTTCGGGCTCAAATTAGACGGGTAGCTGATTCGAATGTACCTATAGAACGCGTATATAATAATAATAATCCACTTCACAACACACAGATCTACTTGATCCCACTGCCCACACTAAGCTATAAGCTTGTGTCTTGGAAACCAAGCAAACGTGGTATATACTACATATTATTACATACATTATCATTATTATACACACACCCAGACTGGAAAATGGAACCCTGTGTTCATCACACAAAGTCCACCCCCACCGGGAATCGAACCCGGAACCCCTTGATTAGCGGGTAGGCATGGTGACCTACTGCGCCAATTGGGTAGTATTAGCTATTCTTGTGCTGAAATATTAACCGCCGCACTCAGAGTCGACTTGAATGATTACTTAGTTAGGTATAGATTTTTAAAACAAAACTGCCGCAAACAGACAAGTTTAATAAATTAATGTTAATTGGCATTTAACTAATTAAGTTACATCACATTAAATGCCAATCAACATTAATTTACTGAAAGTCTCTGAATGCGGCAGTTTTGTTTTAAATATCTATACTTAACTAAGTAATCATTCAAGTCTACTCGGAGTGCGGCCGTGAGTGTATTGAAAAAGCTACCTTAACGGCGAGTTTTATTCGAATCGATCCCATAGTTGTTGCATGATGCGTTCACAAATAGACGAAAAACTAACATTTGCTGTTTTGACCTCCAGAACAATAGTGGTTCCCGCCATTTCCTTGAAATATATGATGTTTTACCCACAATAGATATGTAAATGATTGTACAACTTTGAAACTATAAATAATATAGAACAGTGGTGCGGTGTGGTTGGCACAAATACAAACAAATACGAGGTAATAAGTGATACAGTATATAGTATAATATCATGCATTTAGTTTGGGGCAATATTTTACCAAAAAAAATGTCTTAAATGGAAAAATACAAACTTATACAGGCTGCAAGGTTAATCGAAAGACTTTTAAGCCCCCGATAATTCAAGCTATAAATTATTATGTAAGTAATAAAAAAAAATACATGATTACCCACACAGAAAACTTTAAAAATAACATTTGTATTTACCCGGGTGAATGACCTTTACATTTTAATTTTTTGGCACGACCCTGTACAGTAGTAACACAAAAAGATGCGCTGATTAGGTAGGTACTTCTAGACTCTAGAATATGATTCATCAGCACTTCGGATACTTGCGCGCTAAAAATTCATAAATCTTTTAATGGATGATTGCCTAAATTATCAGTGTTTTTTTTTCCACTTTGAAACGCAAAACAAATACTGAATACTCTCCTTCAATACGTCTCAGTTTTAATCTTACACTATGTATAACGTCCTAGATTAGGTATAACGGCTGTGCTCAATTGCTATAGTATTGCAATATCATTCGGCTTATTTATGCTTCCGCTTATTTGTAATCCCATTTCCCGGTTTATCAACAGATAATTCAATACATGGAGACTGTGTCTCTAAATAACACTGTGTCATTGTTTATCCACTAACGATGTGTCTATATGGATGACATTGTTTGCTTTGGTGAAACTGTAGATGCTTTGGCGAAGACAATAATGTATTTACCATCTTTGATAGTAATAATATTATGCAACTGTACATCTTATCTTATCTAATATATATAAATCACGTGTCACGTTGTTTGTTCGCGATGGACTCCGAAACTACTGAACGGATTTTGATAAAATTTTGTTATCATTTATAATATGGTCCAACTTAAAAGATAGGATAGTTTTTATCCCGGAATTCCCTCGGGAACTGAAGGACATAGAGTACTTTTTTTCCTGCAACCTCCGCGAGAACTCCGAAATTACCGCGAATGAAATGGCGGGGGACAGCTAGTAACCTTTCTCGGTTTATACATATAAACGGTGAAAAGAATATGGTAGTTTCTGGGGTATGAAAATCAAAATTCTATTTAGTCCATCTTGTAGATTAATAAAAAATATTGGACTCGTATTTCTTCATTGATTGCGTAATCAAAAAAACGGAGATATTAAGTCGAAATGTCGCGTGACATCACGCCGTGCTACAGTTTATAGCACGTTGTGACGTCACGACTTAATGTATAACTATATCCGTTTTTTTTTATTAAAATACGTGTCCAACATTTTTTATTAATCTACAAGACGAACTAAAAACTAAAAGGAAATTAACCTATTATAGTTACAGATTGAAAGTATAAAACATGAATTTGCAATTTTACGCTTGCACCTAAATTTTCATCTTTCTTCTATGTACCTACCCGTTGTATCATAATTTAAACCTTTTAAACCTTCCAATTAATCAATTGCCAAGTATCTTCCTAACAAGTTTAATACTTCAAATGCCGCGGCAATGGCGTTAACTTGGAAACACATACTTTTCCATACATAGAGAACTTTATGATTGAAGTTTGACGATGTCATTGTCATTTCGTTATTATTATTCCTAATTTCCTACATATTATTTTCTTTACGATCATTTATGTAGATATTTCGTATAAGTACAACCTACGTATTTAGAAGATCTTAAAAGAATTTCTATTCAGTATTTTCCTTATGATTTAATTATTTTCCTGCATCGTGAGTTATTATTATCTAGTTATCTTTTCTTTCTTTCTTCTTTTTTATGAACTTTCGGCTATAATACATTTAGCGAGTTTCAAGTAAAATTAATTAGATCAATGTATTTTCTTTTAAAATGCTTTGTTGTACGGTTTGAAATTTCAAGCTATAGCTTGCAAGAACTTTCTCGGATCTCTTGGAGGAAACCGAAGAAATCAGCTCGAAATGTCATATATCTTCTTGAGCACATAAAAAACCGTCACTGTGAAAATTACTGTCCAATACAGCACCTTATAACACGACAAAATCCATTTTTAACAATTTTTTATCGACATGAAAATAAATGACTCAACCGCCATCTTTGATTCCCGCCAAAAAACTCTTCATTAGTTTTCTTTTTATTCCAAATCAAAAAAGCTTTTTTTTAACCTGCCATTACTTTTTTAATTTATGTATGCGGCCATCGCAAAAACAATGGCCACGACCAATGCCGCGACCATTAATTCATCATTTTCCGTGATATTGCATTCGATGTGAAATTTATTGCGAAACTCAATCCTGCATATTGATGCGGGTTGCATCATGGGTGTCTTCAAATACCTACAATCTGAATTGACGGAGCAGATGCTATGTGGTGATACTGCTATGCAGGCTTAGGGTTGCCAGATCCTAAAACGCAAAAGCCTTTGGCCGGACAATTTTCGCTAAAAGCAGGACATAATATCTATAATTCAGGCCAACTCAATTAGGTATGTACTTATTCAATATTTTTATAATGTTTTTGTACCTATTATGCTTTACTTGCGCTCGACTTTATCTCGCGTGACAGGCAGACAAAAAGCCTAACAAAAGCCGGACTGGTCGGATGAGAAAATATTTTGCCGGACACGTTCGAAAAAAGCCAAAAATGTCCGGCTAAAGACCTGGCAACCCTATCAGGATGCATATTAATTTGTGTACCGTGTACTGTCTGCTTAGGTGTCGTGTCCACGTCCGTCCCAAACATTAGAAGGCTACGTTGATTAAAAGGGTTGGCTCATGGTTGAATTTTGGGAAATAAATTTTGCCCTAAAAAGGATGTCGTGAAGTCACTGTAAAAAGCCATGGTCACCTTGAAAATGCTATAAGCGCCTTGAATATTTTCACGCGCGCTTCTGTACTGTCTGATTTTGCATTTATTTGGGCTGAAAATGTCATAATTTATTTAACTCTAGCTGTTTCTCGCGGATTTCTCTGAATAGATATCAGGAATTATAATTATCAAGCGTACAATACATTCGTTACCTATATATTCTATGTTGGTTCAGTTCTTTATATACGTGTGATTGAGCTATCCATATAAAAATATCCATACATATACACAAACTTTTATATTTATATTATTACTAGTGGTTTCACGCAGTGTCAGCGGAGATCCCGCTGGAATTCCGAGATGCAAGTACCTTATGTTATTTCTGTAGCCCAGACAACGCGTATGCAAAATTTCATGATGATAGTTATGTAGATATAAGGTAGGTAGGTAAGGTGCGAAAGCATAACAAATAAAAGACTCATTCGCATTTATAAAAATAGAAAGAAAAAAATATTTATTTCAGCAAGATGAGACACACAACACAAATTAACATAATTATACAGAACAAATGAAAATAATTAAAGAATAACAGAATAAGTAGGTCATGCCAAAATTAATAAAAAAAAATATTAAAAAATAGGATCGTAGTATAGGATTCATAATTAAAAGACATGTTTTTCAGTTCAGGACGAAGATCAAAGGTCAAATGCAGTCGAAACTACGCAACCGACATGATATAACTACCGTAAAAATCACCACAAAAACACGATATTTATGGTTCTTGATAAGAAAAGCAAAGAAAAACACAATATTGTTGTTTATACACCCACGCTCCGTTTATTTTCCGCGCTGGATGTCTGCGCAGACCATTGTTCCATAAGCTCACGCTATAATAGGCTTTTGTGGAGCAAGATTATCCGTTAATAGCTTCCCAATATTACCGTTCGTATACTCACGTAGGTACCTAGCTATACTATAAATGCCTAGCTAGCTAGCATTATGCACACGCTCTTGTTACCTTCTAATATCCATTTCGCAAAGTACGACAAAATTTTACATAATATTGAAATTGCCGTTATACGATCCCATTAATCTTTCGGGGAAAGAAAAAAATGTATTGTCTCTTTTGTTTCGTCCCATTTCCATCAAGGATAAGGTCTGTGGTTACTTAAATACCTTACTTATCTATCTATCTATCTATTTATACATATAAAATGCTTTGTCCTGAATGACTGATGGATCAACGCACACCTAAGCCGCTGATCGTAGAGACCTGAAACTTGGATGGTGTGTTCTTTGTATGACGTAGGCATCCGATAAGAAAGCATTTTCGAAAATCCAACCCCTAAAAAAGGTGAAACGGGGTTGCAATTTTGTATGGAATGACGTGTTTTCTTGGACGAAATTGGAGAACAAGAAATTTCTAGGCCCAACCATTCGACTACTACTCGGACGAAGTCGCGAGCAAAAGCTAGTATATCCATATACATTTACCTACTTAGTCAGGGAAATTTCATTTTTGCGTAACGTCAGCGAAGTGCCTACGCCCTGGGCCCTTTTTGTGTCTCTTCTTTCGTCAAGTATAGTCAGTCAAATAAATTTGAAACGTTAACTGGCTTAAAATAATATAAAAAATAAAAATGCACCCATTATTCCAAATCAACAGATTTATCTTTGTTTTATTTTGCTCTGTTTACCTATCACATCAACACAAGAACAATAACCAAATTGAGATATATACGTATTTTCTGATCCGGCTTAACAGAGTCTTTGTTGCTGCTTTTGAACTCAACTTTGATAGGTCTACGTAGGTATAGTAATTATATTCTATTGTAATATCTATACTATAATAAAAGAGTAGAATCCACGATTCTGTACAAGTGTACATTGAATATTTTTAAGAAAAAATGACAGGGGGCGATAAAAAAGAGTAACCAACCACAAAAAAAGAGTTCTTAAAATTATTTTCTGTCTGTCTGTCTATCTGTCTGTTTGCGATAATCTCCGAATCTACTGAACGGAGTGTCATGCGGTTTTCACAGGTATACATTAAGCTTAGCCTGGAGCTACATATAGGCTTTGGCCTTTGTTTCATTCAAATCGGATGCCGGGAAAAAAGTTGTTGTATAAAAACCTTTCGCGCGGGTGAAACCGCGGGGCACAGCTAGTGATTTAATAAATGTGAAAATTGTAAAACTGCTTTAGGTGCTATCTGTACCGGCTAAATTTTTCTCTGAAACTTTTGTTTGCTGAATGGGTTTCAGCAAGTGGGGTTGATTTATTGCAGTTATTATAAGTGAACGCTTGGATTTTGGGAGGTATAAGTACATTAAAGGGGAGGGTTTTTTCGTCAAATTCTTTTACGGTCGTGATCTATGATAAGTATGTATTGGACCTTAATTAATAAAATAGTGGCATAGTCAATCAAGAAAACCCAAAAAATAATTAGTCCGTTAAAAGAGAATGGGCATGTTGCCTAATTTGTTTTTTAAGTCCGTCTTGTAGATTATTAAAAAATATTGGACACGTATTTTTTCTTTTTTTTCGTAATCAAAAAATAACGGCGATACATATATTAAGTTGAAATTTCGCGTGACCTCACTATTCTGACAGTTTGTATGGCGGTTTTAGCGGTTAGTGACATCACGACCCCCTCACCCTAAACTTTAATGCGCTTTATCTCTGTATATTTTAATTTATTTAAAAAAGTAAATATACGTGTCTATTGTTTTTTTATTTTCTAACTGACGGACTAACTAGAATTTTGATTTTAAAAGTAGTCAACATCCCCATTGAGACTGCGTACGCTATTTTATCCTACCAGATTTAACACAGCGTATTTCGTCTCGAACTTCGAACACTACAAAAATATTTATTTATTTTTATGAATTTCATATAATTGTAAAGCACAGAAACTAATTCACTTTTACGGCTGGTGAAACCAACGCCCTGAATTCATTGCCGTGAACATAAATTCGATTGTACCTAACTGAAGTACATACAAAAATAAAAAATAAAAATTTTGAGTGATAATAATAGCTAGCAAGGCATAGGTTCATATCCCAACAATGAGCTTGAGCTGTCAGTGAAGGTAAACATCGTGAGGAAAACATGGTGGTAGGGCATTTTCTAGTGCCTGGCTGGCTAGCTACCACCTTCAAATTGAAAATCTGTCGCCAAGCACTTAACGGTATGTTCCGGCAGTCTCACTTAAAAGTCAGTTCTTGTTCCAAGCTAGGTGTGCTTCGAATCTTCGACCACACCGTCACACTTAACATCAGGTGAGCTGTTGTCAAACGCCTAGCCTGTAAACAATTTAAAAAAGAAATTTGATCGAAATTTTGAATGGATTTAACGCTCTATGTGTTATGATGAATGCGCTCACACTTAGATATACTATACCTAATAATCTTGACTATTTGGTCATGTGTTAAGTTATTATAATTATATAGTATTATTTAGTATATATTGTAGCAAACTCTTTAAGTTCGCACTCGCGATCAGGTAGCTGCCTCGCCGTCGCTAATGCAGCGCTCCTGTTGCTATGGCACTAACTAAGGCCTGGCCATCTCTGCACTTGGGTAAGTAAGGTAATCAAACCTGCACCCGCCTAAAGGCCAACAACGCTTTTAATATTAACACGTTCGATTCTTCAGGAGAATAGGTAAGTGGGAATAAATGATGATACAGTGCTCCAGTTTCTTAGAAAGTATCACAGTTTTAAATTTTTTTTATAGTAACTTATTTTTCATACCACCTGCTCGATGTCCAATTACATATCACGCAATCTCAACGTAAAGCAAGGCATTACATCCCAACCCAAGAGAGGGAGGTAATGTTGTATGAAACTCCCAAGGGAGTATAGTGATTTGAGTTTGGAACGTTATTTGTAGGAAAACTCTAAGCGTTTTGTTTTCTTTTTATATGTTCTGCCTGTGGTGGCCAGTTCTATTTTCGAATAAACCGTCTGCCCATGTAAAGAGGATTTATGTCTCGCAGTAGGTATGAAAAGTAGAGTATGCACCTCGAGGATAAAGCCTGTCTTCGTCACGGGCAGCTTAAACCCCTCGCTTCACTCAGGACTCTACATAACTCCTGAGCGAATACCCTCGCTACGCTCGGGGATTAACTCTAGAGTCCATCGCTACGCTCAGGGTTCAATATGCCGCCGTTGACGTAACACAGTGCTTTACTCCTTCAGTGCATAATCTACTATAAGCAAACAACATATTTGGAGGCAAACACATTATTTCAGTAATCAAGGTGTAATAATCCTTCGAAAACTAAATTTTAATCACGTTCTCCATCTCCTATATTATTGCCAAAAGAAAATCCAGTCCCATCTTTTCTTGTCTCCTTTGACACTTTTTTTCTTAAAAAAAAATGACGTTCCAAAACCAAAAATATAATAAAAAAAGGTTGATAGTACAGCAGAATGCTACAATATGTAGTAGTAGGTATAACGTAGTAAAACTTATTATATCAGTAGGTACAATTTTATGCAAAAAGAGCGAGGAAAATTAGGTCAAAAAGAAAAAAAGTGATTCGACTAATTTTACTTACTTAAATGGCCACTTATTTTTTTAACAGTCGTAGATCTCTGAAGATTGTTTCAAAAGGCCTTTTGTGGACTAATTTATGGCTCTCGTTAGTTCAGGACACGATACTTTTTTCTCTCCAAAAGACGAGGAAAACACACTAATTGTAACGGAACCCTCATTTGTCATAAAATTATTTTAGAAAAACATCATACCCACTCGGTTTTTTATTCATTTTCTTCCTTTATTAATTCATTAGACTGCTTTTAATTATACGAACAGAATTTTTTCTTGAAAAAATCTGCAAAAATTCATACTTATCTATATATTTTTTAAGCTTCATCTTTCCATAGTCAAAATTTAGACAAAATTAATATTCTTTACAACAAACTAATATTCAGTACAGTCTATTATATATATAGTATAGTTACATTACGAGTATTATTCGTTTTTGTGTATAACGATCGCCTATTATTTTTCCTTTTATACCTACCTACCTTCAATAAATTAGAAACGTGAAACAGAGATGCTGTTTCACATTTCTAAGTGGTTTTATAATGATCGTGTTGAGACTTTAATATCGCTTTTCTGCGCATTCATCAAAGAGTCACAGATGAGATGCCGCGCTTATATTAAACGGCTTATAATTTAACGGTTGCTCACAAACATTAATGATTGCTTGGCGTCCACGGATGACAGACCAAGTTTTAATTACGTTTGCACGGTCCGTATGTCGCGTACATACACATCGACATAAGCGCGACGCGTTGAACTTTTATACGGAATAGGTACTTTGCGTTTGAGGGGCTATTATTCAAACGCAGTAGGCTCGCCCATCAAATGAGATTCCATAATTAACGCGAGCCAGCCGCCTCGTCGGGTGCATGTGAAAATTTAACGAGATGCGAAAGGTCGGAGTTGCGAAAGGAGTATACTCAAACTGATTATAAAACACAATGTGACACTGATGTGTGTTTTTTTTTATCTCTAGTCACTACATAGTACATAGTATAAAACAAAGTCGCTTCCCGCTGTCTGTCTGTCCCTACGTATAGGCTTTGATCTTTAAAACTGCGCAAAGGATTATCATGCGGTTTTTCACCAATATTATGGATAGAGTGATTTATGAGGAAGTTTTATATTTATATTTCATCCTGGAATTCCCGCGGGAACTCCTAAATTACCGTGGGTCAAACCGTAGTTAATTACTATTTTTTTTATTTACTTATGGTATTACTGGCTGTGCCCCGCGGTTTCACCCGCGTGAGTTTTGGGATCAGAAACCTTTGCGGACGCAGGCAGAACAACCCGCCAAATTTTCATTATAATCGGACCAATAGTTTCGAAACGCATATAGAGGACAGACATACAAACATTCATTTTTATTTATAAAGAAGATGTGATGTGATATGATTTGCTACAATGCGTGCGTGCGTACAACTAGCGTTGTCCTATGAGGGTTTTGAAAAATACATTTGTATATATAAGTACTTGTGCAGGTCGTAAGAAATTCATAGGTTTTGATTTTTGTAAATAAAATATGACAACTAACAATATAGGATTCTCCAATCAGAATTAAATCTACCATCTCTGGCACAACGGAAAAAGTCACAATATCATCAATCACACGGTCATTTGAGTGGCAGGATGATGTCAAAACATGAATCCTATAATTTTATCCGATGCTTACTCAGGAATAATGTAGCTTTCTAATAGTGAAAGAATTTTCGAAATCGGTTCAGTAGTTTTTGAGTTTATTCGTAACGAACAAACAAACAAAAAATGAAATCTTTCCTCTTTCTAATATTAATTATCCATACTAATATTATATTTACTATATTATAATTCTTTCACCATTAGAAAGCTACATTATCCCTAAGTAACATAGGCTATATTGTAATCCAGAATTCCCGCGGGAACTCCGAAATTAACGCGGGTGAAACGGCGGGGAACAGCTAGTATTATATATTAGTATAGATATTAACTGAAAGTAAAGTGTAGGTAACAGCCTTAAATAGTTGAATGTGATTTTATTACAGGCCCGCTTCCTGTCTTAAATCGATTTTAATGCCGTGATAATATTTGAGGACAGTAAAATTAATTCGTCCGCAAGCCTAATTGAATCGATTTCAACAGCTCTCGCAACAATAAATTACCTTTCCTGTTTGATGAGCGATAAAATTATCATTACAAACGAAATAATATAAGAAGAACAAAAATATATAAACAGTGAATAATAATAAAATATAGATTTAGCATCTAGCAGTTAAACTTTTGTATATATCAGTAAGTAATTTATTTACTAAAACCTTCCTGTTAGTTTAAATATGTAATGGCTTTACTTGCATGTGCATACTCTGCAAAATAAACATAAAAATTGCTCGTGTAGTTTATGAAAAAAAATGCACGCACAAACCTCTAGGAAAAAGAAAATAATCCTTTTTTGAAATTAAATTACCTACGTACGATTTCAAACGTTTTTCTGAATTCAGAATCGAGTTATCCAACGCGTATTTAAACTGTATATTTATATTAAACGGTACTTTTTTATTTGTATAGAATAAGCCCAAATACCAAATCCCATGAGTAAATTCAAAGCAAAACTTTTATTGTACAAACTAGTAAAAATATGCCTTACGTAGACATTAATAAAAGGAACGTGTAAAAAAATTTATGAGATTTAAAAAATATATAATATAACGGTACCCATTCTGCAGTGAGCAATAGAAAAGTATCAAGCAAAGTTAAAGCATGGGATGATATAAGAACGACGTTGCCCGTTTTACCGTTATTACCCGATATTTTACCCCCGATGAGGGTCCGCATTATTTCGTACCTCAGTCATAAAGCTTCCGGGTCAGAATCACCCATCAACGTTGATGCATTGCATCTCAAGTTCTGAACGTTGCGAGATGTCTCATTTTTGCTACACATCTATATATATTATATTATAATATTAGAATATAATTTTTATAAATTTTTTAATGTTTCAAATCGATTCCAACCAAATATACCTACTTTATTGAATAGTTACACAGCACAGAAATATATTTATAAAACACAGAAACATTGGGAAGTTGCTTGTAATTTATCTATCTAATAAAAATGAATCGCGTAACTTCCAAACGACTGCACCAAATTGGATAATTGCTTTTTTTTGTGTTCGTCATTGTCAGGACAAGGTTTATATAAAAGAAGATTGGAGCTCCTGCGGGAATCACGAAACTCACGCGGGTGAATCTCCGCAACGGTTGGACCGATATTGACGGGACTTTCACTGCTAATTGAAGCTGTTGTTATAAGGAGTAAATTAAACTGCATTGGAGTTCCTGCGGTAATCCCGAAACTCACGTGGGTGAAACCGCGGGCCACAGCTAGTGGGTACTTAAATGGAAATTGAGTCGATAATTTAAAAGCATATTTTATGAAAAATCTATCGATATTTTCCAAAATATGGAACTTGTGTAACAATTTCATGAATATCTGATGATGAGTTTCGCAGACAAACAGCGGAACTCTTGAAGTCGATTTCAATATTTTTTTTTTAATTTTGCTTATTGCACGTTAATTTAGACCAAACTATCGCAATGACGAAAATAATATCTAACAATTGTAAAAGTGAGAAATAACCGTTAACGTGACAAAGCCCAGTTTGGGTGTAACAAACTGTTCAATGAACAAATTTATAAAAACAAAGGGATCAATCAGCCCGAAAGGAAGTCGGTCACTGATTGTTACCGAGTTTTTCGTGATCCAATAAATTACATGTCATGGTTATACACAAAACTAGGTCGTACCTACGGTTTCACTCGAATGAATTTTGTGTTTTCCTACAGAATTAATTATCTAACAGTATGGTACCTTAGGAATATAAAGTATCTACCTATCATATTATTATCAGAACATCAAGTTTATTTAAATCCATTTAGTAAATTTTGCAAGATGGGGCATCTTGCCGTCTAAACACACTTACCAATACACTTATAGTAAACACTTGTATAAACACTATAGTAGGTATAACGTACTAAGTGACACTTTTTGATGTGAATTTTATTTAGCGCCCCTTCCATTGTCTTCATTCCGTATTCCTATTACCTATAGAATTTTCTTTTTAATGTAAAATTTTATCATCACTTTTGTTTCCTGCTAAAATTAAACTCTATAAATATAACTTCAAAGAAATGAGAATACATTACACAGCATCACCAATTTAAAAAAATGCGTTTTACTTAGATTAACAGTTCGATACAAACTTCCTTACAAAAACAGCTGACTCTACAGATAAAAGCGTAAAAAAAAACCAACCATCTATTTTTTTATTACCTTACTAGCTATTTTCCGCCGTTTCACCCGCGAAAATTTGGAAATAAAAACTACCCTTGTCGCCTTCTCTGTATCCCGTATGCAAAATTTCATGATGATCGGTTGAGCTGTTCAGGCATGAAAGCATAACAAACAAACAAACTCACTTTCGCATTTATAAGAGTAAGGGTTATTCGTACTTGTGCATACTACGACATTGCGCTTTTATTCTTAAAACTCTTGAATTAACATTTTGTCGTTTTTAGTGCCTGTTTGATGTCACACGCCAAACTGTGCCTAAGTACTACCAATAAAAAATGCGTGAGTGTCGTGGAACACTTGGTTAAAACGAAGTTTACTGAGTCATTTATGACCGTTATGCGTGAAAAGAAGCAAAAATAAAAATAAAACCTATTTCGAAAAAAAAAATTACTTTGTTTTTCCGTATTAGAGCAGCCGTATGACGCCGTGACGGAAAATGAATTTTCTTCTATTTAAAAAGCTTCGTTCTAAAAAACCCTGCATACCTACAGGTTATTTTGAAAGCACCTTTTTGTGTCTATCTCTTGGGTATTTAGTTTAATAATGCGCTGCATGGATAAAATCTAGTTATCATTTATAATTGGCTACTTGACTAATTTTTTTTTAGTCCGTCGTGTAGGTTTATAAAAATATTGAGTTGGAATTTCGCGCGACGTCACAAGCCGGTGCAATTTGTATGTAGCTTGTACCGAAAAATGACGTCACCAGTCCCACACCCTAAACTTTAATGCGCTTTATCTGTGTTTATTTTCATTAATTTGAAAAAGGCAAAAAATACGTGTGTACCTATTATTTTATTATTTTCTAACTGTCGGACTAGTTCGAATTTTGATTTTCATACCCCGGAAAATACCCAATTGCGTCTCATCTGTCATACATCAGTTGAACGTTGATAAATTACGTGACGCCGATAAAGCTACGCCGCAAATGTTTGGCGAGTCAAAATATCTCGTTAATCTTCCACACGATTGTTCTAAGTCGGCAAATGTTTCGGGTTTTTTCACATCATTCTAATGGGAAACGCAAACGTTCAAGTTTTTCATTTATTATTTCGTTGATACTTGTCCTGGGGGCTAACTCTTGAAAATGATTCGAGTCTGATTCCGATTTTGATTTGACTTCAAATTGAAATCGTATTTGGAATCGTGTTAATTTCTAAATACGAGTATGACGTCTGACAAGTCAATAAAAATTGATTATTTACGTTGAAAATTTAATGAAATCGTGTTTGACCGATGAATCCGATACAGCTTCGATAGAGACGCGATCCCAATGCTTCAAAGTAGCAAAATTTGATTCCGTTTCGATCCTGCGATCTGATTTCGATTATAGAGCTCGATTGTTTTTTCGATTTGATCCTAGCTCGATTGCGTCAAGGGTACCTAAGCCGGCTGGTTTTTGTTTTTGTGAATGAGGTGAAACAATTATTTTTTGCTATGTAATTTTTTTGGTAGATATATATAAAATATTAACGTTCATTCAAGAAGTTCTGAAATTCACGTGGATGAAACTGCGGGGAAAACAACAAAATTATTTGACTTTGACTGTAACATATCTCACGATTTCTTTAAGACCTTTTTTTATAAGTTTTTTCCCGCATGTACCATTTTGAAGGGTTTCATACTCAAAGGGATTAAGACTTCGCTATCCGTCCGTCTGTCTGTCCGCCCATCCGTCCGTGCGTGCGTCCGTCCGTCTGTACGTCTGTCACCAGGCTGGATCTCATGAACCGTGATAGTTCATCACTAGAGACAGTTGAAATTTTCACAGATGATGTATTTCTGTTGCCGCTATAACAACAAATACTAAAAACAGAATAAAATAAATATTTACGGCGGCTCCCATACAACTAACATGATTTTTTTGCTCGTTTCTATTTTTATTTTACACCTATTCTTTTTCCACTCCGTAACAGCGCTTTAATAATACTCTGAAATTTTTCAATCCAGCGCTGGACGGTGATGTACAATATTAGTAACATGAAACGGGGTTCATTAGCCACTTGCAGCTGTGCAGCGCGATATTTCATACCTACATATGCACCCATTTCCTACGCTTGACGTTTTTGCTGCATGCATTTCACGTGAAATGGAACGTTTTTTTTTATTTAAGAAAATGGTCTGAATTAAAAATAAAGAGGAAAACTGTTATACTTACATAAATGCTGGTTCTGCTTATTTTTGTCCGGCTTGTGTCATTCAGCAGTTTCCCGCTAAAACGTTCCTCGCAGTTTAGAATTTGGGCATCCACGAAAAAAACATCTTATATATGATTTTACTTATACCCGCTAACAATTCCACTGAAAAGCCTCGCTGATTCATCCTCAACTTAACCGAAAAACTAGCCGCCCTAAATACAACTCCCGCCATAGCTAACTCGCTATCACTAAAGGCAGCGTCACTTAGACGGGTAAATCCGTAAAATCTGTAGCGTCCGCGCCACCTTTTGATCTGACCTCTCGGTTTACACAAAAATTTGATCCGCAAATATTAACAATATGTCTGTGGGACGATTAATCACCGCGTACTTGCTTGTCGGTAGAGACCGTTCACAGAACGTAGCGGCACATTGTAGAGCTACCCGCAAATACACGACTTGTTCTAGACCGAAACGTAAAAACTGCATTGTATCATAATAATTGTTATGCAATGTGTATAAAGATACATAACAACATACCGAAGGACATTAGTGAATTACCCACACAAAAATTTGCAAAAAGCCTGAGACAATGGCTGCAATCCCAATGTTTCTATAGTGTACGAGACTACCTGAACAGAAGTTTAAATTGACTTAAATTTATTTGTTAATAATAATTAAGTGGACTATTTTTCTTAAAAATATTTTGATTATTATTTTTTTTATTATCTTTTTTAATGTAATATTTTGATTTAATGCAATTTAATTTCTTAAATTTAAAGCTAATGATTTAATTTGATAATTTTGCATGTCACCTAATGACAGGACATAAGGACAATTTTACTCTTATATTATGTACCATCATTACAAGCTATGTCTTATGCAAATAAAGAATTTATTATTATTATTATTATTAAATACAGTAGGCTTTTCGGATAGTAGGTACCTACGTTAATTTTATTATTATCAAAAATTTCTTGCGATCAAGTCGTTAGCAGTGTTATAGTAAAAATTTTCTAGAAGAGACAACACAGAGATAGCTCTTTGTATACTAGCTGTATGTATACTAGCTGTTCCCTAAGGTTTTACCTGCGGAATTACGGTGTTTTCGCGGTAATAGGGATGTTGACGACTTTTGAAAATTAAAATTCTAATTAGTCCGTCAGTTAGAAAATGAAAAATAATGGACACGAATTTTTTTCTTTTTCAAATTAATAAAAATATACATAGAAAAGCGCATTAAAGTTTAGGGTGGGGGCTCGTGACGTCATTAACCGCTATAAGCTACCATACAAACTGTACCGAATCGTGACGTCACGCGAAATTTCAAGTCAATGTATCGCTGTTATTATTTGATTACCTAAAAAAAGAAAAATATCTACGTGTCCAATATTTTTTATGAATCTACAAACCGGAATAAAAAAAAATTTTGTCAAAGAGTGACATTTTTTCTTGCAACATGCTGAAATTTACAGAGGCGGCTTACGCGTGTATTTGATACCAATTAGAAAGTAAGTATTATTATTATTATTATTTTTATAGCATCGCTTTAGTGAATAGCCGTTATGGTGTTATAATTATGTCTAAATAAATAAATAAATCTCTGTGCCAAACAAACATCCATTCATCCAAAATTTTACACTAATGCATCTCGTCAATAAAAAAAAATAACAGACAACGTTGAATTAATATTTCTGCAAAAAAATGTTAATATGCATATGACATGGAAATTGACATGATAAAAGAATTTTTTCCATCAACTTTTCCTTTTTTCACCCGCAACTTTTGTATAAACTCTGTCATTTGTTGGTGAAATGTGATACAGTAGTTTTATTTTGACTTTGCTTTCCTATTATTTAAGGGACATTGTGCCAGTGGAATTTTAGTTGGCGAGCGTCCAAATTGAATTAAACGCTAGCTTGGCTGCCCATGCTCCGAACTTTGATCGCTACCATTGTGTATCCGGAATCCGGCCTTGATATTTATTGGACTTTACATATTAATTAAGTTCGCAATACTGTCTGTTCGCACTGCATGGATTTGAGTCACATCTAGTTAGCCAAATAAATTTATTATTATAATTATTATCCATATCAATTCAAAAATCGGATCCTGGGATTATTTTCAGAAAATCACATAGTTGACAATAATGGTACAATTACGTTTTATTTAAACTCGTGCTATATACCTACCTACTTTGACTATAAAAGAAATGAATATTAAGCAAAAGCAAAACTATAACCTAAAATTTTTCAAGATTTTTAATTCTGTGTGCATAAAAGTGACGGTTAAAACTAATTTTCATTTAAAGCACTAGTGACGCTTACAAAATTATCTTCCAAAGTAACAAACACCTGGTCGACTAACTAGTTACGCAATTATTCACTAAAATAAATCTCTTTTTTCTGGACCGCAATTTCCTCCACACAAGTTGATAGGGAAGCGTTCTAATTCGGGCCAGCTTTCTCATTTCATTTTACCGTTTGTTTATCGGCTTTCGAAAATACAACATGAAAATCTCTTTAAAGGTCAGTCCACACCAAACGGAGAAGGCGAACGTGATTTTAAGTTGAATGTGAGTTAGTAAAGCTGCATTAAAAGTTTTTTGATAACTTACCTGTCGATCCAAAAATCAAACGGATTAAGTAATTGAAAAATATAGGTAAGATTTAAACAAATTAATTTACTTCTATTTCTAACATTTTATATGCCAGCTGATTAGCTGTTCCCCGCGGTTTCAGCCGCGGTAATTTCGGAGTTCCCGTGGGAATTTTGGGATAAAAACTACCCTATCATCACTGCGCGTGTGAATCCGCGTAAGAGCAACTTGTAAAGACCGCGTATTTGCTTTTTGACACGAGGAAAAAAAACTTAATATCTCGGCGATTTCAATTCTTATTATCGAATGAACTTAACAGATTAAACTTTACAACTTTCTTTATTGGAAAATAACGTAAATTAACCCGTAGTTTTCTTAGATTTTGTACAAAGTCCCTCATTTGAACTTTGCGCGTTTTACTCTTACGCGGTATTTACAAATTGCTCTTACGCGGGTTCGCACGCGCAGCGACGCTATGTCATTTAGGACTACCGTAGTTTCCTATAAAAGAAATAATTTTTAAAATCGATTCAGTATAGATCCGGAGATTACCTTCTACAACGTCATAAACTCACAATTCACAAACTCACAAACTCACAAACTTTACCTCTTTATAATATTAATTAGTATAGAAAAAAATAATGATATTTACACTACAGCCTTGCTCCTCGCCATAGATGACTGACAAGTTAAAAAATGAACTGATTTCCCTTTACATTTATCCTCCTCTACCTAAACCTTTCTACAAGAAGGTATGGTACCAAGTTAAGTAAAAGAATCATAAAAATCGAGTTTGAAGAAAATATAGAAACTGACTGATTGAAAAACATAAAAGTGACTTATAACAGAACCTGCCAGTTTCAGTGATGCAAATTAAAAAAAAGTCTTGCATCATAAAATAATATTTTTTTAAATATTCTTTCATACCGATACCAGGCCAGCGACACTCCCTAGAATCAAAAGTTACTATGGATTTATGCGCGAAATTTTTTACCAAATTTGGAATAAATACTTAACCAAATTTCTATGACCGCGTCATACATTGCATTGGCATGGTTGGCACAAAATGCTTTCATAGATCGGATCAGCGATTAGTATGGAAGTGGCTACTCTTAAAAAGTAGTGATTATTTGCTCAGTGACCGATACGGCAACAGCACTCAAGTAGGTAGAAGTTTCCGAGTTCACGCTTCAGTCGTCGATTAAACTCGTGTGAAAGTAAGAAATCTCGACTCGAAACATCCCGAGCATCTGAGCTGTATATTTCCTAGTAAGTAACAAATGCTTAACCGTTCCGATACAAATTGCAGTGCTAAATCTTGGAGCGTAAATCAGTTGCACCGTAACAGCTCACAGGCAGCTATTCGTTAAATAAATCTCATGCCATTGCGTAGTATACGAGTGTTACCTATGTTGCAGATGTTAAGAGAACTCAGTAATTTTTATAATGTGCTTGTAAACTGATACATTAAGTTGAAGGTCGCGTGACGTCACGCCGTCCTAATACAGTTTACAGCACGTTATTACGTCAAGAGCCCCCATTCCTACACTTTAATGCATTTTATCTTAGTACTTTTTCAATAATTAAAAAAAAACCTTCCTGTCACTCAGGAATACTGTCTTCTTGTAGGTGAAAGGAGTTTTAAAATCGGTTGGGTAGTGTTTGAGTTTTTCCATTTCAAACGAAACAAAACACACCAAAAATTTATTTTCTTTGTCTCTTTATAACATTAGTATAGATTTACTGATCTATAGATGGTCCGAAATGATTAACCTAATGGAAAGCAACTGAATTTTAGTTTTAAATACCCTGAGAGAAAAGTAGGGGCTTGTTCAGTAAAGTTCGCCACCGAAATGTTCCCCACCGAAGGTTGGTCATCATTATTTCTGCTACCGGTGTACGCACTGAGCAAATAATCACTACGTTTTAAGAGTAGGCACTTCCATACTAATCGCTGATCCGATCTATGAAAGCATTTTGTGCCAACCGTGCCAATGCAATGTATGACGCGGTCATAGAAATTTGGTTAAGTATTCCAAAGTTGGTAAAAAAGTTCGCGCATAAATCCATAGTAACTTTTGGTTCAAGGGAGTGTCGCTGGCCTGGGTGTACGGTTGGCCACCATATTTGGTCAGTATACTCACCCGTAGTTTGCACATTATTGACACCGTGCCGGGTCGGGCACTGTGCCTGCTGATCACTGATATTAAGTCGCCAGCAAATCCTTCGGGTAACGAAGGGCGACCGAAACCTCTTCGGTCTGATTGATTTCTCTCCGTGATATTCTTTTGTAGGTAAAACCGTACAGTTGATTTCAGATACATATTTGACTGGATTAACTAGTGCTGTCAGTTTTACTCACGAAAATCTTGTCTCAAGATCTCTTATTACAACGCAAAAAGGTAAGAAAAATATAAGTTATCCAGCTTTCAATATCTTTTAGATACATAGAGATAAGTTATGTAGATATCTAGACATGACACTAAGTAGTCTTATTAACCTCATGACACGCAACATTGAGCGTCCCGAGTGCATTGACACGTATTGAATTGTCTTGTATCTGGGTTGAATAATGGGCATGTGGACTAATTTTTAATTTTTAGTCCGTCTTGTAGATTATTAAAAAATATTGGACACGTATCTTTTTTTTTTTTACGTAATCAAAAAATAACGGCGATATATTGAGTTGAAATTTCGTTTAACGTCACTATTCTGACAGCTTGTATGGCGGTTTTAGCGGTTAGTGACGTCACGAGCTCCTCACCCTAAACTTTAATGCGCTTTATCTCTGTATATTTTAATTTATTTAAAAAAGCAAAAAATACGTGTCTATTGTTTTTTTTTATTTTCTAACTGACGGACTAATTAGAATTTTGATTTTCAAAAGCAGTCCACATCCCTCTCTACGACGTCTTATGCAGTCTTGGGTATTGTTGACGGGACGATGTTATGAATATTGCCCGATGGCATTCCCACGTCAAATCTACCAAATCAACTGTCCTAATTATGAGGAGGAAATGACGTACAAGGGTATACCTACCTATGCTATCTAACATGCATTCAATGTATAAATACACACAGAAAATATTATGCCTCATTAACTAGTCTATACTAATATGATAAAGAGGTAAAGTTATTTGTGAATTGTGAACAAAACTAGTAGGTACTTACCCATTCCACCAGAGTTTCGCTAGTGTTATTTTCAGAGTTACCTCGGGAATTCCGCGATGAAAGTACCTACTCTACCTCATTCAGGAACACATGTAGCTTCCTATATGTAAAAGTATTTTATCCATTACAAACAAATAAATCGACATAGATAAGCAATAGTGTGTTAACCCACATTGGAGAAATTTTGAGTAAATCGTGTTTTAAAAGTAGGAGCGCCATTTTTTATCAACATTTTTATGTTGAATATTTAGTTACGTATTTAAGCAACGTAATAAGGTAAACAAATAATTAAAAAACGTTGCCTAACTCTCAATAAATCGTTCTGAATCAATAACTTAATTTTGTGGGTTAACATGTTATTGCTTATCTGCGTCCAAATATAGAAAAAATTAAATCTTTTCCCATTATAATCTAATATATGTACCTATAAAAATCTCATGTATATTTTGTTGTGTGTATATTTAGTGTTTGTTATCGAACTCCTGCGAAACGCCTTGACCGATTTTATCAAATTTTCTGTGTATATTTAGTAGGTCTGAGAATAGATCGTTGGCTATTTTTATACCCCTAGGTGATAAGGGTAGGGTAGGGTAATTCCGAAACTCACGCGGGTGAAACCGCGGGGCACATTTATAGTATAAGTATAGGTATTATTATAAATTAGTGGCGTACGCTTACTAAAGTATGTCTGCAAAACCGTTTTAAAATACGCTGTAATTTAGAAAAGTCAAATAAACCTTAACATAAACCAAAAAGCATCCACTTGAGCTAAGCTCGAGGGGTTTATTCTACCCGTTAAAGTGAAGGCATCACATCAAACGAAAAGCTGCAAATAAATAAACAAATATGAGTACATAAACATACATATATAGGTAGAAACGGAATAAAAGAATTCCGGCTGTTTGAATGACTTCAAATTTCTGAAGCCTTAGTATTAGATATTTGCTGTAGATTTGTTTTTTTTTTCTAAATTATGGAACGCACAAATTCTCCACACCAGTTAAATGTCTGTTTCTCAAAATAATGTTAGATCTTCGCAATTTTCTGTAATTTTAAAGGAGGTACAATAATTAAGGTAGGTAGGTCTTTATCTAGAATTGACTCTGGCACGTTCTAGTTAATTAAATTGCAATACAGCAATTCTTCTATTTACTTCTATAAATTCTTCTTCTAGCTATATGTGCAATGTGCATGTGCATCTCACTTCTAAAGATACTCGTATATAGACTACATAGGCTTAAAAAGAAAAACAATCAATCAGTTTTTTCTATGTAGGAGAGTCATGTTTTAGGCAATTTATTCTTACGTACGGCTGAAGAAATTAACTGCCTAGTGGCTTATTAAATATTTTTGTCGCTGCTGCACTCAGAGACATGTTAATGATTTTTTTATTTTAAAATTTTATATAGGTAGGTACCAAATTTTAAAAGTCAAAGTTATCATTGATTAGGTAATGTTTCTCTAGTACAGTGCTAGGTGTCAATGCAAAAGTTATTGTTTGGATTAAAATAAAGTTCAAAAATGGAAAAGTTTCACAAAACTAGGTATAGCTTTTATGGGCACAAAAGCTCCTTTTTACCTATTGAATTAAAGGAAGGTATCGAGTGTAGAGATTTTATTGCTACAGTGAAATATAAAATCCATTCAAGAAACTGGAATGCATCGTGAAACTCATGGTGAGTATAGTAAAACTCTTTTATACTTACGCTTCCACGGGCGTGTTTGGTGAGTAAACAGAGAAACGCCTCGTGTATGCGGACATTTCGGCTCTCACTTCCCCCATAGTACAGCCAACAGCAGCAATATGTAAACACTTTGTCAGTCTTTGAACTTCACCACCCTTGCAATACGATTCATTGACTGACAAACGTGTTTACATACTCTTGCTGCTGAGTGTACGTGTACGTGATTGAAGTAAGAAAGCGCCAATAAATATTGGAACTTACAAATACGCGGTGCGGTTTAGAACCAGCGGTGGGATAAAAAGATGTGACTATTTTTTATTCAGCCAAGCATTATTACTTAAATGATTTTTTTTTCATTTTTTTTTTTCAAATTCTTCGTAACTTGGCACATTATCCCGCAGCTAGATCGATATCCTACGAGAATTCTTTTTATTGATAAAAAAATTACTCAATTTCCTATAATAGCCTAAATTAACTAAGTTACTTCAGATATACGAAAGTATACTAAAGAAGAAAGAAACAAAGAAATAACTTGAAAAATACAATATACACAACAGAAAAAATTAAAAACTTTAAATACTTACCTACTAAACTCAAAACTACTAAACCAAAAGTTATATACCAAAAAGGTGCTCAGCTCTAACTTCCCAGAATAGCTTTTGTTTCAGAATTTTTTCCCAACCAACATTTTCCTCTCTTTATAATGTCGATTCCAATCCCCATTAAAAATATTCTGAAATTCCAACTATCGTCGTTAAAAAAAAAACCGAACCGTTGATATGTAAAAGGAACAAAAAAAAACAACACATTTTCGAATTTTTGCAAAAAAAATACAGTTTTCTTTCAAAAATAGAGTAAATGAAATAAAAAGTAAGGTTCTCTAAAATTATTTATATACATAGGACGAAAGAATGAAGATAATTAAGGAGTACCAGCAAAAGAGTTACAAGCAAATCCACCTTGATTTCTCGAAGTTAATGTACAATATTTAAATTTTACATCTATACAAATAAATAAAATTAAAGTGTCTGTTTATCATTTCAAAATAACAGCTTTTCACAATTTTCACTACTAAAAATTCCTCTTTTTTTAATTTTTTCTCTGT
This sequence comes from Zygaena filipendulae, assembly GCA_907165275.2. NCBI lineage: Eukaryota > Metazoa > Arthropoda > Insecta > Lepidoptera > Zygaenidae > Zygaena > Zygaena filipendulae. The sequence goes on from OU015657.1 coordinate 2,346,649, forward strand.
CTGTCTGTCTGTCTGTTTGTTCCGGCTAATCTCTGAAACGGCTGGACCGATTTTGACGGAACTTTCACTCGCAGATAGCTAATGTTATAAGGAGTTATTTAGGCTACTTTTTATCGCGGAATTCCCACGGAAACTCGGAAATTAACGCGAATGAAACCGCGGGGAACAGCTAGTGCTAAATAATATTATCCTTATTCAACTAAGTACAAATACAAATTTACAAATAATAATTTATCAATTTCAATTTACGACAAAAAAAAAAGTCACTCAAAAATACCGCCCCGGGTCATACCAGCAGCAAAGGTGCCCATGACACTCGCTGCATTACCGCGTTGAATGGCAATGGACAACCTTTGCGCTAGGTAGGAGCCGGAGCGGGCGTCAAAACCTCTCTCTCTGAGTCTGCGACCGATTTCGGAGACAAACGTCAATGCCTCTGACCCCCAGCAACCCGTTGTCTCAAACGCCAGCGGGACAAAATAATAATTGCCCCCCAGAGCCGCGTATTTAGATCTTTTTATGCCGGCTGCCGATTCCGCGGCTGCACCAGCTGAGCGCATTGTACGGCTGAGATGACTGGCGGCAAAAGTGCTAACACACGTGGCGTCCCACACAAGGCACTTTCCTCTCTGCCACGGTACCAAAGTTAGGCCGTCTGGCCTTTTGCCATCAGACCTACTAAGGCCTGGAGGCTCAAGGATACAAGGAATATTGGCAGAAATCAAGGCTCTCCGGATGATGTCATTAACTAAGTAGGTAATTCAACTAAGTAGGTATAATTCTGAATTGAATTAACATTTCACACACAGCTTACACAACATCCATATGTGGGCCTCCAAGCTAAAAGATACCAGTTCTCGATATTTAACCGACTCGATTGTATGTATGTTTTTTTTTCCGAGATATATGTATGTACCTACGAGATTTTGTAAAGTTGGATGAAAAAATTGCGTCCGTGATTTTAATTGTATTAATAAATGCTCAATTTTCTACAATTTTATAGATATTAATCTACAATCTTACTAATATTATAAATGTGAGTGTGTATGTTTGTTATTCAATCACGCAAAAACGGCTGAACGGATTTCGATGAAATTTGGCACGCACGTTGTCAGGGGTACAGAGAAGGACATAGGGTACTTTTTATCCCGGAATTCCCGCGGGAACTCCAATATTACCATGGGTGAAACCGCGGGGCACAGCTAGTAATAAATAAAAAATAACTATATAGTTTTTGAATATTTTTTCAATCCTTACTAACAATTGACTATTCTAGATACCGAATCTAGTGTTAACTCAATACCCCACTACTGGTACCTTTTTACGTGGACGCCCACATAATATCATCTACTGAGATTAAACTATTAGTAACTCAATTCCAAGAATGTTAACTCGTAGTTTGTAGCTGTATCTACATAATATTTTACGTTGATTGGAATACTTGAGTCAAATTTACATTGTCTTAATCTATTGTTTTGAGCCCCCATGTTAAATTATATTATAAACTGATGCTGGAAATTGCGAGAGACAATTTTAATGAAATCAGAGGTATCTTGTTAGATCAGCAAAAATCATTACTCAATCAGCACTTTTAACTTTTGCTCTTCGGTGACCATCTTATCGTAAATATTTATTCCGTTATTCACAAATGGACGCAGATAAGCAATAACATGTTAACCCACAAAATTAAGTTACCTATTCAGAACGATTAGTTGAGAATTAGAGAACGTTTTTTAATTATGTGTTTACCTTATTACATTGTTTAAGTACGTAACTAAATATTAAACATAAAAAATGTTGACAGAAAATGACGCTATAATTTTAAAACACGATTTACTCAAAATTTCTCCAGTGTGGGTTAACACACTGTTGCTTATCTATGTCCAAATGTACCGTTTACATTAATTTAATTTATTTCGTATCTAATTTATAAAAATCTCGGACTCCTTCGAAACTCTGGTTTTTATGAAATTTGTGTAGGTATATTTGGTAGGTCTGAGAATAGGTCATAGGCTTTTTTTAATACCCATTTTCATTTTTTCAATTCATTTCATTTATTTATTTGCTTAAAACATGGTCACAATATATATGTGTACAGTGGTGTAAAATTACATTAGTCCAGCATGTTTTTGCCCTACTGGACGTGCAAATTTTAATGTAGATTTATATTTTATTACACTAAGATATTTTAAATTATATCATAGTATCTATTATAATTACACACTATCACATCACAACATCTACATAGGTATACCAAGGTGATAAAGGTAGCCCTCTCCGGAATTTTTTAATTTTATTTTTTTTGGACAATACTTTACTTTGGAGTTCCTGCGGGAATTCCGAAACTCACGCGGGTGAAACCGCGGGGCACAGCTAATGGAATATGTGCGTGCAGACCGTGACATGTGCATGGTTAATTATATTTTACTAGCTGTGCCCCGCGGTTTCACCTGCGTGAGTTTTGGAATTCTCACAGAACTCCAAAGTAGCCTAACTTACTTATGTTTCGTTTTAATGTAAAACCCTATTTTATATTATTTATGTTTATAATATGTGAATATTGCGAAAAGGTTTTACTTCAATTGTGTGGTCTAAAGTTCACTCATTTTTTTTCTGTAACAGTATCCAGAGCTCTTAAAAATATACATTCATGTTAAAATTGGTATTAATATAAAAAAAACACGAATACCTACCTAAAATATGAATTGTATTACGAATTCTATAACGATTCGTCTGAGTAGCCTTTTTAAAGTGACGGTTTTGATAGATCTGTATTCTACTTTTTTAATTAAGAAAAGTACATTTAAACTCGCACATACGTAGGATTGCGAGTTGAATAAAATACAGAGAAAATAATATATTAACTAGAGCGGCCCTGCATAGGCAGGGCAAAATTGCCACGGTTGTAAAGGAAGTTAGAGCAAATGCTCTACATTCCCAAAACTTCCTTTCCTGGAATCCTATCTTTTCCAAAATATTCCGAAAACTGTGTATTTTTCAATCAGTAACTAAGTTAAAAAAACGTAACCTAATGGCAATTAATCCATTTCCTTATACAACGTGTTAATGAATTGACCAAAAACCTGATACACCCCATTTAAAAAAATAAACAATAGGTCTAAAAGTTATTCAACATTAGTTTAGAGGTGACCTATCTACGAAATTTTAAGCGCTACGCCCGCGCCTACGTGTCAATGATCGATTCGATTTTTTTGCTGCGGGTGGCGTGCCCGCTAAATATTTTATTACTAGCTGTCCCACGCGGTTTCACCCGCGATAATTTCGAAGTTCCCGCGGAATTGTTCCATACAAACTTTGCGACCCCTTTTCACCCCCTTAGGGGTTGAGTTTTCAAAAATCCTTTCTTATCGGATGCCTACGTCATACAAAGAACACACCCTCCAAGTTTCAGGTCTCTACGATAAGCGAGTTAGGCTGTGCGTTGATCCATCAGTCATGCAGGACAAAGCATTTTATATATATCTATAAATAAATAATGTAGACATGGGCCAGTAAAAATCAAAAATATAAACTATTACAACATTCATTTGTTTTCATTAGTTTTCGTACTAAACTGAGTCGATCTATCTCTTAATTGTTTGTGGAAATGTGTGTGTGCTGTGAAGTTATGTAAGGCATAACTCTGTGCTGGAAGCTTAGGAACAGCTGAGCATTCGAATTGCATCTAGTAAGCTGTGTTTGTCTACAGTAGGGTAGCCACCCCCAAATATAGAAAATCAGGATCACAAGGTGGAAATACCATAACACTACGGCTAAAAAACAGGACGCAGGAGAATTAGTAGTTAATTTGTAGTAAATGTCTAGGCGACCGAGCTTCGCTCGTAGCGCCATCTGTTGTTCAGATGAAAAGCAGTACAAAACACGGAAACATAGATAAAACTACGTTTTCTAAAAACAAAACCTAGCCATATCGATTAATCGCCCCAGAAACCTCCTGTACACTAAATTTCATGAAAATTGTTAGAGCCTTTTCCAAGATTCAAGATTTTCTCGTTTAAGGTAGTAAATAGATAGATATGATATTTACACAACACAGAGTAAATGAAACTCAAATAATAACAGTTGAAATTGTTTATGAAAGTATTATCAGTTAAATCATACCAGGCCCACGGATAAAATGTACGATTGGTGCAGTAATGGCGCGTGAGTTTTAAAACCAGGACGCTTAAAAAAACCTTTAAAAGTCAGGACCACACCCCAAAAATCAGGACAAAATATTCTGAAAAAACAGGACGGTTGGCAACTCTAGCCTACTGCAGCAACTTAGTCCTTAGTCGGTTTAGAAGCAATGTCCTACTTAAACAAAGGCTCGTCGTATATGTAGGATTTAGCTGTGTACCCGAATGTACCCAATTAACAAGGAAAATTTATGTAACGAACTGATTTACTATTATTTTCTCGGTTTCCAATCTCCACTAAACAACTTAAAGTGTTTAGAGTAGTTTTTAATAGTTTGCATTTTAAAAATATGACATGAATTTTTGATCAAACATATTTTAGATATTTTGATGTTGATGCCAAATAAAGTATATCTATGTCTACGTCTACGTCTACGTCTACGTCTACGTCTACGTCTACGTCTACGTCTACGTCTACGTCTATGTCTTGGATAGACTATGAATTCTTACAAATTTTGAATGCCGTGAAAATAAATAAATGTAAAAATACCAAGCACATTATAGATATAGGTTATATTATAAATTATTCACTTGCCTCCACAGTAAAAGGTTTTTATGCTGCAATCTTCAGTGTAGATTTGCCCTTAGCGTATTTTGTTGTTGCCACGGAAACCACGGGACATTTATTAGGCAAAACCATGATCGATCAAAGTCTTTCTGCTTCATTAATCTTTCTCATCAAGCGAAAGCGATGCTTTATTTTTCACGAGAGTACTGGTACATACCAACCGCTATTCTTATATTCTACAATAATAATTCTTTAATCTGACCGAAACGCTTTCAGTTATAACAATGGGGCATGGAATAAAGAAAGATTATCATGATAAATCTGGACAGTGGTAAAATAAATCTTTGTTAAATTAATTTAGCAATAAATGCGTCTTTATTTGTGTTTTATAATAAGATTAGATTAGTTACAATTAATCATTAGATTAGGAATGATATTTTAACTGATACTGAGCAAATAATTTTACTTCTCTTACGCATTCTTTTTATATGAAAATCTTCTTTCTTTGGGTACGAAATCTTTTTTTTTTTCACTTCACAAGCTCCAAATGGGCGCTTTACTTACGTAAATACATTTTATATATAGCTAGCTGATAGCTCAGCATATAATATATTAGCTTAGCTTTAGTAAGTTTTATAAATTCAAGCTTGCTCAGTAGGTACTAGAATGAAATAATATTTTTTTTATTTATATACCTACTTCATAGATAGAGTGATTCATGAGGAAGGTTTACATCTATATTTTATCCTGGAATTCCTGTGGGAACTCTGAAATTACCGCGGGTGAAACCGTGGGGGACAGCTGTCCTAATTCAGAATTACCTATACCCACAAACATAAAATAGGTACTGAAAGTCATAAAAAACTTATTTCTATAATAGTACCTATGAAATGTTAAGAATCTATCTCATTTTGGCTCCCAAGAAGCACGGTTAAGGCTTTAATAAAAAAATATACGCATTTATGTCATATTAATGATAGGCATCATCATTATTTTCGCACCTTCGAAGTTCAGACTACAGCTGCGGAGCGAATGGCTCGCGGATCGCATAAAGGCACTACAAGAATGTGCAATATTGAAATAGCTCAGCCGCGACACCGCAGCTCGCCTAGAATACTTCCGATGCTCAGTAACTACGTGAGAATATCGCCAAATGACATTCGGATTGTGTGCTTATGTGCCTTGTGTTAAAATTCATTTACTACTAGCTGTCCCCCGCGGTTTCACCCGCGGTAATTTTGGAGTTCCCAAAGGAAAAAAGTACCCTATGTCACTCAGGACCACCGTAGCTTCCTATAAGTGAAAGAATTTTCAAAATCGGTTCAGTAAATCCAGCGATTACCCCCTACAAACATCACAAACTCACAAATTCACAAATATCAGCACAGAAAATAGGTACCTAATAGACATTAGTGTAGACTAGCTTTTCCCCGCGGTTACAATTGCACTAATTTCGGAGTTACCGCGGAAATTTCGGGATCAGAGTGTCCTATGTCTTTCTCCTGACAATTCGTACCTACACAAAATTTTACTATGATCGGTTGAACAGTTAAGCTTTGAAAGCGTTACAAATAAACTCACGTTCGCATTTGGACATAGATAAGCAATAGTGTGTTAACCCACATTGGAGAAATTTTGAGTAAATCGTGTTTTAAAATCATAGCGTCATTTTGTTTTAGCATTTTTTTATGTTTAACATTTTTTTGGTATTTAAACAATGTAATAAGATAAACACATAATTAAAAAACGTTCTATAACTCTCAATAAAGCGTTTTGAATCAATAACTTAATATTGTGGGTTAACATGTTATTGCTTATCTGCGTCCATTTATAACTCACATTCGCCTTTAACGACGATCATCATAGTCGCTTTTCATATAAATTCCAATTGATATTTTCTAATAATAAGGCTGTATTTATTTACATCTCAGCTATCGCTGTTCCCCGCATTACCTACACCTGCGTTTATTTCAAAATTCCTTCAGGAACTCTTTATATGAAGATGGATATCGAAGTATCCTATAACAAGCAATGTAGATAACATTGGTGTTTTTATTGATAACTGAAAAATATTTAGCTCCGAAGTAAGTATGGCGTCCTATTGTATATACTTTTAGTTCATTCCAAAACCGAGGGTGTAAAATTTTATTTAGTAGGTACTAGCTGTGCCTCGCGGTTTCACTCGCGGTAATTTCGGAGTTCCCGCGGGAATTTCGGGATAAAAAATACCCTATGTCCTTCTCTGTACCCCTGACAACGTGCATGCCAAACATCCAAATCCGTTCAGCCGTTTTTGCGTGATTGAGTAACAAACATCCAAACACCCAAACGTCCACTTTCACATTTATAATATTAGTAGGATATCATTATTTATATAATAACTATATAGATTTAGTTTAAATTGACTACACCCAAGTGCGCTGCACGATTTTCAACCTTCGATCACATAGGTACTACGTTTACTTTTGATCAAACACTGGGGGTTCACCAACAAAAAATTAGATGGTTGTCTTTACTATCCTTTTCCCTGCGGTTTGAACCTCTATAAAATTACGGGATTAACTTAGGAACTCTAAAAGGTATATATTTTCACTCAGGGGTTGAAATAATTTTTAGAGTCAATTCAGTAGTTCTTACTTACAAACTTTACCTTTTTATACGTAGATACAATTAATGTAGATCACAAAATCTTATATGGTTTTTTGTTTTATAAATAATGCATTAGTAAATAGGCTTTGAGCATATAATGGGTTTGTTGACTACTTTTGAAAATCAAAGTTCTAATTAGTCCGTCAGTTAGAAAATAAAAAAACAATAGACCCATATTTTTTGATTTTTCAAATAAATTAAAATACACAGGGATAAAGCGCATTAAAGTTTAGGGTGCGGGGGTCGTGACGTCACTAACCGCTAAAACCGCCATTCAAATTGTCCGTTAAGTGACATCACGGGCAACTCAATGTATCGCCGTTATTTTTTGATTACGGAAAGAAATAGAAAATACGTGTCTAATATTTTTTATTAATCTACAAGACGGACTAAAAAAAAATTTGTCAACATTGGCCATAGATAAGCAACACTGCAGAAATTTTGAGTAAATCGCGTTTTAAAACTATAGCTCCATTTTGTGACAACATTCTTTTTATGTTTAATATTTTGTGTATTTTAAACAATGTAAATACATGATTGAAAAATCGTTTCCTAACTCTCAATAAGGCATTCTGTATTTCATAACTTAATTTTGTGGGTTAACATGTTCTTGCTTTCGGAGTCTAATTAATGATTTCCAAGAGAAATTCCGAGAATCACCTACTCAATTCTATTTATAATTTACAACATCAATTTCCTTTTCATCACATTCCCTTGGTGATGTTGGATTTTCCGCCAGAACTCATGTTTGCGTAATGCGTTTTTAATGTTTCCATTTTTCTATAAATCACGACCAACCCTGGTCCAGATAGCTTTAATGGCTTATAAATTAGTTAAAGCTTCATTTCATAATAGGCTAGTTAAAACCACTAGAGGTTGAAGGTAGAGTTAATTTTATTAACATTCTAATTCATTTTCATTATTTTCAGTCCGTTAAAGAAAACAAAAGAAAGTTCAATGAAGTCATCTTCTAATATATAAAATCTCGTGTCATAGTGTTTGTTATCGAAATCCTAAGAAACGCGTCGACCGATCTTTATGAAATTTTTTGTGTAGGTATATTTGGTAGGTTTGAGAATAGGTCGCCGGCAATTTTTATACCCCTAGGTGATAAGTAGGTGATATAATTTCGTCACTCTACTTCGAAAATTATCTGATCTACAAGTTTTCTTAAAAATCATTTGTATTCTTTGACCTTCAGTGTACCTACCCAATCTCAATCCCGAAACGATGAAATTGCAGGGAACAGCCAGCTCACTATATAAACGTGCCCCACCATCCTAAAACTGCCATAATACCCCTCGGGAGCGTTTCTTATAAACAAGAAGACAAGTGTATGTAAAGTTGAATACCTACAGGTTTCTCACCCTTGGAGGTTCCAACTTTCAAAATTGAATCACGTATGCGATGCAAAAGTTAAGCGGTTAGGTTTTCAGTTAGAGGACGCTTTTTATCTAATACTTGTACGTGATTTCTTTGGTAAAGTACAAAGGTCTTTATATGATCTTTTCGAAGGAAGAATGATTTGAAAAAGAGAGACAAAGACCCGGAGGCGACACTGCTATCCCGCTCTCTCAGTGGATCGTTTGTGGTTTTTGTGTGCAACTTGAGCGTCCCATTTTGTCCTGATGTCTCGTCCCACACATTTGTATCACCCAATCTTTTTATACAAATGATAAAACTGTTGTCTGAACACGCACCAAGCAAAATGTCTGGACGGATTTGAACGAAACTTTACTATGATAGCTTTTATTCGCTTTATTTCTGTGGAGTCAAGAGATTTTCTGTAGGAACTCCTTATTATAGGATAGCTGATTCCCCGCGTCATCCGGGTGAATTATGATAAGGATTTTTTGAAAATCTAAAAATCCTAATTCCTAAAGATAGGTATCTTTATACACTCAGGGATATTGTATGTAGCTTACTATTATTGAAATGAATTAATGAAAAAATGTACTTTTGTATTTATAAACATTTTATGTATCTATGAGTGGATTTATAAACCATTGTCATTGTCATTGTCATTTTCACTGTCATTGTCATTTTAATTGTCATTGTCATTGTCATTGTCATTGCCATTGTTATTGTCATTGCCATTGTTATTGTCATTGTTATTATTATTATTGTTGTTATTGTTATTTTTATTATTATTGTTATTATTATTATTATTATTGTTATCGTTACCGTTACCGTTACCGTTACCGTTACCGTTGTAGTTATAGTTATAGTTATAGTTATAGTTATAGTTATAGTTATAGTTATAGTTATAGTTATAGTTATAGTTATAGTTATAGTTATAGTTATAGTTATAGTTATAGTTATAGTTATAGTTATAGTTATAGTTATAGTTATAGTTATAGTTATAGTTATAGTTATAGTTATAGTTATAGTTATAGTTATGGTTATGGTTATGGTTATGGTTATGGTTATGGTTATGGTTATGGTTATGGTTATGGTTATGGTTATGGTTATGGTTATGGTTATGGTTATGGTTATGGTTATGGTTATGGTTATGGTTATGGTTATGGTTATGGTTATGGTTATGGTTATGGTTATGGTTATGGTTATGGTTATGGTTATGGTTATGGTTATGGTTATGGTTATGGTTATGGTTATGGTTATGGTTATGGTTATGGTTATGGTTATGGTTATGGTTATGGTTATGGTTATGGTTATGGTTATGGTTATGGTTATGGTTATGGTTATGGTTATGGTTATGGTTATGGTTATGGTTATGGTTATGGTTATGGTTATGGTTATGGTTATGGTTATGGTTATGGTTATGGTTATGGTTATGGTTATGGTTATGGTTATGGTTATGGTTATGGTTATGGTTATGGTTATGGTTATGGTTATGGTTATGGTTATGGTTATGGTTATGGTTATGGTTATGGTTATGGTTATGGTTATGGTTATGGTTATGGTTATGGTTATGGTTATGGTTATGGTTATGGTTATGGTTATGGTTATGGTTATGGTTATGGTTATGGTTATGGTTATGGTTATGGTTATGGTTATGGTTATGGTTATGGTTATGGTTATGGTTATGGTTATGGTTATGGTTATGGTTATGGTTATGGTTATGGTTATGGTTATGGTTATGGTTATGGTTATGGTTATGGTTATGGTTATGGTTATGGTTATGGTTATGGTTATGGTTATGGTTATGGTTATGGTTATGGTTATGGTTATGGTTATGGTTATGGTTATGGTTATGGTTATGGTTATGGTTATAGTTATAGTTATAGTTATAGTTATAGTTATAGTTATAGTTATAGTTATAGTTATAGTTATAGTTATAGTTATAGTTATAGTTATAGTTATAGTTATAGTTATAGTTATAGTTATAGTTATAGTTATAGTTATAGTTATAGTTATAGTTATAGTTATAGTTATAGTTATAGTTATAGTTATAGTTATAGTTATAGTTATAGTTATAGTTATAGTTATAGTTATAGTTATAGTTATAGTTATAGTTATAGTTATAGTTATAGTTATAGTTATAGTTATAGTTATAGTTATAGTTATAGTTATAGTTATAGTTATAGTTATAGTTATAGTTATAGTTATAGTTATAGTTATAGTTATAGTTATAGTTATAGTTATAGTTATAGTTATAGTTATAGTTATAGTTATAGTTATAGTTATAGTTATAGTTATAGTTATAGTTATAGTTATAGTTATAGTTATAGTTATAGTTATAGTTATAGTTATAGTTATAGTTATAGTTATAGTTATAGTTATAGTTATAGTTATAGTTATAGTTATAGTTATAGTTATAGTTATAGTTATCTATATCGTTATTATTATTATTATTCTATTTTCTTTTCTTTTTTACATACATATAATAATTATTAATAATCTTTATTTCAGAAGTCCATACTTCCACAATTTAATCAATTAATTATATATTACCTTTATTTATTTACTAATTATTTAAGTTTTTTTTGCAATCCTCGGCAATTGTAATCCTTACTTATTATTAAAACCGAAGGTGAGTTTGTTTAACTACATCATGAAATTTTGCATACATTTATCCCGAAACTCCGTAATTAACGCGGGTGTAAACCACGCAGAACAACTAGTATCCTTATTAGTATTTTTTTACAAAAATAAATTTATAAATATACAACGTGTTAATGAATTGACCAAAAACCTGATACATCCTTTTTAAATAAACAATAATATGATTAAAATATAAATCAAGTCGAAAAAATTAATAGTAGTTTGGACATTAGTTTGGACACAGATAGTGACCTATCTACGAAATTTAGAGTGCTACAACCGCGCCTACGTGTCAATGACTGATTCGATTTTTGCTGCGGGCGGCGGCGTACGCGCTAAGTATTGTATTAAAATAATTTAGACATGGGCTGATAAGAAAGAAAAAATATAACCTATATATTAAAACATGGTGCGATCGGTTCGGAAGTTGATTATGAGCAAACTATTTTCTAGTTTTCAATCAATTCATTAACACGTTGTACGTATAACATGTGGTAAAATCAACTGAAAATATTTAAAGGGCCGAGAGTATACCAGCGCGCAGCGATGTGTATGTAAAGCGATTAAGCAGCGAGCGCCTTCACAGGTTTTTTTTATAGATTTATTGTTTGAAAAAAAAAAATTTTTTTTCCTTTTTTATTTTATGAACATGTTTAAAACGGTGTATACTTTCAACCCTAACCCCCAAATATTTGCAGCTAATTTTACCACATCTTATACATATTTACATGACTGTACATGCATGAACAATCAAAATATCCAACATCCCACAGTACAGTGGTGAACAAAATTAAATTAACTTTAGCTCGCTCATTGTTCACAATTCACAACATAAATTGAGTCGGTGCTGACGCTGGATCGAGACTTTAATCTCATTGTAGAGTGTACGAAAGTTAAGCTTGCATGTTGGATATACCGATTATCTCACACCTTGTCTCTTGGTGGCATAGGCAGTGATTATGGACATGTCCTCCTTCTCCTAGCCCAATTATCTGTTAAAATTCATATTATTATTTAATATCTAGTAAACCAATAATAATAAAGATATGTAAATTTACTTACATTTACGTACTAGCTGTTCCGCGCTGTTTCACCCGCAGTTATTTCGAAGTTCCCGCGGAATTGGGCCATACAAACTTTGCAACCCCTTTTCACCCCCTTAGGGGTAGAATCTCGGAAAACCCTTTCTTATCACAAAAACACACCCTCTAAGTTTCAGGTCTCTACGATCAGCGGTTTAGGCTGTCCGTCAGTCAGTCATTCAGAACAAAGCTTGAAGCAATTAACCATTATTTGCCGTAATATAGATTATAACTACATAACCTGCGGCGGTAAATCAAGCAAGGAAAGCTAAACTACATCGCAAAAATCGAGAGTCAATAGTGAACTTTTAATTTCCATTTAATTAAATACTTAATTAAAAGTCAAGGCCATAATGTTTGCGCTCACATCCATGCAGAGCGGTGAAAGTTGAGCAAAATCAATTAGTTTCAGTTCGCCTGCTTGTTTACAAACTTGTCTGTTAACTTGAGACTTCTTCTGAACTTACCTGTTGTTCTTTTACGTGTAAGCCAAGATTGTATTGCTGGAATTAACATTCAACTTATACAGTTTTCAGTTAACAAAGACGTGTATAAGAGACATACACACGTTTTTGTTTAGCTTTTGTAATAGAAATTGGGCATTGTGCATTGTGCAATGTTTTGATATGAATGTAGCATATCAATGACTAATAAGCTTCTATTGCTGTAGTGTATAAGTCAATGTGATTGGAAATAAATGGTTTATTATTATTATTAAAATTAATTATTTTGTCAACTCGTCCCGCTCCAAACTTATCCCGCGGGATGAGATAACTAAAAACCCATTTAATGGTACCACGCCGATCCTACTTTTGCGTATCTCACACCTTGTTATGTAGAATTTAGACAAGCATTGTACATAATATGTATTTTCTCTAGAATATTAAGGGCCAACAGAATCTGGATTTGGAGAAGTTATAGGATGATTTCAAAAGAACGGTTAGTAGTGTTTAGTATTAGCGATAATTAAGAGATGATTTTAAAGAACTTAAGATTAGTTCAAGCTAAAAGATTGATTTGCTATCATCCTAGGATTATCGCCAACGTACAATTTTTCGATGTCCTTACATCGCTTATAATACACTCGAGAGCAATGAATCCGGGTCACTTAAAGAATGTTAAAAATCTCGGAAACTAAAAATGATAGGTTAATGCAATAAATTGTATTTAATAGACAATATAATACCCCTTAAATGAAAGTAAAAAAAATATGAGTCACCATACATTTTATTAACACAAAATTACATAAAGAAAAAAACTGCTGATCTCTCCTTAAAACAAAAATAGGAAACATGAAATTTTTGAACTTTATTACGATTTTCTTGAATTTTAATACTTCGTATTGCCTCCTCGTGCTTCCATTACTGCGTTTACGCGGTTTGGCATGCTGTACATCAAGTTCCTTATACGATTTTGGGGAATATTCTCCCATTCCTCTGTGAGAGCAATTTTGAGCTCACGAAGCGTGATTGGGGGAGGGTTTCGTTGTTTTACGCATCTGCCTAGCTCGTCCCAAGCATGCTCGATCGGGTTGATATCCGGGCTGCGCGTTGGCCACTCCATACGAGTAATGTTCATCTCTTGAAGGTAGTCATTCACAATCCTACCTGTATGAGGTCGGACATTGTCATGCATAAATATAGCATCCTCACCTAAATTGACCATAAATGGACCAACGTAATCATTGAGGATTTCTTCCACATATCTTACGCTAGTTAAAGAGCCGTTTTCTATGATCACCAGCTCTGTGCGACTTTCAGAAGAAATTCCGGCCCACACAAGTACAGACCCACCACCGTAGGCTACTTTTTCTTCGATGCATGCTTGCTTGAATCTTTCCCCTGGTCTTCGATACACTCTGTGTCTTCCATCGTGCTTGTAGAGCATAAATTTTGATTCGTCGGAGAACATAACTTTTGACCAATCTTCAATACTCCAATTTACGTGGCTCTGGGCATATCTTAGTCTTGAAATACGATGCGCACGCTCCAGTTTAGGGCCGTTTGCAGGTCTAAGGGGTTTTAAGTTAGATTCAGCAAGCCGACGTCTTACTGTCCATGCACTTGGGTTACTTCCTCCGAGGCGTCGAAACTGATTTGTGAGTTCAGTTCCTGTGAGAAAGCGATTTCGAAGCATGGTGTTCACCAAGTATCGGTCTTCTCGTGCTGTGGTACACCTGGTTCTGCCCGTTCCTGGTCTGCGTAGGTTAGAACCAGTTTCTTCGTAACGTCGGAGAACTCTTTGTACTGTTGACAGCGACACACCGACAGTCCTGGCTGTATCGCGCTGACTCCGGCCGGTTTCCAGCATTGTAAGTATTCTGGTGCATTCTTCAGGCGTAAGCGATATAATTTCAGCTTGAATAATGAATATAGAGCACTATCAACATGGTTTATGTACCTACATAAATGACAGATTACAAACAAAAGCAAAACCAAATGCTGTAATTTCGTAGTTCCATCTTCGAAAGTGGCCCTTTTTCAAGTTTGATTTTTTTATGATATAACTTTACAATAAGTAAGAAGTTTTAATACCTTCATTTAAGGAGTATTACATTGTCTATTAAATACGATTTATTGCATTAACCTAGCATTTTTAGTTTCCGAGATTTTTAGGATTCTTTAAGTGACCCGGATTCATTGCTCTCGAGTGTATTTGGGCAAAAGCTCATTACAACTCGACTATCCAAGTAGCTTAATATGTATATCTATAAAACTGGGGACAAAGAATTTACGTAGGTACACAACTTTACTACATTTTCTGTATAATACTCGTGTCTCGTATAAATTCGTTGGGCGCTACAGGAGCATTGTGATTTATGGCACATCGAATCTACACTACTATAATTCATGTTCAAAGTGTTTTATCTGCGCACATACCAACTATATTGGTCGGTGGATATGGATTGTGAAGAAGCGGGATATAATAATAAAATATTATTCTTTACCGCACTGAAATTCTGAAACGTTTATTTATTTAGTAGATTTTCAGGACTGATCCTTGAGAATGATCTTATTTACCAGACAAATTTCACATCAAGGGTGTTTACATTACTTTTTGTACATATTAAATCCATTTCAATATTGCTTCGAAAATAAATCAAACAAAGTCAAAATATAAGTACGCGTGTCTCCATATATAAGTACAATGATAATAAATATTAAGCGGAAGTAAATGACCAAATCAAAGCTAAGAAGAACATAGATATTGAACAGAGATTATCTTAGCTGCAATTACCTATAGCTGTCTATAGCCGTGATTCAAAACCATTAATTTTGCAAGAAAAGAGATGACAAAGATATACCATTCTCTTATAATTAATCGTACCTATAAATCGAGATTATACAGGTACACGCCATTGTGTTGAGACTTTGAGACGAATAAAGTTAAGTTATTACTTATGTATTACTTATATATCTGCTATCTTCTTCTTCTTCTTTATAAATAACAATGAATATTTGTATCTCTATCCTCTATGCGTTTCGAAACCGATTGTGATGAAACATTGGCGGGTTGTTCTGCCTGCGTCCGCAAAGATTTCTGATCCTAAAACTCACGCGGGTGCAACCGCGGGGCACAGCTAGTATTGAATAAAAATTTCAAAAAGCCACGAAAATATCTTGATTTAAAATATATTTCTTGGCTTTTAGAAAAATACAGCTTTATAATTGACATAAATGTTAACATACATAGAAGTCAATAGCTGAGAGCTGAGAGATAGAGTAGAACTAACCTGACTCGATTTAAACATTCACATAACAAAGGACTACACTCGTATAACGGCGTCGTAAAATTTTATGACACCAAATTGAACCTGCAGTAATACAAAGGATTATAGATAAAAGCAAACTAAGCTGTAACTAAACAAAAACAAGTAATAACATTCAGCCAATATACTGCGAGGGCTCACGTAAAAAGGCTGGCTTGGGACGTATTATTACGAAATTCCAAAATTCGATAACAACTTGTGCAAACACCAACATTGTAACTAATTGATTCTGCGAAGTTGTTTTATTTAATTACACCAGAGCGACTAGCTCCGACTCACAACTTTTTATTGAATAAAACTCTCCTTTCGATTTGAACGGCCGCGCCATCGACGGGCAACGAATAAGGTATTAATAAGGTAGTTTCTAAATCAGTTAATTTTTATCTACCTATCTGGATTAAACAAATTTGGAATCAATAACTATTCAAATACCTATACATAACTAGCTGGTCAGACCGGGGTTTCACCCGCATCAATTTCGGAATTCCTGCAGGAACTTTCTATATCGGCATGAAAGTATTCTATCTCGTAAACCCGTTGTATAATACTAGCTGTACCCCGCGGTTTCACCCACGGTAATTTCAGAGTTCCCGTGGGGATTCCAGGATAAAAGCACCTTTTGTCCTTCTCTGTACCCGTGACAACATGCATGCCAAATTTAATCCAAATCCGTTCAGCCGTTTTTGCGTAATTGAGTAACAATCAGCCAAACATCCACACTTTCACATTTATAATATTAGTAGGATTGTAATATTACTATTTTATAGACTAGCGGATTCTCGTGAACTATAATTGAGATTTTTTGTTGTGAAAAGTTTTTATTATTGGAATGAAACTTCTTTTGGTGCCTTGAGTTAAATTTCATGGTAGAATTTTGAACGCAAAGTTTTCAACGAAACGTTTGACGCAAAGACTGACTTTTTTTTCTGAGTAAAAAAATAATAATAATAATAGGTAGAAAATAGATACCTTGGTCATATAGCGAAAACTAGATATTTATAGATACGTTTCTGGACTCGTTGGTGTACACTTTATGTGCCAAAGAAGTGTCGCTTCTGTTACGTGTATCTATATTGAGTTGCAAAGATCAAGTCTCTTTCAATGTGCCAAAAACAAGGTTTACTGTTAAGAAACATATTAATAATATGATCATTAAGGCGACAATGTCGTATTAGACAAAACAAGAGTTAAATATAACTAACGAAGAATATTGATATAATAATAATAATTTCAAACCCCTTCTCTGTATTAGAGAATTTATAAAATTTTGAATGAGCATCCAGGCGAAGTGAGGTGTTAAAGAATGCTTCAAACAAAAAATCTCGACGGACGCCAGAGTTTTATTTAGTAGGAGGTTCTTGGAAACAATCCAAATTGAATAACGAAGTGGGTGATTAAGCGACAGCAGGACAGAAAAAAACGTCCATAGCGACTCAATTACCTACCATTATATGGAATGGGAAAAATGCGTTATAAAAAGACGCTGCTAAGACGAAAGTTAGGTGATAGAAGGAAACGTTGTGACTTGTAAATTTTTAGTAGACTATGACCTTTTTAGACACTTTATTCACATTACAATTCATTTAAAAAACAAAACATTAGTTAGGTAGTTAGTTAGGTAGTTTCCTCTGTTTTCTTGATATTTTTAACTATTAAAAAATCTTAGTAACACACAAAAAATTTCATCAAAATCAGTCCTGTCGTTTAGCATGAGGTTAGTGGCAAACGTATGTAGATTGTGGGTACTGGGTACGTACAGAAAAATTATACTGCAGCTTTGTCCTCGAGATTAGAGTATACTTGTAGTAGTACGTATAGACTCGCCATTCGTCCACTATAGTTGAAATAAAAAACTAAGTAAACAAACCCACTCCTGGGGTCTCATCGTGCGCCATACAACCATTCGCGTTTTAGTGCTCCGCCGTTCAACCACGATTCCATGCGCAAGATTATAATTAATTTATTATAATATTGATTATCTTTTATCTCAGTTCAGTGATTAAAGGTAAACGCCGTCGCGATAAAACGATTGTGCCAATCAATTTAACAAGAAAGTCCATAAAGTTCGCGGTGTGTGTTTAACAAGCAATATAGCAATGCCGCTGTCTCCGCTCGTCCGTGAGTACGGAAAGATTCAAGTATTACAGTTATGTAGTATTCATGAAAGTTTTGAAAAATAAGTAATTACCCATCTATATCATACTACCGTGTTGTGTACATCTCCTGTGGATGTAACCTTCCTAAAAAGAATGCATTGTGGATAGTTCAATATGACTATCTCCTGCTGAAATTCAAGTATTATAGTAGTACCTATATAATATTATGTATATTATCTGTGATAGTACTCAAGTATTGAAAAATAAATAAATACCCATCTATATAATACTACCAGGTTGTGTACATCTCCTGTGGATGTAACCTTCACAAAAAGAAAGTATTGTGGATAGTTCAATGTGATTATCTCGTGCTGAAATTGTTTTGTCCTTTACACAATAAATAGATATACGTATTAAGATTGAGTGCAAGAAAGAAAGTATCGTGGATAGTTTAACGGGACTATCTCATGCTAAAATTATTTTATCTTTTACACATAGATGATACTATGTTTCGGTGTTGTGTGCATTTTATGGGGATGTTGCCTTCACTATTCAAAGAAGTACTAATTTTTTAGTCGACGCTATAAAATATATAAAAAGAGCAAGCCGCAAGCAAGCAAACAAATACCTACACCACGGCTGTTTGTTTTTATCCAATCGCCGCAATGTGATATTCTTATCGGCAACTCGATGGCACCGTTTCATGGAAGCTTCGTTGTTTATAATTTGTGCCTCACATATTGTTTACGGTGTTTTATTTTCTATAACACCGCCTTTGTACCGCACTTACTGACTTCGTGCTTCACGGTTTCAAAAAGATTTTGCATTGGAAATCTGTTACTATGTACTTCAGGCCTCACGAATTAGATGTGCAAGGAGAACCTCGAAAGATATTAGTGTCCAAAGAATGGAAAGAAGGAAGAAGCGACATCGCAAAGATCCAGAAGTAAAATGCAGCCGTAACCGGTGTCTTTATCGACACAGACAATAAAAATAACAGAATAATAGAGAAGATGCTTACAAGTTGTGTTGTGCAGAACTACAAGCCTGCAGTTACAGCTACAAGGTTGTCCCTTAAACTCGAATCACAACGATAGGACGGGAACGGGACGCGTTAGCAGTTCCTGCGCCGGCCGGCGACCGCTCCCCTTAGCCGCCGCGCCCCGTTCGGGAGCGCCTCACTCAGCGCCTGAGCTGCGCCGCTACTGCCATCGCAGAAGCGCTTTAAGAATTGAGCCCCACAGCGGACTGGATTCGGTATGTAGAAAACTGTATCATTTCTACAACCAGTGGATCGTATCCTGTTATATGGTCACGAGAAAGGGGCTACAAAGAACCGTCCACAAGACGAGATTTTTTAATCTAAATACACAGCCCAAGACATCTAAACTGCTCATAGTCGGAATTATTTGAATTTTTTTTTTCAAATCATAGTAATCATAAACGATCCTTTAACTAAAGGGAACTGAATCAAAATGCAAACCTAAGGACAAAGTAACTTTTTTTATTAAAAAAAAAAAAAAAAAAAAATCTGATTTTAAATTACAATTTAATTATTAATACTTACATTTTAAATTAGAGAAGTTATGAACGACTTTAAAACTATTTTTCCAAGGATAGTTAACGTCGTCATTGCATTTCAAATATATTTATTTTCTTGTTCTATTCATATAAACAACAGAAAGCACTTAGTGCCTGTTAGGGGTTTTTTTAGTATAATAATAATAATAAAATTCGTTATTGCCATCAGAAAGGTGTACAGAAAAACAGGAAACTTAGCCAATTATAGGCAAAAGGAAGTGATTCAGCATTAGCTGCTCGCGTCCTAGGTCCCGAGCAGCGCTGGTTTTCAATCAATCCCCTCTGGAGTACAGAGGGCACATGAAATTCAATGCAGGTTGTAGAGTTTTTTTTATCTATATGTATATGATAAAATATTAGGAGATTCCTTCACAAATTACTCTTGAATGTGACATACCGGGCGTCTGCAAGGTTGCGACCACGGTTGAGTGTAGCTTCCCCACGTAAAGCAATTTTTTTTTTTCGCTATATTTTACTGTGGCGAACTACCAACCTATTAGGTATAATTTGACATTATTTTACATAATGTACAAGATGATAGTTTTGCAGAATTCATACATATATACTTGCTCTGCCGTATAGTATGCCTAACTGTACAATGATTATTATTAATTTCTTACTTTACCATCATAATATAAGTAATCATATAGGTACATACGTATTATTTCAGAGTAATAATATATACTACGTACTTACTAGTATTATGCTAATTAGACTTTGGTTGCATACTATTAGATGTATAATTACTATCTGAAAATATTTGTTTTAGAAAAACAGGGGGGGGGGGAAGGTGTAGCATGAGCATGTGGAGAAACTGCCCGTGAGGAGAGTGCTCGGAATATGAATTATCTATTTGTAGTTTTTTTTACCAAGCTTGTATTGGCAAACAACTTTAGTAACAGATAATACCTACCATAACAATTTGTACTATGTCCATCGCATAGATTAGTTTAACGTTTCTTATCCTTAGCACCATCTCTAAGAGACGGTGACGTTTTGATGAGAATCATAATAATATTAATTTTGACATGTTATATATGCATCAGAGAAATAAGATAGAGATGTGAAATCTAGGAGACAATTAACCAATATGGAATGGGAACTGAGTCCCTCGCTGCTCCTAGGAGGCTTGCTAGTAATTTTTTTTTTGCTTACCCGATATTCTTAGTCTCTTGCTTAAATAAAAAATGTTTCTGATCGGTATGGTATCATCGAAAAGAATTGTTTCATTTCATCCATTAACATGTAGACGTATCTGTACTAGCAACACCATTGTTTATATGCGTTTCTACCCTTACTGAGGGTACCGTAGTGGTGCCTATTGTGTTTGGCATACGCAACTTTGCTTCTTACTCTTCCAAAGCCTCATCTGCTCAGATCCTCTGATCTTAAACCCATCTGATCTTACCAAGCTTACTCTCATGACAAAAATATTACCCACGAGGCGTTCTCGGGTAGTGTGCCACCAGCTCAATTATAATCAATAGATATCCATATGGGTGCTAAATTAACAAATAATTCTTTAGAGCAATACGAAATTCCATTTAGACATTACAGTATTAGATATCCATGTGTGCTCATTTAAAATGAACTCTTTATAGTAATACCTTAAGTTGTTTTCTAGACACGCGGTAGCGTGTCAAGCCAAGTTCAAGCTAACAGAACTGGCGAACAGCACAGTTTTTTAATATTATTTAGAAATTACAGTGGCTTTCGTATCGCTCATACCGTTTCGGTTTTTTTTACGAAGCATCGATCCCGAATGTTGTGATGTTTACTTGGCAGAAGTTATAAGTCAGGTGCTCAATATTGAACTTCCAATGAAATTCGTTCCGGCCTATCATGCTCCCTTCCTAGCGAGGCTAACCATCTAGAGTAGACTCAGATGCGGATGACATAGTCCAGACATTATTCAGGGTCCCTACAGAATAGACCTTAAATGCTCAAATAATGTTATATCTAGGACTTATCATTTGTATTTTATTACTAGGTATCTATTCGTTTTAGTCTACAAATTTATTGGATATTTTTTTTTCCCCCTTTAACTAAAAACACTACTAGGCATATGAACTTGGTCAGAGATCAAGCTTCATTTAATTTTATTATATTTATGAAACATTAAAACTTAGAACATTTAAGAGGAATATTATTGTTTAGTTTAAAAAACATGAATTACTATAAAAAAAAAAAAAAAAAAAAGTATATACATAAATAAGCAAATAACCGCCTTGTTGGCACTGAGTAGCGCTAGGTGACAATGATCAAGCAATAATATGAATTCAAAAAATGAAAACATCTATTTTGCAAATCAATTTAACTTCATTATTTGATTATTTCGTACTTTAGAAGCAAAAATAAGGTTAACCTATCAAGCCTTCATTCACACAATTCTTTGAGAGATCTAGCTTGAAGAAATATAAGTAATGAAGTCTTGTTTATCAGTTTAAATAGGTCATTTAACTTATTTATCAACTACAAGTACTGTATGTAGACATGTAGCTGATCGAAGTTTAGTGCATTTTATATATCAACATCTCATTTAAGTAAATGGATAAAGAGTAGGTATTTCTTCTCAAGCGTGAGATACATACATATTTTTTTATTAATACGCACTCTACTACGCATGCTGCCTCCTCTAATAAAAAAAAAAAAAAAAAAAAGAAGAACTCAACGTCAACATAGACATTATTAAAAGTACCGCAGTCTCATGTTATATAATATTGTTATATTTTTGTTTATCTATATACAATATACATATAACTAATATTATAACTACATTACACGTAGTTTCATTAAAAATTAAAATTAAGAATGTGTGCGTGGAACAACGCGAAGTTGCGTTCGCTTCAAGTAGTAAGCTGTATCCACCACACTTAGAATTCCATGACTCTCTGTATGCCGAATTAATTCTATAGGTCAATTCCAATAAATACTATGGTTTTAGTAAAGAAATGATAAATTATTGATTTCAGTTTGCACTTTCCTTATTTAACAAAGATTTAACTCTCGAATGAGATACTGACATGACCCACTTAGACAGTCATAAATGGTTAACATCTCTACAGAATAATTATTAATATTCATTTCGATATTAAACTTATTACCTACAAATGGTAACGCAAAAAATAAAATAAAATATTGGTGTAATAATATTGGGTGTTTCAATAATATTCCACGCAGTCTTTCAAAATCTACAAGTATACTCTAATCTCGAGGACAAAGCTGCAGTATAATTTATGATTAAACGAACTTACCTGAAGTGATGTTCTATCATAATTATACGAAGGCTTTGTCCGAAGAGATTAGCTCCCGCCCACCCTATGCAACCCATGTAGTGGAATATTATTGTAGCTTTGAACTAAATGATTGTATGGCGCACGATGAGACCCCAGGAGTGGGTTTGTTTACTTAGTTTTTTATTTCAACTATAGTGGACGAATGGCGAGTCTATACGTACTACTACAAGTATACTCTAATCTCTTCGGACAAAGCCTTCGTATAATTATGATAGAACATCACTTCAGGTAAGTTCGTTTAATCATAAATTATAATCCCATCGAAAACATAAATGTGAAAGTGGAAGCCAAAGTTTAATATTAAGCTTAAGCTTAGTTGTCGACTTCGCCGACAAAAGAATTGATATCTAAATAGGTGCCAAGTTCTGTAGATAATCCTGAAATATATTCAAACGAGCATAGAATTTGGCTAGTTTTTACACAACAGTTATCTTATATTTGGTTAAAAACTATTGTATAAATATTTTTGATATTGGCTTGTTTTTACCAGCAAACTAAATATTGAAGGGGTGAGATCTATTGAACTTACAGTATAAAAACAGTAATTTTCTCATAATAATATAAAAAAGATACACAATTTGACTAGCTAAAGATAACTTTAATGTGAAAACTAGCCGAGTTCTATGCTCCTTTGAATATATTTCAGGATTATCTACAGAACTTGGCACCTATTTAGATATCAATTCTTTTGTCGGCGAAGTCGACAACTAAGCTTAAGCTTAATATTAAACTTTGGCTTCCACTTTCACATTTATGTTTTCGATGGGATATCACTACTTTTTGTACAGAAATTACTAGTAGGTATTAGGTACTTGTTTATTATAAAATTAATACCAAATGGTCTCTGTTAATCTATTGTATTTCAATCTGTTTACGGGGTAGTATCTACTGAAAATAATATGTTTGGATTTAAAACAAACTATGTAAAGACCATAACACATAAACATATACATAAATATTTAAAGACCATAAAATCCAAAGACCGGCTGTCATCAATTTTGATTGATGATTCTTACATTACAGGCAGAATAAGTAAGGGTTCGTGTAATATTACACACAGTGCTGCTCGCCAGTTATCAGCTTGAACTCGGCTTAACATGCTACAGCGTGTCTAGATTCAATAGATCAAATAATAAATAAAACAAACACGAATAAAAATAGTTACATTAAAATTAAAACGTATTTTGCTTACATTTAAAGAAAACACCGCATGCAGTAAAATATTTTGGAGACATGACACTACAACTCTTGTCGACAGACACCACCTGTATAAACGATTATATTTTTTTTCCCCTGATCCTGCATCGCTCCTATCGCGTGAAGTACTAACGAGTGAAGAATCAGAGCTTCTATTTGAGAATACGTGATTCATATTGACATGTTTATGTGAAATAGTTTTTGAGTTATGACGGGGTCAAAAGTTACACACGGTGCTGCTCGCCAGTTCTGTTAGCCTGAATTTGGCTTGACACGCTACTGCGTGTCTAGATATATAGGTCACAATATTATTGTATATTAACAGAAATGGATAAATGAATCGGAAAAGAAAAACTTTTTACAGTAATTATTAGTAGGTACTTAAAATGGTTTTTGTCAATTTAGTTTATTTTCCTACGTTTCCGTGGTACAACTATCTTTTTTGTGTTTTCTATATTTTCTTGGACGTTTAAAATGTTTGAGTGAATTGCCCATTCAGTATCCGGTTTTTTTCTTTTTTTTTTTTACGCGTTTTCTGTTTATAGTTAATTTGGCCAAGTTAGGGCGGTATAACGTGCGCAGGCGGTTGTACTCTACAATAGAGCTCTCTTGTGCCTGATTTGACTTGGATCTAAATTGATAAGATGTACTCCATCTAAGGTTTTAACTCTGGAAAGTCCAACGTAAATAATTTGGTGTAACGTAAAAGTGTCACCCACCAGTAATTCGATTGTACGACTCATTGTACGTAGTAAATAATTAATATTTAAGACGATCAAGACGAAGACGACACTAAAAGAATACACTAGAAGACCCGGTGAACTTCGTATCATCTACAAGACAACCAAGTGACACTATTTTTTATTTCTAAAATGATAAAAGAGATCGGACTTCACTTCATCAATTCTTTTGCGACAAGTCAAAATCAAAGTCATAGTCAAATCGTTTAATCAAATTTGGCCAATAATGTGTATCTTATTGACGTCAATAAAATTACAGTTATTATGACAGCAGTCAGCAACCATAAAATATCCACCCTTCACAGCTTCCTAGCGCTATGGCTGAAGAGAAAAAGCTACGCATCAAACTCCAGTAGCACGGTATATTACGTCACCATTCGCTTAAAGGTGCATATTGAGGACTTAAGCCTCCTAGAAGTCGAAGTAGAATTGCAGCTATTGAAGCATCTTCCATAACTTTGCCTATATCGGCTAAATCTTGCACAGTGTACATGACTGCAATTATACAGCTGCCTTTTAAATCCATGTTGCCATTCCAAGTGAGAAGAATTGCTGGATTATGCCGTTAATGTAACGGGATTCTTCTGTAGGTACTGTCGCAGCCTGAAATTTTTGAGGAGGCCAAAAATTTATTGCACAATACACAATTTTATTGCACACTAGCTGTTGCCCGCTGTTTCACCCGCGCTAATTTTCGAGTTTCCTTAGTAATTCCGGGATAAAAACCACTACCCTATCCTACCTTATGTCGCTCAGGAAACTCGCCTACATGTATATCTCTATATTGGAGTCAAAATCATCTAGACAGTACCTGTACAGTTTCTGTTCGAGGATTATACGTCGCACTCGTAGGCGAACGAAAGAGCCAAATAACCGTCTCTATCCAGAAGCAGTTTGAAAAAGAATTATTTATTCATCATTTTTACATACAGAACTTTCTTTGTCAAATGTAAATAATATGTAATGGAAATTGATATTTCCGTGAACTGATGAAAATATTCACAGATATTCATAAATTATATACGTATTACGTCGTACGTAAAACAAACGCTGATTTACTTTTAATTTGAGAATAGCTAGTTTTATACGTATATAAACCATAGAAAAATTCGTGCTGATAACGAAAGTATTAATTGTCAATGTTTGACTCAGTTTAATGGAGTGACGTAAAATACATCATTAAGAATATTTAAAAATTCTGATTAGCCAGTTGCATACTAAAATACTTAACTTTGTTATATTACCTTCTTGATTGGAAAAATCTAAAAACTTAA
Organism: Zygaena filipendulae; assembly: GCA_907165275.2. Classification (NCBI taxonomy): domain Eukaryota; kingdom Metazoa; phylum Arthropoda; class Insecta; order Lepidoptera; family Zygaenidae; genus Zygaena; species Zygaena filipendulae. Next base: position 2,373,045 of record OU015657.1, read on the forward strand.
ATTATTGATAATTATCATTTTTTTTAAGTTTTTCCAGTTTTCAGATTTTTCCCTTTGTTTACGCCTAAAAGTCTACCTTGATGCCAAATATCAAGTTCCTAGGTCATCTGGAAGTCGGTTATAATTTTGGTCTATAGGTCAGTCAGTGATAAAAATCACGATTTTTGGACGTTAATATCTAAAAGCCCGTATGAGGTGTGCTTATGAAATTTGGAGCACATGTTTATCTCGCGAGTCTTAATACATGAGCCAAATTTGACATGTTTATGTTAAATAGTTTTTGAATTATGGGGGGGTGAAAAGTGGCTCCAAATGGTTCGTGTAATATTACACACGGTGCGGCTCGCCAGTTCTGTCAGTTTGAGAACTTCGGCTTGACACGCTACCGGCGTGTCTAGATTACTTTTTATAAAAGAATATTACTAACCCAACTAAAATTTTATGAAAGCAGCTTAATTCATCTTTAAAATCCTGCAATTTAACTTAAGAAACCTTCCAAAAGCAGAACATGTTTTGAATGGTGTTCCAGGCTGGTTAAATCAGCTTTATTGCTTTAATAATACTTCCCTTGTCTCAAAGATTTGATCACATAGAACATAGGTATATATCATGTTTAATATCATTTCTAGTTACACAAGTAGCTAATTTCCTAGAAGTTTTTATCAAAGAAAAGAAATATATAAACCGTAAAAACTAATTCCTTTGTATATTATCTTTCCTCGCCGCCTTTTCACAAATGCTCAAAGAAGATGTATTTTAATATTTCTCTGAATTCTGAGAAAGTAGCGATTCATTACTAAGTTTTATTTCTTTTTTTAGGTACTGAGATATATATACTATGTTGAAGAAATGTAGGATGGAGTGCCAAACGTTAGTCGAGAGCTTTTGGGTTTTGCTGAAGATTTGGTGTTAAATATTACCTGATATAATAAATAGCAATAACTGTAGGTTTGGTTCAGGTTATTTTGAGTTTCGGGACCTGGAGACCTTTATTACTGGTTACCTAACCTAGATTAGGGCTCCAGATTTCCTACTTTTTCTAACTGTAATATTATACTTTATATGTCACTAATTGACCCGCGCGGTTTCACCCGCGGCAATTTCGGAGTTCCCGCGGGAATTCCAGGCTAAAATATAGTTATAAACCTTCCTCATGAATCATTCTATCTATCTATTGGTGAAAACCGCATCAAAATCCGTTGCGTAGTTTTAAAGATTTAAGCATACGTAGGGATATAGGGACAGAGAAAGCGACTTTGTTTAATACTATGTAGTGATGTACCTGTGTCGAGATGTATTCCACCTGGTGAAGATAAATAAATAAATAGTTATTATTAGTTACGGCTGAGGAAAGTTCAGGTACGCTCATTGATTTTTATTATTAAACTAGCTGTGCCCCGCGGTTTCACCCGCGGTAATTTCGGAGTTCCCACGGGAATTCCGGGATAAAAAGTACCCTATGTCCTTCTCTGTACCCCTGACAACGTGCATGCCAAATTTCATCCAAATTCGTTCAGCAGTTTTTGCGTGATTGAGTAAACGTATGCGAGGATAAGAGCTCGAAAGCGCATTTTCATCCGACTTGCTTCAAATTTATCGTCACTGCTCAGCTCCTATGTATCAGCGCTATGTTATATAGCCTATAACCTGCCCAGGACTATGGACTACAATCGTACCAAGTTTGGTTAAAACCCCTTCAGTAGTTTTTGACCCATGCGTGCACATACAGACAGACATACAGACAGACAGACAGACAGACAGACAGACAGACATAAAATTTACTGATTGCATTTTTGGCATCAGTATCGATCACCATTCATCCTCCAATATTAATTTTGAATATATATTCAATGTACAGAATTGACCTCTCTACAGTTTTATTATAAGTATATAGAAGAAGATACCTAATATTTTCTAATTCGTTTTTGATTGATGGATCCCTACAAGGCAAGATAGAAAACCTTAGTCGAACTAGTGCCTGCCTTAGCTAAATTTACCGTTCACTAAATTATTTTAGAAGAAATAAGATAATTATACCTATACAAAATAGTGTGCAACTGTTAAAATGTATGTTTCCTTCCCTATAGGTATGTACAAACGTGCTCACAAATAAGCGGCAGCATCATTAGTCTACAGACTCCTAACCTTTTTACAAAGTTACTACAGCGAAAAATCACTAACCTCGTTAAGTCAGTCCGCATGAACCAACAAATAGGAGAAACTTTCTTATCGCGTAAGCATGAGGGGTGATATTTCTTTGGCATTTCTCATACAGTCGCGTGTTCCACAGTCAACATTCAACCCCCGCAATTAAGAGGCCGGCGAAGTGCGAACGCAAGCAAACAAACAGGTCGGGCAATCTCATAACATATCCGAGATTCAATTGAAACCACATAAAATATTTTCAAGGATCACAAACCTAATATTAGTTATACACATACGTAAAGAAACTCATCAACACCCCACAGAAACTGTTAAAGCTAGAAACATGGGACCCTAGCTTTGTTTTTGCGTCTTCTGACTCGCTAAGAAAGAATTTTGTGAAAATTCAGCTTCTAGGGCGGTAAAAAGGGGAATATCTTTGTATGGAAAAACCATAAGTCATAGAAATCTATATTTGGAGTCTTTTTTTTTTTCAAATAAAAAAACGCGTATTTCAAATTTTGGTAATTCAACCCGTTAAAAAGGATGACACGGTGGTAAAATAGTGCGGGTCATCTAGTCCTGTTCAAAAATTCGGAACCCTGTCGTTTTATTCCAATATACCAGCTATACTCTCTTGTTCAGTTTTTAATTTCCCTCCAACTGTACACAGCTCGGGGTAAGTGGTGACTAACGGCATTCTGCTACTGAAGGATTTCCAGTGCACGTAATGCAAGCCTTTTTAGTTGAAACTCATTATGAGTTGAGGATATGGTTTTACAAAAAAAAACAATTTCGTTCTCTTTTAAATTTTCTCAAAAGCCTAGGTAGACTGCAACGTAGAAATTTGTTTCCATCAAATTAATCAACCCATTCGTTAGTAAATAATCAAAGCTTAACATATTTACGTAGGTACCTATTTAATTATAATTTCAACTTGAAAATTTTATGATTTAAGTTAAAAATGACGTTTGAACTTCCCTAAATCTAAATTTAACGATTGATGCAAGTCACAAATCCAAAATTAAATCAAAAGTAAACTAGCTCATGGGTCTCAAAATTAAATTTTCGTCTCAAGACATCTGAAGGTTATAGTGTACATAGAAACTACAACAAGAATTATTTAGTCGGTCACTTCTATAGCTAGAAAGAAAATAGTATTCTTACGTTGGACCATGGAATCAATCAGAGATAGCCAAACAAGAATAAACGGTCAACCGGTGGTAAAATACCACGTTAACCGTTCAACGCTTGGCAGAATAAAAATGCGAGCATAATATCTACTACCAAAGACATAAGAGAATAGACGAACAATACAAACTTTTACCATGCAATCCACGTCAACCAATTTTTGCGGGGGAAATGATCTAAATAAAAACCAATCACATCGTTGCGACGCAATCAAATACAAGTCACCACAAAGTACATTTCGAATAGCCAATCACATCGCTTTCCGTCAAGAAGTATCTATAGACAATAGTCTCTGCTAGCCAACAGCATTACGTTAGTATGAGATCATTTGACCGCTGCGTGGTTCAAGGGGAAAGCTAAGCGGCCGAGCGTATTGTCAATCTATTCTGTTTCAATATCTTTGCCTGCTACTATACGTGTTCGCGATAGGTATGAGTGACCCAAACTTCGTAGGCCACAATTTTTGGACAGAAAAAAGCGTTTCTATTGGACGAAACGAGGGTGTACACTGTACATGCGAGTGTACAGTGGTGGAACAGCAACAAAATTCCAATGTGAACGGTTCATGTTGGCTCTGGTGGCGTGCCGCGAGCTGTCGGCGAGCACGAACGCTGTTTGGATGAAAAGGGAATTGGGGTTAAAAATCAAATATTCAAACTGCGACAGCCGACGGTATTGTGTTAAACTTATAGGCACCTTTTATTTTTGTCACTGTGCACACCTGTTGGAAATGTCGAAAATACTAGATTTTACGTTTTTTTTTTTTTCACACACACAAATCGATACCTAAAGGGCCCCACACATTAACAGTCCGCCGACGGATATCAGCCTGTCAGTTTATCTCAACAGATCGCAGACTCACAGTTCCCCTGAAGGTTTTGGATTGAAGGGCAATCCGAACCCGTGTGTGGCTGCTTGCTGTCACAGGCCTGCGTCGACAGGTATCGGCCGGACAGTCCGTGATCACCACCCGAGCCCCTGTTCAGGCCGCTGCTGGCGCGGGTGAAACTGTCGAATGCCGCCTGCTAGTGTGTAGACTCAAAGCCGGTATTCGACCATTGTCGGCAGGCAATAATCGCTATAACGTGTGGTCTATGCAGACCATGAACGGCAGGCCAACCGATAGAACCAGGAACTGCAGGCGGACTGTTAATGTGTGGGGGCCCTTAAAGTACTTTTAGATTTTATCAAAATCTCAATCAATCTTTCTTTCTTTTTAATTTATTTGCTATCCATAAATTTATAACAGCCCCAATATTAATTACTTATAACAATTGGTTATTCGTAGGTACCGATAGGTACCTAATTACCAATTACCAATGGGGAAAAATACCAACAAGTATAATTGTTTGCCCCCAAAAATATGTCTACACAAGAAAAGCAAGATATCATAATTTAAATGAGTAAGCAATATTTAAGATTAAATCTAAAAACAGCCTCTTGATTAAATTTTATGTTATAATGTTACCAAAATAAATTATTCAGAATTATCCCACCAGCTGCGTGTTTTAAAAGGCTGTTATTATAATTATTATAACGGCAATAATATTTTACAAAACGCGGGATTCATTTGGGACTTTGAAGATTAATAATTTAAACCTCCTTTCCCCTCGCTATTACCCTCCCCTTAATGTAGTTGTTATAATAGCTTACTCTAATGAATTTTATATTTAACAACCTTGCCTTACAGATATCAGTTAATAGGTAGCCTTATTACCTTCAATAGAATGTAATGTAATAGATTAAATTATCTTCAATTCTTTCCCTGCTATCCCCGTAATATCACGATCAACGAAAGATGTTCTCCTGGCGCCAGACACGTAATATTCCGTTACTAACAAACTTCTGCACTTTCATTTAGTTATTTACTAGCTGTGCTAGCTAGCTGTTTCACCCGCGGTAATTTTGGAGTTCCCGCGGGGATTCCGGGATAAAAAGTATCCTATGTCCGTTTCCTGGTTCTAAGCTACCTCCCCACCAATTTTCAGCCAAATCGGTTCAGCCATTCTTGAGTTATAAATAGTGAAACTAACACGACTTTCTTTTATATATATATAGATATATAAGATTACAGTACATAACTCATATACCAACATACTCCCTAAGCGAATACAGCCGTTTACAAATCGATAGAATATGCAGAGTTATCATCAAGGCATCAAAGGAATCTTCAGGGTTGAAAGCGAACAGATAATGACCGCTTCACCAAAGAGTACTGAGAAGTTGTTTGCATAGTCGGTTCTCAAATATATAGGTCACACTCATTTCGGTTCTAAAATGGCCAAGTTACCGCAAATAAAATTTATGACATTGGCTAAAAGACATATCTATGAGGAAGATAAACAAAATTTTAGTAAAAAAAAAAACTGATTTCAAAAAACACAAAACAAAATACAGATTTGATCCAAACACACAAAAATGCACGTAATATTATTATTTGTATCTGCTTTTCAATTGATTGGTTTGAAGTATTTAGTTAGTGCTAGTACATTCGATAAATCTGTAGTTTGAATATTTGAAAAATATTAACTAGCTATCCCCTGCAGTTTCACCCGCGGTGGTTTCGGAGTTCCCACGGAAATTCCAGGATAAAATATACATATAAACCTTCCTTTAAATCAAAACCTTTTTTAAATCACTCCATACCTATTAGTGAAAACCGCATGAAAATCCGTTTAGAAGTTTTTGAGTTAATCGCGAACAAACAGACGCGACGCGGAGCGAGGACTTTGTTTTATAATATATGTATGTATTATTTACCGCCGCACTCAGAGACGACTTTAATGATTAAGTAATCGACGACTTTAATAGTTAAGTATAGATTTTTAAAACAAAACTGCCGCAATCATACAAGTTTAATAAATTAATGTTTATTGGCATTTAACTAATTAAGTTACATCTCATTAAATGCCAATTAACATTAATTTACTGACCGTCTCTGATTGCGGCAGTTTTGTTTTAAAAATCTATACTTAACTAATTAATCATTAAAGTCGACTCTGAGTGCGGCCGTTAGTGATTTAATTTATCGGAATACTAATCGCAGCGTGGCAACCCTATAGAGCCTACTCCACACAGCGCTCACACGTCAATGGAGCCCGGCCCACGGCGGCCGAGCCACCCAAAGCATTCACGTGCGCTTGTGGTTACCATCCAATTTGCCTTTGAGATTTAAGTGAAAAAGCTGAATTTGCAAACCGTACAAACCGCTATCAAAGCTTAGAACACAAGGCACAATGATGAGTTTGTTTGTTGTCAGTTATTTGAAAATTACCCTCCAAATTGGGAAAATGTTTGTCCTTTAGGTATACCTAAATGCGAACTTGAGTTTGTTTGTTAGGCTTTCACGCTTCAACCGATCACTATGAAATTTTGCGTAGATATATGTAGGTACCTAAGTTGTCAAAGACATAGGATACTCGTTTAAACATCCAACTAAATTTTCATGTTCACAAATCAGACGAAGTTCACAATACTAATGTTGTTCGATCAGAATTTGGATTACTTAAATATTGATGCATACGAGTAGTGTGGGGTGTACACATCAACAACTTTGTAAATGTGCCTAATTTAGAGTTGCGAAGAGATGTTTCCCCAGGACATGTCCTGATATTTGGGGTATCCTGCGGAGCTAGGATGAGCAACATGATATGTTTATCGAACGAAAGATAAAATTGTCGACACGGCAAATATTTGTGGGCGTCCAAGCAAAAAGTGCTACTGCACTTATTGCTTATTGGTATTGAGTTAAGACTAGATTCGGTTGAACATTTTTTACCACTGGTAGACAAAACGATATAATTATTATGTCGTCGAGAATCGATAAAATGGCTGGATAAAATTTTATCATGTTGCGCATCCTAGCTCCGCTGGGGTGTCCTAGATACTTTTTATTACTTTCTAGCTAAGCCCCGCGGTTTCACCCGCGTGAGTTTCGGAATTCCCGCTCAGGAACAATTTTTTTTTTCTAAAATAAAAATAGCCTTGTAACATCAGCTATCTGCCAGTGAAAGTCCCGTTAAAATCGATCCAGCCGTTTCAGAGATTAGCCGGAACAAACATACAGACAGACAGACAAAAATTTTTAAAATGGATTTTTTTAATTTTCCTATGCATTTAGCGAAACTAGCTGTGCCCCGCGGTTTCACCCGCGTGAGTTTTGGGATCAGGAACCTTTGCGGGCGCACCAAAGTTTCATCACAATCGGACCAATGGTTTCGAAACGCATAGAGGACAGACATACAAACATTCATTTTTATTTATAAAGATTATTTATGTATAGATGTATAGAAGTAGTTACCTAGGTTTTTTAAAGCGTTCTAGTTTTGAAATTCACGCGCCACTACTGCCTCCAATCTTACATTTAATTGAAGATAGTATTTTAGGTACATTGACCCTGTTTTCATTTTGTAGTAGTATATTATGCAATATGTATACTGTACTGTACTTATACTGTATGCGTACCGTTTTTAAGCCGTATTTCCACTTTGAAATCCTGCTTTTCTATATTTAGGGATGGCAACCCTTGCCTAACTCATGTTATTGTTATGGTCTGCGGAGAGTACCTGTGGTATCCCTGACATGATTGCGGTCTTGTCGACACGGCACACTGAACCACACCGAACTCGTGACGGAGACTAGGTATCGAGGAAAATACACAATATTATGTGCAGTTAAATCATATAATTATCAATTTTAAAAATGGTTAAAATTTTGTATACGTAGATATAATGGGCTAGTTGAATTTTTTTTTTAAGTCCGTCTTGTAGATTGTTAAAAAATATTGGACATGTATTTTTTTAACGTAATCAAAAAATAACGGCGATCTATTTTTTTTATTTTTTTTTTTATTTATTTATTTATTCGTTTCTACAGAGCAAGAAATTTACAAAATAGTGTGAATAAACTTTCAAAAGTTTCTCCTCACACTAGATGATTCGAGTCGGTAGGCAACAGTTTTAAAAAAATATATAGCTACGACAATGAACGGAGATTGACCAATCCGCCGGTGCACAACAGCAAAGTCAACGTAGGTATCCGAAACAAATATCAACAACAGGTAGGTAGTTATCTATTTCTCAGATACAGTATGTTAACCATTATTGATTATTGAGTTGAAATTCCGTGTGACGTCACTATTCTGACAGTTTGTATGGCGGTTTTAGCGGTTAGTTACGTCACGACCCGCTCACCCTAAACTTTAATGCGCTTTCTCTCTGTATATTTTAATTTATTTGAAAAAGCAAAAAATACGTGTCTATTGTTTTTTTATTTTTTAACTGACGGACTAATTATAATTTTTATTTTCAAAAGTAGTCCACATCCCTATTTCGCGTGACGTCACAGGTGCAGTTTGTATGGGGGGCTTATCCGGTAAATGACGTCACGAGCCCCCATCCTAAACGTTAATGCGCTTTATCTCTGTATATTCTCATTAATGTGAAAAAGCAAAAAATACGTATCTATTGCTTTTTTTTTTTTTCTAACTGACGGACAAATTATATAAATTGTCTTTATAAAAACCCAGGGCCCTTATTCACTATGACCAATGACCACAGTACGTCGCGTTAAGATAACGTGCCACAAAAAGTTATTTCTTCGCGCTCAAAGAAGTTTCACTTCAGTTTCATGTACGTTTACGGCGTGCCCTTATAGCATACAGAGTATTCATTTCTAATATTTTGGCGCCTGGAGCGTTTTTGATGGTGTTATGTGCGAATTTTACAATTTGACTGCGACGCAACTGTGGTTTAGACTAATAATAATTAGGTACCTACAATATGTAGGTAGGTAATAGGTATATTACACAATTAAGTTATGTTTAATGAGTCGAGTTTTAAAACGAACTCATTCCTATGTTTAACATATCTACTAAATTAACAAAAATCTAAAACATAGAAAACCCATAATCGAAGTTAACGACTTATTTATACTTAATCATAGTCTAGACTAATGAGTGATGTTGCTCAAAACACTGAGCAAATAATCACTACGTTTTAAGAGTAGGCACTTCCATACTAATCGCTGATCCGATCTATGAAAGCATTTTGTGCTAACCATGCCAATGCAATGTATGACGCGGCCATAGAAATTTGGTTAAGTATTCCAATGTTGGTAAAAAAGTTCGCGCATAAATCCATAGTAACTTTTGGTTCAAGGGAGTGTCGCTGGCCTGGCTCAAAAGCTTATTTTGTTTGTAGGGGACGATCTCTATGTCGGAACTACTGAACAAATTTTGGGCCATATGTTATACAATGATTAAACTACTTGCCTATATGAAATGAGCAAATGGAATACTATTATCCAGTAACAAATAGTTCCCCCCCCCCCCACACACACACACAAAATAATTCTAATTTTCATTTGAAACTCGTTTCACCCTTGTTCATTCGTTGTGGCTCAATTATTTTAGGAAAAACTTTAAGCGTACATGAGAAAAGTGGTAGGTATAGGTACCTACGTCGCTTTAAGTGAAATGAGATCCTTGGCGGGTGCCCAAACTTCATAAAATATTTAGTTGGCTATTGAATTTAAAAATTATTAAGGAAAAATTTGCTGGAACAATTTTGGTGCCAAGCCTTTCTACTACGCGAAATTTTGTTTTCTGTTATCATTAATAGTTGTTCCCTTCTGAATTCCGGGATACTCTGATGTATAAGCTATATTATTGTAAAGTTTCATTAAAATCCATACAGTGCGTGAACGAGTAACAAACATCCATACATACCTACATCCATCTTTTATAAGATTATTTTATTTATTTCAGGTTTAGCTTAGATTAATTTTCTACAACCATCTAATATTATAAATGCGAGTGTGAGTTTGTTTGTTTGGTACGCTTTCACCCCTCAACTATTTAACCGGTTGTCAGGGGTGTAGTAAAGGACATAGGATACTTTTATCCCGGAATTCCCGCAGGAACTCTGAAAATAACGCGGGTGTAACTGCAAGAAAGGGATAGTATCTATGTACATTGTACAATTGTACAATTACATTATATGTAAAGATTACATTGTAATCCTAATATTGAATGGTATGAATTTGAATGTGAATTAATAATTAATTTATTGTACCTAATGAATCGGAATCTAAGTAAATACTTAATATTATGTATATACAAATGTGCCCCCTTTTTTCTTTTTTTTTTCAATTTTTTATGTACATAATTATTATACTGTGTATAAGTATTTGTATTAAAATTATAACTGCAACTGCTTAATTAATAAGCAGTACATTCATAAATATCACGATAGTGTACCTACGTAAAAAATGTAATGTACCTTAGACAAGTGGACGTGTAAAATTTACTGTAGTTTTACCAAATTGAATAAATAAATAAATAAAAAAATAAATAAATACAATAATTAGCACAAATCTATACCTGTATCTTTTTATGATATCACCGCGTTTGGATTTATTAGAACGCATAAACACATCGAATGGACACAATATCTATCGATCCGATACTAGCAGTTTTATTCGCTCGGCCGACATCTATTCCGATCGAGTAGTTTATGTTTAGTCACAAATTTGTGTTTATTAGACTGTGCTATTTGCAACACTGTGTTAGCGGACAGTAAAAACACAGGATTTATACTGTGCTAAATAAAAGATATAGGTGGTAATATTGGCATTTGTTCACAAAGGCAAAAAATACGCAAATAACGATATAACATGAAATACCGAAAACAACTCGACCAACATATACCTACCTATATGAACCTGAAGTGTGCTAGATGTTTTTTGCGGTTTCTACCGCGATAATTTCGGAGTTCCTGCGGGAAATCCGAGATAAAAGTACTCTATGTCCTTCTCCGTATTCCTGAAAACGTGTAGGTACGCAAAATATTATGGTGATCGGTTGAGCCGTTAAGGCGTAAAAGCATAACGAACAAAAAAGCAAACACACACACACACACACATTTTTAATAGAAACGATTATTTATTATTATACCCTATCGTACAATGACAAAAGAACAGTAATTACCTAATTATAACAACAACGAAAAAAATCCAGTCTCACTTATTAATAAGGTACCCAACCTGACTAAAAATACAGACCGCAAAAGGAGCATAATAAATATCAAGCTACACTCCACAAACCCTTATGTAAATTTCAGTGCTGGCCAGTTGGTATGTGGCGCCTAAATTAGGTACAGACAAAAAAAATCTCTACATTTCCATATACAAAGAAGGAAGGGTGCGTTTGAGAGTGGTAGCCGGGGGGGCCAGTTAGAATGGTATTTTCAAGGGAATATGCTAATCTTGTTAATTAGCGGCGTCTGGTCTACTTCCGACTGCTCCGAGCGGAGAAAAATGCCCAGGCTGCGTCTGAGTTATGGCCGACATTAATATTGTCCGCACTTCTGCCACTCGAGAACCACTTCCAGTCTGTGTAAGAGCGTTCACAACGAACGCACCGGCAACGGGATCCATGTTTTTAACGTCAATTTTGAATTAAGAACGGTTCGTTTGTGACACTGAGCAAATAATCACTACGTTTTGAGTCGGCACTTTCATACTAATCGCTGAAATCTATGAAAGCATTCTGTGCCAACCTTAACCTTACCAATGTAAGACGCGGTCAGGGGGATTTGGTTAGGTATTTCAAGGTTGGTAACATTGTTGGTAAGGAAGTAATTGCATAGATCCATAGTAATTTTTGCTTCAAGGCAGTGTCGATAGGCTGGTTTGTGGAGATTAAGTTAAACTTGAATTAAACATACAAAAGGCATTGAGCTAGCTTATTATTCTTAAAGGCGGAAGGCTTATTCTAAGATAGGTTATTCATTTTTCAACATTCTCTTTTATAAAAACTCACTGGTTTTAAAAGCAGCTGTAACATGCGTGAGTTATACGCTGCAACCCACTAGTAGGTTATAACATGGTCAGTTTGCCTCCTTATTTTAGATATTATTTGTACTTTACACATTTTTAACTACTTTGCGACGGCTTTTCGCAATCTACGTTGAGTTAAACTATACCTACTTAAGTACCTATCTTATCCAAGCGCCCTCACAAGATTGTGTTGAAAAACATCGTAAGATGGAAGAATAAGTACCTATTTAAATATGGGTAAATAGAAAAATGGCAGTAATATTAAGTGTTTCTTTATTTGAAAAGAAGAGCCCAAATACAGAGTTCTATGATTCTAATTTCTGAACGAATGATTTTTCTCTTCTAACCACTACAAGGGTTAAATTTTCAAAGAATCTTTTAAAATATTTTTTTAAATCGAAAAAAGGGAATTTATGTCTGTCTCTAGCTTCAGTTTCCAAGCTTCTTTATATGATTCATTTTACATTAGAGTCTATAGAATTAGTAAGTTTTTATTGTTACAATATAGTAAAGTATTTTCTTCATTCAGGAGAAGAAACGAAATAGGTATAACGACGAAATTGAACTGCGATATTACATTTACTTAATGACAAGATGTGGAAAAGTTGTGCAAATAATTATTCTGTTCCTTGCTCTTTGACTATATAATGAAGAACTCAGCACGAAGTTAAAACTAAGATACTTCACAGCTAGTGCTTTTTAAACAGTAAAGGTCCAACCACATAGACGGCGTAGCGAGACGACAACGCGACGTCAACGTGTATACGGTGTAAGAGCGTTTTTGTGCTGAGAAACTTCCTATGACAAATCTACCTACTAAATATCTCAATAATCTCAATATTCTAAAAATAAAAAGAAATCGATAGTGGGATTGGTAAAATAGGGCAAAATTTGTTTTATTCTGCAGTACCTATCGCAATCTATACTGATATTTATTTATTTATTTGTTTAATCCTTTATTGCACATAAAATAACAATTTTACAGTACCTAAAGAAAAGGAGGAAGCAAATGGCGGTCTTATCGCATAGTTGCGATTTCTTCCAGACAATCAATTATGCGAAAGGACAAACAAAAATACATAGACACGGGTGGTTGGGCAAAGCGTTCCAAATATTATAAAGAAGTAAAGCTTGTGAGTTTTGAAAATTCTTTCACTTATACGAAGCTACAGTGACATACTTTTTATACCAGAATTTCCGCGGGAACTCCTTAAGTAATGAACGCGAGTAAAACCGCGGGGAACAGCTAGTAGATCATAAAACATTTTAATTGAAACTTTTTGATATCAAGATTCACTGCTACATAATTAATTATCTGCCATCGATAATTAGTATTTACTATATATCGATTTTTTTAATAGCGGTCGGTGCTAGTATCACTCCTATTATTTTAAATAAGCAATAAGCAAAAGTGAGTGTAGTGTTTGTATCTATTAAGTAGAGATAATACATTGTCTCATGTACCTCAGAGAGGGTATTAAGAAATATCGTGTGGCTATATAAAGATTGTCAACGCCACCCGACGACAGTCTATTGTTGAGCGCGAAGCGAGTCGGACATGTGCAGTGTGCTTCGATCTGGGAGTAGTGTGAGGCAGCAATAAACCCATACGTAGTGAGGTTTCCTGTAGTGATGGTGAACACTACAGTGAGTTTGTTCCTTTTTCATTTGTTTGTAAGTTTGATGTTCACGCTTTAACTACTCAATCGATTATCATGAAATTTTTCACACACGTTGTCAGAGGTACAGAAAATAAAATAAAATACTCCGGATTTAATGGTGGTGAAATGTCATGAAATATCTTAAAAGACATTTTTATAGCTGTTGGCGCTAGTTTCATTTTTATAGGGCCTTTGTCTTATAAATCTTATATCTTATAATCTTCTTCTTACCTATATTTTATTAACTTGTAAATGCAAATGTAAGTTTCTATTTTTTTTTTTTAGTTGTATGTTTTTTGTTTGTTACACTTTTGGTTTTTGCTTAAACTTATACTCGACCGATCATCATAAAATTTTGAACACACCTAAGTCTAGGGTAGATACAGAAAAGTACATAGGATAGTTTAAATTATCACGGTTGGAACTGCAGGGAACAGCTAATCTACATAATATACTAATATTATAAAGGGGTAAAGTTTGTGTGTTTGTGAATTATGAGTTTGTGCCATTATAGGGGGTAATCTCTGGATCTACTGATCGATTTTGAAAATTCTTTCACTTATAGAATACGGTAGTCCTGAGTGACATAGGGTAATTTTTATCCAGAAATTCCCACTGGAACTCCGAAATTACTGCGGGCGAAACCGCAGGGGACAGTTAGTACCTACATAATACTACAACTATCGCGCTACACCTGTGTGTATCAAACGTGCCGTTCCTTAAAAGCGGAACCGGTTACCCATATAAAATGCATGGTTTTACTCATTTAGCACGGCCCAGCGTAGGTACCTACACGAAACGTTCAAATACACATTTAATTTGAAATAATAGTGGTTTGCAGTGCAATATTACAACGATGAGGCAAAAAGGCGGTCTATGTCACGTGTACATTAAAATAGACATATTACCTATGTAAACTCACAAAGAAAAACAATGTTTTTAAACGTTTTTTCTTTGTTACTTTTTTTTTCTAAAATAAACTCTAAATCGCTATAGACAAAGTCGGCCACTTGATTAATATGTGAAGCTTTTAATCCCATGACATGACTAAACATGTAAATACAGACAGAAAATGTGTAACCCTATGATAGAGATGAAGAACTTTATTTTTTAAATCTTTGAAAAGGTGCTACGCAAATCTAAAAACTTACGGAAGGTAGATACTTTCAACCTGCGAGACTCCCTCGCCGACTAAAAATGAAATGAATGAATGAAAAACACTTTATTGAACACCACAAACAGTACAATAACAAAAAATTTAAAAACAGAAAGTATTAAGTGGCTCCAAAGGGCAGCCTTATCACTATTAAGCGATCTCTTCCAGCCATTGAAATCCAAAAAAGATATAAATTATAAGTATATAATATATTAATAAATCGAGGTGTGTTTACTCAATAGTTTACCCGAGGACATAAGACGTGAGCCTACACTTGCTAAATTTAAAAGATTATTAAAACAACACTTGTTAAGCACGTTGTACTTACGTAAATTAACTGTTTTAAGATAACCTAGTTTAACAATTTATAAGCTATGTTTATATAAAGCATGGTCTAAATGAAAGTGTGAAAACCTTTTGTGAATAAATATATTACATACATACATAAAAAAAAACAATTTATTTAGCTTCTATAATTAAAAAAAAATATTATAATTAATAGGTAAGTAAATTCTCATGATATAGTGTGAACGCCACCGAAGACTTGTATGCAATATGCGCCTCGAAAATTGAGATCTCTTCAAATGTTGTAAACTTTTAGTACCTAACTAGTTAATAGTAAACGTACTCCGGGGAAGTGAAAACAAAGGCAAGGTTGAACAGAGAAGATGATAAGATCACCAAGATTCGATGTAACTTTGTTTGGAATTTTAAAATAGATAAGGTGATGTGTACAATATTGTGCTATACTATCGCATTGGTTAGGTATAACTATAATGGTAGATTTAATGTGGTTTTTAAATCATCTATACATAAATAAAATTGAAGCATCTGTTTGTAATTTCAAATTAACAACTTTTCTCTGAATGCATATAAAAGTATATAAGACACTTACAGAAAAAACCAACTTTTAATTTTTTTTTCTCTATCTCTGTCTGTTTGTTCCGGCTAAGCTCTGGAACGGCTGCACCGATTTTCACGGAACTTCACTCGCAGACAGCTAATATTATAAGGAGTAACTCAGGCTACTTTTTATCCTGGATTTCCCGCGGGAACTCCGAAATTACCGCGGGTCATACCGCAGGGACCAGCTAGTTATTAATAAATAAAAAAAGCTCGTCAGCCAGACTCCTCAGATGACAGAGAGCGGTGGAAGAGTGTGGGCGAGTTTGATCAGCAGTAGGATACGATGCGCTGTAATACAAAAGGCAGGATTACAAGATCTCTATATATATTTTTATGTATTAGGTTCCTATGTTGAAATGGGAATTACAGGCCAATTTCTACTTTGATTTATCACTACAGCAGAATCCAAAACAGTGGTTTTTTTTTCTTAATTTATGTTAGTATGCAACATGCATATTACGCTAACACATTGGAGAGAAATTCCGCAGATACTAAATCATAAATACAAATAATAATTTGTATAATTTCACATAAATTTGCTTCGTAAAATTTGCGTGTCCAAAGCATCCACGATGAAGAAAATCTTTGGAACTCCTGAACATTTTTCTGTCCCCCAAAAAATTAAAGCACCTCCAATAAAACCAACCGAATCTTATTCGAGAAATACGTCTGACGCTCGAGTGCTCTCGAAAATTTTTTATTAAGAAAATTTTCAACTTAAATGGATATTGATATCTCAATTGAATGAGCGGCTCATTGGACCTTTAAAAAAAATCGACTTTTAATTCTCCATTGTGGGTCTGGCCCGGCCCGGTAATGGAATCTGGGAGGCGGGTCACGTCGGAGGCCCTAAAATGGCTGACGGTGGAAGATAAAGTTTACCTTCATTGTCAATTTCCTCAAGTCGTGAGAGCCCTGTGCACGCCTCGGAAACAATGAAACGAACACTGCCTACCTACCCACTTCACCGCCAACGAGTTTCTGTTGACTTTTTAAATGGTTCTTACTTTTGTGTCCCTACTTAGACCGTACTGTTTTCACGTGCTTTAACGATTCTAGACGAATGTAAATACGTTTTTAATTACATAAATTATATTACATTGATTTGTTAGAACAAAGTTCTTTATCACGGTACGGATGGGATTAAAAGTTCATTATCCGTCACGGCGTCATACGGCTACTCTACGGAAAAACAAAGCAATTGTATTTTTTTTTCCGAAATGAGTTTTTTTTTTTCAATTTTGGCCTCTTGTCACGCATATACCTAACTGACATAACGGAAAATGGAAGAAAACGACACACACATTTTTATAATTAGGTACATTTTCCGATATTTTATCTTCCATATAATATGTATGAGTAGGTATATTATAAAAACGAAATTTCACTGACTCACTGACCATACACGAAATCTAGAAAACAATACTTATTTATTTATTTAGGTATTTATTTATTTATACGTGATATTATAGCTGGTTTATGTAGAGTAGAAGTCAGCTAACAAAGGATTTCACGGAGTTCCCGTATAGGGACTTCCAAATTAACGCGGGTGAGACCACAGGGAAAAGTTTGTAAAGAAATATTTACGGAATTAATGATTACGTTTGTGCCAAGAAGTAGATAACTCTAACAGTAAAGTCATGCAGCGGACTCCGAACTTTCGTCGGATCTTAACAAAATTTTTATGAGACCACTCTACTCTACCACTCTAGATGAATCCGTTGAAATTAAAAAAATGTGTACTCATGAAATTCGGTTCTTGACTCAAATAAATACCTATCACATTTGAGCAGAACTATTACAGCTGTACACAGAGTCTAACTAATTAAGTTACAAGTTAAATTGGCATTTAATGTCTCCGAGTGCGGCAGTTTTGTTTTTAAAATCTTGACTTAAAATTAAGTGATCGTTAAAACGACTCTGAGTGAGGCCTTTAGAGCTCACTTAGCACTCTTTCTACGTATAGTTTTATTTTATTTTTCCAGTAATATCATATTCAATAAGAAATAGTTTTGAGTTGCATAGAGAAATTTAATGCATTATTTTGCATACGAATACGTACAGCAAGATTATGGCACCGAATAATTTATTACTCATCTTTGCAATTGAAATAACTGAACATACCTATTTAGGTATTAAAACATGCTCTTATCTAGACATGTAAATAAAATTGATGTGTCTGTTTGTAATTTCAAATTAACAGCTTTTCACTAAATGCATACGAAACTAACATCTAAAAATCTTTTTTTAAATTGATCTCGGTCTGTCTGTCTTTTTGTCTGTCTGTTTGTTCCGGGTAATCTCTGAAACGGCTGGACCGATTTTAACGGGACTTTCACTGGCTTATTATAGCTGATGTTATAAGTTAGTAGTGTTAGTAACTTTGGCTAGTTTCCCCGGAATTCCCATGGGATCTCTGAAATTAACGCGGAAGAAACTACGGGGCACAGCTAGTCCAACAATAGAATGACTGGCAAGTTGACAACATTAGATCGTGCACATGAAGGCAAAAAGCCTACGAACGCAGTCGCTCAACGTAAGGGTGAATTGATTTCGTCGTCTGAGATAGGTCTGTTTTTTACCAATGTCACCTACTCTAGTCGACAAACACGCGTGCGTGTTAGTGACATATTGCTTTTTTCATTCCAAACCCTCAATATATTTTAGCGACGGCGATCCGCTGACACTCTTTTGATATTGGTTCCTTTTTTGAGGTTTGAACATTCCTCGTGACAATAAAAAAAAAACCGGCCAAGTGTGTGTCGGACTTCGCAATTTTATGGGTCCGTACTAAATCACTTCTGTGCTACGCGTTTTACCGCAAAATAAAGTTGGTATTAACGGAGAAAATTATAGAATTTCAAAGAAAAACACCGACTTATCCGTTATGTTAGTAAAATACACGTAATAATAAATATTATATAACATCTTTTAAGTTCGCAGGGCAATGGAGGGTTTGGAAAAAAAAACATCGGTACCTACAAAATGTTGTAAAAATGTTGTTAGATATGTAGGGTCAGCAATAGCAATAAGTACTTAACCACTTTAAAATTTTGTCAGACTTTGAACTTTATTGCTATAGGCATAAAGTCAACAGCAGAAATATGTAAACACTTTTGACATTCATTAAATTTTATTGCAATAGTAATAAAATCAAACACTACGAGTCCTACAATAGAAAATTTTAAGTGTACACATTTTGCATACCAAAGTAACCAATTAAAAACTACACCTAGATTTCATTGGTTCAATATAGATTTAAATATGGCCCGAACTTCTGGATTTGATATCAATTTCCGTGTAAAAATTTCAACGGCCGGAGGAGGCAAGCGTTTGCCGGTGACGCTGTTCGGTGGAAATTCGAAATACCTACCCAATACCCCGAGCGCCCCCTTCGGACATGCTGAAAATTGAACTCACCTGCATCTGACGGTGAATACGGGCAATGCATATACTTCCCTATATAATATAATACAGTAAACTGTAACGTTCAATCAAAGCGGGGATTACAAAAATGAATATTAACTGAAATCTATCCTTTTTTCACTTATAAATAATATATTATACACATAAATAGGCATGCAAAGTGCATGAAATTTTATTGACTTTTTGGTTTATCCACTTGAATAAATTTTATTTTTAAGTCCGTCGTGTAGATTAATAAAAAATATTGGACACTTTTTTTTTACGTAATCGAAAAATAACGGCGATACATTGAGTTGAAATTTTGCGTGACGTCACAATCCGGTGCAGTTTGTACGGGGCTTATAGCGAATAATGACGTCACGAGTCCCCCACCCTAAAAATGCGCTTTTCTATGTATTTTTTCGTGTCTATTATTTTAATTAATTTCTGACTGAGGGAATAATTAGTATTTTGAACTTCATACCGTGGAAAATACCCAATTCTATCCAAACATAATTTGTTGCATCGAAAGGGGAAAATACTGGTCGAAAAAAGTTAAAAACAGAAAATAAAATAGAGTAGAAAGAGTAAAATTAATCAACCAGCCGACTTAGACGATGGCAAATAAGGATATGACGTTGAAGACAGAGAGAAGAGTCGGGATGAGGCCACGCCTGTCAGCTTAGTGTCTCATCTAGCGCCCCCCATAAAGAAGGTGCCCTCATAAGGGTTGCCACAAATGTCGTAACAATCGTTTATTACGTTTCTTTTGCACTAGAACTTTCCTGTTTATTGTTTTCGTTATACCGTTTTTGACATTATAAAAGTGTTCGTTTAAAAATTTCATTAATCTATGTAGCTTTTACTAATATACTAATATACTCTATAAGAACTGTTTTTCTAACAAATCATCACATCAATAAATCTAACACGCTTTTAAACAAATCATTTTTAAAAATATTATGCAAGAAATTTCACATTTTTCGTATCCGCGCAATACTTGAAGATTGGTTACCCTACTGTGGATCACAGTAGCGGTAACACCTCATCCAACAAATGGACTCTTTGTGTTATTGTCAAAATATAAACTTCGCTTGATTTCTTTTTGCGACATAAGTATCTGAGTAACTTATGTAGGTATGTATTTTATTGATGCGAAAATTTAAGCTTTTAAGCAGACTGGCGCATTTAATTAGATAAGTATCTTTCGTCTGAATATTTTGCCAAGTTTTATCCAGAAATTTTATTTACAGAACAAACGCCAAAATTAATAGTTTGAATAAACAAGACCTTAGACTAAAGTGGTTTAATTATTACCTGTCAATTAATATTTTTTTTGCATTTAACGGCATCCCAGAAGCACCTCATCTAGTCTATTGATCGTCATTCACATTAAGCAAAATCTAGAAATATGCTTCATACAATCAATGAATTTTTTATTCACATCGTACGAGACTAAAGTCTAGACATTATTATCCGTAGGTATGTGAAAAATTTAAATTTTCTACAACCAGTTTTAATAACCCAACACTACGGTAAATACGGGAGACTTACCTACACAATTAAAAACAAAATTTAAGGTAACTCCTTAAAGTAACGCTATGGAGTAATGGCAATAAATTATGGTAAAATTTTATTCAAAGTACGTATTTCGCACTTCACTTTATATCACCTACTAATAATAAAACTAATATACTATTATAGCAACTACTAAAGTCTAGATAAAATGCAAAATAGCCAAAATGTTTGCGTATCCTGCTTAAAAAGTAGAGATTTATTGTATTGTAGTCATAGTTGGATGTGGCGTGTAATAAAAGCATGCTCCAGTTTGTTAAAAGTTTCTAAGATAGATTAAACTATATTATATAGGAATACAAGATACGACAGTTCTCTGTTAGCGGAAACTCAATGTAAAAAAAAGCGTAGGTAAATTAATGTATGCTCTATATTTCTTGAATTCACTTTATCAACGAAATGGTGATACGATAAAAAAGACTGAATTAATTACTGATAATAGTTATCCAGTCCATTGTTGAATATCAGTTAGTACCTACAAGTAATAGAACAATACGAGAAACTGCAACAAAACCTTTACAATAGGGATGTGGACTACTTTTGAAAATCGAAATTCTAATTAGTCCGTCAGTTAGAAAATAAAAAACAATAGAAACGTATTTTTTGCTTTTTCAAATAAATTAAAATATACAGAGATAAAGCGCATTAAAGTTTAGGGTGAGGGGGTCGTGACGTCACTAACCACTAAAACCGCCATACAAACTGTCAGAATAGTGACGTCACGCGAAATTTCAACTCAATATATCGCAGTTATTTTTTGATTACGTAAAAAAAGAAAAAAATACGTGTCCAATATTTTTTAATAATCTACAAGACGGACCAAAAAATAAAAATTAGTCAACATGCCCATTTGCGACAAATGCGGTGTCTTCCCAATTTAAAAAAAAAACCGGCCAAGTGCGAGTCGGCCTCGCGCACGAAGGGTTCCGTACCATTATCTATAAAATCGGCAAAAATCACGTTTGTTGTACGGGAGCCCTCATAAATATTTCCTTTACATTGTAATGCATGTAATCCTTACTATTGAAAAAGTGGAAGTAACTTTGTTTCTTTGTTGGTTTGTTTATTGGTTTGTTTGTTTGTTTGTTACGCTTTCGCGCCTCAATGATTCAACAGGTCATCATGAAACTTTGCATACACGTTGTCAGGGATACAGGGTAAATAGGGTACTTTTTATCTAGTAATTCCCGCGGGAACTCCGAAATCACGAGTGAAACCACGGGGATCAGCTAATTTTATATACATTGAAGTTACATCGGTACACACCGTCTCTAAAGTTGAAATTCCAAAGGGCAAAATTTCACTGTATGTTACAATTACTGTTAAACAGATAGTGATAGTGGACATGTTTGCGTTTGCGTCATTGTGGACGTTTGATAGAGAAAAATCTTATCTAATATATATAAATCACGTGTCACGTTGTTTGTCCGCGATGGACTCCGGAACTACTGAATCGTTCATGATGAAATTTGGTCACGATGTTGAATTTGGCCCAACTTAAAAGATAGGATAGTTTTTATCCCGGAATTCCCGCAGGAACTCTGAAATTACCGCAGATGAAATCGCGGGGGACAACTAGTAGAGTAATATGTTTGATCGCTAGTTCATGCAACTATACGACTATAGACTGCGCGAGAGATGATGCATTTCGATTTTTAAATTTTACATAACCACAGAAATTTGGAAATCGAACAGCTAATGTCTCTGAGCGCGGATGTGTTTTGTTTATTTGTTTTACAAATTAGTTTATCGCGGTTATTATTGTGGGATCGTACGTTTACGTAGTGTAATTTGCATAATAGTGATCCCTTACGGCCGCACTCAGAGTCGACTTTAATGATTACTTAGTTAAGTATAGATTTTTAAAACAAAACTGCCGTAATCAGAGACGTTGAGTAAATTAATGTTAATTGGCATTTAATGAGATGTAACTTAATTAGTTAAATGCCAATCAACATTAATTTATTAAACTTGTTTGATTGCGGCAGTTTGGTTTTAAAATCTATACTTAACTAAGTAATCATCAAAGTCGACTCTGATTGCGGTGGTTAGTGATGAACAGTGTGTGGAAAGAGTGAAATACATATGATGAAATGAGGTGTCCGCTGGGAGGTTATCGGTTTACTATATTATAACTTCCTACGGAGCATCCCATTAAGGTCCAATTGTGAAGAATTGCTCCCCGAAGTCCCGGTGAAGCATCTAAATGCTTTATTTTATGTAAATAACTTCAGAAAACTCCGTTTGCCCCCTATTCCATAAAAAAAAATAAAAAAAACACATATGAACTGGATGTATTGACTTAGATTCTTTTGTCTTCTCTATAAGGGGTATATTTAACAAAAAAAAATGTCTGAATGCAACGGTAAGAGATAGATGAGATATATTATGATAGCAGTGTCGTGTCTGTTTCTTCATCTCCTACTGCCGCATTCATTGACGCATTTTTGGCGCGGCCGTGGCGATATGTCAAGAAGTGCTGACAACGAGGCACGGACTATCGTGCTGAGTTATATTTGAAATGCAACTCGACTGATGGTTAGGGTTCATTGCTCCGTTTACTAAACCCTTTTTTGTTATGTGTGTGTAAACAGAATAATTAATATGTGATCGGCAAATTGTATAATTCATCCTTTTAAGTTTAAAAATGCTCGTAGTGTTGTATCTGCGTGCATTCCGACTCGCTAGTTTAGGTATGGTTTAAGTAAGGACCACAAAAGAGCCAAATTGCACCCATTTCTGATGCGCGAGTACCTATACACCAAACGCATTTTCTGTCATGCATCGGTATTAAATAAAATTATGACGTAAACGGAAAGCTACACGAACTATCTGCGATTGTGATACGTGTATTGTCTCAGGATAGATTGAAGTGGATCCAAAATTGATAATTCTTACTAATATTATAAATGTGAAAGTGAGTTTGTTTGTTTGTTTGTTACGCTTTCACGCCTTAACGGCTCAACCTATCATCACGAATTATGCATGGACGTTGTCAGGGGTACAGAGAAGGACATAGGGTACTTTTTATCCCGGAATTCCCGCGGGAATCTACATACTTCAAGAGCTGCCTAAACATGATTAATTAATCACAAAATTGCTATTTTTCTGATTGAAACTGAAATATTATAATAGCCACAAAAGTTACATGTTTGCCCTGCTGATAATGTGTCTACATTTCATGATTATTGGTTGAGCCGTTGAGTGCAAGCGTAACAAACAAACAAACACACATTCACATTTATAATTAATAAATATTATAGTAAGGATTCAAAGATTTTATGTTTATAGAAGAGATTTTTTCATAAGTCTGAGGTATTTTTATGATACGGAACCAAAACTGAGAAGCGAATCGACGCGATTCTGAATGTTTTGCAAGGACTGTTTTTTCCCTAGCTCGGCGGTCCGTCACACTGGTTCGCCATTCAACACTCTTTTTGGTCGACATGCTCTCTCCAACCACGGCTTTGTTGGGAATCGAACATTTCTGCTTTTGATCCTTCTATTGTTGAGACATGGAAAATGATTCGTGTGCATTATATTTTTTTAGATGTACAATGTAGGTACATACATAATATTATTATGTTTAACTATTTTTGACGTCAATAAAATATTACAATTTTTGAAATACAATAACAGCAACGTTCACAAAAAGCCGGCCCTTTACAGAAAAGCTGCACAAATATTAAAAACACTACATTTATATACGGTTATTTACAGAGGGGGTGCCACGCCACGAGCAACTTAAAATATCACTGATATAATAAACAATAAGTTAACGCAAAAACAGTTATTCCTTTAAAAAATTTAAGCACATTCTTATAACAGTTATCCTACTAATATTATAAATGTGAAAGTGTGGATGTTTGGATGTTTGTTACTCAATCATGCAAAAACGGCTGAATGGATTTGGATGAAATTTGGCATGCACGTTGTCAGGGGTACAGAAAAGGACATAGGGTACTTTTTATCCCGGAATTCCCGCGGGAACTCCGAAGTTACCGCGGGTGACACCGCGGGGCACATCTAGTAAATAATATTGTAGAGCAGTCGTGAAATAACTATGATACTTTTTAAAACTGAATGACGCAGTATTAAAAATTGCATCCTTCAGAGGCGAGTCTATATTATATAGACTTACGGCCGCACTCAGAGTCGTTTTTACTTAAAATTAAGTAATCATTAAAACGACCCTGAGTGGGACCTTCAGACTCTTCAATAATCATCTTCGAATTGAGAGAAAGGGACGTCATGTTGTTATGTCATTCAACCGTCAAAAGCTGTTAACTAATTTATAAATTAAGTAAACAACATTTAGGCGGTTTAAACCCAGCTAGCCTGCTATCGTATCCGCCCAAGTGATCCTCACGGCTCATAATAAATACGCTCGCATAAATATTTTATATCAGCTCAAACATCCGAAACGCTTAAATTATTTGCACGCGCGACTCCGGGCCAGCCAAATTATATTTAAACCTACAACGTTCACAGTCACGCCCATGTTGACTAATTTTTATTTTTAAGTCCGTCTTGTAGATTATTAAAAAATATTGGACACGTATTTTTTCTTTTTTTTTAGTAATCAAAAAATAACGGCGATATATTGAGTTGAAATTTCGCGTGACGTCACACTATTCGGACAGTTTGTATGGCGGTTTTAGCGGTTAGTCACCCTAAACTTTAATGCGCTTTATAGAAATGAAAAAGCAAAAAATACGGGTCTATTGTTTTTATTTATTTTCTAACTGAATTTTGATTTTCAAAAGTAGTCCACATCCCTATTCAGGATGGTACGTATATTTGGGTATAATGTTGCATTTAGTTTTTAATGAGAATGTTGGAGCTTTTGTGTATCGTGAAAATGGATTAGTTATACCGAATTTACATTTTCCAAACTAAACCCAAAATCCACCGTTTCGTTTCCAAATGATCGGTTAATGATAATTAATTTAATTTTAGGATTGTTGTTTTCCTTATACGTGCTGACGTAATAGTTAGACTCCATAGGTAAGATATTTAGCAATAATTTCTTTAGTAATTCATTACGAAAAGTACGTATAGGTTGACCCGTGGTACCAGTAATAAAGCAATCAGTTGAGCAATATTTGGTACTCAACATTACAATCTAGCTACCAAATATCTTTTTTATTACGCAATATCTTGCATATTATCTTTTTTGTTTTAACTGTTGTTACAAAAAAACGTTTTTAACTTAAATTTAGTTTATAATTTGTTTGCTCTTTCATCAAAGATACTCCCCGTCCGAAGCTCACTCAATTAAATTATTAATTACAGATCAACAGTTTGGTAAGTAACTTACGCCTATTACTTTTACCGATCTAATAAGATATATATTTATAGATTATCTAATAGGTAATTTAAACCGATACAGTTGACATGACAAAGTAAAATTTATTAATTTAAATTAATTAATTTATTAATTAATTTATTATTTTTTGATAGGAAGAAAGTAAAATACAGAATGTAACTAAAGGATAACGTTTATCCTTAAGGTTTTCAGTGTTCAATCCTATTTTGACGTAATCTGCACAAATATTTAAAAGAGAAAAGATTTGTTTTTATACGTTTGTGTGTTATATAAACTCAAAAACTACTGAAGCTATTCTCAAAAACATTTAGTACCTATATAGTTTTACTAGCAGTTCTTTCGGTTTTAACAACGTTAAATTCCGAATTCCCGCAGGAATTCCGGGATGAAAAGTTATCCTACATCCTTTGATGTACCTTTGTCAATGTGTAGAGTACAAAATTTCATGACGATCTGTTCAGCGGTTAAGGTGTGAAAACGTTAAAAACATTGACTTTTAATGAGTAGGATTATAATTTTCCAGTATACATATTATGTGTATAGTGTATACCTATTTAAAAAATAAAATATTACACGGGAACGTAACACTGCGTTCAAATCTACTAGAATAATAGGGTACTTGCATGAAATTTATAATAAGAAATTGTGTCAATATTTCAAAAATAGAGCCTTAGAAAAGCGTTATCGTGAAAGATTTACTAAAAAATTTTAAATAGTTTCCAAAATATTCAACTTTTAATTTTGTGAAACGGAACGTTGCAACGAAACACCGATCACAGCCAAGCTTGACACATAACGTCACTTTTTTTTTTTTTTGAAACATATTCTCTTTCAAAGAAGGCAAAAGAAACTAAGTGCATACAGTCAACGCATATTTTCCATTTTCTGAAGTTTTTTACTTTAAAATTCATCGGTAAGATGCATTTCGATTCTCTACTGGAACTTTTGGAAGTAAATCGACACAGTTCTTAATTTCGCTTTTGGATATTGAAGTTATCTGTCTGTCAGTGTCACATGACCCTGTCAATACGACAGTGACATTTCTATCACAGATTAATAAAGCGTAATTTTGAACTAGTGACGTCATGCCGCGTTTCGGCGGTAAAGTCTAAAGTAGGAATTTTGAAACGCTCTATTTAATTAATTTATGCATATATTTTTTTTCTTTTTAACCGACTTCCAAAAAGGAGGAGGTTCTATGTTCGATTGTATGTATGTTTTTTTTTTTTTTTTTTTTTTTTTTTTTTTTTTTTTTTTTTTTTTTTTTTTTTTTATGTATGTTCACCGATTACTCGAAGACGGTTGGACCGATTTCAAAAATTCTTTTTTTGTTTGAAAGGGTATACTCCCAATTAGGTCCCATTGCCACCAAGTCGGGATCTGATGATGGGATCTTGGAGAAATCGAGGGAACTCTTCAAAAATTATAGGCACACCTATGGCGATTTGGGTATTTTTTATAGTAAATCGTTTATTTGCTTTTGGAAAGTAAAATTTGAAGAAGTGGAACTGATGATGAAGACCGCAGATGGTTATCGGAACTACTAAATAATAGGTATTTCACAGATTCCGATTCGTTAACTTTAATGTGGTTTCTAAACAATTTATGTTCGTCACAATGTACATGGTGAAGTGGAACTGGTGGTGGTGTACCAGCAGAACTCCTTAAAAACTAACGTCCCTGCATCGGGAAAAGCAATATTTTGTAAAAGGTTATGAGCAGTTGACAGTAGGCTATTGTAACTTAGAGAAATTACGAACTAAGTCACTTAAAAGTGAGAAATAAACAAAATTTTAACAAAAAAATTAAAACCGACTTCCAAAAACACAAAACTAAAAAACTAAAAATAAAAAGCTAAAAATAACAAAATACCGATTCAATCTAAAAGACAAAAAAACACGTAATATTATTATTGGTTTGTGCTACCACTGATCGGTATGAAGTCGGTGACAAGCCCACTGGTGTCTGCCCACTTGGGTTGTTCTGCTCACGAAGAGCTGGTGGTGGGAGTCGACTTAGTCCATCTTCCCCCTCCATATAAGTAACTCCAATTACGGAGGTTCGTGCTAAAGCGATTGTATTGTACATCGAAAACCGCAAAAGCCGTACAGTAAAGTATTATATAGTTCACAGTGTTCCTGTAAATCAGATGTGCCGAGTAAGAGATTTATGTTCCAAATAAAACGAGCCACACCGTCACTGTGACAGTAGAACGGAATTACTTATTTCAATTTAACGCCACAGCACTACACTGTAGTGTACTGTAGGTAGGGTTGCCACCTGATGTATTATATAGTATTGTATTATATAGTATTGTACCTACTTTATTTCAGTAAATTGTACTACATATATTATATTATGTATTATAAAAAATCCTATCTTTTAAGTTGGACCATATTATAAATGGTTACAAAATTTTATCAAAATCCGTTCAGTAGTTTCGGAGTCCATCGCGGACAAACATTGTGACACGTGACTTATATACATTAAAGATTTTTTAATTATTGTTACAGAAAGGCATCCCCATAGGCAAAGAGATCGTTTATATCTATATATATATTTATATGGGGATGCCTTTCTGTAACAATAATTAATATATGTATATACATATATATATAGCTTTTGGTAGTGGAAATCAGTCATAAAAGAGGTTAAAACTAATTATAAATCAAGATCATATTTAATTTCTTCCAAGAAAACACGTTGTTTTATACAAACTTTGAAACCTTTTTTACCTTGAGCTCAAATTAAAAAAAGAGAAACTCTTCTTCATGATTGTATTATACAAAGACATTATAAGAGAATAGACGAACAATACAAACTTTTACTATACAAATTGCAATCAACGTCAACCAATTTTTGCGGGGGGAATGATCAAAATAAAAACCAATCACATCGTTGCGACGCAATCAAATACCAGTCACCACAAAGTACATTTCAAATAGCCAATCACATCGCTTTCCGTCAAGTGATATCTATACACAAGGGTTAGCATGAGATCATTTGACCGCTGCGTGATTCAAGGGGAAAGCTTAGCGGCCGAGCGTATTGTCAATCTATTCTCTCTATTTTCTTTCAATATCTTTCATATTATAATTGAAATATGGAAATATTAACTGTATTAATAAATAATAACATAATTTTAACAATAAAATATGCTCAACGCCATTTTATCGTTCGAAGGATGTTCATCTACCAACCATGTCTTACTAAAACCTAAAACTTGTGACGTTTTAATCGTATATGTTCGGAACGTTGCCAATTTGATGCATCGCAAAACATCAAACGGCTTCATTACGACGCCGCGCCACGGGATACCGCAAATATCAACCTCATATTATAGTAAAATTGTTGTTTATCGGTTTGTTTGAACAAGCATCAAGATGAAAAACTTTAATTGTATAGGTACCCTGGTAGTTCCGCATTATGCGCGGTGTCCAAATTACAGGATACATTTTATTTCAATATTAGGTAGGTACAACAAAATAGTTTCCGATGGAGTATTAAAAGAAACGCATGTAAGAACGCGGAAATCAGCTAGTATATAAATATATATCTTAAAATAATATTATCATAACATAACGACTTAAGCTTATAGTTTAATGTGGGATCAAGTAGATCTTTGTGCTATGAAGTGGGTTATTATTATTATTATTACTATTTATTATTATACAGAATGTTGTTTTGGTCAGCAACGCGCGTAACGGAGGTAGTAATATAACTAATATGGGTTCTAAAAAAAATATAAAAAAAAAATATTTTTTATAATTCGGAACATTATTTAAAAGAAAATCTCTGCACAAGATATCTAAAAATGTTTACATTAAATGGTAATTGGTAAAGCCTTAGCGCGTAGACTAGAGCTACGACATCTACGCGCTACGAGCAGCTACATCGCGCGTCGCGTCGTCGCCGGTACCTACTTAGGTAGGTACCTACTTTTGCACAAACGTTTTACCTATTTAGATCACGGTAAGTAAACAACACATTTTAGACTCTCTTTCCCTCCATACTTTACTGGGCTTAGGACCGGCAAAGGAACTAAATAATTTAGAAATTATTAAATTAGAAATGACATTTTTATCCATTAATAATATCCATTAAAGTTCTATGGCGCTGTTATTAAGTACCTTTGGCGTATTTAAAAAGGTGAACGAACTTATTTACAATCATTAAACGTGATTTACAAATTATTGATTACACATAACACGAAGTCTTCTAAAAGTTTTTTTTATTTACACTGATTTTACGTTAACGGTTTATCTGTTCAGTGTCTACCGCGTTGCGCGATGCACACAGAAGCACGACATCGCAAATTGTCTTTTAATCACGATAAAACAGTTTCATTCTTCGTAATCACTTCTAAAGCGTTCAGTATCTCTTGTTTTAATGTGTCGGCGTATTCGTCATGCGTACCACTTTACGTCACCCCACAAATAAAAGTCCAATTGAGTTAGATCGGGTGAACGTGGTGGCCACGGTATGGGTCCACCTCTTCCTATCCAACGATCACCAAACTCCGATGTTAAATGGTCAATGCCAAAGCTTCGCCCAGCATCCCAGGTAGGTATTCGCGCGCGGCTGCGCACGAAAGTAGGTATTCAAGGACTGCATCTTGAACATTAACAGGGAGCCCAGATTGACCTCTACCTGTTGTGTGACGAGGTGTAGCGAATGTTACCCATTCCCTGAGACTAAAAACAACAGTCCTTATGGTGTAACGAGTTTCACTTGGACGAGTTGAAAACGTCGCACTCCACTCGGCCACACTATTCGCTTCATCTTCGCTATTACTAAATACTCAATAAATCGTAAATTTCACTATTGGTTAATCCTGCGAACGACCGAGCCATTTTAGCATAGAAACAACGCACGCGCAATAGCCGCGGCTGTGGGAGGCAGACTGGCTGGCGCCTGGCGCTGGCCGCAGGCGCTAGCGCCGGCGGGCGGGGGTGGCACATCGCCGCGCCCCCCGGCCCCCGCCGCCCGCCCGCCCCGCCGCATTCGCCCGCGTTCCCACCGAGGCGGGGTGTATGTAGGTACTATGTACGTAGGTACTATTGCATGCCATATGATGCGCGCCGCGCCGCGCGGTCAACGACCGGTAGCGTAGGCTCGCCCGCTTGTATAAACAAAATAAATAATTTTTTCGGATTTTCCTTGAAAAAATAATTATTTTTTTTTATATTTTTTTTGACATCAGTATCGTTAGTACAACCACCTCTGTGACGGGCGTTGTTGACCAAAACAACAGCTTGTATACACACCGGCAGAATTAGCGGAACATAAAAAGGCAGAGTATAGAAATAATTACGTATATATATTAAAACAAATAATAATTAGACGTGAAGTAATAAATTAATATACATCTTTTAACACTTTAAAAGTATGTAATTAAATTATTAAATTTTATTTAAAATAATAATAAATAAAAACACTTTTTCTCTAATTTGTGGGCACACAAATAATGTTGCAAATTAAAGATTACTGTGATTTTAACACTAAATAAATGAACGATTAATAACGTGTGTTTCCCCTTCGTGATTCAACTTTTATTTGCAACATTGTCTGTGTTCTCACAAACTAGAGATTTTTTTTTTTAATTTTGATTACTTTTAATAAAATTTAACTAAAAACTTCTTAAAGTCGATGTTAAAAGATGTATATTAATTTATTACTTCACGTCTAATTATTATTTGTTTTATTTATTACTTGAAGCAGGTCGGTCTGTTTCTCAGTCGCCAAATGGGACTCGCCTGGCGGGAGGGTTTCGTGCGCTGGCGATCTCCCGGTACAGTTCTGATCTTTTGGCGGTTGGGAAGCGGTCCCTCATTCATGTTTTTTTAATTTATGTATGTTGTAACTATCCATGTGTTGTGTCAAATAAAGTTCTTTCAATTTCAATAACAAAGAATTTACTAGGGTTAGTACCAAGTAAGTTCCTATACTATGCCTACCCAATTAAAAATGCTACCACATAATTATTATAGTATATATGTACCTACATTATACAACCTACTATGTAGTTATTATGGTTTCCAAAGCGATTAATTATCTGCCTCTTTTAAATTCCAAAAAAGTATTCAAAGTTATACAGAGAAAATAAATTAAGTAACTAGAGATGACATGTAGGTTGTAACTAAGTTGATGTCCTTTCCATCAGTTATTTTCTGTTCTATGCAAAGTTATCTACTTCGCGCATTGATTTACTACTATGATATAATAATAATAATAATAATAATAATAATAATAATAATCCACTTCACAACACACAGATCTACTTGATCCCACAGTAAGCTATTATTAGCTTTTGTCGTGGAAACCAAGTAAACGTGGTATATACTACATATGATTACTTATATATTATACTATAGATATATACACACCACACACACCCAGACTGGAAAATGGAACCCTGTGTTATCACACAAAGTCCACCCCCACCGGGAATCGAACCCGGAACCCCTTGATTAGCGGGCAGGCATGGTGACCTCTGCGCCAATCGGGTCGTCAATATATATATATATATATTTACTATACAACGTGTTAATGAATTAACTGAAAACTAGAAATTAGTTTGCTCAGAATCGACTAGCGAATCGCTCTCACTATGTTTTAATATAGGTTATATTTTTTCATTTTTACTAGCCCATGTCTAAATTATTTATAATACAATATTTGGCGCGTACGCCGCCCGCAGCAAAATAATTCGACCCGGTAGGCGCGCGGGCGTAGCGCTTGGAATTTCGTAGATAGGTCACCTCAAACTAATGTTGAATAACTTTTAAAGTATAAATTTTTTCGACATAAAATATATTTTAATCATATTATCGTTTATTTTTTTAAATGGGGTGTATCAGGTTTTCAGTTAATTCATTAACACGTTGTATATACAAGCTGTTGTTTTGGTCAACAACGCCCGTCACAGAGGTGGTTGTACTAACGATACTGATGTCAAAAAAAATATAAAAAAAAATAATTATTTTTTCAAGGAAAATCCGAAAAAATTATTTATTTTGTTTATACAAGCGGGCGAGCCTACGCTACCGGTCGTTGACCGCGCGGCGCGGCGCGCATCATATGGCATGCAATAGTACCTACGTACATAGTACCTACATACACCCCGCCTCGGTGGGAACGCGGGCGAATGCGGCGGGGCGGGCGGGCGGCGGGGGCCGGGGGGCGCGGCGACGTGCCACCCCCGCCCGCCGTTGCCACCCCCGGACGCCGGCGCTAGCGCCTGCGGCCAGCGCCAGGCGCCAGCCAGTCTGCCTCCCACAGCCGCGGCTATTGCGCGTGCGTTGTTTCTATGCTAAAATGGCTCGGTCGTTCGCAGGATTAACCAATAGTGAAATTTACGATTTATTGAGTATTTAGTAATAGCGAAGATGAAGCGAATAGTGTGGCCGAGTGGAGTGCGACGTTTTCAACTCGTCCAAGTGAAACTCGTTACACCATAAGGACTGTTGTTTTTAGTCTCAGGGAATGGGTAACATTCGCTACACCTCGTCACACAACAGGTAGAGGTCAATCTGGGCTCCCTGTTAATGTTCAAGATGCAGTCCTTGAATACCTACTTTCGTGCGCAGCCGCGCGCGAATACCTACCTGGGATGCTGGGCGAAGCTTTGGCATTGACCATTTAACATCGGAGTTTGGTGATCGTTGGATAGGAAGAGGTGGACCCATACCGTGGCCACCACGTTCACCCGATCTAACTCAATTGGACTTTTATTTGTGGGGTGACGTAAAGTGGTACGCATGACGAATACGCCACACATTAAAACAAGAGATACTGAACGCTTTAGAAGTGATTACGAAGAATGAAACTGTTTTATCGTGATTAAAAGACAATTTGCGATGTCGTGCTTCTGTGTGCATCGCGCAACGCGGTAGACACTGAACAGATAAACCGTTAACGTAAAATCAGTGTAAATAAAAAAAACTTTTAGAAGACTTCGTGTTATATGTAATCAATAATTTGTAAATCACGTTTAATGATTGTAAATAAGTTCGTTCACCTTTTTAAATACGCCAAAGGTACTTAATAACAGCGCCATAGAACTTTAATGGATATTATTAATGGATAAAAATGTCATTTCTAATTTAATAATTTCTAAATTATTCAGTTCCTTTGCCGGTCCTAAGCCCAGTAAAGTATGGAGGGAAAGAGAGTCTAAAATGTGTTGTTTACTTACCGTGATCTAAATAGGTAAAACGTTTGTGCAAAAGTAGGTACCTACCTAAGTAGGTACCGGCGACGACGCGACGCGCGATGTAGCTGCTCGTAGCGCGTAGATGTCGTAGCTCTAGTCTACGCGCTAAGGCTTTACCAATTACCATTTAATGTAAACATTTTTAGATATCTTGTGCAGAGATTTTCTTTTAAATAATGTTCCGAATTATAAAAAATATTTTTTTTTTATATTTTTTTTAGAACCCATATTAGTTATATTACTACCTCCGTTACGCGCGTTGCTGACCAAAACAACATTCTGTATATACTACTATGGTGTGGTATATCAATGACTTTGCGCCAAAATGGGTAGTATTACAACTAAAACCCACAATCCTAATAATGTAGATAACTAATGATTGTCGTCGCAAAGTATGATAAATAAATAATTATTCATTGGGCATGCATATAAAAATGCTCAGTCATAGATAAAATTTGCCTACATTAAGAACTTCATTCATACGTGAATCGTGATCCATTTTTTTCCCCCGTAACATAGCTAATCTTAACGTAATTAACTCATCAATGATGTTGTTGACCATAGTTATAGTACTATCAGTGTTATTGTTAGTGTCCTTGATTGCTTTGGCATTCTTTATTTACAAGGCATATAAACAATCAAAAATCGGTCTGCACAAATGTAGCAAACATCTCGTGGGAAAAGTTGTCATTGTGACTGGATCAAATATCGGTATTGGATATGAGACAGCAAAAGATTTAGCAGAAAGAGGTGCGAGAGTTATCATCACGTCAATCGATGATGCGCTAGGTATAGCTGCAAGAGACAAAATCATCAAAGAAACTGGTAACAAAGATGTGCATTACTATTTCTTAGATCTATCACTGTTCGATTCTGTCAGAAAATTCTCTGATAATATATTGAAAACCGAAACCCGATTGGACGTCTTAGTGAATAACGCCGGTATTTACTTTTCGGAGAATATAAAAACACAAGATGGGATACTGCAAGGGTTACAGATTAATTATTTTGGACCTTTTCTGTTGACAAATCTCCTTTTGCCACTCCTGAGATCGTCCGCGCCGAGTCGGATAGTGAACGTTGCGTCGATGATGCACAATGGAAAATTGAACTTGAACGATGTAAAAATGGAAAACGTCTCTTTTCGTTCATCTTCTGTTTACCAAACTTCAAAGCTGTATACCATTATGACTACAATCGAAATGGCTCGTCGTCTAAACGGAACTGGGGTCACTGTGAATTGTTTACATCCTGGAGTGGTTAATACAGGCATAATATACGGTAGTAAAATTAATAAAAGTTTATTACATTTCTTTTTACCAGTTTTCAAGCAGTTCGTGAAGTCATCGTGGGAAGGAGCTCAAACTTCTATATATTTGGCCGTTTCACCAAACGTAGATGGAATCAGTGGCCAGTATTTCAGTGATTGTCTTGTTAAAGAAACGAATAAAAAATTACATGATGAAAAATCTGCAAGTAAACTGTGGGAGATATCCGAGGCGATTGTTAAATTAAAATAAATCTGAATGGGTGGAATATATGTATTTATAACTTTCCTTTAAGTATTGTAATTACTAGTAGAAGGTATATATGGATCAAAAGTTGCGCAAGTCAGTATAATATCTATTATCTTAAAGTATTACCTTGCACCACAGCAGTAAATCAATCAAAGTTAATGTATATAAAATAAAAAAAATATTCTAAATTTTAGCTAAACAGTACTTATTTATATAATACTATAGACAGGCCATAGTTTTATTTATAGACTAATAAAGAAAAGTTGGTGATAATATCTTTGATTTTAATTATTTTGATTCACCTTTTTAATTGGTTTTAATGTTCGTAATTTTTTTACATAAAAAAGGTCATTATACAAAGTGTGAATTAACTGAAAACCTGATACACCCTACTTAAAAAAATAAACAATAATATGATTAAAATATATTTTATGTCGAAAAAATTATTACTTTAAAAGTTATTCAACATTAGTTTGGAGGTGACCTATCTACGAAATTCCAAGCGCTACGCCCGCGCGCCTACCGGGTCGAATTATTTTGCTGCGGGCGGCGTACGCGCCAAATATTGTATTATAAATAATTTAGACATGGGCTGATAAAAATGAAAAAATATAACCTATATTAAAACATAGTGCGATCGATTCGCTAGTCGATTCCGAGCAATCTACTTTCTAGTTTTCAGTTAATTCATTAACACGTTGTATAGTATTTACCTTTATTTAAAATTGGTATCTAATACCTCTACTTATGATAAAGATAAATAATAGATCGACTTTTTCTAATCTTATCTTGTGTATTATCAAAAACTGTATTTATTTCGTATGTCTATAGATTATTACTTATAATAATTGATTGTTCTCTAATTTTATTTATTGTTAAATGTGACATAAAATTTATTAAAATATAGAATATGTTTCTAATATCATTACTGCTAGTCAATATTTTACTGGTTGTTATAGTGAAAGTGTATTTGAAATTATCCTCTGGTATATGTAAATGTAGTAAACATCTTGTTGGCAAGACAGTTATTGTGACTGGGGCGACCAAAAAGATAGGTTATGAAACTGCAATAAATTTGGCTGAAAGAGGAGCCAAAGTGATTATAACTTCAAGGGACATCGGTCGAGGCAC
The DNA here is from genome assembly GCA_907165275.2 of Zygaena filipendulae. NCBI lineage: Eukaryota > Metazoa > Arthropoda > Insecta > Lepidoptera > Zygaenidae > Zygaena > Zygaena filipendulae. The sequence continues at coordinate 2,410,111 of OU015657.1, forward strand.
TGATGCTAAAAATGACATAATAAAGAAAACTGGTAATGAAAATATTTACTTTCATATATTAGACTTTAGAAAATTATCATCTGTTAAAGCATTCGCTGATAAAATTATAAAAACTGAGAAAAGACTGGATATTCTAATCAATAATGCTGGAGAAAGTGTAACATCAAACAACAAAACTGAAGATGGTCTGCTTGAGGGAATGCAAATAAATTATTTTGGACCTTTCCTTCTAACCAATTTACTTATCCCGTTATTAAAATCATCGGCACCTAGTCGTATAATAAATGTTTCCGCAATGGCCCATCAAACAGCTGATCTTAAACTAACTGATTTAAACATGGAGTGCAGTAAATTTAATGCAGCTGAAGTTTATAGACGAGCTAAACTTTGCACTGTCATGATGACCTTTGAACTGAGTAGAATACTCCAGGATAATAGGGTGACTGTTAATTGTTTGCACCCAGGCTTCACTGGATCTAACCATCCGAATGATATGATTAATAAAGTGGATAAACTTTTTATGCCTATTGTCAACTTTTTCTTCAAGACTCCCTGGGAAGGGGCTCAGACTTCCATCTACCTTGCTGTGTCGCCTGAAGTGAGTCGTGTTACTGGTCGCTATTTTAGAGATTGTCACGAAGCTAAGACGAACAGTCTAGCTAGAGATGTGGACTTAGCTCGTCAACTTTGGGATATATCAATGAAATATGTAAAATTAGACGATAAGTCGTAACTTAACATTGAGAAATATAGCACTTTTGAATCTATTTGGACGCAGATAAGCAATAACATGTTAACCCACAAAACAAAGTTATTGATTCAAAACGATTTATTGAGAGTTAGAGAACGTTTTTTAATTATGTGTTTAGCTTATTACATTGTTTAAATATGTAACTAAATATTGAACATAAAAATGTTGAAACAAAATGGCGCTATAATTTAAAAACTTTAATTTACTCAAAATTTCTCCAGTGTGGGTTAACATACTATTACTTATCTATGTCCATTTGTATCTGAGAATTATGTTAAAATTTTATTCACGTAGTATCTATCGAATTGTCTACAAAATACTAGAATTTTCTATACAGACTATATATTTGTCATCAAAAACTCATTACAGATAAGCGAAGCGGTCTATGACTCCTTTAATATTTTTATTCACATTTTTTAAAGATGATTTATTGCAATGATACTTTTGTCAGGCCCTTTTATTTTTACATACATGGTTATTTTATCTGTGCTATTTGTATATGTATTACCTCACCATGGACTTGATAAAAGTGGTCATTGGAGGGAAATTAATACAATTAATTTTAAATAATAAAAATAGTTTATTCACACAAAAACATCACTGATAATTAACATAAGATAAAGAATAGAATGCTTCTAAACTACTTACTTTACTGTCTAAACTTACTTGTGTAAATAATACAATAATAATCTTTTGCAAACATTACTTTGTTTGTTAGGCTTTCACGCCTTAACGACTCAACCATTAACATGAGGTACCTACCTACTTTTTATTCAGGAATTCCCGAAGGAACTCCGAAATTAACGCGGGGAATAGCTATTATTATTATAAAGATAAAAGTCCGAAACTCATTCGGATAAGACCGTGGCACAGCTACTTACTTAGTACGTAATGTAATAAATGTATAAATGCTATAAATGCTAAAACAAAATAAGAAGAAAATGCCTTAGCAAGGCCTACTTTTCTAATATGGGTAAGAAATAAATCATTGTATTTGATACATATTTGATAGTAAATGAATTTATGATGTAGAATATTATCCATTATATAGTCCTCATTCCTATCACTATCAAAAACGATTATTACGTAGGTACACATATCTATATCAAATAAATAAATAAATAAATATCTTTCTATTTACATTTATATATAATATATTATATCAACAATATATTATATCTACAAATAATCAATTGCTAACAACATATTGGTACGGTGCAGCACGAAGTCAGGCCTAGTTTGAAACGGGACCTCCTCATACTAATAGAACAGAGATGTCGCGAATATTCGCATCCGCATCCGCACATGCGGAGCTTCCGCATAGATTCGGACATCTACATCCGCATCAGCATCCGCAATAATCGATGCGGATATTCATGCTGATTCGAATGCAATACAAGTTTCGACAGAAATAAATTGGGTGGGGCCGGCGAAAGAAAATGAGTAAGTGAAGTTAAAAAAGTAGGATTGTTTTTTTAACTTAACTTTTTTAACTTAATACTATTTTTTATTAATATAAATGTTAATTATTACTCTATCATTGTTTTAATTCTTTATTCATATACTATATTCATATAACATTTAAACATCCGCATCCGTATCCGCATCCGAGGATGTGAGCCTTCGAAAATCCGCAACTGCATTCACATTCGCAGATGTGAAAAAATCAGCAACCGCAACATCGCTGCTATAGAATACAATAATAAAACTGCACAACACACAGATCTACTTGATCCCGCACTAAGCTATAAGCTTGTGTCGTGGGAACCGAGCAAACGTGTTATACACTATTACTTATACTATACTAAACGTGGCAAATTATGTATTATAGTATAGAGGATCCCTGTGTTCGTCACACAAAGTCGACCTCCACCGGAAATCAAGGGGCTTGTTCGGTTAAGTTCGTGACCGAAAAGTTCCTCACCGAAGATTGGTCTATGGTATTTCTGCTACCAGTGGGTTGGTCACTATACATATTTAGTCAGTATACTCTTACATAGTTTGGACATTATCAACACCGTGCGGGGTCGCCTGTACTTTAACACTATGCCTGCTAGTCACTGATTTGTGTCACCACCATAGCCTTCGGGCAACGGAGGGCGACCGAAACCTCTTCGGTCTGATTGATTTCTCTCCGTGTGGTTTCGTAGTTCCTGCTGGAATTCCGGGATAAAAAGTACTCTATGTCCTTCTCTGTACTCCTGGCAACGTTTGTACGAATATTTCATTATGATCGGCTGAGTCTTTAAGGCGTGGAAGCGTAACCGTCCGTCGTTCCGTGTTGTTGATAAAATGCCCATTTTAACACTCGCACCGCGACATATAGATTTGCAAATATTGTAGATTTGATATTGCGAATTGCAATTGCCTCTAATTCATTTAATTAACGCGTCTTGTTGAGTAATGCCGCTATGAAGATTGTTTTCATTTTAAGCAAGAAAAGCTGCAATAAGTAAGAAACCTTAATAATATTTTATTCGTAAATCTGACATTATTTTACATTACTTAAACCACTTTACCCGATAAATTTATGTCTAAATGCTTGAGTGTGATTATTAATTTCGGTAATTATGTTGATAATAAAATCACTAGTCAGTTAATTCACAAAATATTTACTTATTTCTGCTTCTTCCAGATACTATTTTTAGTTTTTAGTATATGCATACTTTTAGTGACTCAAAGTAAGTACCCTATGTCCTTTTCTGTACCCCTAACAGCGTGTATGAAAAGTTTCATGATTTTCGGTGGAGTAGTTAAGGCGTGAAAGTGTAACAATCACACATTCGCATACAAAGAACAACGTAAGCTATGATATTTATGACTCATAATCTCCAGCATAGTGGGCAGTTTAATGAAATTAAAAAAAAAATCACCATAAACAATTTTCACGTAAGTTTTTCAATAGTAGGTACGTTTATAGGATTAACACATGAATATGATAAACGAAAAGTAATTCCAGTTAATACACGGTTAAATTAGGTACCTACTTTTTTAATAGGAGGATTTAGTATCCATTTTTTAACTCAAATAAGAAACAAAATCAGCAGGTCAATTATCATCTTTCAGTTTCCATCAAAAAAATAGCGATTTTGTGATAAACTAATCATGTTTAGACAGATTCGACTTTTGAAATATATTTATTTTGGTTGATTGCTAGATATTGTAGGTGTCAAAACGTGCAAATCGTGATCGCAAAACCGACATGTTTTTGATTTTGAAACAAAAGTTGCATGGCAGCCCCTCAGGTATTGACGGATTATACCTACCCATTTAATATATCAATGTACCTACCCTAAAGATTTTATTAGTCAACGTTCCTGTCTTATAAGATACTAGCTGTGCCCCGCGGTTTCACCCGCGGTAATTTCGGTGTTCCCGCGGGAATTCCGGGATAAAAAATACCCTATGTCCTTCTCTGTGCCCCTGACAATGTGCATGGAAAATTTCATCCAAATCCGTTTAGCCGTTTTTGCGTGATTGAGTAACAAACATCCAAACATCCACATTTTCACATTTATAATATTAGTAGGAAGTAGGATTCCCGCTGCGCGCCGTCAAATATAATGTGAAAATTGCCGGATAAATCTACGTTTGCGTTATTATAGGTGTTTTCTGTTATTAATCAGTACTTATATTTTAAATCTATATTTTTTTTTAAATAGGTAGATCTAAGCATAAGCGCTCGACCGTTTTAATAAGGCCTCAGTTCAACCTTGCGACATGTATATTATCTCAACTAAAATTCTTATCGTGTTAATACCAAAAATGATATCTAACAATTTCATTGTTTTATACTTTTTATTTTCAGATACCGCGTAGTTGGATGTGCCGACGAAGTACAACAAACGTCTTAGTAAATTTTCACTATAAAATTAAGCTCTATATCGTTTTATAATATGGCTTAATAAATAAACCATAATATGAGCTATGTATACAAGATCCCGACAGAAGCAAAGTTTCAAAAGCTTTAAACACAATCGTTAATGTACGTTATTCAATTTCGATTATATGGTGTTAATGTTGTTCAGCCATTTTAAAACGACTTCGAATAAGGAGAAGGTTCTCAATTCGAAACGGATGATTTTGTATTTTTTTTTTGTTTGTCCAATCTTGTTCTGTAAGTGCTTTTCGCCATTGCAAATGTTGCCAAAAATGCTTTAGTATTTAAATTTATTAAAACAATTTAAGTGAAATTCTTTATTGTAGATAAATTTAGGTATTACTGAAATATCAAAACAACGCCGCCGGCAGGTAGTGGGTAACGGGTGAGGGGTTTCAAAATTTAGTTAAGAATCTTTGCTTCTTAACTAAATTTAAGATAAAAGAGTCACAGCTTATATAAGTTCATATGTTTTTTTGTATGGTTGGATTAGTACCTAACTCATCTAATTATATTCAAACCTCTAAATCAACCTAACCACAAGAAAAAAAAGGAAAGAAAGAAGTTGAATCAAAAGAACTCAATAATGGAAACATCGTGGATAATAATCATAACTTTATCGATTGGGTTGTTGATCTCAATAATCAGTTTACTATTTCTAATTTTAAAAATATACGTTCAATCATTAAAAGGGATATGCAAAACCCATAGACATTTAGTAGGGAAAGTGGTAATCGTTACCGGTGCAAATTGTGGCCTTGGTTATGCAACGGCTTTGGATTTGGCTGAAAGAGGCGCCAGAGTTATCATTACAACCATCGATGATACACTAGGAATAGAAGCGAGGGACAGACTAATAGCTGAGTCCGGTAACAAGGATGTGCACTATTATTACCTAGACTTATCGTCGTTTGATTCCGTCAGACAATTTGCAGATGTCATCCTGAAGACGGAAACGCAACTAAACGTGTTGATCAATAACGCTGGTGTATTTTTTTCGAAAAATATGAAAACAAAAGACGGCATACTCCTAGGATTGCAAATAAATTACTTTGGCCCATTTCTATTGACGAACCTGTTGTTGCCGCTACTGAAGTCTTCAGCGCCTAGTCGGATCGTCAACGTGGCCTCCTCTATGCACAAAGGCGCGATAAATTTCGAAGATATTGTAATGGAAAAGGCTAGTTTCAGTTCTCCATCAGTTTACAAAACATCGAAATTGTACACAGTCACGATAACAGTCGAGATGGCCCGTCGGTTGAAAGGCACTGGAGTGACCGTGAATTGTGTGCACCCCGGTATGGTAAAGACGCAGATAGCATTGGTGCATAAAAATTATAATCGTATTTTCAACTTAATATCTCCGCTTATGATGCACTTCATAAAAACACCTGAAGAAGGGGCTCAGACTGCGATATACTTGGCTGTGTCGCCAGAAGTCGATGACGTCACCGGGTGTTATTTCAGCGATTGCCGTGTTGAGAATACAATCAGCTCTATACAAGATCACAAAGTAGGCAGTAAACTTTGGGAAATGTCAGAGAAAATTGTGAACTTATAATAGTCATAAATTATTTTGTATTTTAAATTATTTTTTATCCATCCCTACTTCCCTACTAATATTATAAATGCGAAAGTAACTGCATGTCTATCTGTTACGTAATCATATCTATGTAATCATTAGTATGTATAGTCATTGGTATCTAGTATATAGTATTTGTTCATTTTGTTATAAATTTGTCTGCCTACGTCCGTGACGCCTCCGCAGGGCTCCAGCGGAAGACCAGCGCCGGGTGGTCCTTACAACCACCCGACTTATAGCTGGCCGCCTTTTTGTCACAACATGGTGTCTTATCACAATGTGCAAATAAGTGTCTCCGTTATTTTAAGTAGGTGTCCGTTTCTCAGCCGTCGGATGGAGTCCGCCCACAGATCTTCGGCTGGCGGCGTCCGTCCGTCGGTTGAGAATCGAACCCACAATACTTGTTATATATATGTTTAGTTGTTGTATACGTATGCTGTAAATCTTTGTGTTGTGTCAAATAAAGTTTATTAATTCAATTCAATTACGCTTTCACGCCTTACCAGCTCAACTAATCATCATGAAATTTTTCATATATGTTGTCGGGGGAAATGACATAGGATACTTTTTATTCCGGAATCCCCGCGGGAACTCCGAAATTGACGCGGGGAACAGCTAATCACCGAAACGGTTGGATCGATTTTGACGGGACTTGCACTAATAATAATTAGATGATGTTATCAGGAATAAATTAGGCTACTTTGGAGTTCCTGCAAGAATCCCGAAACTCACGCGGGTGAAACCGCGGGGGCAGCTAGTATAAAATAAAACGGGAACGTTATTTGATAAAAAATCGAATGTATTTCAATGGGTAGGTACATTTTGATAAAATTAATATATATGTATAAGTCAACAATGTTAGTTTGAAAATAACCTTATCACTGCAATTATTCTCATGATAACGATGCCTAGATAATTAATAATTCACTGCACTATGTGATAAACCAGCTGTTTAAGTGTCATAAACAAGGTTATATGGAATCAGGGCACCAAGCAGTGAGCAACACTGATAACTTTGAAGCTTTAAGACGGGAATAGTACATATTTCTTATTAGTTCATGTCGTTGAAGATTAAAAAAGATTAATTGAAAAAAATTTAAGAACACGCAACCACAGACCATGGATCACTTGCATTGGCATACGTGTATGTATAGAATCTATACCATAGATATTTCGTGTTGTACATGTGTGTGTACCTCGTCGTAGCTTTATTTGTTTGGCAAAAAATAGTCGGTAGGTACCTAATTAAAAAATATTGTATACCTAATAAAAACTTGAAAAGAAAAATATCAAAGTAATAGACTTTTCACTTCTCATGCTCTGAAAGTGCTTGTTTGTGCAGAATATAGGCTGCAAAAAATCGAATTTTGTGCACAAGTGCATTAACGTATCTACTCATGAATTTATCGATATTAAGGCAAAGAAAATAAGCCTTACAGCCAAACACAATAAGAAGTTCATAGATAGAATTTGTTATTTTTTTAATATTTACTTTAATTTATTTGCTTTATGTGTTTTCTAAGACATAAATACCGTTAATATGCCGGGAAAAACAATTTCCTTCAGTATTAAAAACTGTACTAATCTTAAATTGAATTTCAATTAAAGAAATGTTATGTTATACTACTGTTTTATTTCCTCGCAATCGAAGTGAAAAGCAGAGTTTACAACTCGTCCACAAAACCATTTTATCCTCGACATCACTATCAGCCCTCGCCCTCGGCTCGGGCTACTAAAAGTTTCGGATAAAAATGGTTCGTTTTGTGCACTTGTTGTAAAATCTACTATTTTGTAAAAAGTCCATTACTTTGTTAAAGGTGAGGCTTGATGTTTCCTTTTTTTAATTTAATCCTTTGACCAACAGAATGAAATATATACTTTGAGCCCATTTAGGACTCGCAACTGATTATGTCGATGTGTTTCCTTAAAAAAGTTATACATTTAATAGGTATGTCTCAAAATCCTGTTGCCTTTTAAAAACATTTTAGACATTTGTGTAGGTATCAAAATCTTTTTGAGTTGGTTCCACCTTTTCGACTAAACTTGTATAAATGTATAATCATAATAATGTCAACAATGTATGTTTTAATTAATTTTATTGGATGATTTGTTAGTAATTAAAGGTCAAACAGTTAGTTATTGTATTATATCATTGTAAAGTCAAGCACAAAATGTGATAAAAACATGATCATTGACCATGATTAAAACAATTATTACACTATGGTCCTATGGTCGGATTTAAAAAAAAAATCTTAATATATATAAATCACGTGTCACGTTGTTTGTCCGCGATGGACTCCGAAACTACTGAACGGATTTTGATAAAATTTTGTAACCATCTATAATATGGTCCAACTTAAAGATAGGATAGTTTTTATCCCGAAATTCCTACTGCTACTCCTACTGTATACTAGCTGTCCCCGCGATTTCATCCGCGGTAATTTCGGAGTTCCCGCGGGAATTCCGGGAAAAAGTACTCTACGTCCTTCTTCGTAAAAACTATCCTATCTTTTAAGTTGGACCATATTATAGATGGTTACAAAATTTTATCAAAATCCGTTCAGTAGTTTCGGAGTGCATCGCGGACAAACAACGTGACACGTGATTTATATATATTAGATAGATAGATTATAAGCCAACCTGAAAATTTTATGTAAAGAAAAGTAGGTACTTCGCGAACTAACACCATTTATTTTCTTAAGTCTTACTTATAATTTTAAGGGACGAAAATAAACATTTTGAACAGTGATTATGGGTTATTGGATGGATTTATGATTATGGATTGGTAACACACGAAAAACTCGCACGGTTAATGATGAACAATTTTGGTGATACTTTTGTTCATTTATTTACTAAAACAACTGAACGAAGGCAGTATTGCGTTAGTATATACCTATTACCTTAGGCCGTTTATCCACCGCCGCCGTCACCGTCGCGTCAACGAGAACGAGACGACGGCGCCGAAGTAGCGATCCATGAGGCTGCTATAGCCGCGTGTCCACCGGTACCCTGAGGTTTCACCCGCGGTAAATACAGATTTCCCGCAGGAATTCCAGGATAGAAGTACCCTATGTCCTTCTCTGTACTCTTAAAAACGTGTGTGCAAGATTTCATGATGATCAGCTGAGCGGGTTAGTCGCAAAAAGGTAACAAACAAACAAACAAACATATTAAAAAACAAACAAACTTACTTTCACATTTATAATAGTAAGGATTTCCTACGTTTTATTACATCATAAATACCAGTATAGTTTGTAAATAGAGTTTAAATATCTCATAAGGCAGAATCAAAAAAACGATGTCTAGTATTTAGGTCAAGGTACCTATACACATAATATGTCTTGCTGTATCTTTTAGGCATATAACGCAAAATGTACTAAACTGAAGCGGATTTTTAGTTGCCTTGCTTGCAGTCTAACTTATCAAATCTATCTAATCAAAGTTTTTTTTTTCAGGTTATTTTTTTGCTGAGTATGTAAGTGAGCTGAAATTTTACAAGAAACTCATGACAAAGAAAATGAACTCTTTAAGACAAAAGTAGATTCAATATGTAGGTATATGTATTTGTATAGTGATTGTTAGTGGACTGAGCTAAACACGGTGTTTATGATAATTTTTAAGGTTTTATTTTTAAGTTATTTTCCGGTTTTCAAAGTACCGTCACCGGTTGTTGACTCACCATGCATCGTTCATGAGTTCATAATATTATGTGAAACATACATATTGACATCTCAGTTGGAGCTCACACGTATTGCGTAAGCAACCGTAATTATAAAATTGGCAGTTATCAACAACAGTTGTGTGTTTGTGCAATAGTTTATCTCATACTTTGGATTTATTCTGAACACTTTTGTGGATTAATTTAAAATAATGTGTCCTTTAACAGTAATATTATTAACAGTGATACTAGTTCTATTCATAGCTCTAGCATTCGTTTCACTAAAACTATATGCTCGTACGTCCGTTGGACTGTGCAAAAGTAGCAAACATTTGGTGGGCAAGGTTGTGATCGTTACCGGTGCAAATTGTGGCCTTGGATATGCAACAGCGTTGGATTTGGCTGAAAGAGGCGCCAGAGTTATCATAACGACCATCGATGATACACTAGGAAGAGAAGCGAGGGACAGACTAATAGCTGAGTCCGATAACAAGGATGTGCACTATTATTACCTAGACTTATCGTCGTTTGATTCCATCAGGAAGTTTGCTGAGATCATTCTGAAGACAGAAACGCAACTAAACGTGTTGATCAACAATGCCGGTATAATATGTTCCCCAATCCATGAAACCGAAGATGGTTTAGATCCAGTATTGCAAGTAAATTACTTCGGACCTTTCCTATTGACTAACCTCTTGCTACCACTTATGAAGTCATCGGCGCCTAGTCGAATAGTAAACGTCACATCGGCAGTATATTCCAAAGGTCGAATTAAGTTTGATGATTTGAACATGAAAAAAGAATACTTTAACTTCATAACTATCTACAGCACTTCGAAATTGTACGTTGTTATATCTACAATTGAACTGGCCCGCCGTCTCGAAGGTACAGGAGTGTCTGTGAACTGTTTGCATCCAGGAATAAGTGATACACGAATTGGTCGCGAATATCAACCAAACACTATATTAGGTAGAATATACAAATGGTTAGTCTCCACAGCGTGGTTAAAAATATTAATGTACCATTTTATAAAAACTCTATGGGAAGGTGCACAAACTGCTATTTACTTGGCTGTGTCATCCCAAGTTGACGGTGTTAGTGGGTGTTACTTTTGTGATTGTCGTATCAGTAAGACAATCGATATGGTCCAAAACAAGGATATTGGTGGTAAATTTTGGAAATTATCAGAGGAAATAGTGCAGTTAAAAAAACCCGCATAATAAATAATACCAAAGACAGTAAGAATATGTACTTAAGTTTAATTAATCGGTGTAAATGTAAACTTATTTACTACTAGCTGTGTCCCGCGGTTTCGCCAGCGTGGGTTTCGGAATTCCCGCAGGAACTATATTTTTCTAAAATAAAAGTAGCCTAAGTTACTCCTAATAACATTAGCTATCTGCCAGAGTCCCGTTAAAATCGGTTCAGTCGTTTCAAACATTAGCCGGAACAAACAGGCAGACAGACAAAAATTTGATTATTTTTTTCTTTTATGTAAGTACCGTAGGTATATACTTTAATACTACTATATGCATTTAGTGAAAAGCTGTTAATTTGGAATTACAAACAGACACCTAATTTATTAATATTTACCTATAAATATAGATACTGATTTTATTCTTCATTAAAAGTGCAATAGACAGTAGTCATGGATTACAAGCTGCTCGCCGCGGCTTTGCCTTCATTAATTTCGAGAGTCCTTTAAAGGTCCTTCCTCACCGGGAGCATTCGCGTGTAATGTAACGATACAGACTTGAGCATTACACCAGTGAAGGAGGAGAACCGAGCAATTACAATGGCCACCTTGTAATGATACAAAACGGATATACATCTGTAACGTGGTGCTGACGCCCATGGAGGTAGTATGTTCTTTTTTTCATCTAAATTCAATTTCACATCAGTGAAGGAGGAGAACTGAGCATTACAATGGCCTCCTTGTAATGATACAAAACGGGTATACATCAGTGAAGGAGGAGACCCGAGCATTACAATGGCCACCTTGTAATGATACAAAACGGGTATACATCAGTGAAGGAGGAGAACCGAGCATTACAATGGCCACCTTGTAATGATACAAAACGGGTATACATCAGTGAAGGAGGAGAACCGAGCTTTACAATGCATACCTTGTAATAATACAAAACGGGTATACATCAGTGAAACAGGAGAACCGAGCATTACAATGCACACCTTGTAATGATACAAAACGGGTATACATCAGTGAAGGAGGAGAACCGAGCATTACAATGCACACCTTGTAATGATACAAAACGGGTATACATCAGTGAAGGAGGAGAACCGAGCATTACAATGGCCACCTTGTAATGATACAATATTTAATATCCTGATACGACTTGTAATATCAATGCGCTCCACTTAAACTAAAAGCTAATGCTCAAAGTCGAATTTATATGTTACTTTAGGGAGGTAGTATTGTAATGTAATGCTCACAGTCAAATCTATAATGTTACATTACACGCGAATGCTCGCGGTGAGGGAGCACCTTTAGAGTCACTTGATATCAAGTAATGGGTTAATCGAGAACATTCTGTCTTTGTGCTAAACATCTAAATCGGTCCGTGCATCTTTAATAAAAAATCTCAATTCCACATCTTTCTGTAGGTACCTACTACCTACCTATATAAATTCGATATATTATTTTGTTAATTGTTCATTCTTATTTTATGCGCTGCCATTACCTACCGTTCATTCGACTGCGATAAAGTTAAGCGATAACTTTTTTCTTGCACTTGCGCAAAAGTTATCTGGGCATCCATACCTAAGTATAAATAAAATTGAAGTGTCTGTTTGTAATTCCAAATTAACACTTAATAGCTTTTCATTAAATATATACCCAATATGATTGTATATCTGGGGGCACGGTTGTGCCCCCGCCAAAACGAGCCAGCGAAGCGCAAGGGCACTAGCTATCTTTTCTCGAAGCGCTTCATCGTTTTTTTGAACCCTTGTAACTTGGGTCTAGATTATACAAAATTTTCGGGATATATTGTCAATAGCGGACTTATTAAATATGTAATAAATTTTTTTTTGCATAACTCTCATACTTTAAATTTTATTGATATCTAAAAAACCTCGATTTCGTCACTGACTCACTGATGATCATTAAAATTCTTAGGGTATTTCCTAATGTCCTAGTAAGCTGAAATTTGGTATGTAAGCTAGTATTAGTACACAAACAACAAAAAAATTATAAAACTTGTAACTTTTATCCCCCAATCCCTTAACTTAGGGGATGGATATTTGTATGAGACTTCCGCAATTTTGACTTTCAAAAAGAAATGAAATCCCAATTTTCATGTAAAATATTGCCAAGACGAGACCATATACCAGCACTTTCAAAAAGTTATCAGATCTTATGTAGAGCCAAGCTTTTAACTCTACACGCCCTAACTCTAAAAGGTCTACCTTCACAAACTCTACACCTTCGTCAAAATATGTGGCTTGGCCGTTTTGCTACTACAAAGAACTATTATATAACAGAAAAGTAATGAACAATGGATCAATTTTTCACCTCAGGCCCATGTGAATTTAATGTAAGGACAGATTGTAAATAGACTTGAAATATTATCTCTTAGCAAAATCAAATAAAACGATGTCTAGGATGTCTAGTACCAAACTGAAGCGGATTTTTAGTTGTCTTTCTAGTAAACTCTAACTTCAATTTTTTACAATATCTTCTCTAAGTTTTTTTCTGCTATGTATAGCATACAAAAACAATAGACGATGGTATGTATAGGTTTAGTCATTGTTGGTGGACTGAGCAAAATTAATAAACACGCATATGGGCGGAGGTATCTAGGTTCTGGGCCGGGGAGAATCACATTGGTTCTGGGTCTGGTCAAATCAGATTTTTTATAAGCACTTATGTTTTACATAAATTCTTTAATTATACACACCCCATCTTCTATATCTCTCTTTCTACACAATGGCTAGGTGGTTACCTGGTAGGGAATGCCGAGAAGCACTAAGTCCGCTATTCGTACATGCTGTTCAATAGAGAATAAATAAATAAATAGCTATTTTGAAAGTAATTTATACATGTATTGTATTGTAAATGGCAAAAAGTTATTTTTCTAAACTTTTATCGACAAAAGTAGATAGTTAGTAGGGACGTTAATGACAAGATCCGGGGGGGGGGGGGGGTTAAATTCCATTAGTTTGTGAACTCATATACCTAAGTCATTCTCCGATTGTCAAAGTACCGTGACCGGTTGTTCACTCATCATTCGTCGTTTATAAATATTAAGTGAAACAGAATATTAACATCTCAGTTGGATGTCACACGCATTGCGTTAAACAATCTTAAATTGGCAGTTATCAACAACAGTTGTGTGTTAGTGCAATAGTTTATCTCATACTTTGGAACTTTTGTGGATTAATTTCAAATAATGTGCCCTGTAATAGTAATATTGTTAGCAGTGATACTAGTTCTATTCATAGCTCTAGCATTCGTTTCACTAAAACTATATGCTCGTACGTCCGTTGGACTGTGCAAAAGTAGCAAACATTTGGTGGGCAAGGTTGTGATCGTTACCGGTGCAAATTGTGGCCTTGGATATGCAACAGCGTTGGATTTGGCTGAAAGAGGCGCCAGAGTTATCATAACGACCATCGATGATACACTAGGAAGAGAAGCGAGGGACAGACTAATAGCTGAGTCCGGTAACAAGGATGTGCACTATTATTACCTAGACTTATCGTCGTTTGATTCCATCAGGAAGTTTGCTGAGATCATTCTGAAGACAGAAACGCAACTAAACGTGTTGATCAACAATGCCGGTATAATATGTTCCCCAATCCATGAAACCGAAGATGGTTTAGATCCAGTATTGCAAGTGAATTACTTCGGACCTTTCTTATTGACTAACCTCTTGCTACCACTTATGAAATCATCGGCGCCTAGTCGAATAGTAAACGTCACATCGGCAGTATATTCCAAAGGTCGAATTAAGTTTGATGATTTGAACATGAAAAAAGAATACTTTAACTTCATAACTATCTACAGCACTTCGAAATTGTACGTTGTTATATCTACAATTGAACTGGCCCGCCGTCTCGAAGGTACAGGAGTGTCTGTGAACTGTTTGCATCCAGGAATAAGTGATACACGAATTGGTCGCGAATATCAACCAAACACTATATTAGGTAGAATATACAAATGGTTAGTCTCCACAGCGTGGTTAAAAATATTAATGTACCATTTTATAAAAACTCTATGGGAAGGTGCACAAACTGCTATTTACTTGGCTGTGTCATCCCAAGTTGACGGTGTTAGTGGGTGTTACTTTTGTGATTGTCGTATCAGTAAGACAATCGATATGGTCCAAAACAAGGATATTGGTGGTAAATTTTGGAAATTATCAGAGGAAATAGTGCAGTTAAAAAAACCCGCATAATAAATAATACCAAAGACAGTAAGAATATGTACTTAAGTTTAATTAATCGGTGTAAATGTAAACTTATTTACTACTAGCTGTGTCCCGCGGTTTCGCCAGCGTGGGTTTCGGAATTCCCGCAGGAACTATATTTTTCTAAAATAAAAGTAGCCTAAGTTACTCCTTATAACATTAGCTATCTGCCAGAGTCCCGTTAAAATCGGCTCAGCCGTTTCAAACATTAGCCGGAACAAACAGACAGACAGAGAAATTTGATTATTTTTTTCTTTTATGTAAGTACCGTAGGTATATACTTTAATACTACTATATGCATTTAGTGAAAAGCTGTTAATTTGGAATTACAAACAGACACCTAATTTATTAATATTTACCTATAAATATAGATACTGATTTTATTCTTCATTAAAAGTGCAATAGACAGTAGTCATTGATTACAAGCTGCTCGCCACGGCTTTGCCTTCATTAATTTCGAGAGTCCTTTAAAAGTCCTTCCTCACCGGGAGCATTCGCGTGTAATGTAACGATACAGACTTGAGCATTACACCAGTGAAGGAGGAGAACCGAGCAATTACAATGGCCACCTTGTAATGATACAAAACGGATATACATCAGTGAAGGAGGAGAACTGAGCATTACAATGGCCTCCTTGTAATGATACAAAACGGATATACATCAGTGAAGGAGGAGAACCGAGCATTACAATGGCCACCTTGTAATGATACAAAACGGGTATACATCAGTGAAGGAGGAGAACTGAGCATTACAATGGCCACCTTGTAATGATACAAAACGGATATACATCAGTGAAGGAGGAGAACCGAGCATTACAATGGCCACCTTGTAATGATACAAAACGGATATACATCAGTGAAGGAGGAGAACCGAGCATTACAATGGCCACCTTGTAATGATACAAAACGGGTATACATCAGTGAAGGAGGAGAACCAAGCATTACAATGCACACCTTGTAATGATACAAAACGGGTATACATCAGTGAACTGAGCATTACAATGCACACCTTGTAATGATACAAAACGGGTATACATCAGTGAAGGAGGAGAACCGAGCATTACAATGCATACCTTGTAATGATACAAAACGGGTATACATCAGTGAAACAGGAGAAAAGAGCATTACAATGCACACCTTGTAATGATACAAAACGGGTATACATCAGTGAAGGAGGAGAACCGAGCATTACAATGGCCACCTTGTAATGATACAAAACGGGTATACATCAGTGAAACAGGAGAAAAGAGCATTACAATGCACACCTTGTAATGATACAAAACGGGTATACATCAGTGAAGGAGGAGAACCGAGCATTACAATGCACACCTTGTAATGATACAAAACGGGTATACACCAGTGAAGGAGGAGAACCGAGCAATTACAATGGCCACCTTGTAATGATACAAAACGGATATACATCAGTGAAGGAGGAGAACTGAGCATTACAATGGCCTCCTTGTAATGATACAAAACGGATATACATCAGTGAAGGAGGAGAACTGAGCATTACAATGGCCACCTTGTAATGATACAAAACGGGTATACATCAGTGAAGGAGGAGAACTGAGCATTACAATGGCCACCTTGTAATGATACAAAACGGATATACATCAGTGAAGGAGGAGAACCGAGCATTACAATGGCCACCTTGTAATGATACAAAACGGATATACATCAGTGAAGGAGGAGAACCGAGCATTACAATGGCCACCTTGTAATGATACAAAACGGGTATACATCAGTGAAGGAGGAGAACCAAGCATTACAATGCACACCTTGTAATGATACAAAACGGGTATACATCAGTGAACCGAGCATTACAATGCACACCTTGTAATGATACAAAACGGGTATACATCAGTGAAGGAGGAGAACCGAGCATTACAATGCATACCTTGTAATGATACAAAACGGGTATACATCAGTGAAACAGGAGAAAAGAGCATTACAATGCACACCTTGTAATGATACAAAACGGGTATACATCAGTGAAGGAGGAGAACCGAGCATTACAATGGCCACCTTGTAATGATACAAAACGGGTATACATCAGTGAAACAGGAGAAAAGAGCATTACAATGCACACCTTGTAATGATACAAAACGGGTATACATCAGTGAAGGAGGAGAACCGAGCATTACAATGCACACCTTGTAATGATACAAAACGGGTATACATCAGTGAAGGAGGAGAACCGAGCATTACAATGGCCACCTTGTAATGATACAATATTTAATATCCTGATACGACTTGTAATATCAATGCGCTCCACTTAAACTAAAAGCTAATGCTCAAAGTCGAATCTATATGTTATTTTAGGGAGGTAGTATTGTAATGTAATGCTCACAGTCAAATCTATAATGTTACATTACACGCGAATGCTCGCGGTGAGGGAGCACCTTTAGAGTCACTTGATATCAAGTAATGGGTTAATCGAGAACATTCTGTCTTTGTGCTAAACATCTAAATCGGTTCGTGCATCTTTAATCAAAAATCTCAATTCCACATCTTTCTGTAGGTACCTACTACCTACCTATATAAATTCGATATATTATTTTGTTAATTGTTCATTCTTATTTTATGCGCTGCCATTACCTACCGTTCATTCGACTGCGATAAAGTTAAGCGATAACTTTTTTCTTGCACTTGCGCAAAAGTTATCTGGGCATCCATACCTAAGTATAAATAAAATTGAAGTGTCTGTTTGTAATTCCAAATTAACACTTAATAGCTTTTCACTAAATATATACCCAATATGATTGTATATCTGGGGGCACGGTTGTGCCCTCGCTAAAACGAACCAGCGAAGCGCAAGGGCACTAGCTATCTTTTCTCGAAGCGCTTCATCGTTTTTTTGAACCCTTGTAACTTGGGTCTAGATTATACAAAATTTTTGGGATATATTGTCAATAGCGGACTTATTAAATATGTAATAATTTTTTTTTTGCATAACTCTCATACTTTAAATTTTATTGATATCTAAAAAACCTCGATTTCGTCACTGACTCACTGATGATCATTAAAATTCTTAGGGTATTTCCTAATGTCCTAGTAAGCTGAAATTTGGTATGTAAGCTAGTATTAGTACACAAACAACAAAAAAATTATAAAACTTGTAACTTTTATCCCCCAATCCCTTAACTTAGGGGATGGATGTTTGTATGAGACTTCAGCAATTTTGACTTTCAAAAAGAAATGAAATCCCAACAAAAACATTTTCATGTAAAATATTGCCAAGACGAGACCATATACCAGCACTTTCAAAAAGTTATCAGATCCTATGTAGAGCCAAGCTTTTAACTCTACACGCCCTAACTCTAAAAGGTCTACCTTCACAAACTCTACACCTTCGTCAAAATATGTGGCTTGGCCGTTTTGCTACTACAAAGAACTATTATATAACAGAAAAGTAATGAACAATGGATCAATATTTCACCTTAGGCCCATGTGAATTTAATGTAAGGACAGATTGTAAATAGACTTGAAATATTATCTCTTAGCAAAATCAAATAAAACGATGTCTAGGATGTCCAGTACCAAACTAAAGCGGATTTTTAGTTGTCTTCCTAGTAAACTCTAACTTCAAATTTGTACAATATCTTCTCTAAGTTTTTTTTAAGGTTATTATTCTGCTATGTATAGAATACAAAAACAATAGACGATGGTATGTATAGGTTTAGTCATTGTTGGTGGACTGAGCAAAATGAATAAACACGCATATGGGCGGAGGTATCTAGGTTCTGGGCCGGGGAGAATCAGATTGGTTCTGGGTCAGGGGGGCAAATCAGATTTTTTATAAGCACCTATGTTTTACATAAATTCTTTAATTATACACACCCCATCTTCTATATCTCTCTTTCTACAAAATGGCTAGGTAGTTACATGGTAGGGAATGCCGCGAGGCACTAAGTCCGCTATTCGTACATGCTGTGCAATAGAGAATAAATAAATAAATAGCTATTTTGAAAGTAATTTATGCATGTATTGTATTGTAAATGGCAAAAGTTATTTTCCTAAACTTTTATCGACAAAAGTAGATAGTTAGTAGGCACTTTAATAACAAGATCCGGGGGGGGGAGGAGTTAAAATGCCATTGGTTTTTGAACTCATATACCTAAGTCATTCTCCGGTTGTCAAAGTACCGTGACCGGTTGTTCACTCATCATGCGTCGTTTATAAATATTAAGTGAAACATAATATTAACATATCAGTTGGATCTCATACGCATTGCGTTAAACAATCGTAAGTATAAAATTGGCAGTTATCAATAACAGTTGTGTGTTAGTGCAATAGTTTATCTCATACTTTGGAACTTTTGTAGATTAATTTGAAATGAAAATGAAATGAAATGAAATGAAATGAATGAATAATGTGCCCTGTAATAGTAATATTGTTAACAGTGATACTAGTTCTATTCATAGCTCTAGCATTCGTTTCACTAAAACTATATGCTCGTACGTCCGTTGGATTGTGCAAAAGTAGCAAACATTTGGTGGGCAAGGTTGTGATCGTTACCGGTGCAAATTGTGGCCTTGGATATGCAACAGCGTTGGATTTGGCTGAAAGAGGCGCCAGAGTTATCATAACGACCATCGATGATACACTAGGAAGAGAAGCGAGGGACAGACTAATAGCTGAGTCCGATAACAAGGATGTGCACTATTATTACCTAGACTTATCGTCGTTTGATTCCATCAGGAAGTTTGCTGAGATCATTCTGAAGACAGAAACGCAACTAAACGTGTTGATCAACAACGCCGGTATAATATGTTCCCCAATCCATGAAACCGAAGATGGTTTAGATCCAGTATTGCAAGTAAATTACTTCGGACCTTTCTTATTGACTAACCTCTTGCTACCACTTATGAAGTCATCGGCGCCTAGTCGAATAGTAAACGTCACATCGGCAGTATATTCCAAAGGTCGAATTAAGTTTGATGATTTGAACATGAAAAAAGAATACTTTAACTTCATAACTATCTACAGCAGTTCGAAATTGTACGTTGTTATATCTACAATTGAACTGGCCCGCCGTCTCGAAGGTACAGGAGTGTCTGTGAACTGTTTGCATCCAGGAATAAGTGATACACGAATTGGTCGCGAATATCAACCAAACACTATATTATTACACTATATTATAATCATAATCATAACTTAAGAAATAAAGACAAACTCACTGTGCCTACTAGTAGGCTGCATAAAATTTCTAATTCTTTCAAAGGGCAATGTATACGCTTTTACAACAAACTGCCAAACGATGTGTTTGATTTGTCAATTAATTTTAAGAGCTTGATTAAACGCACTTTGTGCGATAAAGCCTATTATAGCGTAAAAGATTATTTAAATGATACAAACGTTTGGTAATGAGTTGCTCTTTTCTATTTTTATTTTATTTTTTCATTTGACGCGCAAGGTCAGATTTTAGATTATACTTTTTAAATGATTTTTTGTAAAGTTGTGTGCGTACTATGTAGCCGTTAGCGGCCTTACCTGTTTATTGAATTAAGAATCAATTTCATTGACACGATAGTGACTAGATATGTCATGCTCACTCAAATGTACCGCTGGCGGTGGCGTGTGAGTCGGGTCGCTCGGTTCCCTCTAATATGGTTGAGCGGGGCGGGGCTTACGAGCACGTCATACTCGTGAACGGGTGCTGTCAGTTGGTGCTGGTCATGTCTGGTCTACTATTATAGATAATCCTAGTTTAACTCCTAATGTATCTGTATCTGTACGATAGTTTATTGCTGGCTGCGGCTCATTGTTCTCACATAATGGGAATAATATCAGTGAACACTAATTTTATAGAATTTTTATTTGACAGGCAATATTAGACTATAGTTGTCATATTAATTGATTTGTTAAAAAGTTGTGTGCGCACTATGTAGCCATTACCGGCCTTACCTGTTTATTAAATTAAGAATCAATTTCATTGACACGATAGTGACTAGATATGTCATGCTCACTCAAATGTACCGCTGGCGGTGGCGTGTGAGTCGGGTCGCTCGGTTCCCTCTAATATGGTTGAGCGGGGCGGGGCTTACGAGCACGTCATACTCGTGAACGGGTGCCGTCAGTTGGTGCTGGTCATGTCTGGTCTACTATTATAGATAATTCTAGTTTAACTCCTAATGTTTCTGTACGGTAGTTTATTGCTGGGTACGGCTCATTGTTCTCACATAATTAATTACAAGTTGAGTTACCACTAATTATATTATAGATATATCTGTATTGTAACTTTAAACTGACAGCGTGCTGCTGAAGAGTTTGTTGGCAGCTTCTTCTCTTCAGCCATAGCACTAGGAAGCTGTGAGGGGTGGATATTTTATGGGTGCTGTCATGGTAGCTGTAGTTATACTGACGTCAAAAAGAGCCACATTATGGGCCAAATTTGAATAAAGGATTTGACTTTGACTTTGACTTTGACTTTGACTTAGGTAGAATATACAAATGGTTAGTCTCCACAGCGTGGTTAAAAATATTAATGTACCATTTTATAAAAACTCTATGGGAAGGTGCACAAACTGCTATTTACTTGGCTGTGTCATCCCAAGTTGACGGTGTTAGTGGGTGTTACTTTTGTGATTGTCGTATCAGTAAGACAATCGATATGGTTCAAAACAAGGATATTGGTGGTAAATTTTGGAAATTATCAGAGGAAATAGTGCAGTTAAAAAACCCGCATAATAAATAATACCAAAGACAGTAAGAATATGTACCTACTTAAGTTTAATTGATCGGTATAAATGTAAACTTATTTACTACTAGTTGTGTCCCGCGATTTCCCCCGCGTGGGTTACGGAATTCACGCAGGAACTATTTTTTTCTAAAATAAAAGTAGCCTACGTTACTCTTTACCACATCAGCTATCTGCCAGGGAGAGTCCCGTTAAAAAAAATACTTTTATATGCATTTAGTGAAAAGCTGTTAATTTGGAATAACAAACATACACTTCAAATTTACTAATATGTACCTATAAATATAGATATTCTCCATTAAAAGTGCAGTAGTTATTGATTACGAGCGATACTCGCCGTGGCTTCGCCTTCAATAATTTCGAGATTCCTTTAATAGTCACGGGATAGCAAATACTTAATAATATGTTAATCGAGAACATTCTGTCATTGTGCTAAACATCTAAATCCGTTCGTGCATCTTTAATCAAAAGCCTCAATTCCACATCTTCCTTAATGTAGGTACCTACCTATATAAATTCGATATATCATTTTGTTAATTGTTCATTCGTATTTTATGCGCTGCCATTACCTACCGTTCATTCGACTGCGATAAAAGTAAGCGATAACTTGTTTACGCAAAAGATATCTAGGCATCTAGTATACCTACATAATCCTACTAATATTTTAAATGTGAAAGTGTGGATGTTTGGATCTTTGTTACCTACTCAATCACGCAAAAACAGCATAACGGATTTTGATGAAATTTGGCATGCACGTTGTCAGGGGTACAGAAAAGGACATAGGGTACTTTTTATCCCGGAATTCCCGCGGTAACTCCGAAATTACCGCGGGTGAAACCGCAGGGCACAGCTAGTTATATATATATTTTTTTTTCTGCTTTGTACAAATTTCAGTATAATTACAACGAGCCCCAAAATTTATTGGATATTGATATGATGGAGGCGTCTGATGTTGCAGTGTGTTGCAGCCACGCTCTCCGTAGTGAAGTCTTGATTCGATTATTGAATTGGTACTTAATTGTATCATGTACCTACCTACCTACATAAAAAGGTTAAGGAGAAATTATGTTGCAAATCACATTTTTAACCGACTTCCAAAAAGGAGGAGGTTCTATGTTCGATTGTATTTTTATTTTTTTTATGTATGTTCACCGATTACTCGAAGACGGTTGGACCGATTTCAAAAATTCTTTTTTTGTTTGAAAGGGTATACTCCCAATTAGGTCCCATTGCCACCAAGTCGGGATCTGATGATGGGATCTTGGAGAAATCGAGGGAACTCTTCAAAAATTATAGGCACACCTATAGCGATTTGGGTATTTTTTATAGTAAATCGTTTATTTGCTTTCGAAAAACAAAATTTGAAGAAGTGGAACTGATGATGAAGACCACAGATGGTCATCGGAACTACTCAACAATAAAACGTATTTCAGGGGTTCTAGTAAGAGCGATTTGGAAAATTATTTTTTTATTTGAAAGGGGATACTTCCGAATTAGTCACATTGTCACCAAGTCAGGATCTGATGGTGGAATCTTGGAGAAATCGAGGGAACTCTTCAAAATTTATAGGCACACCTATGGCGATTTGGGTATTTTTTATAGTAAATCGTTTATTTGCTTTTGGAAAGTAAAATTTGAAGAAGTGGAACTGATGATGAAGACCGCAGATGGTTATCGGAACTACTAAATAATAGGTATTTCACAGATTCCGATTCGTTAACTTTAATGTGGTTTCTAAACAATTTATGTTCGTCACAATGTACATGGTGAAGTGGAACTGGTGGTGGTGTACCAGCAGAACTCCTTAAAAACTAACGTCCCTGCATCGGGAAAAGCAATATTTTGTAAAAGGTTATGAGCAGTTGACAGTAGGCTATTGTAACTTAGAGAAATTACGAACTAAGTCACTTAAAAGTGAGAAATAAACAAAATTTTAACAAAAAAATTAAAACCGACTTCCAAAAACACAAAACTAAAAAACTAAAAATAAAAAGCTAAAAATAACAAAATACCGATTCAATCTAAAAGACAAAAAAACACGTAATATTATTATTGGTTTGTGCTACCACTGATCGGTATGAAGTCGGTGACAAGCCAAATATGGAGGGGGAAGATGGACTAAGTCGACTCCCACCACCAGCTCTTCGTGAGCAGAACAACCCAAGTGGGCAGACACCAGTGGGCTTGTCACCGAATTCAAACCGATCAGTGGTAGCACAAACCAATAATAATATTACGTGTTTTTTTGTCTTTTAGATTGAATCGGTATTTTGTTATTTTTAGCTTTTTATTTTTAGTTTTTTAGTTTTGTGTTTTTGGAAGTCGGTTTTAATTTTTTTGTTAATTCTTGCTTTGTTTAAGTAGGCCATATATTTTTAGAATAGACTGAAAAAAATACTTCATGCAAGTACCCTATTCGCCCCCTAGAAATAAATCGGAAATCTTTGACGTAGACCACACAAGTCCCCACACTGTGAAAACGTTAAGTAACTCCAATTACGGAGGTTCGTGCTAAAGCGATTGTATTGTACATCGAAAACCGCAAAAGCCGTACAGTAAAGTATTATATAGTTCACAGTGTTCCTGTAAATCAGATGTGCCGAGTAAGAGATTTATGTTCCAAATAAAACGAGCCACACCGTCACTGTGACAGTAGAACGGAATTACTTATTTCAATTTAACGCCACAGCACTACACTGTAGTGTACTGTAGGTAGGGTTGCCACCTGATGTATTATATAGTATTGTATTATATAGTATTGTACCTACTTTATTTCAGTAAATTGTACTACATATATTATATTATGTATTATAAAAAATCCTATCTTTTAAGTTGGACCATATTATAAATGGTTACAAAATTTTATCAAAATCCGTTCAGTAGTTTCGGAGTTCATCGCGGACAAACATTGTGACACGTGACTTATATACATTAAAGATTTTTTAATTATTGTTACAGAAAGGCATCCCCATAGGCAAAGAGATCGTTTATATCTATATATATATTTATATGGGGATGCCTTTCTGTAACAATAATTAATATATGTATATACATATATATATAGCTTTTGGTAGTGGAAATCAGTCATAAAAGAGGTTAAAACTAATTATAAATCAAGATCATATTTAATTTCTTCCAAGAAAACACGTTGTTTTATACAAACTTTGAAACCTTTTTTACCTTGAGCTCAAATTAACAAAAAGAGAAACTCTTCTTCATGATTGTATTATACAAAGACATTATAAGAGAATAGACGAACAATACAAACTTTTACTATACAAATTGCAATCAACGTCAACCAATTTTTGCGGGGGGAATGATCAAAATAAAAACCAATCACATCGTTGCGACGCAATCAAATACCAGTCACCACAAAGTACATTTCAAATAGCCAATCACATCGCTTTCCGTCAAGTGATATCTATACACAAGGGTTAGCATGAGATCATTTGACCGCTGCGTGATTCAAGGGGAAAGCTTAGCGGCCGAGCGTATTGTCAATCTATTCTCTCTATTTTCTTTCAATATCTTTCATATTATAATTGAAATATGGAAATATTAACTGTATTAATAAATAATAACATAATTTTAACAATAAAATATGCTCAACGCCATTTTATCGTTCGAAGGATGTTCATCTACCAACCATGTCTTACTAAAACCTAAAACTTGTGACGTTTTAATCGTATATGTTCGGAACGTTGCCAATTTGATGCATCGCAAAACATCAAACGGCTTCATTACGACGCCGCGCCACGGGATACCGCAAATATCAACCTCATATTATAGTAAAATTGTTGTTTATCGGTTTGTTTGAACAAGCATCAAGATGAAAAACTTTAATTGTATAGGTACCCTGGTAGTTCCGCATTATGCGCGGTGTCCAAATTACAGGATACATTTTATTTCAATATTAGGTAGGTACAACAAAATAGTTTCCGATGGAGTATTAAAAGAAACGCATGTAAGAACGCGGAAATCAGCTAGTATATAAATATATATCTTAAAATAATATTATCATAACATAACGACTTAAGCTTATAGTTTAATGTGGGATCAAGTAGATCTTTGTGCTATGAAGTGGGTTATTATTATTATTATTACTATTTATTATCATATACACACCGGCAGAATTAGCGGAACATAAAAAGGCAGAGTATAGAAATAATTACGTATATATATTAAAACAAATAATAATTAGACGTGAAGTAATAAATTAATATACATCTTTTAACACTTTAAAAGTATGTAATTAAATTATTAAATTTTATTTAAAATAATAATAAATAAAAACACTTTTTCTCTAATTTGTGGGCACACAAATAATGTTGCAAATTAAAGATTACTGTGATTTTAACACTAAATAAATGAACGATTAATAACGTGTGTTTCCCCTTCGTGATTCAACTTTTATTTGCAACATTGTCTGTGTTCTCACAAACTAGAGACTTTTTTTTTTAATTTTGATTACTTTTAATAAAATTTAACTAAAAACTTCTTAAAGTCGATGTTAAAAGATGTATATTAATTTATTACTTCACGTCTAATTATTATTTGTTTTATTTATTACTTGAAGCAGGTCGGTCTGTTTCTCAGTCGCCAAATGGGACTCGCCTGGCGGGAGGGTTTCGTGCGCTGGCGATCTCCCGGTACAGTTCTGATCTTTTGGCGGTTGGGAAGCGGTCCCTCATTCATGTTTTTTTAATTTATGTATGTTGTAACTATCCATGTGTTGTGTCAAATAAAGTTCTTTCAATTTCAATAACAAAGAATTTACTAGGGTTAGTACCAAGTAAGTTCCTATACTATGCCTACCCAATTAAAAATGCTACCACATAATTATTATAGTATATATGTACCTACATTATACAACCTACTATGTAGTTATTATGGTTTCCAAAGCGATTAATTATCTGCCTCTTTTAAATTCCAAAAAAGTATTCAAAGTTATACAGAGAAAATAAATTAAGTAACTAGAGATGACATGTAGGTTGTAACTAAGTTGATTTCCTTTCCATCAGTTATTTTCTGTTCTATGCAAAGTTATCTACTTCGCGCATTGATTTACTACTATGGTATAATAATAATAATAATAATAATAATAATAATAATAATAATAATAATAATAATCCACTTCACAACACACAGATCTACTTGATCCCACAGTAAGCTATTATTAGCTTTTGTCGTGGAAACCAAGTAAACGTGGTATATACTACATATGATTACTTATATATTATACTATAGATATATACACACCACACACACCCAGACTGGAAAATGGAACCCTGTGTTATCACACAAAGTCCACCCCCACCGGGAATCGAACCCGGAACCCCTTGATTAGCGGGCAGGCATGGTGACCTCTGCGCCAATCGGGTCGTCAATATATATATATATTTACTATACAACGTGTTAATGAATTAACTGAAAACTAGAAATTAGTTTGCTCAGAATCGACTAGCGAATCGCTCTCACTATGTTTTAATATAGGTTATATTTTTTCATTTTTACTAGCCCATGTCTAAATTATTTATAATACAATATTTGGCGCGTACGCCGCCCGCAGCAAAATAATTCGACCCGGTAGGCGCGCGGGCGTAGCGCTTGGAATTTCGTAGATAGGTCACCTCAAACTAATGTTGAATAACTTTTAAAGTATAAATTTTTTCGACATAAAATATATTTTAATCATATTATCGTTTATTTTTTTAAATGGGGTGTATCAGGTTTTCAGTTAATTCATTAACACGTTGTATATATATACTACTATGGTGTGGTATATCAATGACTTCGCGCCAAAATGGGTAGTATTACAACTAAAACCCACAATCCTAATAATGTAGATAACTAATGATTGTCGTCGCAAAGTATGATAAATAAATAATTATTCATTGGGCATGCATATAAAAATGCTCAGTCATAGATAAAATTTGCCTACATTAAGAACTTCATTCATACGTGAATCGTGATCCATTTTTTTCCCCCGTAACATAGCTAATCTTAACGTAATTAACTCATCAATGATGTTGTTGACCATAGTTATAGTACTATCAGTGTTATTGTTAGTGTCCTTGATTGCTTTGGCATTCTTTATTTACAAGGCATATAAACAATCAAAAATCGGTCTGCACAAATGTAGCAAACACCTCGTGGGAAAAGTTGTCATTGTGACTGGATCAAATATCGGTATTGGATATGAGACAGCAAAAGATTTAGCAGAAAGAGGTGCGAGAGTTATCATCACGTCAATCGATGATGTGCTAGGTATAGCTGCAAGAGACAAAATCATCAAAGAAACTGGTAACAAAGATGTGCATTACTATTTCTTAGATCTATCACTGTTCGATTCTGTCAGAAAATTCTCTGATAATATATTGAAAACCGAAACCCGATTGGACGTCTTAGTGAATAACGCCGGTATTTACTTTTCGGAGAATATAAAAACACAAGATGGGATACTGCAAGGGTTACAGATTAATTATTTTGGACCTTTTCTGTTGACAAATCTCCTTTTGCCACTCCTGAGATCGTCCGCGCCGAGTCGGATAGTGAACGTTGCGTCGATGATGCACAATGGAAAATTGAACTTGAACGATGTAAAAATGGAAAACGTCTCTTTTCGTTCATCTTCTGTTTACCAAACTTCAAAGCTGTATACCATTATGACTACAATCGAAATGACTCGTCGTCTAAACGGAACTGGGGTCACTGTGAATTGTTTACATCCTGGAGTGGTTAATACAGGCATAATATACGGTAGTAAAATTAATAAAAGTTTATTACATTTCTTTTTACCAGTTTTCAAGCAGTTCGTGAAGTCATCGTGGGAAGGAGCTCAAACTTCTATATATTTGGCCGTTTCACCAAACGTAGATGGAATCAGTGGCCAGTATTTCAGTGATTGTCTTGTTAAAGAAACGAATAAAAAATTACATGATGAAAAATCTGCAAGTAAACTGTGGGAGATATCCGAGGCGATTGTTAAATTAAAATAAATCTGAATGGGTGGAATATATGTATGTATAACTTTCCTTTAAGTATTGTAATTACTAGTAGAAGGTATATATGGATCAAAAGTTGCGCAAGTCAGTATAATATCTATTATCTTAAAGTATTACCTTGCACCACAGCAGTAAATCAATCAAAGTTAATGTATATAAAATAAAAAAAATATTCTAAATTTTAGCTAAACAGTACTTATTTATATAATACTATAGACAGGCCATAGTTTTATTTATAGACTAATAAAGAAAAGTTGGTGATAATATCTTTGATTTTAATTATTTTGATTCACCTTTTTAATTGGTTTTAATGTTCGTAATTTTTTTACATAAAAAAGGTCATTATACAAAGTGTGAATTAACTAAAAACCTGATACACCCTACTTAAAAAAATAAACAATAATATGATTAAAATATATTTTATGTCGAAAAAATTATTACTTTAAAAGTTATTCAACATTAGTTTGGAGGTGACCTATCTACGAAATTCCAAGCGCTACGCCCGCGCGCCTACCGGGTCGAATTATTTTGCTGCGGGCGGCGTACGCGCCAAATATTGTATTATAAATAATTTAGACATGGGCTGATAAAAATGAAAAAATATAACCTATATTAAAACATAGTGCGATCGATTCGCTAGTCGATTCCGAGCAATCTACTTTCTAGTTTTCAGTTAATTCATTAACACGTTGTATAGTATTTACCTTTATTTAAAATTGGTATCTAATACCTCTACTTATGATAAAGATAAATAATAGATCGACTTTTTCTAATCTTATCTTGTCTATTATCAAAAACTGTATTTATTTCGTATGTCAATAGATTATTACTTATAATAATTGATTGTTCTCTAATTTTATTTATTGTTAAATGTGACATAAAATTTATTAAAATATAGAATATGTTTCTAATATCATTACTGCTAGTCAATATTTTACTGGTTGTTATAGTGAAAGTGTATTTGAAATTATCCTCTGGTATATGTAAATGTAGTAAACATCTTGTTGGCAAGACAGTTATTGTGACTGGGGCGACCAAAAAGATAGGTTATGAAACTGCAATAAATTTGGCTGAAAGAGGAGCCAAAGTGATTATAACTTCAAGGGACATCGGTCGAGGCACTGATGCTAAAAATGACATAATAAAGAAAACTGGTAATGAAAATATTTACTTTCATATATTAGACTTCAGAAAATTATCATCTGTTAAAGCATTCGCTGATAAAATTATAAAAACTGAGAAAAGACTGGATATTCTAATCAATAATGCTGGAGAAAGTGTAACATCAAACAACAAAACTGAAGATGGTCTGCTTGAGGGAATGCAAATAAATTATTTTGGACCTTTCCTTCTGACCAATTTACTTATCCCGTTATTAAAATCATCGGCACCTAGTCGTATAATAAATGTTTCCGCAATGGCCCATCAAACAGCCGATCTTAAACTGACTGATTTAAACATGGAGTGCAGTAAATTCAATGCAGCTGAAGTTTATAGACGAGCTAAACTTTGCACTGTCATGATGACCTTTGAACTGAGTAGAATACTCCAGGATAATAGGGTGACTGTTAATTGTTTGCACCCAGGCTTCACTGGATCTAACCATCCGAATGATATGATTAATAAAGTGGATAAACTCTTTATGCCTATTGTCAACTTTTTCCTCAAGACTCCCTGGGAAGGGGCTCAGACTTCCATCTACCTTGCTGTGTCGCCTGAAGTGAGTCGTGTTACTGGTCGCTATTTTAGAGATTGTCACGAAGCTAAGACGAACAGTCTAGCTAGAGATGTGGACTTAGCTCGTCAACTTTGGGATATATCAATGAAATATGTAAAATTAGACGATAAGTCGTAACTTAACATTGAGAAATATAGCACTTTTGAATCTATTCGTATCTGAGAATTATGTTAAAATTCTATTCACTTAGTATCTATCGAATTGTCTACAAAATACTATAATTTTCTATACAGACTATATATATATTTGTCATCAACCTCCACATCATTAAAAACTCATTACAGATAAGCGGTCTATGACTCCTTTAATACTTTTATTCACATTTTTTAAAGATGATTTATTGCAATGATACTTTTGTCAGGCCCTTTTATTTTTACATACATGGTTATTTTATCTGTGCTATTTGTATATGTATTAACTCACCATGGACTTGATAAAAGTGGTCATCGGAGGGAAATTAATGCAATTAATTTTAAATAATAATAATAGTTTATTCACACAAAAACATCACTGGTAATTAACATAAGAAAAAGAATAGAATGCTTCTAAACTACTTACTTTACTGCCTAAACTTACTTATGTAAGTAATACAATAATAATCTTTTGCAAACATGACTTTGTTTGTTAGGCTTTCACGCCTTAACGACTCAACCATTAACATGAGGTACCTACCTACTTTTTATTCAGGAATTCCCGAAGGAACTCCGAAATTAACGCGGGGAATAGCTATTATAATATATAAAGCTGGATTACCACTCACTCATTGACATAATTGTTCTCCCAGAAGGAGCATCTCTAGGTTGATATAATGTATGGAACATGTAGAGGGGACGTTTCGGTGATTATGGGAAAACCTCGACATCTTCGATTCCTGCTTCTCATCAGGTAGCGAGTCGACTGCCCGCCGAAACTATCCATCGAAAGTGAAAACGTTTCTAACTAAATTTCATCCACAACTTGGGCAAATTTCAATAGTGTAACTTTTTTTCCAAAATGGCGGAAAAAAACATGGCCGCCGAACAAAATTCAAACTCGATTATCTCCGAAACTATAGGAGTCAGGTAGGGGGTGCTCAAACAAATGTCATAGAGGTCAATAGGGGGCAACCGCCTGGCGTGGTAAAAATCCAAAATGGCGGATTCAAAATGGCGGCCGAAAAAAAAGTTGATCCGATCCGGGTGAGGTTCGGCATCCGGGGGTTTTTGGGGTCGCTGATGCCGAATATCGAATCAGTTTTTCGATTGCGTCATTTTTCAAGATGGCCGCCGAACATTAGTTGTTTGTATGGGGAAATTGTTTCGGCCCTGGCTCGGAAACTATCGGCCGTGGGTATTGAAAAAAAATTTGTACAGTTGGTGGTGCACTATCTTCTTCTATCGGGATATAAATAATTCCAAGATGGCGGACGGATTCGAAATGGCTGGCGAAAAAAAGTTAAGTATAATTGTTCTCCCAGAAGGAGCATCTCTAGGTCGATATAATGTATTTAAGATGTGGAAAGGAGGTTTCTATGATTGTGGGAAAACCTTGACATCTTCGATTCCTGCTCCTCATCAGGTAGTGAGTTGACTGCCCGCCGAAAATATCCATCAAAAGTAAAACTGTTACTTACAAAGTTTGATCCACACCTTGGGCAAATTTCAATAGTGAAACTTTTTTTTCAAAATGGCGGAAAAAATCATGGCCGCCGAACAAAATTCAAACTCGATTATCTCCGAAACTAAAAGAGTCAGGTGGGGGGTGCTCGAACAAATAGAGGTCAATGGGGGGCAACCGGGCACAGGGCGACCAAGCCTCGCGAGCTGCTCGCAGGGCGAATCTAGTTATTATTATAAAGATAAAAGTCCGAAACTCATTCGGATAAGACCATGGCACAGCTACTTACTTAGTACGTAATGTAATAAATGTATAAATGCTATAAATGCTAAAACAAAATAAGAAGAAAATGCCTTAGCAAGGCCTACTTTTCTAATATGGGTAAGAAATAAATCATTGTATTTGATACATATTTGATAGTAAATGAATTTATGATGTAGAATATTATCCATTATATAGTCCTCATTCCTATCACTATCAAAAACGATTATTACGTACACATATCTATATCAAATAAATAAATAAATATATATCTTTCTAAAAGATCATTTTATATCAACAAGTAAGTACTTTAAAGGGTATTAGGAAGGTTAAAATGAAATTTATTTCATATCTACAAATAATCAATTGCTAACAACATATTAGGTACGGTGCAGTACGAAGTCAGGCATAGTTTGAAACGGGCCTTCCTCGTACTAATAGAACAGAGATGTCGCGAATATTCGCATCCGCATCCGCACATGCGGAGCTTCCGCACAGATTCGGACATCTACATCCGCATCCGCCTCCGCATCCGCAATAATCAATGCGGATGTTCATGCGGATGCGAATGTAATACAAGTTTCGAAAAAAGAAATTGGGTGGGGCCGGCGAAAGAAAATGAGTAAGTGAAGTTAAAAAAGTAGGATTGTTTTTTTAACTTAACTTTTTTAACTTAATTCTTTTTTTTATTAATATAAATGTTAATTATTATTCTATCATTGTTTTAATTCTTTATTCATATACTATATTTGATTTAAACATCCGCATCCGTATCCGCATCCGCGGATGTGAGCCTTCGAAAATCCGCATCTATATTCACATCTGCAGATGTGAAATATCAGCAACCGCAACATCGTTGCTATAGAATACAATAATAAAACTGCATAACACACAGATCTACTTGATCCCGCACTAAGCTATAAGCTTGTGTCGTGGGAACCGAGCAAACGTGGTGTACACTATTACTTATACTATACTAAACGTGGCAAATTATGTATTATAGTATAGAGGATCCCTGTGTTCATCACACAAAGTCGTCCCCCCACCGGAAATCAAGGAGTTTGTTCCGTTAAGTTCGTGACCGAAGATTGGTCTATGGTATTTCTGCTACCAGTGGGTTGGTCACTATATTTAGTCAGTATACTCTTACATAGTTTGGACATTATCAACACCGTGCGGGGTCGCCTGTACTTTAACACTATGCCTGCTAGTCACTGATTTGTGTCACCACCATAGCCTTCGGGCAACGGAGGGCGACCGAAACCTCTTCGGCCTGATTGATTTCTCTCCGTGTGGTTTCGTGTTCCTGCTGGAATTCCGGGATAAAAATTACTCTATGTCCTTCTCTGTACTCCTGGCAACGTTTATACGAATATTTCATTATGATCGGCTGAGTCTTTAAGGCGTTGAAGCGTAACCGTCCGTCGTTCCGTGTGGTTGATAAAATGCACATTTTAACACTCGCACCGTGGCATATAGATTTGCAAATGTTGTAGATTTGATATTGCGAATTGCGATTGCCTCTAATTCATTTAATTAACGCGTCTTGTTGAGTAATGCCGCTATGAAGATTGTTTTCATTTTAAGTAAGAAAAGCTGCAATAAGTAAGAAACCTTAATAATATTTTATTCCTAAATCTGACATTATTTTACATTACTTAAACCACTTTACCCGATAAATTTATGTCTAAATGCTTGAGTGTGATTATTAATTTCGGTAATTATGTTGATAATAAAATCAAAAGACAGTTGATTCACAAAATATTTACTTATTTCTGCTTCTTCCAGATCCTATTTTTAGTTTTTCATATATTCATACTTTTTAGTGACTCAAAGTACCCTATGTCCTTTTCTGTACCCCTAACAGCGTGTATGAAAAGTTTCATGATTTTCGGTGGAGTAGTTAAGGCGTGAAAGTGTAACAAACACACATTCGCATACAACGAACAACGTAAACTATGATATTTATGACTCATTATCTCCAGCATAGTGGGCAGTTTAATGAAATAAAAAAAAATCACCATAAACAATTTTCACGTAAGTTTTTCAATAGTAGGTACGTTTATAGGATTAACACATGAATATGATAAACGAAAAGTAATTCCAGTTAATACACGGTTAAATTAGGTACCTACTTTTTTAATAGGAGGATTTAGTATCCATTTTTTAACTCAAATAAGAAACAAAATCAGCAGGTCAATTATCATCTTTCAGTTTCCATCAAAAAAATAGCGATGTTGTGATAAACTAATCATGTTTAGACAGATTCGACTTTTGAAATATATTTATTTTGGTTGATTGCTAGATATTGTAGGTGTCAAAACGTGCAAATCGTGATCGCAAAACCGACATGTTTTTGATTTTGAAACAAAAGTTGCATGGCAGCCCCTCAGGTATTGACGGATTATACCTACCCATTTAATATATCAATGTACCTACCCTAAAGATTTTATTAGTCAACGTTCCTGTCTTATAAGATACTAGCTGTGCCCCGCGGTTTCACCCGCGGTAATTTCGGTGTTCCCGCGGGAATTCCGGGATAAAAAATACCCTATGTCCTTCTCTGTACCCCTGAAAATGTGCATGGAAAATTTCATCCAAATCCGTTTAGCCGTTTTTGCGTGATTGAGTAACAAACATCCAAACATCCACATTTTCACATTTATAATATTAGTAGGAAGTAGGATTCCCGCTTCGCGCCGTCAAATATAATGTGAAAATTGCCCCATAAATCTACGTTTGCGTTATTATAGGTGTTTTCTGTTATTAATCAGTACTTATATTTTAAATCTATATTTTTTTTAAATAGGTAGCATAAGCGCTCGACCGTTTTAATAAGGCCTCAGTTCAACCTTGCGACATGTATATTATCTCAACTAAAATTCTTATCGTGTTAATACCAAAAATGATATCTAACAATTTCATTATTTTATACTTTTTATTTTCAGACACCGCGTAGTTGGATGTGCCGACGAAGTACAACAAACGTCTTAGTAAATTTTCACTATCAAAATTAAGCTCTATATCGTTTTATAATATGGTTTAATAAATAAGCCATAATATGAGCTAGATATACAAGATCCCGACAGAAGCAAAGTTTCAAAAGCTTTTAAACACAATCGTTAATGTACGTTATTCAATTTCGATTATATGGTGTTAATGTTGTTCAGCCATTTTAAAACGACTTCGAATAAGGAGAAGGTTCACAATTCGAAACGGATGTTTTTTTTTTTGTTTGTCCAATCTTGTTCTGTAAGTGCTTTTCGCCATTGCAAATGTTGTCAAAAATGCTTTAGTATTTAAATTTATTAAAACTATTTAAGTGAAATTTTTTATTATAGATCAATTTAGATATTACTGAAATATCAAAACAACGCCGCCGGCAGGTAGTGGGTAACGGGTGAGGGGTTTCAAAATTTAGTTAAGAATCTTTGCTTCTTAACTAAATTTAAGATAAAAGAATCACAGCTTATATAAGTTCATATGGTTTTTTGTATAAGTACCTAACTGGATAAGTACCTAACTCATATAATTATATTCAAACCTCTAAATCAACCTAACCACAAGAAAAAAAAGGAAGGAAAGAACTTTTGAATCAAAAGAACTCAATAATGGAAACATCGTGGATAATAATCATAACTTTATCGATTGCGTTGGTGATCTCAATAATCAGTTTACTATTTCTAATTTTAAAAATATACGTCCAATCATTAAAAGGGATATGCAAAACCGATAGACATTTAGTAGGGAAAGTGGTAATCGTTACCGGTGCAAATTGTGGCCTTGGTTATGCAACGGCTTTGGATTTGGCTGAAAGAGGCGCCAGAGTTATCATTACAACCATCGATGATACACTAGGAATAGAAGCGAGGGACAGACTAATAGCTGAGTCCGGTAACAAGGATGTGCACTATTATTACCTAGACTTATCGTCGTTTGATTCCGTCAGACAATTTGCAGATGTCATCCTGAAGACGGAAACGCAACTAAACGTGTTGATCAATAACGCTGGTGTATTTTTTTCGAAAAATGTGAAAACAAAAGACGGCATACTCCTAGGATTGCAAATAAATTACTTTGGCCCATTTCTATTGACGAACCTGCTGTTGCCGCTACTGAAGTCTTCAGCGCCCAGTCGGATCGTCAACGTGGCCTCCTCTATGCACAAAGGTGCGATACATTTTGAAGATATTGTAATGGAAAAGGCTAGTTTCAGTTCTCCATCAGTTTACAAAACATCGAAATTGTACACAGTCACGATAACAGTCGAGATGGCCCGTCGGTTGAAAGGCACTGGAGTGACCGTGAATTGTGTGCACCCCGGTATGGTAAAGACGCAGATAGCATTGGTGCATAAAAATTATAATCGTATTTTCAACTTAATATCTCCGCTTATGATGCACTTC
Source organism: Zygaena filipendulae (assembly GCA_907165275.2). Lineage (NCBI taxonomy): Eukaryota > Metazoa > Arthropoda > Insecta > Lepidoptera > Zygaenidae > Zygaena > Zygaena filipendulae. The sequence continues at coordinate 2,447,115 of OU015657.1, forward strand.
ATAAAAACACCTGAAGAAGGAGCTCAGACTGCGATATACTTGGCTGTGTCGCCAGAAGTCGATGACGTCACCGGGTGTTATTTCAGCGATTGCCGTGTTGAGAATACAATCAGCTCCATACAAGATCACAAAGTAGGCAGTAAACTTTGGGAAATGTCAGAGAAAATTGTGAACTTATAATAGTCATAAATTATTATGTATTTTAAATTATTTTTTATCCATCCCTACTTCCCTACTAATATTATAAATGCGAAAGTAACTGCATGTCTAGGTATCTGTTACGTAATCATATCTATGTAATCATTAGTATTTGTTCATTTTGTTATAAATTTGTCTGCCTGCGTCCGTGATGCCTCCGCAGGGCTCCAGCGGAAGACCAGCGCCGGGTGGTCCTTACAACCACCCGACTTATGCTGAGCTGGCCGCCTTTTTGTCACAACACGGTGTCTAATCACAATGTGCAAATAAGTGTCTCCATTATTTTAAGTAGGTGTCCGTTTCTCAGCCGTCAGATGGAGTCCGCCCACAGATCTTCGGCTGGCAGCGTCTGACCGTCGGTTGAGAATCGAACCCTCAATACTTGTTATATATATGTTTAGTTGTTGTATACGTATGCTGTAAATCTTTGTGTTGTGTCAAATAAAGTTTATCAATTCAACAATTACGCTTTCACGCCTTACCAGCTCAACTAATCATCATGAAATTTTGCATATATGTTGTCGGGGGAATGGACATTGGGTACTTTTTATTCCGGAATCCCCGCGGGAACTCCGTAATTGACGCGGGGAACAGCTAATCACCGAAACGGTTGGATCGATTTTGACGGGACTTGCACTAATAATAATGAGATGATGTTATCAGGAATAAATTAGGCTACTTTGGAGTTCCTGCAAGAATCCCGAAACTCACGCGGGTGAAACCGCGGGGGGCAGCTATTACAAAACAGAAACGTTACTCGATAAAAGGACGCAGATAAGCAATAACATGTTAACCCACAAAATAAAGTTATTGATTCCGAACGATTTATTTAGAGTTAGAGAACGTTTTTTAATTATGTGTTTACCTTATTACATTGTTTAAATATGTAAATCGCGCTATAATTTTAAAACTTAGGTAAATTTAATCAAAATTTCTCCAGTGTGGGTTAACACACTATTGCTTCTCTATGTCCAAAAAATCGAATGTATTTCAATGGGTAGGTACATTTTGATGAAATTAATTTACATAAGTCAACAATGTTAGTTTGAAAATAACCTTATCACCGCAATTATTCTCATGATAACGATGCCTAGATAATTAATAATTCACTGCACTATGTGATAAACCAGCTGTTTGAGAGTCATAAACAAGGTTATACGGAATCAGGGCACCAAGCAGTGAGCAACACTGATAACTTTGAAGTTTTAAGACGTATATATATATGTATATATTTCTTATTAGTTCATGTCATTGCTTTAAAGATTATTTGAAAAAAATTCAAGACCACGCAACCACAGACCATGACGCATTGGCATACGTGTATGTACCTATAGAATCTATACTATAGATATTTCGTGTTGTACATGTGTGTGTACCTCGTCGTAGTTTTTTTTTGTTTGGCAAAAAATAGTCGGTACGTACCTAATTAAAAAATATTGTATACCTAATAAAAACTTGAAAAGAAAAATATCAAAGTAATAGACTTTTCACTTATCATGCTCTGAAAGTGCTTGTTTGTGCAGGATTATAGGCTGCACAAAATCGAATTTTGTGCACAAGTGCATTAACTCATAAATTTATCGATATTAAGGCAAAGAAAATAAGCCTTACAGCCAAACACAATAAGAAGTTCATAGATAGAATTTGTTATTTTTTTTCATATTTACTTTAATTTATTTGCCTTATGTGTTTTTTAAGACATAAATAAACAACAAAACAAAAACAATTTCCTTCAGTATGAAAAACTGTACTAATTTTAAATTGAATTTTAATTAAAGAAATGTTATTTTATACTAAGGTTTTATTTCCTCGCAATCGAAGTGAAAAGCAGAGTTTACAACTCGTCCACAAAACCATTTTATCCTCGACATTACTATTCAGGCCTCGCCCTCGGCTCGGGCTACTAAAAGTTTCGGATAAAAATGGTTCGTTTTGTGCACTTGTTATAAAATCTACTATTTTGTAAAAAGTCCATTACTTTGTTAAATGTGAGGCTTGATGTTTCCTTTTTTAATTTAATCCTTTGACCAACAGAATGAAATATATACTTTGAGCCCATTTAGGGCTCGCAACTGATTATGTCGATGTGTTTCCTTAAAAAAGTTATACATTTAATATGTCTCAAAAACCTGTTGCCTTTTAAAAACATTTTAGGCATTTGTGTAGGTATCATAATCTTTTTGAGTTGGTTCCACCTTTTCGACTAAACTTGTATAAATGTATAATCATAATAATGTCAACAATGTATGTTTTAATTAATTTTATTGGATGATTTGTTAGTAATTAAAGGTCAAACAGTTAGTTATTGTATTATATCATTGTAAAGTCAAGCACAAAATGTGATAAAAACCTGATCATTGATCATTGATCATGATTAAAACAATTATTACATTATGGTCGGATTTAAAAAAAATATATCTTAATATTTATCCCGAAATTCCTACTGCTACTCCTACTGTATACTAGCTGTCCCCCGCGATTTCATCCGCGGTAATTTCGGAGTTCCCGCGGGAATTCCGGGAAAAAGTACTCTACGTTCTTCTTTGTAAAAACTATCCTATATTTTAAGTTGGACCATTTTATAAATGGTTACAAAATTTTATCAAAATCCGTTCAGTAGTTTCGGAGTCCATCGCGGACAAACAACGTGACACGTGATTTATATATATTAGATAGATAGATTATAAGCCAACCTGAAAATTTTATGTAAAGAAAAGTAGGTACTTCGCGAACTAACACCATTTATTTTCTTAAGTCTTACTTATAATTTTAAGGGACGAAAATAAACATTTTGAACAGTGATTATGGGTTATTGGATGGATTTATGATTATGGATTGGTAACACACGAAAAACTCGCACGGTTAACGATGACCAAATTTTGGCGATAGTTTTGTTCATTTATTTACTAAAACAACTGAACGAAGGCAGTATTGAGTTAGTAGATACCTATTACCTTAGGCCGTTTATCCACCGCCGCCGTCACCGTCGCGTCAACGAGAACGAGACGACGGCGCCGAAGTAGCGATACATGAGGCTTCTATAGCCGCGTGTCCACCGGTACCCTGCGGTTTCACCCGCGGTAAATACAGATTTCCCGCAGGAATTCCAGGATAGAAGTACCCTATGTCCTTCTCTGTACCCTTAAAAACGTGTGTGCAAGATTTCATGATGATCAGCTGAGCGGGTTAGTCGTAAAAGGGTAACAAACAAACATATTAAAAAACAAACAAAAAACTTACTTCCACATTTATAATAGTAAGGATTTCCTACGTTTTATTACATCATAAATACCTGTATAGTTTGTAAATAGAGTTTAAATATCTCATGAGGCAGAATCAAAAAAAAAATGTCTAGTATTTAGGTCAAGGTACCTATACACATAATATGTCTTGCTGTATCTTTTAGGCATATAACGCAAAATGTACTAAACTAAAGCGGATTTTTAGTTGCCTTGCTTGCAGTCTAACTTATCAAATCTATCTAATCAAAGTTTTTTTTTTCAGGTTATTTTTTTGCTGAGTATGTAAGTGAGCTGAAATTTTACAAGAAACTCATGACAAAGAAAATGAACTCTTTAAGACAAAAGTAGATTCAATATGTAGGTATATGTATTTGTATAGTGATTGTTAGTGGACTGAGCTAAACACGGTGTTTATGATAATTTTTAAGGTTTTATTTTTAAGTTATTTTCCGGTTTTCAAAGTACCGTCACCGGTTGTTGACTCACCATGCATCGTTCATGAGTTCATAATATTATGTGAAACATACATATTGACATCTCAGTTGGAGCTCACACGTATTGCGTAAGCAACCGTAATTATAAAATTGGCAGTTATCAACAACAGTTGTGTGTTTGTGCAATAGTTTATCTCATACTTTGGATTTATTCTGAACTCTTTTGTGGATTAATTTAAAATAATGTGTCCTTTAACAGTAATATTATTAACAGTGATAATAGTTCTATTCATAGCTCTAGCATTCGTTTCACTAAAACTATATGCTCGTACGTCCGTTGGATTGTGCAAAAGTAGCAAACATTTGGTGGGCAAGGTTGTGATCGTTACCGGTGCAAATTGTGGCCTTGGATATGCAACAGCGTTGGATTTGGCTGAAAGAGGCGCCAGAGTTATCATAACGACCATCGATGATACACTAGGAAGAGAAGCGAGGGACAGACTAATAGCTGAGTCCGGTAACAAGGATGTGCACTATTACTACCTAGACTTATCGTCGTTTGATTCCATCAGGAAGTTTGCTGAGATCATTCTGAAGACAGAAACGCAACTAAACGTGTTGATCAACAATGCCGGTATAATATGTTCCCCAATCCATGAAACCGAAGATGGTTTAGATCCAGTATTGCAAGTGAATTACTTCGGACCTTTCTTATTGACTAACCTCTTGCTACCACTTATGAAGTCATCGGCGCCTAGTCGAATAGTAAACGTCACATCGGCAGTATATTCCAAAGGTCGAATTAAGTTTGATGATTTGAACATGAAAAAAGAATACTTTAACTTCATAACTATCTACAGCAGTTCGAAATTGTACGTTGTTATATCTACAATTGAACTGGCCCGCCGTCTCGAAGGTACAGGAGTGTCTGTGAACTGTTTGCATCCAGGAATAAGTGATACACGAATTGGTCGCGAATATCAACCAAACACGATATTAGGTAGAATATACAAATGGTTAGTCTCCACAGCGTGGTTAAAAATATTAATGTACCATTTTATAAAAACTCTATGGGAAGGTGCACAAACTGCTATTTACTTGGCTGTGTCATCCCAAGTTGACGGTGTTAGTGGGTGTTACTTTTGTGATTGTCATATCAGTAAGACAATCGATATGGTCCAAAACAAGGATATTGGTGGTAAATTTTGGAAATTATCAGAGGAAATAGTGCAGTTAAAAAAACCCGCATAATAAATAATACCAAAGACAGTAAGAATATGTACTTAAGTTTAATTAATCGGTGTAAATGTAAACTTATTTACTACTAGCTGTGTCCCGCGGTTTCGCCAGCGTGGGTTTCGGAATTCCCGCAGGAACTATATTTTTCTAAAATAAAAGTAGCCTAAGTTACTCCTAATAACATTAGCTATCTGCCAGAGTCCCGTTAAAATCGGTTCAGTCGTTTCAAACATTAGCCGGAACAAACAGACAGACAGACAAAAATTTGATTATTTTTTTCTTTTATGTAAGTACCGTAGGTATATACTTTAATACTACTATATGCATTTAGTGAAAAGCTGTTAATTTGGAATTACAAACAGACACCTAATTTATTAATATTTACCTATAAATATAGATACTGATTTTATTCTTCATTAAAAGTGCAATAGACAGTAGTCATGGATTACAAGCTGCTCGCCGCGGCTTTGCCTTCATTAATTTCGAGAGTCCTTTAAAGGTCCTTCCTCACCGGGAGCATTCGCGTGTAATGTAACGATACAGACTTGAGCATTACACCAGTGAAGGAGGAGAACCGAGCAATTACAATGGCCACCTTGTAATGATACAAAACGGATATACATCAGTGAAGGAGGAGAACTGAGCATTACAATGGCCTCCTTGTAATGATACAAAACTGGTATACATCAGTGAAGGAGGAGAACCGAGCATTACAATGGCCACCTTGTAATGATACAAAACGGGTATACATCAGTGAAGGAGGAGAACCGAGCATTACAATGGCCACCTTGTAATGATACAAAACGGGTATACATCAGTGAAGGAGGAGAACCGAGCTTTACAATGCATACCTTGTAATAATACAAAACGGGTATACATCAGTGAAACAGGAGAACCGAGCATTACAATGCACACCTTATAATGATACAAAACGGGTATACATCAGTGAAGGAGGAGAACCGAGCATTACAATGCACACCTTGTAATGATACAATATTTAATATCCTGATACGACTTGTAATATCAATGCGCTCCACTTAAACTAAAAGCTAATGCTCAAAGTCGAATCTATATGTTACTTTAGGGAGGTAGTATTGTAATGTAATGCTCACAGTCAAATCTATAATGTTACATTACACGCGAATGCTCGCGGTGAGGGAGCACCTTTAGAGTCACTTGATATCAAGTAATGTGTTAATCGAGAACATTCTGTCTTTGTGCTTAACATCTAAATCGATTCGTGCATCTTTAATCATAAATCTCAATTCCACATCTTCCTTAATGTAGCTACCTATATAAATTCGATATATTATTTTGTTAATTGTTCATTCTTATTTTATGCGCTGCCATTACCTACCGTTCATTCGACTGCGATAAAGTTAAGCGATAACTTTTTTCTTGCACTTGCGCAAAAGTTATCTGGGCATCCATACCTAAGTATAAATAAAATTGAAGTGTCTGTTTGTAATTCCAAATTAACACTTAATAGCTTTTCATTAAATATATACCCAATATGATTGTATATCTGGGGGCACGGTTGTGCCCCCGCCAAAACGAGCCAGCGAAGCGCAAGGGCACTAGCTATCTTTTCTCGAAGCGCTTCATCGTTTTTTTGAACCCTTGTAACTTGGGTCTAGATTATACAAAATTTTCGGGATATATTGTCAATAGCGGACTTATTAAATATGTAATAAATTTTTTTTTGCATAACTCTCATACTTTAAATTTTATTGATATCTAAAAAACCTCGATTTCGTCACTGACTCACTGATGATCATTAAAATTCTTAGGGTATTTCCTAATGTCCTAGTAAGCTGAAATTTGGTATGTAAGCTAGTATTAGTACACAAACAACAAAAAAATTATAAAACTTGTAACTTTTATCCCCCAATCCCTTAACTTAGGGGATGGATATTTGTATGAGACTTCCGCAATTTTGACTTTCAAAAAGAAATGAAATCCCAATTTTCATGTAAAATATTGCCAAGACGAGACCATATACCAGCACTTTCAAAAAGTTATCAGATCTTATGTAGAGCCAAGCTTTTAACTCTACACGCCCTAACTCTAAAAGGTCTACCTTCACAAACTCTACACCTTCGTCAAAATATGTGGCTTGGCCGTTTTGCTACTACAAAGAACTATTATATAACAGAAAAGTAATGAACAATGGATCAATTTTTCACCTTAGGCCCATGTGAATTTAATGTAAGGACAGATTGTAAATAGACTTGAAATATTATCTCTTAGCAAAATCAAATAAAACGATGTCTAGGATGTCTAGTACCAAACTGAAGCGGATTTTTAGTTGTCTTTCTAGTAAACTCTAACTTCAATTTTTTACAATATCTTCTCTAAGTTTTTTTCTGCTATGTATAGCATACAAAAACAATAGACGATGGTATGTATAGGTTTAGTCATTGTTGGTGGACTGAGCAAAATTAATAAACACGCATATGGGCGGAGGTATCTAGGTTCTGGGCCGGGGAGAATCACATTGGTTCTGGGTCTGGTCAAATCAGATTTTTTATAAGCACTTATGTTTTACATAAATTCTTTAATTATACACACCCCATCTTCTATATCTCTCTTTCTACACAATGGCTAGGTGGTTACCTGGTAGGGAATGCCGAGAAGCACTAAGTCCGCTATTCGTACATGCTGTTCAATAGAGAATAAATAAATAAATAACTATTTTGAAAGTAATTTATACATGTATTGTATTGTAAATGGCAAAAAGTTATTTTTCTAAACTTTTATCGACAAAAGTAGATAGTTAGTAGGGACGTTAATGACAAGATCCGGGGGGGGGGGGGGGGGGGTTAAATTCCATTAGTTTGTGAACTCATATACCTAAGTTACTCATATACATAAGTCATTCTCCGATTGTCAAAGTACCGTGACCGGTTGTTCACTCATCATTCGTCGTTTATAAATATTAAGTGAAACAGAATATTAACATCTCAGTTGGATGTCACACGCATTGCGTTAAACAATCTTAAATTGGCAGTTATCAACAACAGTTGTGTGTTAGTGCAATAGTTTATCTCATACTTTGGAACTTTTGTGGATTAATTTCAAATAATGTGCCCTGTAATAGTAATATTGTTAGCAGTGATACTAGTTCTATTCATAGCTCTAGCATTCGTTTCACTAAAACTATATGCTCGTACGTCCGTTGGACTGTGCAAAAGTAGCAAACATTTGGTGGGCAAGGTTGTGATCGTTACCGGTGCAAATTGTGGCCTTGGATATGCAACAGCATTGGATTTGGCTGAAAGAGGCGCCAGAGTTATCATAACGACTATCGATGATACACTAGGAAGAGAAGCGAGGGACAGACTAATAGCTGAGTCCGGTAACAAGGATGTGCACTATTATTACCTAGACTTATCGTCGTTTGATTCCATCAGGAAGTTTGCTGAGATCATTTTGAAGACAGAAACGCAACTAAACGTGTTGATCAACAATGCCGGTATAATATGTTCCCCAATCCATGAAACCGAAGATGGTTTAGATCCAGTATTGCAAGTGAATTACTTCGGACCTTTCTTATTGACTAACCTCTTGCTACCACTTATGAAATCATCGGCGCCTAGTCGAATAGTAAACGTCACATCGGCAGTATATTCCAAAGGTCGAATTAAGTTTGATGATTTGAACATGAAAAAAGAATACTTTAACTTCATAACTATCTACAGCACTTCGAAATTGTACGTTGTTATATTTACAATTGAACTGGCCCGCCGTCTCGAAGGTACAGGAGTGTCTGTGAACTGTTTGCATCCAGGAATAAGTGATACACGAATTGGTCGCGAATATCAACCAAACACTATATTAGGTAGAATATACAAATGGTTAGTCTCCACAGCGTGGTTAAAAATATTAATGTACCATTTTATAAAAACTCTATGGGAAGGTGCACAAACTGCTATTTACTTGGCTGTGTCATCCCAAGTTGACGGTGTTAGTGGGTGTTACTTTTGTGATTGTCGTATCAGTAAGACAATCGATATGGTTCAAAACAAGGATATTGGTGGTAAATTTTGGAAATTATCAGAGGAAATAGTGCAGTTAAAAAACCCGCATAATAAATAATACCAAAGACAGTAAGAATATGTACCTACTTAAGTTTAATTGATCGGTATAAATGTAAACTTATTTACTACTAGTTGTGTCCCGCGATTTCCCCCGCGTGGGTTACGGAATTCACGCAGGAACTATTTTTTTCTAAAATAAAAGTAGCCTACGTTACTCTTTACCACATCAGCTATCTGCCAGGGAGAGTCCCGTTAAAAAAAATACTTTTATATGCATTTAGTGAAAAGCTGTTAATTTGGAATAACAAACATACACTTCAAATTTACTAATATGTACCTATAAATATAGATATTCTCCATTAAAAGTGCAGTAGTTATTGATTACGAGCGATACTCGCCGTGGCTTCGCCTTCAATAATTTCGAGATTCCTTTAATAGTCACGGGATAGCAAATACTTAATAATATGTTAATCGAGAACATTCTGTCATTGTGCTAAACATCTAAATCCGTTCGTGCATCTTTAATCAAAAGCCTCAATTCCACATCTTCCTTAATGTAGGTACCTACCTATATAAATTCGATATATCATTTTGTTAATTGTTCATTCGTATTTTATGCGCTGCCATTACCTACCGTTCATTCGACTGCGATAAAAGTAAGCGATAACTTGTTTACGCAAAAGATATCTAGGCATCTAGTATACCTACATAATCCTACTAATATTTTAAATGTGAAAGTGTGGATGTTTGGATCTTTGTTACCTACTCAATCACGCAAAAACAGCATAACGGATTTTGATGAAATTTGGCATGCACGTTGTCAGGGGTACAGAAAAGGACATAGGGTACTTTTTATCCCGGAATTCCCGCGGTAACTCCGAAATTACCGCGGGTGAAACCGCAGGGCACAGCTAGTTATATATATATTTTTTTTTCTGCTTTGTACAAATTTCAGTATAATTACAACGAGCCCCAAAATTTATTGGATATTGATATGATGGAGGCGTCTGATGTTGCAGTGTGTTGCAGCCACGCTCTCCGTAGTGAAGTCTTGATTCGATTATTGAATTGGTACTTAATTGTATCATGTACCTACCTACCTACATAAAAAGGTTAAGGAGAAATTATGTTGCAAATCACATTTTTAACCGACTTCCAAAAAGGAGGAGGTTCTATGTTCGATTGTATTTTTATTTTTTTTATGTATGTTCACCGATTACTCGAAGACGGTTGGACCGATTTGGAAAATTCTTTTTTTGTTTGAAAGGGTATACTCTCAATTAGGTCTCATTGCCACCAAGTCGGGATCTGACGGTGGAATCTTGGAGAAATCGAGGGAACTCTTCAAAAATTATGGGCACACCTATAGCGATTTGGGTATTTTTTATAGTAAATCATTCATTTGCTTCCGAAAAGCAAAATTTGAAGAAGTGGAACTGATGATGAAGACCACAGATGGTCATCGGAACTACTCAACAATAATACGTATTTCACGGGTTCGGATTGGAGCGATTTCAAAATTTTTTTTTTGTTTGAAAGGGGATACTCCCAAATTGATTCCATTGTCACCAAGTCGAGATCTGATGATGGAATCTTGGAGTGATCGAGGGAACTCTTCAAAAATTATAGGTACACCTATAGCGATTTTTGTATTTTTTATAGTAAATCGTTTATTTACTTTCAGAAAGTAAAATTTGAAGAAGTGGAACTGATGATAAATACCACAGATGGTCATCGGAACTACTCAATAATAGTTATTTCACGGGTTCCGATTGGTTAACTTTAATATGGTTTCTAAACAATTTATGCTCGTCACAATGTATATGGTGAAGTGGAACTGATGGTGATGTACTAGGAGAACTCCTCAACAATTAACGTCCCTGCATCGGGAAAAGCAAAATTTTGTAAAAGGTGATGAGCAGTTGACATTTGGCTACTGTAACTTACATAAATTACAAACCGACTCACTTAAAAGCAAGAAATAAACAATATTTTAATAAAAAATTAAAACCGACTTCCAAAAACACAAAAATAAAAATATAATAATAATAATATAATAATCCACTTCACAACACACAGATCTACTTGATCCCACACTAAGCTATAAGCTTGTGTCGTGGAAACCAAGCAAACGTGGTATATACTACACATATCATTACATATATATTATACTATAGATATATATGCACACCCAGACTGGAAAATGGAACCCTAAATGGAAATCTAAAAATAAAAAGCTAAAAATAACAAAATACCGATATAATCCAAAAGCCGAAAACACACGTAATATTATTATTAGTTTGTGCTACCACTGATCGGTGTGAAGTCGGTGACAAGCCAAATATGGAGAGGGTAGATGGGCTAAGTCGACTCCTGCCACCAGCTCTTCGTGAGCAGAACAACCCAAGTGGGCAGACAACAGCGGGCTTGTCACCGAATTCAAAGCGATCAGTGGTAGCACAAACTAATAATAATATTACGTGTGTTTTCGGCTTTTGGATTATATCGGTATGTTGTTATTTTTAGCTTTTTATTTTTAGATTTTTAGTTTTGTGTTTTTGGAAGTCGGTTTTAATTTTTTTGTTATTATTTCTATATTTCTACTCGAATTGAACTTAACTAAATTAATTATTAATATAATGCTTTGCCTGTAAGCAGTTGGTGTGCCAATAAAATAAATAAATAAATAAGGGTCTAAACCCCTTACCCTTGGCCACAGTCTGGGCGGCAGCGGTGGCGGCGGTGGCAAAAACAAATGGTAGACAACACAAGAAATAGGCCACAGCTATCAGCGGCGCGAACTACGCTACGACATGATTTATTTATTTTTTTCACAAATTATGGTATTTTAAAATTGAAAGTCCTCATAAACATATTATGCTACAGTTTTAATGCAAATAAGACTCAAACAGTCTGTTGCTCTAATCTAAATAATTTTAGATTGAATTTATTTGGAACACTCCATACAATTTCTGACTTCACATGGAACGGGAGACAACTAGCGACATCTTCTTTAGCTTTGCCCGGCCATCCGCATGGCGCCGATCTTGAACTTTTCTTAACAACAACTCTCATCATGCCAGAATCTATAACTTATTTCAAGTTTTTATACTTGGTTTAGGTTTAATTTAAGGAATTACAATATAATAGACAATAATAAATTACTAGCGACACTTTTTATTTTAAAAACATAAAATTTCGTGTGTTAAATTTTATTCTATTATGACATTTTATTATGATGGCCACACCGGAAATCAATCGTCAGTTCGATTTCAATTTCAATTCAATCTTAAACTCGATTTTGTCAAGAGTACCTGGTGATCTGTATCCTCACTGTATCACAGGAAATATTCCTACGACAGACACCAGTCTCTCACAATAAAGGTCGTACCCTTAAGTTTGTACCTACTTAGAAATGACTGTGTTGTGTTGAGACTAATAAAGATACTATTATTATTATTATATTCCAGATTGGAATTGAAACTGGATTGAATTCTTGTTATTGTGAGATTGGGATTGGATTCAAGAGTAAGCACCCAGGTAGCAAAGGGCGGCAAAAAATCAAAATATGCGAAAACCATTTTCAGCAAACAATAAAATTTTGATGTCTCCTTCTGAATGACGCGGGGCAGTGTTGCTACTTGCTGTGTTGCAATACCTACCTGTTTATTCATAAAGCCAAAGTGCCAAAGTTTGTGTAAAACTAGCTGTACCTTTTCACCCGCGTGAGTGTCGCAATAAAAAATTTACAAATTTACAATTTTTTTTTTATTTGACAAAAATTTTATTTTTAGTACGTCCTGTAGATTCATAAAAAATATTAGACACGTATTTTGTCTTTTTTTACGTAGTAGTAAACAGTAACGGAGATATTTTGAGTCGAAATGTCGCGTGACGTCACAAGCAGGTGCAGTTTTTACCTGCATAATATTATGACGTTATGAGCCACTTTCAAACTTTAATGCGCTTTATCCAAGTACCTACAGTTATGATATTTTCATTAATTTGAAAAAGCAAAATATAGGTGTCTATCATTTTTTTATTATCTAACTGACGGGCTAAATAGAATTGAGAAAACAAAAGTCACATACCTATTCCTACAGGATCTCCAAAGTAGCCTTATTTACTGCATACATTGCCTGAGCCGTGAGGCATGGTAGGATTGTCGCAGAGCTAACTGAGGGACTATTAGGTATGTAACTTTTATTTCTATCATTTTTCTGTTGCAATCAAAAATATGACGGTGTTGCGATAACAATATGCACGTTTTGACACCTACAATATCTATAGCAATCAACCAAAATAAACATACTTCAATAGTTGAAGCTGTCTAAACATCATTAATTAATCACAAAATAGCTATTTTTCTGATAGAAACTGAAATATGAATGCAAAAAAAGTTACATAATTGCCCTGCTGGGGCCACCGCTCTTCTGGGGGGGTCATGACTGCCCGCCGCGCGCCGCCGGCCTTGCACATCATTTATTACATGCGCGCGCAGTATTTGCTGCAATGTTATTTTAAAACGACGATATCTCCTAAGATATTCATTGAAATCGAATAATGTAAAAGGCAATATTGTTTAAAATTAAATACTTATGATGAATATAATATGTATATCATGTTTATAAAAACACCTTCGCAAATAATGCATTATTTTAGAAAAAATTTGGTTAGCATAAAAAAGTTTATAGTGAGCCAACCTTTAAAGACAGACATAATTATGCTGTCGCGGATTTTTTTTAGAACTTTTAAAGGGAAACAATTCTGTCATACATGATTTTTGCGAAACTTTTACGCAGCGTAGGCAACGGAAACTCTTAAAAGGAATATGTTTTCCCGTTTCTTGCAACATTTTTTATTGCTGCTCCGCTCCTATTAGTTGCAGCGTAATGGTATATAGTCTATAGCCTTCCTTGATAAATGAGCTATCTAACACTGAAAGAATTTTTCAAATCGGACCAGTAGTTCCAGAGATTAGCGCGTTCAAACAAACAAACAAAAATTTGAAAGTGCCGACTATAGAGCGCTGAACGACAATCTCGGGTCGGCCACTGGATGTAATGTGAAACGAAGGGTTTCTCAGGAGGTTTTGGTATCCGATTTTCGCCTCAAATATCTTTAAAAAAAAAAATTGGCGCAGAAAAAACTATTCACGAAAATTGAGTGCATCGATGCGCTGACGGATCATATTATACACCTAATGGCTCCTTTGTACTGGTGCTGGCACGAATACAAATCCAATGTAAAAGTCATTCGCCCACCTACAGTGGTGGTCATATAATTAAGAACGATTTATATGTAGACCTTAAATTGAAATTGAAATGTTCATAAAAAAGATTTACCTCCTTGCTGAAAAATAATGAATATACCACTAGCTTCAACGTTTACAAGGCTAACATAATCTGTCATAAAAGCAGGAAATAATATTTAGTTTACCGGTTAATTCGTTGACAATAAAATATTGGTAACATCGCAGCAGCTCGGAGGCTGGACAAATAATTAAGAACGATTATAGTATTGCTTTTTTTTAAATTAATTTTGTGAATAAAATAAAATAAAAATAAAATGAAATTATTACTTAAAATGCTCTTCATTATTATTTTATAGTGTGTTTATGCCATTATCGGTTTTTAATAGTTTTAAGGTAATTTTTTATCGAAAAAAAGAAATCTAGCGTCTCGGCTACTAGAGAAATAATAATAAAGCTGCGTGGTCATAATCGATCATACTAAAAAATTGCAGATCATTTATCTTGTTCAAAAACGATGGTTTACCAAGCTGTGAAGCATTTTTATACACATCAGACCACTCCGAATATTCCGCGCAAATCTAAAGTTAGAAAAACGTCTCCCAGAAACGTTTAAGAATAGTTCACCTCGCTAAGCGGGGCCAGTTTAAAGGTTCTAATGAGATCAAAAATGAAGTTTTCGATGACAGTTACTGGGGCACTGTTTGAAGGCATTTTGTGGAGGCACAGTTTTTTGACAGAGAAACAAGGAACGTACCCATGTTGACATTACGCCATAGGCAGAGTTATTCTTCTGAGGGCAGACCCGACTAGCGTTTGGAAGGAAGTACCTATGGAATTTGGACATAGTCGCAATAGAATTAGGTACCTACATACTTTTTTCGAATTAAACAAAGATAAAAAAGTATGCTCTGATGGTAAGCAGTAGGTATGTACGCCGACCTGCGAATAAGACATTCGACCCCAAATACACTAAATGGATGGTGGACAATGACAGTGAAAACATAAAAATTTGGGGTTGTTTTTCTAGTTATGACGTAGGACTTACTAGGCTGGTAAAAGGCAACATGGACCAATACTAATACAAACAAATACTCGAAAAATGTATGTTGCCATACGCAAATGATTTTATCTTTCGGTAATAAAGACATTTCAGCATGATAATGATCCAAAACACAGCTTACTCACTCAGACCACTACCATCCACTTCTAAAAACTACCTTGACAGGCAAGTGGTAAAAGTGTTTGATTGGCCACTAAACAGTCTAAGTCTTAATCCAATTGAACATATTTGGTGTCAATAAAAAAAAGATATCAAACAAACGTTCTGGTAAGATAAATAACCTTCAAAACACTTTTTAAATTAAAACCTGTAAGTAGTTAATAACATCCATGATGCGCCGTTGTTATGCAGTTATCTGCAGTTAAGGAAATGGTACAGAATATTAATTTACGCCCCCTTATAACAATTTTTCCTGTTTTATTTTATTGAATAACAGTTGTCAAATTAAATCAATTGAAGCCATACCTAAATTCTTAAATTATCTTTAATATTTTTTTTTTAAATGTTTCGTTCTTAATTATTTGTCCAGCCTTCGAGCTACTGCGATGTTACCAATATTTAATTGTCAACGAATTAACTGGTAAATTAAATATTATTTCCTGTTTTTATTACAGATTTTGTTAGCCTTGTAAACGTTGAAACTAATGGTATATTCATTATTTTCCAGGAAGGAGTGAAATCTTTGTTATGAACATTTTAATTTCAATATGAGGTCTACATATAAATCGTTCTTAATTATATGACCACCACTGTATATCCAAGTATGGTTTAAGGTCTTCTCTGTTATAAATTAGTTTCTTTTTTATCACACACAGTCATCGAATTTGAATCAATTCCTCGTTCAACCTTACACCTAGCATAAAATATGTATAGCAGTGGCGAAGATACCATAGAAGCCGATTCCCACTGGCTTCCCTTCAGACGCAACATCTCTCTCCGTAATTGAGTACGTTGTCAGGGATACAGGGAAGGACTTTTTATACCGGAATTCCCGCGGGAACTCCGGAACTTATCGCAGGTGAAACCGCGGGGAACAGTTAATAGTTTAACAAGTTGAAATTAAAGTAGATTTCCGGCTTCCCTCTCTCAATATTTCACCCTTCGCCACTGATGTATAGTATAGATTGAAAATAAGTTGCATAAGTTTTCACAACGGCAGGTTTACTTCATCATCACTTCGAAGAGGCAAAGTCATCTAAATATGCATCGTGAACAAAACCGGACGCCCAAGTTCTCCAAACACAAATCAGCGCGGTATTCAAATGAACTGCAGACACATCTTTCTAGAAATTTTATATCCAAGGAGTAAACTTGCCCACTTTGCAACTGTGCGATTCATATTAAACTTGTTATGTTATGACAACTTGCTCTTTGAAGATCTATACTATAATAAAAGAGTAGAATCCCCGATTCTGTACATTGAATATTTTTACCTGAAATTGAGAGGGGTGATAAAAGAAGAGTAACCAGGCTTATTATTATTATGTTAGATGTAGTATAAGCATCCAAGGAACTAGAAACATTATTTACTCGGCAACTGAAGTTATGTGGAGATCTAGTTTTCGATAATTTGTGGAGACGAATAAATGATATCATTATTGATCTAGAAAATAATATTATTGTTATATTATTTCAAGAAAATTTGTCGTTCTCCTATTTATTTATGTAAGAGTTATATGTAATTTTGATTGCTAATAATATTTGAATCTGATGGCGGTTATGAGATTTTGCTTTAGTATTAATTGAGGTAATTTTTTTTTTATAACTTTAAACGGCTTTTTCTCGGAATGGTCTTTTGGCGCGTTAGTAATTTTGCCTTTCCTGTGACGATGGTGATACTTCTAGGCATATCTGTACTAATTAAGAGGAAAGATTTGATATTTTGTTTGTTTATTACGATTTAACTCTAGAACTACTGGACCGATTTCAAAAATTCTATCACATCTTTCAAGAATTTATTTATTTAAAGAACTTTATTGCACATTTATGTACAAAAGGCGGACTTAATGCCTACATTATAATGGTACATTCTCTACCAGTCAACCTTTTGGCTAGGGGAAAGTTTAGTGACATTACACAGAACCGGAATATATATATATATATGAATATTACCATGTATACAGTAAATAAATTAAATAAAAGAAGAGTTACCACTAATTATTTTATAGATATATCTATATTATAACTTTAAACTGACAGCGTGCTGCTGAAGAGTTTGTTGTGCAGCTTCTTTTCTTCAGCCATAGCACAAGGAAGCTGTGAAGGGTGGATATTTTATGGATACTGTCATAATGACTGTAATTATACGTATATTGACGTCAAAAAGAGCCACATTATGGGCCAAATTTGAATAAAGGATTTGACTTTGACTTTAAAAACTTTGACTTTCCCTGAGGAACACATCAGACTATACCTATTGTAAACTGCGAGGTACAGCTACTAATATGATAACCTTAAAATAAGTCATCCACGTAAAGGTTTGGGACGGAGCTCATTTATTACGGCTTTTGCATACTACACGTTGTCAGGGGCACAGAGGAGGAGATTGGGTACTTTTTGTTCCGGAATTGCCGCGGGAACTCCGAAATTAACGCGGGCGAAACCGCGGTTAACAGCTAGTATAATATATACTATAATGACGTTATCTACCAAACCCTTGTTTTGAGTAACGCGTGAAAAACGGGTATTTTAAACCGGTTGCTCGTCATATTGTAAGCATCGTAACTACCTAATATTATAGACGAAAGTGAGTATTGTTTGTTTGTTTGTTACGCTTTCACTGTTCAACTAGATCCTGATGGAGAAGGACATGAAATGAAATGAAATGATACTGACTGATATTTTTATAGGATACTTTTTATCCCGGAATTCCCGCGAGAACCCTGAAATTACCGCGGGTGAAACCGCGGGGAACAGCTAGTAATCCTCACTAATAATATAAATGTGAGAGTGAGTTTGTTTGTTTGTTTGTTACGCTTGAACGTCTCAACGGCTCAACTGATCATCATGAAATTTTACATGCACATTGTCAGGGGTATAGGAAAGGATATAGGGTACCTTTATCTCGGAATTCCCGCGGAAACTCCGAAATTACTCGGGCGAAACCGGGACAGCTAGTATACCTACCTACATAATAATATAAACATGACGTGTTTTGAGATTTAGTTAATCATCAGTAAAACTTATGAATAATCGAATAAAATGCCAACTATACGAGATATCGAAAAACCGGCACCGCAGATCGATTTTTTTTTTTTTCGAAGTGTCTAGTCGTCCACTAAACGGATTATTTATTAGTCTTCCTCTACATAAATTCACAAAAGAGGTTGTCAATATATTGTTTTTGGTTTTTTAACTGTAAAGATTGTTGTAAAGTGATTTTTAAATAAATAACGGTAAAATAAAATTATTTTAAACTAGTTGTGCCCCGCGGTTTCACCCGCGTTAATTTCAGAGTTCCCGCGGGAATTCCGGGTTATAAAGTACCCTATGTGATGTGTTAATCTGATGTATAAGCTATATTATTGTAAAGTTTAATTTAAATCCATCGAGTAGTTTTTGCGTGAAAGAGTAACAAATCCATCCATCCATCCATACATACTTACAAACTTTCGCGTTTATAATATTAGTAGGATTAGTATATCTATCTCGCGAGATTGTTAACTGTCAAATGATTGTGAACCGTGAAATTTAATATTCAATTTAATACATTTAACGCATTGTATACCTAATTATAGTTAGGTTAGCTTTGTGCTGCAGCTGAGCAAGTCGCGCGAGCCGAGCGAGCGTAGCGAGCGTGCCGCGGCAGCGGCCGGCGCGCGGCGATGCGTCACCAACAGTTTCACGGTTCACGAACATTTCAAAACGACTAATGTGTGTGGACGACTAGCCACAGACATTTTTTTCTTATTCATGTAGGATTAAAAGTTAAAACTCGACTATGTCAGATAATGCGGCTTTTTAGTTATACCACGGCAACCTGTCTGTTCGCGATAAACTCAAAGACTAGATACTGAACGGATTTTCATGCGGTTTTCACCAATAGATAGAGGGATCGGAGTGGAACGTTTATACGTATAGTTTCTCCTGGAATTCTCGCAGGAACTCCATAATTATCGCGAGTGATACCGCGAAAAACAGCTATTCTTGCTAATATTATAAAGAGGATAAGTTTGCGAATGTGAGGATGTAGGGGGTAATCTCTGGATCTACTGCACCGATGTTGAAAATTTTTTCACTTATAGGAAGCTGCGGTACCTAGTCCTGAGTGACATAGGGTAGTTTTTATCCCGAAATTTCCACGGAAACTTCGAAATTACCGCGGGCGAAGCCGCTGGAGACAGCTAGTCATAAATAAATCGCTGCAGCTTGAGGTTATTTATTATCACTATAGCAGAATCTAAAACAACTACCTACTTTTCAAATTTATTTCCTTTGCATTGAGTACAAATAAAGGGAAAACACGTAAGAGTTTTTTCGGCGAAATTCGCCTGACCCGTTATACCGACCCATTAAAATTATTAGCTAGGTGTATAAATACGTGTAACATATTATAACAACTCAGTTAGAGCCTACACAGATTGGGTGAAACAGTCGTTAATAAAAAAATAATAATCTAATTTCTACATGTCTAAAGCATCTATTGTGTTAGTGGAACAGTTTAAGTACTTATCTTATTAGATAACATATTTTGTAACTTTTCGGAACACTTTGGTGGATTAATTTGTAATAATGTACTATTTGATAGTAATATTATCAGTGATCGTATTAGTTTTATTCATTGCCCTTATATTCGTCTCACTGAAATTAGATGTTCGTACCTCTGTTGGATTGTGCAAAAGTAGTAAACATTTAGTTGGCAAAGTCGTGATCGTGACCGGAGCAGATTGTGGTCTTGGATATACAACAGCATTGGACTTGGCTGAGAGAGGCGCCAGAGTTATTATAACGGCGATTAATGATTCGCTAGGAATAGCAGCAAAGAACAGATTAATAGCTGAGTCCGGTAACAAGGATGTGCACTATTACTACCTAGACTTAGCATCCTTTAATTCGGTCAAAAGGTTTGCTGACACCATTCTAAAGACAGAATCGAAATTAGATGTACTAATCAACAACGCCGGTATACTATGTCACTCTATTCCTATGACCGAAGATGGTTTAGATCCAGTATTGCAAGTCAATTATTTCGGGCTCTTCCTACTGACGAATCTTTTGCTACCACTATTAAAATCATCGGCGCCCAGTCGTATAGTCAACGTTTCATCTGCACTGTATTCTCTGGGAAGATTTGATTTGGATAACTTGAATAAACAAAGAGAATCCTGTAATTTTTTATATACGTACAGCACTTCGAAATTATATGTAGTCATATTTACAAGTGAATTAGCTCGTCGTCTTAAAGGCACAAGGGTGACTGTGAACTGTTTGCATCCAGGAATGATAGGTGATACACAAATTGGCCGTGCAAATCAACCTAATTCTATACTAGGTAAAATATACAATTGGATAATCACTTCACCTTTGGTAAAAGTTGTTATGAAGCATTTTGTAAAAACTCAATGGGAAGGTGTGCAAACTGCCATTTACTTGGCTGTGTCATCCCGAATTGACGATGTGAGTGGATTTTATTTTTGTGATTGTCGCATCACTGAGACAAATGATACGGTTCAGAACAAGGATGTTGGTGAACAACTTTGGAGAATATCAGAAGAAATAGTTCAGTTAAAAAGGTACGTATTTTATGGAAAATTTCAAATTAACAATAAACTATTATATATTATATGTACCTAAGTGTTAAAACACAACGCTTGTTGTGTTGAAAATGAAAATTGAAAATGACAATGCGCTACATTAATATTTAATGGCAAATATTTCTGAAGTACAGGGGACCCACGAGTCCCACTTTCAATAGTCAACACCTTAATCTACTAACAAATTTAAACTTTTTGAGGTCCAAATGGCAAAAACTGAAATTTGTCTATCATAATACAGCCATTGTTGGCACTATATTTTACCTCTATACAACGGTTTAGTAAAATTAACGTACGAAATAAAATTGGATAGGCACTCCATATTTGTAACCGATAAAAATAAAATCAGTGCACATTAGCAAGTGGGGTACCATTAGATAGGTTTTAGAAAATAAATGACTTAATTTATTTTTAATTTTCAGATTTTCAATGCAGTGTAGTGGAATCCTGAAAACCACTTCATGCAAAACCTGAAATTAGGAATATGATGACGTCACATGCAGGCGCTGCACTGGTTAATACGGCGAGTCGGTTTGCTATCGAAAGTATAGGAAATTCAACGTGTGGGATATTTTCTATACTTATAATAAAACTGTAGCGAGGTCAATTCTGTACATTGAATATATATTTAAAATTAATATTGGAGGATGAATAATGATTGATACTGAATACTGATGCCAAAAATGCAATCAGTAAATTTTTTGTCTGTCTTTCTGTCTGTCTGTATGTGCACTCATGGGTCAAAAACTACTGAAGGGATTTTAACCAAACTTGGCACGATTGTAGTCCATACTCCTGGGCAGGTTATAGGCTATATAACATAACGCTAAGATACATAGGAGCTGAGCAGTAACGATAAATTTGAAGTAAGTCGGATAAAAATGCGCTTTCGAGCTCTTATCCTCGCATACGTTTACTCAACGGAACGGATTTGGATGAAATTTGGCATGCACGTTGTCAGG
Source organism: Zygaena filipendulae (assembly GCA_907165275.2). NCBI lineage: Eukaryota > Metazoa > Arthropoda > Insecta > Lepidoptera > Zygaenidae > Zygaena > Zygaena filipendulae. The sequence continues at coordinate 2,469,297 of OU015657.1, forward strand.
GGTACAGTGAAGGGCATATGATACTTTTCATCCCGGAATGCCCGCGGGAACTCCGTAATTACCGCGGGTGAAACCGCAGGGCACAGCTAGTTTCAAATAATATATGATCCATTGCTATTCAGCGCGGGAATGCTGCCAGGCCAGCCACATGGGCACCTTTGCACCGGGAACCAAAGATAATATAATCACTACGGGAACGGTCAGGGCCGGGTGATTTGATTAATGACTTGTAATTTTTGACCTTAATAACAATAATTAATAATAATTATTAAATGTTTGAAAATCATGACTTCGAATATAATTCCTTTTTTTACTGTGCAAGAACTTTGATTTTAATTTTATTTCAGTTTTGATTGTAGATAAAACCTTATTTTGTGGTTAATCTTGTTTTAATTTTGATTTAATTTTGCCTTTATTTTAATTTTGATCTAATTTTGTTTTTATATTAATTATGATTTATTTTAATTTTAGTTTTGACAATCTTTTTTTTCTTTTGTTATTGTAAAATTGTAAATTAAATTTTGGTATGATTAAAATATTTTGCCAAATAGTTTCAATTCAATGCAATAAAATACTTGTACTATTTTACTATCTTCTTCTTGTTATAAATAAAAATGAATGTTTGTATGTCTGTCCTCTATGAGTTTCGAAACCATGGGTCCGATTGTGATGGAACTTTGGCGGGTTGTTCTGCCTGCGTCCGCAAAGGTTCCTGATCCCAAAACTCACGTGGGTGAAACCGCGGGGCACGGCTAGTTAATTATAAATAAATCTTTGAACAATATAATTTGTCATAATAATAATAATTAATGTAATTAATTACTATTTTAAGTTCAGCGATCTCAATGAAATAGTTAAAAATGTGCAAAATATAAACATTTCTCCCTGGTCTCCCACGTGTCTAAAGTTAAAAATTATATTAAGTCACTAGCTGTGCCCCGCGGTTTCACCCGCGGTAATTTCGGAGTTCCCGTGGGAATTCCGGGATAAAAAGTACCCTATGTCCTTCTCTGTACCCCTGACAACGTGCATGCCAAATTTCATGAAAATCCGTTCTGCCGTTTTTGCGTGATTGAGTAACAAACATCCAAACATCCACACTTTCACATTTATAATATTAGTAGGATAAAATAGGTGCAGGGAAACGACATATTTTTCGGAAATGTTGCAGTAGCAGAAAAATATTTAAAAGTAAAAATGTCAGGCCATAATATGCCATAATTGTATTTTGTAATTCGGACGCGTGTCCGATAGATAGATGTTACCTATAGTAGATCATTCTAATTATCGGTGCCTCATAAAATATGAATGTTAATCCGTTGCAACGGTTTGGTTACTGCCGGCTGTTTCCTCGATAACAAAATATATTAACAAGCATCGGGTCACGTTGAATCAGTCTCTTCAAAATAACAGTCTTTTACTTTAGGCATGCAAGTCTCCGAAACGCTTGCATCAACTTTGACTGGACATTCACTGGCTGACTTTTATCACAGTTGGTGAAACTGCGGGTCACAGCTAGTCATCAATAAATTTAAATTACGAATAGTTTAATTACCAAAAACAGTTTTTTTATTGTGAAAATGCGTGCCGTGCTTTTTGAGATATTTTGATATTTTCATAATAGCAACCCACGCTTTCTTACAAGAAAATACATTTTTTTGTACACCTTAATGTAAAAAAGACGTCGAGTGTAACCTCAATTTGCAATGAAAAGATTCATCGTGGTTCTGAAACATTATTTCCTCGCCATGGTTCAGAAACGTGAGAATATTTCTGTGTGCATTCTTTCTAACGTTACATTCTTTGTTTGATTTGCGAGGCGCTACGGGCTAGACCGCCGCGCGCCGCCGTTCGTTCGTCCAAGGGAATCCAATATTGCCTCTAGTGAAGCATCCTTGGGGTTAGGGTGCTCCATGCACTTTTATTCGCTATTGTCAGTAGAAGCGGCACTCCGTTGTGCTCAAAGAGAACATTATCACTGCGGTTGTGCCCGGCATCGATGGTAGCGGTGTCGTATTCATATTATTATTATTATATTGTCCTACACTTTCTTCTCCTTCGCCTTCACAACGGCATCTATCGCGATTTATAATACACTAGCTTTTCCCCCGCGGTTTCACCCGCAGTGATTTCGGAGTTCCCATAGAAATTCCAGGATACGAAGCACCTTATGACACTCAGAAACACTAGCATTATATTGGTGAAAGAACTTTCAATATCGTTTCCGTAGATTCCCCCTACAACCTCAAAAACTCACAAACTTTACCTCTTTAAAATATCAGTATAGACAACAAACACACACTTTAAAATAATTGAGATTTATACAATGACTAGCTGTGCTCCGCGGTTTCACTCACGTGAGTTTCGGAATTCCCGCAGGAACTTGTGCTAACTTCTCCTGGAGGTAGTTGCTTATAGCGCTACCTATTGTTAAGCTTAGGTAGCTTTAGTTTTGCTGTGTTGGTAAAGCGGTATCAAACACTCATTTTTCATTGCCTAATAATTAATAATTAAACCTAGCTGTTTGATTAATTGCCCCTGAAACCCCATGCATACCTATTAAATTTCATGAAAATCGTTGGAGCCGTTTCCGAGATTCAGGTAAAGGTTTTGAATACTTACGTACTTATGTACCAAGTGATTATATTCTCTTTGCTCAAACAAGTTTTACCAACGGAGCGCTGTCAACAAAAAAGTGAAGCCCATAAAACTATGCCTCGCCGTGTACATGCACAGTTACACGCACACACATATAACGAAACTCTGCCTTACCTTGCCAGTCGAGCTATTCCGGCGCGCGGAGTGTCACGCTATAATAATTCGCAATTTTTAAAGAAGAAAATGCTGAATTGTGTTGTGAAAGGGTGTAAAACCAATTTTGGAGAAATAAAAAGCAGGATAGAACCATATTTTTTTAAATAACAATTTTATTAAAACAACAACTTTGAACACAAAACCTCCACAACTTCCACAAGTGTTGCCACTAGTGAGCGTCACAATAGTCCCCGTTATTGGGTAAGTTATTAATGTGATACGTAACGTAATGTAACAAGTTCATTTACCTATTTCTATTGTTACTTTTAATATTCATTAAATTAATGTAAGTGGAGATGGGTGTTAATTTTTTTTCTATGTTAGAACATAGAAAAAAAATTAACACCCATCTCATCATCATCATCTCTCATCATCACTTCAAAAATCTATATTTTTAAGGTTCCCAATAAACATGATAAACATGATTCTCTCATAAACCAGTTCCTTGCTCAAGATTAACAAAATTGCTGCTGAATAGTGGCTGAAATAATGCACTGGATACACGATCGTGCTCTAGGGTACTACCAAAGATAATATAATCACTACGTTTTAGGTACTACCTCCACCCAAAAATAACCTTTTTTTCATTGTGATAACAGGTTCCTTGGATAACCACAAATTAACTAGACTGTCTAAAGTATAGCCACACTATTCATGCCCGTGTCAGTTGGGGAAAAAATGAACAACTATAAACAATGATTTAAGTTTGCTAAGCCAAAGTATGATTAGTAAACTTATTTTAAAACAATAATCATAAAAAGTAAAATTTAATTAATTAATCCTGTGAAGAGACATTTTCATATCGAAAGAGAATGTCAAACGCAGTGATACATTCTCTTTGCTCATGGTCATGTCAAAACGTAGTGGTTATATACTCTTTGGTCATGTCTTAAATTGTCACGGTGATAAGCACATCAAAAAAATTAATAAAATCAATTTATAGTTACTATTGCTATGTCCGTAATAACATACGTCTAAACATGAATCTGGTGTCAAACGGTGTAGAATCCATTTCTTATTTCTGGGACTGCATCACCCTTAGCGAAGACTGTCCGTTCTTTTCAGAAGTCGATCCTAAGCTGTGTTACTTCGGCATCGGATTGATCTGCCTCTACTCGGCCTTTTTACTGATAATCCTTACAGATTTGAAATTCTACTGGTCCATCGACCAAATTCAAAGGCAAGTTGATCATTACGTTCAATTGATAAGGAGAAAACTGAACAAGATGCAAATAGATCAGCATAAGCTGTTAAGTACAAAGACCAGGGCTGAGAAACAATTGAAGAGGAGTCAAGACTGCCTAACCATGGTGACAGCGTTGCGAAGCGCCGTTGTAAATGAAGATTCCGATAGTCTCTCAAAACTAACACTTAGTATAGCTGCCTCACCGGAAGCACGGTCAAACGATACTCTTCTTTAATCATTATTAGCAAAGGAAAAATAAGATGAGAAACCAAAATCGGAATCCAATCATGGTCTCCATTGGTCCACTGCTAGACAATCGTGACTGCAAATGAAAGGAGAAAGGAAAACAATACTTTATATTTTAATCTTTTATGTCGTAACCTTCTAAACGAGGACAAACCAAAGCTGTCGATAAAGTTATGTTTGTTTTCTCTTACTGTTGTATAAGTTAATAATATACATACGTTATTTACTCTAATATTTGACCGGATACGGAGCTCTGTTTCAATAAAAATCTATCATTTGAAAGAATGTTTATTTTTTACACGGCAAACAATATTTCACTGTCTGAAATGTTTCTAGTGCAAATAAAAAATAGAAAGGTCAGAGAATATAAGGTTAAGAGGTTTATCGAAATATATTATTTTTTTATGTACCTACTTCGGTGTCTCTATCTAGAACGGAATAGATCACACTGAAGCTAATTTTGTTCTAGTATGTTGTTGTTATTATTGTAACATATAACAGGTTTAGTTTTCCGAATAAGCGATTTCTTAAGATAACCGTCATCAATATAACAAAATCGTCTCTTCGGTAAACGAGAAATACAAACTTCTATATGACTTGAACAGATTTTTAAAAGAAATACTATCAACGTTTTTTTATGTTAGTTCTATAAACAGAAACAGCCTTAATTTTAACCGCCAAAACTCATGTTAAGTACCTACCTACAGACGAAATTCAAATTGTATGAATGCTGAGTTAGCTCCAGCTGAGGTATGCGTGAAGTTTAACGAATTCCGTGCCGGGTCCCGCCTAAAGTTAGGCAATTAAGTAGCGTCTGTGCGGAGCGATTGTATCGCGTTGTTTTCGGTATGCAAGATGAACTATCTCCATATGTCGGTGCAGGTGTTTGACTACAGGAACATAATAATAATAATAATAATAAAATTCATTTATTCAGACGCTTTTTTTTTTTTAGTCCAATATTGTTAGTAAAATTGTGCTTAAAACTATGTTAGTACAAGTAATTTTTGTTTGAAACCGGTGCGTGCAATGACATCCAGTGTCTTAAGAACGGACCGTCCAACCGATCAGCGACTACGCCCAGGAGGCTGCTGCCGCTGGCCCGCGTCCGCCGCACCATCGAGGCCGCTCGCCTGCGCATGGTGGTGCGGAAGCAGTCCACGCGCGCGTCAGCAAACATTCCCGACGCGCTGCAGAAGCGAGGCAGCCGCAACAGCGCCCTGAACGCGTTATTATATTGAACATAGGTACCTAGGTACATAGGTACCTATATCTTACACTTAGAATGTAAGGGACCTAATTCAAAAATTTCAAAAGTTTTAAAAAATGTTTGTTTGTTTGTACTTATTGAACATAAACAAAGTTTATACAAAATCCTGAAATTAAGATGAACGTCTAAGTTATGCTCAAAGGCGGACTTATCCCGCGAGGGGATTTCTTCCAGTCAACCTTTGAAAAATCTAAAGGATCTGGTACCTAAATATTAGCGGAAGAAGAGTAGAGAAATGTGTTCACATAACATGCATGGATTCGACTTCATTGATCGCGCCAAAGAACGAAAGTAACCAATTTATAGGCTGTGCTTTTATACTCGTAGTTCGGGCTTTTCTTTCACCGAAGGCTCCGAAGGGTCTTAGGGCAGGCATTTTAAGGTGAGTTTTTTGAATTAAAATGAGAAATTCAGAGTTATATTAGGTATCTAAAGCACGAATAGTCAAAAGACTTGGCAGTTGTGCAAAACTTACAAAATAGTTTTTTTATCTTTACTTTATAAGTAGGTACTATTGGACTCAATTATTGATAAAGGGTAGAAAAGTTAACGATGACTATTATGTAAATAATAAAAAGTTCATAAAATAAATAAATAAAAACACAATTGATTTCTTTATTCCTTTTTTTTTATTTTATCTCACAAACATACAGTACTAATCATATACATTCATACATCACTAATTAATATATTACTACTGAAATATCAATCAGTTTATAAAATTTAAAACCTATTTATTAATTTTACACAAAGCTTCGGTTTTAACTCTTATGTGTCAAACTTAAACCTAATTACACTACAATTATATTAATATTTTTACACGACAGAATCAATGGTTACAGCTTAAAAGACATCTTAAATGGGCCTTAACGTATTTCGGCAATGAACAATGAAATAACTAACGGGACAGTTAAAACGAAAACTTAACATAAAATTAACAAACACAGCCAACGCCTAAACAAGTTAGTTAATATCACGTTTAACAAACATAACGATAATTCAACACTTATATATTATTTAACATTACTAACTGAGCAACAATAACTGTAACAATTTAGCAACAAATAAAACAGTCAACAATTTTTTTATTATTCAGCCTATTTGTAATGAGCATCTTATCCTCGAAAAAAATTTGAATATATACACAAAAATATTTATCAGATAAGCAAAACATTTAAGAAAAATTTTCGAATTATGCAAAAGAAACCAGTTCCAGTAGGTATTCCGTTTTAAATCGATGTGAATTTTGAATAAATTTAAATATTATTCGAAATGTACATAATCTTTTAACACTGGTACAAAAAAAAAATTTTGTATACCTTTGTGTCGTTACATTTAATATTTATATTCAAATACATTAAACAACGTGACTGAAGAGGATAAAACATTCACTAGAAATTTCACACGAATAAAATGTAAAAATATATCGTTGAATACAAAAACTCAACAAAAAAAATCGTAAGAAATCATAATTTAGCAATGAAAGTTTACAATTATGCGACTCTAGAACAATATGACGTCGAAATTATTTAGCTTTTGATTCTCTCGTTTGGAATTGAGTTAACGTTAACGATATACAAATACATTTCACGTCCTGATAAAGCTTTTCGCATGAGGAAAAGCTGTAACAGGAAGTTCAAAGGAAACACAAGGAAAATAAAACAATATCAGGCACTTCAGGATATTAAGGCACATCGTGATAGTCCCGTATGAAATATAGGAAATCTTAATATTATTGTGTACAAACAAAAAAAAAAAACAGAATATTTTGTGAGGACCTCGAAATATTTGTAACCGGGAATATGCATGCAGTTGTAGTTTCGGCATGAAATTTATGGCTATTGCAAGTTTTTGTCATATGGATATATGGTAAAAAATATAAACAATACGAAAACTCAACTTTTAACAGTGAAATCAACAAAATTAATGATGAAATAAAAAATGCATTTACGAATGATACTTTTAACTAGTGTACCATTAGAGTGACATCATGAAACAACTAATAATCATCACTTAAGATATTATTATAACAAAAACGAAAGCAAATAACAAAAAATCAAATCAAATGGAACAGTAATTAGTTACTAATAGGAAAAACAAACAAAAATTCAATTAGCTTGTAACAAAAAACTTAACTGGTTTTAACGGTCAAACAGGTTGCTCAACTATATAACGATGATTATAACAAAACAAGGACAGTCAAAAATATTTATGACAAAAAATCAACGAATACGAACATAAATTTTAGACAGCAGTTAATGAGACCTAAGGAAATGGTCGAAACTAAATTTCCCAGTATAATAGATAAAACTTAAAGACGTCATTCCAATTCAACGATATGAAACTAAATGAAATAGGATAACGAACTCGTCACGCGATAAGAGAAACGTATACCAGTAAGAGACTTCATTTTGAATATTTTACAAAAACTTATGTATTTTATACGATTATAACAATTGTTGTCAATAGGTACTCACTATCCTGTGAATACGAAGGTTTAACAATTATTGTAAGTAATAACAATTAACGAAAACTTGAAATCAACAATACGTCATTATAACAAACGTAGAACAAAGTTTTAAACAAAAACGTAACAAACCTTATTAAGGCACGTGACGCGTCATTAACATTAAAAATCAACCAAAACTTGTAACTAACGAAATCGAATCGATCATATGAATGTAATTTTGAAACAAAAACGTAACAAAATTTATAAGGCAAGGGAAAGATTTGTTTGCTTGCTTTTTTGTTTGCTTTTTTTGTATCTTTATTTTTTTTTTCAGAAACTCAAATATAACACGAAGAATACCAAACGTAACAGTAACAAATTAACCGGAAAATGTAACATCGAAGATATAAAACGTAACGTAACTCGTGAAATCGTAACAAACAACACCGAACTACAAATTAAGGCTTTTGATCCATGGTTTATTATTCAGAAAATAACATAATAGTAAACAGGCTATAATTTATGTAAAATGTCACTGAAGTGAGAACCATGGCAAGCAACTGAGGTCTTCTACTGGTATATTGAAATACAGATTACAGGTGTTGATGACCCAAAAGTTAATAATGTAACTATCGGTATTTAACTCTATTTTACTTTTCTCCAAAATCTATGGAGATGCCTAACTAATGCTATTGAATATTTTACAGCCCTATAATCTACAAAAAAATAATGACACTCTTTATTCCTACATTTAAAATTTAATACGAGTATATTCGAATTGTAATTTCGTAACTAATCCTGTATTCGGGGAGTCACTGAAAATAGTTTTGATTCAGCTTGGTAAAATTTTTCAGGTGCAAATAATTTTGTTGAAGAAGTCTTCAAAAAACTTCAGCATCGCGAACTTGTTTGACGAAAGATTCAAAAACTCGGTTTCTACTTACATGATGTAAACGGTTATCAAATTTATATCTGTAACAATATACAAACAAAATTTAGCACACACTGTAGGTATAAAGAACAATTTTTAATCAACCTCAAAAAAGGGGAGGTTCTGTGTTCGGCTGTTACAGTTTAAAGTTCACATATGCATACAATTTCACAGAAGTACATGTTATATAGTGGAATAGTAAAATGAACAGACTTTAAATATGATAAAAATCTCATTCTGAGTAAAAGCCTCTTTACGAATTGCAAACATTGAAAAGAAATTGGAAAAATATTTTACCTTTTTTATAAATACGATAAATAGATATCGACTTCTTTTAGTCTCCAATGCGTGTTTCAAGTGTACTCAACTCAATACTACTAGACATTTTACGCGTTGTTTTTCACTTGACAAACTTTTGTTTTCACTTTTCATTTAAACTTTGTTCAATACATCTGGACTTCGAAGGCACTGCGTCCGCCCGGGGGACCATCTAGCGGTCCCCCGGTGTGTTAACTGTTTGATTTCTGATTCGGAAGTGATTTTTATTTGGCGATTGCACCCTTATATATGTTTCCCGAACCCCTTGCAGCGGTAGGGCCGTGGGAGCGCGCGCGCACGTGGTCGACTTGCGCGAACGCAAACAATGGTTTCCTTGTTCTTTGTTCGCAGTGATTTGGACCCTCTGGGTGCAATAACTTATATCTGTTACCTGTATTCTTAACTTAATCCTTAGGGGAGTAATCTCGCTTGGTGGGAAAGTAAGGAGTACCTACCTATACTTATTTTAATTTGAATTACTCTGTGTTACTGCAGTTGTTGAGGGACGTTTTGAGGGGTCGCGAAGTCGTTACGACTTTCACACGCTTCATACGAATTTTTTTTATTATTCTTCTTCGATTGTACGCATCACATCATATTTGACAAATTTTATATACCACCATACCTCCTTGTAGAAAGTGGCTCAGCTGCTGCTCCTGAATTTAAGCTTAAATTATTATAGATGAATCGTCAGCTGCTGAAACTCATTGTATATATTGTATATGGTTACTGCGCATTAAGTACAATAAACATTAATACAATAATGTGTCTCACGAAAATTTTTAATTCGACATTATCGATAACATAATTATATAGCACGAAATAATGGATAATTAAAGACTTTAAATTAAATGTGTGTGTTTTTATTGTGCTATTGATTTATTACGCGTCAGCTATGACCCAAGCTTGCATTTACTTCGATATTTACAAACGCGAAAGGGATGCCTAGATGCAATTTTTATCACAACCTAAACATATAATAAGAACGGATACAATATAACGGGTTTTCTTTTTAAAATATATTAAATTGCTAGTTTTAAGATGGGAAAATCTCATTCAGCCATCATGAAACACTCATCTGAAGCCCTGGGGTCGTGTTTGTGAATCGTTCGAATTACTTTTCGCACACGGAAGTGCAAGATTCGCATGTGAATGCTTAAAAAATGTATGAGCATTCGGATGTGAAATCGCAATTTCGTATTTATTTTTTTATTTATTTATTATGCGATAGTAATTCGAACGATTTATAAGTACGACCCCTGAAGCATACCGTTTACTTTGTTGGTGTTACATTTCAACGGCTCTATAATTATCTCGTTTGTTTTGGATTAACGAAAAGACATTGTTGACAAATCATACTCGAATTTCTTTTATCAGAAGCTTGTTTTACTTCTTATTTACGTTTATCTGTAATATTATCTTAAACACCAATCTAGATACTAATAATAAAGTTTGTGAGTTTGTGACGTTGTAGGGGTAATCTCTAGATGTAGTGAACCGATTTTGAAAATTCTTGCACTTATAGGAAGCTACGGTAGGCCTGAGTGGGTACTTTTATCCCGAATTTTTTTCGGGAACTCTGAAATTACCGCGGGTTAAACCGCGGGGGACAGCTAGTTAGGTAAAGATAATACAGCTGAAGATTTTGTTTGTTTAGTTGGTTGAACGCGCTAATCTGAGGAAGTACTGATTTGAATCAATATTTTTTTGTGCTGGATAGTCTATTTATCGAGGAAGGCTAAAGACTAATAACATCACGCTACGACCACTAGGAGTGGAGCAGCAATGTAATATGTTGCAAAAAACGGGAAAAATTATTCCTTTTGACCTCTTCCGTTGCCTACGCTGCGTAAGCGGTTAGCTGTAGAATATATTGTAGTAGGTTTTTTCCTCAAATCAACGCGAGTGAAACCGCCAGGCACAGCTAGTTAATAATATAATTTACGGCATCACAATGCCTAAAGAGCGAATGAAAGTTCCGATCGCCTCACCCAGTGTTGTGAATTTGTACAAAGGATCGTTTGAAAGCTTTAGCAAAACCCTAATTCGCTAGAACCTACCTGTAATATTACTACAACATTATAAAATTTAAGTAGATTATTTGTTCTAATTACATTAATGAGACCTTATTTTTTTTGTTTGGTAAATAAAAAAGCATATTTTAAAAGAAAACAAGGACAACTTACTTGAACCTAACAGCAGCTTCAGTAAAATGAATATAAAGGCGTTTTACCTACAAAATGTTCTCTTAATTAAACTGATCAGCAGGGCAATTATGTAACTTTTGGTGCTATCATATTTCAGTTTCAATCAGAAAAATAGCAATTTTTTGATTACTTAACCATGTTCAGACTACTTCAACTTTTGAAGTAGGTACAATATGTTTATTTTGGTTGATTGTTAGATATTTTAAGTGTCAAAATGTGCATATTGTAATCGCAAAATCACCATGTTTTTGATTGCAACCGAAAATTTTTAAAAACTAAAGTTACATAATAGCTCAATTTATTTATAAATGACATAAAATATAAATAAATTACTACATATTATTATAAATCAGGTGAGATAAGGTGAGTGACTTAAGGGCGGCGCTACAATCTGCGGCGGCGACAGTGGAAAAAACAAATGGTAGACAACATAAGAAGTTGGCCACAGCTCGCGCGAGCTGTAGCCTGTAGCCTATATTTTCTTATGTTGCCGCCGCAAAGACTGTGGCCAAGGGGTAAAGCATTTACTTTAAAAAAAACACCGCTATGATGTTTATTTATAACCCACCAAAGAACTGAGGAACTCGACGCTTTGTTAGAACTGATATTAGATGGAAATGCTGAAGAAAATGTTTGTTTGAAAAACTTGAACTTGAACTTGAATATTATTATGTATTCACTTTAAGACATTGCCAAGCGGAAACCAGGAGAACCGAGTTATAACGAGTTGATATCATTTTGGAATCCTGTAATGATGCCTCTTTTTTTTTTGGCTAAGGTATGGTAATAAAAATAATAATTATATCGTTTGTCTTTACTGTTTTAAATTATAAATCAACTAGCTTTTCCTCGCGGTTTCACCGGCGTTAATTTCAGAGTTCCTGCGAGAATTCTTTGATAAAAAGTACCCTATTACCTTTTCTGTGCTCCTAATAACGCGTATCACGTATGCATTGTTTCATGATGATCAATAGAGTAGTTAATGTGTGAAAGCGCAACAAACAAACTCGCGTTCACTTTAATAATATTAAGTTGGGATTAAAACTTATATAAGTAATTATATCTAATAAAATTTTACAACACAAACTACTTAAATATAATTAGGTAATAGTAATAACGTAGTAATGAATGACTGTAATAATGTATTAATTAATTTATTTATTTAAAAAGAAATAATTTAATAATATAAAAAAAAAAATAATCCTACTTGATATTATAAATGTGAAAGTGTGGATGTTTAGATGTTAGGGTGTTTGTTACTCAATCACGCAAAAACGGCGGATCGGATTTGGATGACCTTTGGCATGCACGTGGTCAGGGGCACAGAGAAGAACATAGGGTACTTTTTATCCCGGAATTCCCGCGGGAACTCCGAAATTACCACGGGTGAACCGCGGGGAACAGCTAGTATTGTAATAATGCATTAATGACGTGTTAGGTTAATTTAATAATGTACCAATTAATTTTGTATATTTGTGCGAGATAATATTGTGCATTTGTTATAGATAATTTGTGTGGAATTAAATAAAGCTTCAATATCAATATACGTACCTACTCCTACCTATTATATAGTATTATGACTATATCTACCCATTTGTGTACCGCCTTCTGTCGATGCCAGTGGAAAATGTAATCTCCCTAAAATCTCTAACATCAAGCAAATTACCTCCGCACCGAATACCCCACCCCGCATGTGAACATTCATAATTGCAAATAATTTACGACCAGCTAATGTCGGCAATAACGCCAAGAATATTATTATATATATTATCTGTGGCCAAGTCTGTTAACGGCAAGCGGCGAGCCATTAAAATTTGCGCCGCTCGGAAAATTTTTGGGTAATTTAAAACTGGAGTTGATTTTAAAGCGATCCTAATTATGTTTTTTTTTCTATTACCATACTATTTTCCATTTTTATTATTTCATAACTAGCCCTGCCACGCGTTTTCACCTGTGGTACTTACGTAGAATTTCGGTTCACTAACCACTAAAACAACCGTGCTATCAATTTATTAGCATCAAGTAGGTACTTAAGGTATCTAATTAAGTAGGTACCTGCCTAAACGTGTTTCGCAACTTTTTTATTGTTTTTCTGGTTTTTATCTCGTCTTGGAGTAAAACTACGTAATTAAATAAATTAAACAGGTTCCATTAGCATTCATAATATTTAATTAAAAATATGTATGTACTTTCCTAACTAGGTACCGTTCCCCACGGTTTGACTCGATTTAGGAGATCCTGCGGGAATTCCGGAGCAAAAAGTACCCTTTGTACGCTTATAATAATAAACAGTAGGTTAGGTAATCGGTGAATTGTGAGTTGGCGTTTGTTGAATTTGAGGGGATAATCTCTGGATCTACTGAACCGATATTGAAAATTATTTCACTTATAGGAAGCTACGGTTGTCCTGAGTGACATAGAGTACTTTTTAAACTACTTCCCAAAAAGGAGGAGGTTCTCAATTCGACGCGTATGTTTTTTTACAAGCCAAATATGGAGTAGATGTGTAGATGGTCTAAGTCCACTCCCGCCACGAGCTCGTCGTGAGCAGAGCAACCCAAGTGGGCAGACACCAGCGGGCTTGTCACCGAAATCAAACCGATCAGTGGTAGCACAAACCAATAATAATACTACGTATATTTATGCCTTTTGAATTAAATCGATATTTTGTTATTTTTAGCTTTTTAGTTTTGTGTTTTTGGAAGTCGGTTTTTACTTTTTTTTATCCCGAAAATTCCACGGGAACTCCGAAATTACCATAAGCGAAACCGCGGGGTCCAGCTAGTTATGAATATAGTGATTCTCACGCTTGATTGAACATTTGCCCATATCGAAATTTCTTACTTACTGTCTAGTGAGTATAGTATTATATCATCTGTGCTATTGTAAATTAAAATGTGAGTTTATTTGTTTGATTGTTACGCTTTCACGCCTAAACTACTCAACCGATCATGATGAAATTTTGCAAACACCTCATCATCTCGCACAAGTAAGGAAGAACATAAGGTTACTTTTATCCCGGAATTCCTGCGGCAAGTCCGAAATTAACGCAGGGAAGTAGGTAGGTAGGTACCTACTATTTAGACAAAAAGTTAAAAAAAAACGTGATTACTGAACCGGCGCGGCGCTACGCAACCGACACAAAACTTGGTGAATTAAATCCTACTAATATTATAAATGCAAAAGTTTGTAAGTATGTATGGATGGATGGATGGATGGATGTTTGTTACTTTTTCATGCAAAAACTACTGAATGGATTTAAATGGAACTTTACAATAATATAGCTTATACATCAGATTAACACATAGGGTACTTTTTATCCCGGAATTCCCGCGGGAACTCCGATTTTACCGCGGGTGAAACCGCGGGGCACAGCTAGTATTATATGTTTACCTCGATACAGAGATCGAACCCATGCCCCTGGTGTAACACTAAGTTTGCTTCTACACAAACACCGTCAATCGTCATAAGTTTTAGCATACCTACCTATAAGCTTTTATTATCATAGCACGTTTTTTACACGACTGTACTACTAGCCGTCGACACCGATCCTCGTGTAGACTTTTCCCCCCGCTGTTACGTGCTAAACTATTGAGCACAATCGTAATGTGCAATCAACCAATGTGGACTTAGGTACTTCTGTAATAATACAGTCAAGTTCTTAAGGCAATTGTTTTGTTTTAATACTTAAAGAGTGACTATAGTAGAGATAGCAAAAAAATGCAATATAAAAAAAGTATTTAGTACATATTCTTTATTGCACAAGAATAAATTAAATTAATACAGAGAAAAAAAAATTAATAAAAGTAGATACAAATAGGAACATAATAATATATCTTTAAAACTACAAGACAATATCTACAGTCCTATCTCTTTTCATTTAGCAGTGTTAGTAAGAGATAGCTACGTTAGATATAATCAGTTATTGTTCAATAGTATCATAGAAAATGTGCTGCACTTTACAAATTCGTTAACTAGCTGTGCCCCGCGGTTTCACCCGCGTGAGTTTCGGAATTCCTGCAGGAACTTCTAAAATAAAAGTAGTCGAAGTTACTCCTTATAACACCAGCTATCTGCCAGTGGAAGTCCCGTTAAAATCGTTCCAGCCGTTTCAGAGATTAGCCGTAACAAACAGACAGACAGACAAGAATTTTTAAAATTGTTTTTTTTATTTTATACTTACACACTTAAATTTTATTTATAAGTATAGGTGAATTAATTCGGTAGGTAGTTAGGTACACTTCAAATCCAAGACAATAAAAATTGAAAGTTTGTTTCCCAAGCAATATTAAAGGAAACACTAAAAACATAATAATAAAAATAATGATAAAAATTGATAAATTTAATTAAATCCTTAAAATAATATAAAAGGTAGAAAAATTACTTTCTTAAATATTTGAGCCAGCCAGTAGCCAGTAAGTCAAATGCCAAGGAGTTTTAGTTAGGTAGCACTATTGCGTAGACAGAAGATACTTCCTTGTACTCCTACTATAAAGTAGAGCACCTTTTTTGGCAACCGTACATCGCAAGAGTACAGTAAAAGCAATTTCAATGAGTTTTGTTAAGATTTCACCTCACAGGACGGGGTTGCCTCAATTATTCACTCACACACACACTCGCTTTTTGGTCCCTTCTTTTCAACCTGGACAAAAGCGGATTCAGGTCGTTTCTACAACGGAAAGATTGTATACAACGTAGTGTGTAGCTCGGAGCTGTACATTATAGGTCTGTAGGTACATGTATATGTGAAATTTTAATATTAAGAGAGCTCTACGAGGTTGCTCCAAGTTTATTATGGGGCACCGTCATATACAATAGACGAGAAGGGTGCACCAAGCCTGAAGAGTATTAAAAACGTCCATGATAGTGATTAACTTTGCTTATTTCTTTCAACAAAACAAGTAAACAAAACATATTGTTTCTTTCTACTTTAATATCGTTGTGCAATTTGGGGTTATTGTGGGCGGTCAGGGATTTATAACCTCCGCCTAAAGAAATGTATTGTCTAAGCGAACAATATTGTAACGAAAAAAAAACGAATAATTATGCCATTTTTTTTAGTTTTTTTAATTTTTCACATTTTAACATCCGACTACAACAAGATATAAAATAAATATATAAAAAACTATACTTTATAAAAATAATAAATACCTAATATGTACTTATTTGTATAATAAAACCAAAATAACATAACCATAGGTATTTAATTTGGTCAAAAGTATAGTAGGTACAGGGCAAAAAATCCAGTTCAGCATGAAGCCGGTCGCGGTCGCCGGGGCTTACAAACATTTAAGTAAATATAATACTTTATCACTGATACTTTGAAGTGCACGCGGTTTGTTACCTCCCCTCCGACTACCTGTATATTTGAATTATAATATGTACATATATCATCATACATTACAGGATTCGCGCTCGATTCTGCCTGCGCTAATCTCATTAAAATAGCACACCGCCTTTCGGTGAAATATAGAAAGCTTTTAAATTTTCCGCATTAATCCCTATTAATATTAGCGAAAGTAAACTCTGTCTGTCTGTATGTCTTTCTGTCTGGATCTATCGATCATCTTGAAATTTTACATAAATACACATTGTCAGGGGTACAGAAAAGGACTTTCTGTTCCGGAATTCCCGCGGGAACTCCGAAATTAACGCGTGTGAAACCGCTGGGAACAGCTAGTTGCAAATAAATCTGACAATATCCTATTAAAATTTTTGTTTTGTTAATTTTTGTTTACTAAATCTATGATTATCTTTTAATCTTCCCCGAGTCTAAGCTTGTTTTTGTACTTTGTCTATATACATATGTAGTTTAATACGTTACAAGTAGATACTACTTTTTCGTCAGTTCACAATATTTATAAAGCCACAAGTTTTTTGAAACATCTCACATGGTTTTAGTCACACCTTAAGATTGCTTTGAAAAGATTGCCTCTAGCAATAAGCCCGCCTTTTGCTCTGTATTTACTTTTTATCTGTCTTAGTTTTTATTTTCTCTTCTGGGGCAATAAAGCATATTTGATTTGATTTGATGGTAATTATGTAAACACAGTTTTTTGAAACCTTTATAAACACTCTTCTTTGAAGTCCACAAATTGCGATGAACAAAATAACCTGGCAAGCCATTTAGGTAAGTAAGCAATCTAAGCACCTACCAAATTCACCTAATTGTTGCAAATTGTACAAAATAAAACTTTGTAAAATGATCTATCGTAACAAGACTTCGCCGGGAAGTTTTCAGATAGACAAACAAACAGAATGAAAAGAAATCCACAACATTAGATAGCCCCGTTGTTAACTGGTCGTATTTTTTAACGGTGCGCAGTTTTGTGACTTTACTGTCAATTCAAGCTTTGTTTATATTGTAATTTTATTTAAAATACTTCATTATTCCGCTCACAGCCTTGCAGGGATAAGCTCCCTGGCATCAAATCAAAATATTCCAGTGAAGTTGACAATGAATGTTGAAGGAGTGTGACTTTTGTTTGTAACTGCCTTTATGCTTTAAACTAGCAGCTCCCCGAGGTTTCACACGCGTTAATTTTGGTGTTCCTTTGGCAATTCTGGGATAAAGAGTACCCTATATCCTTCTCTGTACCGCTGACAACGTATGTGCAAAATTTTGTTACGATCGGTTGAGCCGTTAGGACGTGAAAGCCTAACAAACAAACAAAAAAACTCACATTCCCATTTATAATGGTAGTACGAGTATGTACTTACTATGATGTACATTGTACGCTGTCTTAGAGCACTTACGGAAATCCTTGTTTTTGGCAGTCGTTTGAAAAAAGGGAGTGTTTGTCAGTCTGCTTTTAGATAGAACATGACAATGTCATATTGGAAAGAAACAAGCTTATTGTAATACTAGCTGTGCCCCGCGGTTTCACCCGGGCGAAAGATTTTTATACAACAACTTTTTTTCCCGATATCCGATTTCAATGAAACAAAGCCTATATGTAGCTCCAGGCTTAGCTTAATCTACCTGTGAAAACCGCATGACAATCCGTTCAGTAGATTCGGATATTATCGCGAACAGACAGACAGACAGACACACAGACAGAAAAGATTTTTAAACACCCTTTTTTTGTGGTTGGTTACTCTTCGTTTATCGTCCCCTGACAGTTTTTGTTAAAAATATTCAATGTACAGAATCGCGGATTCTACTCTTTTATTATAGTATAGATATTTCATAATATGTTCTGCCAAATAATGTTATAAACTATACGACCAAATTATGACATGCAAACGCAATATTAGAAAAATGTTCTATACTAGCTAGGAAATTATGTTGTGACAGAAATAGTATGTAGGCAAACCTATACAAGTATACTTAAATATAAAAATTACAGAGAAGGGGACAACTAACAAGTAAATAATTTCAAATTTGGTCGATATAAATCTTTAGGATGCTGCCCTATTTCGTATAGGCATGCTTTTCAAAAATTTTTACTCGTCTCTTGTAAGGCAAGACAATAATATGTAATTGATGACAAACAAAAATGCCTTCTCATAACACCAGATTCCTGCCATTGCTGACAAATTTACAGAAAGTGTAACCTACTTTTTATTCCGCACAAAAGCCCTTTTGCAAAACTGTTTATGTAAATGACAAAAAAAAAATCCGTTGCCTTCTTACAAACGCAAAGTACTGTGGGGCTCTACGAATTCCCCCTTATATTAGGGGCACCATTGAAGTAAGGTTTTTTATAGGGAAGGGACACGGTAATCTAGTTCAGGTGTTCACACGAAGCATTCACTCGTTTCTCATACTATCCACGTTTTTACTGCATATTGACAGTTTGCCACCGTATCTGAGGGCGCCCTGTGAGACAGTTACTTCGTACTGTAAAAGAGGTCATCCAATTTTGAAATTCTTTTGCAACGGCTCTTTGAAATCCAATGTCTGTCGGTGGTAGACGTTTCTATTAGAACGAAGTTCTTTATCGCACGATGAGAGTAAAAATTCATTTTCCGTCACGGCGGCGTTATACGACTGTTCCACGGAAAATCAAAGCAAATGTATTTTTTTTTTGCCTCTTTTCACGCATAACGGACATAACGGACTCGGTTTAATATGGAAAAGACTTTGTTCTAAGCTTCTAACCAAGTGTTCCACGATACTCACGCATTTTTGTTTAAAAAAACGATATCGCATTCGAAATTTCAAATGTTTTTTTTTTAATAATGGTCATATTAGTTTAATAATAATAATAATAACCCACTTCACACACACAGATCTACTTGATCCCACACTAAGCTATAAGCTTGTGTCATGGAAACCAAGCAAACGTGATATAGTATTATATTATCTGTGATAATACATAACTATAATACTACATATTACATATACGCCCAGACTGGAATGGAACCCTGTGTTCATCACACAAAGTCTACCCCCACCAGGAATCGGACCCAGTTCAATAGCCAGTTTGATGAAATTATCGTGATTCATTTTGAATTTCTTTATTTTTTTAATTCTATATAATATTAAAATTGAAATAAAATCTGTTTGCTTCTAGTTTTTTATGAGGCCCTTACCAAAAAAGGATAAGTTTAGAACGAGTACCTTCCTACTTATAGTAAAAAAAAACCCGAACTGTAGAAACTTGGAACTTTTGTTCTCTCAGGCTCAGACGAAATAAAAAGTCTTATTAATAATATTTGTATAATACTGAAGTTATTATTAAGAAGTTATTAATAATATTTGTATAATACTGATAAATATCACTTAAGAAAGATCGTCAAAGCTAGTTTTCATACGAATTTCATTGGAATGGCTGTTTTTCATTAACTAAGTATATCGCTAATTAATAATTAAAAAAAATCTATATCGACAATACCAAAGTCTACGTCCAAAGTATAGTACGTATAATATAGGAACAAATTTAAGTAGTTTATAATTAAGGTATAATAATACTAAGAAAGCAGCCATAGTGCTAGAAAATACCTATAGAACTTTTTTAATTAATATAGTCCTGACGATCAGCCTTTATAATAATAATTAATAATCACTCTATTTTTTTTACATATCTATACCTACTTTACTACCTATGTTCTTGGCGATAGGCATTTTTAACGAGATGTGAGAAGGTAGGTAGTCTATGTGTGACGTCGTCACAACATGTCCTTGACACCGGACCACATATTGTAATACACGGCTACAAAATATTCAACCTCCAATTCTCACGAGATATGAGGTCATGAGGCTAATTTTAATGTGAAAGCATAGAAAACTTTTCAACATGATTATCCGCGTCCAATGATATAAAATGTCTTTGTGTGCGTCGTTATATAAATAAAATGGAACGTGTGTGTGTGTGTGTGTGTGTGCGTGCATGAATAGAATATATTAAATCAGTCAGACCTTATCTACTATCTATCTATAAAGTGAATCGTTTTTTCCCTTGGTCACCTCATGGCCGCACCAATCTCGCTAATTATTTTTTGTTGTGTTTGTTTTTGTAAGGAGAAGAAGAATAAATTAAGTTTGTAGTTCCTGCGGGCATTCCGAATCTCCGAAACGGTTGGACTGATTTTGACGGACCTTCACTGCTGCTTATCTATTGTTATAAAAAGTGAATTAAGCTCCTTTGAAGTTCCTGCGGAAGTTCCGAGATGAAACTATCCTAGATATGTCCTATTCCAGACTATAATCCATTTTTAATTCAATGGTTTTTTGTGATAGTAAAATATAAAATGTTTGTAAACGAACCATTGATGTAAAATCTGTTAGAACGTACTTACATAAAATAATGGAAACAAATTGCAACCATATACCAAGTACCAACCTTAGCATTAAGCCCGGCACCGTGTGAACTTGCGAGGAGGACGCAAGGTGTGCCCACGCTGACGCTGCGCCTCGAGTACCCTCGCAATTTGCTTCTATGCACCATCTGCCAGCACCGTCCTATTCTGTTCTTACACAAATTTCACTTCACCTCACTACTAGCTGATCCCCGCGGTTGAACCCTCATTCGCGTTAATTTGGGTGTTATCAACTGACGTCTACTTACAAACATGCTTTTCAAATTTTACAACACCTATGTAGATCTGGATTTTGGTATCGGTTTTCGTTTGCGTGGATTTGGATTTTGGTATCGGATTTCGTTTGCGTGAATTTGGATTTTGGTATCGATTCGTAGTTTTCGTTTGTAATCATCGGTTCGTTACGAAGTAGATTTGGATTTCTTAAAACGGATTTTCTAATTTGAATATCGATACGAACCGTTTTTTGAATGAAATCGGTTTTTAGATACGTTTTGATATATCTGACCCATGTCTACACCTAAGTCAAGTAGGTTTCAAGATTTTGTGTTTAGTTAGTAAGTGAGCTTTCACTTTATACAACGTGTTAATGAATTAACCAAAAACCTGAGACACCCCATTTAAAAGATATACAATAATATGATTAACATAAAATTTATGTCGAAAAAATGTATAGCTTAAAAGTTATTCAACCTTAGTTTGAAGGTGACCGATCTATGAAATTTCAAGCGCTACGCCCGCACCTACGCGTCAATGACCAATTTGATTTTTTTTTCTGCAGGCGGCGTACGCGCCAATTACTGTATTATAAATAATTTAGACATGGGCTCGTAAAAATGAAAAAATATAACCTATATTAAAACGATATAACCTATATGTGCGATCGATTCGTAAGTCGATTCTCAGCAAACTACTTTCTAGTTTGCAGTTAATACATTAACACGTTGTATGTACCTACACTATACGTTTCACGTTAATTTCGGTGTTTACGTGTGTTCATGTTTCACATGTTTCACGTGAAGTTGGCATTTTCGTAATAAATTTTTCAGAATATCGAAGCTGACACCGGGATCGTACAATTTCGTCGCCAAAGAACGCTTTAAAAGAGCGAGAGCGAAGCGAAAATATAAGCACTCGACAATCTGTAAGTATTTATCTTGGATATTGTTCGTTCTTAAAACGAAGAAATGAAGGTGTATTCTTTATTCAATAGATACTTATTTCGAGAATAAGACTAACAAATCACAACGAAAATCACACAATGTCGAGTGTGCTTGTAACAAATTTAGTCAAAGAGCCTGTAAAAGTATATAGGTACATGATCATATCCTTTTAAGGACATAGATAAGCAATAGTGTGTTAACCCACACCGGAGAAATTTTGAGTAAATCGTGTTTTAAAATTATAGCGCCATTTTGTGTCAACATTTTTTTATGTCCGACATTTTGTTACATATTTAAACAATGTAATAAGGTAAACACATAATTAAAAAACGTTCTTTAACTCTCAATAAAGCGTTCTGTATCAACAACTTAATTTTGTGGGTTAACATGTTATTGCTTATCTGTGTCTGTGTGTCCTTATAATACTGATATCTAGTGAAAGTTCATAAAATATCACAAAATTAGAATATAATAAGATTTTTTTTTTTAAATGGCCGATGTTGAAAATTTTAATTCAGAAACCACGTTGGAATCGCAGTAACAACCTTAAAACTCTATAAATAATAATTTATTATCTACGTAGGTAAGGTTTGAAAAGTTTTTTGTAAAGAATCAAATGTATCTACCGCATAGGTATACGTTCGTAGTGACCGTACCTATTTACATATATATGCAGGCCACTTTTGATCCCCAAAACGGGAATTTAAATTTATAATGCGCTTTACTGATCTAAATCCATACCTACCTACTGATACGTTTTCTAGTTATTTTATGCGAGTTACTTACACACCGCAATTGATTCCTTCTTCTGTGATTTATATCACTAGTTTAGTACTTCAATATCGATATAATGCGTCAGAAGTCAGAACACAAAGAAGAAATAACCACAGAGCAAATAAATTAACTAAAGAGGACATGTAGGCGGGGCAGGCGCGCCACCGTTGCAAAGGAAGTTAGAGCAAATGCTCTAACTCGCCCAAAACTTCTTTTACTTCCATCCAAAGTATATTTACCACAATATTTTCCCAAAACTGTGAATTTTTAAAACAGCGACTAAGTAAAAACATAACCATATAGCGTTTAATACATTTCTTTACTTTCTTTCTCCGCACTCAGAGTCGACTTTAATGATTACTTAGTTAAGTATAGATTTTTAAAACAAAACTGCCGCAATCAGACAACAGTAAATTAATGTTAATTGGCATTTAATGAGATGTAACTTAATTTAGTTAAATGCCAATTAATATTAATTTATTAAACTTGTCTGATTGCGGCAGTTTTGTTTTAAAAATCTATACTTAACTAAGTAATCATTAAAGTCGACTTTGAGTGCGGCCGTTACTGTAATAGTGTGTGATAAATAGTTTTATGTGCGAAAGTTATCCGGTGACGCTGGTTTTCATCGGTTTGTATACTAAACTAAGTTGATGTCCCTTCTATCTGTTATTTTCTGTTCTATGGAAATAACGGTTGTTGTCGGGTGGAAGTCGTACCGAGTGCACGCGTGTCATGTTCGTTATTCCGTTCATCATTCAGCAGCCAGCCATCTTGTTTACCCTGAGCAAGAAACTGGTTTTTGAGGAAGAACCGTGTTTTATCTTAGCCTTGAGAAACCAATTTTACCGTACAACGTTGCCTTTTCTTATACTTCTATTATTTAATTAAACATTTTCATTTGCAAAAGCTATTATTATTTAGAAGAGTAGTAGAAGAACTAATTGTACTTTCTTTCTTTCAAAGATATTTTCTGTGTATGTATAGGTACTCAATTGGAGTAGAAAAATAGAAATAAAAATAGATATACACTTAATAATAAAATAAAATTAGTTCACACCATTCATACTAAGAATATTTCTATAGAAACATTAACAAAGATGTTATCTGTTTTAATTCAAGCTCCGAAAGCATTCGAAACAATACATGCAAAGTTGCAAACTATTCAGAATTTCATACTCCGAGAGAGGTACCATTGTAGGGAAAACCGGCGGTTCTAATGTAAGCGATATTCATACTACACTAATATTTATTGTGTTAGGTACTAGCTGTTCCCCGCGGTTTCACCCGCGATAATTTCGGAGTTCCCGCGGAAATTCCAGATTATAATATAGCCTATGTTACTCAGGGATAATGTAACTTTCTAATAGTGAAAGAATTTCAGAAATCGGTCCAGTAGTTTTTGAGTTAAATCTTAAAAAACAAACAAACAAAAAATCAAAACTTTCCTCTTTATAATATTATTATAGGTTAATATTAGTATAGGTCTACATAATATTGTAAATCTTTACTTGTTTGTTTGTTTGTTTTTTTACGCTTTCACGCCTAAGTGGTCCAACCGTTCATCATAAAATTTTTCATGCACGTTATCAGGGGTACAGAAATGGACATAGGGTACTTTTATCCCGGAATTCCCGCGGGAACTATGACATTACCGCGGGTGAAACCACGGGGAACAGCTCGTTGGAAAATAACTCTGTTACCTTATCTTGACAAAAGTTTTCACGTGCAGATTCATGGAAATTCAAGTGTGATGTAAACAACCAGTTACTGACGTAATTTCCACATACGCATTAATCTATACTATTATCATAAAGAGGTAAAGTTTGTGAATTGTGAGTTTTTGACGTTGTTGAGTCTCTGGGTATACTGAACCGATTTTGAAAATCTTTCACTTTTACGCTATGGTATATACATGGTACATAAGGTACTTTTTATCCCGAAATTCCCGCGGGAACTCCAAAATTACCGCGAGTGAAACGGAACTTTGAATAACTATTATTATAAAATATGCAAATAATAATAATAATAGTAATAAGTTTGTTTGTTTGTTACGCTTTCACGCCTTAACTACTCAAATGATCATTACGAAATTTTGCATATGCGTTAACAATAGTAGGTACATAGAAGGACACAGGGTACTTTTTGGCCCGGAATTCCCGCGGGAGCTCCTAATTTAACGTGGTGAAACCGCGGGGATCAGCAAGTAGTTCTTAGAGACGTCAGCTAAGAAAGAATTTCAAGGAGTCCTCGTGGGAACTCCCAAATTAACGCGGGTGAAACGGACATGATGACTTAATATTGATATTTAGTCCGTCTTGCAGATTAATAAGAAATATTGGACACGTATTTTTAATTTTTTCTCGTAAGTAGGTAATCAAAAAATAACGGCGCTACATTGAATTGAAATTCTGTATGACGTCACTCCTAGGTACACTTTATACCTACTTAGTTATGACATCGCGAGCTCCCACTCCTAAACTTTAATCTAAGTATTTTTTTGATAATTGGAAAAAGCAGAAAATACGAGTCTCAATTTTTTTTAATACAATTTTGATTTTTAAACCTATAGCCCATTGTATACCTATAGGTACATTATAATACATATTATACTTAGTCTTAGGTCCCCGCATACCCGCTCCAAAAGGGACCGCACCTCAATGCTAATGACTACTGTTTACGGTGGCAATGCACTTAATCCTCGCGCACACTCCCGCCGTGATGTTTGTGGTGACTGGTGGGTGCACACTCTCGGCGCGTGCCGCCCGCATACCCGCACCTTCACCGAGCATTATACCGCGGGCTCCGCTCACATTAAGCATATTCACACGACTGTCTCCTGCATCAAACCAAAGTACCCCTAAAATGACATTATTAGATACCATTGAGTGCGATCGTTTGTAAATTATTTTAATTATTATTATCGAACTCTGTTTTTCTAAATATTTACAAGATTTTCAAGGTTATCCTTTTACGCAATAAGGTAATTTCCGGGGTGTGAAAATCAAAATTCTATTTAGTCCGTCAGTTGCATAATAAAAAAATAATAGACACGAATATTTTGGTTTTTCAAATTGAAAAAGTACTTAGATAAAGCACAGCTCGACGTGACGTCACGCGACATTTGTTATTTTTTGTTTAGGTATGTAAAAAATTAAAAAATACGTCCAATATTTTTTATTAATCTAAAAGACGAACTAAAAACAAAAATTTAGGAAACTATAGCCTATTTCGCATGTAGCCAGTAAAATGAAATAAATGCATTTTTATTACGAATAGCATCGTTATACAGGACAAAATTACAGTTTATGGTTATATAGATTGCAAGACCTTCGCTCTATATAGGTGGACACCGAAGGAATGAGATCAAAATGTCGTAGAGCTTATCTAAGGTAAAATGACGCGCCCCTCCGTCAGGCAGTCACATAAATCTGCGGGGTTAGCCAAGTTGACATTCTACAATCGTTAACGCATAGAAAATTAGAATAGAAAACTTTGGTCAACCAATCAAAACTCTAGTTTCACGTGACCACTTGAACTAGTGTTTTCATTGGCTGACCAAGTGTCATGATGCTTCGCTACTTATAACGATTGTAGAATGTCAACTTGGCTAACCCCGCTGGTCTTGCCGTTCGTCCTCAGTTGCCGCAGTGTTGCCGCATTCACACTATTAAAAACATATTATGAATACATGATATCGCACATCTAAAACTGCTTATTGAGTAGTGGGGCGTGTCATTTTAGTTTAGATAAGCTCTACCTACCTATATCTTTATGCGTGCATAAAGAACCGCCACTGCGAAACTTATTGTCCTGAACCATTTAACTAATATTAATAGCGTACGTACGTACGTACGTACGTACTCACTGTCCTAAACCCAAACATTTGCCGTCCCGTCGCTGTTGCCGCCAGCCTCCTGTAACTTGTTGACAATCTTTAGGTAATCTTTATCGCTTTAGAAAACTGATGAACTTTTGATTGGACGATATAATATCTTGACCGCGAGACTTGACGATACGTTCCTCAATTTCCTATAGCTATAACAATTAAATTATAGTTCGTCGACTTGAAATTGGGGGAGATATGTAATCGCCCCTTCCGTGTATGTCCGCCTTTACAAGTCAATAGCCACTCAAAGTGTGAGACGATGTCGCTACAGCGCGTACAAGGGTTTGATTTTAGCGCGCGCCGTGATGCGGGCGGGGCGGCGCGGCGCGCGTGACGCGCGTCACGACATGCTTACACTATTATGTAACAACACTTCACTACAAGTATATGTCTGCTTGTTAACTATGTCTAAGCGAGCTTCTCACTTCTTATGTTAAACTACTATTCGATCCATCAAGGTAGGTATCCATTTTCGAGGGTCCTATAAGACAACCAGTTTTATGTAATGCCTACTTGTTGATTTCCCATGGTATCACTCGCGTTAATTTCGGAGTTCCCGCGAGAATTCCGCGAAATAAAAAGTACCATACGTCGCTCAAGAACACTGTATGTGTATAGTGTATAGCTTCCTAAAAGTTAAAGAATTTTTTAAATCCGTAAAATCCCTAAGTAAAATACATAGTTTTTAGTTTATCGTTTACAATTAACAAACATACAAAAAATCAAATCTTTTCTCTTTATAATATTGCTAGGTATACTGTGGAGTGTGGAGTCAACTAACCAACCACTAGCTTATCCCTGCAGTTTCATCCGCGATTTGCACTTTTCGTTCCAACATAAATCTATACTTTTTTTTTTTTAATTTAACACTGCATACCAGCAGAGGCCAGCATTACCAAATTCACTTGATGCTTTCTGGCTTAGTGGTGCCTTGCCTTGCCCCAAACAAACATTTAATCTTTTTGTTTTTTACAAAACACAAACAAAAAAAGCTAAAAATAAAAAGCTAAAAATAAAAAGCTAAAAATGACAAAATACCGATTTAATCCAAAAGACAAAAACACGTAATATTATTATTGGTTTGTGCTACCACTGATCGGTTTGAATTCGGTGACAAGCCCACTGGTGTCTGCCCAGTTGGGTTGTTCTGCTGACGAAGAGCTGGTGGCGAGAGTAGACTTAGCCCATCTACCCCCTCCATATTTGACTTGTCACCGACTTCATACCGATCAGTGGTAGCACAAACCAATAATAATATTACGTGTTTTTGTCTTTTGGATTAAATCGGTATTTTGTCATTTTTAGCTTTTTATTTTTAGCTTTTTTTGTTTGTGTTTTTGGAAGTCGGTTTTAATTTTTTTGTTAAAATTTTGTTTATTTCTTGATTTTTAGTGAGTCGGTTTGTAATTTATCTAAGTTACAATAGCCTTATCTCAACTGCTCATCACCTTTTACAAATTATTGCTTTTCCCAATGCAGGGACGTAAATTTTTGAGGAGTTCTCCTGGTACATCACCATCAGTTCCACTTCACCATATACATTGTGACGAACATAAATTGTTTAGAAACCATATTAAAGTTAACGATTCGGAACCCGTGAAATACCCATTATTGAGTAGTTCCGATGACCATCTGTGGTCTTCATCATCAGTTCCACTTCTTCAAATTTTGCTTTCCGAAAGCAAATAAACGATTTACTATAAAAAATACAAAAATCGCTATAGGTGTACCCATAATTTTTGAAGAGTTCCCTCGATTACTCCAAGATCTCATCATCAGATCTCGATTTGGTGACAACGGAATCAATTTGGGAGTATCCCCTTTCAAACAAAAAAACAATTTTTGAAATCGCTCCAATCGGAACCCGTGAAATACGTATTATTGTTGAGTAGTTCCGATGACCATCTGTGGTCTTCATCATCAGTTCCACTTCTTCAAATTTGGCTTTCCAAAAGCAAATGAACGATTTACTATAAAAAATACCCAAATCGCTATAGGTGTGCCTATAATTTTTGAAGAGTTCCTTCGATTTCTCCAAGATCCCATCATCAGATCCCGACTTGGTGGCAATGGGACCTAATTAGGAGTAAACCCTTTCAAACAAAAAAAGAATTTTTCAAATCGGTCCACCCGTCTTCGAGTAATCGGTGAACATACATAAAAAAAAAAAAAAAACATACATACAATCGAACATAGAACCTCCTCCTTTTTGGAAGTCGGTTAAAAAAGCAATACCCGGATACTCATCTCGGTTTTTCTTACCTAAATATTATAATAAGTTTTGAATATAGCAAATTATCATTATTCTGGTACTTGTTTGCAATGTTTGAAAATTCTACCCTTAAACTGCGATGATGTGACGAAATTTCAAATTATTGAACGGTTTTCAATCCAAATCCAAAACCGTTGAACAATAATAAATCAGACACAAAGACGTTACGTAATCTTCCATAAAAAAGCTACCTTATACAGTAGGTACTCGGAGTACGTCTCATAGACGTAGACCGTTAAATAAATCCAGTTAACCGAGCAGAGGGAACTAACTCCCTTATTGTCCAGTGAATACATTCATTGTCTGCTTAAGATACCTACTGGCAAGAAAAAATAACGTTATAAAAACCATCGGATCCCACATCTCAATATATACTTTACTATACTTTGAAGTAAGGTTGGAATTCCTTTTGAACAACTAAAGATAAGATCGTACAATACTGACAAAGTTTTGTAAGATTAATGATAACTGTCGATCCCAAGTTTGCGCACGTGCTGAGGCCGGCTGCGCCAGAGTTGTTTTTTTTTGTAAAAACGATGAAAAAAAGTTTTAAATTGTGATAGATATTACAATTTAATGTATGGAATTTTTTTTATATGTAACATCTAGCGGAGGGTCAGACCGACCGTCGCTCGCCACGGCATACGTCGCCATGCCAACAGCTTATATATTTTCACAAGCTATTCTTTTATGCTCATTTTTCCGACAAAATAATTTCGTTGTATCATATTTTGTTAGACGTCCCGCGACAGCTGGTTTTTTAAATACCTAAGTCCAGTTCTAAAACTAGAAAAATTCGATTTTGTCCAGTTTAAACATTACTTAACCTTTAAGCTTACGGAACCGTAATTAACTAAGACTTATATCAGTCTCTCGAACGATCTTATTTAAGTTGTTTAATGACTTGTTAATAGTTTCTAATGGCTATCCATGTTAAGCAATACTTATAGCAAAAGTAACTCTGTCGTATGTCTTTTGCCCTTTCACGCCTTAACTACTCAAACGGTTGTCGTAAAATTTTTCTTATATTTTTTCAAGAGTTCAGAAAAAGACATAGGTACAAGTTACATTTCATCTGCTGTTTCCCGCGGTTTCACCTGCGTTGATTTCGCAGTTCCCGCGGGAATTCCAGGATAAACTATACGTATAAACCTTCCTCTTGAAGCACTCTATCTATTGATGAAAACCGCATGAAAATCCGTTCATTAGTATTTGAGTTAATTGCGAACAGACTGACAGCCAGACAGACAGACGCGGCAGAGGACTCTGATGTTTTACAATATCAATGATCAAAATAAAATTGATAGCAAAATTTTCTGGAACAAACAATATTTACAATCAGTTTTATGGTTATTTTTTCTAAAGACTAGGTACTTCACTGATTTTGCATCTTGGCTATTCATCAATAGGTCAAAGGCCACCACCCGCTTACTGACAAGTCACTTTCCAAAAATAGTGTGAAAAGATCTTTAGGTTCAACTAGCTGTGCCGCGTTAGCTTCGGAATCCCCGCAGGAATTATTTTTTCTGCAATAAAAGTAGTCTAGGTTACTCTTTACAACATCAGCTATCTGCCAGTGAAAGTCCCGTTAAAATCGGTCCAGCCGTTTCAGAGATTAGCCGAAACAAACAGACAGACAGATAGACAGAGAAAACTTTTTAAAAATATTTTGATACATACCTACTTTCATATGCATTTAGTGAAAAGCTATTAATTTGAAATTACAAACAGACACTTCAATTTGATTTATAGATATAGACGTATAGATAGTGCCAACCATTGAAAACAAAAATTGAAGTTGTGACGGTGGGCACTAGATGTAATAGAACTACCTACCACGGACCAATAAAACTAGTTTTTGGTTCATGATACCTACCTACTATTTTGTATGAATTCTGGAACGACTACCGGTAGTTCAACAGCGAAAGAACAGTTCAGTACAAGTGCTCGGAGATATTAAATGTAAAACCACCAACACTACAAATTAATTAAACGTGAGTAAATAATTATAATTAGACTTAACTTACGTGCGTTTAAACGTGTTAAATAATATTTATATTGCTTTTAAAGTATTTTATCGTAATTTCATTTCGCGATATGAATGCCAAAGAGATATTAATTGATCATCACTTACCTAGTTAACCATTGGAACTACGCAAATAGCATAGCTTACTTACTGTATCTACCTAGTATTTAAGTCTTTACTTTAAAAAAAATAAAGTTATTATAATTAACTTATAGTACAGACGTATTTACTATTGTTTGATAAATCAGATAGGCGTAGGCACAAAAAGATTTATAATTCCAAAACTTCCGTTGACTTAATTGATAATAAAAAAAAATATTAACGTTTTCAAACAAAAGGTGTACCTACCTACCTCTACTGATTGAATCTACTGATTTGCAAGATTGCTTTTTTTACCGTACCGTATTTTGTGCTAAACAAGCTGTTCCCCACAGTTTCACCCTCGGTAATTTCGGAGTTCCCGCGGAAATTCCCGGATAAACTATACGTATAAACCTTCCTCTTAAATTACCCTATCTGTTGATGAAAACCGCGTGAAAATCCGTTCATTCGTTTTTGAGTTTATCGCAATCAGAAAGACAGACAGACACGCGGCAGAGGACTTTGTTTCATAAAATGTAAGTAGTACCTAGTGATATTAAAGTTTTTTTTTATTTATTTGTAGGTTAAGATGTCTCCAGCCAAATCTAAAAAGAAAAAGAGTGTATCAGTAGCCATCAAAGAGGTGTTTCAACCAGCAGAGCCACCTCCAGTACCGGAACCCGATCCAGTCAAAAAGATTTTCTTTAAAGAAAAAAAAAATCCCAATGAGTCGAAATGGCCGAAACCAAAACTGAAAGTACCCTCAATATTTTTACACGAACCAATAGAAAACTTTACGAACCATGTTGAGAAAATCTTAAATCGTGGAGATACAAAATTTTTTCAACCGTCTTTTGATTCTGTCTACACGAAAATTCAGTGTGTGACATTCGATGACCTCAAATCATTCACTCAATATCTTGACAAGGCTAAGTTGCCTTATCACACGTTCAGTCATCCGGCGAAAAGGATGATGAAGGTAGTAATTAGAGGATTGCCAGACACCGTTGATTTGAACACACTGAAGGAAGACTTAGTAGCGGTTGGCTTGCCTATAGAAAGACTGCATATGATGAAAACCAAAGAATATGAAAAGAAACCATTTCTGGTTCAAGTCGTCTTGAATAACGATGAGAAAGGTAGGAAGATGTTGCAGGTGAAAAAGATATACGATAAAGTCGTGATGTTAGAGCCGCCGATAGAAAAGCCGAAGCAATGTCACCATTGTCAGAGATGGGGCCACAACCAGAGGTTCTGCCACGGCAAAACCAAATGCGTCAGGTGCGGTGGCAGCCACACACACAGGAAATGCCCTAAACCGACCACCGACCCACCACAGTGCGCCAACTGCGGCGAAGGCCACACCGCAAACTTCACCGGATGTTCCTATTGCCCCAAATCGGAAGAGTACAAAATGAAAAAAGAAAAACAACTATTAAAACAAAAAGGCGCCAAACCCAAACCGAAAGTAATAGTTACAAAGGAAAATTATAAAGCTTTGTGCAACAGCGCTGCGCTCAAGCCCAAGAACACAAAGAAAAAACATAAGGGCAAGAAGAACAAGAAGAAGAAATAGATTTCTTTCCAAAAAGTTCCATGTTTTTCTTTTTTAAAGTTTTTTTTTTGCATTTACTTCTGTTACTCCTAGGTTAAAATAAGACGATACCTAGTAGTTTAAAATAGAAGTTGAAGATTAAGGTTGGTTTTATGAAGGCATGTATTCTGACATCTTTTTAGAAGCTGATATTTTTCGTCAGTTGCCAATTAAAAGTTGTCCTTATGCATCTCCTTTACTCCATAGATGCGTTTTCGTATACTATTATATTGTGAGAGCAAAAGTTTTTTTTCTTATGTATAATATTTTATAAAACACTTCCCCAGTTTCGAGTGAACAGTTTCAAAATGTTTTTGCTATTTATTTTGTTATTTTTTTGGTCTGTCAGATTTTTTTTTAAATAAAAGCGTAAACAGTTTCTTTTAAACGTCATTATATTTGTTTTCGGAGATAAAAGTAATTGATTATTATTTTAGAGATCTTAATTGGATATGGATAAGCAATAGTCTGTTAAATCACACTGGAGATTTTTTTTTATAAATCGTGTTAACAGCGCCATTTTGGGTTAACATTTTTTTATGTTCAACATCTTAATGGTATTTAAACAATTTAATTAGATAAATACATTATTAAAAATTGTATCTCTCAATGAAGCGTTCTTGTATTAATATAACTTTATTTTGTGGGTTAACATGTTATTGCTTATTGGTGTCCAATTGTTCACAAAGTATGTTATCTTACACGTACCTATTAAAATCTTATATCTTATCTTATCTTAATATATATAAATCACGTGTCACGTTGTTTGTCCGCGATGGACTCCGAAACTACTGAACGGATTTTGATAAAATTTTGTAACCATTTATAATATGGTCCAACTTAAAAGATAGGATAGTTTTTATCCTTATCGCGGGTGAAACCGCGGAGAATATAGCTAGTAAAAAAATAATACTATAATAATAATAATATAATATGAAACACGTATATTTCGTTTTTTTTAATGATTGAAAATACCTAGATAAAGCGCATTAAGAGCATAAAGGTTAAAAGATTATCCTGTAAACAATCTTTTACGTTTTTATAAGCAACTAGCTGTTTCCCGCGGTTTCACCCTCGGTAATTTCGGAGTTTCCGCGGGAATTCCGGGATCAGAAGTACCCTGTCACTCAGGAACACTGTAGCATTCTATTGGGAAAAATATTTTACAAAATCGGGTCAGTAGATCCGGAGATTACCCGCTACAACATCACAATTATCTCTTTATAATATGAATTAGTATAGATTTATTTCGTAATCTTTACCTAAAAAAATGAAAATGCCAATAGATTAGAACTTAGGATCGTAGTTGGATGAAAAATACGAAAAAAATAAAATAATATTTTTTTTTCGGTCATTTCAAATCATTCATACTCAAGACTTAAGAACTAAATACATCTAAACTTTCCTATATTTTATTTACAAGAATTACTTATAATGATATGAGCAAAACCAGCTTAAAATATGTGAAATTACAGGATAAAATCATAAAGTTTTGACCAACTGCGGCAATTTGCTATTCGTCGATTCTTCACCGTTTTCTTTCACGTTGTCGACAGATGTGAAGGAAACCTGAAATGAAATAAATTTTAAGCTATCTTCTATCACTTAAACTCGAGTTGTATAATAAATCATTTTATAGGGGCATTGTGAGTCTTAGCTTGCTCAGCAAAACTTTATTTGACCAATAAATTTTAAATACCTGATTATAGGTAGGTATATCCTACTCCTACTACTAATCCCTACTAATATTATGAATGCGAAAGTAACTCTGTCTGTCTGTTAGGCTTTCACGCCTTAGCGACTCAACCGATCATCATAAATTTTTTCATACACGTTGTCTGGGTACCGAGAAGGATATAGGGTACTTTTTATCCCAGAACTCCCGCGGAAACTCCGAAATTATCGCGGATGCGACCGGGGAAACAGCTACAATATACGTAGATGGTGGTCACACGATGCGGCATGGGTAGGCCCGCAGAGCAAATAAATTAACTAGAGAGGACATGTAGGCGGGGCAAGCGCAATCGTTGCAAAGGAAATTAGAGCAAATGCTCTAACTTGCACAAAATTTCTTTTGCTGCCACCTCAAATGTATTTACCACAATATTCTCAAAACTGTGAATTTTGTAAACAGTGACTAAATAAAAACATAACCCTAAAGCGTTTAATACATTTCTTTACGTTAATGAATGTTTTAGTGCGTGATAAATAGTTGTGTATGCGAAAATCACCCGGCGACACTGGTTTTCATTTGTTTTGATACTGAACAACTGTTGATGTTCCTTCTATTTTATTTTCTATTCTGTGGGTGGACCGACGACTCGGTGAAGGTTGCGGGGCGCCGTTCATAATTAATTCATTTAATCGCAGGAATATGGTACAACTAGATGTAAATTTATAAAAAATATTCGCCGTATTGGCGTGCAAGTTTATACAGAATAAAATTAAAATAAAAAAATATCCAAATAAAATAAAGAATTAACCAAAAAAACAAAATCAATCAAAAAGAAAACAAAAAAAAAAAACAATTGTCAGAATAAAAATTAAAATAAATCATAATTAAGTAATATAAAAACAAAATTTGATCAAAATTAAAATAGAGGCAAAATTAAATCAAAATTAAAACAAGATTAATCACAAAAATAAAACCACAATCAAGACTGAAATAAAATTAAGATCATAGTTCCTGCATAGTAAAAAAAGAAATTATATTCGAAGT